>OX608053.1:2563913-3845870 GCA_951509405.1 Machimus rusticus | reverse complement strand
ATTTGGCACACATTTGGCATTTTTTAAAAAATTACATATGTGGATTTTTTTCCTGTTCTGAGTCAAAAATAGATAAAAAAAAATATGTAAAATATGTAACATATTCAACGTAAATTAATTCTAAAATTTTAAAGTAAGCAAATGATTTAAAATTTCGAAATAGTTTACATAAAATTGTTCAATGTCACATATCAACAAAATTAAAACAATTAAATTCAGCAGAATAACCGAAACAAATGAAAACATTTTCGCATAATGAACCATGAACACTTTATTTGCATTGCTATAATTTACACGCAGCACGTGATTTTGATCTAAACACGTATTAAAAAAGTGTCGCATAGCAGTATAACGCACGAAGTATGTAAGGTTTTTGAATTCTTGAAATATTATTGTATAATCGCGAATATGATAATAAAACCTTAGTTGAGCCCTTTACCCTATACCACCACTGCAGAGGATTCCCAAAAACACCACTATCACACAGGTCGGTGCCATTTTTTCCATAGTTGCTGTGACTTGCAACGAAGTCACTTTTCTTTAAAATAAACAAGAACTAACAAACAAATAGTTAAAATTTCACTAAAACAATTGGTGCGCACCACTGTGATAAGAGCTAAAAGAAAAGGTCTTAAGAACTTGAACTTGCTACTTGCTTACTGGCAATTGCGAGTGATGTGCCAGCGCTTTTAAAGTTTCTGCAATATAATCTAGAAAAGTTTTTTTTTTTTTAAATAATATAACTTCTTCGTGACCACATAAACAAAGTGTTGGATAGGTTTTATTTATTTATGGGCAATGGCGCGGTTGGAGATGTACATATGTCTGATATGAAGGACTGTCTTGAAGAATAACATATTATATATATTTTTTAAAATTTATTTATTAAACATATAAATTAAAATATTTGTGCAGGAATAACTGATTTTGCAAATTTGTCTTTAATTAAGTAAAATTAATTTAACATCTATTTGTTTTGGAATCATTGCCATAGGCTGTGCTCCTGATAATCCTCGTAAGAAGATGCATCTCTCCACTTGCTTAGATCCACTTCAGGGATATCATTGCAGGAAACTAATGTGTTGCTGTAAGAAAGAGAAATTGTTTATTTTATTTTTGGAATTTATTCAATTAATGAAATTTATACCTCTGAGAAATAAGTAGAAAAGCTTTTGGTTGTATAGAATCTACGTGATTTGAATTATCGCAGAAAAGACGTGCCATTGATGCTTTCCGTATTTCGCTCAATTGCTCTGATAGAAAGTATTATATAACAATTTTCAAAAATATAACTTTCAAATTTTATATAATACCTCTTGTGAATCCTGTCAATTTGTCGCCTCTTTCATAAAAGTAACGATCACCTACACGAGTTCTGAAGAACTGCTCAGTTAAAATGCAGAGGAAAGTTGGACCAGCTAAAGCTCCAGCCACATGTGCTTCAAGAGAACCTCCAACAGTCAGATCTACATCGTCAGGAGTTTCGTATAATGATTTAAGATCATGCACACTCTGCAAATTTTAAAATGTTTGTAATATTTTTTGATATGATTCATTCAATATCGAGGAGTGAAAATAAAAAGGTTTTTCATTTTATTTTCACCCGGCGATGATATTAAATAATTAAATTTTTTTCTATTCAGTCTATTAACGTGAACTACTTGCAAATTTACTTCGGTTTACTATTTTTGAGAAAGTTAATAGTTCTTGCAGTTTTCTTGTTAAATTTTAAATAGTTAATTATTTAAGTTTGTTGTAATTATCATAGTATTTAACAAAATGGTTTTGTCACTCTTAAGTATTAACTAAGAAAACATACAATTTTACGATTTTACGAAATGTTTTAACTCGGAGCGAAAACTAAATTGATTGTTGATGATATTTTAAAGCATAGAATTTATGTTACTCAAGTTTTCACGCGCAGCTTTTCACAACAGAAAGATTTTGATAATCAGTGTATCAGAGTAGAGTAACAAATTTTACATTTTTTATATTTATGCAATGATCATCTGGAAAAATAAAACTGCGACGAATATTCTTCCTTAAAATTGAAAAAACTAATTATTTTCACAGATTTTCATTAAAGTCAGCATTATAGGGAATGATCTCAGAACCTTATAAAAATTTAACGTCATATATTATACCTCAGGTGAAATAAGATCCAAAAATCCTTCCCAGCTGTGGGCTCGTTGTAAGCCACAAAATTCTCTGAAATCATTGTAAGAAGCTAGTCCATGGTCGCGATTCCTTTGAATGTCAATTGCCCTTAAATCAGAACCGAATGGCCTTTTTCCTCGGAAAAGGAAATGTTTGATCTAAAAATGTTTAATTAGAAGAGCATTAAAGATTAATTATATTATTCGTGCCTCGCGATCAAAATTGATATCAGTTAATTCTTCTGGTTGTGTGGAGTGACCTCGAATTAAAGAATCATAATTATCTGCAACTTCAATAATTCCAGGTCGATTGAACCAATCGCTCAAACGAAGTGATCCTATGATGTTTCTGAGTTCTGAAATAAGACTACAGAAACAATTTTATGTTGATTCTGGATCTTTCATTTAAATTTAATGACTTACTCTAAACGACCTTCAATTTGTGAATGGAAATACCGGAAAGCTGCAGTAGCATGAGAATTAATAGTTGATGGGTCTATGGAAGGGTCATAATCGTTGACAAAACTTTCTGATGGTGTTTTGTAAATAAGTTTGTTTTTGAGCATATTTTCAGTTCCCAGGAAAATTGGAAGCCACTCATAATAGCTTATATGCTGATATTCGGCAATGTTGATTTTTCGCGCCTCCTGGAACAGCGTTTCGTCATCCCAGTATGGATTAATTTTGCTCAAAATATCAGCAATCCTATTGTGTTCTCGAAGCAGCACAGTGTGCAGAATAGTTAGTCCTGGATTTTGATTAACTCTACCATCTCCAGCCATATAGCAAATTTCACGGGGACTTTGAACGACACAGTCGCCGGATGCGTTGTTGGACTGTGGAAGCCACTCATGACCGTCACGCTCATCAACAATCATCCTACCTCCGTCGAATAAACGTAATGGCTTATTTTGCTCCTCTGAATTTCCATACACTAACGATAAATCCAAAAAATGTGTAACAACAGTAAGCTGCTCAGCAGGAGCGTCATGATGAGCTCCAGGACATCCAGCATCCCTGTCGGTTAATGTTCGCACAAAATTCATGCATTGTTGAGCTACCTGAGAAAAAGCGTGATCATGCTCTGGGACTACGATGGGATAGCAATCTTTATGAAGTGAGGATTTTTCTATTAACTTTCCATCGTCAGTGCAACAATTATGTGCATGTTTTTCTGAAAATATTTTAATTCTTGTAATTTTCTAGGATTTTTATTTATTAATTCTCTCACGAGTTTGTGTGGTGCCAGCTGCTAGACTCATATCATGAGTCATTATCTGACCCCATTGCATATTTACAAGAGTATATTCTGGATCTGGAATGTCTTCTTCACCAAAAACTGTTGTGGACACTAAACGAGAATTTGGAAGATCTCGGCCTGATGATGATCTCGTAGGAGCACTTATACCATCACCGTATTTGGCAGATAAAAGACGTGAGTACCTGAAAAATTTAAAAAATATATATGTATAATAGAAATTTAAAAACGAGTGCTTAGAAGTAATGCAATAATAATAACTTTGAAAACACAAAGACGTGAAAAACCCAAACTTCACAAATCGTTTTAGATTTTTTTAAAACATAAAATCTTGAAAAAAACCCTAAAAACACCTCGATAATTCAAAATTAATATTTATATTAAAAGTGAAATATCAAAGAAATTAATGCGTACAGTAATATTAAGTGAATGAAAATATATCTACTAAATCTTAAGCTTCACTTCTCATTACGTAATTAGTAATCATCGCTTTAACGTGTCAATGTCAGTACCAGTACCTATCATCAATACAATCAATAAATTGCTTATTTTAAATATTAATTCTTGTTGAGGATCTTAAGACTTTAAAATTAAAATATCTCGAAAAATAAAACAGTCTTAAACTTTTTGCATATTAGTTACTTTTATGTCTATATAACATTTCATCAAAATCCGTAAGAAGGTATATCAATATTTTTTTGGATTTCTACAAAATTTGATAAACTTCCGGCTCGGCAACGGATCCAAATAAAAATTATGGCAATTATATAAATGTTCATCAAATTAAAATTACGAGTACTCTGGAAGTGCCAATGACTTTGAATTTGAATTTGTTAGATGGAGTTTCATTTTTTATTTATTACCAAAAATTTATCTTCATCTTAATTTGGCGTTGACAAAAATTAAAATCCAACAAAGGCGCGATATATTCATCTACATTTAGCTCGTAAAAGTCTATGCCAAGTTGACTTTCTTCTGCAATTTATATTAATGTTGAGTTTTTAATAACAAGCTAATAGTTATGAACCAATATTAGGGCTAAATCAATTACACATTTTCGAAATATTTAATGAGAAAAATATTGATGCGGCTAAATGAATTTCATTCACTTTATGCAAACAATTAAAGCAATTTATACATTACTCTTAATATTCGAAATTAGTATCATTGGAATTCACCAACTTCTGCAATTCAACAAATGGGGGGAATTTTTGAATTTTGAAATATTCTATTTAATATGTACTATTCCTATTTTAGAAAAGTGTTCCATTGCATACCTAAGGAACAATTTAATACAATACCATTAATTCCTACAGATTTGATTGATTCGATTGAGGAAATTGAAACGCAAAGCATAAAAATTAGTTTCGATTTCACTGGAAAGTTTTTATTTTATTTTTCGAATGAGTTCCAATTGAAATTAGTTCGACATTTAGTTACGGTTTTAAAAGCGTTCGACATACAAATAAAGAATCTTTGGATATTATATATAAATTCTCATGATTTGAAATCAGTAGCCGTTAAAACCATCAAAGCATAAAATATAGATTTTAATGAAAAGGCTCAAAAAACGCTTTGAAGAAAATATCTTTCATAATTAAATTCAGCCTTTATTTTACTATTGTAACCGAACTATAATATTAAAATCTAATTCTCTCTAATCTAATTCTTATTTCATTTGTTTGTCTGCTTATCATTTCATAAAGGATATCTTGATTTACACATATCGGAAAAATATAACGAGAAATACCATTTAAATATAAGTATAATCTATTATATATATAAAAATGGACGTGTGTGTGCCTATATTTCCCCAATGGGAAATCGAGGCAGCGATTCTCAATGAAGGCATTCCGAAGTATATCCTAAGATGACTTATTGAAGGTATACATTCGATGTATTCCTGATTGCTCAATAAGAAGCTAGGAGGAAGGAATACACTTGCGAACGACGTTCACTCTGTGAAGAATTCAAGGTTTTCCCCCTTAACCGCGGTTTTCTAATCTCCCCCATGCCTATGAATTTTTAGCATGTTGCGACCTGCGTCCTATAAGGGCCCTGACGCGATAGTTCTCATTCCGGTGTTGTGAGTGCAGTATTAGAGAAGTTTTATTCTTAATTAATGTTTATTGTGTTATTTTATTAATTTTAGCAATTTATGTTTTATGTGGAGTGTTGAGTTTTTGTTTAAATTTTGTATATATATATATATCAAATAATACTATAATCAATGAGAAGATCGTTTTGTTTTTATATTTTCCTAATTTTTTCCATTTCATATACATATTATGGGCGTGATTCTTCAGAATATAAGGCCTGGATTCTGTTTATCATCTCAGATTCCGTGACGTGACAGCTTATGACTGAATAACGAAGAAATTTTCATTAAAGTAATAGAACAGTCAATTCAGTCATAAGCTGACACGTCACGGAATCTGAGATGATAAACAGAATCCAGGCCTTATATTCTGAATCACTGAAAAAGGATCACTGAAAAAGGAATTCAAGGGAAACGATTCCGAAGTGATTCCTTGTGTTGCCTTCTGAATTAATTCTGGGTAATCTAGTGGGAAGGAATACAAAAAGCTTTTGTACTGCTTCGTTCCGCGGACATGCCTATGTTAAAAAGATATGAGAGAGGATACGGCAGGTCAGGCATTCTTGCCTTCCAGAGAAGGCTTCGGAATGCCTAATTGGATGCTTCAATTTCCCATTGGGTCACTCTGCAGCCAAAACTACACATCACAGATGAAAAGTGTTTCTGTGGGGTAGTAGCCCCAAGGTTCCCATCGTGCACTATGGTGGTTGTGAGTCGATAGCTATAAGGGTATAAAAGATATGGGGGTTGGAAAAAGTCAACTTCGAAAATGTGTGACTCCAATTGAACCGTTGAGAATCATAATGGCGTAGAAGAGAAATTTTTCGAAAGTTCGATAACTTTCTGGAACTTTTTACAAGATTTGAGAAATTCCTCGAAAGTTCGATAACCTTCTGGAACTATCTAGAAGATTCGAGAAATTTCTCGAAAGTTCGACAACACTCTGGAACTTTCTAGAAGATTCGAGAAATTTCTCGAAAGTTTGACAACTTTCTGGAACTATCTAAAAGATTTGAGAAATTTCTCGAAAGTTCGATAACTTTCTGGAACATTAACATTCTAGAAAATTCGAGAAATTTCTCGAAAATTCGATAACTTTCTGGAACTTTCTAGAAGATTCGAGAAATTTCTCGAAAGTTCGACAACTTACCGGAACTATCTAGAAGATTTGAGAAATTTCTCGAAAGTTCGATAACTTTCTGGAACATTTTAGATTTTAGAATTTTCTCGAAAGTTCGATAACTTTCTGGAACTGCCTAGAAGATTTGAGAAATTTCTCTAAAGTTCATTAACTTTCTAGAACTGACTAGGAGATTTGAGAAATTTCTCAAAAGTTCGATAACTTTCTTTAAAAATGATTCCAATTGGTCTAGAATGTTCTGGATTGTTCTATAAATTTCAGAATGATCTGGAAAGTTCTAAAATATATTTAAATGTTTAAAATTATTTTTAAAAAAATACTAATCGGCCCGTAGAATGTTCTGGATTGTTCAACAAATTTCGAGACTTAAAAATGATTCGAATCGGTTTAGAATGTTTTGAATTGTTCTGGAAATTTCGAAAACATTTTGAAAAATTCTAAAATATATTTAAATGTTTTAAATCAGTGAAAATGATTCTAATTGGTTAAGAACGCACTGCAAAATTCTAAAATATATTTAAAAGTATTAAAATGAGACTATATAAGACGAAATGTGATGACCATGCTTCAGTTTATAAGAAGAAGTGTGCAACGAAAGAAAATTTATAAAATTCATTAAATAACCCAGCGAAGCGGGTGTTTCAAGCTAGTAAGAAAATAAAGGTATAGACGTATTTAATTTTACTATACATTTTTGTCAGTTATGCGACAATTATAATGTATACTAATCAAATATTAATAAGAAGTGCATTTTTTAATGAACTTGTTATATGTATTATAGTATGTTAGACCTATTCCCTCGATTAGCCAAGGTAAAGTAGAGTTGTGGAAGTTGGAAATAATTGTTGGAATTTTTAGGCTTTCATAACATAAATATAATTTATTTGTATTCGTTCATCTTGAGGTGAAAAAAAGGTACCTACCTTTTAAAAAAAAGTATAAACATTGTATTGTATATACATATTATATATGTTCGAGAACCAGTTGGCCCTTCGATTCGGCAACACACCAGAGAAAGTAAGTGCAAAATCATCTGCCTTACCTTGAATTCGCGATTCCCAGGGCTGGATTTTGTAAGTTATTGCAGGAACCATCCAAAGATCTGTAAGGTGCTTTCGGGCAATTCAAGGGCGCCACCCCGCACGCAAAACCTCCAGAAGGTGCAGAGTATCGTCTGAAGGCGGATGAAAGAAGTGACTGAAGCCGATAGGCTTGCGGAAATGACCTGAAATTAATTAATTGTAATACATTTACTTCGATTCCTTATAAAAAAATCAGCTTACCTTGGATAGCCATCAGATTTACCAAATATTTGCGTCGGTGGGCTTGCAATTTGGTCTAGAGAATACTTTGGATTACTATTTAACGAAGAATAACTCTGCGATCCAGCAGAATGAATAACATTAAATTGTGATGTTGAAATTTTTACTGGACTAACGAATTCTAAGAGACCCGCGAATATTATAAACAGGAAATGCATTTTCTGAAAAGATCAAAATAACCTCATTATTGTATAGTTAGTTCCGTCTCAATTTTAATGATTTAAATTGTTGGTTTCATTCGCTGTAATATGCAAATAGCCTACGGCATTACCAGCTACTTTTAGCTCAATAAGTCAATGGCAGACAATGGTTATCACAAATAACCTTAAGGTGTGCCTGACTCACGGGTTTTGCAGCAAATTGTAAAGGAAATCACGATGTTGCCTCGGAGAAGTAGTGTTTCAAATTCCAATTAAACGGATATTTAAAGAAAATATTCGCTGTGCTCAATTCGAGTATCCACAACAACAACAAATATAAATTAATAAAAAATTTCAGAATCCGATTATACTGAATGGGTTTTTGTGCATAGAGTATGCTGAAATGCTTATAAATACGATACAATACGGATATGCGGCGTCGGTTTTAAATATTTAAATATACATATATATTTATTTTTTTATCAACCTTCGATTGCGATAAAATTCTGTAAATGCCTTGCACATACTGGAGCAATAAAATCCCTTGATTATTCAGGAATTATAAAATTATAACTTGTTGCGAAATATAAAACTTTTTGACCTTTAGAGCTTAAAATAACTTCCTTTAATGGTGCCAAAGTGAAATGAACACATGAAAGAAGAATAAACTGAGAATTTTCATATAAAAATAGAATTCAATTAGAAGAATAGAAAATTGAAAAATCAATGGAATTTGTATGCAATAAGGTTTTCGAAAACTGGCTGAAAATAAGTATGTTATCATAGTTTATAAAATCAAAATGACATATTCTCGAATTTTAAACTTAATGCATTTTTTATTCAATTTACTTATTGGGGTTTTCCAGGAGACTATGTATGTACTGATTTTTAATAAATTGTAAACTGACAAATTTTGAAATTAGAATAATTAAGTATGAAGACATACTATTTTATAATTTAAGATGTCGAATAAACTAAGGACTCTGAATTTCATGTTTCATAAATTTAGTTAATTGTGAGTTTTTAGAAAACAGATTTGAAATATGAATTCAAAATAATGAGCTTCCTTTGTAAAAAAAAATTTATAGGTTAATGGTTTTATTTTATTTTCAAAATTTGTATCGTTCTTTGATATCATTTATATTGTACCTATGTAAATTCGTCCTTATCGTTCTGAGATATGTTTTTCTTAAATTTCAAAAAGAAAACAAATCAATCAATCAACATTGCTAGTGCAGGTATATTAAGAAGGAACCTAATTTATTTGATGATATTATAAGACAAATTTGAACAATTTTTTTTATGACTATGAGCAAGTAATTTCAAATTTTGGTATAATTTAAAAGAAAAGGGAAGGGTAATCCTTAGAATTACGTTTATTAGAGCTGACGAAATTTTAGAACGATCTGGAGCTACAGCAATATTAGGTATGAGCATGAAGCATCAATAGTACTAAGAAACCAATTCCATAATTTAAAGTAAGAATGGAAATCGCGATCGAACCTTGAGGATTAGAGAGACTTCTTCCAAAATATTTTAAAGGTTTAATGGTACCATTGTTAAAAGAATCGATAGACCTTTTACCTAGAATTGACTGAAACATAGAGCCAAAGTAGAAGGACATCGCGGTCCATCAATGCCATGTTCGTTAAAAACTCCACTCCAATCACAAGCAAGAAGCATCTGCTTAAAAGATGGAAAAGTCGATTTTTTAAATTCACAAAAATTAATTATGAATCAGCAATCAACTACAATAAGATTTAACGAGTAAATTAAAAGAACTGGATGATGAATACATGGACTTAGGAAACAGTGCAATTCCGTCACAGTTGAAAAAAAAAAGGTTCCATTTAACAAGATAATTCGCAACAGAATTTACATTGCCGGAAGATGTTAAACCGTCAAAAAATGAAGAAATTTATTACGGAGAAGAAGTCGTGGAAATCACAAAGTGGAGGTCGTCCGAGTGAGTCTAATCAATAACTCATCCGAATAAAAATTAATGTCAACCGAGAGTTTGTAAGTAGCTTAATAAAAATAAAAATCGAAATTCAAAACTTTAGTCAATATCACAATGGAAGTCATAGCAATAACCTTTAGCTGGAATTAGTTGAGTGGCCTAAATAGAGCCAATGAGAAGTTTCGTTGTTGTAGTTGCTAATATTGTGATACAGAAATTTGAAATTAAATTATATAAAGCCAAAAATTGTTCCGGATATTACGTCGGAGTTGCTAAATTTTTTCTTAATAATTAAATAATACTAAAATAAGATTTAACCCAATGTTTTAAACTTTGTAGAGTAGGTACTGGTCTTCAAATTAGAGTACAATGCAATAAGTTTCATAAACATTTATTAAGCACAACCGGGCTTCGAGAAAAAAATTTTACTATACTCCACTTCCACTAGTAAGGAATGTTAGTCAGCTCAGTTTCCTCAAATCTTTTAATTGAGCCAATAAATTTCGTTTGAAAGAATTTTATTAGTTTTTATGAATTTTTATGGGGAAATCTAAAATTGCTGCAATTTGTGGTATATACAAAACTGGATCTGAAAATTGCGGAATGTGCGTGGACATTACTAGCAAAGGTAGGTTTTCCGTTCACTAATCTTTTTTCATTTTTATTTTGGTGTACATAAATTGGACATATTAGTTGTCGAGTTACAACTCAGCACCCTGTTGGCCTTGTACACACCATTAGAGTCCTATACCACGATCAACGCTCTAGAGGTGTATGTAATAACCAGATCATACAAATTGACAATTTCGTTAACCACTAATTGGTGATACGTAAAACAACGTTGCTTTATAGGGTTTTGCAAGAAATCTCACTTATTTACTTGCGCTACTCAAGAATTGTGGTCTATTTTATGCAAATATTTCATTCAACTTGGTACTGCAATAGTTTCCTTGTTCGTGTACAAGGATATAAAAAACTTATCGTCAATATGACAAGTCAATATCGCGCCAATAACTGACCTTGAACGGAAATATTCAAAACAAAATAAAGTTCCTGTAGCCGGAGGGTAAAAACGACAAAAGATCTATTCCGTGCCGGCACGCTAAGTATCTTTATACCGCCAGTCTATTTTTAATTAGATACCTTGTTTGTCCACTGAGCCGTGTGTCACCGGTGCCCGGCGGTATCGTAAATCTCCATCGTGACTTTAGTGATATGCCCTCAATATATCTCGGAGCATAATTCGATTACGACATAGCGATCGCAGCACGGCTCTTGAGTATTTGCAATAATAATAATTCTATGCCGCGTGGATACCTTTTGCTCCGAATAACTCATGTTTGTAAGTCCAGGGAAAACATTTTAAACAAAAAACAAGTGAAAATCTTAGCACGGTTGCATGGTTTTCCATTTTTTGTCCAATAGATACCACGGATCGCTGCAGTGATATTCACTTATTCAGTCAACTTGGAAAGCAAAACACATCGCAGATCGACGGAGACTGCATTTGATATAAGGATAGAAAACACTGATTTCAACTATTTATAAAATGTCTTTTAACGAAAATGTTTTTAAATTTATGGAACGGAGATTACTCGTCAGATAATGGTTAAAAACCGGTTAGATCTACTATGCGGCACTTTCAATGTCATTGCACCTACCGTGGAACATGCCTAGAAGAAACAAACTAGGCCACTTCTTCCACCGTCAAAACATCAGACAGGATGTGGGAAAATTTTTGTCGTAAACCAAAATTGCATTATGTTGTACTATGCGCTTAGACTGGAACGTCATTAATTAAGAAAAAAAATAAATATTCCTTTTAAGGTAATCTTATCTCAAAGATTGCATACAATGGGTATTCGAAATGATCGAAAAATAGTTAAAATAGTTGGGGTTTTTTGTCTCAATAGTGGTAACTGCAGAAGTCATGCCGTTTATAGAAAGAACGTGTCATGTATTACGTGTTCGCTTTTTTAGAGATCGGCTCTAGTTTTAATTACATCAGCGAGACATGCTGATCGATCAAAAGTACCTAATCCGTAACAGTTGGCTTAATATAGTAGAATTTACAACTTCTTAGAGATCTTTGCAAGGTTGTTGTCGCTAAATTGGCAGAACTTTATAGAAATAGAGCGTTTTTTAATGCCATGGCCTTTCACAAGGCTATATGTATATATAAATATGTCCACCTACTAATCCTAATTTTTTTGAATAAGCAATGATATGTAGACGTTGAGCTTTTACATCTGAGAGTGAGACATTCCATGCGACTTACCGAATTCAGGCATGGACTTAATGACCATATAACCAAAAACATAGACACCTAGTTGTTAACGTCTTTTAAATTGCTTGCGATTTAAATTATCCATGACGTCGTATTTACCAAATTACCTTGCTAAGGCCTTCTTCATTATTTTTATATGGTTAGTAAAAAAACGCTCAAAAGGACTCTTCCTATAAAGGGTACTATCAATTTTAGCTATACCGTAGCTGTTTCAGTGGGATGTAGAGAATTCGCTTTAGACTCTATTTGAAATATTTCTATATGTACATAATTAGGTAGGACAATGTTGTGTAACTTGTACTCATGTAAAATGCGGTCTTATTCCGAATTTGTTCTGAATTTAAATCATTTTTAAAAATTTCCCCTAAAATTCTCTGCACTGAAAGAAAAAGTTTCTAAAATAAAGCAAAACTCTCTTGAATCAATGCATTTTGGGCAATGATTTTCATCCAATTGAAATGGCCCTTGATTCAACCGTTGCTTGTAAACTCTTGCTTCAAGAAATATTTTCTTTATCTAAAAGTTAGTGAGTTGTTGAAACTAACGAAATACTCTAAAAAAACCGAAATTTTCAAAAGCCTTTCTTGATTTTAAAAGAAATTTTCTTAAACTGAGTGGAAACTTTTACAAACAACCGAAATAGTGTGTTAATATAAGGAATTATTAAGTTCTTGTTTGAAGATCAATTTCCTTGATTTTATCGCTACTATGGATCTTTTAATGAGAGAAGTTTATTTAAAATTGAGACACTTTTCCTTCTTTTAAGAAAAAATGGCTTGTTTCAAGAAATATCGAATTTTTATGCAAGTGAGGAACTACTATTCTTGATTTCAGCAAATTATTTCTCTCAGTGTGTTAGTTACTAGTATTTATATTATTATTATATTTTTTATATTATTTTATATTGTACCATTATAGAATTTATGATAGCTATTTTAAATAAAAAAGGTTTAAAATTTGATAGACACTTTAATTATTAAAATCGATTTATTCGTAAAATATCATTTTTGCTACATATTTTATTTAGTGGATTTATTATGATCCTTTAAACAATTCCTAATCTTTGTTCAGAAAATCTTACATCAAATAGGTTTAAATTTAGGTTGAAACTATTTTTCATAGCAACGATTAATTTTTATAAATTATTATCTATAGTATTTCCTTTGGTCAAACAAAACAAAACAGGCTTTTCCAATTTGTTTTATTTTTCAAATAAATGCAATTGATTTACATATTAAATGATCGGATTCGATTAAGCAAAGCAAAAGCCAAAAACGCAGTTAAAGCATTCCCTGGGTGGTTCACGTGTGTCAATACATACATTTCTTAACACATTCCAAAATTCCAAAAGTAATTAGTACCTTAAAAGTTTAAACGGTGGTCGGCGTTTATACGCATTTTTGGTATTGAAAAGTTGTGTGTTTTCGATAATTTCTAAAAAAGTTAATGCTCCTAAAAAGCTGATGTTATAAAGAAATTCCAATATAATTCAATAAAATGATTTTTATTTTGTTACATTATGAAACTAGAAATATAACATCGATCGGTTGAATGAAAGTATATCGAGCATTTCAAATTTATACCTATTTCATTACGAATATGGAATTTCGTATAAAACTTCCTGTTTTCTATCATTTACCCATTTTTCTTCAGCTTGTTATTACCGCCATAAACCTTGGATCATACCGCAATTTTGGTATGCGTGTATTGTCGGAAGAATTAACATTTTTATTGGGTCTTACTTTCTTTAGTTTTATGTTAATTTTGTCAGCATCTGTACAACCATTAAATCTTAAATTTTGTCGCTATACACAGATTTTTATTTCTGGTTGTATACATTCACTTGGTTGCGTGATTACTGATTAGACTATGGGAAAATGTAAACAAAACAAATGTGTTTACATAATCCAAAAGTTGGTCGCATTTAATTGCCCCGAACCATAGTACTATCAGGTTAAAATATCTTCGCACGTATACCCCCCATTGGAGCGATGGGAATAAATTCTATTGCATATACGGCATAGGCATCATTGGATGTTGTTTATCTAGGTAAAATACCTCGTCAGGCCGTATATCAGCCGATTATTTCATCTTTGGATAATTATTTTGAATGCAATCAAAGAAACACCAACTAACAGCCAAGCTCAAGTCAAGTGTAACATGCGAATAAAATTACATTAAGTCATCAATAAACGAACATTCAATATAAATTCCATTCGAACAGGTTTTTTTGCACCGAAAGAGTGAGTTGCAACGAAAATTCGCATTTAGTGTGGCATGGCACACTTCTGTCGTTTCTGGACCATTGCGGACTTTATGAATTTTTTTTTTAATAATTACGTGAACTGGTCACCTGTTAATAGGCAATTCATGGCATCAATCACTCGATTCGTAAGACCTATGCAACACCGGAGAGTTCAGGTAACTTCACGCCGCCGCAGGTATGCTCATTGAAGGTGTTAAAATTTCAATTGTAAGCTCCATTGAGTGCACCATTAAAAGCGGAGCAACCGGTGGTGGTGTAACCCATAGAAGAAACGAGCCTCTAAACTCTAGAGTCTAGAGAGAGGCTAGAAGAGGCTAGAGCGACCGTGCGCGGCTATGAAGTAAGCGCCGCGCGCCGGTTATGCCGGGTTAAGTAACAGGTCAAACTTTTTGTGGGGCACAGTGTCAATGTTTCCTTGTGACTTCCGTGGAGTTGACGGTGGTTTCTTACGAGCTGATCTTAGGCGATATTCACCTCTGTTGGGGGACCATAGTCCCAGGTTATATCATCTTCTCGTCACGAGCTTCTTAAGATGCCGAACTGAAGTTCGTCACGTTCTCACTATATCCTGGTTTAACGCACCTTGAAATTACCAAACCTTACCTAAGTATTGCATTTAGACCACTTACAATTAAACCAGATCACCATCGCCGCCGGCGCAGGTATCATTTAGTAATCTTACTCCCCATCAGACAATGTTTGGAAACACCTTACAAACGAACAAATCAATTGAATTTCTTCTTTATTAGGTACCTCTATTGATCTTGTCGGAAGTTGCTATACCCATGCCTGGGGTCTACTCACCTGGCGGTAATTAACCTGAGCGGATAATTCATTGAAACACCGGCTTTATTCGCTCCAGCCGGCTTGGCTGTGATTCAATTGAAAGGAAAGGTATACTTCGACAAAGTAGGTGACTTTTTGAAAAAAAATGCGACGAAAACTATTAGATTGGATTTTGGTTTGTGCGGTTCAAACTGAAAGTGCTGCACGTTTCACATGATTGCTTTCAAGGGGGTGTTTCTTTTTTAATTTTATTTATTTCAACAACTCCACTAAATGCAATGCAATATAAGACTGGAAATTCTTTTGGGTATTTTTTATTTAATTTAAATAAATGAAAACGTGAAAGCGAAGACTATACCCTTCACAAATTTTACACTTTTTTGTGATTTTAACACAGTAAAGCAGGCAGTCAAGTTGAACCAGAACTAATTAAATTTAATGCAATTATCGATGCAATGAATCATTAGATCCGGAAATGTCTTAGAAAAAAAAAAAACATGGTATTATGTCTCGAGCGTTTTTCAAATATTTCAAATCGTAGCATAGGTATGCATTCACCTACCTCCGTTCATTTCATCACGTCTTGATTTGAAAGTATGATATTACTATGAGTATATTTATGATTTTGCAAATTTTAATTAGGTTTCATGTTTTGGGTCTTTGTCTTAACAAAGCCCATTAAGAAACCCTATAAGTAGCGGATACACTTTCAGCTGCATGTGAAAGTGATGTAATTTTATTTAAGTATTGGTATTCTCTATCTATCTAATATAAAACTGTATGGTACCTAATTGTAATTACGAATTTAAAAAGATAGTTATAGCGCCAACTACTTACGCATACGATTTACGAGATACTTTTCATAATAAGCATTTTACGACACTATCTTTCAGTTATTTAATTTTTGAAAATCGGCTTGTAATAATTGTTTCGTATAATTATTACGCATTTAATTGTAATTTTTCGGTTTGTAATATGACATAATTTACAAAATGTTTCCGCTTCTGACGATATTCGACGATGGATTCATTATCCATTTATAATGCTGAATTAATACCATTTTCGTCTAGTCGAATATTGTTGAAACCCTTAAACCCTTAGAAAACAAATATCTTGAACCTATAGAGAAGTTAAATAAATAATAAAGAACATATGACAAATTTTCAATATATGTATTAAAAATCATACTCCTCTAATTACAAAGTTTTTAGAAACTAGAAAAACCGACAAAAGACTAGTAAATGAAGTAAAATCTGAAAGTTATTATACAAAAACTCAGTTGTGAATAAAGAGCTCCTTCATAAAATGTATTATATGAAATCTCTATTTACCTTAAAAAAAATTCGTCATATTATATCTCTAAATTCGTCATATTAACCTATCGAACTTTATAGGTAACGTTTCGTTAGGATAATAAAATGTGTAAGATATTGTGGTACTAGTTTTATTTTTCATTCACATCGCAAAAGTATATCAAAGTCGCTTGACCATTTACAATTGCTCGTTTTATTACGAAAGAAATAATCTCTAATAGCAAATTAATTGCTTCTAAATTTTCGCGGTATATCTTTGATTAATTGTACAAGGATTGAGGTAAGTGTTACCTTGAAAAATTTTACGAAGAAATGCTTAACCTATTTACAAATTTCAAAAATTCACAACTCGTCAATGCATATATTATATGCGTAATATCCGCAATTCTTTTACTTTTCTTCAAGTGATTAGCAGAGCAACCTCCAATGCTTTTAAGTAGTTAAATTTATCAATGTTTATAAATTTATATAAACTTGACCCATTTATTACTTGTCAAGGTTACATTAAAAAAATTATCTGCAAGTGAAAATTATTCGTTAAAAGTTTCTCTTGTTAAAGATCAGAAATAATAAATTATTTTCTTCCATAGTCCATTCTCCCTAAGCATTTAGAGAGAGTAAATGGCGCTAAAACGTTATGTAATGGGCCATAGAAAATTGTTGAAATTTTCAGGAAATGACTTCAATTATTCCACCACGTGGAAATTACAGAGCAGGAAGTGTATGCGCTTTTAGCCAATTATTTTACTCGACTGCAATAATTTAGACCTATCCTTGCTCTCTGATATTAGAGGGATCCTAAGATCATGAAACACAAATGAATCACACAATTCAAAGTCTTGGAAGTCTGGTCGGAGTTGCATTTTACCTGTGAAAAACCCGCCAAACAGTCCATTTGGCAGCCAGCAAGGTAAATCATAGGCCAGCAGAGCTCCACCAGTTTTTTACTACTTTTAATTTTTTTTTATTTAGCTCCCGGCCTAGGCTTCTTTCTTAGAAAGGTTACGGTCAATGAAACAGGTGTGGAGAGCAAGAAATACAAGTTGAATCGTTCGAATGAATGAATTGCGATGCACTCACCACGTAAAAGACAGAGGCTCTATTAGCAGTGTAATTGTCACAATTTCATTATGATAGCATTTTTCCCGACACTTTCACCTGATCATCATTAAAACAGCGAATGACTGCAATGAAAAACTGCAATAGACGCGCTGCAACTGCAGTTTTCATTCATTTGGTGCATTTAATGTAATTGACGGGAATTAATACAGATCATTACAACTTTCTGTGAATATCTAGTTCAGAGCCCTATTCAAAAGGAACTCAATTAATTCACAGATGCCGTTCCAGCGAACTCATGCTCAAAATACACGTGATATTACATAATCACGGACTTTCTTGATCGAGTGCATGGCCGAAAACATGACCAACACTGCTTCGATCAGTGATCGTAACATGTATTCTCTGAACTGTACCCGCACAATTTGTAAGCTCAGGACGTGCCAGGTATGGGCCTCCAAGAGTGGAGGTCCACTTTTTCAAGTGAAATGCCATATAAATTCCAAAAAATATATAAAAGTTGTCAGTTAAAGTGTATCTTATACTTGTACGACATGAAGACTTTGCTGCTTCATCATTTACGACTTTTATCTCTTCAGGTCAATGTAAGAAAACATCAAACTCTCGAACTTGTTGGTTTAATTTGAAGAGCTTCAAAAATCTTCATGGTTTAACCGAACCGTATCTTATGCAAAACCAAACGAAACCAATAGGTACGCTATGCACGTTTGGTTAATAAGCGCAAATTATGAGGAAAGAAACGAACTTTGTGTATGATTAACTGAAGTGTGACTTTAATTATCGAAATTACTGAATTGCAATTTACACTTGATTGGTTTTAAAGGGTGTAAAATAGAAGTAATTTATACAATTATGAGTGCATTTAGGGTTCTCGCGTGCTCATTGATATGATAGTCCATTTATTACTGCTTTTGTATAATTTTTTTTTCACGAATGGAATAAAAAATAAATTCGATTATCTGAAACAGGTGTGATAGAGTTATTTTGATTATTAGGTCAACAGTATAAGCATGTACATAAATGTTTCTTCATTTAAGACTTTCGTTTTTGAGCCGATCAGGGGTTTTCTTAAAGCAAATAACCTTGGTTATATCAAGGAACTTTAAAGAAGAATTTACCTCATTCCAGTTTCTTTTAATTTCATGTAGCTTTTTACAATCTTACACGATAAAGAATGAAGTAAAAATTTTACTAAAGCTGATCAATTTGAATTAAAATCGATGTGGGAAAATATATATATACAATACAATATATTCTTAGTAAATGTGAATAAAAAGTAGGCATACTCTCAATTCGAGATATTGTTTTTATTGTTATTTATGAAAAGAGCTAATCGCAATTTTTTCAAATATATTTCTTCAATACTTAAAAACAAAACAAAACAACTCATCGCTGTTAGGCTAAAAAACTCTAAAAGGAGTCAATAGACTAAATAGCCTGTATTAGAACGCTTTTAAGGTCAGGTTTTAGCCTTATATGTGTCATAAAATCACATACCACCACAAACTAGAATTTGAATTTTTAGATGCTGCCATTGTAAGAATTAATATTAAAAATTAAAATTAAATAATATGCAGAGTATCCCAAAAGACAACTCACGATTGTTCCAGTAAACTTAATTGACTCGAGTAAAAATCTTTTGGTTTTCGAAAATTGGCGTTTCTTTTAAATTCAGAAAAGTTTTGAGCCGTTTTTTGATGTCATGGCCACAAACTTTTATATTCTGTTCTGATTTTTTTTTTCAAATAATTACCGAAGAAACTTTATTCGATTACAAGAAAGACATTTTTTTTAATTTGATCTGAATCAAAATTTTATTCCTTTATCAAATGTCCTAAAAGTTTACGCATGTATTCTAGATTTTAATACCTAACTCGTTTTACTTAGGTATAGGAATATTAATATTTAAGCAAAAATAAACTGATTTGTTACCGACTTTGAAGAAAATATTGTAAATAAAAACAAAAAAAAATTGTTCCGCTTTTTAATTTCGAAAAATATTTTTTTTAGGAATTATTCATAGAAAAAATAATTAATCATTCTAAAGAAACATTTAAAAAGAAATTTGTTTTGCATAGGTAAACAAATTATGTAATTAATTAAATGTTTATTTGTTGTTTAGCTTAGGGCAAATTCGTATTCTTGGGGAACATTTAAAAAGCAATTTTGAGAAGTAAAACTAATTTAATACTCCGCGGCATCTTAATTACGGTCATAAAATGAAGGTTCCTTCCATTTTTACTTTCAATGAAAGGATAGTAGTAAAGTTAATTATTGTCTACAATTTTGAAAGCAAAACATTTCCCTTATTTCAGGTCAAATTAAATACTTATTTTTAATTTTTATTTTGTCATTTTTATGACTTTTTTATAGCTTTAAGGAAAATATAGAAGTCAGTTTTATCACTTTACCTTTACTAAGTTAAGGTCCAAGTAAAAGTAAAAGCTCAAAATAGAAGTACATAATTGTTTTGCAAGTAATCTGTGAATATTACCATAACTCTTGCACTTCACTACCCACTCACAGCATATTATTTTTCCGTACATTAGATTAAGTAATATCATAATAACATCTTGTACCAAAAAGCATTACTATGAAGCATCTTTAACACGCGAAGAAACGTTTCGCTCGAAATATATCTGAAATCTTCCAAATTAGCATGGTACACGAATACATCGCTAAGATTGTTTCTTCATGTTAATTTACCGTCTTTTGAATTGCATTCCGTCAAGGTTATTTCTAAACATTATGGGGACGTTCGTTAACAACGAAATTTACATAAAAGCACAAACACCTAAATCCCTTCACATTCACCACCATGAATTTATGTTTTTTTGCAGATTTACTGCACGCAATTTGATTCTGGAAAAATCATTGCTCTCATGTTAATTGAGTCAGATTATTTTGGATAAAAAATTCAAAGTTAGATTCAAAATTTGTTTGACCTGAAAATGATATTGAAATAAGTAATTTCCCGAATAAGTGAATTTTGGTTTTCGGGATATTTAATTATGTAGTGTAACACTTATAAAGATATAAAATTATAAGAGTCTTTAAAGCTTAAATATGCAGATGTATCTAGATGTTGTGGTAGGTTTTTGGCAAATATTATGGCTTTTTAGGACTTTTATAGACTATTTAACCCGTTTGGTAAGTTATTTCTTTTTCACGAAACCAATTTACTGTCATTACCTACCTGATAAAATCGCAGACTATTTGAAGAAATTACTACGATAATGCTAACAAATCGTGTTTTATTTTGAATATACAAATGTACATTGATTTTTCAACTATTTAAAATATGCATGCAACACCTTATAAAATGCCTTAAACTGCGTACACTGTAGAATTTTAAATCAATGTTAAGTTGCTCTAGAAGGAAAAATAAAAAGAAAACCAAACCGGATAATTAATGAAGCCCAACCGAAGAAATAAAAACGTATCCTATCTCATTCCTTTCTTTAATGGAAAATATAAAACTGGCTTGTAAATCAAAATTTATTCAGGTTGATCAACTTTTATGCATATAAGGTGCTAGATGTACGTACTAGAAGTATTTCTTTTATGATTTTAATCAGGTTTCTGGACACAATGGCTTCAAAAAATATATAAAATATAGCACATCCAATAAACCCATGGATAATAAAAGTAGGTGATCAAGGTGAATACGTTATGTATATAACTATACATCTCAAAAAATTCATTACTGTATTCAATAATTGGAACAATTTAAACTTCACTTAATAAAAACAAAACTGAATAAAACAGTCTTGAAAAAAGATGAATAGGATATTGAACTCTGATGGAAAATATAAAAGAATTTATAAACCCTTCTCTGTTTGCGGTTGAGTAAAGGCTTATATATTTAAAACAACTTTAAAGTTTAGACATGACTTTCGCTCTTTCGATAATTAAAAATTTTATTAATAATTCAAATTTACAACAGGAATTCAAGGGTAAATGTACTTTCTATATTTACCCTAATTCAATCAAAAAAAATTAGTCACAGTATTTAAAAATACAAAAGCTGTCAACTTAAATTTCGAAATTTATTTACATAGAGATTACCTAAGCATAAAAATTATAAAAACCAAAACATGATTTTGACGAAATTTTACCTTACACTAATCGAGAGCAATTGACATACAAGATTTGAAGTAAATCGAAAAGTTTTTAGTAGAAATTATATCTTGTGAATACCTACATCGGAAAATACCTTCCGTAGACGGTTGCGGTTTGTTAAAAATCTACGAAAAGTACAAGGAGTTTGAGTTACGAGTACTTTATACAACTTTTTAAAAACGTGTTTAATCTTAATCGACCACAAGGTTAAATTTCGTGTATTCCCCTTTCACGGATAAATCATTTTTAGCTTAAACAAGTTTCGCACTTAACCTCCTGAGGGACACTGACGCATTTTTGCGAACGTTTAATTTGCCTTAAGTTAATATCATTTTTAGCAATAAAATAAAATCGTTAAAAAACAATTTATTACAGAAACAAAAATTGTATAGTGATGAGGAAGCACGGAACGTACTTTATTTCAAATAACGGATGTGTAAAATATTTAAATATAATTCCACTTAACATTCAAATATTTAGATGAACTTAATTTTTAAATTTCTTTTGTTTTACTGAATTACTATCATTAAACATTTTTTCACTTTTAAAAATTCATCCCTGAAGAGATTAAACTAGATTAAATCAAATTTTCAAAATGTGATTAACGAGTTTTACTTAGTTTCCTGGAGTGGTTCTTACTTTCTGTAAGATTGAAATATTCCAAGAAGTTTTATTTATTTTATGTCAATATTTAACTCTTTTCAATGTAATTTTTAAAAAATTGAATAATAATATAAATACTTTCATTTTCTTTTTAAATATACTAGCTTTAGAACAAACAAGAATGAACACTATGCGAAAAGAGTTAAAAATGGGAGATCTCTTTTTAACCCTATTCCTGAATGCACTTTCGAAAATAAAATGCACAATCACTGCTAAGTAATTTAGCTAAAAAAATAAGTAGCCTTCGTATCGCAGAAGTTTTCAACCGTTTTCCGCACGAACAGATCAATTTTTAAAACTTTCACGGTAAGTACTCCTTTAACCACAGTTGAAAAATGGAGAAAAATTAGATAAAAACGCATTACCGCAGTATTTAATCCGTGTAAGGTCGCAGTAAAATATCCCTCACTGTCACTGATTACTAGTCCAGCACAAAACTAACTACTAAAAATAACTTGTCCGAAGTGGTGCTGATTGTTACCGCCTGGCTGGACGACTTTAAATCGAAAAACGTAATTGAGGTAACCGCCAACCACTAATTCTTTTCGCACTATATTTCGTATATTTATAGCAAAAATGAATTCCCCTCGACATCAAGCGGACGGAATAGGAGAAGGAGTCCCTTCCATAATAAAGGCTGCTGTGTCTGCTGAAGCTAGCTAGAGTCTAGCGACTGAGGCTAGCCGCTAGCAGTTTCGGCGTCTGCTTTATTTGCTAAATGGACCTACCTGTCTGAGTCTGACTGTCTGCTTGAGACGGTGGCAGTGGCTCTGAGAAGTGCGCCTCCGATCTCTTTCAGGTGATTACAATGCGACAATAAAATAACTCCTTTTGCCCCATTGCCTACTTTGTCAAGTTAACTACAATGCGTGCATAATTGAGTCGCCAATTTTTTTTTACATTTTTTTTAACTGACTCAGGTGTGAGAGGTGGGCTGTGCATTACTTGTTTAGATAATTTGCATAAATTTTGAGGATTACCACGAAAGTACCTCTTGGGTATATCTGGTTTCGATCAGAAAATTTGCAAATATATCTACGGTGGGGTTTTGCCCATACCGCAAACCAAACAGCAGTGTTTACAATTTGTTCACTGTGCAGCGTGGGGAAAAGTGCCTTCATGAGAAGCACAGCAACAATCCCCAGACAAAACTACATAAAAGCAGCAGCATAACTTGAAACTATAATCTAAATAAAGTGGCATTTCTCATCAGCATTAATCCAAGTTATTGTAATGCTGTTACCGTGTAATTTCATTCAGTGCCGGATTCAGTTAGAGCTTCAATGGTTGAGAGAATGGGTTCAAAAGGTAATTGAATTTTGGATCCTCATACATACATATATTCATATTTTTAAATTTAGTCATTTATTTGCCGGAGAACTTTTTGGATGAAACCCCCTTAATATAATACTTTCTTAGATTCAGCTAAGCCCATAAATAAAACACATCTGAGAAGAACAAAGATAAAACTTCATTGAAATAATCATAAAAATAAATTATGAGGGTTATAGAAGCTAAAATGATCATCTACATAATTTAAACCCCGAATATCATTAATACAAATATTCTGCACTGCAACAGTTTTTATGTTACTTGAATTGAATTTTGATTTTAATTTAAATGTTTTACTTCACATTCTATGCTTTCCAATTTCCAGGTCTACTTATAGGATAACTCCTTGAAGAAATCGGTGCTTCTAATCATGTTATGCTAGTGAAAACTGTGATTGTTAAAACACTTTTAAAGAGTAATTAATTTTATGTTAATTTGAAAAGAATGTGTTTCCTTTTTAAACTCATTTTATAAAAAAGACATTCTCTGTTTGGCCTCTATATGTTAACGATTTTTTAAGGAATCTGCATAAAACGAGAAAGGGCAGGGCAGTGATGCTGATAAAGTCGACGTGAAAATTTAACTGATATAAATTCCATTCAAAAAATCATCCACAATAAATCCAAAGTAAAGTAAGTTAGGGCTTCTGATATTTTAAACAAATTTTAAATTTAATGATGTAAACTTTTTGTTTTATCATTTGACAAATATCCACACACAATAATAATATATGTACGTACCTCGTTTACGACCTTTTTCAAAACGGGTCTAGTCAATATACCTAGGCTACAAATTGCTTACAGAATGAACCTTTGCTTTAGGCCTATGAAATAAATTAATTGGGGACATACGAAGAGAACCCCAATGCAAAAACTTATCATGAACAAATTGTGATAGACTTTTTAAAAAACTCATATTATTGTAAGTACAGCTAAATACCTAAGCTATATTTTGACATACATATGTTTAGACTTGGAGTTCTAAGCCTTTTCAATTTTTTTAATGAATGTTCAAAATTTTTTTATATAATTTAAACAACTTTATTAATTATCAAGTAGAAAATCATCAATTTTAATTTTTTAGAACATCGACGACAACTCAACAATCGGCCCTACTTAAAATAGTACAATAGTAAGCTCGGCAGCAAGTAAGTGGCCTATTTTTATGATATACTATCATACATATTATTAAAAAACCAAATCCACCATTGAGTTCAGTGTCACTAATTGCTTACTTACTTGCCTGACTTGGTGTAATTTATCGTGTCTTCCTCTAAAAGCAAATCTATCGTTAATTTGTACCGCCGCCCGCCGGCTCTGATGTGTATTTTACCGATTAATAAAGGTTTCATTGAATTTCACATAATTGTAAAGTCGCGTTCATATTTTATCGTAGCAGCGAACCGTAGTCTGCGCCGCCACGCCGCCGCCGGCATGCTTTTTCAGTGCTGCGCGGCTTTATATTGCAATTTTTGTGTCTGAAGACGGAAAAACGAAATGAAAAATTCTCAATTTTCCTCATATGGTATTTACTTTATTGAGCTATTGTTTTTTTCCCTATTGAGCAACAATTGTCGCGATTTCATTGAATTAATGTTACTTACTATGATGGGGAAGACGGCTGCAAGAGCAGTGTCGCGGTAAGATGATCCAGATACGAGACATCTAAGTAAATTGAGTTTCAATTAAGAACTAGTGCAAGGTATTTGACGGTTCCTATTAAGAAAATTAAAGAAAGTTATTATTAATTAGTTAATTGAATTTTTAATCACTTACTTTTCGCTTAGCGGTAGAAATATGCTTTCGGGGACATCTTCAAGTAATGTCGTCTTACAGAGCAACTCCCGACCGGATAAGTTTTCACTTTCACGTAAATAGGCTCCGTCCTCGACCATCAGACCGTTCTCATTTAAATTCCATTTTTCTCGTTGTCTGAGCTTGAAGAATTGTTCACCTGCAGAGAAGATACGTATAATAAGTAATTGGTCCATTCTCCTCGGGTTTTTCAGTTTCTTGAGGAAGAAAAAGAAAAGTAAAAAGCCGCGATTCTCCGGTTTGACCCTGCGCGAATGGGTGAAGTAATTTGTTGAGGTAATCTCGCCGTATGTTTACACAAAAATTATGTGATGCTCTTGCGAGTAGGATGATGATTTTTTTGGATAATTTGGGCGGTGAATTTCTTGTGAATATTGTGACTTGAGAAATTTTTGGGTGATTTGTTAAAAAACGTGTCATATAGCATTTATGGGGAAATGTTAAATTAAGGGCATTTATTGGTCGATGTGAGAAAGGTGCGAATTTGTGTGAATGTTTCGCGCCAAAGTCACGTAGAAAATTTTTTGTTTTTTATTTTAGATTACATGTTTCTCGACATTGCAATTTTTTAAATGATACGGAAGCAAAAAAATTGGGTCAAACGCCTGCATCTAATTCAACTTGTTTTTTCGAACTCATGCTAAGACACAATAATTGTATAACTTAAGCGAAAGTTCGGTGGATGACATACATTAACACTGTAAATCGATTGACTCATGAAAGGTAACTAAAACTTATAGTTGATGATCCTCTTACAGAATTCAAGTTGAAGATGCCAAATGTTATGCATATTTTGTGCTTGTGCAACCCAATTCAATGAAGGGAAGCAAAAGAAGGAGCGCACTTTTAGGTTGTGAACGGAATAAATTTATGCAAAATTTGATTACGTTGAAATTAGCTAGCTTTCAAATTAAACACACCTAATTTATCTACATATATGGGACTAATCCTTCATTTCCCTAAAATGCACAATTCTATTACTCTTCCAATCAAAAAACCAAAAACTTCACTCTAAAAGGTATAGACAAATATTTGGACATGGCGAAACTAATGGAATCTTATTTTTTAGAGAACGACCAAGAAATTTGTAAAAACTTACAAAGCAAGAGCAAAAATATCTAATTACAGACTTTTTTAAAACTACCGCAAGGCCATTAAACTGAAATAGCCAAAAAAATACTATTTGGTTTGGAATGTTTGTCATGGTTCGTTACGATTTTTATTTTTGTCTTTACTTTTTAACCAGCAATTGCAATTTTAACCGCATTTCCAAAATGTTTTAGAGTATTGAGATATGTTAATTATGCTTTTATTTCAGTTTTTCTAAGGCTAATCTTTCTCCTCAAATTAAAGTCTATGTACATATATCCATGTCTAAAAGTATACAGGCAAAAATTTTAAAAAATCATAAAATTAAAGTAAATGACGAAATTAAATTGCTAGATTATAGTAACTATTTTTTTAGTTTGTTTCTATACTAAAATCAACTGAATCGATTGAGTCGGTAGTATACTTAAAAACTAATAAAAAGAGGAAACGTTTTAGTATCTTTAAGGTAGTTTAGTAGAAATCAATCAATCAATCAATTTTCATATAAAGAAAGTGACACAGATTTAACTCATTCAAATCAATTAAGTTTCAAAAATCGTATATAGTTGTATTATAAATAAAAACCTGTAGGTATACCTAATATGTAAATACATACTAAACTTACCTAAAATGCATGTAAATGTGGGTCCCAGCATAGATCCGTTTTTAGGAATTTCAGATATGCCTCCAATAATCAAATCAATTTTCTCTACATTTTTATAAACTGATTTCATATTCTCAATATCCTATACAGGAAAGATTCACATAAGCATAAAATTTAACCTTGAAAATATTACACAAAGTCAATTACCTGATCACGAATAAATCCGCGAAGATCAGGCCAATCATTAATTTTCGTTTTGTCACAAATCTCCAAGTATTTCACATAACCACTAAGTCCATGATCACGTCCTCTTTGTATGTCCCAAGCCAGCGCATCAAATTCCACACTTTTGTTTGAGTGCATGTCCGTCTGGAGGAAGTGCTTTATTACCTGAACAGAAAAAAATCCATTAACATACAATATGCGATCATTACGATCAGAATAAGTTCGTTTCCCTGCTAATTAAACTTTCCGTTTGGCGTTTTGTTTTCAGATAATTTGTGCTACCACAAACTACCAAAGGGCATTTAAAAGCTCGTTGCTTTCACACTTTTTCGTATATTTTAAACGAAAGCATTCGAGTGGAATTAAACGTAATTACCGATAGTAGTTAAGAAAAAAACATTTTGCGCTACTCACACTATCAGCGTATTGAGAATCCATTTTCAATGCTCGTTGTTTAAGCATGGCATCAAGACCAATTTCTAAATTGTTTGGATTTGAAAGGTATTCAGACTTATAAAACTGGTCCCGCAGTGAGAAGAGTTGCTCATGGTGAATGTTTCTAAATCGAGATTGATTTAAGAAAAATCTGTATTTGAAGTAATCTCCATAAAATACCTTGCATTTGCATCTATTACATTTTCTCTAATTATGTTCTGGTAGACAAGTGACATGCCAAGAAGGGCATTGGGCATCATTGAGTAATAAAATCGAATAGCAGCCACTGCAAATTCATTTGAAATGCCTTCAATGTGATTTTGTTGATTTTTCGTTGAGTCAGTGATTGATTTGCTGATTTTTTCCCCCAGTAAAGCTGGTAACCATTCGTTGTAAATAATATTTCGATAAATGTTTATATTTCGCTGTTTGGCCAACTGAAACAATTGTTCATCACTCCACGAGGTGTGTTCATTTTTTAGCTCAATTGCGATTTCATTGTGTGATCGCAAAAATATGGTGTAGATTAGATTCATAAAAGGATTGCTATTGACACGACTGTCGCCTGGTGGATAGAAACAAGAAAATGGAAAAATAATGTAATTTAACCAATATCTTAGCAACAAGGAATTAATTTAACTTTACAAAACCACGCGCTATATGTTATGTTATGTAGGCATGCGCATATTATTTTTTTTAGATTTACAAGTTATATCCACAAAATGGCAAAGTTCAGAAAAGACTAAATTAATTATTAATTAAAAGAAATGTTTGGAAAATCTCCAGTTTATCATCACAAACATTTTAAAACATTAACTGAAACTACTACATATTCATTCATGTGTGGATAATTTTGAAAACTAGTTTTTGATTACATTAAAAATAAAATAATGAAATTGAAAAACGATAGAAAATCTACAACTGCTTAAAAATTAGTAAGAGTAAAATAATAGAGTAAAACAAATAAAAAAATTATCTACGCTATTTAAACGTTACGATAAATTTTCACTGCCTGCATAAGGAGACTGATATATTATATTTAAATTAATTAGTGAAAGGCCCAAGATAAATCCAATAAACCTTATTATCTCACTCATTAAATTATGATTGTGTTTGATTTTTAATGTGAAAATAAGAAACGCAAAACTTCACAATTTGTTTTTTGTTTATCAACAATCACATTTTTATGTTTTTCGTGTTATATACATATCGATTCTTTTTCACTAACTTGAGAGTTATTATATTTAAATCAAATAATTAGTGGACCGAAAAAAGTATAAATTAAATTTGATGTTATTTTATGCATCCATTCTTTACATTCAAGAATTTTAAAACTATTAAAGACATGATAATTTTTTGGTTTTAAAACAATTATTACTTACCTGCCATAAAACATGGCTTGTTAGAATTTTCACTGAACGCACAAAAATATCCTTTATGTTGAGCAAGCGGCAGCAAATTACTCTCAGAAGTTTTTAACAATCCATTACTGAAAGTCCGCATTTCATTTTGCGATTCTTTCGTATGGCCATACAGTTGCGATAAATCTAAAGTGCTAGTCGCTTGGTTAAACTAAATGTAAAATGTTTATAACCATCCGAGTAAAGCTTAAGTCATAAAAATTTGTATACCTGCTGCGCTGGACCATAATTACAATTTGCTTGAGGTGATAAAGCGCTTCTGACGTAGCTTAGACAGGTCACAATTTCGTAGATATTACTCGTAGACCCTTCCAAAGGAGCGCACGCTGGATGAACATATCTTGGCTTCAGCGTACGAAACTCAGAATTGCAGCACTCTATTGGAACCCCGTCCTCTGAAGATATTTTTAATACATATTAATATCGAGGTCACAGATTTGTAAAATAATTTATTATTTGGGAATAATTCAGTACTAAAATTAATGATTATTTAGAACGGATACCTATTTTATTGTTCATTCACTAAAAGAGAAATTTTCTATAATTATGCTTAATCCAACCATTAATTTATTAATTATAATTAATCATTAATTATATTAAAATCGAACTTTTCCTAAACCTTTCCTGATTTAGAAAACCGTTTCTTAAACTAAGTGGAAACTTCTACAAATAAATTAAATAATTTCTTAAAAATGACTCAGTTTTCAGTAAAAAAGAAATTTACTTTTACGATTGTTACTTTAAATAAGAAAATGACTGTCTGATTTTTAAAAGAAAATTGCTTGAGTTGAAAATTTTCTATAGATCTTTCAAGAGTTATTTATTTAAAATTAAGACACTCTTCCTTCTTTTAAGGCAGACGTGCATATTTAATGAAATGCAAGATACTTCGATTCGTAGTTTTAGAAATTTATTTCTCTCAGTGTTAGTCAGCGGAATTCGGCATTACACAGCGAAACTGGATTTTTAAACATTCACTAATTCAAAAGTTTTTTAGTAATTGTTTTACTAACTTAGTGTTGAGAGTATTTCGTTTTATTATTAAGTAGTACCCAGTAATTTCAAATGAAACCAAGTACATATAATAATAATACATACAGTCCAATAAATGTTATATTTTTCTATGGTGATGAATAAGTGATAGATTTTTTAATGAAAGACTGAACCCTATACTATAGTTGTTTTTAGTGAATAGTTTATTTAAAAATTAATGGAGAAAAGTAGGGTAATGAACTGCGTTTTTTCTAGCACTAAATTTACTCCGCATTTATCTGTTACAATGGTATTTTATGTTTAATAAAACTACAAATCTTACGAATCTGATTGTAAATTAAAGATAACATAATAAATAGCCAATTTTTATTACTTACTCATTGTGGTAGCAGTTGGCTTGCTCAAATCATGTTCAATGAACTGTGCCCATTGCACAAAGATTAAATTTTTATTCTCTTCTTGAGTATTTTTATTCATCTCATTAATTTTAGCTAAATTAGATGCTTCCCATGGTCTGGGAACGGATGGATGCGTCCACATCTTAAAAAATAATTATTTTTATTATGTTCTCATGTAATTTATAGCATGAAGTATTTTTAATCACCTCATAGAATCCATCCCTATAATTGGCAGGTAAAAGACGCCTGAAGATGTGGCTGCAATCAGTGCAATTCTGGATAAGTCCCAGGCACTGTTCCCGCAATTCTGACCTTGGAAGCTGAATTCCCGAGAGGTGGCTAGCGCACGATCCAATGCTTAGTATTCTACACTGTGCACTCAGAAATCGACTAGCTTTTAAAATTTTCCGCGCCACACAGTCATGCTTCTCGGCTACTTCATTTGGAAGACTTTCTAGAAGTTGTGCGTGTGATATGCTTCCGTTTGCAACTTTTATGTTGTACGAAATGATATTGTCTTCGAGTCTTTTGAATAAAATTTCATTTATTTCATTTTAAAGTAAGTGTATTATATTTTAAATTTTAATCCTACCGTTCCTGGCGCTGCTCTGATTCTACTCCTAATTGCGTTGCTTGCTTGATAGTATCTTCATCTATGTATACTGGTGCTGTTTCGATTTTTTCTAAAAAATTGTATTAATTTTTAATAAAATACACTGCACCTACTATTTATTATATATTCATTACCTCCCGGAAATTCGAAAATTGCATTACTAATATCACTATTCGATAGGAGGTAGATTAAACACATTAAAACGTTTATTGGCTGCATGTTTACTAAAGTCAAACTACTTGTATTTAAATGAATCACTAAACACTTTAAAGATTGATCTTTAGAACGCTTCGAGTCCAAAAAGAGGACATTAATTTAAAAAATAAAATAATCACAGATTGATGCAAAACTGTTCACTGCACAAAATATTTAGCTGGAGATAAGAACTTAATACGAAATTGCATTAAAACGCGAAACGCTTGTTGTCTTGCTGCGGACTGAATCTATCTTTCTTCTGGTCCGTAGTCTTGTGGTTTGGTATTTATCATGTGAAGATTGACCTGAGGGTTAATCGTTGCCGGGGAAAAGAGCTATTCAGCAATAAGAGAGAGCTTTAAAATTTCTATCAATGAAACATAACCAGCTAAAATTTGTTCTAGACCATCAACTTAATCTCTGATCGAGAAAAAAACTCATCTCATCTCTTATCACGAGTTGTTTTGATGCTTTTAGGAAACATCAATAACAAACGCAGAATTGAAGGTTTTTGGCGAACACTGAATCATTCAACTTTACTATTGAATAACATTTAGCCAAAACAATGGATTATACAGGGTGTTCCAGTTAGTTTTGGCTTCATTAAGTAGTAAGTAAAAAATTCGTACAATTTTCGAGATATTTGAAGAATCAACTCGAATAATACTCATTCTGATTTAATATAACTATTGGCATTCGGCTGTGGATTTATCATTTCTAAGAAAATATTATCGCTAGATTATGTCTCACTTTATTTGGCACTGCTAGCTTTATTAGTTGTGTGAACACTCCGCAGTTTTCCCAACGATGAAATTATGTGGTAATTGCTTTTAAATCGCATCATAAAGTGAATAATTGGAAAACTACACAGTGATTTATACAAATAATATTCAACAATCGTAAAGAGTAGCATACAATTATTTCGAACAGTGTGCCAAATTCAACGTTTTTCGATTATTTTTTCGAAACAAAAGTAATTTTATTGTATGAGGAGATCCGCTTTAATATTTTATGCTGAAATTTATACAACAGTCATAAATATTAATTTTCAATAAAATACATATTTTAATGTTATATTTAACTGCTGTATCTAATAATACGAGGATATATAATAACTTTGTATATTTTTTACAAAAGAAATTGTATGTAATAAACTTACTTTTTTAAAATCAGTAAATCTCCGTAAATCAAGTGTTTATATAAAAAGTATATTATGATATTTGTAAAAGAGGCTGGAGAGTGGAGAGACATATTTTCAATTAAAAATTTGAAGATCCTTGTAAGATTATGTACCTGGACCCTGCCGTGGGGCTAGTTTTTTTTTTTTTGATGCATTTGAACATACAAAATGTGTTTAAAAAAGCTCACAGTAAATAAAGTAAAGCAAGGAAAGATTCATCCTCCTTCACTTTAAAAATGTGCTAAATTTTATGTTATTTTATACTTAATGCATCTTTCTTTTTGGAAAAGTATATTTATTATGTTTAGAAGGTCTAAATATTAGATGTAGCTTTAGAAGTTTTGTTAGAACTAGCTCTATACCTTAGGTTACATAAAAACAAATTCGGCTTTCAACAAATGAGAGTTTGAAATTACGAAAATGATTCATATTTACATAAAAATCTTCAAAGCAATAGTCTTATGTTAGACAAAATTAACTTTTATGGAAAAACTAGCCTCGAAAAGTATTTTTTTTTATCTTGGTTATATTCAGGATTCGTGCAGAAACTAATTGGAAAGATTTTTATTTAAACATTTTTTTAAACAAGATTTGCGAAAATCGTGGAGGAAATATTAAAATTATATATTATATATAATCTCAGGAAATACAATCTGTGAAAAGGTCTCAAATAAAATGTATTAGTTCGAAATCAACTCAAAAGATATTATAGTATAGTAGGTATAGCATTTCCACGAAAAATGTGGAGAAACATATAAATTGGTTTTACTAACATTTATAATAAAACATATTCATGCATTACTAATATGTAAAATGGTGGATACAAAGAGACGAAATTTGAAGGTTACTATCAAGTAAACCTCTTTAAAGATAGAATTGATTAAGTATTTGTACCACCCTGTAACTTTATGAAACGTCTTAAGCTTTTCTAATTAATCAAGTGGAGTCTTGCTCCATGCTAAACATGTTAACTTTTTCGAAGTTGGAGCTTTCAAAAATCATGTTTCCGTTCACTAGCCCCAGTCAGTGGAAAAATCTTTAGCTTCATGCTAGTGGAGCTCTGTAATGTGCGTTGCTGGAATGTTTTGACAATCGGAGCTGAACAGATTGAAGACACATCTATAAAGTTCGCACTGGAATATTGCTGTTTTTGTTTGGTAAATGTTATTAATTTATCTGATAATTCATAACTATCGACCCAGTCAGTGATTTCCAACCCTTTAGAACTTCCTGTCCCAAGTTATCACTGTAACGAGTGTCCGATTAATGTGATATTCATGCGTAAATTAATTCACTCATCAAGGTGATTAGGTAATGTTATTGAACACAAAATTATAAATAAGCGAGTTGCAGCGAATACTAGTGAAACAGCATTGACTGACACACAAAAGACTTGTAATTGAGGTTTTTCAGTTGTTTTTCAATTATAAGAAGAGGAAATATTTGAGATATTCTCAGGTGAGGATGCGATAATTTGTTGTAACTGCAAGTGACTTTACTTTACTAACCATTTATCACCTTGGACTAGAAAAACAAAAGAAATGTGGAAAGACCTAATATTGTTTGAAATTTCGCTTCATACATATTAATGTGCTCTTAATATTCAAATTATTGCATTTTTGATATCGAAATTAAATTATCAATACAATTTTTTGTAGGCGTGGATGTAATAAAAAGGACGTTCCCACGCGATAATAAGCAGCTCTCCTTTATTCATATCTCTAAAAGTTAATTAAATTTATATCAATTTAGAATTCTTGTTAATTACTTAATTTCGTATTGACTTTGACTTGCCCTTACCTTTTGGACTTTTATAAAATAGAAGAAAAAACTTTCATTATATGAGAGAATTAGCAAGCTAAATTTTAGTTTCTACATATGTCGCAATAGATTGAGTTTGAGTTTGTTTTGGTTGTAATTTGTTTCCGAAAAAAACTATTTAAGGGGGTTATACCTGCACGATCTGTTAAAATCGATGTTACTTTCATGCTTTTTTTTGGCATATTATATATATTTATTATTATTATCTTAAGGTAAAAATTATTTAAAATTCACTGAAAGCTCCGCCTTTTCTTCGGCGTCTGCAGTGGTCACGATTCCTCCTAAGCATTTTGTCTATGTAAAATCGAAAAACCAACAAGATTATGTCTTATTGTAATATCATGCCAGAGCCTAAATGAAGGATTTCAATTTTCAAAAAAACGTACGACATTTTTAGCGAAGCGGCTATTTTTTGAGGAGCTCAAATATCAATTATTTTTTCAAACAAGTTTAGTTACCGTGACTACTTTTGAAAAAACTTAATTTTGAGATAATCGCTTTTAATGTTTTAGGTAGTTTAGTGCATCATTTCACGTATCCTGCACTATGCCTATAAATTTTGAAGCAATGTTACGAATTCGTTGCTTGAGTTAGTTAATACTTAAATAAGAATTCAGTAGAAACTACAAGTCATTAGGTTAATGGCGGGTTTGCGGGTTTGTTCTTTAAATCAATAAATAAATTTATCTGCACAGATAATCACGCATTTTTTTTCTTTCATCAGTGGTAGAATTTAACCTATTATTGTGTGCAGATAAACACACATACATATTTTAATTCTTAAATTTATTTTCATCTGTTAAAAAAAAAATCTCAGACATTATTAGATTATGTTTTGTTTTTGGTAGAATATTAGTCTCTTTTTGAAAAAATAAATAAATTTAATTATATATATTTATTTTTTTATGTAATAAAAGGCCATTACATTAAATTGTAGACCTTGCTAAAAATGCGCACTCGGGTACTGAACCCATATAGGTATAGCGAAAATTCAATTGTATTAAAAAAATTCTTTTAATTTACTTATTAATTCATTCGAATATCCTCCTTTTAATGGATTTCAAAGAACTCGGAATGAATAAAAATATGGAAATAGAAATAGAGCCAGAGAATTGTTGTGGTATTATTAAATGTCAGTTTCAAAGGCAATTATTTAAAGTTATGTGTACATTTTGTGATCAATTTACAACTGTTCAATAATACCTATTGGAAAAATTATTTATGTTCATACATATAAAATTTTAAGTTTTAGTCTACTTACTACAACATTTTCTGGTGTACTACTTTTTAATCGTATCAGCCATTATCTTCTTTAAAATACCTCCAACAAATGACAAACAGCTGTGGGTAATTCCATTTCCATGATATCGTTTTGTCTTGAATTAAATATTATTGTGAAAATAATGAAGGTGAATGATTACAAGACTATAAGAAATTAGGACATTTAAAATAAATAATTACCGGTTTTATAGTTGGCCATAGAGAGTTCATTAAACTCTATGACCTTGAACTTGCGAATGTAAAGATTGCTATTGATTTTGATGACCCTCCCGTCGTCGGTCGGTTTACCTTCTCATGATTACCTAAACGACTTACTACTGAATTATCTAATTGTACTTTGGTCATGATGTAGCTTGGACTTTTGTTTTGATCGAAAATACATTCACACACCCGCACTTTGATATTCCTTATCATTGCAAAAAGACAACTTTTTGATAGTATGTATTTTTATCAATTATTTTTTTTTTTAATTTCAGATTGACGTAAAAGGATTTTAAAAGTGAGTATAGAATGAAGTGAAACACGCGTATTCTATCGTACAGTAGCTCTGTTTGTAGGTCGCAATAAGTTCTATCAAAAATTATATTTATAGAAAATTAGTTGACGCAGATATCAACGGAGCGGTTGACTTCCTTCTATCGCTTGTTTTTGTGTGATATCTTGCAAATGACTTATGGATCAAAAACATGTTTTATAATCAATTCGATTAGATTAGACCCTTCTTCGACTGTTTCTTAATGTGCTCGATTATTAATTGTATTATATCCGCGACTTTTAAATAATCAAGACAGCAAAGGAGGAAGTCTACCTTTCAAAATTTTTATTTAAATCGTTAAAATGCAGGCAATGTTGGATTGTAAGTTAATTTACTTATTTTTTCATAATATTCGATATTTATAAGACTTTTAATTCTTTGATAGAGTAATTAAAAAAGGTTTCTTTTAATTGCAGTGTCAAAGGAGCCGATTTGGAGCTTGGAGAGGAGGCCCTCATCAGGATATTTAGTTTGGCGCCGAGACAAATCAAAAGTTCGTTTTCGTTTCGAAGTTGAAGTTTTGGAGTTTGAAAAGAATCCCGATGAGCATAGAATTTGCAATGATTACACCGGACCAAGTATTATTTCCAGCATGATAGTAGTTTTTGTTACTTGTGTCACAGCTGTTGCCCTAACACTGTACCTACCTTGGTATCTAGTTGGTCATAACTAGCGATACGTGACAAAAAAATAATAATAATAATGAAGTAATATTCCTCCTGTTTCTGCCAATTGAATGGTCGGTTTAAGCTGTGATTTTTGTAAACAGTGGTTCTGGTAGATTTTAGACAATGTACTCGAGCTTTAAACGGTGTGAGATTATATTTATTTCTGTTCGACTAGGTGTAGGCCGCCTTGATGTTTATACGACAGTGCCTTCGCGATACCAATTTTTTTGTACAACGATATAAAAGAAATCATGTTATGAATTTTTATTGTGAATATTTATTTGAAGAGTAATTTAAGATAAATTTGTATAAATATATACAAACTAAAATTTTATTATATATGTTTTATTTTTAAAATTAACGAAACCCTGACACTTCTTTACATCGCTCCGTCGCTGCTTGAACTGCACCTGCAGCGGAAGCTCTAAAACCTAAAAGAAGGAAAATATTAATTTAATTTTTAAACTAAAACGAAAATATTTCAAACCGACCCGTTCGCTCCAAATAGTCTAATCCAGCTGCTGTTGAACCTGCAGGGCTTGTTACATCATCTTTTAATTTCGCAGGATGCTCTTTTGAGTCCCTAACAAGTTGTGCGGATCCTAGAACAGTTTGTGAAGCTAATCGATAAGCTAAGTCCCTAGGGAGCCCCATTCGAACGGCACCATCTGCTAGGGCTTCGATTAAGACAAAAATATAAGCTGGCCCACTACCACTCAGCCCTGTAATAGGATCTAAATATTTTTCCTCAACTTCTTCAACAGTTCCAATTGACTTTAGCAAAGTTTGAGCTATTTCTGCATCTTTTTCTGTGGCATTTTCCCCACGGACGAACACTGAACAACCTTGTTTGACTAGAACGGAAATGTTGGGCATTGCTCGAATAAATCGTGAATTTTTGGATGCATTCTGTAAAAAAGAAATACTTTAAATTAATGTTCTACTATTTTAATAGTTAACATTTCGATCAGTCGATAACAAATCGAAATTTGCAGATTTTGGTGTTGTTTTATTAGGACCCCTTATATGTAGTCACCGATTGTGAAAAGAAAAGGAAAAGGAAGGTATACAGGTGCTTTCCATCGTAGCGTGCCCGACATTCGTACTCAGTTTTCTGCGTATAAACGTCATTTGTACAACATTAATTATTACTGAAGGAATAATTTTCATACATATGCATAGTTTAAGGTCTATGATTTAACAAATAACAACAGTGATATGATTTGGTTCTTAAATCTAAAATGCTAATAGTAATATTTTTGTGTAACGTGCCCGACATTAAAGCAACCAAGGTTTTGAGTAGATAATTTATTTTTAATATTTTCGCTCTACTTTCCTTAATCAAATATTATCTTTCTATTCCCTTAAATATTAACATAATAATAAATAAAACAAATAAAAAAAAAACTTCAGAAAAATCAGGCGATAACTGTACACGCCAGTATTTAAGACGCGTAACGTGCTCGACACGTACGAATTTAAAACTTATAATTAGCAAACTTCTGCTGAAAAACGGATTCTTCGTCATTTAGTGTATGTCTTTTAGCTCTCAAAGACTCTTCATTACACTGCAGGACACGGAACCGTGATATTCCTGACACGGAACTAACTTTGTCCCAAGGTGTTTTGGCGGATACTTCAGATATAATTTTAGATTCAGGAATGTAAATTACTTCCGTATTTGGAACTAGTTATCTATTAAAATAAAATCGTTGACTAAACAGAAAGAAAATCCAAATTTTTGTTGCCGAATGAGAACGTCTTTGCCATTTTGAATGGAAAAAAATTTATTCCGAACGAATGGCACATAATGAGAAGATTTCCCATATAAACTTTTGGACTGAGGATGGCACAGCAAGCCTTCCGAATGTCACACACTAACCCCAAAAATTCAGGCGAAAAGTTGCACACTTTCTGGAATGCTCCTACAACATGAAATCACGTAAATTGTCTAAATAAACAGATATTAAAAATATTTCTAAAAATATTGCAATATATAGAATGCATAATTTAGAGTAGAACAGCCAAGGTAGAGCGTACCACCGATCCCGTATTTATTAACATACATACATATATTAACTATGGTTCAAAAGTTATTCAGGTATTAACGAATTTATAGATCATTCTCGGATTTAAGCATTAACTTGGTTAGTATACAGCGAGAATCAAAACTATGTAGAAGGATTTTCGATATATTTTCTCCAATAAAAATAGACGACATAAAATTTATTACATTTGAGTTTGAGGACTCCAATCAATTTAAAAACAATAGTTAAGTTAATTAAATATAAATGCAATTGATCTTAGTCCATATCCTTAAATAATAACGGAGATTGAAGTAGCGGTCGATCAACTACATAGTGTAGTGTTTAAACAGTAATTGCGTCAACAATCATTCATAATTATGATATATGTAAATGCTTTTAGTTTCTACATTTTAGATAAATGAAATTATTATTACTATTATTGAAGCGGGTGTGTTTGTTTTTAAGGAAAATACTCCGATCTTAGTTTTTTTAAAAAACCAAAAAATATTTATTTAAATGCTCGACGTTTCGGGTCTTGATGTGTACCCTTCATCAGGAGCTATGGTAAAGTTTACAAAAAACTACGAAGTATTACTATTATGTAAATAATTAATTTTAATCGCTTTTATGTTAGTATAATAACAAATTCTCTATACGAAGTCTTTTGTTAAGGGAAATATGTAAATTCAGAAATGATAAATCAGTCAATATTTAAAGAATGAACAAAGACCAAATTTCGAAATGCTTCTTCACTGATAAATTAATCTTGGTTTTAGAATTGTAATCTTCTAGTTTACTGCTCAATAATTTTGTTAGTTGTATGAAATTTTATTTGCTCTACTTATAATATAAGAACGAGAAAACGTGACTTCGATACCTCTGATATCTGTTTTATTTTTAACTAAACTTTCTCTGGGTAAAAGTACATCGATCTTAAAGATAAATGCGTGTTCCGGGTCTTGTGACAAAAATATTGATTTCATTTGATAACGAAAATAACTTAAGGAGCTCTGCTTAAAAACTACGTAATTGAGAAATAATTATTTCACATATTTCACTAAGTCCGGAAGTATTTAGAATTTTATTATTTATAATATCTCCATACATATATCCCTTTTTTAGGAAACATCCGTCAAAAATTAGAAAATTTAGTTTTAACAAATATCTTAGATTTTATTTTATTTTATACAAAATAATGAATTTATGATTCATCAAGGACTTTCTTATAATAATTAAGTGAAGATGAATAAATGGGGAAAAAAACGATAAAGCCAATTCCAATTTTCGTTCATTTATATTAAAACAAATAGGAGATTCACAAAACGTTAGTTTTTCTAACAAGTAACACTACCCAAGTGTCACTCACCGATTGGAACCAAAATTTGCACATCGGTAAAACACAAAAAAATATTGAACCCGTGTTTTTTTATTTTGGCAGAATACGTTTTCTAGGGGTAGAAAGCACCCCCGATAAGGGTAAAAATCGATGGATATGAAGTTTCCAACGTAGACAGCTTATGAAATTCAACAGTATTTACTATTATAAGAATTCTTGTTTTTTTACATGAACACTGATTTACGAATTCCAATAAATTATTACAACCATTTTTTATCAATAAGAGAATTTAATAGTTAAAAAGTGATTTTTAGATATTTATGAAAGTTTTGACCCTGTAAACAAGAGTTAGAGTAAATTTGGGCTCTGGAACTTCGTAACTGTCTTCGTAAATAAGTGTTCACGTAAAAAAAACAAAGTTTTTATAATTGTAAATACTGTTGAATTTCATAAGCCGTTCACGTTGGATCCAATCCATCAATTTTACCCATATCGGGGGTGCTTTCTACCCCTAGAAAGCGTATTCTGCCAAAATAAAAAAACACGGGTTCAATATTTTTTTGTGTTTTACCGATGCGCAAATTTTGGTTCCAATTGGTGAGTGACACTTGGGTAGTGTTACTTGTAAGTGAAATCTAGTGAGATTCGAACCAGTTAGAGATTTAAGAATCCATTTATTTATGTTGTACATATTGTTACTCCTTTCAAACTTCAAACATCAATTTTTGTATCATAAAAAATTAAGAATATAGATAATTCCCTACAATTACTCTCTCTTTAGGAAATTACACCTACAATTTAATGTGGCAATCAACATTGAAGCTGAATAATTGGAAATAACAATTTTCATAAAAGTTTGTGGAAGAATCAATCGTCAGAAAATTGAATTGAATTTTATATTCTTGCAGTAAATCATTGGTTTTTACCCCCCATTCTATAGTGCTGTATACACGGCTATAGAAGTCTTACTTCAAAAATCTATATCTATATATTAATACGTGAAGGGAAAACTTTGTACCCCTTTTTAAGCATATTGGACGGACGGAGGAGTGCGAGATTTGGCATAGTTAAAGTTTATATAGAGAAGAAGTGCAGAAAGCTAAAATTTATATGTAATATGTGTTACAATTACATTAAATTCAATAAAATAAATTCATTATTTACGTTCATACTGTCTATGTCAAACGCATAGTAGTCTGTGGTCAAACTGTCGTAATTTTATTATTGACAGTGCGAATTTCAAACACATATAGTAGACTGCGTACATTCGTATTTTTGGTAGTAACCCCAGTAGGTCGAATTTCGACCACAGGGCGACCACTAGTTAATATTATAAAGCTAAATATGTAGTTTGTTTGTTTGGTTGAACGCGCTAATCTCAGGAATTACTGGTTCGAATTGAAAAATTCTTTTTGTGTTGGATAGTCCATTTATCGAGGAAGGCTATAGGCTATAAAACATCACGCTACGACGCTACACTACGTGCGCTGCGTAAACGGTTAAAGTTACGCAAAAATCATGTATGACGGAATTGTTCCCCTTTAAAAGTTATAAAAAAAAGTCCGCGACAGCATATGCTTATCTTTTAAGGTTGGTTTACTATAACCTTTTTTATGGTAATCAAATTTGTTCTAAAATAACGCATTATTTATCTTTTTATAAACATGATATATTAAACCTTATCCAAATAAATAAGTTATATCAGCGGCACACCAACCGAAATTTAGAATTTCGAGCGTATTCAATTTCACAATATTATTGTATTGCTTTGAAATTAAAGTCAAATTTTTGTCAAAATCTCTTTTTAACAGAATATTCGCCTGAAACTTTTTTAGAAATTCAGAGGTAATATGATATATGTATTTCTGAAATTGAGAAAATTCGAAATTCTAAATTTCGATCGGTGTGTCGCTGGTATTATTCATCACAAGTATTTAATTTTGAACAAAATTGCCCTGAACATCATTTGATTTCAATTTTCAATGAATATCTTAGGAGATTTCATAGTTTTAAAATAACTCCGCAACAAAATAATGATCAAGTACCACGCGCGCATTTATGGTGTACAAGGCAGGCGATCATGGGGGAAGAGAGGGCTGGTGAAACCGCGGGGCACAGCTAGTATCAAATAAAATCAAAATTACTTCGATTATTAGCTATTTTTATGGAGAATATATGTATGTACCAAATTTCATCCGACTAGCTAGATAAAACACATAATTTCAAAATTTAAAATAAATAAAGTAGGCTTGACAATAAGATAATTGAAATAATTAAATTGAATCTTTTTAATATTTCTGTTACTAAACTAAAACACAATTAAACTTACCTTCGTCAATTCATCTAGAGTAACTCCCATAGCTACAGAAATAAATAATTTTCCATCGCTGATAGGCTTTACAGCATTCAGCACTGTTGGAACCACAGCTGGCTTAACAGAAACGAAGATGACGTCGGATTTTTTAACGACCGGCTCATTTTCCGTAACCATTTCAGCTCCCAAACTCTAAACATAAAATATTTTTTTTTAAATACCCGGTGAGCTCAATAAATTTCTATTTACAAAAAAAAAGACACATTTTCCAATAGTGGGGCACAATCATAACAACATTACGAAATCTCAAAACAAACCTTGAATGATTCAAAATTGTTGATAACACTAGGATGAACACTGGCTATAATATCCTCAGGTTTTGTAAGGCCTACAAAAAGAGCGCAATTTGTTAAATTGAAACATAATTATCAACAAAAAAATAAGAAATTTGTTCACACGCGGAGATTAAGCCTCTTTAAAGACGATAATGTGACCACCAGCAACAATTATCAATATGCTGTCCTTCAATTACTCTTATCACAATATTTTTTTTCTGAACATATTTTATCAATATGGCTCACAAAAAGAATGGGTGAGTTATTTTTATAACAAATCAAATATGTATATGCACTTTATGATGTAAAAACTTTCAATTTTTAACAGTAGCCCATAAACAAACAAATTGCGAAATTGCATAGATTAGGTGTTTGCGAATTTTGGCACATAGTAAATAGAACTTTATGTTTTTAAAGCAGCGTTATCGACATGACATTTATACCTGCAGCAATGAATCCTTGAGCCATCGCTTGAGCCATTTTTCCTCCGCCAACAAATCCTAAACGTCCCACTGTTAACATTTTTCCTTTAATTCACTGATATAAACTTTGGCAACTAGTCAGCTATCCACCAACATGAAAGTGACTCAGATAATTTATGAAATTTCCTTCTCGATGTAGTGTTTGCAATTAATCGGTTTCAACTGAGCTCCCAATAAAGCAGTCTTGTGGGCAAAACTCTTATCGAGAAATTTTTCTGATAATGCCCTGACTTTTATTATTTAATTCATAATCAGACCTAGCACAACTGGGAGCAAACTGCTGCATTCATTTCTATCGTAGTTATTATTACGATTTTGAAATTTTCTACTGCGATTTAGCTCGGCGGCAGATATTCAAAACATGAACACAATTCAAAATCAAAAAGTTTAAAGACAGTAATGAATATTTGAATTAAGTGTGCTCTATTGAACGAGCTTCTATGCTTCCTCTACTTATTTAGAGGATATTGAGCAAAAATAAAATGCAACATGTACTTGGAATATGAACTGAGTCCTGCACTGTTAAAATTCAGAGGAAGCCTAGGAAAATCAAACTTCACTTAGGCAGTGTTAGGAGTTGGCATACTTGCCTAAGCTGGCTTAAACTAAGCTCAAGGTAAGGTCACACCCATGGTACGCAATCCTTACTAAAGGTTTGCTCAATTTTGACTCAAACTTTGTAAAGATTAACATAAGGAAAACGTTTTAAAGTTAAAACTTTAAAAATATGGCTTAATTTGAAGACTCTGCGGAATATAAAGCAAAACCTGAACCAATTTCTAGGGCAATTCTAGTTGATTTTTATATTACCCACTGGTTTACGAGGCAGAACTTTAAAATGTTTGCTCTGGGGATATATTTTTTATATGTTTTCTGAAATCCCTGAATATTTTCCTTTCTATTAAATTTTAAATTTAAATAAGTTTATAAGGAACCTATCCCCAGAGCAAAAATTTTAAACACCAGCTTAAGCTTAAACCAGTGTGGTTAGTATACAAATTAACTAGAATTAGCCTAGAAATTGAGCCCTATTTTTGAAATTTAAAATTTAATAGAAAAGAAAATATTCAGGGATTATAGAAAACATATAAAAACATATCCTCAGAGCAAAAATTTTTTTGTTGGCCTCCTAAACAAGTGGTTAGTATAAAAATCAATTAGAGTTAGCCTAGAAATTGGTTCAGGTTCTACTTTAAGTTCCGCAAAGCCTTCAAATTAAGCCATATTTTTAAAAATTTAACTTTAATAGAAAATATATCCTTCAGGGACTTAAGGACAAATTGTAGGATACTTAAAGTAATTTATAGTCACACTACTTTGTACTTAAGTTTCCAAGCAGTCCATTTATTAAAAAATAAAAATGTTTACAGACATTGTTTATTCAAAATATCTAGCATTAATCTGTGGAAAATATTCAGCCAATTGAGAGTTTTTTCTCAAATATTCCTGAAGTTTCTGGAAGTCCATTATTGACCAGTTGTCTACCCAGTAAAACAAATCAATAACTGATCTTTTGGAATCTTCGAAGTTATTAAATCCATTAAATTTAGCCGAAGTAACATTATCTATAAAAAGTTGATATTTAAAAGTTTTTCTTCAATAATTTGTAACATAAATTACCAAGCACGTCCAGAGCGTTTTCTGCTAATGCTTTTAGAAAAATTTCACTTTTTCTTTTCCCAAGATTACAAAGCGTGATAACAGTTCGCTTCTGTATAGCTGGCTGGCACAAAAGTCTGGGTAACGTAGAAAGCCAATCATTGAATACATGTTGCCTGAAAATATTTTAGAATTATAAAGTAAGTACGAAATTTCCAATTTATATTTTACCCATAAGACATATAAAGGAAGTCGTCTAGAATGATACAACAAAGTAAATCTAAAAGATCATTTCTATGTTGGATCATTTGCAGCTTTAAGACCTCTTTAAGGAGAGCCCTTTGTTTTTCATGATCGTAACTTAAGAAATCCCTCGCGTGGGTGAAAAGGATTGATCTCAAGATCTTTCCTAGATTTGGAGCGATTATTATATTTGTAGAATTCCCTTTACCTTGGAGAGAAGCTGTTGAATGGAAACTTTTGAAAAATGTGTCATATAGAAAATGCAAGTAGCCTACTTGTAAGGTATTCTTGTATTTTGTTTCCTAGACTCAAATAATTATTAATTTCTTTAGAGCAAAATTTGCAAAAGAGTTGGCAAATGAGTAAATTTTGTTGTAAGCAATATTTGTCACCGGGCTCCATTCTATAAGACTTCTTAGGCTTCTTTTTAGTTTCTAGATAAATAAAATAAATATGTATTAAAAATGTTCTTCTCAAAACTGTTGAGTTCCATTTACCAGTAATATTCAATTGCTCGTAAGGAAATCCAGTACAGAAGTGGAGGGCGAAGTTTTTGCTGTATTCCCGCCTGAAGAAACTAGAAATATCGTTATGCTTTACTTTCGTTTCCCAGAGTTCTACAAGTTCCCAAATGCACTCAAGGAGCTCGAGAATAGTCTTTAAAGTGTACGCACTATCCTCGTTCAAAGTAACCTTCTGATCGTGGGAGGAAGAGGGCTTCACCTCTATCCAGGATTCAAACAGCAAAGGAATCAGGACGGTAATGTAGTATTTAAGTTGGTCACCTTCATCCTTGGACTCGTTATTCGGTATTGTTGATTTAAAAACATCTATGCTATCGCTTTCCTGATACCTCCTTATTAAAGGAAAGTACTTTTCTTCAGCAGTAGAATAGCAAAAAATATCCGAAGATGAACCCTCGCTTTTCGTAGCTAAGGTAGACTTCTTGTGCTCCAGTACAGTGAAGAACATCCGATTCAAGCATTGAAGGACTTTATTTCTCCATTTAGTGGTGTTCGTCTTACTAATATTCGCACTAAGGGCTCTTCCCTGCCTGCTATCCTGTTTCTGCTTAGAAATCATATCAAGAAAATTTGTAAAAATAGCATCTCCACTTTCAGCAATCAGGCCGGGGATATATTTTATAAGAACATCGAGAAATAGGAGGGCATCCTCCTGGATATTCGGCTGGATATGAGTCATTGCGCAGCGAAGATACGAAGAAATCATTTCAAAGAAGGGTCCAACAATTTCCGCTGAGGTGAACGACAGCAGTGAACTCATTATTTTAAAAGATTCCCTTCGTATGTCGGACTCTATATCTAGGCACATTGCTGCAACGCCTTGGATAATTTGCCCCAAATTGCGGAGCACCAGGAGCTCGTGTGAAGCAATAGCGCTTTTCAACGATTTAATGGCAGTCATCCGGAAAGAAGAGTTGTGGTGTTTTAAACGCGATAAAATTTCCTGTAATCAGTTGGAAGATGTTAAAGTAAAAGTATAATAAAAAAGAAAATTATTACTTTGATGGAAGGCTCCTTTCCTCCTTCGAGTGGTACTTCAGCAATTTGCTCTTTGATGACGATTTTTTTAATTTTGAAATCTGTTTTTGTTACATTTAGACCTTTAGGCAATTTTGCACCTTTCAATTTAACTTTAGCCTTTTCAGACCGCAGTGTTTTCTTATATTGTCCTCCCATTTTTAAACTTGTCCCAAAATTAACACGTGTGGCTGTTACAATCCCGGGGTTTTCGCAATGCCAAAACCTTAAAAGTCAAAACAAATGCAAACAGCTGTTTTACGTCAAATTAATGCACAATTTTTTATTTTATTACGCAAACAATCGCTTTTTACAAGTTTTCTATATTTATTAAAAATCTATTTCTCAAGCTTTCCAATTTCTTCCATTAATTCCTTGTCCTTCTGCTCCCTCATCGCACGAATCGCGTCTTCGATTTCCTTCCGGTGAGCCTTGTTTTCCGGCGGGTAGATTTCTCGTTTTGTTTTCGTCACCCACTCCTCGAAGTACTCCGGCTGATTAAAATAGTGAAAAAGTGCCACTGGGAAGGTCATGTACATGGCCATTTTACTAACTTCCAGGACCCAGCCACCCATGCTAATGAAATGAAAATTATTTCCTCCACAGGCGCCAAACAAAATTGAAAACTGCCAGTCAAAAACAAAAGTGGAGTTTTGGGATTTGTTCTTTTCTTGAAGGCGAATGCCCATTTGAACCGTAAATAAGGTCACGAGGAAACTTACCAGTGTGTGCGGGGTCTAGGTAAGTACGAAGAAGAATCACACATGTTTTTAACTGTCATCCGCAATTTCTACGTGATTTGTTTCTCTTAAGTTCTAAACCGTGTGGGTTTTTCGTTGTATTTTAAGACAAAATGAAATTAATATTAAGTACAATATTCCCCAAAATAAAGCAAATACGATGCTACTCCAGTTATCTTGGAAAATTGTCGAAATCAAGCACAATATACTTGAGTAATGCAGTTGATGAAGTGCCTAAGAGAATCCAAGACAAAATACTTTTCAGCTCGTATCTTGAAGACCAAGTGCTCCATTTAGGATATAAGAAAAACAAGATTGTTAAAAACATAATTGAAAAGAATGAGAAAGAGACAAAATACGAAAATGCGTCTGCAAGACCATTACCGGCTTCGTTAAAGTATTTAGATGTTGACACAAATTTGGAAACAGAAGCCCCAGCCAAGGAAGAGAGCCCCAAAAAGCAAGAAGTCGTTATCAAGAAAGAAGAACATATTAACCGACCTAGGGCTCCAAATAATTGGTTGCAAGATTATGAATATTACGAAGAAAACGAAGACGTCCCTTCTCCTCAAGGAACTCCAGGTATTGCTCTCATGAGTCGTTATTTATTATTTTTAAATAATATTTTCTTCCTAGATCCAACAATTCCTCCTTCAAAGATACCTTGCAGCGGATGCGGAGCCCTTCTGCAATGCGCACATCCAAGTCTTACGGGATACCTTCCCAGTGAAATTTTCAAGGGGCGAAAAGACAACGAGCTGAAGGTTCCCTAAAAGTTGTGTAGATTATATTCAAAATTTATAGTTTGATTAATTTAAAGACAATAATCTGCCAGCGATGTCACTTCCTGAAGGAGTACAATGTCGCTTTGGACGTTGAGGTGCAAGCGGAACAATATGTGAAGATTTTGTCCTCGATTAAGGACAAATTTGCTCTAGCTATACTAATAGTAGATCTCCTTGATTTCCCTTGCTCTTTATGGCCCGGTATTCAAGAGATTTTGGGTAACAAGAGGCCTATTTTTATAGTGGGAAATAAAGTCGATCTTCTGCCAAAGGACAGCAGAAATTATTTGGAGCATATTAAGAATTGTCTTTTTGAAAACGTAGTCAGTTCTGGACTTGATAAAATGAATATCAAGCACGTCCATTTAATCTCCGCAAGGACTGGTTACGGAATTGAAGAGCTAATTACGCAGTTGCACAGCATTTGGAAGTATAAGGGAGACGTCTACTTGGTCGGTTGCACAAATGTAGGGAAAAGTACTTTATTTAACGCTCTGTTGAGATCAGACTACTGCAAGGTAAATGGAAAAGATCATTAGATGTAGCCACATCTTATTTCTTTATAATTTGCAGGTGCAAGCAGTAGACCTCGTTAAAAAAGCAACAACATGCCCGTGGCCAGGAACAACACTAAATATGCTAAAATTTCCTATTCTAAGACCTTCCGACTTTCGAGTATTCCAGAGGTATAAGCGATTAAATTTGCAGCATACCCAAAATTATGCTGAAGCAAAACTACGAAAGGATCAGTTAAGGAGGACAAGGAAAGTAGAACACGCCACATTAATTGGTCATATCGGTGAGATTAAAACATTTTAAAATTTTCAAAATTGTAAAGGTTCATTCCAGGGAGGTCGTTTGTAAAAGACGAAGAATCAATGGACCTTTTTTCGATGCCTGGCGGAACAAACCCTATTTTAACGCTCAATGAAAAGAGTAAAGAGTTCATTCACAGCCACTGGTGCTATGACACCCCGGGTGTTATGCACCCTGAGCAGGTAAACTAAATTTTAATTGTTGGTATAATCGAGCTCATTTTTACATTTCTAGATTCATCACCTCTTGACAACGGAGGAATTGTTGAAGGTGATGCCTACAGAAATGATTGCTCCAAGGGTGTTTAAAGTTAGTCCTGGTTTGACTGTATTCTTGGGTGGGCTGGGAAGATTAGACTTTATATCAGCGGACGTCGATTTTACACGAATATCAATGTACTCCTCACACGAAATACCTATTTTAATAACTTCAATAGAGGATGCTGATGAAGTTTACAGAACGTTACTTGGAACTGAATTTCTTGGAGTCCCGATTGGTGACGAAGAACGCCTCAGTGGGTGGCCAAAATTAAAATCTTCTGATTTATTTGAAATCACTGGAGAGTTCCGCGACGCTGCAACCTGTGGTAATTAAAATGTTTATGCAAGCAAATTTAACTATACTAATAAATAAAATTTCAGATATTCTCCTCTCCTCAGCGGGATGGGTTGGTATAAAACTTCCCGTAGGAAAGACGGCAACTTTTAAAGTATGGACTCCAGATGGAAAAGGAATTTTACAACGAAAACCACCTCTAGTCCCTTTCGGAGAGAATTTGCGGGGTCAAAAAATAAGAGGATCCCCAGCGTACCGAATAGGAAAACCTTTTATTGTTCAATGAGGTTCGAATATAAAATATTTGCAATAACTGAAAATTGAATTTTACTTCTGGGATCCAACTGTATTGAAAAGTTTATCCTTAGCGATTTGAGCCATTAAGCCATGAATAAGCTCAATTGAGGCCCTACTGCAGTCCCTCGTTGCCTTGCTTAATTTATCTTCTGTCCGTTTTTCATTAATGTCTCCTAAAATTGTATCGGTGTTTAACTGTGTTTTACTTTCTTCGTTACCAAGATTACCTGATACAACAAAAGGACCTCGCCCCAAACTAGCTTCGCTTTGCTCTAGTTTTTCAGATAAATCGAAAATTTGTCCAGTTGTGTAATCGGTGTTGCTGAGTAGTCCCGAACTCCCAAGGGTATTCACCCAATATTTATTCCAAAGGGAATCGAGTAATTTTCGATCTAGGGCTGATTTAAAATAGCTTACTTCTAGGGGATAGTACTGTTTGCAATGCACACCGAAGTCTTCGATTTTATTCAACGGAATCGTTTGATACTCAGACGGCTCCTCGTTTGGTGGCTTATAGCCCTTCGGATAAGTCCTAAAAGCGCCCAAACAAACTTTACCTGCTGATACAGTCCTCACAGGGTCTACGACAATTGCGACGAAAGGCTCCTGGAAGTTCTGGTTCAACATCTGGGTGGACACATCGATTCCAGAGAGCCAGCACCCGTAGCCAGGATGACTGTGGTACCAGCCAATCGCGTTCTCGAGGCGCCCAACTTCCTTGGCGGACTCGATGTACGCGGACATGTACTCGTAGGCCTGAGACTGGGCGTTGACCCTCGTCTCGGTTCCTTCCACAGGCAGGGCGAACGCGTCCATCACAATCTGCAAACAGAAGGTTTTAGACCGGAAAATAAAGCAGGTCCAGGCGCGCAAAATTACCATTGTGTTGTCCTCAACTTTACCTAGAAGAAGCCCCATTACTTCCAAAGTGCCTCCGGAACGAGCGTGCATTACCATTTTGAGGAGGGAAAGGGCTGAGATTTTTATATCTTTAAAATAATGCGGATCCTTTTCCCACGGCTTTGCGTCAAGAATAGAGCGCTGAAGCTGCTCATCGTGCCGGAAAATCTCATCACAGGCAGGAATGGTTGTTATATTATTTTCCAGCTCCCAAGTTTTCTTTGCAATTTCAGATTTTGATGATGTGCTTGCCATTTTTCCTTTATTATCAAGAAAACGGCTTTTGACGTTTAGAGTTGTTTCTTTGCCGTGCTCTTCTTCTTACTAAATAAACTCCGCACATCCGTAAAAGTTAACATTTGAGATTTAACAGTTGTTAACTTTCATCCAAAAACCATACAAATGTCGCAGTAGGTTTAGGTGTGAAACGGTTACAAAGAGCACCAGACCGTTTTAGCCACGCCGACGACTTTTTGGGCTTGTCTGCAATTTTGCAATTTGTTGAAGGGTCGTCTGCAATTTCCAGCCAATTGTTCTGCAAGACTTTTACCAATATAGCTACCTATACCTCGGATTTTGTAGCTGATTATGGGGTTTTAGGACCTCTAAATAATGAATCTGAAGTCCTTTTCATTCCATAATACATATTAGGATTTTAATTGAACTCGTTGCTCATAGTTATAAGTTTAACTAGGCATACGAGTACATCGCCGCCCTCAATCTCTACCTATGAATATACAGTAAAGGAACGGACATAAATCGCCACACCCCCGCCACGCCTTAGCCACACCCCGCTACACCCCCGCCACGCCTTAGCCACGCCCTAGCCACGCCCTAACCACGCCTTAGCCACACCCCCGCCACACCCCAGCCACGCCCTAACCACGCCCTAACCACGCCTTAGCCACGCCCTAGCCACGCCCTAGCCACGCCCTAGCTACGCCCTAGCTACGCCCTAGCCACGCCTTAGCCACACCCCCGCCACGCCCTAGCCACGCCCTAGCCACACCCCCGCCATGCCTTAGCCACGCCCAGCCACACCTCCGCCACGCCCTAACCATGTCTTAGCCACGCCCTAGCCACACCCCAGCCACGCCCTAGCCACGCCCTAACCACGCCCTAGCCACACTCTAACCACGCCCTAACCACGCCTTAGCCACGCCCTAACCACGCCTTAGCCACGCCCTAGCCACACCCTAGCCACACTCCCGCCACGCCCTAGCCACACCCCCGCCACGCTCTAGCCACGCCCTAACCACGCCTTAGCCACGCCCTAGCCACGCCCTAGCCACACCCCCGCCACACCCCCGCCACACCCCCGCCACACCCCAGCCACGCCCTAGCTACGTCCTAACCACGCCTTAGCCACGCCCTAACCACGCCTTAGCCACGCCTTAGCCACGCCTTAGCCACGCCTTAGCCACGCCTTAGCCACGCCTTAGCCACGCTTTAGCCACGCCCTAGCCACGCCCTAGCCACGCCCTAGCCACACCCCAGCCACGCCCTAGCCACACCCCCGCCACACCCCAGCCACGCCCTAGCCACACCCCCGCCACGCCCTAGCCACGCCCACGCCCCAGCCACGCCCCTCATTTGCATAACCGGTTTTGGTTCCCAGGCTCAAGTGACTCCATACCTACTCTTGTCCGCCAACGAGCACCTCTTTAACTTTGATGAACGAGCCGTGAACTTTATAAACAAAGTTCCGCAAAGTCAAAGAAAATTAGCGAGTCTAATTGAAAATAAGTAGCCTAAAAGCTATGAATATACAGTAAAGGCCGGAACAGAATGTGTAGCGTGTAGTACGTAGCTGTAGCTGTGGCTGTAGCCGTAACATGTAGCGGTTAGCAGCGCTACATGTAGTACCAAAAGTGGTGAAAAGTAAAAACTTCAGATATCCATATAAGCCGTCACAATGTGTAGCATGTAGCTGTAGCTGGTAGTTGTAGCTGAGCTAAAAAAGAGAGAGAGAAAGAGAGAAAGTGGCATCTTTTCTGCAGTTACAAGCCACACGCACACAAGCCTCCTTATTACAGCACTGAAAATGAAGTGATACATCCGAGCGATGATTCCTTCTTTTATATGTACATATGTCGCTAGTGCTTCTAGTAGGTACGTGCAAAATATATTGTACTATATACAGTAAGCAATTTTTAAATATAACTAATTTATTAAAGTAATAAAAAAAACTCTACATTAATCCTTTCCCGAAAGGGTACCTATTTCAGGTAACAATTTCTCAAGGAAAGGGATATTTGCAAGAATATTAGATTTTTTAAAAATTATTTCATGGTATTTCAGGTACACTTTGCAAATTATTTCCCTAGAAAAAGGATGCAAAGGAAATTTTGGAAACTAGATTAATGAGTTTTTTAAAAGAAGTAAATCATTTGGGCACATCGTATTCTGCAAATTATGCCAACAGATCACATTCAAAATTATACATCTTTAAATATGATAGTAATAAATTTAAGGAAAATTGCATCGCGATGCCCTAAAAATTTTATAAGCAACTAATAATGCAATTTAAACGAGAAATCATAAAAACAAATAGTCGCCTATTCGTACATGAACGATAATTCCCCTTTTTTCCCGACTGATTAGGTACATGCCGTGTGGCTTGTAGCTGCAGCGGAAAGTAGAAATGATCCTACTTTGAGCTACAGGTACAACTACCAGCTACAGCTACAGCTACACATTGTGACGGCTTATATGGAAACCTGTGGTTTTAACTTTTCACAGCGTGTGGTACTACATTACCACACGCTACAGCTACACATTCTGTTCCGATTATTCAGCTACAGCTACAACTACACATTGTGACGGCTTATATGGAAACCTGTGGTTTTTACTTTTGACAGCTTGTGGTACTACATGTACCACACGCTACAGCTACACATTCTGTTCCGGCCTTAAAGGAACGGACATAAATCGCTGAAAGTGAAGCATCTCACGAATACCAGTCTGAGCTTACTACTACATAGAAAATTGATCAGTGCAGTTGCAAAAATTGAGTGAAAATGAAAAGGCGTTTTTCACGTACTTGATTTAATAAATATTTGGGTGCCCATTTATACATCCAAAGTATCTTCTTCTTACTCAAGGCTCACTTCCCCTGAAATTTTCCCCGCTGGAGATGCTTCATTCACACAGACTACACGTACAGGGTATAGCCGTTCCTTTACTGTATATTCAAAGAGCTCTACAAAAATAGCAAAAATAGAAAAATCTGAATCACCGAAAATTCTGACATGATAGTAAAAAAACTATTTATCTCATAATCAGCACACCAAACTTTCGTACATTATAAAACTCACTACTTGAACTCTAAAAAGGAAATTCGTTGTAGAACAGTGTAATTCCAAGATCTGGTTGTATGTCCCCAAAATACTTAGTTAATTATATCGAGAGAACTACAAAACTAAATGGTTTTAGGAATTATAAATTATTTTTGTAGATAATTCAGTTAAAATTTATTGGGTCTTAAATGGAAGTACTCAAGTAGAGAAATCTCGATAGACAAAAAGGCAAGAATGTCTACTTTTCAAAACAATAGGTTCCTCTTTGAACCTTATGTCCTATCAAATCACCAAACAAAAACGTTTGCTATATTTTTATTTTTAGAAATTTTATAGGTTTTTTTCATTTTTGGGAGCAGAAACAGTATTCAGTAATCCCCTAAAGAATTATGCCAAACTTCTTTACTTTTCTAACAATAAGACAAAAGTAAAAAGAAACGACTACACACTACCTAAGTGCATAAATCGGGTTGACTTGTGTAATTAAGTGTTAATCCAAAATAAGTTCTTTTATTTCAAGAACCCAAAAGCGCAAAGGACAATATGAGAGTCAAAATTTGCTGCACTAAAACTTTTTTTAAATATTACATGTAGTCTGGCAAAAATGTCTTCTTAAATAATTCCAGTGATTTGGATTGTAGTAAAATCTTCTTTAAGATGTTTAATAAATAACAATATTAAGTTTGCTGAAATTCAAAATATAGTCTACAACGAATCAAAGTGGCCTTTACATTAAGCAGTTTGAATCAATTTGACTTGCTTTATTTCAAGTGCGTTTAGGAAGTCAAAAATTTGATATTTTCTACATATTTCTATGAAAATGGACTCAGATGGAGGTAGTCAATTAGCCCGAGAGGTCCCTGGCCCTTTCGAAACAATCGTCCCCAAGGCAACAATGATCCAAAGTTACGAGCGTATCTACGTCCTCTTTCTACGCATAAACGCTGCAATGGTCCTCCTGATAGGATTCGGATCCTCGTTCGGAGGTATTATTAAAATTGTTAACTAATTGAAATTTTAATACTGCTATGATTTTTAAAATTTTAGCCATTTACATCATTTCTCAGCAGTACTATTTAATTAGTGTGGGAGAGAAGAAGCCCTTTGTTTACGGAGTCGCTTTTCTTTTAGGATGTAACTTTTTGGGCTTTATAGCAGCAATACTTTCATGTGCTGTCACCAGAACTCATGGTTACAATTTCTGAGAATCATATTACCACAAATATTCACTTTTTAAACCGCAGGCAAAGCACTGTTAACAGTATTCGTCGGACATGTCTTGGCTATTGGTCTTGTGATTTCAGGATTGATCATAATTGCAAAATATTTATGCAAAATTGAGAACGACACCTTAGATCAAAAAGGCGCTATAACAGGGGACTTTTTTGCAACAATTAATGATTCAAACTACCGATCATATTGGCTAAAAATTCATGAAAATTTTAATTGCTGCGGCATTCAAAGTATTGAAGAATTACTTCAAAAGGTGAAATATTCAACCGAAGGATTTAAGGTGATTGGAACAAATTTTGGAAGCTACAAGCCAACTGAAAGAGTGATAATTTTGGGGTCGGCTTTAAACGTAATCGGTTTCAATGTGCATATTACTAATGAAAATTTAACTGAAGCTGATGTTAGTCGAATGCTAAGTAATCTTCTTAGTTCAGAAGGAATAAACTTAGATTTGTGTAAAAATATTGAAGGCAGGACCCATCGTGGCTGCAGTAGGATTATATTGGGAGTTTTAGAGAGTAGTGTAAATCTTCTAAAGTTATGTTGTTATCTCATCTTTCCAATGTTGATTATCGCAGATATCTTGTGTGCAATTGGATATTTTTGCTTTAATGAGATACGCATCAATTTACTCTTATCTAAAGGAAATAAAACCGGGTAGATTTAAAAAAAGATTTTTTTTTGGGTTTATTACATCAATACCAAATTCAGTTCCTTTCAGATCGCTAAATACCATTTTTTTAGTATTCAGGATTTTTTATGGATTCTGGAAGAGGCCTCAATATGTTTATTGCGAAAGAAATTTTGTTTGTTTCAGTTTTACGTCTTAACCGACATCTTTATAATTATAATAGTCTTTATATGCTATCAGACATTTTTGCTTTTATCAAAAATCTAAAACTTTGAGCAAATAAAATATTTCAACAAAAACCCATTTAAAATAGGAGTAAATGATTTAAGAAAAACTCCCAATTTATCCTCCCAGATAAAAAATTTTTATTTAAAATGAAAGGATTAAAAACTGCGACAAACGTATAAAAATTAATTGGAATTAAAATAATGATTATAAGGCAACGTGTAGAAAAATAAATTCTTAATCTAGGATTAATAATTTGTTGCTTCAATAATTAAAATATAATTTTACTTCTTAGCCTACAAAAATACTTAAACCTGAACTTTCTCTGAGAACTTTGTCCAGCAACAGCTAAAACATGAAATCAAAGTGACGAACTAACGAGAGTTATGTACAACAATTTTACCTGTATATGAACCTTAGGCATTAATAAAACCTAGGTCAGTTCATGCTAGTATAAATTGAATATAATATAAAAGTAGACATATACAACAATAAGAGTAAATATAATTTAAACTTATTTCTAGCCCATAAAATCTTAACTATGTGGAATTGTCCGCTCTGGAGCTTAGAGCAACTGCTTCTGCAACATCGTCTTCAGCTGCTTTTCAATTGCCTCCAGGCTGTTGTATTTGCTCGTGAAGGCGGCGTTTTGGCGTTGTAAATCCTCCAATTCCTGCTTAGATTTTTCCTCCTTGTACTTTCTTCTCTGTCTGGACTTGCGACTGGCCATGTTATTTTTGCCACGCAGCTCATAGTACTTCCTTTCCTTCTCACTAAGATGTTCGAGTTCTTCGGGATTTGGCAGGGAGTCATCTGTCTTTGGAGGCCTTCCACGGCGTTTTTGAGATGTTGGGGTAGGTGTTGTACTGGTCGATGGATAACTAAAAGGTGTTGAAGGTGCCGTAAAGACGGTACTGCTGTTGGAAGATAAATCATCTGATGGACAATTTGATACTTCATTTTGCAGCAAGAGTTCGAAGGAGGAGGAGTTTGTTGAATTGCTGTAGCTTGTAGGCTGAAATAAAAATAAATATATAATATGTTAATAAATTATCATCAAAATTAATTTGGAAGCTTATAATATAAATTATGGAAGATATAGAACATAAGATAATGGTTTTTCCAACTTGAGGTCCTAAGAGGGTTATAATTTGTCACATCCGAAAATTTTAAACCTTAAGACATTAGCAATGAAAATGAGTACAAAAGGAATTTTGAATGCACTGATTTCATGAAAGGTATTTTTAAGTTAAAACATTTTCAAGATTGTTCAACTTTAAGGAACTTAAATGAACCCAAGTTTTTGGAGAATATTTATTTTATATTCACTATAAAAAATAGAATATTAAAATAGCAGCCAATGATAACCAACATTCCAATATGAGTAATACAATTTTCATCTTTTATAGAAATTCCATGAAAATTTTCATGAATTAAATTAGCAAAATTATAACAATAAATTAATACTTACAAATCTTTCCTGCTCAAGATCTAAAGCTTTCTCAATTACTTCTGGAGTAGATGGGTAAACTTCTTCAGCTGTGACCATCCTAGACATTGGCAGAAAAAGTTTTTTCGGTCTTGGTTTGCCTTCTGCACTATAGAGTTTCCTCTTCCTTTCCTCGTATTTTGTCTTTTGTCCATTATTGCTATTTGTAATATGAGTAATTGTCTCTGGTGTATTAAAAATGCTGGGTATACTCTCTTGGCTAGAAACTATTCCTTCAAATAGTATTTCAGATTTAATCGATTTAGACTCCATATTGTTGTTGTTATAACTACTATTGTTGTTGTTGAACATATCGAATAAACTCTCTTGACTCAAAACTGTTTCATCAGGAATTAATTCAGCTTTGATGGGTTTTACTTGAGTAGGACTTTCGCATAAAAATGGATCTGTTCTGAGTACCCCCGATAGTGATCCAACCTGCAGACAGGTCTCACTCAAATTAATTGTATCTTCGTTATTGAGGTCATTTGGAATTGTTAGATAATCCATTTCTGCTGGATCAGGCTGTGTTACGGTCTCGCCGTACAGCTGATCATCTTGCCAATCGAAGAAAATGTCGTCCATTTGGTTTGTTGTAATTGCTGGTGGAATTTCTTCCTTTAATTCTATGTTTGGTGTTAATGTTGTTGATGTTGTTTCTGCTGTTGTTGCTGGCGTTGATGATGCCTCTCCGCTGCAATCGTCTACTGATGGAGAGCTATCATCAATCAGGTCTTGTAAAATTGAATAGGCCGAGAAGTCAATGTCATCAAAATCTTCTACGAAAAGAACAAGAATAAATTAAAGAAAACAATTAGTATGTTAGAGTATTCAATTTTAAATATTTCATTACTCAAAGCCTAATGAAATATGATCGAATTAATTCTAATTATTGAATTGTGCTTTTGGAACAACTATGCAAAAACGTTAAAAAGCAAAAAAAACAAAATATATCCAACACTAAGAATTTCCATCTAAACATTAAATTTAACTAATATGAGTTGACATTATTGTTTGTATTTATGCAATATATGTATTTTTAGTTCATGTTAGTTTCAAATAATGCACGTAAAATAAAATTGAAGTTAGTTAAATTATAACAAGGCAGTATGAGAATATTGAATCTGTTGTTCTAAAACAGGTAATAGTATTTCAAAAATTTCGTTCCGTATCCGAATGAAAATAAATTAAATAAATTCAAAAGTGTTTTTGATTCGTCAATTCAAAATTCAAATTTTTGGGAAAAGTACATAAATCTATCAAAATCTAACCTTCGAAATCAACGACCTTTTTAGAAAATCAATCTAAAATAATTTAATAAGGATAATGAAAATACCTTTACAAGTACATAATAATCAATTTCAATTCGATTTTACGATAATTATGTGTTTAAACTATAGAATCTTTTTAAAAACAAGATTTAGAGATACTGTGAATATTTTTACGTTAATCGAGTGGAAACACCATTGCCCAAAAATCTCATAAATACATAGGGATTATTGAAAAAAATGTCTTATAAATATCCCTAAAGGTATTAATTAATTTGCAAGAACACGAAACTATCAACGTATTTTTTGATCCACTAAATTTGCAATAATATAAACGAACATACAGGTTCCACGATATTAATGTTTAATTCAGATTGAATCACTTTAAATTTTATTCGAAAAATAAAATATTCAACTGTGATGTTTAAAATTATTATATCAACAACAATAGTTTTATTAAATAATTTTTAAAACCGATTTAAAATAAAAGGAGTGTAAATAAGAACGGCGCGGCGGTTGCACTTCTGCTGCATTCACTTCGAGTTCAAATCAGAAACTAAACGAGACTGTAAAATCATTTGGCGAATGAATGATCATGAATGATCATATAAGCCGCCATTTTATTTAAACAAGTAATAGAGATCGTCCATTTTAAACTAAAATTTAGCTGTATTAAAATATCAAAATGGCCACTCGTGTTATTTCACACACTATAAAAGCTTAACACCGGAAGATGCACTAATATATCAGAACACATTTTTTTTATTGAATGTAAATATTTTTTTTAGATAAACTCCCGAGGTTAAAATCAAATTATTTTAATAAAGAACTAAATATCACTAAACTTTTCAAATAAACTGATAATACGAGAATGGAATTGAATATAAAATACCGAAAATATAAATGCAATTTTCATTGAATATTCACAAAAAAAAAAAATCAAACCACGAAAAAAAATATGTATACACAAATACAAACCATATTCACATTTCATTATTCATCACAGGTGTTAATTATAGCAAGAGAATCTCTTTTCAAATATGTAAATGGTTTGTTTACATTTTTGTAAAAGGTAATGAACTTGTAAATGAAGGAGTCAGAGCATATTCAGCACGGAATAAAAAAGCGAATTAAAAAGCAAACAAAATATAATTATAATAGTGTAATAGCTGCATGCAATTTTATGGTAAAAGAGGTTAAAATAAAATCTGTTTCCATTATTGCAATTAATGATGAAATACAAAACTATCTACTAATCCGAAAAAAATATTCGCACACTATAAAAAGTGTGTGTGTTGCATTATAAAAATCACGCCGGGTTATGTGCCGCATCGCACAGGTGTGGGGGCACCCGACACATTTTAATCACATCGTTTTATATTTGTGAGATTAAAAAAGAAAAGCGATAATTTAAACAAAAATTTTATTGAATGATATTTTCATTGGTTAAGTAAAACCTAGTATGCGCATTTCATAAAAACAAATAAAAATTCTTAAATGCACATCTTATTTTCTTCTTCATTAAATAAACTCAGGAAAATTATGATAATCTCGCATTGAGCGTTATCGAAGGTCAAGTGCGCCCTTATGACTCATTAATGCACACATGACTGCAATTCATACACCTCGACTTTTTTGTAATTTTCCAAACTAACTACACATAATCAAATCACACATAATATAGTTTATAAAAAAAATAGATAATAAATACTTTTGAGCAGAGAAAGAGCAATAAATTCATAATTAGTTTACTTAATTCTCGCTTATTTTAAAATGCATTCAATTAAAAAATTATGTAAATTGGATGACTAATCGACTTATGTAACCAACGCAAAAGCAGAAAAGACAAGATAAACCCTAAACGCATTACAATTTACTTGTAAATGCCAATATAAAATTTCAATTATCATAATCTTAATCTTCATTTCATTTTCTTTATTCATTCAATCAATTCGAAAGAGTAAAAGTTCGAATAATTTGTAGAAATATTGCAAAGTTTAGGATGCATTAAAAGGAATTGACTTCTTATTTTAAATTTGTCAGCATAAATCCAGAGATAAGAGCTTTCTTCAAAACGAACCATATATTATTTTAGTCTCGATGTAAGCAGCAACAGGTGGAACAAACGTGCGCGAACAAGTCGAAACATGTTGAGGGAACGTTGTAATATCAAAATCGATTCTATGCGGCCTCAGATAGTGCACAAATATTTAGATGAAACTGATAGCTCGTAAAAATCAAAGTAAAGGAGTAAAATACAATAGTTGCGAGCATAATGCAAACAGTCTGCTTGGAGCACCTCCGGGGGGGCTCCGGAAGAAAACAGAGGCTGGCACAGATTTAACTATGTAACGTATGTAAATTTATCAAACATACCTCACGCATGCAATGCGAAGGAATTGCGTTTTCTTGTTCCTTAAAATCCCTCTTTTGAGCGAAAGATGTCGAAGATTCAAGAACTGGCCTGAGGAAGGATTGACCGCCGCCACCACTTTTCACGGAAGCCGATTTATCAATGAACTCGCAGCGTTCGGGCCAAGAAAATATAAATTTTAAATCTCACCGGGGTTCCCCCTGTTGGAGCCGAAGCAGAGCTTGCAGAGGGGAAAGGAGGCTCCAATACCAAGTGTTGAGCGGAAAGCTCTTCGATATGCTCCACATTACTGTAACACCTTTACTTTAACTGTATCTTCGCGGATTCGCGAAATTTCGTCTTCTTCTGCAGAGAGCATGCTCCAAAGAGTGGAGCGGCCGCCGTCGAATTTGGCGGCAAGAAAACTTTGGTGATAGAAGCTTTTTTACGCGATTTCACAATAATGCTTAATCGAAATCGCCGCGAATTTCAAGGCCCTGCACATTTGTTGTTTTTTTTGCATGTTTGTATGCACATGAATAAGTTTAAGAGGTTTAAAATCTAGTTAGGATTTTGAAAAAACAATTTTTTTTTGCATTTTCTGAAAGTAGAATATTTCAAAAGTATTCTCCGAAAAGTTCAGACAAATCAGACGGTTATTTATGGAGGGATATAACTTTGAACGGAGTCGTTGAGCTGTGCACACGCGTGTATTTGAAATATGTAGTTGCAATTTTTTTAGTGCGTTTTCTCGAAACCATGTTTTCGAAGTCGGTGATCACTATAACTTGAGAAAGGCTTTGCCGATCGGTTTGAAATTTTTCTTACTTATCCTATACATAATTGTCCTCCGGTTGAACGAAGGATTTTCTTTTTGGACGATTATTTTCTTTTTTATAGTCGAAAATGCGAATGAAATTTTAGTCGAATATAGAACTTTGACTCAGCATCCGCCATTTTGTGAAAATTTAAAATTTTCCAAATCCCTTCGTTCACCCGGAGCATTATGTCATTAAAGAAGAGAAGAATGTAGTTTTAAAGAACTAATTAAAATAGTAGGTATGTATGTACATATATTGCTCACCAAGGCAAACAAATAGAACATTTTTAACCGGGTGTAGAATTGCCAAACATCTGGGTAAAAATGTTCTATTTTGTTCCCGAGGTGAACAAGAACATACTTATTTTTACTACATATGTATGTACATAGATACAACCGTCACAAGTTGAAATTTTCTTTCTGTTTTAACTTATATCCGGGCGACATTATTTGCACCGCCATCGGCCAAATGCCCGTATTTTTTGACTCAATTTGTGAATTTTATTTAACACAAATGATAAATTTTCGTCATCCGGACTGTTATATGTTGAGAGGAAAATGGCACTTCTTCCAAAGAGAACACAATAAGACATTTTTACCAGGTCGCCGGTTTTGTTCTCGAAGCAAGAAAGTGGCATTCTTAAAAAAATAACATTTCTATGCTCCAATACCAATTATTCACCCAAATATATAACATAGGTGCATATTATCGTTGAGATTGCAATACTGGCGTACCTATCAACATTTTCTAAATTTTACAGGAGGAAAAAAAATTAATTATCTTAGTTATTAGAATAAATTTGTCCGATCGTTCCAACGACGAAATGGACGGTCTTTATTGGCCGATTCAAATTGCGTGAGTTCCATTGGGAGCCAATAAACGCTCAGCAGCCTTTGGCGCAATATCTAAATTTTGCGACTTTTGTAAATACGTGGTATTGCAAACTGCTCTTATACATTATTGCAGTCTCAGTCTCATCGACGATATATTTATATAAGAAATATTTTTTTATATACATAAGTACATACATGAGGGACCCATAATCTAAAGTTTTAGTTCTATATATATATATATATATATACTTTTATAATCCTACCGAAATTTTTTAGAGCCCTTGATCAAATCTGCCAAAATGGGAAATATTACTCTTTTATATACATAAACATGAAAAACAATTTCTGTTAATTGTTATTTGCAGTTATAATGTTCTGTAGAGAAATATTTCAATATTTAATTCTAGAAATTGTGGCACACTCAATGTACAACGTCAATTCACTCTCTCAGTAACTTAAGTTTAAAATCAGTTATCTCGGAGGAATTTTGTGATTTCGATTCAAATTTGCTCTTGGATGGTTTCTTAACTAAAAATGTTATCGTTGCATACTCGCAAGCAAAATTTAGAGAAACCAATTTATCATTTTATACTACTTCTCATTCTGAGAAAAGAAATTTTAATTTAATTAATTTTCTGGTCGCATTAATTTTTGCATCGCTAACAGTGATAATTGCAACACATATTAAAAAACCATTTCGATCGCATCGTTGATGATCGTTGACTGTGATTAGTGATTATCATTTTGGGGTATCGTGCTTTAACAATTTCCGTTGAATCAACAATGTAAAATAAAGAATAATTGCGTTTTCAATACTATTCAAATTATTCTTGTACAATGAGAAATAAATTGAAGATTTTTAGAAGAAAATAAAAATAGCCGAAGCGTCGTATGGGCTCGTCAGGTGCACCCAAGTAAATACATAGATAAAATTACCGAAATGAATCATCATCGCTAATACAAAAAAGCTAAAAAATTGTCCGATAAGGTTCGGAACATTCCATTCCGACGGTATACCTAAGACGAGGAGAAAATGGAGCATGGTAGTTGAAATGGTCGCTTTTACGGATGTCGATTGCATTATTGCATATATCAGAAGAAGTATATATGCGCATACATACCTACATACATGCATATGTAACAGTGTGGTGCGACGCATTGCGATCAGTTTTAACTCTAGTGTTCTTTAATTTCATGCCCCCACTTCATTTTATTGGGTTTTAGATTTTTAGAATCTTACGTTTATTATTGGTCTAATATCTCGGCGAAGTCCATAAATGGGCGGAATTGGTCAATGGGGTGGGGGGATAGGAGCAACATTTCTTTATGTAAAAGTTGTATATATTCCATATCTTTTATATTTCTTAACCAGTATTGATCAAACTTTGTCTGTACATTCACAAGATTTATATCTAAGTCGCTTATTAAACGGCGAAGATTGGCGAGGATTGGTCAAGTGGTGGGGGACTACAACCATTTCTACAAAATTATTTTTATACCACAATATCTGCGGCATTTCTAACTTGATTTTGATCAAACTTTGTTTATGTATTTGTTGGCGAAATATCTAGAATATTCAAATATTTCGAATTTTGGGAAAAGGGGAGGGAATTTTCACTTTTCTTAATATTTAAGTTTGTTGTCGTGATATACCGTGATATTATATCGATTTTAATCAAACTAGTTTATTTTTATTGTAATACCTCGACTCACTGAGTTCGGAAATAATTGGAATGATTCAGTGACGCTAACTTAATTAATATCGGATGTATGTAAATATTTCCTATACATCTTCATTACTATTGTTCAAATTTGGCCTAACAAAATCTGCTTCATATACAAAATTTGAGTGGTTTTGCAATAGTTATTAAAATGAAGCGAATCTGAAAATGCTCCTTCTTATGGTTGGAAAGAGTTTCATTTTTAAACACTATAACCTTTAAGACCGCCATTACAAATAGCCATAATTTGAAAATATATGTACATACATACTACTCTCATGGTGAACAGCGAAATCATTATTGTTTGATCTTTTATATGTATAACAACCAACTAGATTTCTTGGTGCTTTCCTTAAACTCAAGCATTTACAGGAAAATTATGTTTGGTAAATTATAATTTCAATACCCTTATGATACAAAAATTGTTAAAAAATTGTTGTATCTGTGTAAAAAGTACTCATAACTGCTTCTAGAACAAATTAATTATCACGGAAAGTCGCGCTGCTCTTTACTCAATTTGCCTCTGTTTTATTCGAACAGATGATATAGAGTTCTTTTTAAATGTAAAAGTCTTATATATTTTAGTTCTTTTCATAAAATTATTAAATATTAAATCTTGAACCTTAAAGCTTGGAAAAGTGCCATTTTTTGTCTATCATAAGCATGGAAAGGAGTTCTAGAATTTTGTATTATTCTACTTTTTATATAGGTAATTAATGCTACGTACATACTTTAACGCTATATAAATCCTTTTACCGTTACGCTCATAGAATTTTTAAATACATTCTAAAATTATGTCATTTCCTGGATTTTTTGATGTTTTTTAAGATACGTGCATACAGGGTGTCCCTGGCAACCTGTACCAGCGAAGGTCTGTGGTCTGGAGACACCAATTTCTATCGATTGGACTCCATGTATGTTCAGCAATTTTTTGTAGTTTTCGAGATATGATTTTCTTTGTTGTATTTTCAGTATTTTTTAAATTTTGGACGGTTTTAGCTATAACATTTTGTGTGAAGTGATTCTTTCAGATTTTCTTTGTTAGTATTATGGCTAGCATATGTGTTCGTCTGTAAAAACACTAAACCCGAAATTCTAACTACTAGTAGCTCAGATTTTGATCACAAAATTAAAATTTCTGTTTGAGAGAAATGTTTACTAGATTTCAACTTGAAAAAAAACTACTTAACCCTGACTGAATTACTTCCTGATAATTTTAAATACTTTATGGGTTTCTTAACTCTCAAAATAACACAAAAAAGTTGGTACTTTATAGTGCATTTTTATGCGAAAACGGAGTTTAAAGTTGATACGTTTGAAAATAGTGAAATTTATTTCATGCATTTGAAATTACTTTTCTCACAATTTAGGTAAAAAGTGAGATGGGTTTCGGGCTTTAAATAAAAGTTGTATTTGCGAGTAAAATTTTATGTAAATACCTTATTTTACATCTTTTTAGCTAACATTCATAATTATTCACCATATTAATCGGAAAAATGTGAGAAAAGTCGTTTCAAATGCATGAAATAAATTTCACTATTTTCGACTGTATCAACTTTAAACTCCGTTTTCGCATAAAAATGCCCTATAAAGTACCAACTTTTTTGTGTTATTTTGAGAGCTAAGAAACCCATAAAGTTTTTAAAATTATGAGGTAGTTATTCAGTCAGGGTTAAGTAATTGTTTTTCAAGTTGAAATCTAGTAAAAATTCCTCTCAAACAGAAATTGGGACACCCTGTATATTTCTACAAATTCATCATTATTGCAACAAGAAACATTTCTGGAATCATCGTTATTTTTAACACGCCTTTATTAGCTACGTAAACAAATCTTGGAAGTTAAATTTGACCCACTTGAACTGTAAATGTATTAAAATAAAATATTATAGTTTAAAAAAAACTACAAAACACGCTTTTATAACGCACTAAAAATTAAAAAATAACTAAATTAAATAAGATTTTATTTGCTACGATATACGCATATTACCCTTGCCAATATTTTAAATTTATTGTAGAGTAAACGCAAACAGATATTTTTTTATTCAATAGTGACGAATTATAGATATGCTAGGTAGTTCAATTCATCACTTCTTTTTTGAACAATAATTAATTCAAAAAGCGTGGAGCCTTTTGTCTAAATTATTTATAAGTACACATAACCAAAAAACACTCCACACTTTTTGAATTAATTATTGTTCATAAAAGAAGTGAAGAATTTACTAATAACTACCTAGCATATCTATAATTCGTCACGTATTAAATAAAAAAATATATGTTTGCATTTACTCTACAATAAATTTAAAATATTGGCAAGTGTAATATGCATATATCGTAGCAAATAAAAGCTTATTTAATTTATTTATTTTTTAATTTTTAGTGCGTTACAAAAGCGTGTTTTGTAGTTTTTTTTAAACTATAATATTTTTTAAATATACCAATAAAGGTTTGATTAGTCTTCATTTAAGCACAAACAGGTTATGGTTTGGTACGTAATTGGACAGGTATTATACAGGGTGTATCGTTCAGGTCTGTACCCACCACTAAAATTGGTTCTTCAGTCCTAAAATCGAAATTGAACATTTGCAGGAATTGAACCCTGAAAATGCTTTACTAGTTCTTTTAGACTTTTAGAGGCATCCTTCAAATTTTCGATTGCGATTTTAGGGGTGAAGGACTGATTGTAGCGGATTATGATCAGAAGACTATATAGAATCGATTGGCATACCCCAGTTCAGACCTTAACGAAACACCCTGTAAGCCGCATATATAGTAGTCGGTATTATATTTTCTTTATACGAATCAGTGCTTAAATACATTATTTATGTAAAGAATATCCTTCAAAAGTCGATGGGAAATTTCCTGCTAAATGTGCCAAATTGATAAAACTTGCCACATCCCAAGATGTTAAACTAAAGGTATATATTTAATTCGCATATTTTCAGCATTTGGAATAACATTACGCTTTAATAGAGATCAAAAATTTGTTCGTTGCTTGAGTTGGACCTTAATTTATTTTTCGTACAATTTTTTTCATGTTATCAATAAATGTGTGTATTCGTGTTTTATCTCTTTCTTTAATTTTTTCTTTCCTTTACAAACACTACTGCAAATAAACATGGAGTTGATTAAACCTTTATTATTTTATGTGGCATTTTTCACCATCTTGCGTTAAAGCTGTATTTTAATTGGATGTCTAGGGGCCTTTGTTTTTTTTTTAATTAATCGATAAAGTTTAATCAGACAACTTTCGGAAACTTTGCTTTCATTTTTTGCAATTGTATTTTGATTCAAATGTAGGTATACTTCATATTTAATATATGAAATTTTAACGACAAATTTATAAGACACATTATTCAATGGAATTTGTTTAAAATACGTTGGTCGATCATTTAGTAGTAGCCAGCATGCAAGTAGAACATAGCAATGAATGGAATGATACTACCAGATCCAAAATTTAAAATTTACTCAACCTACCTTGAAAGGGCTTATAGAGCTCTTCAACTAAGTCGTATTCCATTATTCCACTGATATCCCTTTTGGGGATCGCCTCTGTGCTGGTCTTGGTCAATGGATCCAATCCAATTGTTTTTTGCTTGTTTGAAGATGTTGTTTGCACAGTATTTTTCCTTGCAATATTCGTCGTCGATGTACAATAGCTTTGATTTAATAGCTGATCTCGCTCTGTATGGTTCACAATCGGCACTACTATAGAAGCACGATTTTCTGGACAAGCCGAGTCCAGGCAAGAGTTTTTCTTTTGGTTCCCAACAAATAGCACTTTCTCGTTTAAGTTTTTTATAGATTCGCTCTTTTCGCAATTGTCCTTCGCATGTACCATTGAATTGTCCCTCCTTACCAAAAAGGGAACAATTATTCGCGTTACACCGCTTGATTCCTCGGTAACTACTTTCAGATCGTGAAGATAACCAATTATCGAATCGGGCGTCCTTATTTTGTACTCGACTGGTTCCAAGTAGTATGATTCCGTTGGGAATTGAAGCCCCTGATCTCCTACTGTAGAGATCGACGGAGCTGGTGTTGTTGTTGAAATCGTTTTCTGGCCGTGTAAGGCTTTGCAAAATTGAGTTCCTGAAGGCAACCATCGTGAACGGGACTGTAACAAGAAATATTGTCATCAAGATATTCTTGTTTAGGAATTTCTTGGAACACTTTCAAAAAGCATATCTCCCATGAGTTGAGAGTAGTCAAATTGAGTTATAGTCCAAATAGTCTAAAAGTTAGACTTAAAATTTTGCAACAACCCTTACGACTTTTAAATATTTTCATATAATCAGTATCATTCACTCAATCAAGGTACATTCCATTTATAACATTGGTAAAATTGAGTTTAGCCGTTGTAGGTTTTTGAAGCTAAGACGTGCACTCAAATACATCTGAACATATCCAACACACACAGAATAAATCATATAACCCTTCTGCTGAAGATTAAACATTCTCTCATAAATTCAAAAATTCTCACAATCTTGCATGATTTTTTATAATAAAATGTTTGTCCTACATTTTTATTTTTTTATTTTTATAATTTATTTAATTTCTTATTTTATTATTATTAAGAAATACGTTTTAAGTTCCAGCAACAAACTTGAATAAGAAATTGATTAAAAAAAGCAATTTCAAAATATATTTCGAACTGAAAACCTGTTAAAATATATTCAACTCTAAATTATTGCTGAAAAGTAAAATAAAATTCGATTTACAAAGCCAATGTCCTATTTTTCTTGTGGCTACTTAAAAAGCCTTGGAATACAAATAATAGATGATGTAATTAAAAATTTTCTCTTAATTCATTCAGAGCCGAAATACAGGAGTTCTTTATTTACTTTACAAAAACTTTTTTTTGTACATCTAATTGTGTTTTTTCAACTATCATCTCCTTACTTTACTGCAATTTTTCTTTGGAAATTGGAAGACTTAATAAATGTGAATAAGTTTTTTAACTTTAAACTGCAAAATATCTTGGAAAAAAACATTTTACGAAAATTATACCCAGGGCGAAGATATCAGATATTTTACAGTATGTACTGTAAAGGGTTAGAATGAGGTTAACTTTATTTTCGAATAGTTAACAACCCTTATTTGCAACGCTTTTCTTTAAAATGGGGATTGTTATTCGAAAAACAGCAGTTAACCTCATTCTCACCTTTTACAGTCCCATCTATGCTCAAACTGATATCGGATGCAAGAAATTTTGCAATCTCAAGTTAGAGAAAAATGAATGATGAAAAACACAATCAGATGTCTAAAAATTAGTTTTCAAAGAGTCAAAAAAGCCTTTTTAACTCTGTTTAAAAGAGAATTTTGAGTATTTCAGCCTCGATTGAGTTTAGGGATAACTTATAATGATGGTAATTATTTATATTTTCCACTATTTGCAATTTCTCATTGGTAATTACTAGAAATGTTTTAAAAAATTATCTGATTCTTTTTAAATGCATATGTATGTAAGACCTAATGGAGTTTTAAAGACGTTAACTTAATAATAAAAAATTAAATTCGATGAACTCGGAGAAGTAGAAATGGTAAACTTCATCTCACACATGACACCACATATGTACGATACGAGTACATAATATTCTCTCATCAATCCACTCATACTTAGTATAGTCGTAGGGCACCTCCTTGTCTCAGCTGTTTTTAAATATTAATTAATTTCACACCAATTCTTAATACTTACATATAGTTCGCCGTTAACTTGAAAAGAAATTGTTGAGTCCTAAACGACCTTAGAGCGAAAAAGCGTTACGCTTTTCGTTTCAGACTGTAAAAGAAAAGAAAACATGATGTAGTTATACCGCAGCTAGGCACTGACATTTTTTTTAACTTCTTTATGAAAATGAATCGACCAACGTTTCAACGTTTCAAACGAAAATGGGTTTTATAAACTTCTTTGAATATTTTAGGCAAAACAATTTAAAATAGGTAGGTACTATAAATATTTTCTCCGTTTATAAAAAACAGAAAGATAAAACATTCAACCCCATAAGTTTATATATTCTATATATATATATATATATATATATTCTATCTTCAAAAAAACTATATGTATTTTAATTGCTCTCGTGTGAGTCTTATCAATACGTTTATCGATGTTAATTATAACTTTATTTACATACTTTTATCATTCAGAAAAGGTAAATATTAAAATTCATCAATCCGGGGAACAACACACAAAATAAGTAGCATCTAAAAATTCCGCGAATTGCAGAAATGAAGGCCAACAGCGCTATGAGCTCGCATGTGGGCAGTTGTGAAAGCAAAAACATAACAATAATATTTCTGCGAAGCTTTCAAAGCTTTTAAGTCGACTCCGTATAATGTCCGGCTTATGGTGCTATAAATCGGCCATTTTATAATAAGTGAGGCACTTGCTGTTTTCTGTCAGCCATTTCGATCGGTGCAATTTTTTGCATTTCTATTTTTCTGCTATGTATTTCTCTGGACACAATTCGTATGATTCGAGAATTGGAGCCTAATTTTATTTCATGTTTCATCTATTATTTTTTTTCAGATTTCTCTCCTAATTTTATTTTTGTAGTGTCGTTTTCATTGTAGTAACATAAATCACCAAAAATCTAGTCCGCACGTTTTTTAGAGAATAATTATGTATACATTTTTGGTAGTCTTGAGCTTTGTTACCTTTGATATTTAATCATGATGCTTTGAGTAAAGGTTACTCTTCATATTAATCTATGCCACAGTCGATTCTCTGCATTTTAACTTACAAATATAAAATTATCACCTTCAAAATTATCTTGTTTGTATTTTGTTTTGTTTTTTATTCTTACAACAATCAACATTCTAAATATAACTCAAAATTAATATGCGTATCTATTTTTCTTGAAGAATGCTCAAAAACTTCAAGAAAATGTTTGAATTAATTTTCCTCGTTTAAAAGAAATGTTACTTTTATAATCCAGATTTCAATTTGAATACATATAACAAAAGATTGCAAGCTCTTGCATAAATTGACCGACTAAATATCAATATGTATTATGTTAGTAAGTTAGAATGAATTTTGTGTATAATCAAATTTTGTTATTATACTTATATTTTAAACCAAGTCAAAAGTTAGTAAATACATAGTTCTATTGTTTTTTTCAATTTATTACAAAAATTAAGTTTAGATAATTTTTTAACAATTAATTAGCATCAATTAGATAATTTTCGCAGTACAGAGATAATTAAGTTCGGTCTAATTGATATTAAATTAGTGTCGTATATAGAAGATAAAGTATACAAAATCCGCAAACTAAAGGAATTATTCAGTTAATTTTATCCATCTCAAATATATGCACTCTAAGCTTAGTAAAATTAAAAAATATGCTAAGTTAAAGACATTAATTTTCAATTAATTGAAAACTGAAAACAAAATTAGCTATCAAATTATTAAAATGGCTCGAACGATGGTTCCGAAAAAGGTATTTTGGGAAAAAAAAACAAAAATACTATATCTTTTTGAATTACCTAAACTTTTTTACCAGTAGTACTAAAAGTTTTTCATGTATGCATCTTCATAAGTGGTCTAGAATTGTTCCACCTATGCTAAGTAAGTGGCCTATTAAACTTTTATCTGACAAAAATAAGTAAATACCAGCTATTGACGTCACAGCTGCTAAGCCTGTGCAAATATAAATAAGTTCTTTGTATGATATAATAAAGCTACATAATTATATTTAGCAGATTTCCGCAAAATCTCCCTGAATTGAAATTTATTCGCCTCTTTTAACACGAATCAATGCAATTTAAATGAATTGAATGGCAAATTTCATTTCGGGGAATTCAAAACGATAACAAAAACCAGCTTACACCAAGCTACCACGAAATCTGCTGCTCAGCCAACGAACCACGACGACCGACGCAAGGCAGCGAAAAAGCTGAGCAGCGAAAATCGAGGAAAAACATCTCCACACCAAGAGTAATAATTGCCGGGGAAAAACCGAATTGTTGTGAAATACCAAAACCCACAAAAGGGGGCCAGCTGGCAAGGCGGTGACTCACCGGGTCGAGTGACATCAGCAAATGCCTTTCTCAAGGGCAAGTTCAGAGGGTGGTTTTCGTGTGGCCGAACCCTCCCAAATATTCGCAGCGTGACCTTAAACCCCTAACCCTAGGACAAGTTTCTCGGGTGCGTTCCTGCGCCGAAAGAAATATTTACTTTTGAATAGAAAGCTCAAAATAGCGCGGATTTCCAAGAAAAGCAATAAATGCCCACTTGAAAATTCTCGGAATGGTCCCCCCTTGTGCCGCAGCCCCGATTTCTGTACCGTCGAGACGCAAACATGTTTTTGCATGTTGCTTGTAACTAGACTCTAGACTTTTCTACAGGCGGAAACAAAGCTGTGTGTTGGCACGGAACGATTAGATAAGACCCATAGATAATTATCGCGCAAAATAAGTACATACACCCTTAATTGCTACAATTTTAAATGTTTCGTACTTAATGCTCTTAGCAACTAAAGCAATTGACTCAATCGAAATGCGTTACTTCCGAATTAATCGAATTCGAAGATAAGATCAAAAAATTAAGGTATTTTGATAGTGTGAGTGCGATCTTACGTCTTGAATGTAAAAAAGCGCGCTTTAAGAGGATCGAATTGGACTTTGTATTTAAGTTTCTTATTCTTTTTATCTTTAATGCATTCAAATTTTGTAAATAAAACGATGTGACATCACAAAAAAAATATATAGTGCACTGATCTTATATTACAGAATATCGTATGCTCATACTACTTATAGTAGTGTAGTAATGGTAGTAGTAGTGATGTTTAAGTAGATTATACATATTTATGTATGTTTAAGACTATACATATTTTAAAAGTCTTAGACATTAGTACTTACTTTAATAAATTTTTCTTAATCCAAATGGAAAATGTAGAAAAAAAATAAACGAAAGAATACCGCCCTCCCGGAGGTGAGCCCGTTTTTTCTATAAATGCAACGTAAAATCCGACACGCACGAAATTTTTATAATCGACGGCCAATAAAATATGGCCGATTGAATAAAATATCGAAAACACTCACGAACTAAATTCACCTGGCTATCAATATTCGCCCGATGAATATTTGTCTATAATTCAACAATAACCGCACTATAAAAATCTCTTTTCGCCTTCTGCACTTATAGGGTGCAAAAGAAACTTTGTTGCGTTTTGAACAACTCCAACTTATTTAGTGGGCTCCGAGAAAACCGGGCGCGATACTTTTACTGGAACGCTTTGCAATTGTCTGAAATTGTGAAATTCAGATTCGTTGCTTTTGTGCTTCGTCGTCAATTGGTGAACAACCCCGTGAGCTTCGCGAAAAACTTGTTTAAATGAGCTTTTGCCGGGTCGGGCAATGCTTTGCGCATTTTGGCGCCATTTAATAGGAAACTTAAAAATTCGTAAATATTAAAATTAGTAGAAAATTTCAAATCTTTATCATGTGTTATTCTATAGTATATTTGAAAAACCTTTAAAAGGTATGATGAGTGCATTTTCGCTTGTTCGTTGTAACCGCTGTTATATTACTTTGGTTTATTAATGTAACATTTTTGTATGTTTATTACTTTCTAAAATGATGATAATATTTTTTAAGGTTTTTTTGTTCTAAATGGAAAAAGAAGCTATTGTTCAAAATTTACCGGACTTTTTGCCCTTTCGTTACTTTACAAAATCAAGAATAGCGCGACAAAAAAGAAATAAATTAACTCACGATTTAGATTTCCCCGGATACGATCTAAGTGAAGATTAGTTTAAAACTATTTACTTACGAAAATCTAAATATTTTAATGTAACATTTAGTAGAATTGCTTTCTATTCAAGTATTATTTATGAAATAGTGAAAATAACATATCTTAAATTAATATTTCAATATTATAAGAGATTATATATTTCACAGACATCCATAAGTTTATACTATGATATTAAAATAAGGAATAACTAGAATATGCAAAAGTTATAAATTAAGAATAATTAAATATTTGTTTTATTCTCGCATTCACTTCACTCCTGCTGAAGCTGCTACAAAAATGAGTTCTGTTGCACAATCTTGACGCACGTGCCGCCCGCCGGCCGGTCAAAACTTTCAATTCATCAACATTTGTAAAATGGACAATTTGCATAGAGAATAACATTTTTTTTTAGAGTAAGAATTGATCTAAAATGGCATAAAATTATACTGACTCATTTGAAAGCTAATTGTAAACAGTGTGAATTAAAAAATATTTCCTCAACAAAATTACAACCGCTTTTAAAAATGTAAAATCCCTAAAAAGTAGAAAATAATATTCACCTTTTATAAAATTCCGGAGAACTCATGGAAAATTTAATCTAGGAAATATACATAATATGTCTGTTATCAAATATTCACTTAGTTGCTATAAGAAATTATTTATTTTGTACATTTTGTTCGTGTTATGATTTATCATACAAAGGGGCAAATTAAAGAGTTACAAAGCTATGGAGTCTAAAGTTGATATTTTTGTAATAATTTATTCACTAAGCTACTAACAAGTGAATTGACTTATTTCTTTTGTTACGAATCCTCGCAAATGGTTTGGCTAGATCAAGAAAATTGAAATATCTTAACTTCTTATCTTTACAACTACAAAAAATACAATTAAAAAAATAATTAGAAAAGCAAACATTGAGCAAACATCTGAGTTTCAATGTACAGAATATAAATCGGTGAGTGCAATTTTGCATTTTTTACAATTTTACACTTCGATGCAATTTTGCTTAGTCATTTAAAAAAACTCAACTAGATCACACTGTGGTGTATTTTAGGTCTTGGAATTAATTGTGCGGACTGCATAAACGTAACTTTTTGGCAAACAAAAAAAATGTTTAATTACTGTGCGCCATTCATATGAATATCAATGTAATTTTTATAATGTTGGTAGTAAAACTTGTTAATTTTTCAATTTTTAATTATTTTTGTCTTGTCTTTCTATTACTAAATATATATATTGAATTTCATTTGTTTATCAAAATATTTTAAAGTTATGACTAACATAGTTTCACTTCCCAACCAGCGCCATATCAAATTATGAACATAATCTTTTTAATAATTAACATCCTGTAGATAAATTGCGATTGATTTTGATATCTGAAGTGTTTTCAAAGATATGGCTGTAAATGCTTAATAGCAAAAATATGTTTCAATATATTCAAAATTTAGTAATTTAAAAAGTACATAAATAAATAAAATATATAAATAATTGTTGCTGAGTATATGTATTTAGAGCGCGAACTTCATTTTACGTAATATACATACGTATGTACATATAGTGTTATTGCATATTTGCGAAGACACAAAATGTTCTTAAATTAAACATGTATGATAGATAAGTTTTGAGTGAGTTAGTCAATGAAAGTCTTGGGGCTATTCTTTTTATTTACTCCCAAAATAAGGTCTGAACTGTTTGTGCAAAAGCTTTTGTAATAGCCGACATATGTATTTTATGATTTTCGACTATGTTGTATCACCTTAAAAAAATGTATGTAGCTTAAAATATCAATTAGTTTTCTATGAATTTTGAATTGAAGGTTTTTTATTAGATATTTATTATTTTACAATTATATTATTTATTATTATTACTTTATTTTATTAGGAATTTTCGTTATTATTAATTATATCACTAGGATTATTATTATTATTACTTTTCTGGACGGTATTATGTGTTAGTAGTACATAGATTCATTCTTAAGGGAATATTCTAATAATTTTTTCGTCAATTTTGTACTAGAAAAGAAAGCTCCAAAAAAATTTTAAGTCGATTTTCTCGGGCTTCGTTTCCATTCAAGAACATAAAATTTTAAATTGCGATTTTCAAGGTGAAGGCTTGATTTGAAGATAAGGATTGGTTTGTTGTGGAGCATTTATTTAAGAAACGGCATTTATTTACAGTGTTAACCGACTTCATTTTAGAAAGTACAAGATTATTTTCAGTTTAAATTTTCCATTCTCCTAACATTTTAGTAGATGTTTAAAGTCGGCACAATAACCAAATCGATTTACGGTGATTTTCTGGACAGAATTTATGTCAGCCAAATATTCGCAAATTTTTAGGGTTCCGTACAAAAATGGTAAAAAGTAATTCTTATGAATTATTATTATTAGAATTTTCAAGAAAGCTTTCGTCAGAGACTTACACGTAAAAATGCATTTGCTGAGAGAGAGCTTTCATTTGTGTACCGTTTTCAGTACACGTGACAGGAAACGTGTTAAATAATGCTTGCTCACCTTTATTGCAAATAAGAGAATTCGAAATATATTTTGATTTTCATTGGAAAAGGGACCGAAATGGCATATCGAAATTTTACTTGGGATTTGATAGAAAAGGAGATAAAATTTAATGAACCACATTTAAGGCGGTCGATGAACTTTAATTAAAAAACTTTTTATACGTTCCCTTCTAGGGTACGAAGCATTTCAGTGCTTGAGTCCAACTCGCACTTGGCCGGCTTTTTTTCAAAGTCTGTTAAATTTCTCTAGAATCACGAAATTCACAATAGTTAAAGGTATAAAACTCTGAAGAAAGCTTTTAATCAACAATCTTTTCATCTGAAAATACGGGACTATCTGGCAATCCACGAAAAAGCTCGAGGGGGTAAAAAACCTGTGGAGATCCCATTGGCGGTTCGCCGAGACAAAACATTAGAAAAGCTCTTAAACTTTTACTCAAGTGCTTCGTTTCCGCGGGGGAGCCGGTGGTGGGCCACTTGCGAGTTGGGCCGCTGAGTCACAATTTAAATCATATGACTCAAGTAAAATCTTGTTTTGGTACGCACTTCGCCATTCCGGACCACTTTTGCTAAGTTCGCTAGCTCAGCTGATTGGGGGGCTTTAATCTTTAATCCAAACTTACCTCTAAAGGTCGTCATCCTCACAATTCTTTATAGGGCTGCTAGCGTAAAAATTTGTCCCTTCTTCGAATGTAGCCACCAAAATTGCCGGTGAAAACGATTAACGACGAGCATGCGATGGCGCATAAGGTGAGAACAAAGCATGCGACGGTGAAATCTCTGCTTCATATAAATCTTCCGAATCTTCTTCGTTGAAGTTGAAACGGTCGTCTTTTTAGTAACTTGTCCGAAATTACAGGCTTGTTGAATGGTAGTGTTCAATGAGTATTGAGATTTTATATCAGAGTCTCCGGACACTTGTTTCATATTATAAATTATTAGTTTCTCTTTTATCAAACTAAACACAAAAATTCACAGTTTTAAAAATACACGAGTATTGCACACTAGTATATCACTAAATTTATAACTTCTTGGAATCACTACCAGAAATAAATTAATTTTTCGATTAATGGTATTGTTCTTCCATTAATACCACTCTAGGGGGTAAAGCACTTTTCAAAATACTTTCGAGCGACCAAACACTTAGGGTTTCTATCACATTAAATAACTGGTGATAATATCAACAAAAGTCTGCGGTCTAATCCGCTTCCACAAACTGGTCAACTTGCACTGAAGGTAAACGAAAGCTTTATCGAGATGAGTCTGTGGGACTAGGTGATGCAATAGTTGGGATTTCGCTAATCATGCCTTCCCGGACTATGACCAAAAAAATATAAAAAAAAAAAATTACCAAAACTCATGTATCGTGAAGACTTAAAGGATTTATTTATTAATTTCTTCATTTTTTTTCAATTATAACATTTGTTCGGGAGTAACATAGATAGTAACGTAACAAGCGGTTGGGCTGTAGACTCTATTATATAAAATTTTGGGAGAAGCGCCTCCGTGTGAATATAAATGCCGCCACCACCTCGTGCACGCCCCAAGGGGGCCTTAATCTTCGATCCTTACCAGCCTGGGGGCTTTTGTTGTTGGGGTTGGGGATAGCCGCCCGGCATTGTTGCATAGCTGCCTGGGTATGTCCCATATTGGCCAGGCTGTGGTCCTTGCGGGAATCCAGAATAATTGTAAGCGTCTAAAGAAGATTTTTTAATTTTTTAAATGATGCAACTTTTCACAGCGATTTAAGATTTACTTGAAGGGTAGGGCAATGTTGCGTAAGGATTAAATCCTTGAGGCATTGGCGGTGTTACATAAGTCGGGTAGGGAGCATTCGGTGTGGCGCCGTAGGGGACGGGCATTCCTTGGGGCTGAGTAGGATAAGGAATGTTTCCTCCTGGTTGCATCGGTGTCGGTTGATTCATCATTGAAGCGGGTGGAGACTGAGGCGCAGATGATGGACCAGAATCTAAATGCGAAGTATTTATTAAATCAACAAAGCCAACTGATTAGGTATCGACACATGAGGAGTAAGTTTGGGTCTAGATTTCTTTCTGCAATCTTTACCAAAACATTTACATCCGTTTAAGTGCAACATTCAACTGAAACGGTTTTTCTTACATAAATTCTAGTGTGGCATGTACAAAATTCGTTGTGATTTTTGTGTAAAACAATGAAATTTTGTTTTGTCGCTAATAAGCTGATAATAAAACGAATACTTTCATTAGAATAAAAAATTAATTCGTTCAATTGCCAGTGTAAAAAGATTATCGGACCTTTATACATATGTATATACATATAATTTACTTTTGTTTTAAACGCTGTTATTTAACAATGTTTGCAGTGGCGGATTTAAATTCTGGAGGCCGAAATTATACATTTTTCGTGAGGGGAATCATTTCAAAGGAACTAATTTCCATCTTAACATGTTTTTTTCGGAAAATGTGCAGAAATTCTAACAATATGTTAAAATTAACTTGAGGTTATTATTTTTAATGATATGACATTGCCAGATTTGGAATTAAAATATTTATTTTTAAATCAGTCGTTCTGTTGCACTTTTAAATATTCGACGACCAATTTTTTACGGGCAAAACGATGGATTTAAGAAGTGACATTTTTAATGAAATAACTTAATATTAATTTTACTGCTAACTGGAAATAAGTTCTTTTGGAAAGACAATCCTCAATTAGAAAAAAATGAATGACCTTTTTTACATTTCACCGTTTACGTTGCAAAAATTAAACTTGATATATCACTTTCCTAGGATCTTCAACTTTCATCGATTTATGTACATATGTACATAGGTGCCTCGGCCTCGAATGTTCGTCAAGGAATTATTAATTAAGGCAACAGTAAAACAAATAATGTAACCGATGCTCTAAAATCCTTGCAAGGTTAAGAAAAGCAGCACTTTCAAAAATTCAAAAATTTGTTGTCTGTAAAATGTAATAATTTGAAATTCGAAAGCGAAATTCAGAGTTCTTTTCAACTTATAGTCAATAAATATAATAGGTTATCGACGAGTTAATTTTAAAGTAACCGAACCTTATTCTACGCTTTGAAAGCGGTTCCAGATCTTATTGCACCATCGAGTTATGACTCTGGTACCACTTTATTTTATTATTAAAAATAAATAAATAAAAATAGATAAAATTCAGTTTATGGTTGAAAAATATGAAGTACTGCATTCATTAGTGATATTTTTTATGTTAAATTCTGGTATTTTGCTGTTATTACCATCCCAAAAAGACCTTAAGAATAATAATAAAAATCAGGGAGCGAAAATAATGATTATTTTTAAAATTTTAAACAAAAAATCATCGCTTTATCTACTATAAACTAACATCAATTGTTGCATTAGTAATCAAGTAATTTTTATTGAATTTGAATTTTATTTTTTTGATAGTTCGATAAGGATTAAGAAATAATTTATATTTTTCGATTGCTGGAACTAAAATTAACTTCACTATTTTCCTTCCTTAAAGGAGTAGAAAAGTAAAAAAGGAAATAGTTAGGTACGATTCGGAAAGATAGTATCCTCTTTTTTAAGTCGATTAAAAAAAAAATAATTAATATTTACATACATATACCAAGAGCTATTTGATCGTTATTAACCAATCGTAAAATATGAATTCACGTAAATGATCAATGAAAAAATAAAAATTACTTGATAATCGTTATTTTGTAGTTGAAACTTTTTTGATAATAATCACTACAGTCCCTGATAAAAGCAAAAGTATAATAAAATTTCTTAAACCTGTAGTTGTGGTATAATGCGAAGGCATCGATGGTGGCGCAGCTGGAGCTTGTCTGCTTGATTCAGTGGTAAGATCCTTCATAAGTTCTTCTTTCTCAGTTTTACGCGCAAAGCAAAAATCTGAAATTTTATTCTGGAACACTACCAGCAACTGAAATTATGAAAACTCGATTAAAATGATTCCCAAAACCGTAAAAGACCTTAAAAACCTGAGTTAAATCATTATAAAATTTAGTTCCTTCTTTGAGATTATTTTGAAGTTCGATGAAGCTATCGTACGATGCTGCAAGCTCGCAGAACAAGGTTTCCCGCGAGCCAGAGGAACTTCCAGTTTCGGCCATAAAAGCACTATGTGCCTCCTGGACATCGGTGAGCAGTGTTTGCTGCCGCTGAATGCTATCCTGGACCTGCTGCTGAAGAGGACTGAGAGTTTTTCCAATTTCGGCCAAAGACACTGCAGGTTCATTGATAGCACCGTCTTCTGCAAGAGCTGCCAAAAATTTCTCTTTGATATCGATAGTCGCTGATTTTAATTCCGATTCGATAACGTCTCGCTCTGCTTTTATGGTTTCAACCTAAGATAAATAGTTTTTCTGTGGAATTTGTATCAATCTGAATTTCTATGACTTACCGCTTCCATTAGCGACTTCAAGCGCTGAACGGTTGGACTGTTTGGGTCTACACTGCCTCCGGATGAGGGAATTGAGCTTTGAATCTGTTCTGCAGGCAGGGATAGCAGTTCAATGCCCTAAATATAAAATAAATTTTTAATTATACTAGATGCCATAGTGCAGTATACACGAGTTACAAAATAATCTAACATTAATACAATTGATTTTGGACCATATTAAAGAATAACTTTTGCATTGAATTTATATTTATGAATTACCCAAAAGAAAAATATATTTAAATTTGGATTAATGTTACCTACCTTAACATGCTTATCGAACTTCTGGCGTACAATTTTGTCTGCTTCGATAGCATTGGTGATTACCTCCCTGTACTTCTTGGCATTTGATCTGAACATCTCTGTTAATTTCTCTGAAGGAATCCTGGACCATCTCTCCTTGAACTGAGCCCTCAGTTGGTTATCAGAGCTCTGTTCCTCATCCAGCATCCGAACTGCCTCATCAAGAATGTCTCTGTTGCGTCCCAGAAGCTCTGGGAGCTCCTTGATATAAGTGTTGATGCTGTCGACTCCTCCCTTGTTGCGAACATCATTTGCTTTCTCAAGCAGAGACGGGGGCAGCCCGGAGCTGGAATCGGCTGTTTCAACAGCTGCAGGAAGATTCAAGCTGGCTAAGACCCCATTCAATGTTTGCGTAGCTTCACGCAATTTCATTATTTCAGCATTAACCATTTCATTTTTGCGTGCTTCAGAAGCAGCTAGAGCTTGATGCAACACAACTGGGACCAGACTTTCAAATACATCTTTAAAGTTTGAGCTCATTGGCGATGCAATTGCAATTGCTTTCGCCAATTGTGCTTTACCAGGAGAAGGTAGACTTTTAACATCCGGAATCATTTCATTGTAGATGAAATCATTATCTTTTTTTGATTCTGTAAGATTACGCTTAGCACGGTTGAAATACTCCTCGAAAAGGGTTGGATTTCCCGATCGGGATTGTGCAGCTTTGAAGAGTTCAACGGAATCCTGAAGACGGGCTATTTCTTCCCCGACCTGCTTTCCAGCACGATTTACAAGACTCTGATATAATTGGGTCATGGCATGGAATCCTGCCTGTTTTCCGGCAATCTATAAACGGAAACTCTTGTAGAGCAAATAATCGAAAAAAAAGTTATTTTATTCCAACCAGTGGAGTCCATTCCTTATCCCAAAGAGTACGAAGAGAATCTTTCTGCATGCCTCTAAGAACATCTGCGTAAAGCTCTTCGCACTGACAGCATAATTTCGCAATGATTGTGTCTTTCATACTGTCTATAAGATAACAACACAAAAATGATCATCTGGTCTGTTCCTAGATGTGCCTATTACTAATTTAGTATTACTAAAATCAATATGAATGGACAGGTGTAGTTATGTTTGTTTGTTTTCCAACTTCATTGGAACCTCGATTAATTGGAAAGAGGTTTATGTTAGGACTTTCTGAACTTTCATTATACGATTTATTTACACCATAAAAATATGAGACATATGAAAACAAATGGAAAACCATCGCCATGGACTAATTTATTTACAAATTAAATTTATCATATATAATAGAAATATTGTGAATTTTTCAAATACTTTTAAAACTTAAACTGTATACCTGTTTTCAACGGCAAAAATATATAGTGTATTAATAATAAATAATTAATAAATGTACATATAGGCAAAGTTTGATAAAATTCGATTAAGAAATAAAGCCTCTATCATCTTACTTTGGTATAAATATGTATGTATAAACTCTACATACAAAATTATATAACATAATTTGTCTTTCATATTTGATTAACGGTATACAAAAATTAATCGATTATTGTACCCATGTGTTAAATCTTTGCTATTAAAATTACGATCGATAATATCGACGTTATTTTAATTTGGATCCACCGGATTAAAAATTTTTAGGTTAAAACAAAGCAAACTAAACATCCCGCATGCAAGGAATCTAAAAATAGACTTCAAAGAACGGATAATAAAATATCAAAGGATCGCTTTGAATAGCTAGGGGACGAAACTGAGGTAGTGTCATAAAGTAATTAACGATCAGTTAGCGTGCGTAGGTAGAAACTTCTTTGTTAGGGAAAATTAAAGAATATTGAAAGTAGTGATTGTACAGGAAAAAAAATATTAAGACTAATAGGAGCGGAAAATAATGGTGAGTGGAGAGTCGTGGAAGGAACTTTATGCACTTGATTAAGGACTGAATAAATGTATAAGGGATCCGTTCTCGTATTATTTGAAAAAAAGAATTATTATGTCCATTCACTGTGATGCCATTCGTGGCGACCCATAGTCTAACCAGGGAACCACTTTGAGTCCTTGATGAAGCGACCAAGGTTCTGGATACATCCGCTTTTTCGTTACCGTGGATGTTGCTGTGGCCAAGCACCCAACTTAGTTTGATATCAACCCTCTTCGCTAACTGGTTTAGCAGAGAACGGCAGTCGGCTACGACCTTTAAGGAGGTGCATGCATTTGCAAGCGATTTTATTGCAGCTTGGCTGTCAGTGAGAATAGTGATACTAGTGGGGGGTAGTTGAATTGGGCTTCTAATAACCTTCTAGTAGTCTCCAAAACGGCCACAACCTCCGTTTAAAAAACACTGCGGTGGTGGGCAGGCAGGCAGGTCGGGCAAGCGATTGAACTTGCAGTGAAATAAGGGTTCAGGGGTGGTATAATCCAGCTTGGAAGCACATGTACCGAAGATTTTAGAATGTCCGTAATCCGTGCGAGTCCATGGATTTATCGCGTTTAGCCTTGCGGCTGCTGAAGTTGCAATTTGTTTACTGTACATTTTCACCGGTAGGATGTGGACAATAGTGTTCAGCGCCTTAGTTGGAGTTGTTCTAAGAGCACCAATTATTAGCAGGGTGGCTGTTCTTTGGATCCTTTCCAAGGCCATTCGGTGGCAAGCTTTTCCCAAGGCCAATTACATATTCTTAATAATAGTTTTAGTTACGTTATGTAGAATTAGAAGTTTTACTATTTTCTCATGTATTAGGTATTTATTAAAATACCCCAAATTGTACTGCTTACTACACTATTAGCCACGTTCAATACAATTAAAATACAAAAGATGATTAACATACCTCGGATTGCCTTTGTGATGAACACTTCCTGGGCCTGGGCAACCATAAGCTGGGAGAGAACTCCCAAAGTTTCGGGATTTAAATCCGGTGTAGGTTCGGATGGAATTGCAGCTGGCGTAGCGCCCTTTAAATACTGAAATATTCCAGCGCTCTGTTGCAACAGTTTCGTTGCGAGCTTAAGGCCTTCATCGGTGTCGAATGATTGGGACGACGCCACCCACGATTGAAGGGCAGCAATGTTGAAGAGAACACAAACCTTTTCGTATGCAAGTGATGTGTGTGCTGAAAATTCTGCGTTTGAGTTACCGAAAACAAAAATAATTAAAAATGACTCACTCAGGCTGATTCTGCCCCCAAAAATGCTTCCCTTATCAAATGCATCCTTCCACTTAAATGGAATCTGGAGCTCGTGGGCGGGGATTTTTGTTTCCAGAGCACAAAGTTGATCGTAGTACCTGCACACGAATGGATAAAATTATCAAATGTTAAAAAATAGAAGAATCCACTTCAAGCGACAACTGTGACTCATACGCCGCAGTGGATCGAAAACAGATTGGTTGCGACATTTGCCACATCCCATACCCGTAAACGATGTCCAGAGAAGTCTCATATTTCTCAAAGAATTTCCAAATGGCCGTGTTCCTCAATTTGCCAAATTCGTTAACCGCTGGACCAACGTTGGAGGACTCCGAGGAGGGGCTGCTGCTGTAAGCACTTTGGATCAAGTTCCGCAGCGGCTTGACCACATCCACTTCGGATGGCTTTTTAAGCGGCACGGCGAGCAATTTTGCCATTTTTGGGAAGTTTCACAGTTTATTCCAATCTAGACGTCCCTACGCGCGGATTTCTCGATTAATTAATGGAGCACTTTTGTGGGAAATGACTTCATCCGCTTTTGAATAAGAACGTTCACCTGCTCAGCTATGTAGACGTCAAAGTTACTGAAATCTCGCTGTGATGGCGACGATCAGCTGAATTTGTTGTCAGCGCCTCCCAAACTGCGGGGAATGTTAACGGAGGCCATCGAAAAAAGTGCAAAGGCAGAAACCGCAAAAATTTAAAATTTTTACTGACTTCAAAATTGTGGATATAAAAAGCTTCTCGTTGTATTCAAATGACTCCACCGCAATCTCCAAAGATTTATTTTTTTAGAATATTACTGTGGCGCGCTGCACTTCAAAGGTAATTTATTTCTTGGATCTTATTAAAATTACATCAAAATCGTTTCGTTTTTTAGATCTGAAAATATGCTTTTAGTATTTTTCAATAAATGTGTCTTTAAGCACTTCAAATTTATATTTTATATTGAAAGTGGATCCTTTCCAAAATGTTTAAAAGAAGCTAATATAATACCAATATATGAAGGAGATGAAAAAGACAATCCGTCGAACTATAGACTATTGAGTACAATCAAAAAAATATATGAGCGCGTAATACATAAACGTAAGGAATTTTATTACGTTAAATGAAGGATTTGATCAAAATCAATTTGGAATTTAGGAAAGAAGCGGTACGGAAACGGCGGTGGTAGATGTGCTTAGGAACATAAATGATCACTTGGATGAGGGATATTATTCTCCAGCAGTTTTCGTAGATTTACAGAAGGCACTCGATACAGTAGTTCATCATAAGATTACTGGAATTTTTGATCAACTGGGTATTAGAGGAATATGCAATAAACTAATTAAAGATTAATTACCTGTCATTACGTACAGCAGAAACTACATAAATTAGATTAGAATTACAGGGAAAAGAAAATTCAAACCTGTGGTCGTACCTCAAAGATTCATAAGAACCTTTACTTTATCTGTTGTATATAAATAATATTCAGAACGTTGACCTGAAAGCTAAATACACAATATATGTCGATGATATTGCATTATTATATAGGGCAAAAACCGGAGAGAAGCTAAAAGATACCGTAAATAGGGATTTAATGGAACTCAATAAGTGGTTGCAAGGAAATAAAATAATAATAAACTAAGAAATAAACAGAATAAAAATCCATTGATTGAGAATTAGAAAGAATTCCTCTCATAAAATATTTAGACAACAGATCAGAACTTAAATGGAACAAGTTGAAAAGTGTTATCAACGCTAAGAAAGAAAGTGACCATTTTTGATTAGGTTTATGTCGGTCAAGATATCACCTTGAACGCAATTTGGAAAAATCTGTAAAAATGTAGAATACTTATATGTGCTGCAATTACTTTTTAAAAAAAACACGATGTTAGTCGAATAATTTACGATTATTATAGCCGATCAAGTTATGCTTATTTGGACTCAAACATAGCATTTTAATATTCGTATTTTATCGTTTGTAAGCCTATGCTACGGAACCCTACACAAGCATGGGAAACTAAATGCTGTCTGTGTCGTTCACGGGTTTGATCTATAAGAGTATAATTTTGGGAGGATTATATATATATATTTTATTTCGAAAAACAACTTTCTTGTTACCTAGGTTTTCCTAAGGTTATGTATATACTAACGTGAATAAAGAAATAAAGCTAAGAATGTATTACCTTGTTGTATTTATAAGAATCTCTCGTCGTTAATTTAAAAATTATCTTCTTCCTGTGGGAAATGCTAATTAATTAACATTAAGAACATTTTAAAATTGCGTATTTGTGTATGCCTTAAGCTCAAAAGTTTTACGTTCTGCGCCGCTAGTCTCAATAGAAACGTTCTAGGGTAAAGCTTTCCGGAATTTAGACACCACCACAACATTCCATTGCTATAGCAACCTCACCTTGGTTCATTCATTGCGTAGTAAGTGGAAAGCCGACCTCGGTAGTCGCTACCCTTGGAACCTGTCCGACGACTACAACTTGGTCTGGGGGTTGGGACGGGACGGGACAGGACCAGGATCCAGGAAGGTATTCCAGATGGGTTCATAGCAACGCAATAGTAGCCGAAGGGGTGGGGGGAAAACTGTAGACTTGAACGGCATCGATGTTTGTAACTGTAAGCTGTCGAACCGGTTCCAACTGTGGAAAATTCACAACAAATACGGGGGGGTTTCGGTGGGTTCTAGGGGTAAAAAATGGAAAAGCTTTGAATAGGCTGGAAAAGCCCTCCCACACTGGCAGTCTGGCGACTGCGTTGAGACACCACAAATCGAACAAGTGACAGCGTAAAAGGTGATAGAAGTATTAAAAAAATACTGGTGAATAGTCGCGTTCGTGCAAAACGATATGCGAGCATTTTGAGAAAAAAAAGGATATTTCCAAAATAAAGGGAAAAACTAAAAAAAAAAGGTTTACTATTTGCACGTCTAAAGTGTGTTTGTATATCGGAGCCGGTGAGCCTACAATAGAAGCGACCGTGAAAGTAATTAATTTCAATTTCCTGTGAGAGGATAACGCAATTAAGAGGTCAGTCTTTGAGGATTCAGTGAGTGGTGACCCACGTCAGCAAATGTGTCCAGTGCGACCAATGTGATTAGCTGCTTTTGCCTACGTTGCAAAAAAATATATATAAAAAAAGGCAGCCCTTTTATCAGGTGCGTATCTTAAGGTAAGTATTGTTCTTGAAGAACACCTTTTAATCCCCCGGTTTCCACATCACGTCTTTTGCACTACTTGTTGTTTTATTTTGCCCAAGAAGCAAGAAAATTCGCTTGGATATATTCTTTTATTATTTTTTTTCTTTCCTCTCAAAGAACTCGTGCTCATCCCCCGAGTAGGTCAAGGAGATGCCTATGGGACAAAAAACGCTTTCTCTGCTTTTTCTTAAGAACCTTTTAGTCCAGAGAATGGGTTAATTAATATTAGTTGCAGTTATGGACGCGAGGGTGACTCTCCCCCCTACTCATAAAATGCGAAGGCCTCCAAAGAGCTCCTCAGAAAATGGTCATTACAAATTGGATAGACGAAAGCGTGTCTTGCAAACAATTTAAAAAAATACACAAAATTATTTATCCAAGCAACAGTCTCTGAAATAAATTATTTTATAAATTGAAGTATATCATGCAATATTTGTTTTGAACCTTACCTAATAATAAGAAGGGTGCTCCGTTGTACCACACTTTTATAAGTAGTACGCGTCTTAAGGTTTGTCTACAAGCCATGGATCTCCTTAACAACGAAACACGCTTCACTAGTTGAAATTGGACGAGGAAGTTTTGGTGTTCCTTAAAAGCACTGTAATTGAATTAACCACGGAAGTAGGCACTTAAGGGCTTATATTGTACCCTGTTATTACGTGGTGTTCATAACCATTGCAAAATTATTACTTATTATTCGCTATCTCAGTAATAATACACATGGAACTTCACCTATACCTACTTAGTAATCATATTCATGAACTAAACGGGAAAAAAGTTATTAGAAGTTAGTTACTAATGATCTAAAATTAATACTACTATGTACTTTACATAATTGTAATTGACTTTCCAATTAGTGCTTATTTAACTATATTCAATTATATTAATTAAAATCTTAAGTCATGTAAATGTTCCCAAAAATTAAAACCAATATACATGTTTCGAATATTTATAGGAAAAAGTCGAAGAATTTTTGATATAAAACTGTCGTTTGTATCCCACATTTAATATTCTTTAAATATTTTGATACCCCCAAACCTTCATATCACCTTATAAAAGTAGGATGAGAAGAAGAAACTTTCTTCTTGATAGTCAAGTTCAAAAATTTAAACGAAAAGGCAGCCATGCTTTATTCATAAAAGATAATCAAGAAAATTAATGAAGGACATGTGGAAGCTCGAAATAGTTTGTGTTTCAGGGTAATTTTGTGTGGTAACAGAAACAGTGAAGCAATTTCAAAATGTATTTTTAATTTCAATAATTGTAACTCCATAATTAATATATCGATGCCCAGAGAAATCTTTATATGGAATATTTTAGATTAATTTTTAATGTTGACAATACCTATTTAAAAAAAAAACAACTATAAATAGAAATTAAGTCAAAATGAATTACATGAAACTAAATCAATTCACTACAAAGTATTTCTTATAAAAATTCTTGGATTTTGGAAAAACAAAAATGTTTTCATAATAATTCTCATCTACCTTTCTTTAAAAAATTAAGTTTACTTCATATGTAATACAATGCTTAAGGATAAAACCCGCGCATATCAAAACAACGCGCTGGAAATAACTAAACTAAAGCAACTCGGTGGCAATTCAACAAATGAAAGATCGTCATATTGCGATTACCTATTTTTGATTCACTGTAGTTGAAAATTTAGTCTCGAAAGGCTTAATAACTCTAAGGTTTCAATAGTATGTTTGCTCTTATCTAATTCGAAATAATATTTCACAAATTGTGGTTAAGTATAGTAGAAAGAATTGATGAAAGTATGATTCATTTTAATTCGACCGCATCGATTAAAGTTTTAACTGATGAAACCAAAGGAATATTCTTTTCTTTGCGGATGATAACTGCTCAAAATTCAACTCAAAACGAAGAAAGAAAATGTTTTCATTCCTTGGAAATCCCTAGCCATTCTATTCGTACCGCTACTACCTTAAATATCTGAATTGCATATAAAATCCTTATGGAAACCCTACACGTGACATTCTCGGGATGTTTTAAAAAGTAATGAATGGACTTGTTCCCAAAGGAATTATGAATTTTTCTAGCTAACACATCATTGCACGAGCTATATATGGTTTTAATTATTCAATTTAATTAACTAATTATTTAGTCTCTCACACCTTTGCTGCTAATTTTTCATACATATTTTTAAGCGCATCTATGCATGTAACTCATTTACTGCAATTTAATTTAATTTAATTTAATATTTAAATATTTAGTTATAATCTCAATATGTTATAATATTTATAACCATGTTCTGCACATTAAGAATTCTCGTCCCTGATAATTATTTCATAATAATAACTAAACTTAATAATAGCTACTTTTTCCATATCACCTAAAAAATGTGAGAAATTTGTAAAACAAATTAGTTTTTACACCTTTTGTACCCGAAAACTATATCCAGATTCTTTAATATACATATATGTATTTTTTAGATTGATATTTTTTATGATTAACTTGTACGAATTTTTCGTCCCTAACTATACATATACTGGATATTTATGATAACATCCGATTCGAATCAGGCCCCTGAACTTTCCTCCCAAAACATGAAATTGCGGCAATTAGAGCGTGGGCATAATCTCAGAATACCTTAAATTTCTGCTTTAATTTTATTTTACTTTTAAACTTTAAAAAAGGCCAACTCTCAACACGTTGTGTAATGCCATAGTTTTTCCGGATCGTACTGTTTGTGACCGACCAAGCGTAAAAGCTTTCCTCTGTAATTTGACCTGGATTTGTTAATAACTTTCAAAGCAATGTGTAGTTAAGAATTTTACTGTGACAATTTTTCTTCATGTTTTGCAGATCTGCAAAAGCTTCTCAATGGAAAAACTCAACCCCCTAACGAAATGAGGATGTAATTCCACTTGAGTGATCCCGAGCAAAAAATGTCTCATGTAAGTATGCCATGGAGTTGCACGTTGCCCCGTCGTCAATTTGAACTTAGAAAATCGTAGACGACTATTAGTTTTTATTATTAATGGAAAGATTTGTTAATGTTGTTGTAGACAAAATTCTAGACATAGTTAAAAAGGTACCCGTGGTTATAGTCAAAATTATAAATTATTTTGAATCAACCTTTCTAGACAATCCTCATTGACGAATCGAATGGAAACGGGCTGTTTGCGGTGAAAACTACAACTTCATCAGCAGCCCATGCGGTCCTTGCGACTTCTGTCTCGAACGAGGACTTGAGTCAAAGTTTGTCTGAATATACAGACGCCGATGAAAGTATGTCGGCACCGACGGAATTTTTAGCAGAGGTTAGTGATTTTAATTTGACCCATGAGTGGAATTATTTGTGTTATTTGTTTCAATTTAGTTAAATTAGTTTAATAGCTGAATTGTGTGTAAATTTGTTACGTGGTATTCAATCTATTCAGCTATTGAAAATAGTGTGGCTTAATTCAAAGCAAGATGATACATAGAGGCGAATGAATGGATCGAATTGAAATTCCTTTCTAATTTTCCTAAATTCTTAGTAAATTCATTTCAGTTGCCTTTGACTACAGTTAACACGTTTGTCGCCCAATTTTATTCAGCCATGTATTCAGCTATTGGGTTTCAACCAAATATGAGTGACAGGGCGACTAACGTGTTCATTTTGTCGTTCAAAGTGATTAAAAAACCTCAATTTATTATTTTAATCACTTTGAACGACAAAATGAATTAAATTCAAAAGTAATTAAGTAGTTAATTAGTTGATTTGGTGAAAACTTCAGCAATTTTGCTGAGGAATCTTTTTCCAAATAGGGCTTTTGTAAGCTCTTTTTGATCCGATTCGAACGACTACAAAAATAAGGCCTATAATTCCACTCGTTCTTTAACCCAGAAGTTGTTTATATCTAGTCAGCCCTTTGAAAGTGTTAAACAGCCCTTAGCCTCACCAGGAGGGTAGAGTGCTTAATAATTGTTGCCACTTTCCTTTCAGTTCCTTTCGGCCGTTATGCTAAAGGACTACAAGAAGGCCCTAAAGTACTGCAAACTGAGTACGTATGAATTTTTCATTTAGCTCTCCTGGGGGGTACATTTCCATTGTACCAATGCAAACGATGTTGTTTTTTTTTTTGCAGTTCTACACTACGAGCCTAACAATGTCACCGCAAAGGAGTTTTATCCCTTGATTCAGGAAAAATTGAAATGTAAGTTTTCCTCTTGCGAAAAGTTCCTGTTTTTCCTCATACATTTCCTGAATTTTTTTTACGATTGCAGTTGACTCCTCGAGTGAAAGTGACGAGAACTACAATAAATCATCATCGCCTGAGGTTGAAATAGACCACATAGAGGCGGGCTGTAGGGATGACCAGGGCGAGGGACCTGCCGAGAGCGATAACTCGTCAAGCATAGGAGGCGGCGATAATCTGTCCTCGAGCGATAGCGTCGGAGCTGATGGAATAGGGACTGGAGGTGGCGTCAGCGATAACTCTTCAAACGGGGGTGGAACCAGCGATTCTGAAGATGCTGACGCCAGCACAAGTGACTCCGATGAAAATAACTTGGAGGTATCAAACTCAAACGCCTCAACGAGCTCAACGAGCCGAAGCGATAACACAACTCACTCATACTCGAGTTTGCTCCTTGAGGAGGATGATGAACAGCCAGCGGCTCCAGACCCAAAAGGGGCCTGCACCCCCAATTTGGACTTCAGTAATGGTAAGATGGGAAATAGAATGAGCGAAACGTCCACAGCCACCCCATAATTCAAGAGCTAATTTAAATGCTAAATTAAATTTACCCATTTTGGACCAATAAAGTATATATTTATACTAAAGAAACCTAGAAAAATTCAAATTTAGATTAGACTCATAATAAAAAAACGAAAATTATAATCCAACGAAATAAGGTTGTTTATGAAAATAATACTTTATTTAATTGTTACATTAAAGCCTCCAGTGCAGTGCAGTTGCTGTGAAAGAGTGATATCAAAAAATTAGCCCAATTGGTGGATTTTCAATTTTAAACAAAATGAAAGTTTATGATGAAATACTACTCTCAAAAAATTTCAAGATGGGCATCTGTTTCAATGAATGGTCAAAGTTTACTAAATCGAGTTTAATAAAGACTTATTGGGGTTGATTCCGAGGGGCTAATGTCTACGAAAACGAACCAAAAACTTTTAATAGTTACTATTTAATGATCAGCTTAATCTAAGATTTATGGACACAATCATTTTTGGATACTTTATAATTTATCTTCATTTTTCACATTTGGGGGTAGTTTTACCCTCTCTGAGCGGTGTATTTAACAATGTTTTTTGTTAGTAAACAGCAGTTTTGATAATCTACTGCAACATGAAAACCAAAAAGATATTTTGTTTTTACATTTGTTTTCCAAAGTTTTAGTCAAAATAATGTTGATAATTTTTTAATTTTCAAAGGTAAGTTGATCCTTGAAGGCATTTAATATAAATATAAACAGATTATCTAAAAAAAAAAAAACTTCTAAAATAATATGGACAGGAAAATGTATAACAGAAATATTCAAAATTTGAGGAAACAAGAATACATACTGAAAATTGGTCTAATTGTAAGAAGTTTTAAAAAGAAAACATCTACAACTTTCTTTAGTTTATATTTTGCTTTACAATTAAATGGTACATGAATTTAAAAGGGAGTTAGTTAGTTGAATTTCATGAAAAACACCTGAGAACTGGACATATTTTAAAATTGCTTAAAATCACTAAAGTGCATACCATCCCATGTGCCGTCTAAGGTTTGGTACAAATTTCCAAATAACCATATTATACATTTGTACATATGTACTGTACATGCATACTATCATATCATTTCCTTATAGAAAAATTATACTCCATTGACGAATTGGTGAATAAATTGCATTAGAGCTATTATGCAATTTAAATATAATATATATAAATTCAATAAAATTTTATGAACTTGCAGGAAACCTAAAATCGACTTCATGCAGTGACTCAGAATCTCCAACGGAGCCTCTAACTCAACGGCTCGTGGCTATTTTGCGCTCCAAATGTGTTCCTGGAAAGGCGACGTCTACCTAAGGAGTTTCTGCATAAATAAACAAAAATTTAGCAACCAACTACAAAACAAAAAACCAGAAAAACAGAACAAAATGTTAGTTAGAGGATCTCTTTTATATTTGAAGAAAATTTATCATATATTATATGCCAGGGTGATGCACCCTTTGGGCTGTTAGCTTTTAAATGAATCAACCAATGTAGACTAAGGGAATATACGGGATGTAATTTAATTTTCCTTTTTTTTCAAATTAACTTAGAGAAACATATCTGCTAGAAATCGCATAGTGCGGATTTTTGTGTGGGAAGAGTGTAAGAAGGTTGCAACAGTTAAATGTTTAGCCTCTGTACGAACTGATAAATGTTTATATACACACAATTTTCATTATAACAGAAAAAAAGTATATATATACTATACATATATAGGTATGCATTTGGTTTTTTCTAGCCTTTAAGAATGGAAGACTGTGAACGAGAACTACTTCGACTTGTTAACCGAAAGACTATCGAACATGTGGGAAACATTTCAATAAAAACAAAGAGTAAAATTTGGCTTTAATTGTTTTTCCATCTCCCAGAAACAGTACCAGAATGGTCGATATAAACAAAAACGCAAACATTTTTTATTTTGTACAAGTAAACAAATGTTCGGGGAATAGTTTTCTTTTAATGGTTTTAATATAATTTTGATTATAGAAACAAATTAATGGAGTAAGAAATAACGAGGAAAAATCCATATGTTGGAGGCATATACATATACAAAAATACATCTCTTTAAAAACCATTAGTCTGACTCTACCTCCGTTGTATTGTAAAATCAGGAGTCCGATTTGTGAACCTGTTCGAATCGAATCGAAAGAAGTTTAAAAATATTAAAAATAAAAAAATAAAAGGAAAATAATGATCAATAGACTACGGATTATATGCATAATTTGAGAACTTTGCATACTATCCGCAATGTAATGATCGATATTCGTAACAGAGTATTCTAGCTGAACATTTGAGGAATGCTAGGAAAACATTGATCTTATAGCATTATTCTTTAAATTAATAAAGGACTAAGAACTGTTATCTTCTATACAGAGTCGATGTGTTTAAATGTATATACATATTTCCTTTTATAAATTACTGAGATCGGAAATACACGACTTCAATCTTTAGGAAAATAGTAATAAACCCAAAAAAACTGCAAGATCAACACATTTTTGGTTATAAAAATCGAGAAGAGTATTTAGAAAACTTAGATATTGATATAAAACATGGTGTAAGTAGATTGCTTCATTTTCAGGGGAGCATTATGTCGAACAATAAATATGTAGATATTGTACCTATAATGTAGGCCGTAGGGTATCATTTAAAATAACTTGTTCGGTCCACCTTTATCTCTGAAAGTAATGGAACTAGATTTTCAAGAAGCCACGGAATATAGTCTTCTTTCAAAAAGGAAATTATAACGAAAATCCTAGATTTCATAGATTTCTAGGAATTAATTTTTACAAACTATAAGTTGTATATGCGGTTGGTTAACTACGATAATGAGATTCACATATTTTTTTCCTTATCCGTTCTGAAAGAGAGAATAGGGAATTTGGAGCACTTCACAGCTTTTTTTAATTTAAATTTAATAAAAATGATAATTTAAAAACAAAATGTAAAACCGAAAATACAAGCCAAACGCTCTAAACTCCGATTATTTCACGCTTTTATTTTTATGATAATTACAATAAATATATTCGTCATAAATCCAGTAGAAAACGAAGGAACAGGTAATCCTTCGTTATGAACTTCCTCTACATCACCAAAATTGCAATTGGTAAAAAATCAAAAGGAGAAAAAGCGCACTGATATGTTAACATGCTAAACATGGATCCATTCGAATTAAAAAAAGAAATTCAAAAACTGGGTTCTATTTACACGTCTCCGCATGTAAGAGTAACAGAATTCCGAAGAATATAATCACCTTATCTTTTTCTGCTTAATTTCCCTTACATCGTTCAAACTATATAATAAAATGCACATGCTCGAAAAGACGTTAACAATTATTACATGGGAAAATTCCAGTCCTTATAGCTTATACACTTTTATGTTTTTTTTAAACCCACTTCAATTTTAGCACCATGGTTTGTATAACTGTCCTGCTTAACACCGTTTTCTATCTTAACTCCCATTTTTACATACTCTTGCCGTTTCTGTTGCTCCATGAAAAATGAAATTCTCCTTAAATTTATCACTAAGAAAAAAATATAAATTTAACTAACCGCTTCGAGTTACAACTGATTTCTTCGACAACTACTGACAGGGAACTAAGATGTTTTCATGCTCATGGTATTTTACAAGTTAAATGCCTATGCTTGTATGATTTACGAAAATTTTATTCTTTTTTAAAGTTTTTATTTTAAATTTTTTTTAAATCACTATTTTTATGATTCTTCCTATATTTGAATGTACTTTCAGTTGTGTACCTATTTTTTTTTGTGTGTTCCGTGTTCCTATGTTTATTACAATGAGTTTCAATATGCTTTTACTTTAAACTTCGAACTATTTGAAAACTTTCAGGTATATTGTACTTTCAGAGGTGTGCTGAGGAATTTACAGATACTGATGTTCATTTGCTATAATCGGATCCTAAAATTGGTAATATGAATTAAAAGGAATATGTGTGGATTTGATGATGAAACGAATCAAAATTCAAATCAACTCTCTTCTACCCGTATTCAAATGTAAGAAATTTTCATTTTTTGTTTTGATGGACCAATGGTGAATTACAATTACTTTTATTTCATATTTTTAATTTTCACGATATCTAAGTTCTCAAGGAAAAGTCAAATTTATCGAGTTCCAAACTTTGTAATTATTTGTAATAATAAAAAAATTAAACGATATGACATTAGAAAATACACCACAAGGTTCGTGTTCCAGGTTTATTTTACGGAACTGGACTTTGTATTTAATTTTAAGGACAGTTAAAAATTATTTGGCATTCATTATATATATTTTTCCGAAGTTTTATTACATCATTTAGGTACTATTAAATCAGAAGTAATTATCAGTGGGTTTCGCATACGGAATTATTTAAAATTAGGAAGAAAATTCTGAGTTTAATGAAAAATACTTTTCTTGCAGGCGTTTTTGTCTCTAAAATTCAATACAAAAAGATAAATCTTGCTATTCTGCGCTCGTATTTTCATTTTTTCCACCAATTTTAACAAAAGCAGTTTTTAAATTGTAAATTCACCAAAATTAAGCTTTACTATTTACATTAGTTATTATTCAATCAACTTTATTAAATTTCACATAATGACAATGTACAGACGTATTTTAGAAGATAATCATTCTCTGAAGACCTTGGAGGAAAAGATATTAATAAATTGAATGGAAAGTTTCAATTTTGGAGTTTCAATTTAAGCTTTTGCGTTTTCTTTTGGTAAATTGATTCTTTGAATTGAATTGAATGAAATCAGACTGATTAGCCAGTAATCTTAAAAAAAACTAAATTATATGTAAGAAATTGGTCAACTTTTAGAATGATCTTGCAATAGTTGATTCCAAATTAGAAGAGATTTTGACATAAAACCGTATAACTTCGCCAGGATTAAAGTATTTAAACGTAAAAGTAAATTCCTCAGCACATGGAAGTTGTTTTGTATACAGCAATATGTAATTATTAACAGTACCATTATATATAATAATATTAACTATCCAGTGGTAGTGTTACAATGACTGCAAGAGGAAAAATATACTTTTCGATAGAATCTCGCCTCCATTTGTATGAATAAGTGGTAGTACGCCTAATAATTCATTTAATTCATTTACCATCCATTGGTTTGGCACATATATATCAAAAAATATTATATATTCGCTTCATTTTGCTCTTTATTTTCCATTTACTTTTTATTACTTATTTTTATTTCATAAATCTTTGCTCAGTTCTTTTGTGACTCTGGCTAAGTGTCGCAGTAAATTCTGTGTGTGTTACGCGTTTCATTAGGCGTGTCTCTAGTTCTTACGAATCTCCTAATTAATGTCTGTACAAAAATTGTGAAATAACTGAAAAAATATGGAGGACAGAAGAGACAAAAAGAAAAACCAACAGTCTCCGTACGCTAAGTGCCTATATTTTCTAGAGTCGTTAAATTGCAGTTCTCTGGTTTCCTTGGTTGTCTCAGTGTAAAAGGTTTTTGCGTAAAAACTCGTTTTACCTCAGTACGGCGAGTCTTAAAGTAATTTTACAAACAAACTTAAAATCGAACAAAACAAAGTGTAAAGTTTGAACTATATTGCATTCTGTACAGGACCTTATGGCCGCTAAAATCATTTCCTACGAAATATATGTAAAAAACACGTTTCCAGCACATCACATCGCCGGGAGCTCGGCAATAAGTTAAGAGCTAGCTTAAATTAGAAGGGTTTCTTCTCCGCGCTATATAGACTCTTTAAAAACTTTCGTATCTCTATAAATATTAATAATCCTCTTAAAAAAATATCTCTCGCGTAAAATCTCCTTTGTGTACAATATAAAAAAAATCTCCTCCTGGGTTAGCCCACTGAGGGCGGGCCTTGAAAGTCGGGGGCGTGTCTACTCTTTATTGTGTCGTGACTATGTTAATAGAAATTCATCAACATTCCCTTTAGCAGAAGAATACAAACAAAAACACCTCACTAGGTAACAACAAACAGACGTCGCTCCTTGGATCTGGGTGGCTGGCGGACCTCTCAAAGGAGGCTACAATTTACTTACAGTTCTCCTCAGCTTTGATACTATTTTCGCTATGATCTCGCTGCCCCACTGACTGGCTGCAGCGACTTTTTTTTTACTTTCTAGCTTACTTAAATATTATTTGACGCGTCGGTGTTGGCCTCTATCAACAGAGGCGCTGTCGGATACTTCGTATGTTGCGACACCCGTTCCATAACACACGACGACGATAGCCTTGCCTCGGCGTCATGGTCCCAGCACTCTTCAATTGTGTCGCAAATTTGGCTCAAACCCTTCAATAAAAAAATAGATATAAAAGAACGTTATTGAAAAGTTTTTTTTATCCCAAAGCTTACAGGATGTGCTCTCCAATGTTCGTATATAGTCGGCCTCAACTTTTTCATTACAACGTTCTCTTGCATTTGGTCCAAGGAAGGATGTAAGCCCAACTAAAATGAAAGACAATTTTATTAAGTTCTGTAAACCCTCAAAAGTTTTGCTGTATTTACTTCTGTTTCGAATGGTAGTGTATATTCGTTAACGATGCCGCTATGTGCGTCGCAACGTGAAACCATTTCCCAAAGGACCAAACCACAAGCGTATACATCAATGCGGAGGAAAGCATCCCGCGTGAAATTGATTGCACCTTCAAGCACCTCTGGTGCCATATATCTTCGGGTTCCAACTTGTCCGTGAGTATCGCCACAAGGTTTACCTAAATTAAACAATTATAAGCAATTTTTCTATAATAAGACGCTGGATGAATTCTGAAACGTATTAAAATCGTCTGAATATGTGATTCAGACCCAGTTCCCAGTAAACTGAAATAAATTTTCAAGCAACAATAATTTTCTGTTCTATTTTTCTGAAAAATCGCTGATTTACCCTCTAAAGCCAAGTATCGAAATAGTGCCTCAAAAGCTGTCCATCGGCTAGTTTAAATGCATTCGAAAGCAACCAATTTACTCTCATTCATTTGATTTTCAAGAAAAAAAAAAAAAAAACTTGTCACCTTTAAAATAGCAACACAATGGTATCAAGTCGAAACTCAAATCAAACAACAGATACAGAGCTTCAGAACAGATATAGATTTTAAGTTAGATAGATTCAAGTATTTTGAAAAACTCTGGGATCAAAGAGAGAAAAATGTTGCATGCAATGTGTCAGTACATTTATGAGAAGTTTTAGAAAAACTGTCGACTATAAATTCCAAAACAGATAGCTACAAGCAATTGACTACTGATAAAGCCCGCACATGTAAATAATTTTTATAACACCACCATCGTTATAGAACGAAAATATTTCCAAAATAATATTAAAAACATATTCTGATTTTATGAATTTTTCGGTGGATTTGCAAAAAAAAAAATATTAAAGTTTTTTAAATCAAAAGACCCCAAATTAAAATTAATCTTACCTGGCTGGAAAATCATAGCTAGCCCAAAATCAGCTATGCAAGCAGTCAAATCACTTTTGAGTAAAACATTTTTACTCTTGAAATCGCGATGAGCAATAGCAGGCTTTAGTCCATCAGTCTTGCTTGCACCGATTTCCTCATGCAAATGCATGAGTCCACGTGCCATCGATTCTGCGATCTTGCACAATTCCAGCCAGGATACCGTATGGGCCTTTAAATAGTCACAGAGCGATCCATATGTATGATAGGCTGTAATAAGCCAGAATTCCGGTTGCATTTTATCCATGTGCTTCTCTGCTCCGATAAACTCCAAAATATTTGGATGTTTCATTCGAGGAAGCTGGAGAAGATAAATAAATTATTTTTTGAGTGATTTTAGTACACAAGTGATGCTAACCTTGTAAATCTCCTGCTCTGTTGTCCATGAATCTTTTTCTTGAACAGGGAAGATTTTGACTGCATAGTCATCGTTTTTCATCCGACCATGCCATACGGCTCCAAATCTACCTCTGGCTTTCATTTCAACCAGTTGGATTGGTCTCAAAGCTATGCACGGAGAAGAGCTTGTTACTTCTGGCTCGATCTGTAAAGTATTTTGGTTGTAAACACAATGTAATCATTTATTTACATCAAGATTCTTACCGTTGGGATCTCGTTGAACATAGCTTGTTTCCTCTTTCGGTAGAAAAGCAATCCACCGATTAAAAATACAATCAGAGCTGTGAGCACTAGGCATGCTATTGTTACGTACAGGGTATTGTCGTTAGCCACATTTTCTTTTGGCACTAAAAATATCAGATTTATTAAATTTATTTAATGCTTATTTAGTCAATATCCTACAGATTTTGGGATTAAATAATTGCAATAGAATCCAGCCAAATTCAATTTTGTTAGAAAGTTGGGAAATTCAAAGGTAGTTTCTATCTATTTCTAACGATTTCTTGATACTAGTGATTTTTAAGTATTAAAGAAATTTGGAACCATTTTCAAAGTTCTTTTAGGAAACAAATCAAAGGGCATGAGGTGGTGATTTTTTTTAGTGGTTTATTTACCTTCAATTTCAGTCGCCGAAGTCGTCGTGGGGATCCATTTGTGCTCGGTGTTGCAAAGGGACCCCTTGCAGCAGCAGAAGAACATATTATTCTTGAGCGCCGACGACGATATGCACTCCGTTTGGTTGCATTCCACACTGTCCGTGAAGCATCCTTTCATAGTGAGGTTTACTTCTCCTGGAAATTAAGATTTTTACAGGGTTTTGCACAAGTTTTTAAAGGACGGGAGATTATTTTACCGGTAACATTGTCTGCTGTCCACAGCACGTAGCAGCTGGGCGGCTTTTCCGATTCAATTGAACATTCCTCGATAGTTGGCTTGCACTTTCCCTCCTTGACGCACTGCTTCACATGATACGACTCGCACTGGATTAGGGGCCGCGATGGTTTTTTCAGCACAATTGAGCCAAATGCGAAGCCTTCGTTCGAGGGGATAAGCATTAGCGTGAAAACGCACAGGAAATTAAATTTGAGGACGGAGAAAACTTACCCAAAAAGATGAGAATCGCTAGGAGCACATTCGTGAACATTTTCTTCCTTTTAAGGGATGACAGGCGCACGCAAAAGTCCGTGTAGGGAAAGACGGCTCTTTTATAATCACTGAGCTGGCTTCTTGTAATTACTCCATTCTGACCGTGTACGCCGACGATTTAATGCCCGAAAATAATGAAAAATTCGACAAACAAAAACAGGAAAACATAAACATTGCTAGGGAGCAAATTCTCCCCGTATAAAAAAAAGGTCCTTCAACTTTTTCGCACTGAAATCTTCTGCCGGTAGGTCAATTTATACGCAAATAGTTACTTAAACTTTACTGAATTGTTTTAATCGATTGTTCATTGACTTTAGCCCAATTTCAGGCCGCTAATTAAAGAAAATTCACGAATTTTGACAACTATTCCACAAAATCGGAGACATTTTGGATTTTACTATACGTTTTGTTACTGCAGTACTAGATGAATGAAATTTCATTGAGGGGAATTTTTCCAAAAATGCGCTGTACCTGGGTACAGTACGAGTAAAAATTTAACATTTTAAAACATATTTTGAAAGCGAAACTGTTTAGAAGTATAAAATTGATAAATTTTCTTCTTTTATTAAAAATAAATAAATAATTTATTAAAGTACATTAATTGTTTCAAGTTATTTTACCGCTTTAATTAATACTTAACGAAATCGTTTAAACGTTTACAAGTATCACTAGAATTCCTCTTCTAATCACCAAAGAGTAAAGCTCTAGAGTTTCACATGTGATGGAAAGAGATAAAACAACTTTCGCATGTAAACAAAAACAAAAAGTCGTCCCCCACTCGCGAATTAAGAAGAAGATGTGCACTTGAAGTTCTCACGGCGACGCCATATTGGACGCAGCGTTTTCCCAGTTGGTCGAGTTCAACAATTTCAAGTGAATTTTCGCAGTTTTGCAAATCGTTTCGGTAATTTTTACAATTGTAAAACATGACTGGTCGCGGTAAGGGAGGTAAAGGTTTGGGAAAAGGAGGCGCAAAACGTCACCGAAAGGTTTTGCGTGATAACATCCAGGGCATCACCAAACCCGCAATTCGTCGCTTGGCTCGCCGTGGCGGGGTCAAACGTATTTCTGGGCTGATTTACGAGGAAACTCGAGGCGTGCTGAAGGTAATTAATAACATTTTGACCATTTTCCAACCCCTTAACTAAACAATCTTAATTTTGCAGGTGTTCCTCGAGAACGTAATTCGGGACGCCGTCACCTACACCGAGCACGCCAAGCGCAAAACTGTGACCGCTATGGACGTGGTCTATGCCCTCAAGCGCCAGGGCCGCACTTTGTACGGCTTCGGAGGCTAAGCGGAGCACCTCCAGCAGCCTCCCACAGCAGCAGCAGTCCCGGCATCGGGCTCCTCAATATTCCACTTATTCTACGTAACAAGATGTTTAATGTTTTCACTTTTCTCTAGAGAAACGCTAATTTGTGGGTAGTGTTAGTAGCACCATCTCAAGATACTGTAACCTCTCTTCTGATGATTAAAATAAAAGTCTTAATTGGATAAACGAGATCTTTTATTGTATCTTCCTAAAATGTTTTTTTCTAAACTTCGCTGAGGATGCTCTTTCAGCTCTGCGATGTTCCCAAGAAAAGCGATCTGGCGGTCTCCTGAAGTGAAAATGAAAAGTTTTCTTTAAGAAATCGAGAAAATTTTCAATCTTCAACAAAAATAAATTTAAACCTTTCAGCTATTATAAGCAAAACAAAACTAGAAAAAGACATTGGTCACTTTACTCCATATGAAGTCATCAAAAATAAATTAAATTGGAAGCTGCACCACTTGATTTCGATGAAACTAAGGTAAGAATCTTTTTTATGTGTAGATGTCAGAGAAGAAAATTTACTGCCTTTTTAACAGCGCGCCGTCTTGCAGCATGAAATCACCAAACTATTGAAAAAATAAAAACTGGTATCATTTGACTGCCGAAATTTTTCTATTCGGAATTTTATTGCTATTTTTATGACTTTTAAATAAATAAGTATTAGCACCTTTTCTCACCTTGGAATGTACTTTTCTAAGGGCCGATTTTTCAGTAGACTAGTAAAATGCTTCAAATACATAGAAATCAATTTGGATACAGTCCGAATAAGTATACTCTTTGAATAGATATTTTAAATCATAGCTAATTTCATTATTTAAATGATTTTATTCAACGAACAATTTATCTGACGATTGAAAAATTGCCCTATACCAGCGACACACCAACTGAAATTTGGAATTTCGAGTATTCTCAATTTCAGAAATATATCACCCTTGAATTACTTAAAAAATTCAAACGAATATTCTATTAAATAGAGATGTAGACATACATTTTTAATATCAAAGCAATACAATAATAATGTGAAATTGTATACGCTCGAAATTCTAAATTTCGGCTGGTGTGTCGCTGGTATAAGAAAACAATAAGTTTAAAATCTGAAAACTTTTAAAAATCGGCTTTAGTTGAAGAATATTACAATGAGAGATAAAACTTGAAAATTACCTACATAAATCAGTTTGGATTATATATGTATATACATTTTTTTATTAAAATTTGGTAAAAAACTCTTGTACATTTTGTTGTTTGATATCAAGCTGGGGTTTTTTTTAGAATGGGTTCAATTTACTAATATAGTAAGTCGGTTCAAGAATAACTACAGAGTACAGTAAACTGAAATGTGATATAAATTATATTTTTTAACACAATTATCTCGGACAAGTGAAATTTGCAGAAGACTACATGAATACCTATTTATTGTACCTCGGTTTTTAATTTTGTAAAATACATACATATGTCGATATATGTATTTCAATGGAAATTTCTATGCTGTTACTATAAAACAAAACAAAAAGGGCTCCACCAAGCATAAAATTGTTAAAAAAAAAACTAAATGTGATGGCGATTATAAAAAGAAATTGAAAAGTATTTTTATTACTTTTACAAGTGAATTCTATAATAATTTAAATTTTCAACTATTAATATATTCCTGAGAAAATTTAATTACTTCAGTCGTAAGTGGGAAATTTTTATAGAAGAAAGTATCTCAAAATTCTGTGAAGAAATAGAAAAAAGGTCCATTCTTTCACTTGTAGCAGAGTGTCTGAAGTATAGAATGAACCTTTTTCGTGTTTCTTTAAGCAAAAAAATTTACATACCTCAAAACTGGGCTTATGACAGTCGCCAATTCTGTCTTCGGTGCACTTTTGTCTCATAAATATTCTTAAAGCCTCAATGCCCATCAGATTCTTGCTTGCGACTAGGTCCTGTCTGCTTACCTCAGTCTGGTGGGTGTCGCCAATGTTTCTCTCAATATATATCTTACTATTGTTTCTTGGCTGTAAAAAGTGAATTACATGTAAAACTTTAATACGAATTATATTTAATGTGCCATAAAATTATTACATACTGTCACCAACGATCTTTTTCAAAAATTTATTTTATTTCCAATAATGGATAAAAATTTTAGTAAGCTTACCTTATCAACCCAAGTATCGACTTTATTACAATCGGTCATTTCATGTTCAGACTTGGAATATTTATCAACTTTATCTGTTCCGAATACTTTTTTGGATGCTATCTCGCTCTTCGCCTTTCTTACTTTCCTCTTCTTCACGTAAACAGGTTTTACTTTTGTGGTTTTTAAAACACTTAAAGCCCTCTTTAAATCATTACGTCTAAAAGATACATTTTATTCGCAATTTATAGATTAATTTGTATTTTAACACATTTTAATTAATTAATTAATTATTCAATTAATTAATTAATTATTTAATTCTAATTCTTATAACGAATTTGGATATAACTTCATAATTTTCGTCATATCAGACCAAGTTATTGAGCTACTCTTTAATACATTGGCTGCCATATTTTATTCAGCCGTGCATTCAGCCGTTGCATGCCATTCATGAGAGTGACTTGGCAGTCAAGGTGTTAAATTTTTTCCCCACTTACTCTTTAATCAATGCATCCATAGCATCTTTTTCGACAACAACACATCCGTCAGGAATATCGAACTTTTGATTTTCTTGAATTTGCCTTTCATAGTACTTCATCTGGTCATGCAATTGTTCATTGAGTAGTTCAGCCTGTTTTCTCAACTGCTTTTCGGTGTAAGCCATCTCTTCTAGAAGTTTGACTTGTTCTTTCAATTTTGTAATTGTTTGCTTACCGCTTTTCTTTTTTTGCTCGTCAGGTACTTTACCCAATTCTAGCTTAATGCGTTGAAGCATATCTGAACTAACTTGCGGATTACCGCACACATTGAATTCAACTAATGACCGATTTATTTTAAGGCAATTTAGAACGCATCTAGCACCTAGGTCTGTTAGGCCACAATCTTCCATGTCAAGGACTAAAAATTATAAAATTATGGGAAGATCTTTACGTGTATAAGATAGAAGTACGTTTGATCCAGACATCTTCTTTGAGAACCTCAGCTAAAATTCTTGCTCCTTCATCACCAATTTTCGGATTTTGAGCTAAAAAAATCATTCTTAGGCCAGGCATGGTGTTGGAATCAACTTCTCTATAACGAAGAGAATTTTTCCACCCTTCTGAAAAGCGATAAATTTTCTGAAACTGAATAGAAATTTTTTATGAGCGTAAACAATTTTTCATTACTGTGCATCGATTTTCAAAACAAATTCGAAAATTCTATACTTAAAATTGATAAAACATAATTTCTTAAAAAAAAAATTAGATATCAAAATTATACAAATCGGGTCTGAAGCCTGAAGGAATGTCATTGTAGATTAAACTGAATTTAAGATACTTAAATAGATATTTTGTCAAAGAAATTAAATATATCTAATAAGATGAAAAGATTAAATTTATTACGTTAGACTTATTAAACCTACAATGGTAAATGGATGAATATAAAATCAATACAAATTGAATTAAGCTGAGTTGAAATCGCTTTCACTTCTATAATTTCTTTTGAGAAAGATTCACGTTCAGCTTTCCTCTGAAGTAAGCTTGCGGTTGCGGTTGGTAGAATTAATCATATCATTAACGTAAATAATTGCCCAGCACTTTGTACCTCGATTAACTTTCCTGCAAAGGAAATCCTTTTCAATCATGGCACTGTGGGCTTCCCTCGTAAATTCCAGGAAACCGGAGCAATTTGGTTAGGGCGCTAACCTCGATGCTAATTTCGATTCACCTAGCTTACATAGCTAAAACAAAACGTAATCCTCTAATAAATACGTATCATATTATTATTTATTGCAACAAAGTTCAAAGTCAGAATTTTCTCATTGTGTGGTAGAGCGTACGGGAAGTCATACATAATATTCATTATCATCGTCATCATAAATCGGTGTTTTGTTATATGTATTATGATTAGTGCAATTATTACTTTAGTTTTATTTACAGAAAAATAAAAATCAAATATATTGATAATAACTTGTTTTGAAGCCAGTATTTTTATTTGAAACTCTTGCGAAGATAATTTTTAAAAAATTTCACATCCCTTGTACATCATTGAGTGAGATATGGCTTTCAAAGTACATACATACACATATACATATATTTTAAAATTCTTAATATGTATGTAATTACATTTAAGAGTTACGATTCAACGAAATTATTTTCAGAGTATCTCTACTGTTTCTCATAACTTTTAGTATTGAAAATTTGAAAATTTTCGAAATTAGAAATTGAAGTTCTCTTTTTCTAATTATCACCGATTCACTACATATATATACATACATATATGAATTATTTTTTGTATTTATGTACTTGATCGACACTTGACCGAGTTCAGATTTAACTTTTGTATCCTCAAAAATGGTTTGGCCTAATTGAGCCATTTATTTTGAAAGTACATAGGTTAGGTCTATAGCTTTATATTAAACGAATTGCATTTAGTTTTATCCATATTTATCATTAAATGCAGTTTTTGGAAAATGATTTTGCTTTTAAAAACACTTCTAAATTTTTCAGAAATTTTCATCTTTCCACTAGCATTTTCAGGAAAAAAATGTCAAAATAGATTTTGAATTATTTTAATCACTGTAAAAGAAAAACTTAAGTCAAAGATAACTGAAATGCATTTGTTGCAAATTTACGAGATTTTGAATTCTTTTTTTAATCCGCTTCCGATGGATTACAGAATAGGGTCCATGTTTTTGTTTTGCATTATAAAATATTTTAGATCAATAACGTAATATGAAATATTCGAAGTATGGATGCTGTTCAAAATGTATTTAGTTTTTTCCCATCAAATGGGTAGGCAACATGCATATTAAATAAACGTAATAGGTTTTTTGAAATCCATTTATAATTTTACTATTTTTAACCCCATTCACAGTAGGATAAATCTTTAGTGAATGTAGGATGATTTTTGAATTATTTTTCATTTTAGTTTTTCGACTTTGTAACAAATTAAACGAACTTTGTCAGGGAGTAGAAGTTGGGGTTTGTTAAGGTCTAATACTTACAAATTACTTTAACCAATTTGTATAATATTTTATACATTTTTAGTGTTTTCCAATTCTATGCTCACCTTGATCATATCAGCTACTTGCTCTGCTCCCTCTGTGCTAATGTGGCAATTGCACAAATAGACGTTTTCAATATGCGGAAGATATTTGATAGTATTACAAAGAATCTCGCATCCTTTGTCACCGATTGGACTTCTGCAGAAGCTAATTGTGTGGAGAGTTGCATTAGCTGCTAATGCCTGATAATGGAAAATAAATGATTTGGTTCATGTTATCTAACTAAGGTTACTTTAGCAACGTAAGTGGAATATTTCTCGTCTAGAGGCAGTGCTTCGAGCGCCAAAGTTGTAATATTTGGGTTACACTGTAAAACTTTTGAAACCGCTTCAATGATCCCGGTGAATACGAACTTGGTAAAAATCACTGGTTTTCCCTTGAACACGCGAGCCCGCTTCTCGGTGTCAATGTTTTCTTGAACAATGCTTACTGCAAGGGTTTAATTTTATAATTTATTTATTGAAAAATTCCACATAGAGGTTACCTTGGGTGAGATTCTTCCTCAAACGAATGGCGATGTTTTGCAGTACCTGATCGTTATAAAGAGATTCTATAATCGCCATCCAGTCATCGATTTTTAGTTTGTCTCCGAAAAAATCTAAAATCGTTGTATTATTATTCTTCGCTCGAACCTCGGGCACTGGAGGATAATGTTTTGATCTACAAATCTCCAAATAACGCATGTGAAAGCTTCGGATTCGACCCATTTTCACGGTGCCATTTACCATATTTCTTGGGAGGTTTTAAAATTGAAAAAACTACAAAACAAAAACTATAGATAATTTTTTAGTCGCGAAAGAAAATTTTCTTGTACGGGGCACAATTTTTAGCAGTAATTCGCCGTTGTAACACTAATATAAAGATCCGTGTGGAAGGAAAAGCTACACAAGAATCGGGTAATATAAACTATAAATACACATCGAAATTAAGTCCTTGACGTAAAAAATAAGTTTTTGTTAAATTACTGGAAGCGTGCCTACTGCGAGGGGATGGGCTTTGCCCAAAACTGTCCAGAATTTTATTTTAGTCCGACTCCGACGAACATGTGAAACGATTGTGCACTTTTCTAAAAAAGCGCAGATTCTTTGATTGTGTTTTCGTTTATAACACACTTTCATATATTTTTGTTTTCGGATTCGAAACATTTTCTTCTAACACCTTTTATTGCATGAGTACAGTGAACAAAAAAATAAGTAGGTCCTATTGCTTTGAGTGGATTGCAATAAACAAGGTGTTAATCAATTTGCCTCAAACATACGAATGTCAGAGAATAATAATTAAAAAAAAAAATAAATAAAAATATTGACCATAAGCCTTAACTTAAACGACTTTAAGGCTCGGCTCGTTAATACGGTCTTTGCAAAATTTCCCTAAGGTTGCTTAAGCTAAGTCAAGTATAGATCCCGATGCTGTTTTGTTGAATAAATCTTCTTAACTTCATTTTTCTTAGGATTTAAGATTTATATGCTTGACTTGGGACCGGGCTGTTAAGACCCATAACAAAAGAATCGGAAAGGACACCAAAAGCAGGGTAAAAGCCATTTGGGTGGACGATTCTTAAATATGTATTTAATTTGTTTTAGTTTTTGGCTTGAATATGTTGATATATACATATATTTGTTTGTTTTCTTACATAATTAACCGATTTGGATGATTTCAAATAGCTTAACTTCAGGCAAACCAGGCAACTACCTATAGGTGGTTCGAGAAAAAATTCAGGGAATATTATTTCGAGAACATTGAGCTATAGAATGCTATTACTGGGAAGTCTCATACCTCACCACTAAACTGATTTTTATTTGAAAATATTGCCAATTTGTTATGCATGTTGAATGTTTGAATTTTGTTATCAAAATTAAAAACTCGCAGATTTAGTCAAGACATATTTTTTTACTTTTGATTTTCCGACTACAGTTTTATGAGTATATACCAAAGGTAAATAACGCATAAAATAGTTTTTGAAATCCAAAAATTGTAATTCGGCGTAATGAGGACCAAAGACCTAATCGCTAAGTAGGGGTAGACTTGATCAAATTAAACTTAAAAAGATGAGAGATCTCGAATCCATATTTACAAAATTTATAAAAGTTAGCTGTAGGTAATGGAAAAGGAATTATAAATTATGCATAATATTTTGGAAAGATGATTGAAACCTCATTTGCTTGGTAGTGGTCTGCCGGCTTCAACAGAGTTATTTGGTATTAAAAAATATTAAAATGTACTCACTGACCAGTAACTCACCCAACTTGGGTTAAATATATTTTTCCTGTAATAGAAAAAGAATCATTGGATCAAAAAGAAATAACCATTAAATTTCCTTGTAGGAAAAGACTCTTTAGTAAACTCAAAAACACCGCACTAGTACCGACATTAAGCTGATTTTGTTTAGTTGGACCGGTAGTACAAGTTGCCGACTTTTCATTTTTAACTTTTTAAATTTTGAAAAAATGAAAAAGTTAAAAAAAATTTTTAAATATTTAATGTTATAATGTGCGCAGTTATTATTCCACTAGAAATTTAGTTAATTACGCCCAATTATGCTACATATAAACTTTATAGAATTTAAATCTTTTAAAGAAATGTAAAAATCGATTTTTACAAAATACCGAAACAACCAACATAATTTCCGTCGTCCTATTATTGCTGTGATGGGAGATGGTTTTCAGGGTATTTTGGCTGAACGCCGGATAATCTCGAGGTATTTACTGGAGTTGGGATTTGTGAAATATTTTCATGAATCGGAAAGTTTGGCAGAGAATGCCTGTTATCGGAAAAAAATATGTTGGTGGGGACCTGGCATTGGCGCAAATATTATTTTGTTGGCATTCCTCGCGGAATTCCGACAGGTAGACGATTTTGATTGTCTACCTCTACCTGGCAAGTTGGTATGTAATTAGCCAAACTTAAGACGATATAGCGCTAACAAGGCACTCGAGGGATTTTCATATCAACGAACCTCCGTCGGCGCACAATGGCAGCTTTAGAATCTGAAGCCCGGCATTAGCCAAGTAAAGTACGCCGGTAACGTCGGCAGCTTCCGAGGTAAGGGCTGGGGCTGGGGTGCTTCTGGGTGGGATGGTGGGGCCCTTTTCGAAAGTTTTCATCCGGTGGTGCTGCTGGAAAGTTTTCACTTTCGCTTTTATGCCAAAGATTATGAAAACCACCTGTTGAGCGCGGAAAGGAGCTCATTTCCCGGGCGACGTCTATGCATTCTCAAGTTATAACTAAATTAAATTAGGAGGTACTCGTCCTTAGAGGAGCTGTTTGACTCTTAAGTGGGGCTCTCAGCACCGTGCCACCTCCGCGTCGTGCAGAGTTCCGGTGCTCTTGCTTCCGCAGGAAGAACACTATAAAGCTGGCGTCGCGACGCTGTTCCACCGCCTCCGCCTCCTCATCAAGTGCTTAGACGAAATGGGGGACGAATGCATCGTCAGCAGAGCACCCTCAGTAGAATGGGGCGCCGGAACGTAATGGAAAGAATTGCTATTTAAAAGGGAGAAATATTACAGTGCTCGAACGAAATTCCTGTCACGAACAACTAATTAGGGGATAATTGAGCCGAGGCTTCCCGCACTCTGGAAGAGGACATAGTTGGCTCTGGTTATCAGCTCAATTTCAGCGTAAATTGAATTAACACGCTTCCGATGTCTATAGAGGGGGTGGAATGAAGCGTGTTTTGGGTGATTTGCCTGCTGAATAAAAATAAAACAGAGAGAGAGTGAGAAGAGGAATTTTTTTAGTATGCTAGTCGAAAACGAATCAAACCCCCCTCGAAGTGGAGCCACGCAGACAGGAGGGAATTACCTCCAATTTGCTTTCAATTTAAATTGCTGATAAAAAAATAAATAAATAAGTGGAAAAACCACGAAAGTAATTAAAGCCGCTTGACTGACTCTTCACAAGCAAAAATCCATGAGGGGCTATCTAGGGCCCCATCAATCAAACCGGAGGGGGAATAAAATCGTTGAGACAGGACGGGAACAAAATCGTATTAAGGGCAGCGAAGCCGGCGTTGCAAAGGGCCCAATGGAATGAATTTAAATGAGTGCATCTTAAGAGCACCACTACTTAATCCAGTCCCCAAAGCATCCGGCACCATCCAGTCCATGGTCTACTTTCGTCGTCAATTAACAATTCACCCAATTCATTTGCCCTCAATTTGCGATTCAAATTTTGTTTCATGTTGCGAGAGTTAAAAGCGCTCCATTAGCAGACCTGGCGCTGCTGTGCTACAGCCCCTGCTCGCTGGATGCGGTGCGGAGCCCCAGAGCTCCCTTATCACCCTCGCCCCATTTGGCGGCACCCGGATTGTGTGTATGGCAGCTCTGGCGGTGTGGCGGCTGGGATAGATCCAGAAGTTGGAGGTGAAAAAATCCCCCCGGGAAACTCGTCGCCACCTAAAAATTATTCCTGATTTCGAGGAATCGAGGTGTGTTTTCGCCGGAGAGAGCGCTTATGTAATTAGTTTTTTTTTTTCTTTTTTCCTTCGGGATCATTACGAGATGGGATAACGGAGATTTCGTGGTCCACGTGGTACAAATAGAACTAGGTTAGGTTGAAATTTGGTAGGGTATGGGATGTTACAAAATTCCGGGAAAAAAGGTTACCTCGTACTTTTTTAATTCTGTAATAAGCAAAAAATTTTCAATTTATTCGTTATTTTTCAATTAATAACAATAATTCACTGATAAATAAATAAGTAAATAAAATATAAAAATAAATACAGAAGTTGTGTTTACTCTTATACTCGTATGCAATATTTGTTCTGCGTATGTTTGCTGGAAATTATAGTTGTGATAGCTTAATAAAGAATATTTTGAAATTTTCCCAGTATAAATTATGAAATGGAATGCATATTAATGATGCTACAAAAACAATAGTATATTGTGCAACAAGGGCTTCGCTCGTGCGTGTACTGCTGCCAGCGTGCGCAAACGGCTACGCCCCGCCCGAATTGCACATTTTATTTTTCCCCACTAGTGAGGGAAATGTGCCACTAAAACGCACGCCTTTCCGGTTGGACAGTGGCTTATTATCCACTCGTGCTTTATATTGTGCAACAAGGACGGTGCGTAGCCGATTGCGCACGCTGGCAGCAATAAACGCACGAGCGAAGCGAGTTTGTTTAGCTGCCTGCCAGCGTAAGCAATCGGCTACGCACCGCCCGAGTCCCTCACGCGTGTGGAAAAATATTTATGATAAGGCTATTTGTCTTCATAATAGAAAATTTAGGAGAATTATAATATCTTGCTTCGCTATTTTTCTTTTCCTTTTTTGTTTACCAAAAGGTTATTTGGTTTTTATTTAAACATTTTTAATTTCTATACAGTGAGCGAAATTCTCATAAGCGACCTTGCAATGTTTTATAAAATATCATATGTATATGATGAAAAAATACACACTGTTAAATTATAAATCATTATTCCAAATTAAATTATTATAAATTGTTATTCCATTTGAGTCGTATCTGTGGCTGCGAAATTCTTATAAGCGCTTCTCAAGTAGGTAATTAACAGAATTATTGAGGAAATAAAGTAAACTTATCACCTACTTCTGCAATTAGTGATCATATTTCAAAATGGCGAAAAAATTAAGATCAAAATTTTAGTACTAAGAAGGCTGTAGTTAGGGAAATTGGTCGTTCGGAATTTGTAATTCGTAGTTTTTTTGGAATTGGGTTATAACTAAAAGTAAATGGTATTCCAAGGAGAGAAAATACTAAACTTACCCGCAGTTGGAAAGATGAAATTTCCCTCGATCGAAACAATTGGAAATCGAATGAGCGCTGCTCAAATAGTTTCAAAGTTGGGTTAGGTAATGACCAAACAATGTATCTAAAAGAATTTGAAGTTCTCCCCACACCTTCCTTACAAGAAATTAGTAAAAACGTTTTCAGGAACATTTTCAAGGATTGTCCTTATTGAGATCATGCCATGAGTAGTGCACCCATCCCAGGCTCATCCAAATTAAATTTTTTCCCATTACTTTTTCTAATGTAAATGGACTTTGGAATATTTCAAACGAGCTTTACTACTGCTAATTTCCTAATTAAAACCTATGCAAAATTAAGAAAGGGTACGTATTCTTTATTTATAGTGCATAGATTTTTGTTTTATACTTATAAAGATTACCTACTGCATTTTCAAAATTTTTAAGTTTTATTTAGAAACTTTAAAAACAGGTATAACAAATTCCAACGTGTTTCATTACCATGTATTTGTGCTAATTTAAAAGTATTAAAGTATTTGACTATTGGTACAAAAGTTAAGAATTTATTTACTTATGTATTAGATTTCAGAAATAGTAAAAATTTTCGTTTTAACACAATTTATTTTTATTATAAGAAATATTGGAAAGATAAATTTGGTTTAAACACTAAACTATTAAAGTTTTCGTGTCCTCTGTTTAACCCAGAAACGTTTTTAAAATGAACATAGGTGTTTATATGCATTCAGGTTTAAATATTTAAATTTCTTTAAAGCTTTTACATAAGTTTATACATACAAAATAAACTATGTACGGTTTCAGTTTGAAATGCCGTTTTTAATCTGATTTAGTTTAGATTTTAAACTTGTGGGATTTGCTCATTTTAAACATTTAAACATTTTCCTTGTAAACAATATTCCATGTAGGTATAATTAATAAATTTTCATGAAACTTTTGCTAATTTTTGACTCCGCTCAATGTAATCTGAAGAAATAAAGACCGATTTTAAAACGCTTAAGGCAGATGTAGTAAAGATTGACGTTTTTCATCTTTGATTTACAATTATATCGATTAATTTCATGGCAAACTTTGTTAATGATCAAGATAATATAACATTGCATCTGTTGTTTTGTTCAATCCATGATTTTTTTGAATTTTCTTTGCTACACACACACTATAGAATTATGTACATAGTATAATGTATTTAAGTTAATTAATAAAATTATTTCCTTTTGTTCAAATAGAGAATTTGTTTACGTCAGTTGCCACTTTCTGGATGTGAAAACCACACAAAAAGTATAAAGTTTACTCATCAACGCGAAATGTGGCACATCTATGGGAACACACTAAAATATTCCCTTTTTCTCGAAAATTTTTGCAATTTGAGTGCAGTAGTATAAAAGAGAATTTGAAATTTTTAGGTTGCTCGTTAATTCACTCGAGGACATTTGGGGTGAAATGGGGATGGGATGGTCTAGTTGAAATGTTGAAATTTGAAAATTATTATCACTTTTACAGTGACTGATCCTTTTCAGGAAAGGATTTCTTTATTTTTTGGAATATGTATATAATGAGGTCTATGTTTGACCATGCACTTCCTGACTGACTTAACTGATATTACAATGGGAAATTTTCTGGTTGTATCCTTTGAGGTTTTATCTACTGCACCACCAGAAAAGCTAGAAAAGAAGATTTTCGTGCATTGTCTTCGACTCAAGTCCACACACCCGCAGAAGGGCCCCTGACAAGGACAGGCGACGCAGGGTGGTGAGATGTTCCATTCTTGTCACAGGGACGTCTTCCCTATCGTTATCAGATATCCCGGTAAGCTTTAACGGCTTTTGTTCGCTAGGCATATCAAGTGACACTTAAACTGCTCTCGAAATGTTATTATATAGTATATAATATATGCTGGCAAACATATAGACATAAAACCCCGACATACATCAGGAATGGCGGGGGCACAAAGCCAATCCGGGAGCTATTGTCTGGGCACGACACACAATTCATGCACTTACCCATCCAGATTCCAGGATCCAGGGGATGGAGCAGGCAATGAAGCAATCTGGATTCTGAGCTTGGGGGATGTGAATTTGTAGAAATTCATTTCGACCCTGTGGTTAAAGTGTAATTGCGGAATTGTTGTTGCGCTTGTAACAGGGTTATCTGCAGTTCCTACCCTAAAGGGAATGGGATCCTAGACGGATTAAGGACTCAGTTCAGTTCAGTGAGTCAGGCTCATTTTCTGCCACCAGCAACTATACTATATTATATAATATAATATAATACTATAACTATACTATATACCCTTAAACCGACTCCCCACCAGGAGTTTTAGAATTAATATAAAATTTCATGAATCTTTCCCGCCAGAAGTGGTACATTAAGTTAATAATTTTTGTGGGCTCCTCCTTGGGATAATCTCTTGAGGCCGATCTCGGCACCCATTTCCTATATACCTTCTGGCAAAAATCCATTAAGCGGAGTGGAAGCACTCGGGTAGAAGGTGTACGAATACCGGAAAAGGCAATGAATAATCCCACCCCATCCAAAAAACCCCCAAACACCAACTTTTGTATCACAGAGAGACTCGAGAACAAGGGACCTACGCACGTTGCTGGATTATCTGTTAAGTGAATGCGGTTTCCTGTTACCTATAACGTAGCCCTCCATCCCCAAACTCCCCAAAAATCGACCGCCCTGCAATTTCCATTCCCTGCCATTTGAAGCGTCCATTAAACTTGTAAGAACCACTTGTTGACTTGGTAGGAACTCCGCTAATGGTTTCGCCCACCAATCTAAGTGTTTTCGGAGAATCTCCATTTCCCACTTGGAGGACACACTCTAAGAACCCTGGAGGAGCACTCACCAGACAGCCCCAGTGGAGTCTCCGCCTACCCGAGCCCCATGGCCCCCATGTAAGCCACTCAACCGAGTCACTAGCTCTGGTTCTCCCTAGGGATTATATGTATTCAACTATCGCCGTGTGTTTGCATAGTTGTCCTGGGGAAGTATCACCTCAGCCGCAGGTAGGACTGCGGTGACGGGAAGTTATGAAAATGAGTCAGACTCACCTTAAGAATCCTTTGATTATGTCCCAGGCCCTCTGGTGGTGCGGTGGTGCGGCTTCTCCTGTTGAAAAGGGACTCGCTATCGGTGGGACGGGGCATAAAAAGGGGGAGTTCATTTGGAAGTTTATGCAATTAACCTTGCGAGTTTATTTAAGCAAATCAGCACCCTGGGAAAATTGCTTAAGTTAATTATGTCGACACTTTTGATTGCCCTGGAAGATGAGCTAAAGCGGCAGGAAAATGTATTTGGGAATACACCGAACCTTAGGGTTTCTGGTTGTGTGACCAACATCGGGAATGAGCCAGATTTGTCTTTTTGATCACATCACACGTATATATGTATCTATAAAATAAGCAGAGCCACAGGAACATGAGACTAGCTTTCTGCAAAAAATAAAGACTTATTCTATTTTTGAACCACTACATTATGAATATTGAACTGGCTCGTACAGGGCACCTATCTTAACCTCATAAAAAAAAATTGAGTTTAAGAGGCATTACTTAGCATTACCGTGCATTAATTAGAAATACTCAGCATTACCTAACATTACCTAACCTGCAATGGTGAGTAATGCTTCTGAAGTACGGTAATGGTGGAGTACCAATAATACCATTACTTGGTAACGATAATTAAATTTGTTTCAGTACCAAAACTGTTAATGGTACTGGTAATTTGTCTTGTTTGCATTACTTGTAGTAGTACTGGGAATGGTTGTGCATTCCGGAATAATGCATTATTTTACAGCTCGTAATGTACCATACATACATATATGTATATTGATTCAAGAATATTGTGGGAAATTTTCAATCAAAATTCTAAATTTAAATTTTACAGGTAGGCATCACACATGTAATCAATTTGTACAGACGCTACGATAAAATAAAACAATATTTGAAATACATACTTGAATGATTCTTACGGCATTATACTCATTATTAGAGTACAATTACGAGTTTTGGTTTAATACTCATAAATTAAATTAAATTAATTAAATTAAATTTAATTTAAATTTTATATTTTCGATATAATTTCGTCACAAATTTAAAACAGATTTTCCTATAACGAATTAAAAATACATATTCTGTAAAAACCTCAAAATCGACTTATCTTTGATCATATCGATCGATAACAAAGTATATGTAGGTGATAAAGCAAAATCCGAATCATTTTCAATTGGATTTTTTTCCAGTGTACTCGTATTATAAAATCGTAACTTCTACATCACTGAAGGTGCGTTTTGCTAAAGAATTTTAAAATCTACCTTTTTTGTAAAGAGCCCCTAAATCTCTTCGATTTCGTCAAGTAAATTCCGTAAAGCTTTATGTACATTTGGACTCTATTTTCGCAGGTCATTTATTAAGCCGACCACGCCCCTGCTATTTCCCAAATCAACAGAACCGAACTCACTCAAATCTCAGTGTCTGTGAGGAAATTCCTTAACACTCCTGGCTGAAGTTCTGCACGAATTCTATTCCCCCCCCCGAAAAAAAATTTTGATTGACTTGTTTGACCTGCAGTCGAGCTAATACGAAAATTCCATTCAGTGCAGAGTCAGAAGGGCCCCAAAAAGGCTCTCGTTCGTGCTCCACATGCGATAAAGATTCCTCGACGAGGGATCTGCTCCTTAAAATGGATTCGTCTGCCCATCGGGGAGCAGTGGCGGCAGCTTCAGCACCCGGAGCGCCTCCACTGTTTCGAAAAGCTATTTACACAATTCATTTATCTGGAAATCAGATTTATGTGTACCAGGGAAAATGGAGCAGTTGTCCTGACAAGGCGCCCAGGATCAGGATCAGGATCAGGCTCAGACTCGGTTGCGTCCCATGTTTTGAGCTCGGGATTTTGGAGACTAACCTGCACACGGCACGGCCCACGTGAGACGCTCCTTCAGACGCTCGTAGTGCGGAGCACTTAAGGTGATTGCATTACGAATTTCAACTTCTTTGCGGCTGATAACCTTGCCACTTGACGCCTTGCACGGAATGTATTCGCATTTTTTTTTTATTTATTTCACCTATAGGGCTCCGCTTCCTCGAGGCCCCACAGGCCCCAGTTGCTCTCCGATGGGGGGGAAGGAGCAGGCTTGGGTTACCTGGCACTCTTTCGTTATATTTAATTTATCCCATTTGTGTGCGCCTTTGATTTAATTTGCCTAATGTACCTGGATTACGTGAGCTATTCGGAGCCCTTCTTGATGGCGGTTTCCGTCGAGGTGAGAGGTTAAATATGCAAGAAAATGAAAAGCCAACAAGTAAAAGGGACGGGTGGAAAGCTTATTGGGCTGAAGTAAAGGGTACTAAGCCATTAATTATAAAATTAATTTATTTATTTTAGGATCTTAAGAGTTATGTCCCTCAATTTTCATTTAGAGCATTGCATTATGGAATAGCATTTCCATGTTAAATGAAGTCCCTACTTTTATCTGGAATACAAAAAGATAGTGCTGTAATTTACGAAAGTATGCTTATTATTATGTCATAACTCTTAACCCCTATAATCTGAAGAGCTATTAATAGCTAAAAACTTCAGTGACCTCCCAATAGGCTTATAATCTGAGAAATAAATTTATAAAATTAGTCTCATAAAAACAATTTATTATAAATAAAATGAAAATGTTCATGAAAAAAAAAAAACATATATGTGAATTATAAAATGGATCATTCAAATAATAATTACAGAAGTATATACTATATATACTTAATTATGTGTGTGAAGCTATTTATTAGATATAAACTATTCTTTGAAATATAATTTATTCATTTCGATTTATTATTTTAAAAAAAGAAACTTCCGAAACGAAAAATTTTTTATTTAAAAAGCAAATCGATTTGCCTTTTTCAAACAAGTAATCTATGTAGGTAGGTAGTTTTTTATTTTTCCGAGATTAGGTAGGATTAATTTTTTTAAGAAGCGTTCTGATAATAAATTTCAAGTTTTGAACTTGATTTATGAGAATTAAAACATTGTGATTAAAATTGGAAAAGGTAGTTTTTTATCACTTTTTATTATTCTTAGTTTAGAATTTAGATAATATGTATACATATATGTATATAAACATGATTCACATTTCAAGTGGGAGCTCTTATTCCTCATATTCATTTTCAAAAGTAATTTAATGCAGTAATAGTTCAGTACAGTCTAATAAAATGTGTGTGTTTTAGATCTATTAAATGGTTTTAGGGTTCTATAATTTTATAAAAGTCCAGAAATTTGATTGCGTTTTTAAGAGCTATTTTCTGATAGTTCGTACCGATCGATCGACCCACCTCTGAAAATTGGAAAACATTTTGATAGAATGTAAGGATTTAAGTAGATTCTTCATTTAGGTTTTGTAGTACTGGATTTAAAAAAACCAAATGAATTTGGTAATAATTACCTACATAGTTTTGACATTTTTATTAATAAGCGAAAGTTTGTTATTGAATTTGAAAATGACATATTTTTTTAGTTGATACTACTTTTATTTTAATTATAGTCTTGAATTACGAACATAGATGGTTATCTTTGAAATTATTGTTATTGAATTCTGTTTAGATATGTATATTTGGGATACATAGTTTTGTTTCACGTTGAAGTATTTGTTATTCCACTTGTTAGTTAGTTGAAATATATATGTATGTTATTTGAACCATTTAAAATTACAGTACAGTAGGAGTAGGGCCTTAATAATCCGAATTAAATTTAAAAACTGTTCGGATGTACGAAGCGTTCGGATTATGTATTATGTATGAGCCTATTTTAAAAGGCATTTTTCGACATAAAACTTAGTTTTTTTGTAATTGACAGAATATTTTAAGCTTGCAAAAATTTTATACATATGTATATTTTATGAAAGTAAAGTATAATGCAATTAATTTAAAAAAAATTGACTTTTTCCGTCACTAAATATGAAAAGAATCCTCGAGTTGAGGATTTTTCAAAATTTCCCTAGTAGGTACCTTGATCCTTTTCTAGTGTTATTATAAATAATCATATATTTTTCTTCTTACTTTTAATTTTACAAATAATGGCTTTTCTATTATACTGTCGTGTAAGGCGAAAGAGTAATTTTCTTTATTTTCTCCAAAATCTTTCGGATTAGTTAGGGGTTCGGACTATCTAAGCTTGAATAATTAGAAAATTGTATGTCCTAAGATGTTCAGAAATTGCTTTTATGTAATTTAATTTTCTCCTTTATTTTGCTTACGATCTATTCCATGAGGGTTAATTTTAAAATCAAACCCTTTCTCCCTTGACGCAGGCAATGTTACCCATCCATCAAAAGAGATTTTTCAAGCATGAAGGGCTGAAGCGATTGAGGGTGACATGTGTCCAATCGGTACAACAATCCTGATTTCGTCAAGGTGTTTGCGTCTTATTCTCAAAGTCCAAGTCCCTAATCCAGTTCCAGTCCATTGATGGCAATCGTGTCCTGGCTCATTTATATCCTTTGGCAATTTTCAACAGAAGAATTGCGCGACCCTTGATGTCCCTAAAACTGGATGGATAGGTCGAATGGGGCCGGACGATATGCAAAGGTGATAGCCCTTCGTAAACATAACCAGGGAACCAAGGGATAAACATTTTCGGGTCACATATTGATCCCCACCAAGGGAACTTAGGGATTATGCCGTCCTTGCGGAGCTTTTCAATCAATTTCTCTGCTTCGTTGCTGACATTGTTTCTTTGCTTACTTTTTTTTCTTTTTTTTTCGGGAGCAGGGATATGAATTTCTCAAGACAGCCCCGATAATCCTGATCCCGAATATATTACGGGTATAGGGATAAACACCTATGGGGCATCAAATAAAGCTAAAACATATGCGGGGAGTATGTGTGCGTGCGTCCCAATTCCGCCGAGAAGCAAATGGTCCACTGACCCTGAGATATGAGATCCGGTCTGGCTATCTGGACCCGTTCGGGACTGGACTGAAGGACCTTATCGATTACAATCCCTAAATCGCCTTCGAACAGTGTAGGATATCTTTTTTTCCGGTCTTTCGCTTCTTTCCTATATATATATTATATATATTGTATATACATATATTTTTTTTTTCATCGGAAAGGTCAAGCTTCAGATTCCCTGGGACCTCCAGCCCAATCGCTGTCCAATCCCTTAATATCCTCTCGTGTGTACCCTTTGTCCACTTTCATTTCCTAAGCATTGTCGTTTATTGTTTATCGGAAATTCATTTCCGTTTCATCTTATAGTACAGTGGATTGGATTAGGTTGAAGTCAGATCATCCCGAACCAAAACCTTTCGCGTTATCCCAAAAATCTAGCGAAACTTACCCGGAACTAAGCAATCATTCAACTTTGTAACCGGTCGCATCGCAATTCCTTCCTGCAAGTAGATGATTTTATTGCCGTAGAGACAAAGTAGATGATTTACAGTCCCCGGGGTGGAGTTGGGGGCCGCCGCCGTTTCGCTTCTAAAAAAACAAAAAAAAAGAAAGAAATTAAAATGTCTACCACTGCCGCCCTAGCGCTCCAGTGGGTGGGGCTGAATTTTCGGCGTATAATAAGAAAAGAACGATCCAAAATAATGTGGCCCGCTCAAGTGGAAATTGTAAACGGCCAACCGAAACGATTGCTCTTGCAAATTTTGCTGGCTGTGCGGCACGGTACGGCACGATGCGGTACGGCACGGCGCACGAGGAATCGTCATCATTTTCCGGATTTTTAAGAGAATGGGGCCCATAGATCGGTTGGGGGGAGCTCCGCTAGAATAGGTGCGATGAAATTCGGAGGCATCACAATGACCTCCGCTGAGCTCAGCGTACGTTTTTACGATCCATTAATTTACGGTGGAGTGCTTTTCCATTAGCGCACCACCAGTAGACAGTCAACTAATGAAAATGGAAGCGCTAGCGCTCCTCCTGATGTCTCTGGATGTGTTTCGACCGATATAGAGCGCCCCAACTCCTCCAGTGGTGTGCCTGTGTGCGGAATATTTATGGCAGGAAAGGAAAGGGGCCATCTCCGGATTAGCAAATGCCAGAAATCGATACCCATTTGTGAGACCTTTCTACAGGTTAAGGATCTGATTAGTCTCTGGAGCCCCCAAGGCGGAAGTTTTCTTCTGTTTTTCTTAAGGTACCATGACCGGGTTGGGGCTCCGGTGGAGAGAAGTTACTTTGCTCCCGGATAATACGGATGTAATAATGCGCTTGATTAGCTTCAAAGGGATTAGTTTGAAGGGAACCTCCAGTGTATATGTTAAGTGTCACGACAGGACAACTTTGAAGGTCTCATTTAAGATCTCCGGTAATCGCCGGCGATTATCCTGTCCCAAGGGTTAATAGCATTTTTATGGAATGGTTTTTTCTAAAACTCCAGACTAATTCGCTTCATTGAACTAAGAAACGAGCTAAACGCGTTTTTTGCTTCAATAAAAAATTGATTTTAAAGGTTTCTATAGTGCACATAGTGCATAACATTGAAGGAGCTACCTTTATTATAGAGTTCCTACGAGAAAAATTCCAGCTCCAGGCTGGCAAAATTGATGGGAAATAATTTAAATTTTATTTCTTCCAATCCAAGATATGTACTTCTCATGAAACATTTCTGAAAACTTGATAGAAGGTAAATACATTTGCTATTGAAGCAAAAGCAGATTTCTTAGCCGTGGACTGGAAGTTCCTTAATCGTGAACTAACTGGGCCATATTTTATTTTAATTGCTACCCAAAACTACTTGAATCAAAATACGACCCAACAGTGTAGGTCCAATATCATTACTTTAAATTTAATATTACTGGTCATATATAAAAAGAGTTATTTAAAGCAATACAATAATCGAGTTTTATGTCACAATTCCCGCAAACATTCACCTACTTCTACTATTGAACTGCAAGAGCTTGGACTCTGTGGTCTGCGGACATATAATTCTTATAAAAAAATATTTGAACAGATTTTAACTAAATAAAGTCTGATAATAATATTTATAATAATTAATTATAATTTAAATAACATAATATAATACTTCAAATCGACAAACCATTGAGCTCGACCGTTTTTAGTTTGGATGGACCAAAAGATTTAAAAAAAATGCTTCAATTCAATTTTCGAAATTACTAAGGTAGATTTTTATTGGAACTCATCCCAAAATTGTTCATACATATATGATCCATTTGTAGAGATTCATCATTTATTTTAATATAATGATCGGTAATCTCGACTCGATGCTATTATTAAAGGGTAATTAATTTTGATCCAGTTAGAGATTGACGAAACACAATTGACACAGTACTTTGCTATTACTAAAATATATTAAAAATATAAAGTTTTCAATATTGAATTTTGTGTATAATCTCTGAAGGCACTGATCTATTAGTGAATTTATACTAACTTATTAATGTATGCACGTATTTTAATCTTATGGCATTAAATTACAAAATTAATAGATAATAGAATAGTAAAAGTAAAACTACCCGATTCGCCTCAAGGTTTTTTTGCTAATATTTATATATATGAAATATTTATTAGCAATTTTAAACGGAGTAATTTGTTTGATTGTAGCATTGGTACTCAGGTTCTAAACAATGGTTCTAAGAATGATTCGAAAAATTGAATATTTGAGTACATCAGGTTAGAGTATATTAGTTTATTTGAGTACGAGTTTGGGAATATTCAAGTACTTGAGTATTTACTTATTCCTAATTTCTAAACCTTTTGAAGGATTTGTAAACCTAGTGGGTTTCTTAAAGGGTTTTCTAAAAAGTTCTGCGAGCACATTCCGCGTCATTCTTATATGACTTATGCCGAAAGGTCTTTATTTACAATTAATTTGCATTTTCTAAGATATAGAAAAAAAAATTAGGTCGCCTTTTTTCAAAATCTACGGAGTTGAAAGAGATCTTCTATTGAGTAATATCTCTCACGGTAGGTTTATTCAGGTGGAATTCGATTAGATTTCATATTTGAACCAATTAAAGTGTTTTCAAAGGGATCACTGGAATTCATGCTTTGGCAGGAAATACGGCACGGGTTCGACCAAACCCCAGCAGGAGTGGACTGCATTCAATCCAGATTCCAGCTAAGGACCCGCCGGATCGGAACGAAGGAGCTTGTTCGTTCATCAAGAGGGACAACTTGAGTTGTTAGTTTCGCACACAGGAAGAGGAAGCACCTCGGGCTTCCACGGCTTGTTGTGCGCCCCAAACCTCCTCAGTTCCTGTTCTGGTGATAGCCGCCATAATATAATACCATTCTGGGATTCCACCCAACAGAAATTTGCATGAGCGAAATGTGGAGGAGGGCGGTGCTCCTCGACGTCGTCGTTGTGTAATCATCGGATCTCATCAATGTTCTCATCTAAATGCACATGAATTACATGGAAGCTGCTCAATTTTGTGGACCAGGAGCCAGTTGAACGGGGTCCCACCACCTACTTATGACGAATTTTGGCGATTGAGCGGACACTAGGTGCACAAATAGGATTCTATAACGATCCTACCTGGCGAAGCGTTCAGAATGCATATCCTCTTCGACGAGAGGATGGACTCCCCATTTTCGATCAATTTGTTGCCAATGGCCATGGCTCCGGTAGAATGAATAAAATTATTGAAATTTTGTGCCCGACAAGCAGAAATATAATAGAGGGTTGTCCACGGACATTGTCCGACCCCATTCTAAATTCAAAATGTTCCTGTATTATCGAAACGGACGGAGATAGTAGTTATGCTCCGATTTTAATTAGGATTAGGCGGAATTCATTCGATTTCAGGGTTCGTAACGCTATGAGTTGCAACGAATGCATAATATCCGAAATTAGGGATTTATAGCATCCGGGGGATAATACCTAATGCAGGTGCATCTGACGTTTGCATCGGAATCGGTCTAATGGATAATTTAATTAGGAACAAACAGCTACAAATTCTCTTGATGCGGGAGATGTGCGTATACAAATTTATTATTTTCATCGATTAGTGGAATACGGATTCTATCTTGTCGAGCATGAGCCACTATCAAAGGTGCTCGCAGTTAATCAACAGGGTTATTATTGTACTTTCACCTTTTGAAATTGATAAATTCGAAACAACTAAGGTGGAAACTATTCAGCGGAGTGTGCTCAAGCCGTCAATTCATGTTATCAATGTTTTGTATTATCTCAAATGCCGTGAATTGAAACGGATTACCTTACCTTACTACTAACATTGTAGAGATATTTAGATCGCTCGATATGTAACCCATATGAGAATATTTTTAGTTGAATGTAAATATTGTATGTAACGCTTTACATATTTTCATGAATAGAATATAAGATTTTATGGCAAAAATCCATAGTCCCATAATACAATTAATTAGGAAGAACTCATAAAACTAATTATAGTAAATATGTTAGAGTTAATTTACTTAATGTTTGTTTAAATACACAAACATTTGTTTAAGGGTTTACTTACATACATAATGCAGCTTCTCTATTTTATGGTAATTCTTTTTATCAATATAAGCCCTTGAATCGTAGAGACTTGCATTTTTAAATAATTCTAACTTTAGACATTGAAACTTGTAAAAATATAATTTGTATTTTAATCCTTAGCTGCTATACTTCTCTGAAATACATAGGTTACTTGCCAAACTGAGGTAGGTACAAAGTTGTTACAAAAAATAAAATATTGAATGTTTTAATTTAAAAAATTAATAAGATCATCTTGAGGAATATTTTGAACGATTTTGTATATTGTTAAGCTAAAAATGAAATGAAGTGTATTAAAAAATTGGAGCGTTTTCATAGATTTAGGTACTTTAAATTAAGGAACACGAGTGTGTGGCGGTACATGTGCATTGTATGCATTTCTGCAATTAGTAAAAATTAAGAGGAAAATCTCCAGTCATTTATTTATTTATTGAAAGAAAATTATCGCCATATCTTTATAAATACATTCCAATTTTTTTGAGAAAACAACGACCATTTTTAATATAGAGCCCAGGCAGTTTTTTTTATTAAAATTAGCGCGTTATAGCTTATACTGCTTAATTTAAATGTTATATGAAGATTTTATTAGAAAAGTTAGAATCCTCTGTTTAGTTTGCATGAAACGAGAGAAATTGAAATATTAAGTTTTCATAATTCAGTCGTGGACTTAATAAATTATTTATCAAAACAAGATTTTAAAAATGTTATATGTAAATTTTTTACTAACAAAATATTTAGAATTATAGGTGATATCAAGGTTTTACCAGGCCGACTTTGAAAAATGGTGGGTTTTTGAATCAATTGAAATCGTTCTGAGATAACATATTTTAGAAACTACAAAATATTAGAAACTATGAAAAACTATTAAATTTTTAAATGTAACTTTTTAAACCAAGTTTTTATTTGTGCGACAGATTTTGATTGTCCTTCCTTCGCAAAAAATTGTCGATTTGCGTTAAATTAAGACTATGAATTTATTATTTCAAAAGAAATGTTTTTATTGACTACTTACTTACTATCAGTAGTTTTCCATTACTGATAGTAATTTTTTTTGAGGGCGTGTAAGTATTTGTATGGTGGACAAGTTTAAAAGGATTCGTTCAAGATTCATTGGTAATCACTGAGCTTAACCCGTCCAAGGGTTGATGGCATTTTTATGGAATCCCTTTACTTTGATATACAAAATGTTCCTGCGTTTTGTACTCCTGGCATAAGGAAGTACTTCCTTTAGTTGAGTACCTTTGAGCATCTCCCAAAATTTAAGTTCAACTTAAGTGGCTTTAAGGACGACGGATGATTCCGAGGGTCCGCCTATTGTTCGGCAACAAAAGCCTATCAAGTTCTTGGCAGAAGTATCCTCTGGTAAGGATCGGGGAAGGAAGTTAAAATAGAAAAAAGAAGAACGTCGCGCAATCGATAGGATTAAAACCGCCAAGAAGATAGTGGCGTCCTGGAGTTGGAAACAATGTCAAATTAATGGTGCTTCCCATTCCTTTGGGTGCTCCGCAGGCTTCAGAATCTCCGGGAATATAACTTCTTTTTTTTTCCTTCTTGAGACAAAAGGAACCCCAAGAATCACTGTGTCACATCATCTCAAAGAGCGGAGCCCGAGCATGCGACATTGTGAGCCCCGAGATGTGGAAGGACAATGGGGGCGAACTTTACATACCCCCGGACATCGTACATAAGGAGCATATATGTCATGGATTTGAATTACGTGCGAGGTTTATGCTCATATTCATTTCATAAATGCATCCGTGCAGGACGGTGCAAGGAGTGATGACGGTGAAAGACCGAACTCTCGTCGGGTACGTGTCGAGGAAGTGAAGCTGTTGACAGGGTGACAATGAGGTTTTTAAGAATTCATGGGCTTCATACAAAGGGAAAATGCACGTGTACTGAAGCTCCGTGGGAGGTGTGTGGGTGCACGTGGAGTCTGCTGGTCCAGCTCCTGTCTTTTGTGCTACCTGACAACATTCATAAGTTTATTATGCTCCCTGATGGAGATGCAAGGAGCTTTCTCGAGCAAGGGAAGCTGTTTTGAACGCCTTTTCGAAATCATAGCGCCTTCACAAGTGAGCGGATCTGAAAGGGAGTGATGCTATCGAGTAATTGGTTCACCGTGGGGATGTCGGAACCTGTTTTGTAGGTGGAAATTACTTAGCACAAAATATATTCATTGAAAAAGTGCCGAGGTTCCTTGTGAGTGAGCGCCGATCGGAGCTGCTTTCAAATTTGTATATCAGGAACCTTTGCATAGGAGGTACACCTTCAGTTCAACGAGGGACTCGCAATTTTCAACTTGTTTGCAATTTTTATTGCAGTCTTTTGTAATTATTATTCACAAGGAATAAGGTTTTTGTTCAGTTTAAGCCATCTGCGAATATTTCGCGTTTTTTGCTTTGTTTTCACCTTTTGCTCGCGTTCTTATTTAACAAATGCATGTAAGGGATTTAAAAATATTTGAGAAATCGTAAATTGCAATTAAAGAGTAATTTAAACAATCAAATGCAAATACAATAAATTTTCCGGTATTGATCGCATTTTATAGGTTATATTGGTAGATCATTGCACAATTTTAAGAAATTGATAGCAGAGACTATTTGCTTTATTCGTGGTTCTGATATTTATCTAAAAAACCTAGTAAATTCAATGTCAAACGGACTTTTTTAAGCAATTTCAAACAAGGTTTGCTCAACGATTTCGGGCCGATTTTTCAATCGGCTGATAACTTTATTCTTCGGACAATAAATCATCTTGTCCGTAAGGAAAAATTATTTTTCACGCTATTTGTCAAAAATGTGAGCCACTTGCGTCAAAATACATCTCTTCATCGAATTTCAAGATTGTAGGATACCGTCAATTATTCTATAGATTTTTGATGATCAGTGACAGGCGCTTTTAGTACGAAAACACACTTTGAAAGACCGTTTTTTTTATTGTGTTAAACTAGAAACTTAAACTATATACAGTAGTATAAGGCTTTACATAGACCGCATTCGATACTAATTTAAACTTGATACCTTAAGCCATTTTTAAGAAAATGAAATTAAGTGACAAAAAATGTATCTTTTAAAACTTGAAAATTACTAAAAATGCTAAACTCCTTAGTATTTCTTATTTTAAATTTATATTCAAAACATTTCAAGAGGATTAGGCCCATATATCATCCAAACATTTTTCAAAATTCCAAAAGTGGACATTTTCAAACTTAGTTGCTCTTCTCGTTCGTTGCTTTGTACTTTGCATATTTCATTGATTTTCTAGAAAGTTTTCCCGTCAGAGCGACCGAAACTCCCCAGACATGGAGATACTTGAGAACAAATTATCACCTGAGTCAGGTTTCCAGGACGATGTCAAATTTCACGGTTCTTGCACCAGAAAGCGATGACGGGGTGAAGACATTCATAACAGTCACTAGTATTCGATGGTCCTGGAAGATGCAGAGGTTGATGCGGCTGGGAGCAGCAGTTAAAGTGTTCACGTCACCTCAGGCCCTTTATCATTGCTTCCTAATAAATTACCTCAGTTTTCTTCAGGTGCTTCGGAGATGGCATCACATTCATTTGAAAAGCTGCAGCACATCGAAAGTGCATACTCCCAGGTGGAAAATATCCCCCGTGAGTGCGCAACCGAAAATTTATTGCGGCTGTTGTCCCCCTTAATAACCCTATCTCTTTGCGTCTTATATAATCTGAGAGTATCTCAAGCATCCGCCGACGTCTTAGTGTTCGTCCCCCCCGTGGGTTCGTACTTTCAGCGGATGATGATAACTCAGCCCAACGCAGGACCATATGTTTTTCGGGCGAAACCCTCCCGGCCATTTTTCTGGAAGACTTATTTTTCTGGTATCAAACCAAACTCGACATTTATTCTTCACTCATGGCTTGTTCCCAAATCGTTCCCGGCACATTATATCCTCACTCCCCCTTGTACCGCCTCCCATCCTTTTACCCCAGAAATAGACATTATGTGGCGCGGCTGCCGGAGAAATGGAATTTGCAAATTGGCTCGACGTCGGTTTCCCGCAAAATCGAAATTTGATGATTTATCGCAACGGCTGGCTGAGCAGACATTCAATTAGAATTATTCGAGATATTTCCATTTCTACGCCACAAGAGACATAGTGCCACTTCTCCTGAACCTATTTTTATAACTCAGCATGCTGCACCCTGCCGGGCTTCGACGATCCCGACTCGGTCTGCACCGCGCCCCCTTGGTCCCACGAGCCGGATTTTGAACCCGATTCGGTTTGGAAACCATTTCAAACCCGGGCTCCACCCGGCCCATTCCTTTGGTGGAATCTTTCGACGCTGGCGGGCTCCTAGAGGTTGCCATATACTGCTCCAGCTCCAACTTAAGCTTCCAGCCAGCTGCAACTTTCTTCTCATCCAAAGAAGATAGAGTCCTGCTCCTCAGCACCCGATGCTTCTTGTCATTTGAACCTGGGTGAATTCCGGCAGCGGTGGCGGCGGATGTCGGGCCCAAGGAAGCGCCCTGCCGCTCCTGTCGGGACCGTGCTCGTTTTTTTCGACCATTATTGCCACTTATTCATCGAAAAGGAAAATCCCTTGTCTGTGTTATTGGGTATTTTATATGCACTATCCGCGCCAATGTCTCCCGGCAGAGGATACCTCTTTATCTGCCCGGAAAAGCGGAATGAAATTGGAATAAAAGAAAACTTTTGCCTGCACTCAGAACAAAAGGGCGAAATTAGTTTCTTTTACTTGTTCGCCCTTTGCCCCTCCTTCAGTCTTAGACTGGGTAACTATACTTATTCAGTTTTTTTTTCGCTATTATATTGGCTCTGACTGTGAGTGTCCATTGAGGCATGCATAGTCTCCGTCTTGGTCTTAGAAATGTCAAACCGGGGCTCTGTAGCCCGAGCCTTAATTAAAGAAGACCCATTCGCCCCCATCCCAACCCCTTAGCCGGAGGAGCCGACAACGAGACTCTTTTCTTAGAAGTGAACCGTCGCCGTCGCTGGCTATGGGCCTCTCGTGTTTTGCCGGATTCAACTTATATACTATATATATGTATTTGCTATTTTTTTATTCTGCCTGGAGTAGTACGACCAATGAAACCCTTGAAATCGAGGACGACAAGAATGCCGCCCTAATTAGAATATAGACTCCACAACGTGGTACTGTTGATTACAAGGGCACTGAAATTACTTCCTTTTGTCAGTTGAATGGCAGTTCGGCAGTTTTAGCAAGAATTTCGCAACCCTTCCAGCCCTTCGATTCGGACTGACTGTCTCATGTTTCGCTTTTGAGATGCTTTCATTTACCCCTTTAGGGCGACCCTATTTCTATAGATTCTTAGAATTTCATAAGGTGCCTTAAGATACATTTTATGGCTGCTTCTATAGTACCAATTACGAGAAAATTTCCAATCGCATTTTTTTTTCTAAAGGAAAAGATCTTTAAAATTTTATAAAACTTAAATTTTTGATGTATCGTATAAAATATCTTCAGCATTTCTAGTTATAATTAATGTTTTGTTAGCGGGCTTTTTCTAAAATACAATGATAGGAAAAGTGCTAACTTTTTTAAAAGTTAATGTCAATTTATTTATTATTTATCATTACAAAATAAAAGTGTTAGAAAGTAAATGTGAAAATGTTGAAGTTGTGATAGCTTTTTGTAATAATACGGATGGAAATACCAATAGAAACTGAAAGATAAAAACATTATTGTATAACTTAAAAATTGTTCATCGACTGAGACCTCTTAAAAAAAAAAAACAAAAAATTTGCGCGCTCAATTTTATGCAGGTCTGTAAAATGTTTTTTATTGCAAAAAATCTTAAATGATTACAATTTGTTTGAAAAGTTATCTTGAAAAATCAGCTTGAAGGTTCGTTGATTTTTAAAGAAGAAATTATTTACGGAGAAAGTTTTATCTATCACTAGAAGGAATGTAGGTATATTAAATAAGTCTTTAACAAAAAAATTTACTAACTTTAAAGCCATCATTAAATTTAAGTTAAATTAATAATTAAGTCAACAGCACATAACTGCGTTCCTATCCTCGAAAAACATAATATACGAGATTTTTGGAAATCGTTTCGTGACTGTTTTTTCTTTTCATTAGTTTTACATTTAAGAATATCATACAATATGTGAAAACTTTCCCGTCCAGAAGAAGAAATTTTAGCTAAATTTTTAAATGAGAAAATCTAAGAAATTTAATTTTTAGCGAAAATGAGTTAAAAACAAGTTATTCTGCAATGCTAAATATTCTGCTTCAATTCAACTAGATAAATAGCAAAAACCGTATTTTCCCAGTGAAATTTGCGTTTAAAACAATGATATTAAAAAGTAATTAAGCAACAGTCGACGTTAATTAATCTTAAAAATTGTCAACTCGTTCAAATGATTTGTAGGTGTATAATTTTAAATTGCCATTCATACTTTGGTATGCAGATGTACGATTTATTGTTAGACTATTGGACAGTTGAGTAAACGAGCGCGAGAATATTTTCCGTCTCGAATTTCAATTGTCCATTTAGAAGCACTTCAATAAATGGTCTCGTATTTCCCGAACTCATTGAAAAATTCATCGTTGATAGCATCATAGTCTGGATGATCGCAGCCCGGCTCCCGCGATCGATTCCCATTCATATGTTATTTAACAATTTTTTGTTTGCCCCAAACCGAAACTCGCCGGGCATATCCTGTAAATGGTTGGGGCTCCGGGAGGCCACGAGGCCCCAGTTCCATTCTGCTAATGGTTAGACCTCCGGCATCGGTTGAATGGCCTTCTACGATATATAGAAAAAAAAAAGTGAAGTAAAATCTGTTTTTTCTCACATTTTCCGGTTTCATTTGAACTTTCATATCCACCACTGTTCGCACGGAGTACTTTATCTGTTCGAAGTTGATTTATGTTTCCGCGGGAGTTCCTCTGGCCAGTCGGGGCAACACCCGGGACTGGAATGGGGTCCTGGGGCTCCGAAGGACGACTGGGGCCCCGGACCAAACCGAACAGAGCCATGCCAGGGCAGGGCTGCAGGAAAAAGGCTTTTCATCTCTCCGGGTGTGATGAAATGTGTGCAGCACACACTCGGCGCTCGCTGCACAGCCCCAGCCACTGTTGGGATTATTTCAAAAGGGAAGTGACCCCAAATCCACCTGCAGACCCATAAGCACCGCTCCTCTGTCTTCGGAGCCCGTCCCTTAAACTGAAAGGCTGCAGGAGATAATTTATTCCATGCCGGCATTAAGGGCTAGCTCCGGCCTAGCCCAGTTAGACAGGAATTAGAAGTGAATAGACTGCGCATAGAGTTGATGCAATAAGTTTCCAGTTTGATATGGAAATGAGAGCGGCCCTGGGGCCCCGGTATGGGCTCCCCGGGGCCCGGGACGGTGCTCCGCCTCGGGAAAACTATTCGAGATACACAGACCCGTTGACAGGATTCCTGCACTTCGACAAGGGGATGCTGTTTGCCCGGTCGATAAATAAAATCCTTTTATGGACACTGAAAACTGGCCCAGCTGGGAAATTGTTCCAAAGAAATTTCATTGCCCACGGCCGGAGATATTGGGCGTGACCTTCATTCAAAATATTACTTTTATTTTTTCTTGAACCAGTTAACAGCTTTCGACGTGTAGACACGTCAATCCAAATCTTCATTTTGTTGCGATTGACGCGTATGCACGTCTTGTAAAATAAAAATAACCATTCGATATAAAACTCAAAATTTCAGTATGGTATATATGTAATATAAATATCATTTAGTTATATGTTTTCTTTATAACACCAGTAAGCCTGTTATAAATTAAAAAACAAATTGGTTAAATTCCTTGGTATATACATACATATGTAGGTATATATAATGTATTGCTTTTACAAAATTAGTTGATTAATTTCTCCAATGCATCAGGTATTACCATTTTGTGTGGTAACTTGTTTTGAAAAATACCACACTTAAATTAACTGAATTTCTTAAATTTTTTTTTCTTTAATTTTTCCTGTTTATGAATTTCAATATTTTTTCTTAAATGTTCAATAAGAAAATTTTTTTCAACAATGAATAGTTAATTAGCTATCTAATAAAAATGAAATCTAATTCGCTTTACTTTAATTTTTTGATTTTGCTCCAAATTGCGATCATTTGTATAGCGGGCTTAATTTTTCAACTTTGGAACATCTGAAACCAAACATTTAAATTTTAAAATATAAGTAAGCCGCTATCGTCTCAAATAGAATCACATTTTTCGGGTGAAAAAAAAAAACAAAATGGCGCAATTTTGACCTCTTTTTTCAAGCTAAATCGTTTAAATGTAGGCTAAAAATAAATTAATGTTCATAATCCTAGTTCAGGCTCAAACTATAAGTACATGTATGTGTAGAATAATACCTAAAGTTTTCAACCCAATCAGTCGAATAGTTTTTTTAAAATCATAAAAAAATAGCTCTGAGAAAAACGCGTTTAACGTTTTTTTTTTATAAACAAAAATTTTAAATAAAGTACCTTGCATTTAATCAGCGATATCTGGGAAGCTGATGTTCTTTTTAGATTGCTTTTATAGAAGAAAGTAATCAGAGACCTTTCATAATTCTTAAATTGTATTAGGATATATGTATGTGAAATAAATATAAATGCCACATTTTTAATTGTAATGTGATTTCCAGAAATAAGGGAAAATAATATCTTTTGTGCCGAATTTGGTTTTTTATTTTGTGTTTTGCAAACACTTTAATATACATTTTCGAATAAATTGTGGTAGCAAATGTATAAAATAAAAGCTTTTTCAGATGCTCTCCTTAGGAGTTTTAAGAACAATTATTGTATTAATTAATATCTCAAACATTCTTTGAATTTTCGCAAAACTACTACTAAAACGATAAAAATTTGTGTTCAAAAATATTCTTATCTCTATACTTTAACCATGTTCATTAATGTTACATGTGTTACATCACAATATGTTATGTTAGAATGTTGAAATTGGGGGTGGAGCATATACTTACGAAATACTCTTTACAATAAGTCTATTGAATTTAGTTTTCTTGTATTTTGTAAATAACAATATGTATTTAAATATTCATGAGAATCTCTTTTAAAGCACGACAGGGAAGTAGAAGTCAATAAAGCGGATTATCCAACCTCTTTACATATATAATTATGAATTATAGACTGAACGTTTCATCGTGTGTTATAAAGTTGTTGAACTCAATTTCGCATTATTATAGGTACATGCAACAGGAGTTCGATATTCTGTGAGCACGAGGGAAAAACGTCAGCGAATAAAGCCAGTGTACACGGGGTAAACAGGGAAAATTTTCATTTTTAGCTAGATGGTATAATAATGAATATATTGTTTCTACATTCCCAAACCCGCTCAGCCCGTCTAGCGTTGTGAATTTGCTAAAAATGAACTGACGAGTAGGGTTCAGGTCGTTCTAGCGAAATTCAATAAAGGGAACCTGAAATTGATAACAGCTGCAGAACACGTCCCAACTTGGTGTTGTCCCCCAAAATCGATTTGTTCAAGTGTTTCTAGGGTAGAAAATCATCCCCTTTCCTATAGACCCCCGCTGACTTTGACTAGTCGATTTTCCGCAAAGTTATTTCCCATCATTAATTTGCACATTTGAAATTGTTTTTTCCTATTGCCACTGTCGACTCATACACCGCAGAGGGTGGGTAATAGGAGTCTTTAAGTTAGAAAGAAACTCGAGAAAAGTCGGAAGTTGGAGTTGAATAAACTTGAGAATTCCTGGCGGTACATAATTACAAGCATTTCCCGCGAACCGAATAACTTTACCAAGAAAAAGAATTGATCTTAAAGATTAATAGGTGTTTCGAGGAATTGGTGGCATGAGTCAAGGATCCGAAGTCGTTTCGTTTATTGCTTTTTTAGGTTTTTTTGCTATCTTACATCCCTTCGTATTTCTAGATTTTAGTACATGAAACCGACAGCGTTATCAAATATTCGTAAGGAAAAGTGGCAGGTCTCAAGTGACCTGTCTGTTATTTTACGAGCTGTTAAAAAAAGAAACCTTGTCCGAATTCGTTAATATTAAATTAAAAAGCGAAAGTTTTTTCCAGCAATTTTCTTGCATTTCCCAGCAAATAGTTTCCTAAGGTGGCGCATGCCCTAAAGTGCGCCTCTATTTTATATTTATCTGCGCTCGGAACCGCAACAGCCCCTTGGAGCTGAACGCAGAGGTGCACTATCTGGGGGTGTTGAGCACCACCGCCAGAACCTATCCAGCGCTTGGGGCTGCGCTGGTGATGGGGCCCCCTCAACGGATCCATTTCAGAACCAACCCGGACCCCAACACCAGCAGCAGGACTATCGGCCTCAAGTTGCGGGTGTGAAATGAAAATAAATCGACTGCACATTAAGAGATCTCATGAAATTTATTATCTGAGCAGCAAATTGTGTGGTTAGTGAGTTTTTAGAGCGGCGGCGGCGGCGGCGGGCATGCAAGCGAGACTTGAAATATTGCGAAATTTATGAGGACGCCGGGGAGGGTAATATTTCTGATCGTTTTTATGGCATTAATTAAACAATGGAGAGTGCTCCAGCTAAATTAGGTGTATTGTGTAGAATTGGCTCAGATTTATACATTATTATAACATTAAAATGAGAATGAAGTACGGTTTTGGAGTTAAAAGGTTTTGATGCGACGTCCGCATCGTGTCGTTAGAAAATTAACTTTCTAGTTATCTAAAACTACATATAATAAAGATTTAATTTACCTTTGGGGAAAACATTTCAAGATGAAAATGAAAATTTTAGAATCATTTATTTAATAGAGCGTTTATCGTTTAGAAAATAATCGCATATATAAAGATTTTAATAAATATGGGCACCGCAAATTTATAAAATCATACATGTGATCGAATTCTGCGTATGATGTAATGTATTTTTTTAGATTTTATTGGACTATAAATTTCAGATGCAAACTTCGAAAAATCCATGATTAAAAGTATTTTGAAGAATTAAATACAATTGTGCAATACCTACGTATTTAACTATTTTTGAAAAAAAAAAAACGATATGGACCCTACAAAACCAGCCATAGATAATGAATTCGAAATGTATGTAGTTTGTATTTATTCTGGAAGGATGAGAATTTATAGACAAAAAATATTCTTTTTAACATGATGTTTATAGCTTGCGTTTTGATGGAACATTTATAAATTAATGACATTTTTCAATTTCATTTAGGTATATTATTGTAGTGTGTTTGCATCATCAAAATGTTTTGATGGCTTGTTATTTTAGCTAGCGAACTAACGGCAATTTCGGAATATTTGTCGTTGAGATTAATAAGATATGTTGTATTCATCTAAGTGAGTACGAAAAAGCTAGTTACAACCTTATATCGCGCTGATTTTTTATCGAATTTTAAAAAATAAAGCTACCATACCTATCTACTATCGCGTCTCCCCCTGTAATATCGTGTTAAGATGACTCTAAAAAATAAAAGTTCCCAGGCGGCAGAAGTGCGACCGTCTGCATTATTAAACTAGTAAATTCTACGTTTAAATATTACGCTTAACTTAATGACAGACACAATGAAATTATTTCATTTGAATTTGTTTTACAAATACTCAATATCGTAGTTATAATTTATTTCATGCAGCGTTATTCGAATGGTAGAAGTTACTTTATTTGCTTTTTATTATACCTTTCTAATTAGCATAACGATGAAATTATATTTATTGTGTATGCCATAATAACTAAAAAAAATATTAATAATTTGTTAACGCAACAACTTTTGCCGCTTGTATATTCTTTTTTTTAAAGCCTATGCAACAACAAAAACAGTGGCAGACACGATAGTATTGTATACATATACCCTTTTTTTCAAATGATATTTTAAAACAGCACCAAACTGTTGACAGAAATTTCTTATATTATTTAATTTATATAAATCTTTAAATTTATCATATTCTATCGGACGATTAAATCATATACATTTTTCTGTCATCAACTCGCTAGCTACTACTCTTTCGCAGCATTTTTAAATTCCTATTTTAAATGTTTATTATGTTGTTTGGACTATTAGGTACGTATAATATTAAAAACGTAAATCGCATTTAAAACATTAACAAAGAAGGTACTACATATGTACTACGTTTGTAAAAATTCCTACTTTATAGGTGCTAAAAATTTCAACAAAAATATATTGAAAGAAATTACGTAAGTAATTTAAAATTAGTAGGGGTTTATCATTGCTTTTACAAGTAAAATGATTTTATTCTCATCATCAAGAGGATATTTAAAATTTCTTTGGAAAAATAATAAATAAAAGTATCCATTTTGATTTTGCAAGCAAATGTATAAATTTGTAACAATATGTTTATTAAATTAAAGCTTTTTAAAAACATTGATATCAGATATGTGCATATAAATATATATTATATAAATTTCAAGTTTACCTCATTAAGTTATGAAATTTTCAATTTTTCCAGACCATTAAGCTGTAAAATCTCAATGCGCAAGCTTTCATTACTAAATACTATCATGAGTAGATTTCAAATAAATTACAAATTCCGGTGGTTTAATCTTCTTGAATAAAGCTACCATCCACAACATTTTGTGGAAATTTTATAAGCCCTCTTTTCAATCAAGCTTTTGCTTTATTTTCAGAAGTGCACTGTCATAATTTTAATAATCGGATTACGCACATATGCTACTTGTGCTCGTGCAGTTTCAACAATAATCTCTCATGTTCCATTGAAATTGGAATGTATGTATGGATGAAACTTTCCAAAATTGCAATTTTTCCGAGTACGAAAGAACACAGAGGCTTCATTTCCCTGTAATATCAACATAAAATTCCCCAACTGATCTCATGCTGGGAACGTTTATTATTAATCCGCAAAATCCCAAGATTTTTTTTCATAAAACGAAATTACATTGGATCTGCTTTTGGTTTCACAAAATTATCAATAAACAAGCACAGCCCCCCAGTCGTCGTTTGTCGCCCATCAGCGATATCATCCGGCAGCATTCATTTGCGCCATTTCACGCAACTTGTAATCAGTCACATGGCCTCTAATAGACATCCCCCATTCATGAGCTTATTTCCCTGGCATGAGTTCCGTGTCGTTTGAATTTTCCGTGGCAAACAAAACTTTTTCCCATGGTTGAACCCAGGGACTCTTGTCATCCCCCCGGGGGGAAGTTGAACGATACAACAACTTTTCAGACCGTTTAAAATTGCCAGAGTCGCGCTCTACCGCACTCCCTGCCAAATACCCTGTCACAGCATCCCTGATCCCCTGTACCCCCGTCCCCCGTGCCATCAAACTCGTTTTTCTCATCAAACTCACCCTGCTCGACGCTCTGATGGCACATCTCATCAGTGATAACTTCACGTAGCGCTCAAATATATCATCAACCCCAAAATTGAATTTATGTAAATGGCTGATAAGGTCCAGTGAAATCAGCTGATAAGGGTGGCTTGCGGCAGTCCTGCCCGACTCCTGTGGCACACCATGGTCCATGCCAGGCGCAAGAGAGCAATTACACTGGTCTACAAAATTAAACTTTCCTTTTAGTTGCTTGTATGAGATATATATTTTTGATTTGTTTAATCATAACTTATAACTAATATTGAATTAGTTTGATTTCATAAAAAAAAATTTAATAAAAATTAAAACAGATGGTATTTTGAGCATATTTAATGAAAACATGGCTCAAAATCCACCAATGTTTAATTTGGTTCAGAATTCTCATGTTTATAAGTCTCAGCGGTAATTCATTTATAAACTATATATTAACTTAAGGATAATATAAATCTAAGAAATAGACATTTTTATGTACTTCTGAGACTAAGGAACGTAATCATTTTTACCATCATATTTATATTCATTACTTTCAGGTTCTTCAGTTGGTCAATTCCATAAGTGTAGATAGGATTACATATGCTATTAGGATAGTATAATTAAATTAAATGAAATGTTTAAGTTTCGGATAACTCTTTCTTTTATTTATTTCAAACATTAGCGCAACTTAAGAGAAATATTATAAATAATTTTCAATTAAAACATAGAAAAGTGGTAAAATTTAGCGTTTGCGCTTTTGGCAGATGTTAAAAGTGTGCGGGAACATCGCGAATTCTGGTAGTCTATTAGACGAATGTTTAGTGATCTAGGGTTAATGGCATAGTAATTACTTTTCTAGTCAATATTTTCCTTAACATACATAAATGAGTATTTCATTAATTCATCGATATATTCCTCGGCTATGATGTTGGTGCATTATTATTATTTTTTCTGTATTTAGAAGAGGTAAATAATATTACGATTCTGTTACCAATCATGTTTTCATATTTGCATATGGTTGCCAACTCATTTTTAAATTCCTAATCGTTTTCAGTTTTAAGTTCGTAGATTGTAACTGTAGAATTAGACTTTATAACCAAATCAAAATAATCTTTTGAGACGTATCGGATATTACACGCCAAATCGGACACTATTTTTCTTTGGCATCTCTGATTTTTTTGAAACTTTTTTCGTTTTAGCAATGCTTGAGTTGAGACTTGAGACTAGCCTCCATGATCAATTTTTATTAAACCGTTCAAGAGATACATTACTCTTTTTCTAAATGCTCATAACTGCGCGAATAATCGGCCAAATTGCATTCTTTTTTTCCAAATGTTCGTTTTTCAACGAACTTTTCATAAAATATATCAAAATGTTTTTAAACGATTTTTAAGTTTCAAAAATAAATCGTAACTTTTGCCTGATTGTTTTTTTTCAAAATTGTTCAAATATTAAGTCTAGTTTGATAATGGGCAAACGATGGGATCTATTTTATTTAATTTTATAATTTTCCCTATTGAAAACGGATAATAATTATTTTTGCAGATTCAACAGCAACGATAATTTTTTCACGAGCATGTTCTACTTGTGTTTTTCATTTACTATACTATGAAATAATTAGTTAATAGAGAAAGGAATTCATTGACCTTTTCGGAAAATCTTAAAGACTAATAATTTAATAATCAAAATATATGCATATTGCAAGCTCCATACAATAATCCGTTATTTTGTTACAAATTTTTAGAAATGTTTAAAATACGCTATTTTGTAATTTTAGGGTTCCGTATCTCAAAAGGAAAAAAGGATCCTTTATAGGATCATTTGGTTGCCAGTCTGTCTGTCTGTCAAGACCTTTTTTCTCAGGAACGCGTGGAGGTATCAAGTTGAAATTAATATCAAATAATCAGGTCTTCAAACCCTTGGAGCTGTGAAAAAATCAAACTTCTATGTTAACGCAATTAAAAATTACGTCCGTTTTTGCCGCATATTTTGACACTCGTAAGGGAATCAAAACCTATAGAGGGTACCAGTAAAGGGAAAAATCATAAATTTGTAGTTATACATCATAAAAAGTTTTCTTTTAAACCTTTTTTTTCGTTTATGGAATTGTAATCTACGGGAAAAATTCTATAGAAATGATATATCACTTGTTTAGGAACCAAATTTATTGTAAACCAGTGTTATTATCAGTCTCTCTTCGCTAGGGAGGGGGGAGGAGGGGTAGGCTTCGAGAGCATCAGGTTTGCCATCCCGCCCGCTCCCTCGGGATGAATCGATACTGTGTTCGAAAGTCCGGGATACGAGTCCACCTGTGGGGGTGGCGAAGAGAACTCTGGCTCTCTTAAGTAAATAAGGTTGAACTCTCTTAAGGTTCCATTCAACCGGCGTACGCAACAACCGTCAGAAACCCACAGGAACCCCCAGCCGATTCCAGGTGCAGGAAGCAGAGCGGCCTGTCAATGGGAGTGTGCAAGGCAAGGCACACATGGCTCTGCTATTTTGTATTATTTTTTTTATTTTGTATTTTTTGGGTTAAAAGCTCAATGGGAGCAGGCTGGGATACTACGGGGGTGGTTTAGAGGGTAGGGTGCACTGTCAGTGGCATCCCCTCAATCCCGGCTGGGTGTACAGTACAGACACTAGACAGGGAGTATACCGGGAATGGCAGGACTGGGAGTGTGCAGTGTGGCATCACTCGCAGTATACACGAACGAGAGGAGTTAGGATTATTGGGGTCGATGGAAGAAGAATTTGCGAGCTTTGTATCATTTTTGGGGGAACTTTTGCAAGTGGGCTCCGGGGGGAGGAAATAGGGCTAATGTAGGCGGGAGATGACACTGGTGGCTGGTTCGCAGGCAGATAGACTGCCAGTTTGTTTCAATACAACCTTTAGTCACTGCCGGCGTTTCGTACTGTTAGGATACCCTCCGAAGGCAGCTGGGTACTTGGGAACGGTGTGCTCTCCGTATATAGTAAAGAAAAAATCAGAGATCATACCCGGTCCAGGGGATGCTGTGAGAAAGCATCTCCGGTGTACGGGAAATAAAAGCGTGCCAAGAATATAATTTTATTCAGTTTAATTTCCTTATTATTATTTTTTTTAAATATTAATCCTGGCGGTGTATTGGGATTGGATCATGTGAAATTTAAGAGGTCCAAGTGCGTGCATAAAAATATCCCCAGATAGTGTGATGTGCGCTTTAAACTACCGTCGTCTGGATGAGCTGCGATAAGGACGACAGTGTGGCCCCCGGTTCGAGTGCAGTTGCAGTGAACGAAAATTATGATTCCCCAGTGAAAGTGAAATAGTGTAGTTTTTATTTTCGCCTACAGCTTTTTTGTAGAAAGTGTGTTTCATTGCAAACCGACGACCAACTTTAGTTTCTTTTTTCCGTAGGACGTAGTATCGCAGTTGGAAACATTTAGGTGACTATTTTTTTGAATGTCCTTTTTTTTATTTTTCTTCTTTTGATATCAAGTCCTGTAGCCTGGTTAGGTGATACAAAATTAGGTTTGTCCTGTCGAGTTTTCTAGGAGGAAAATATAAATAAAATAAAACTTTTTACCCAGGGAAAAAATTTGCACTTTGAAGGAAACAGGAAATTTTCTGTAGGGAGCGTGGTAGACCGCGGAATTCTCATAATTTTGACAAAGTGAAAAACTTTCTTTTACGGAATGCGGCTAGGTATTTTGAGTGCGTGTAACGACAAGTGACTTGGGGATTTTGAGTCGGTTTTTGAAGCATTTTGCCCCTTAACTTGTGGTATCCTACTTTTGTGGGGTGGTTCGGCTTGCAAAAGGCCTACTTTGAAGGAGAAAACTCGATGAAAAGTAACGATATTCTTCGAAGAAGGTCGTATGGAAATGTTGTATCTTTTTTAAAAAGTTTTAAATTGTTCCCAGTTGTTTTCTGAGACAATTTTTTATATTAACTTTTAGCCGTAAGGGCGAGGCTTCAGAATTTTAGGGAAAGAAGCGTTCTTAAGGTGGTTGTCGCGCGCTAGAAACGCGCCGTGATGAAGCGTTGACATAGGTACATATATTACGTTGAATTTGTGTAAGAAATTGTTTCGGTGCGATATTTCATAAATTTCTGATTTATTCAAAACAATTTTAGGTTTGATAACGAGAAAGTCAGGAAGTTTTATTTCTGTTTTGTTATAAGATTTTTGTAAAGTGCTTATTACTCAAATGCATTGAATTAGTTAATTTTTATTCGGACATTACGTTTTAAACTTCAACAGTCATACTAAGCCTTTTGGACACTATCACAAATTTTGGGTTTTGAAAAACTATCATTGCTATTTTGGAACTGAGATTTAATTATCGAGGGAAGACCTAAAACTTTAGCTTTTTAGCGGTGATCTTAAGTTTGAAGTATGAGCGTTATTTTAATTGTGATAATTCTAATCAAATTACATAATTAAATAAATGTTTTTTAAAATAATAAATAGGTATATGCTGCTTGTACCTATATGGAAGTTGAAATAGTCATCACTCTACAGTCATGAAAAATAATTTAGATGAGTTTTGATAACATTTTAATTTTATTGATTCAAATTATCATTCTGGAATAAAGTTAGTGTTATGATATGATGTTTCCATTATTAGGGAAACTTCATAAATTACGTACGTACCAAAAGAAATATATTTTAATGATTTGTTAGCTCAATAAATTCGGATATGTTTACGCTGATAGTTAACAATTTTAGTACATTAATTTTATGTGAATAAAAATCGGCTACAGTTTACAGAAGAAAGCTGAAATTCATTTAAACCTATAATTTTGATAAAATGGAATACGCTTGAGTAGTGGTGGATTTATTGTTTTTAAATAGTGATGCTAACAAAAGAGGGCAATGTTTATATGTATAAAGGTCATGCAATTTTTTAAACGAAAATTAGTCAAACAATTATCCTTTTCTCGTTATCAAAAAATTTAGCACTGTGTTATACAATATAACAATTTTGTAATTAATGATAACATTTTAAAAGACTTAAATATTTATCAAACTAATTATACGCTGTACATCTGCCGGATTTTGATGTTGATGAATTGTAAAAATATAAATTTAGGTTCAAAATTGACAAATATTTAAACAAAATTTTTCGGTCACTTGAACTTCACTAGATATTTAACATAAAATATTCAGCATATTTGTTGGAAGTTGCGTCAAAAGGCGTTTTCACCATTTCCTTTTAAAATATTCCGAGAAAATCCTGTAAATAAACGAACTTAAAAAAAATCTTTGGGTGATCAATTATTAAATAAAGATCAATTGAAACAACAAATATGCATATACTTTAATAAAAAATATATTCTTTTTCAAAAAATAATTTTCTAAACGAAGTAATGAAGTATGAAATATATGTAGAAATAGTTTCGGAACTTTTTTGTAGTATCTACCTATTACAATTTTTGATTTTTTTCTATAGTTTATAGATACAAAGTTTTCGAAGAAGTGTGTTTTATCCATTCTGCTAGCTCAAAAATACTGTTTCGAGAACGCATTTAAAGTTTTGAGAATTATTCAAATGCGTATCTGCATTCAACGATTTTAATTTTAAATTGTTATTCCTGCCGAAATAAATAATAGCAGAAATTATATCTTTAAAATGCGAAATTGAAACCAAGGGTAGGTACTAAAGTTGAGAACAATAATTCGATGAGAGGTTTTGTCGTTACTTAAGTCGGTGACATTATCGTCGGCGTTGAATGAAAAGATAATCATTTAAAGGTCCAATGAAAATTCTAAACAGATCAAAAACTTCCCAGTGAGATCTGGCCAGTGCTTCGGATTGGAACGCCGACCATTTTTGCGGGCTCGTTTGTCTCGGCTGACGAGCTATTTATTCACAACAGAATTATAGTGAAGGAAAAACGTGAAATTTTGTCCGCGGCGGGCAAATCGTAACAATATACATATTTGGGGATTTTGGTTCTGAGGGTTTGTGCTAACCATTGCCAATCGTTAAAATTACACGAATGTTTATATTGGTTAAGGCTAAAGGTAGTAAAATGAAAGAATTATTACAAAAGCCGTTTGAAGATCATGAGACCAGTAGTTGTAAGTTTGTATTTGAAACTCTGACATAAGCACATAACTATTTCATATTTTTGAGAGCTGTAAAGCAAGTTCTTCTTCCCCTTAAGTCTTTTTATTAATTTTACAAGTGGATTGCAGCAGTAGAAATCTCAGAAATATCATTTGAATTGTATGTTTACTATTTTAACCAGAGCAAAATCTTATAAATGTTGGTATCCCGAGAAAAAAAACCAGATCATTATACATTGTGCGCTTGTGACCAGTACCTATACTTACTCCTTGCTCCACTTATGATTAATGATATACCACATTCATCGATTATTTCTTTCTGATTTAATCGCGATGCAATTATTCGACCGCGATTAATCAAATGAGCAATGAATCGATAAATTTCTAATATTTTCTATGTTTAGTTGTAGATAGACTAATAAACCTTAACATAGATCGCGCTCATTTGTTTTGGTCTAATTTCTATCAGTACAATTTATAATTCGCAATCGTAATCGTTATCTAAACTGTTTGACATAGAATCTTGTAATTACCATGCACACAAGTGGTTATGATATGAACTTTTAATGGAAATTATTTTAGGTATTCTCTAATGAAAGTAAAAAAATTTTGGCATTTTACAACTACATAATATTAAGTTAGGATTATGTAGGGGAGACCGGGTACAAAAGTAACGGCGGGTCGAAAGTAACAAAGGCTCTGTAGGTCTACCCAATAGTCAAAATACCGCTTCGCTGCCATCAGGTGATGGCCGGTGGCGCCCCCCTCTCTTGCATTCAGTAGCCGCGCGCGCCACGCGCTGCTAGGTTTTGTGAGAGGACAATAAGTGATTTCACAAGTCAAAAGTAAGTTTTTTGACGTTCACTTATTTTATGTTTACTAATACTACTAAGAATGATATTGATCTGAAAATTTGCATATAAATTCTAGATTAGATTTATTGCACAGTGTTTTAATTCATTTTTGTCTAGCACGTTCCGTTTTCAGGTTATCGTCCATGTTTTAACAAAAATATGGTAGGGTACAAAAGTAACATAGCCCTATGGGTAGACAAGTAACATGTTACTTTTGTCTCCGGATTGATTTACTGATTGCGAGTCTGAATAGAAGACTGATACTGAATAGTGTGATTAGAAAAAATTATTATCATACAATAATTTATGTCATTAATTACTAAACACAGTTTCTAAGGAAGAGTTAATAATATTGATTTTTTTTCGTAAAATATATATTTTTTTAGCATTTAAAATGAAAGTGCTTATTTGTGTTATTAATAAAAAAGGTTTCTAATAAATAATTTGTTGATTTAATATGTAATATCATAATTATTACAAACCATTTTGTCCTGTTACTTTCGACCTGCCAACGTGGTCGAAAGTAACAACGGACGAATTTTTTTAAAGTCTCTGTGATTCATTAAAAATACACAATAATCAGGCAAATCAAGATACTAATGTAAAGAACATGAACGGAATTTTTATATGGCTATATTAATTTCATCAAAATAATAACACCTAACCAGAAATCAAGGTAAAAGTAAAAAATGTTACTTTTGTACCCAGTCTCCCCTATACATATAGGTAAAAAATAAAAATAATAAACATTTTTTTTTTGTTAAGGCTACACTTAGACACAATACCCATACAATACCAATACATATTACCCACTATTAATCTAAACAACAAAACAGTATATAGTACTGACTATTGAGTATATAAAGATTTTAAAATTACTATTAAATATTAATCAATATTTAATTTCTTTTTTTATATAGTTTGATATTACAGTAAAATTCATGCCTATAGTTTTAGTTTTTTTGTTATATTAACTATTAACATTTTGTTTATTTATTGTTTCGCTTAATACAAGCTACAGAGATAGATTTAAATTATGACTTAGAGTAACTAGATTAACCTAAATTATTACTAACTAAGGAGGGGAAGGATTCGGCAGGTATATTATTACGTTTAGAAGTGCCACATTAAATATTAGGTACATTTCTTACAATATGTTCAAAAAAAAAAACATAAATTTAAGACCTATTTTAAAACGTATTCTTTAAATAATAAAATGTCATAAAAGTCAAACCTATTGAAAACTTAACAACAGGGAAAAACATTTAGCCAAAATATTTTTAAAACTCAAAAATATAGGGGTTTATGCATTTTATAAAGCTTAGGTATTTTAAAGGATTGCGTTATTTTATTTGTAATGACGAGATTTATATAAGTATATATGTATGTACCTACATAACATTTTAAAGTGAATACGATCATCCGGAATTATCATAAGTACGAAAAATTGACGCAATATTCAAGATAATTAGCTAATAAATACAGAATTTAATATTTAATTAATCTACTTGTGTTCACACCTAAAAAGTCCTATTGACCTTTTAGACGAGAGCCGGCCCACCCGCTTCGCTGTTATGAAGCTCAAATTAACACCTTCCCCTGGCCGCAAAGTCAACAGACCATTCGCTGTACGGTCGCTTTAGCTCGATTTTGCTGTATTTAGGGTCCGTGGCTAAATTTGCGATTTATGCGAATTAATAAGCCTTCCTTCTCCCTGCGGCGGGTGGTCGTCCGGATCCATCTGTTTTTGGGGGCCGACCCTTTTCCAAACCCTCTTTTCCGGCATCCAACAGCTGACGAAATTGAAAATTCATAAAAAAATTTCAGACACTCATTAACCGGGTCGTTGTGCAAGAGTCCGCAAGTTGTCCAAACACTTAGCAGCTGCCCATTATGAAGCCTCAACCTTAATAATCGCCTTCCTGGAGCATCACTCCCACGCCCACGCCCGCGCCCGCGCCCGTTCCACACCCGGGTTGTGTAGTCCTCCTCTCTATTTACCGAGTTGACATCTTGAAACTCGGGGACTCGTTGACGCGAAAATGAGGACAAAAATCTTTTCAAATGGGTGAGGAGCGCCGCCAGGAGGACCTGCACAAGCAGTCGAACCTCTGCTGGGGCCCCTCCAGTGTGTGCCGGGCGCGCCGGAGGTGAGGTGATTGCTTCCAGGACGAATGATATCCTTCGGGGCCCTGTCCTCTTCCCTGGGACGGTGCATGGTGTAGGGCTTCGCTGCATCATGTGTGGGGGGCGCTGCGCTAACGTACGGGGGTCCGACGTCCGCTCGGGTCACGAAGCCGCCCCCGTGCCTCGTCTCGTCTGGGCCTGGCATCGAGCTCCATCTAATGAGCTCCCGCGCGCCCAGCTATTTAATGATTGTTTCATCCCGGAGCATTCCTTTTCTAAATCCTGGGCGAATCCACCGGAGCGCCCTCGGAACAAAAGGCCTTCAAGTGTGGTGGCCATTAATGATTCAGAATGGAGCCCGGCGAGCACTTAACACCCCGACGACTGGCACCTTCCCCGGGCGTCGAGGTGCTATAACGGAAACTCTTTGCCTCCGGGAGCAGCTCCTGCTACCGCGCCTCTTCCCCCCGACCCGTGTGTGTATTATTTTCGCTTTCCTCCTTCATCTTTTTTTTTATTTTTCATTTTTTTTTGCCTCCTGAAACTCGCTATGTCCTGAGACTGGGCTGAGAGCTGAAGTAGTACAACTTAATCCCACCGCGCGGCGCCCCACTTGATGCAGTGCCAATAAATGGAAGTCTTGAAAGGGTTATCGCCACGTTTCGGGACGGGGGTGAACTAATGGAGGCATTGTCACGCTTCTTTCTACAGAGCGCCACACGCGACGGTGTTTTGTTGACATGTTACTACACTCTCCCCTCCGTCACCATCAACCCCCTCCGTCATCATCAACCTACCCACATAACGGTGATGTAATGGGAATCGAGATCCGGAGGGCTTTTGTGCCGACGCCGCCGCCGCCGCCACGGCCGCACTAGCGGTGGTGAAACGAAACACACTTGCGGGGGTGTAGCGGACGGGGGTTTGTGAGAACAGAAGACCTCCTTTCGTTGGAGTTTTGTTGACTTTTGAGCTATCGGAGTGCGTTTTAATGGCTCCAACTTAAGCGGTTTTCAGTTATAATGTTTTCACACCACTCGCACACATCCACCCCTACTCGATCTCAGGGCTGGGCAAACATATCAATCATTCCCTGTTCGTTTTAAATCCGGGATCCCTCCGACCAGGAGGAGGAATTCTATCGTTTTGTTCTGGGATCGGCTAGGCACTCGATTTTCCTTGGTTGCTTTTCAAAAGTCAAGGATACACCGGAGAAAATCACTTTTTGCTACACTTTCCCCAAAAACATACATACTATACATATATGAAAAGAGAGAACAGCTTTTATTCAAATTCAAACTGAAAGAAATTGAGTCTATTGAAGTCCTCCCTCGCGTTGTAGGACTTTACCTACGAAAAGGGACTTCGTAGGGTTGGTTGGGAATGTTTTCCAAACTTCTGGTTACTTAGAATACACGTAGACGTTTTAAATTTTCAGGATGAATTGTTTGGTAGCTTCCATTGTCTGCACTATTTGGTTAAGGAAAAGGATCTAACGATGGTAATTCTAAGAGCTGTTATTTTAAGGGATTTTTTGATTTCACCTCATGCTGTTTGGAAATGGCTATTCTAAAATTCATAGCGTAAATAGCTTGCGGACGGATAAAAGAAGTGCAAGAAATTTGCATTTTCCTTTTGAAGTGGAATTTTAATATGATTATAAGGCGGTAAATAAATATTGGTTGTAGTTTTGCATTTAGGATAAATTTTCCGTTTGCGAACAATAGAAGATCCAACAAAGCATGAATAGGGGTTTTTCTGTTAGATTCTACATACATATATGAATTTATAAACGATCTTGTCAGAGCCGAATTTAAAGGCTTTTGTTATTGAATTGGTGCCTAACTTGCACTAGTTAAATTGTCCAATCTGACCCAACTAACAATCAGCCTGGATTTTGTCATGAATAAATTTAGACTGGAAAAAGTTCTCAGAGGATCAAATACTATTAATGTAAAACCACACGGTGATAATATCCTTTTTTTAAAAATTATTATTAAAAGCAATATGCAAAAACAACTTTTTTAAAAACAAGCTTTTGATGCTCCATGTCATCATAATATTACATTGTCACGCGATATACAAATGCATACAAAATTTCAGCTCAATCGGCAACTGGGAAGTTGGTCAAGTTGGTCAGACACCGAGACAGGTGAAACTAAATAAAAGCTTGTAAAAATAAAAGCAATGTCGGTTCCTCGGTACGGTACTAAAGGTATATATGAAAATATTGGTCAAAGAAAATTGATTTTAAACTTATTTTATTCTCTAAACGTTTATCTAATGAATAAAAAAATTTCAATCTCCGATTTATAGTTGATGAGGTAACATACACACACATGTAGTAGTTTTATAGTCAAAGTAATTTTCACTATGGCAGAACAGCTCTAGACACATTAAAAAACGATGAGAAATAATAATCTAATTGCTTAAATTATATGTACATATATCGTAAATAAATTGTGGAATATTAAACATATATTTAGTGCACATACATAGGTATATAAAAAACAATAAAAGCTTATCTTTCGTACATAATTACTACTTATCGAAGATTGCTTAATGGCCCTTAGAAAAATCTTAGCTAAAAATGAAAAAACTTGAGAAACCCATATTTTTGTGGTTACAACAATATTTTAAAATACTCTGAAACTGTGAAAGAACTTAGGTTAATAATTAAATTTCATTTTTAAATAGAGTTATAAAACGAGCTTCATTAATATAATATTCATTCGACCATTTTCTAAACTAAAGGATTGCATTTTTTCGGTGCCGTTGTTGTAGGCGCGATTACTCTCATATTATTTAATCTATTACCGTCAAATTTTTCGTATACATATATGGGCTTAACGTCTTAATGTATTGTGTAGGTATTAAAATTAAAAAAATTAGTCAAAGGAGTGTTGAATGATCTTCCTTGCGTATTTAAGTTTTCTTAGCGCTTTTAACCAAATTTTGGGCACGTGGTCGATTTAAAAAAAATTACTTTCGAATGAGCTTCTATTCATTAAAACTCGTACATTTTTGGCGGAAATACTTGGCTTAAATTGGGTTTTGATTGAACTTTGTAGGAATGTTCTTTTAGGATTAAAAATGAGGGATATTAAAAAGCTAACTTTAAAATTTTGAAAAGTGATATAGTTCACTGTTGCAGTTTCTCTTTTTGGGGTAAAAATTATATAAAAATTTTAAACCAAAAATGTTACCCCCAGATTTCTTTAAAATTCTACACGAGTGGTGAAAATAAGTAACATTTTACTTTACTTCAATTTGTCACTTTATAAGACCAAGTGCACGGCCTTAATTTAAGGTATTGATATGAAAAAATTTTCAACGAAATTTTCAAAAAATTGTAGAGGTCAAATTTTAAGTTAAAGTTAAATATTTCGGGAAAATAAGTGAGCAGGAAATTTGTCTTGCATTATTTGCCATTTTTGACTTCAAATGAACACTCCTACAAAGTATTATCAAAGTCTGTGTAGAGATCTCAAACACAATCTGTTGAGCAATTTCCACTAATCAATAGTCCACTGGATTTGTATAATAGAATTTCACAGTGGTTAGTATGTCACTATGTTAGCCACTCATTTATTTTATGTTCATTCCACTAGTGTCGATTTCTGGAATTAATAGAATGGGGTCCATTATATCGGTCGTTTGGCAAAAGTATTATATGTACATAGTTATTTGTGAAATTTGATAATGAGAAAATTTACAAAAATAACTCAACTAAGAATCGTGGTTTTCTTATTAGAGTATGCTTCTAAATTTTTAATAATTTAAAATCTGCTGCTAAAATTATTTAACCCTTGAGAGATTTTCATTATCGCATCTCCGAAAAAATCTAACTTTAGGTAGGTACAATAAAACAAAAGAAGCAAATAAATATCGCGAATATTGTTATATTTATTTAGTATTTGAAAAATAAAGTATCAAATTGATACCGAAATCTCTTGAGGATTAATTGAAAGTACTGCCATACTAAAAATTGCTTAATTATGGAATAGTTATATACATATGTCTCATTTACGGGGTTATTTCTAAGCATTTTCCATTTTCGGAGAAAACTATTCAAATCAAAGAAAACATTTTCCGCAAGAGACTTTTATAAAAGAGATGAACTATGATTTATCCAAATAGGATACTTAAAACTTTCTGTATGATGAGCACTGGGTTTTCTTAGTAAATAAATAAAGGATTTGTGGAATAATATGATATGCTTTTATTAAATGCGTATATGAGGAAGTTTTCTTTTAAATTACTTCTTGTGTTTTTTTAAGGTATGGTTACGAATACATTTTAAATTGAATTTTCATAGAAACCTTAGATTTAGTCTTGTTATAGCGGTTTGTAAGAAATAAAATAAACTTAAAATGCTTTTAATTCTTTACAGATGCAAGACAAGTGGGGTCCCGGAAGGCAGCTATGGTTTCGAATGTGATTCTCATAACATGTGAGTACTAAGTGTGGCTCATTGAGACTGTGGTTTTATATTGAAAAATATATATTACTTTTTTTATAATATATCCCTAAATGTTGAGGATAAAAAGTCGGTTTGAAATCAAAAAATTGGAAAATTGCAACGTTTGTGCCCTTCAGGTGTACTTATAGGAGCAACGACACCACCGGTAACGTCTTCGAGCGGTTCAAGAGTTCCAACGTTCATCCAGGAGCCGCCATCGCGTCTTTTGTTTAGTAACGACACCGGCACTCAAGTTTCATGCTCGGCTCACGGGAGTCCTCCACCGATTGTGGCTTGGATCCTCAAGGATGGTTCAATGGCAACAAGTGTTCCTGGACTAAGGTAAGGATGGGATTTCGGGACAATGGAATATGAAAAAAAAAAATAAAATAAAAAAAAATTATATTGTATAATACAAAGTTGGGGGCGTAATCGTGAAAGACAGGAATTTGAGCGTATGTTCACGCGTGTCTGCTTTTTCGCGTTTCTGGATGCCATCGCCTGTCGCCGGTTTGGCGGTTTATTGTGCAATAAAATAAAGGAGGAAGCGCTCCTGAGTCCTGACAGCTTGAGGAAGGTTGAGACAAGCTCAGACAGACGGCAGACAGGAAGGCAGCCTCGCTCAAGGCAAAGGCTTGACGTTGCGCCCGCCGATATTTGATATACCGGGCGCTGAGTTGAGTGGCATCCCGGACTTCGAGGGGAGGAGGGGGGATAAGAAAGTCTATAAAGTTCTTGCCTGCGGTAAGAAAACGCGGTTTGACAGTTATTTGCCTCAAGCGATTTCTGTGAAGACAGCGACGACGTTGAAAAATTACGATCGTAAATAACATAGTACTGTCGGGAACGTACTCCAGATGTATTCTCCCGCTCGATTCACTTACATTTCCGCCTTTTTCCGCGGCACGATATGTCAGGACTCAGGAGTTACAGGGGCGGAGACCCACCTCTGCATAGTCGACGGGAATGCACCAGGGAACAGCTGCACTATAGATGCGCTTCCTCCCAAATATGCACCAGGAGCGAATTTTCCAGCTTTTTTATTTTTAATTTATTTATTTTTCGTCTGCTTTTCCCTTGTATGTAACTTGTATTGCTGAGGTCTGAATATCGCGCCCGCACCACCCCCCAAAACCCTTTCACAAATTAACAGACAAACAGACGGATTCGTGCATTTTTTGCCTCCTCAACCCTTTTGCTCGTTTCGCAGACAAACACCCGGAAACGGAACGCTGTACTTCCCCCCGTTCCTCGCGCAATACTTCAGGGCGGATGTTCACGAGGCAACCTACCGATGCCGGGCGAGTAATGATGCCGGAACAATTTTAAGCCGGGACGTTCGGGTGCAGGCGGGTAAGTTGCAGGTTTACTTGATTTAACCCTGTTTTTACCTCTTGCATCTCAGTGAAAATTAATCAATTCATGTTGAGGTGTTACTTTGTTTTATCGTTTACCATCCCTACCCCATACGCCCCGGGCTTAATTTGACTCATCCCACTTCTGAAAATTGCAGTCGTTCGCCGAATTTTCAACGTCCGAGTGGAAAACACCGAAGTCTACCTGGGCAATGCGGCGCTCATCATGTGTGCGATCCCGGACTATGTGCGCCAATATGTCACCGTGTCAAGCTGGAACAAGGGAAATGAGGTTCTTCTGCCCGATTTAACCGATACTGGTGAGTAGAGTACCCCACTACAGTGGCAGTACCCCCGGGGACGCTCCGACTCACCTGCCGCTTTCAATTATCGTTACCAGGAAGGTATGTGGTCCTATCGACAACCGGCGACCTTTACATTCGATCCGTGCGACCCGAGGACGCTTCTGTGAAGTTCTCCTGCATGACTACGAACACGCTCAGTGGTTCAAGGCAACGGAGCGATTCGGTGACTCTGAAGGTCAAAGGTGAGTAACCTTTGTGCATTGCCATCTAGGACTAAAATAGTCTCCGGCGAAATCCACCTTTGCATAAAAATTTGGGAATATGCTACTCTATATACACTCTAACAAAAAAATAAATCTAAATTTGCAACATAAATAAACTAAAACGGGTGTAAAATCCTTGTAAAATTACACTACGAGTTGAATTTCAAGACTTTAATACCTATGTATTTCAATTTTTTTTTTGTGCAATTTTACGCCAATTATCTCGATTTTACAAAAACATCGGTGTAAATAAAAAATAATCTAAAAATATAGTAACTTTACATCAAATGATTCAAGAAATCAAATTAAAGAATAATGCGTTTAATAAAAATGAATTAAAAATTTAAATAAATCTTTCTTTTCATATCTATATCTTTGTATTTATAAACTTTGCTGTTGAAAATTGTAATGTCATGGAGAGGTTTAGTAAAGTCTTATTTAAGGCAAAAATTAAGATAAAATATAATATACTACTACTACACAAAGGAGTTTTTCTAACTGATTACCTGCTTGACGGTAAAGTAACCTTTTGTAAGCAAGGTATTCGCAATTGCTGTTCAGCTATGAATTTTCAGTTCACGTGCAATAAATGTATGTTCCTAATTATAATCTTATAAGCTGCATACAGAATACTTATAAAAACAAACAATTTGAAAAATCACCTTTATGTTTATTATAGTACATATACTTTGTTTTAACTTTGGGACGGAAAAAGACTTCATCGAATCTCCTTTTTTACATACAATTAGAATATCTAGTAGTAAAGTTTATAAACAACTTTTAAATCTTTATGCAAGAAGAGTATATTTGGTTGGACAATTTATTCATTGTTTGACGTAAGATTATACAATTATTGGTGGATTTTCCCTTTGTTTTGCGTATTACTACACTTTAAAGTAAAACTTCTTCATTATTATTGTAAAATTGCTGCAGTTTAGATGTGTTCCCCTACAATTATTTTGGTGTTAAACTTTAAGAATACGCCACATCGTAAATTTACCCTTCTTATATGAGGAAAAGAGTTGCATCATATTATAGTAGTTAAATTACATCAAAATTTTTTACAGTGTACATATATTCGGATTAAAATTTATTTTTAAATTTGTCATTGAAGCAGCAAAGGATGAAGTTAACTCATTCAAACATTAAAATTTACCTGAAAAATATTGACTGTTGGAATGTTCTTTAAAGAGGATAACAAAATATTTTTTTAGGAATGATCATTGTTTATTGTGTAAACTTTATATGTATATATACAATAGTATCTATATTTAAGCTACTTTAATACATTCAATTCGTATCTATTAATTTAAGAATGTGTTATTGATAAATGAGAAAAGTAATTGATATGTATAATAAAAAGTATTATAATATTTTATTTATTGCACAAGCAAACTGCTGCGCAAAATATTAAAATTACTTTAGCCTTTAAAATAATATAATATTTCCTTTAGCCTTTTAAATAATATTCCCTTTAGCCTCAATACAATCCTCAGGGCTTCTGGTGGGCCATAGAAGATGACTAACATTATTTTGTTGCAGCAATTTGTATTTAGGGTATTTTAACTTATCCATACACCTCAGATTAATTAAAAACTCTGCACTTTTGGCTCAAAGAATAATCATGCATCGTGCATTAATTTCCCTGGTAGTTCTTATAATTAATAATACAATCCTTCACAGCTTTTGCTTAATAAGGTGTCAATTTTTATTTATAGTAATTAATTAAAGTTATGATTTAAAGGGGCGGTAAGATAATACTGTTTTGGTCAATATGAAAATTAAACTAACATACAATTTTAATTTTCATATTGACCGAAACAATAGCATATTGGGCGATAAAATTTAATTGGACAATACGGTCAGTATATAAATCAGAATCGATCAATTAATATTGAATAATATTGAATTAAATATAACTGTTGTAAAACAAAAATAATTAGTAAATATTTGTATAGTATATGTGTACTTTTAAACAATTTTTCGTGCAAAAAGATCGCATTCTAGAATACCGAACTGTCGAACTATTTATTGAACTGCCTAATCATTAATTTTATCGCTCAAATAATATAATTGTGATTGTAAAGTATATTTATTCAATCTACTGTTATATTTATTTCATTATTTTATACTACTTTCTACGATTAATTTAATTTAGCTCCAAAGGAATTTAATACAGCGCCCTATTAAATTTCTAATTGATTTGTATTAGAATGTAGTTGACTGATTTTTCGTTTTTAAAAACTGCAATATCTAAATAAAATATTTCTGGCATTATAATTAAATAATTTTTTTATAATATTTTTTTCCAGAGCTTGGTAAAAATATAGCTCCGAAAACATCCCAGAAGCCAGTGATAGAAATGAATGTTGACCGGGGTAATGATGTCCATTTGCCATGCAATATTCAGGGAAATCCTCTGCCAATTTTCACGTACGTAAAACAATTAATACTATATTATTTCTGTAAATTGTATCTATTCAAGTTTATAAAACACTAAAATTATGTTCGCAGATGGTTCCGTGTTTCAGATTCAGGTGCTTTGTACCCAATTCCGTCATCCCAGCGAATAATAATTTCGAGGACTTTACTACTTATCAAAAATGCAGAGGACCGGGATACTGGAAAATGGGTATGTGTCTCTGTTTTACAGTGTAACTTTATCGCATGACAAGTGAATTGTGCACATTTGAAACTCGCTGGGAGTCCGATTTTGAAGGGTACATGAAACAAAAAATGCCCACAAACAAGGATAAATTAGCGGACATTCCCTTTTCCAAACGAGTGGACTGACTGACTGGTTGGCTAGTTGGCTAGATGGCTTTTCTGGCTGGCTACTAGCCGGACTAAAAGGGATCCCGCTCCAGAATTTTCCGGAAGGGTAATCCCATATTCTATTAACCCTTCGCCCATTTTCCTATTTTCAGATATGCCAGGCATCGAATCAATTTGGGGAGCAGCGAATTGAAATCCGGCTGGCGGTGCACTCGTATGTGTCGGTGCATATCCTACCACAGGTGCAGATCGTGAATTCGGGCGGAACTGCAATATTCAATTGCACCACAACCGGAACATCAATAGATGGCGTTGAGTGGCTGCACAATGGGAAGCGGGTAATGGGAGATAATGCACTCGGCACCGACAGAGACAAGTATGTAAACATAGAAGTACATAAACGCCCCGGCTATGTTGGGAGTTGTACAGTAGCCACTTCTCCATAATTACCCAGCCGCCCATTATGCTCCTCGTCGTCGTCATCGCAACCACCCACCCACCCACAAACCCACAAACCCTCTAATGCTCCCTGAGTTTTGCTTACTTCAAGCATTTCTTGAATTGCTGGGGGTAAGTGCTTTCGGAGTGGCGTACAGGTGGCGCTGATGGTGGGGGGCGAACTTATGAATCCCACGATGATCTCCAAACACCGCAAAGTGATTTTGAAATTACTCGAAATTCCTTTAATTGAAACTCATAGTAGAAATGGGAAGAGTACAGCGGGTTGAGGACTGCAGCTGGCGGCGTTTGCTTTGCCTGCACTCAGTTCTCATTTTCAAAATTAGCAAAAATACTTAGGGGTCATTCGGGTAAAGCACTATGGGTTCTCTACAAAAGTGCTTATGGCAACAAATTATGCTAATGGTTTCAACCGGGCCAAATTCCACCTCGCCGAACATTCCGAATGACCCTAAAACTTTTTCCATTGATTCTTGGAACGTTGAGGTTTTATTTATTTTTATTTTTTTGTGGTTCGTTTTAAGAATTTCAATTAGACCACCCACATGGACGTGATACATCCCGAAACATAATGATAAAACACGTCTGATGGTTATTTTTAACTTAAATTATCCTTTCTTTAAGTTATAATATGGATAGAATTATAGAGATACTTTAAATTCAATCTAAAAGTGTTTATACACTTCATAATAATTAGATGAAACTATGATTAATTGCATATAAGTCAAATTTAAAATAAGCAACTTATTTATTTTCTAAAACTATTCAAAATATCACAATTACGATTAGAAAAATTATTTCTGGTTTACGGAACAGATTTGTTTGAAAATGCATTTTCATACGAGTGCCTATTCAATAATTAAAGAAAATATTGTTAAAACTTTATCTTTTAAATTATTTAGATCTACGTTCAATTTTGCAGTAGTTAGATAAATTTATATTCAAATAGGCTATGATTTAAACTCTAATGATAATACAATTTTTGCATTGAGTGCACATGTGCACGGGACATTTGATGTTATTGCCAAATTTACATTACAATTATACCAATTTTACAATTTCACAGAACATTAGAGAATAATTAAATTTGATATCAAAATAAGAGTGAAAAAACAATGCATGCCAGGCGAATTGCAGAATGTAAGTGGGCACTTTCGAAATGTAAATTTTCCAAATATGTATAAACACGCGGTATTTAAGTGTTTAAATCCAGTCGAAAATATTATTGAACCCTTAAAAATAGTTTAGACCTAAAATATTTTATTTTGCATTATTGCTTAAACGAGAATAATTTGTGATAAACATTTCTCCTTATTTTAATTGTCTGCAAAATTGTTAAATTGGATCATTGTCGATTTGGCTAACTTTTTTCGGTTTTAGTTCATAACAGATAAACTATTAATAATGTTGGTTAATCTCAAGAAATTCATTTTTTATGTGTAGATATAGGAGATATTGAACGAGGAAGTCAAAACAAAATAAATTTTTTGATATTTTTACAAATCTTTGTACAATGGCAATAAAAATGAATTAAGTTACTCTGACTTTTTGGTGCATATATGTATGTACCTTTATGGAAAACGAAATGAAATTAAAGTGGAGAAAGTGATGGAGCTCGACTAAATTTTCAAACTTTTTGAATAGTGTTTTTTCTATATGTAACTATATTTTTGGTTTGAATACTTTAAGTTGGCTTCTTGGATAAGAGTTGATTAACTAATATTCGTTTTTCTAAAGTTACACTATCTTACAAAAACATTTTGATTGTCATCAGAAATAAGAATCATAAAATAATTCAAAATTCATTTTTATTTTCGACCTACGTAGGTATATGTATGTACTTGTATAACAATAACTCGTAATAAACTGTATCGTACATTTTGGAAGTTGGTGTCCTAATTCGAATGAAATAAGAAATGTGTATGTTACTATGAATTACATATAAAAAGGGAAACCGGTTATATATTTTTTGATTTTTTGTAAACCGATTTCAATTTTCTCTTTGTAAAATTGAAGACTGTATCGAATAATTGTTTCGATTATTGCGCTTACTTCAAATATCCATGTGAAATTTTACATATATGTATGTATAATGCAGGTACTCTTAGTACTTAATTTCTTGGTATTAAATCTATAATTTACTTAATTGAATATAGTGTTATTAATAAGACAAAAACAACCAGAAGTTTTCGAATTTTTGAATTTGACATGCAAAGGGGAAAAAGAAACGTTTTTTCGAAAATTTCAAAAATTGCCAAAAATATATTTTGCTAGAATCCTTGAATCAAATTAGATCTCTTACAATGGACAAAAGACAAAATATTTTTTTTTATAACTGTAACTTTTTAAAAATTTTGAGGTTATTATATATTTGCAGTAATTACATTATATATAAAGGGTTCAGTTTTTTCCGTATTTCTAAGGTGTTTTATCGTTATGTTCCGGAATGTCTTGGGAATTGAAAAGTGGAGATAAAAAACACAAATCTTGTTCCTCTTTAATCGATTTTATGTTATATAATATTTTTACAGCATCCACCTACTTTCGATGACCTCGTTGATGGTATCGAACGTGGGGCGCCGGGACAGAGGAGTCTACCAGTGCCTGGTCAGCAACCAGAAGACAAGCGCCCAGGCGATGGCCGAACTGAAGCTAGGTGGTAAGTTACCCCTGGGGACGAGTTTGGCTTCTGCACGGTAACATCGTTTTAATTATATCAATTGCAGATACAGTTCCTGAATTAATTTACACATTCATAGAACAAAACGTCCGTCCAGCCGTGCATATATCGCTTAAATGTTCGGCAAGTGGATCTCCACCGCCTCAGGTTTGTGTTCCGGGTGTGGGGGGTTGTTTTCCCAGCTACCCTACCGGGAGGGAGCACATAAAATAAACATGCAAATCAACTTATTTTATCTGCAGTTCTCCTGGCTGTTGGACTCCCAACCGATTCTGGATGTGTCGCTGCACCATCGTTTCGCCATCGGGCAGTTTGTCGATATGTCGGGGGATGTCATAAGTCATCTCAACATATCACACGTCAGGCCGGACGATGGAGGCCTCTATAAATGCACTGCAACTAATACGATGGGCAGTGTATCCCATGCAGCCAGATTAAATGTTTATGGTATGTCAATCACCATTCGGGCCCTACCCCAAATCCATCCTATGCCATCCCTCGGGATACGTCCTTATTGCGCTGCAGCCCAGCACTTACATATATTATAACTATACTATCTCATATACTATATATTATATGCTATATATTACTTATACTCATACCATACTACACCAATGGCCTGGACTCCAGTGACCCGGACATGGACTGGATCCAGTTGGGTCCCCTGTGGTGGTACGGTTGATTTTGTATCCTACAGGAAACGGGATGGCCCTTTTGTATAGTTGATTGGATTGCTGGTGGTGCATCTGGTCCGGTGCTTGTATTTGGGGATGCCCCACGGCCGTGCATGGTCAACGGATGCGATAGATACGCCCGGACTCGTCCCGTCCAGTCCATAACCTACCTTAGCTGGTATCTGTCTGGATGGCGTTTTCGCCTGGCTCGCACTGGGGCAAGTCCAAACCTATGCCATATTGATTTTTTTCCCACCGTATTGTGTTCTTTTGTTTCGGGCGCTCCGGTGCTCCTCTGGTGGTGCCGCCGTGATAATTGTAGCGTATTTATCACTTCCTGATGTCGTATGTCACTGATATCGGTTCGACTATTTTTGGAATATTTTTGATCTTTCCCCGCGCCCATTGGGGGTTGTTTTGTTGCACATACATTTATACAATAGTTGCATCATTCGCGAAATTAGGGTGCACCCTGCGATAAATGAATTTATCTGCATAGCACCCGGGAGAATCTCAATTTAGCTTTGATTCTCGTTGTTATTGGCAAGAGGCTTTCGATATTGATTTTGGGGCCCAACCACGTCTGCCCTCCTTTGGGTTCGTGTCCATTCAGTCGTGGAAGAACTAGTCTTGTTTTTATCCCATGGGAAAGGAGTTTCTTCTCGAATGGGCATACCCGGTGCCGGTGCAGTGCAAAAGAACCTTTTTTAAATTCATCGTAAAGCTTGTTTGCCCACCACCTTAGAGATTGCGATTTTCACAGAAAATATCTAGAAAATAGCCGTTGCAGCGTATTCGTTTAAGGGAATCTTTTTACATTTGTATTCGCTTGTAGTCCAAACAATGGATTTTAACGAGGAAACGAGGGGGCAACTTATGCAACTAAAATGCAGAGTTAAGCGATTGCATTATGCGCTTCTTAACAGAGACTTATTTTTAGTGCTCATAGCTTTAACGTAATATATATTATTTGTGCTTCCATGCTTAACTTATAGGATGTTGGCATTTTTAACGATAACGAGCCTTACTGTGGAGCCCATTCTATTAGTTTTGATGTAAAAAATGACAAAAATACCAAATGATATTTAGAGTTATACTACTACTAAAACTATTGTAAGTTATTTTATTTCTTAAACTAGTGGAATTACACAATTGGCAAATCATTTCTATAGGACTTTTTCCGTAGATTCCCAATTCGCAAAGGAAAATGCCCAATCAGCTCCCGTTTTCGAGAAAAATAGAATTAAATACGATACGATATTTTGACCATTTATGAAAAATTATTACAAAATAATGGATTGATCCAGAAGCTTACAATGTTGCTCGAATTATAGCTGAAATCTTAAGCTATAATTATACAAAAGTACCTATACAAAAATCTTGAAGAATTTCAAAATAATCAGTGAATTTTACTTCTTTCCATAAACTGATTATATTTTATGTAATGGGACAATGCAAGTGCGCATTCTTGAAAACTTATTCGCTAAGGGCTATAGAGATAAGTTGTACTTCATATTCATAGATTAGGATTCAGGCTTTCATTTAAGCCATGTTAAAAACTTTTCAATGATTTTTTTAAAAATGGCCAAAATGTGGTCTTTTGAATGTTTTGACTCTATTATTCTCGCAAACAAGAGTTGATTGACCATTCTAATTTACGAATTCGTAATCTAATGATGAGATATAATGTGCTATGCGCAGTTCGAAGTTACGTTAATATTGATTTTGAAAATGATAATGGAGAACTTAAAAAACCTACATAATCACGTTTTCATCGTTAACAAGTTCAGCATCACGCATTTACGGCAAATTTTTTCAAAAGACTGATAACTTTATTCCTTAGGTTTAGGTAAAAAATCAATCTGGCTGTGAGGAAAAACTATTTTTTACACTATGTCAAAGCTAACATGACGAATACTAGTCTTATTTGCCGCATTAAGAACTGGATAAGTTTGTCCATCTGATAACTATTTTAAATCACAACCAAGTTGATTATTGGGACAATTTTATTCGACGAATAAATTTATCTGACGATTGAACAATTTTCCCTTAGTCATGTTATTCAGTGTAATATCAGGCTCATAATTTTTTTTAGCACAATATTTAGAAACATATCAGGTTCTCCATAAAATATTTTAGGCAGGATATTTAGGATGAAATATATTTCCTGAATAAATTAATAGTTTAATCAATTAAAATGTAAATTGAAACAAAATATAGAATTTTGTATGAATATATGAATGCATCCAAAGGTATTTATATATTGTTTTTATCTTTACTAACTTATTTATTAATTTTTTATTTGACAAACTTGCCTTAATATTTTACAAATAAATTTTAAGCGAAAAAAGAGATGTACAATTTTTTAAAGGTTCAGTTTGATATTTATAAACAGATAATATTTGTTTACTATTCTAAATTTTGAACCTTGTAGTTTACAATACTATTGTACATATATAAAGTTTTTTTCCCTAAATCTTAAATAGGGAAAAAAAGAAAATATTAATGCGACATCCAGTTACCACATAATAAAAACTTTTTTATCGTATTTAACGCAATATCATTTATTATACGATAACTAGTCTTTAAGCTTTTATCAGTTCCTTTTCCCTGCGTAACATCTGGTAAAAACTTGAAAAATATTGAACTTGTGACGCAAGCAAATTTTCTTCAGATTTTAAGATTATGCGAAGGACTTCTATCGACCAGTATAGTGGCATTTTATGAAATGTTCGTTAAGATGTCATTAAGAAACACTTAAGTTTTTTCCCTCCAAAAAGGTCTAGCCTTCCTAAGAACTTAACAATAAATATTAAATTAGAAAAACTTAGTTTAACACGTTCCCTGTCAGAAAAGGCTTCGTGAGAGACTTACAAAAAAGCTTTCGTGAGAGACTTATACTTAGAAATGCATTTGCTGAGAGAGAGCTTTAATTTGTGTACCGTTTTCGGTACATGTGGCAGGGAACGTGTTAAGTAATTAAATTAAACAAGCGAAGAGAAGAGAGAAGGGTTCAAAAACACAGAATAATGATGAAAAATATCTAGAATCAAAATTGTTTAGGGGTGCTTGTAAAACTATTAAAAACTATGTATATAAAAAAAATCAATGCATCCTTTTAAATTCAATAAATTGAATTCAGGTTTATTTTAAGCAACAGTAATCACTTGAAGTTTCGAAGTATAATTTCTCACCGAACAACTTAAAAACCCGCAAACCTCAAGCCGTAAAAAGGGAACAAATTCATTTAGTTAAAAAGAGCACTTGCCAAAAGTTTTCTCCTTTTTCATAACGTTCCCAGAAAAACCTCTATAAATTCCTCAAAATTGTTAGAAACTTTGTGCAACTCTTACGCCATGGTCCTCTTGCTTATAATATCCATCTCCGATTTCCCTGCCCCCGATCCGCCCACCCCTAATTGGGCCCCAGGATAATTTTCCGAACCCCCCATGAAAGTCTGCAAAGTCTGCTGCCCGGTTTTTGCCAGTCTAAGCACAAATGTTGCCCGAACACTATTTTACAGGGCCACCATATGTCAGGGCGATTGGACCCATAAAGGCGGTGGCCGGGGACGACATTATCATTCATTGTCCCTTTTCCGGGTACCCGATTGAGAGTGTGCGATGGGAAAAAGGACACCAGGAAGTGACATCGAGTAATTTATTTCAGATTCCGAAGGAAAGTGCATTTTCATAATAATTTTTTTACCCTTTCGCTAGATGCTCACTATTCGGTGGCGAGTGTCCAACAGGGTGGCTACCTCCGGATTAAGGATGTTCACACGAGCCGGGACGATGGCCTTTTCACATGTATCGTCCGAAGTCGGGCGGGGGAGGAAGCTCGCCGGGACATTCAATTGATTGTTAACAGTGAGATTCTTTCCGGCAATGACATTCTTTCAGGACATTTTTTTTGCTTAAATTTGATTTTTCCAGGCCCTCCGGTTATTGAACCCTTCAAGTTTCCGAAAAATCTCCAGGAGGGCGGAAGGGCGCAGATTACATGTGCTGTTTCATCCGGAGACATGCCCATTTATTTCAGTTGGAAGAAGGACAATATGCCAATCGCCCTGGGACTGCAAGTAAGCTTTGCATAGTCGAAATTAATTATTTCAAAGATGTTTTTCACAACGATTCTATATGCATAAGTACATATGTACATAAATACATATATGATCAACAATCTATAGAAAGGTTCCTTCCTTACTTCTCCATCTTTGTAATGTATGTAAATGCATTAAAATTCATAAAATGAGCAGAGAGTTCGACCTAAATATAATTTCGTCATAAAAGTTACCTCAATCAGAAGCAATTTTTTTTGAAAAATAAATAGGATTAACATTAACCACATTTTTCCTTTCTAAAAATGAATCTGGAAGAAATTTGAATTGGATCACATATGTGGACATCATACGTTTTCATATGGCAGGACTAAAAATTATTAATTATTTAAAAAATTATAACTTCATTCACATCTATCATAATTCTAACGGGACCATAAATAGAGATATTTTCATGTTTTTAATTTTTTCCAGAAATTTCCGGACTTTTATGGGTTGTGGAGGCGAGATAAAAATTAATAATTTTTGCAAAGTATTGTTTTTTAGCCATACTTATTTATTATTTATCTTAAAAGAAGATTTTTACCAAATTCCATTATATAAAATTATTAGATTATTATTGTCATAGATAACACGTCGATATTAGGGCTCTTCCTAAGAGCTGTTCATATTCGGAGGGTAATTTTGATGCTGTAGTCGCCTGAACAAAATTTTTTTCAGGAAAAATGTAGCCACCACAATAATCAAAATGTTAATTATAAAAGTCTTTCTACTCCGTTTTCTTTATAGAGGGGTGAATAAAATGGAAAAAAAATACATTATGTATATTGATTCAAATAATTTGTGGGAGGTACTAACGAAGAAGGAAGGTATAAAAAACAAAATAAACACATATTCATTAACATCAGTTAATTAATTTTTGAATTGTTAGCGAGGAATAGTTTAAAAAAAACACTGATTTTTCAGGAAAAACGCTCAGGTCATTATTTGACCGGCGCGAGCTCGTGTATACAAATCCTCATTCTACTGGGAGCAAAGTTTTCAAAATTTGCAAAGAGTCCATCAAATTGAAAAATTTATTGGATCTAGTTTTTGGCACAAATTGGATATGTCAATGCAATTTGATGCCCTTTTAACATACATAATTAAAAATGTTTGCTATAGGAGTCACTATTTGCAACTTTAAATTAAATACAAAATTTGCTACGAAATCTGATCCGGATTGTTACAAAACAAAAAAAAAAAAAAAACAAATACAACTAATAGCTGTGTTTTTGTTTTTAAAATATAATCCGGATAAGCATGTAGGTAACTGCTTATAAATTTAAATTCAATGCAAAATTTCCTGCTAGATCTTATCCGGATCTAATCGTTAAAAAACGTATATTTAGTTGCGTAATTTTTAAAGAAAACTAAAATAGGAACAAAATATGAACTACTTTATGTATGTAGAATTCCACGGGAACCGGATGGTGTAATAGATGAGTGCTGCTTTAAGAACCCCTTGTTCACTATGTCAACTTCATCGCCTTTGTACATTTGAACAGGGTTCTAGGGCTCAAATGTCCTTAATTTCATGAAGCAGCCCCGGAATTGTAGGGGACTTTTGGTATATCAGAATACGGGTGTATTTTTTCTAGCTTAAATTACTAGGACTAAGCTATAAGCAGATGTAAAGGACCTTTATTTTTCCAGGTTACCGAGAAAAAGGAAGAGTTTTTCTCGTTGCTCGTCTTCAAGGACATAAGTTCAAAGCACACTGGACGTTACACCTGTTTTGCAGCGAACGCCGCTGCTAAAGTCAATTACACAGCCGAGCTGCTAGTAAAAGGTGGCCGCGTGCTCCCTTAGCCTTCTGGTGAATTATTCTGAAAGTGATATTTTCTTTTTACAGTCGCCCCCCGCTGGTCCTACGAGCCAATGGACGCAGCCATTATGCTCGGAAACACAATATCAATAAATTGCGAGGCCGAAGGATATCCTCCACCCACGATAACATGGCACAAAGGACAAGGTGGGTTTATGTCTGCACAGTAGTGCAGGATAGGATAGAGTAGCTTTCCGGCTTTTATCCGGTTTATCCTGGCGTATCCTGGCGTATCCTGGTCCGATGGCTCTTTTTTTGTATTTTTGTTTTTTTATCCCGGAACGTGTGGCGTGTTCTTTCCTCCTGAGAGGCGATAGGTTGCATGAATTATTCAACTTGAGACGGATCAAATGAGGGGCCTGTTGTCATAGTGTGCGTGCTGCCGTGCCGTGCGCCCCATGCCCCCCAAATTCTTCCCCCCGGATGTTTGCTTGCATGCCAAGAACTTGTTCCCTTCACGTTCTGTCTGTTTTCAGCCTTTGGGCTTCCTTAAATTGATAAATATTTGCTTTTTGCGAGAAGATAAAACATCGAAGGACTTCAAGCGACTCTCGATGAAGAACCACTCGCTAATGCTAAATTTTGCAACCGAGGCTGACGAAGGGTTCTACATGTGTCAGGCAAGCAATGGGATCGGTAATGGGCTCAAGAAAATAATAAGGATTAACGTGAATGGTGAGGAAACCAAGGGTTGAGATTTGTAAAACAATTTTAAGATTATTTCGTTTCCAACAGAACCAGCAAGATTCGAGGAAACTTCCAGGAATGTCTCGTCAAGACGAAATGATCCTGTTTCCCTGGAGTGCCATGCAAAAGGGGATGAGCCTATTTCTGTATCTTGGACCCATAACAACGGCCGGATAGACCTTAATAACTACCGATTTAGCATTGCGGAAATGAAGACGGACAAAGGTGTGGACTCGCAGCTTTCCATAAGCAGATCGGATAGGCACGATTCTGGGGTGTATAAATGCGTTGCTGAAAATCCTTATGGACGTGCCGAGCAGACCATTTACTTGGCCGTACAGGAACGTCCGGATACACCTTCGAATCTTGAGATTTTCGAAGTCGCAAGTCGTACGGTGAAGTTGTCCTGGCGACGACCCTTCGATGGCAATTCCCCAGTCCTTAGTTATTTGGTTCAGTACCAGCCGTTAAAATTTCTTCAGGGCCACCCTATGATAGCGGCACAAATTGACTGGTCAGGGAAATTTGTCACAAATGTCACTTTGCCATCTATGAGCATTATAAAAAGGTAAGTAATTTTATTTGTATTAAAATAATGATTTCCGTTTATCCTTCAACCCTATTCAAACTATCAAAATAAATATGTAGATATTCAGATTGTAGAAATGTTTTAACACATTTTTATGGTTATACATATGATATTTATATCTTTTAAACAATTTAAATTTCATGCCTTAAAAATTCCGAACATTAACAAAACTAAGATCATAAGTGTACTTTTCAGACTCTATTTCCATACTTTTGCTATGCAGTTTTATGCTTAACTAACTAAAGTGGAGATTTAAATAACGCTCGGCTATATGTATGTAGTTTCAAAATTGATTCCACATAATAAATTCTAAATATAAAATGTTTTATTTATTTTGCGCTCAGGACAAATTTTAAATAAAAATTACGTCTTGCGAAGCAGTGGCTCGAAAATAAAGCCAAAAATATAAAATTATTTTAATAATAGCTATGTTTTTTTCACAACGGATCCGGCTCTAGTTTTAATGATTGAAATTTAAAATTTATGAATAGTTACCCATATCGAACTTTATTTTATTTATTATAGCAAAGTTATTAAAATTTGCAAAAAGTCCATCAAATTGCAATGATTTTTGCCCATCCAAACTTTAAGTCGTGAACTGAAATATTTATTGGATCTTCAGTTTAATGCTCTTTTAAAATAATTAAACATTTTTGCTAGGAGTCATTATTTGCAAATTTCAATTCAGTACAAAATTTGCTATGAAATCTGTTGCGGATTAGAACAACAAAAAAACACAATTATATTTAGTTGACTGATTTTTTAATTCAATTCAGAGCAAAATTTCCTAGTAAAAGAATGGTGATAAATACAATAGTTTCGCATGCATATTACGTTTGATTAAAAAATAAGTGTAAAATTCTACAATTCTACCCAAAATAAATAACTTATAAAGTATCTTTTAAAAGGCTGAACTAATTAAAATTCGTTTTACTTTAGTTATGAAAGTGATTTACGCGAGCATGCCACAGTGTCTGGATTAACACCTGCTACGACTTATCTTGTGAGGATGCAGGCCATAAACGAGATAGAAAAAAGCCAGTTCACCGATGCTGTTGTCCTCAAAACCCAGGAGGAGGCTCCAACCGAAGCCCCTTCGAATGTGCAAGTTCAAACTGGCGGCGATAGAGAACTCATCGTTACTTGGCAGGTACGTTTTTATTTTAAGAATCATTACACTAAGTATTCGCATCTGCCCACCAAGGTGATTAGTGAGTAATTATGGCGCTGAAACAACTGGAGCTAAATTTAAAATAATTTCCTAAAAAAAGGCAACATTATGTAAGACTAGCTGAATAAACTCACTTTTACCTGGTGTATCATAAGTACTATGTATTTATGTATAAAAAACATCTCAAGTGCTCAAGTTTGGTAGGTACTTAACCTAGGAACATTTTTTGTATTTGCAATTGTATTACTACTGTATATGGCTGAAAACCTTACTTTAATTTCTCGTTTGTGATAGAAATTATGGTTTATTATTAATATTAAGTTATTGTTTATTAAATCAACAATCCCGTTCCAATATATCTTTTCGTGAAATTACTGTGAATCGTTGAAAATTTGATCGTTATATTGGATTTGCTAAAACCTACTTTACACTGTCTGATAAATCATATGAGAAACCTCTTAGGCCATTCAAATTAAACACTAAAATCGCAAAACGTGATGTAGTTCTAAATTTTTTATATGTCTGTTAGGACCAGTTAGAGTAGTATAAACCGAAATTTGTAGCTTCGAAAAACCTGTGAGCTGTGAAGAAAAAAATGGCCATACATATCTCGATAACTATTGAAGGCACAGAACTGTGGTTAGGTTTAAATTGGTGCAAATTTGATTTACTTTAAAAATGATAATAACGACTAATATTAACAAATGCCCAGTTTATCAGTTATAAGGCAACTGAAAAAAGAAACTACAGATTTTCACGCATTCCGCAGCAAGCACAGGTTTTTCGAAGTTGCAAATTAGGGTTTACACTACTCTAGCTGGTCCTAACAATATATCAAAAAATTAGAACTACATCACGTTTTGCGATTTTAGCCCTCTTTTATGTACGATTTGACTGGGCTATCTCATAAAAATCGACCTATATATGGTGTACCTAAACTGACTGACAAAATTATCCTGAAAAGTCATGGAGTTTGAAAGAGTCTGTGCATTTTCAAGTGAACTGAAATAGATTGTCAAACACAGGAAAACTAGAATGCTAGAATGTTAATTGCTCATTAGTGGTAGAAATCATTGTTTATTAAGTTTATTAATTTATCCTTTATTAAATCAACAACCCTATTCTAATACTTACTTTACGGATAGTGCAAATCCGAATTAGTTTTTCGTTATATTCCTACCTTTTATCGGCAAAAGAATTTAAGTTATTACTATTTGTCATTGACTGAGCTACATACATATGTATATGCTGCGTAAAATTCATTGCTCAATTCCTAACCAACTCGTTGAAATACATACTATTAAGAAGTGGAGCATCATCTGTCCGTACTTTACTCTACATACATATATGTAGTATCTCTTCGTGAAATTACTGTGAATCGTTGAGAATGTGTCTTTACTTCGATTTGCTAACTTCCGTTTTTCAATTTTTATACTGAATACAAAACAACAACCTTTTTAAAATAAGATATAGTTAGTTAGTTAGTTCCATTATGTTTCAATAATTTTTCACGGTTTTTTGTGCTTTTTTTATTAAATTTGGTAATTGTAAAACTTCCTCTATTCTATAGATTCCACCTCGAGAATCTTGGAACGGGGAATTAGTCGGTTACACTGTCAATTGCTCAGAGGAGAAGCAGAATATTAACTATATTAGTTCGGCGAATAATAGTATGAAGTCTATAACCGTTCATGGGTGGGCAACGTCTAAAGCGACCTTACGAAATTTAAGAAAATACACACGTTATGCCATAACAGTGCGCGCCTTAAATAGTTTCGGTCCGGGTCCTTGGAGCTCAGCCGTCTATGGAACTACTCTCGAAGGAGGTGAGTTGGAAAAAAAACAATATCCCCCAGAAAAAGGTTTTACGAATTAACGAGCACTTTTTTGCATGTATTCCAGTCCCCGAAGCTGCTCCGCAAAATGTAAGCTGCAATCCCCTGTCCTCGCAGAGTCTGAAAATTTCATGGCAGGAGCCCCCTTTGCAATATCACGGAGGCATCATTCAGGGCTACAAAATTTTGTACCGACCGTTGATAAATCGCAGTAAGTCGATATAGCCCGATGGTATGCTCTGTTATGAACCTATGCCCGATTTTGATCCCATTTTTCAGTTGATTTTTCCTCGAAAATGGAAATAAAGCGAACGTCCAATTTGGAGACTTACCTCCACACACTCTACAAGGCCACCAATTACTCGGTTCGGGTGTTGGCCTACACCTCATCGGGGGACGGACTCACCAGCAACGCGATTTACTGCGTAACCGAAGACGACGTGCCCGACGCCCCGGCTAACGTGAAATCTGCAGCCCTTACAGGTGACTCGATTTTAATCTCGTGGCTGGCGCCGCAGAATCGGAACGGAATCATCACCCACTACACGGTCTACATGAGGGAGGCTGGGCGAAAGGGTCAGCCAAAAGGTACGAAAGGTGCCCCATTTTGTGAACGAGGAAACAAAATTACAAAGGTCTTTTTGTTTTCCAATTTTTTCGGGTTTTTTTTCCAATCCAGCTCACATAGTGCGGGTGGACGAGAGTGGATTTCCGGTCACTTTTGAGGCACGAGGTCTCATCGAGAACCAGATGTATGAGTTTTGGGTATCCGCGTCGACGTCCGTCGGCGAGGGTGAACCGACGCCTGTCGTCGCCCAGGCCACAAATACACGAGGTAACTAAGGAATTTAATTACTTCCGACGCTGATTTATGGCCAATACTGCGAATATGCTGCGAGCAGCCCCTGCCCGCATAGCTTCTTTTTCGCAGGTGATCCGGAAGGCCGTCGGAACGAATATTATGCTCGAGTGCTTGGCTGTGGGAAACCCAACCCCCAGGGCCCGGTGGCTAACGCGAGATCGCCCGGTCACTTTTAGCCCCTTTTATGAAGTAACCGGTGACGGAAATTTGAGAATTCACAGTAAGTACCCTGCTACTTTGCCACTACCATACGTTAGTAAAAAGCAGTAAGATACAAAAAATAATAATAGAGAACTACGATTATGATTTTATATATTTTTTTCGCCGGACTTATTACCTTTATTTAATATTTATGTTCCTGGCATGTCTCTTAGATCGAGGTGTTTGTTATCTGTTCCTTATCACAGACTTATGGACAACATAAACCCATTACTTATTGTTCAATTCTGTCTACGATTCTAATGTCAACATACATATCAATGAATCGATTTCAGTTTAAGGATTTTGTAATTTAACATAACTTTACGTAATTTTGGTAGTTTAGATAAGTTCTATGGAATAAAATAAATTGTATTCTGCAGACTAAATTAAATTTATTATTATATTTTTATATTTGCTGTAATGGTTGATCTGGGTGACTAATCTCATTTATGGAATTGGATTAGGTTCCTTTTTTATCATACGACACAACTACATACATACTATCCAAATGCAAAAATTTCGGCCTACCTGAAAAGTTCAACACGATTTTTAGTTTCATTCAAAACAAACTTCTATAAATAAATAAAAAACAATTACTCATTCTAAAACTGAAATTCTTCTTCTTCTTAATTACAAATAAAAATATTAATTTCACTTATAACAAATAATAATAATGACACATCGAAATACTTGTCAAAGATACAAAATATTCGGTTTGCAAGTAATTCTCGCACACCGATTGTTAGTTACTTAAAATATATTTGCTTAGTTTTGCAAAAAGGATTTTGTTTTAAATTTGTTTTATTACTATTCCAATTCCTCATCATAATATTCTAACTTTTAACACTGATACTCATTCAACGAAATACATTTATTTTAATGACTACGGATTTATTAGGGGCTAAGTAAGTTTATGTTGAACTCGAGGCAAAATTCCCCGAAATGCACTTCGACTACTATTTATAAGTATAATAATTTTTATTTTCTTGAATCTTAACATCCAATATTAATTTATTTAATGTTCCGCTCTCTTTTCTGTTTGCCAATAGGTCATTCGTAAATCAATCGTAAAATAATTATTTTAAGCGAACACATCATTCGTTAAAGATATCGTAAAAGAATCGAAGATAAACGAGCTGTCGGACTATTTGGCTTTTCGCTAGTAAATCGTTTTAAACGATTCTTTACTAAATCGTAAAACTCTTGGGTGGAAAATAAAATATATTCTTTTTCGCGAGTACATAAATTCTTCTTCAAGAGTAGATACATAACAATTAATGAATTAATAATGAATGTTTAAAAACATTTATTTACGAAACGTCAAATGATTTTCGTTGCTTTTTCGATATGAAACCATGATTCAAATTTTACTGTGAAATACTGATATGGGAAAACCATCGAGTTAAAGGAACCATATAATTAAAACAATCGAGTGCAAATTATTACATAATTAAAAAGTTAAAGGGTACCAAAAAGTATCAACACTTCTACTATTTAGTGATATATTGGTTTTCTTAACTTTATATGCATATATATGTTCATCGAATTCACTTTTACCAAAAACTAATTACTAGTAATAATTATTACTACCTTTTACCTAAGCATGTATCTAGCCCATCTTTTTCCCGGCCGGGATTGTATTTTATAATTGGGTAATTTCCGTTCTGAAACAGGTCTTGAGGCGAGTCTGTCCGGAAATTACACCTGCTCAGCGAATAATTTGTTCGGGAAGGACGAAATAGTCTATCAAGTGGTTGCGATGAAGGTCCCCAGTCCTCCACAAATCATCGTACAGTACGCCTCTTCGGACAGTATACGGATCAGTTGGGATACCCCAAATGACGGAGGTGCTCCCCTGCAAGGGTACACGATCTCGTACAAAATTGTCGGCGAGTCCTGGTCCCAGGTGGAACTGACTCCTGATAATAATGCCTATACGATTAGCGGGCTGAAATGTGGGAGCCAGCACATAATTAAAATGTTTGCGCACAATCTGGTGGGCGATGGCCAGCCCAGCGAGGAAATTAGTGTCTGGACAAAAGGAAAAGGTATGATGGGTTTCCTCCGGTCGTTATGAGGTTTTAATCATGCTTTTCCTGCAGGTTCGCAGGCCCCAGAAGACTCGGAGCTCATTTCAACGAATGCAACCTGTGTGAACCTTAAATTGGCAGCCTGGAACAATGGTGGCTGCCCCATTCACCATTTTTCAATTGAGCATCGAGCGGCGGGTGAGCGAAATCACCCACTTTTTGTCTTCTATCATAGTAGCGTGAAAACTATCTTTTAATTTCAGGCGAAACTCGATGGACTGTGGTTACCTCAGACATTTCAAATGCTGAGGAAAACCGCGAGAATTTAATTTTCTGCGATTTTCTCCCAGCGAAATGGTACCAGCTGAAAGTGTCTGCAACAAATGATGCTGGAAAAACGTCAGCACAATATAATTTTGCTACAACTGGACTGGATGGAGCAACGATACCACCGCTACCCGTTTTCCCATCTGAAAATGATTCGTCTAGTGATGTCATTAATGCGGGCGCCCAGCACGACTGGTTCTCAACCCTCATTGTAGGCATCATCATCACCATAGTGGGGCTGTTAATGTAAGGACTGATAGCTTTTTTATTACTACTTTAAAACTCGTTTATATACCTCAACTCTCGGCTCTGCTAATTTTCTTACAGAGGTCTGATAGTGAAGCATCGGCGAACGCTTTGCGGCCCAATATCGGAAGGATATGAGTCCCGGGCTATTCCCAGCGACTATAAGGAGGAGCACGATAACAGGAGGAATCAGCAGGTTTATAGCGCTTCGCCCGTAAAAACGGTTGATAAGACCAATGATTCAGGTAAGCGGTTCGAAAAGTGACGAAATTACAAAACGAAATGGGAAGAATGTAGGCAACAATTAATAATTTATTAAGAACTTATGATGCGATGTTGAAATCAATATTATTATTTTTTAGTTAGTTTTTTTTTAATTCTATGCAACTGACTAAAGTAAAACACGTACTTTTACTTTAAGAATTGTTTTACGCTCACACTTAAACAGAAACATGAAATACACTTAGAGATTTATCTTCTTCATTTGAAATGAATGAACGAAAAATTGTTCAAACGTGATAGGTCATCATTATGATTCTGTTTGATTATAGCATTATGGGAAAATTTTTGTCGATCCAGATTATATTATGTATTTTTTAGTATTATTTACATATTTTTGAATCTAAATTTACCAACTCGGAAAAAGCGAAAAGCAAAATCGATATGCTTTATTGTGAAACTAATTTATTTATTATTTTAAAGAATTCTCATATTCATATTCAAGTGATAGTGTTATTTTTTATCCATAAATCGTTTTTATGGTATGCTAGTAATCACTTATCAGGTGTTTAGATTTAAATGCGTATTCTATAAATAATTTTTATTAAATTGCAAAAACATTCACACACTATTTTTAAAAACAGAAATGTATGAGATTTCACCTTATGCAACGTTCAGTGTGAGCGGCGGGCGAACTAATTCCTCAGGGCCGACTAAGACCCCAACCAGAGGAGTTTCTGCATCGACCTTGGACTACACGGTGCAGTTCAAGACATTCGGACATCCTGAAGGTGATAATCTCACCGAAACGGCATACCCTGTCTTGCCTAGTTCGGGTTTTGGTCATGTTAAATCAAAGTCCAGCTGGCACAAGCAGAGGTATTATAATACAGATGGTAAGTTAAAAGTTTGTTATATTATTCGAATAAATTTAAATAAGTTTTTCTTTGAAACAAGATGATTCAACCTTGAGTAAATCAATGACGATGGTGGCAGGAAGTTCTCAAATTTCGAGTCATCATAAAAAATCAAATCGAGAAGGTTCAAGTCATAGCAACCGAAAAAAATCTAATAGAATGAGCGATATTAGTCATGGGGAGTCTGAATCAGATACCAGCGCCAGTCCTACCACCGAATTTTCAAATATGCCCACATACAGAGTTCCTGTAAAATCATCGAGAGGTAATTTTCGGTGATGTAAACATTCAATGTTTTCTAACTATATTATAAAATTTTTTAAATATTTAGACATTTTTCGACCTGATTCCAGCACGGAGTCGAACAACGATCAATCATCCCCAGTTGAACGTCGCGGAAATACACCGCGACACGTTAATTCCGAAGTTCGTGGAAATCGCTCCAGAAATCAAAAAGCGGGCGCAAGCCATCACCATCCGAAGGAGAGCCAATCCATGGATTTGATCCGGCCTGGAAGTAACAACAGGTAGTTCAGGTACCTAACGCCTAGCATCGATGATAGGTTAGAAGTTGTCTTGTTGAGGGCTTTTGATATGTTGTCTTTTAGTGGGACTCATTGCAGCGAGAAGCTGGGGAGGGGCTTCTTTGTGGGAATGTGAAAATTCCTTCCTTCCTCGTATCTTTTTGTTCCTTTCACAGCAATTTCAGCTAATAAATGTTTCCGATATCTCAAACAATCTCCTTCCTGTTCTGCGCCCCAATCCCCATTCCGAAAATGTCTTTTATCTTGTGAAATCTCCTAGAAGCCTGCTGGGTCAATTCACCCACCCATCTTACTTACATAATCCGTGTATATCTAATGATTTCACTTTTTCTTGACTTCCCTTTTCAGCTTGGACAGTGAGGTTAATTTGGAATCTGGATTAGGATTTCGTCCCCCATTAGGATTCACGGACTCAAGGGAATTTAGTGAAGCCGAATGTGATAGGGAACGTGCACTGGATCTGGAGGTGCAGAGAGTAATGGAAAATAATGATAGCCAAGTACAGAAACTGGAGCGAGAGGAATTAACCTCACTGCTTGCAAGGTAAGAGGATTACGATTATATGATTCTATGCTCCTTTAATCCACCCAAACCCACACCAACTTTTTGATAAAAATACACATACATATGCTAAAGGGCGGCGCATGAATAAAACAATCTCCAGATTCTGGATAGATGTGCTGCAATAACGTGAGAGATGTGCACGATTGCGTGCTATCCCGATTCCTCGGGGCTTCGGAGGGTATGGGGCCCGAAGTGGATACATTATGGGGCCGAGTCGGCCTCCATTCTCCTTTTGGAGCTTGCCCATTTTTCTCTAAGTCACAAGGCAAAGTGCAGCCTCGCGGCGTGAGGTGGCATCATTTCGTTCCGGTTCCAGCACCTTCTCTAGACTTCTCCTTCGGGGATGCTGCAAATGGACCCAAGTGAATGTATGGGGAGGTTGCAAAGAAACCCCACGCGATATTGTAGCGAAGTGAAAAATGTTTCTAGAATCCTGAACTAGCTACCCACATTTTAGGTGAATGATTTTAATGCATTCGGATAATGGACAGATGGATGGATAAGTTCGGGCTGCTCCTCTGCTTTGACAAATGGATTTCGTTCTGCTCGAATGCACGACGAGATATTTCATGAACCGGGGGGAGGGGGGATGAGCTAAAGATGCTGCACCTTTGGCAGAGATAAAAAGCTTAGTGGGAGGCGGTGGAGTGCCCTTTTCCTCAGAATATTTTTGATAAATTCTGAAAATAAAGGCAATGCACTTTATGCGAAATTGCTGCATTTACCAGTTGGATGGGTTCAACTTCGGATAAATTTTGTGGGTAACTTCTTTTGGGAAATACTAAAATGATTATTGCTGAGTGCACTAAGACATAAAATTATACTTTTTCTTTTATTAAACCATTTGTTATCTAAACAGACAGGAAAAATATTACTAAACAAATGATTAACCAAGTTGGGTACGAAATCGCGATTTTTAAATCTCTCCTACCGAATTCTCGCATCAAATTTTTGTTGCAAATTGTGTAGATGTCTTTAAATTTATTATGTTTATATTGTAAACAATTGTACGCAAATCCTTGAAATGAGAAAACCGTTTTTTTCGGAGAAAAACACTGGCATAAGAAGTTATTTAATAATATAAAGCATGTTTTTATAATTTTTGCCGTGTTGAACAGCACTGCACTCATGTTTAAAATAACATAAAAATTAAAAACAAGAGTTTGTGGCGGTCGCGACTCATTGATTGAACCGCCCATCTCCTCAACTCACCAATCTACCGTGCGGATTGACCAATTGAATCGCACCTATTTTAATTTATTTTACTGTGAGATATAATTTTAAAATGGATCAACTAAGTCGTCGTCAATCAAGTTGTCTACAAAAATAATTAATTAATCAATTTTGTTTTCCGTTGTTGTTTTGGTCAGAAGTAATTCGTAGAGCTCTATTAAAAAAGAAGGAATATAAACAAATCAAAATTATAATATCGTAACTTAAAATTTTATTGTCAATATAAAATTAATAAACAAAAATATTCCTTTATAGCAAAAAATGGAAAATAATAAAATAAAGGAAGTTAAGACGGATCAAATTCCTTCAAGTTCGTAATTCCATAATATTGTCCGTGCAAGCACGTCGAGATTGATCGAAATAAATCGAAAATAAATAAATCGACATTGCACAACGTCGGTTTTTATGCTTGTTGAATCATAGTATTTGGTTAAACGCAGTTTTTCGAAATTACAATACTTACATAAATACGTCCCTCAATATTACAAACGAGTTGAGCAATCTCGAAAATTTTAATAGAAAAATCCAAAGTCGAAAACTGTCACGGTATAAAATGTACTTAAAGAATTCTGGAGCTTTCCAAATTAAATAAAATTAATTAATTAAACTTTGTAGAGCGTCGTTCTAACCCAACCTATTCATGAAAAGTTTGATTTGAGGAGAAGTCATAAAAGAGTAGGACTTTTTATGTGCTATTGAATTGAAAGTTAGAATTTATATAGATGAGAGTAATTAAAATTTTTCTATTTTATCTGATCAACGAATCGTTTTAATTTATTCTTTGTTCTCGTCGAAAAGATAAACTGAATATTTGTTATTTGGACATAAAAATCAATGTTATGCAAATATTAAACCTATTTCAGAACGAGTCAGTAATGATATTGTTAAATCATCGACATTAATTATTATGTTATTCAAAGGTAATGTCGACAACCATGTCACCAGGCAAAACTGTCGGCATTTATTTTCATTTAAGTTAAATTTAAATAAAATAACCACCTTTCAATTAATCAGAGGTCCTACAAAGTATGATATACCGTGGAATTTTCCGTTCGTACTTACTTATTAATAATAATATAATATCCATCCTAATATTTTATTGGTGTGTTAAAATTGATTTAGTATGTTCCATTATAAGGACAGATATGACGAAGCTACTATAAAAACTTGTTAGCAGATAATGGTGTCTCTGCTATTTAAGTATAATAAATATCTCAATTTATTGAGATATTTATTCGTGTCTTCTACATATGCTCAATTTATTGATATATGATTTTAAGTACTCGATTTGTATTCCAAAAGAGTATCTTTCGGTGCTTTGGAAGCTTAGGTTTATTTTTGGTACCTTTTATTGTTCTCTAAATGCATAATTTTGGAAAAAGAGGGCCTTTATTTTAGGAGCTTTGTCGTACTTATTTAATTTGCTTTACCTTAATTTTAAATTTCCTTTAGAAACTAAACAACAATTAAATATTTATTTCCAGGTATCAAGAAAAGAAGGAGCAGGAACGCCAGGAATACACTATACATGTATAAAATAAACATAGACTTTAGTGAATAAGTTGAAGAAACCACATAAAATCAAAAAAGATCAAACTAGGGTAATTCTACGTAATATAATTTTGTGTTTTCCAATGAATGAAGAGCCTTTTCGGTGGTCCTTGTCGAAGGTTTAACCTGGTCGGTCAAGTTCGTTCAACCACTCTAAATATATAATATTTGTAATTTGTTTATTTATTGTTTTATCTTTTATCTTAACCAATGTGATATAAATGTGCTATATTTGACGCGAACAAGTTTTACAATTTGTCCAACAAAATGTGAACGTATATATGCCAAATGTTGTTGCGATTCCCCACCAATTTAAGTTACTTTTAAGGATTGCCAGGGTTTTTTATTTTAATATATGTTTTTTTTATGTAAATATTTTAAATCTAATAACAAATAAGGGCGCTTCCAGTGTTAAACTGCATAGGGTAGCCTCCACATATCAGTTTTATTTAGATGATTTTCAGTTATTAGAGAATGATGTAAAAGGAATTGTTTAAAAAAAAAATGGACATGTTGTAGGAGTTTGCCTTTTGTATTGTTAATTTTTTCAAAAGAAATCTAAACACTGCCTCAAAGTACTAAAGAACAATTTTTGATGTACCTATTCTAAGCAGAACTAGAACTGAGTCAGGTGCGAAGCTTGGCCGGGTAATTGTTGTTTTAGTTGAGAAACTTATTTAGATTTTTTATAATAAACAAAAGAAACTAAAATAAAACATGTATAGACTGGAAAACTGGTTGAATCATTAATTTCCCAACTGGTTGGATTTCGAATTCTGGTAAAATGAAATAGCAGGAGAAAGGTGAGTATAGTGTGAGGCATAAATATACAACAGCGTCATGGCTCAGATTTAAATTAAATTGAGCAGGTGCCTTCCGTTTGGCCTAAAACGGAAGGATCTGAAGGAATTTTGGTAAATTTTGAGAAAATTTCAAAATGAGCAGTGACCATTTCCATCACAAAATTCTTTTATTTTTGCAAAATTGCACTATACAAAAATGCATTTATTTTAAAAATATGATATACACAAATGCGTGCTTGTCTGCGCTCGAAAATCGCATAGTGTAATTCTCTTTAGGAAAATTGAACATCCTAGGCGAGTGGTTTCTCGTTGTCCAGAACATCATCATAAAAGAGTTATGGATGGGGCATAAATTTCATTGGTTGAGCGAATCCTTATCAGACGCATTACTGCAAGCAGTTTATGGGTCATACTTTATGCTCGCCTGAGATACAGTACAACATAATCTGAGCAGTCGACTGTAAATCCATCCTGCCTGTGCTCGTTGCATATAATTAGATTTCGATCATGAGTTATGATGCCCTGGCGCTGTATCGACCCATCCGTTCCGGTAGCGATGCGCACTTTGATAACGAATCCTCGTCATGATGGGACTCCAGGCACCGGGCATCAAAGTTCACAGTCGTAAATCCTTTCTGCTATCAAGGAACCTCTAAAGTGCCCGCAAATCATCACCCTGTGGCAGAACGAGGGCGCTTAGATACGTTTCCCGAGGACCATAATAATTTTTGGTGTTGATGGCATCACCGGTGGCATCGTTATACATATTAGCGGAGATGAAAACGATTTTTATTCTCGTTTATTTTTGCTCCTCATCATGTTTTCGCTGTTCGTTAAAAAATTTTTATATGAAAAGCTGTCAGCGGGTCATCGTTCCCATTTGGATTGACGAACGGAGGACTCTCTATGGTCGCGGTTCGGGTGAAAACATAAAAAAGACCCCGCCGGAGAGGATATTGCATTTCTTTTATGAGGAGCCCACAAAATGCGATCGATCGGCGGGAATTAATGCGCTTTTCTGAATTTAATTTTGCTTTCGAATACTGATTTGTGATTTTTACAGGAATTTTGTTTTATTTCATAAAGGACTTATTTTCTGTGCAAACGCAATTTTACAAGTTTCCTAACATTTTTTTTGCAACCTTGAGCTCATTAAAGTTTATTTTAAGGATCGCTTCAACCAACTTTTGTAATATTCTCTTGAAACGATTTTTAAAAAGGAGGTCACACACATTGTTACATTTCAATTTAAAAATGTACTGAAAAGAGTTAGATCTAAGATCTACGGCTTGAAATGCGCTTGTTTTCGATAAACAAATTTATTCATGCAAATAATATACAACAGTTCATTAATAAACTAAACTATTGCAATTCAAAAAGATCAACAAAACAATTTCTTTTTTATGGTCTGAAAATAGAAAATTTTATATGAGAAAAGAACCAACCAATTTACATATAATAAGTAAGTGTGGTTAATATCGCCAATTACTACATTCTACAGTTACTTGGTTCTAAATAGTAATTATTAAAAATATTTTTTTGTGAAAACCTAAAAGAAGATTGCCAATGTGTGTATCTGTAGCAGTGAACACCTCCTAGACTTTAATTTCAAAAATGCTGAACATTCCTGGAATTGAAATTCAATGTGATGTGACCAAATGCAATATACATATGTATAACTTGCGGTTGAAACCTGGCTAGTTTGGTTCCTAATTTATACAAGACTCAATATGATTGACACTTATTCTGAATTCCGAAGATTGTCGGAATCAAAATGAAAATCTTCTGTTTTATGCTCCCTTAAACTAAATTTTGTGGGACATTTGCAAGGACTACTGTAGGTATAGACGATTGAGATCATAACAAATGTTCCTAACCAATCCAAGTGGCCTGAAATAAAATCATATACATATGTTTACATAAAATTATTATTATACAAGAATTGAGAATCAGTAGTGTGTTTTTAAATAGGTATACTTACATAATAATTAAATACAAAACTTTTATATACAGAATAAAATATCATATTTAAAACTTAGTAATACTTCAAAATACTAAGTATCACATAATTTCGTTGTCTGTTCGATTCCAAGAAAAATCATAAGAAGTTTTTGGTCTTTCTTATCAAAATTTGTATACCGTGACACAAAAAAAAATATCAGAAATGATTAATCTGCCATAAATTTTAAATTTAGTTGAAAAGAAGAGTTAAAAATGTAATTTTAATATATGTATTTATTTTGGAAGATACCATCTACTTATACATACATACATAGTAGGTATTTATAAATTGCTCCAATTTTGATTGATTTTGAAGATCCTATATTTTTCGAGTCAGATAGAATGAAACCAATTCAAATATATGTATAATGAATAAAAAGGTAAAGATATTTTCAAGACTTTTGGGGTCAATAAATTGATAAAAGTTTGGTTTGATGGTTTTCGAAAGTAAATTTCATTAGTCATTACAAAACTGTCATTTGAAGTCCGTACTCGTTCAATGTTTACTGGAAAAAGTTCAAGTATTGGTGGTTTTAAACTATCGTTTTGTAAAGTTATTAAAAATTGTATAGACGCCGTTTCTAAGATTTTAGTGATTGTTTATTTCAATGAGATAGTTATAATAGACGCTTATTTGTATTGGGTTTTCCGAACTATTCAGAAGTTCCCCGTGGGATATCAGTTTTTAGGTAAGTGAAATGATAAAAAGGTAACATTAGCTGTGTTTTTTTCACAACGGATCTGGCTCTGGATTTACTAGGAAATTTTGCATTGAATTGAAATTTGGGAATAGTAACCCACATGGAACTTTTTTTATTTCGTGAACATAAAATCAAATTGCCTGGATTTATACCTACTTTGCGTCAAAATTGTAATCCAAAAATTTATCTGGTTCAAGTTTTGAAGTTTGAATGGACTAGTATCATGGCAATTTGATGTGCTTTTCGATAAAAATTAAAATCTTTATATAGTTAACTGTTTTTTTAATTCAATTCAATGCAAAATTTCCTAGTAAATCCAGATCCAGATCCGTTGTGAAAAAAACACAGCTATTGTTGTTAAATTTCATAAAATCTCGTTAGAAGGACTGAAGTCAATTTCAGCAAATTAAAAAAAAATTATTATACGCTACGTGCTTTTGAACAATGCTCTGATCTTTCTAAAATTTTGTATGGATATTATTTTTTTACAATTTAAATATTAACTTGATAAAAATCTAGATAAAATTTCCCTTTCATTTCAAGCAAAATGAAAATTATTGTTTTACATAACTTTTTTAAGTTATTTTGTTTTATTTAAGACACACAAAAATAAGTAATTGCTACCCGGTTATTTCTGAATACATAAGCAAAAACTGAAGTTATTTTTACAAATCCTCCAAGGCCATGTCATTAAAATCCTACACGACAAACGGAGGAAAATGTCTTCAATTATAAATTTTATGACAAACAAACCGAGTATATGCGAAGTAAAGTTTTAGATTGTCGTGTATAATTCTCATTCGATATAATTTACATAAAAGAGTGTACTTTTACGATAGTTATAAATTTTTTCACAGAAGAAAAATGTGTTGCTCGTAAATTTAGTGTGATTTTACACTCTGTTTTTATAGAGTGCAGTCAAATCTTGGGTTGAAGAGTACCTATGTATATTGCTGGATTTTTAAGACAGAACTTAACTTTGCATAAATTGCCAGTATTCTTTAAATATATGCAAAATAAGCAGCATTTGCTTGTTTTTATTCACTTGGTTCAATATTATATTGTATTTAATGGACTAGCACGATTCAATTTGTAGTGCTTGCTTCAATGCTAACAATAAGACTAAGCTCCGGCTCCTTTTAAAACCCTTTTAAATTTGAATATTAAAAATATTTGTGTTGCTTTAAAAAAACAATTAAGGCCCATCGTTGAGGGAATTTTTCTGTGCCAAAAATGCTGTGGAGGCACCACCGCAAGCGATATTCTTTAATTCTAAATTCAATTACGATTTTTTCCTTGAAACAACCCTCTGAACGTTGCCAGGCATTTATAATATTACCTCAAGTGCCGACTTTAGCTGCGATAATATTTCGTTTCCATTCAATGTTGGAAATTAGTCGGAAAAAAAAGTTCTGTGAAATAAGAGTCTGATAACGCTGAGGGGAATCCCCGGCTATGTTTAGACTTGAGCTAAAAAAATGCTCGAGGTATCGCGATTGCAGAAGTACTGAATAATGAAATGGTTCACCTGCAAGTAACTTTATTCTTGATAATAAAAAGTAAGCGCAGAGCGAGGAAAAGCCGTAGAGTAAGAATTCCATTGCGCTGCACTTAATCACATTTCCACCTTCTCTAAGCAAAATTGACAATTTAAAAGGATGAGGAACTTTCATAGTTGCGAAAAAATAAAATATTTTCCACCTCCACAGGAAATTCAATGAACTTCCTTTTCTGGGCTGTCGTAAAGGTCAATTGCCCGTCTATTTTCAGGCTGTTAAACCACCAGACAGAATGTTGATGTTTTTCTATAAAATCAAATATTTTAAAGAAAGTATCAGTTATTTGATTATTGTTGAGATACTTTCTGTTAATAGAATATACAGTAAAAAATCTTTAGAATTTTGTAACATTGATACATTTATCTAAAAATATATGAAAAGTATAGCCATAAGATTTTATTGGTACCTAATACTACAGAAAATGAACTCTAATAATATTTGAAACATTTAAAATTTTTAATTGAGATTAAAATTACACACCGAGAAATTTGAATACACTATACGTTATATAAATTTTTAAATTTTTTTTTAGATTTCATTATAAATATTTTCAGTGGATTTCGAAAGGATTAGTTCTCATATAAATCAAACTATTTTTTCTTTCTCATGGAGAACTTGTAAAATATTCATGTTATTATGAGCTAAAAAGACGCAGCCTGCAAAAGTAGGTATCCTAAATGTGTTGTGTGTATAAAATTATACTATCATCGAACATTATACCATTCCAAGGTCAGGGATTCAGAGAGTTGTATTGAGGATGAAACTTTCATTTAAACTATATTACAAACTTCTGAGAAAACCTATATTTTTGATAATTTTTCAAATTGGTCTTTATAGTAATTTATTTATGAGCTCATATCTCTCTCTCATGTGTTATTAAATCATATTAGCTTCTATACGCCCTTTAAGCAAGAAATTAGTGACAAAAATCTGCTGCACTGAGAAAAATATGGATTCTAAAAATCATTGTAATGTTATTTAAAATGTAGAGGAAAAAAAGATGTTAATCCAAAAATGTTATTAATTGATTATTGGTTCAAATGACACAGGTCAAGGTCAACGATATTTTGCCCTCGAATAAATGATATGCATAGCTATGTATAATGTCTACGAATTTTTTAAAATTTAAAATGTTTCATCAAACATTAAAAAAGATTTCAAATGAACCTTTTAAAAGGTGGTTTGCAGAGTTAAATTTTAGAGTAGGTTGGGGTAATGAAACCATAGGGAAAATGTGAATCAGTCCGATTTTTCTTACGTAACATTGACATTTAAAAAAATTAAACACTGTCATTTGATGCTTTTGAGAACATCTTAGTTTTTATAAGTCATACATGCGATCAAACGTAGATTTAATTGCTGTACGGTCAGTAGGTAGGTACCAAAATTTGTTTTCCAAAAGTTTTTTCTCATCCTTCCAGTAATCGTTTTTGTGTAAATTTTTTAGTGTTGATATCTTTCATAATCCGAAGAGATTTTGTGTTTTGTTTTATTGCGCGTAAAGTACTGCCTTTGGAGCAATGTGAAACACTCTATTAATGCGCTATAAGGTAATCCATCAACCTCAATTCGTCGATTTATGTTGATGTTTATGCCTTTTATAGCAGAATTTTAGTGGTGGATAACATTACCTAACATTTTGAAAAATCCAATAAATAATATTTTTTTTTGGTGCCAATTAAATTTTTTTAATGAAATCAAAGTATTGAAAATTTGCGATTAAAGGAAGTTTGGATTTACCTAGAGCCATTAGATCCAATTTTTTTACACTTGTATAAAGTAAAATAAAGAACTTACTCTAAAAAAATGCAGGGCAAATGTTTTTTTTCGATAAAGAGATTAAGAAACAGGGCATAAATAAAATGATTTCCTCATTTTATCGCCAAGTCTCCTTGTTATTAAAGAGCTAAAAATGCCCTCGTTTCTAAAATAATCGATATGCTGATGTTATGTAAAACCCTTTAAGACTAGTCCCAAGACTATAAACATATGGATGAGATTTGAATTTCTTTCTAGATATCTTTCTGTATGGTATTTGTGGGTAATTTAGATGTATGAAAATGTTTGCTTACTTTTAAAATATATGCACATTGTCCTTTTTGGAATCCCAACCTTTTCATCAAAATCACGTGCAGTACCTACACACACACCCCAGTGACTCATGAATGTTACATTTCGTATTTTCCCTAATCGAATTGATTCGACAGTAAGATGAATAAATTTTCTATATATTGAGGGATATATACAAGAAAGTTAAATTATCCCCAAAAATAATGACATCAGTCATCGTATAAGAAGAATAGGGTATTTTGTGTCCAGCAAAATCGTAACCCATTTTTGGTATATATAGTATATCGTAACGAGTATTTGAACAAATCGGAGGTCACCATTAAAATCTCATGCTGATACAGCAGAAATTAAACGGATCTACTCATTACCATTTCCATGGGAATGTCGAAAATCCAATTTGCTTCGTTTCTGGCGGAAGGCATATGTTATTTTGTCCACAAAGGCGGCCTAGAATATCGCAGCAGGGTGAAAGGCAGAAAAATAAAAAATATATATATAACATAGCATCATTCTGGTGTATGTAGGATAAAGATAGGGCCACACGGGGGAAGGGTGTCTACGTGGCATAAAACGGAAGGAACAGCACCGAAATTCGAGAGCACATCTTCCTCCGACAACATCATGACAATGTAAACATTCCGAAAATTGCCAACGTCACGTCTTCAACGTTTGCGGAGACCTAAATACACGTACATCCGTTGGCACACTTTTACCAAACGGAGCGGGGGCGGTTTTTCGATTTTGGTCTGGATTTGGATATTAGCGACTACCGAATCTCGATACACCCGGAGATTATCCAGCTCCTATTCGATGTGTGCGGGAGAGCAGATGGGGCGGATCGGATGGTATGTGGTCCTGGCAGTGATAATCTATTGAACTCCCAACTACAAGTTTTGGCTCATGGTCTCTCTAATCAAATCGACATCAATCATTTAAAGTCAATGTGGATTTGGCTGGGAAATTTTGGGTCGTGAATTCTTCGCTCCCCCGCGGCCCCCCCGGTTGTCGTACAAATTATACCCTGATTAGTTTCCCCCCGGTGCTCGTGAAACGTATTAAAATTGAACTGTCACAGCAAATTGAATTAAATCCGCACAAACAAATTGATATGGATGGGCTTTCAAGAACATTGCAGCAGCCTCCTGAAAACTGGGATATCCTTGTCAAAGGAGTCCCCGGGATTTCGTGCTGCGTGCTGGTCTCAGGGAAGAAAGTCTCCCGTGTCGGTGTTGAAATGAAACAACAGCCGGATAATTGTAGACGATGGCATGGGTGAGGTTTGACTTTTTGAATCTAATTCAGACCGACCAGATAGTGAAAATAACATGGAATTTGATATTTTGAAGTTAGACAGCTTGTTATTCATCATCTTTTCATGTAAGTCGACCTACACCGGCACATAGTCACAATTTCATCAACCTTTCATCTTACCTACATTTTGAAATTTATGTTGTTTACTTAATTCATATCGACTGCAAATATCTATGTAAATTTCCATAATCCTTATTTATTTGAAAGATGTACCTATAATTTTTTTGTTTTTTTTGTTTTTGAAAAAATTTGACCTTTAGCATGAGCATGAGCAGTAGGAAAAATAAAATTTTTCAGTATATATACAGTGACTCGCAAAAGTTTTCAAGATATTGTATTTAAATATAATTCGTTTTAATAGTCAAATAAAAAGTAATAATAACAATTCCATACTTTACTCATGTGAAAATTTATTCTACTTACTATTAATAATAATTAAACTAACAACGAAATTTAAATAATTTACATAAATATGTTTAGTAATTTTGCTTTAATAATATAATAGTAGCAGCTATTCGTTGGGGTGCTCTATCAATAAAATTATCCAAAATATTTACATTAAATTTTTCCCATTCCGTTTGAATTCAATGTCATAGGCTTTCCAAAGAACTTTGAACGATTTACCTACTATAATGCGCTTTTTAAGAATAAACCAAAGATTCTCTTTCGGACTGATGAGGTTATTGTGCTGGTCATGCTAGCAATGAAAAATTATTATTTCTTAGTCACCAAGCCAAGTTGTAATTTTTGCAGTGTGCTTGGGGTCATTATCTTGCATAAAAACTCTTCTTCAGCTTCACACTCAAAACTTTCAATTTTAGATTAAAAATGAATCTTCCAAAATTTTAATATAGTCCGTAGCACGCATAATTCTGTCAATTTTACTTTATTTCCTCTAAATTAGCCCCAAGGAGCTTCTCTCTTTTTCTTGTAGTCCGGTTTTCAATTTACCCATGTTCAGCGCCGACCATCAGACCACAACTGATTTATTTTGGTATTTTCTGGCCAAACGACAGAGCTCCAATCCACTGTAGTCCAATTTTTATGGACTTTTGTAAAATTAAGTCAAGCCTTTTTGTATTCTTCTTTTAAGTAAGGCTTGTTTACCATTGTTTTTGATTTAAATCAAAATTTTTTTTAAACATCGGCGAATAATATCATGTAACACATTTATTTTAAAAATTTTTTTCTTTTTAATTAGGGAAAAAATATATTTTTGCGGTTCTTCTTCTGTGGTGATGCTCTAAGCCTTCTTGTGTGCCTTATTATAAATCCATCATTGAGTAAGTCTTTAAAGAAAATTATGTTTTTTCAGTATAAATTACATTTTATTATTTTCGATACAATCGCCAATCATTTACTCTGAAGGCGGGCATATTATTTTCGCCAATTGATAATTTATTTTGTATTTATTTCGTTAAATTGAACATAAATTGAATATAATTAAATTTCGTAATATCGTGTTTCTTAAAGTAAGGTTAGGATATTCGCTTAATATGGTTTCTGGTTTTATCGGTTCATATTCATCGACATCCAGCACATATTATATTGACGTTCTTTTCACATACATACTATACATATGTATTTCTTTCTTTTACCCAAACCATAGACAAAATAGATGTCTATGCCCAAACCAAATAATCAACTTCTAAATCTTTGACATATACTGGCCCTTTTATCATAATAAAAATGATTTATTTTGTATCTTCTTTTCAGTCCAATACCTAACAACTGGTATAATTTCTTTTACAATTAAAGTATTTGTTCTTTAAAATTATGTGTTTCCTTCCACTTAAAACTGCTTTAGAAGAGCAATTAAAAGAAAATTTTCTTCTGTTAATCACATTTGAAATGTTTTAATTCCACTTCACTTAAAGAAGTATAAGGTAAAGCATCTGATAATTTATTTATGACATCCTGTAATCAAGAGCTTAACATTAAGATTCTGATTGCGTGGTATGGTAATTACTGAAATTAAATTCTGAAAGGGTTCAGATGCGATTGTGCGAATATCCTCTAAGTGGTTCTAATTGCATTAAGCCAGTGCATATTCGTGTCATTAACAAAGAAATTGGTTAAAGGCAACCCCTTGCACTGTATGTTGGCTCATGGTTAATTAAGAGACGCCCATTGCGCGTCGCGTAATCACCCAAAGCAATTTTAATATTCTTGAAATAAATCGGGGCGCGTTAGCAAAATTGTCCCAAAAGACTTCCCCGTTCGGATCGCAGGCACGTTGTCGGTCGTTATTACTGAACGGGCCCCGAAGCAATCCCTTTATCGCCTTATTATTGTCACTTCCATTTAATTATTAACCACTCCAGGTTCGTCGGTCGTAATTAAGGCTTTAAGATTAATTAAAAGAGCCCTCGGGGAGAATTTAGGCGGGCTCCCCCTCATTCCGCACCGATGTGCGGGGGTGAGTTATTTTCAAGTCGCTTACTCATTAAGAAATGGAAAAAAAAATGAAATCTAAACAAAGTACACCCCCACACTACAGGATGGAGTATTCGTAAGTAGCAAGGATGCTGCGAGGCATCCGCGAGTCGCAAGGTACCCACTTAGGATGCAGTTGCAGAATCATCCCGCGGGTGTGGGATGATCCTGGAGCAGAGATGCTGCGGGATGCTGATGGGTTGCGAAGTTGCAAAACAGCAACACCATCACTATCTTGGATCCCGATGAGGGGACAAAATAGGCAAACTCTATGCCATTCTCTGCGGCTTAGTCGTCTGCGGCACCCCAAACAATTAACTCATATCCATTTCTACCGCATATGAGGACATACATATTTTCATGTTATTGAAGGAGTAATCGCCTACCCACAGCCTCTCAATATTATGCTGACGATATAAACTTACAACATTATATAGCGATATTTGTTTGACGATGTGTCGACATCAGCGTCGTACAGTCGAAACAACAAAACTTGTCCCAAGGAAGCATCTGAGCTTAAGCGTGAGTTTCAGGGCACCCAGAGGGAGCGATAATAATTATTGTGAAAACCTCGGCTTAATGCAAAAAAATATTAAAAAAAAAAAAAAAATTCCATCTCGCGCGTTGTATGTTATACGCCACCATGCGTTAGCTCCTCGGTTGGTAAAAAGGGTTGCTGCAACATAATGAGCCCCGTGTTAGTTGATATCGCGATTTTATGCTCCACTTGATGTGCGATTACCTTAATGACTTCTTCCTCCATCTGCTTTTGTTTGCCTGCCTCTCTTGATTTGCTTGTTAGTCACAAGAGTTGCGACGGCACAACACTTTCTGGGAATGCAATTTAAAAATTTATATGTTTTTTGTCGACGCCCTTGAAAATTGTACCCCAAACAATGGGGTGTAGAATAGAAGCATAAATTATGTTGGTGAGGTGGCCACTTCACACCGATCAGTATTGTATTGCATATATTGTTTTAAAACTTTATGCAAGTGAAGAGGCTTTCGACGGTGTTCATGCTAATTGTTATGCAGTATTGTGGTTGAGAAGGCTTCAAACCCATCTAAAATCTCTCTTTAAACCAGGTAGGTACCTATACATATTTACATTGGAAGAAATTTTGTTGATATTTTTGAACAAAATATGCACATACCTACATAGTTATTGTTAAAAATAATACCTGCGTTTTTTTAAATTTCCTATCTGGTTCAGGTTACATAGTAAATTTTGCATGGAATTGCATTTTAAAACCCTTCACCTCATAGATTTAAAAAATTGTGAGACGTTAATCAAACAGCCATCATATTTACCTATCCAAATGAACCCAACAAATTTTTAGATTGAGTTTTTGTCGCAAAATTGGTGTAAATCCAGGGTAGTTTTCCATAAATTTGAATTTAGTTCAACATTTCTTGCTAAACCTAGAACCAGAATTGATTGATTTGAAAAAAAATCATAGCTACAGTTAATATGTGTTTTTTATTGATACAGTAAAAAAATAATTGAATTTGAATTATAACCACATTTCTATTAACTTGCTTTCTTGTTTGCACTTTCAGTATACATTTTAAATTTTGCAATCAATTTTAAACTATAACTTCCCAATGAAGTAGAGACTGTAAACTTTAAACATAGCTCAGAAGTGGATGAAAATGCAATATTAACTTATTTTGTATGTCTTTTATATTTTTTAGTCCGTTTTAAAAACGTTGTACCGATGTATATCAACAATTTTTGATTATATTAGCTGTTCATGTTTTTAACAAATGTTTGAGATCATAATAAGAATGCAACTCTTCTAATAGTAAAATCTGATAGAACTAATATGATTTGTATTTATAAATGCCGACATTTGAACTAATATCTCATGTACCTTGATTATGACTTCTTTCATATACGGATTAAAATTGGATTCTAATTGAAAACTGTTTTGATTCAAGCTTATTTCAAAGGTGTTTACATCTTTTTTTTTTCAAATGGGGCCCTATTCTTGATTCTGTTCGAAACGAGCCTTTGATTGATTCAATTAATTTTTTTGTTCAAAGTGGTTAAAATAATCTAGTAGAAAAATTCAATCGAATTATTTGAATGTTATTTGCGGAAAATTTAGTTGGTAATTAAAATGAATTTACAACTAAGCCGTGATTCGTTTTCTGTCTGTGGGTTTTTTTAAATACTCAACCAAGATTTTCATGCGGAATTCGAACCCAAAACCACTGTGCCACTGCCAAGGCCCTATTGTTTTTTCTAGTAAATTTGACTTAAATAATAAAATGTTTGCAACAATGTATCTGTTGTCAAAATCAATTTATTTTAAGCCTCATTTTTTAAATTTCTGTCTAATTCAAATTAACAGAATTGCTCTTGCACAATTATACTTCTTGATTACAGAAAATAAAAGTTGTTAAAAGTTAATATGTTCCCGTTTCTGGTTCAATCAACTAATTTTATTTCATTCATTTCATATGGTTTAAAATAATTATTAAGTAGTTTTTGGCTAATTTTATTTAAAAAGAAATATTATTAAAATTTATAAGATTTGCACAGACGATGATGATTTAGGAAGGTATTTGGAATGGAAAAAAGAACAAATTCAATTCAATTGATGTGATAAAATTGTAACTAAGGGTTGAGTCTGTGCGGGCATCATACAAAAACGAAACTAGACTTTTAATAAAACTTTTTGATTTAGAATTATAACGATAAAAGTGATAAAATGCATTGAGATATCATTTTAAGAATTTTTGTCGAAGAAAAGCATTTAGCATAGTTTTTAGAAAAACATTTACATAGCTTTTTAGAAAAGCATTTTCATAGTTTTTAATTCATCCCAACTGGCACAAGTATGTAGTTCTACATGAAAGCAATGAGTAACTTTAAATATTCGTAAGTTATAAGGAACTAAGAGTTTTTCTAGCATTTCTTAAATGCTGAGATAGAGTACCGAGAAGACTAAGTTTAGAAGGCAAGTGGACATTTCATTTTTTAAAATACCTTTAAAAATCCTGTTTCCGCGAACATTTCTAAACCGAGAATGTCTTTCTGAGATTTTATACCCTTCTTGGAGTATCTTCGTGTTTGCAAAGAATAACTTCGAGTCAGAAAAGGCCTAAGAATGGCTCAGTAGTGGCAGTGGCTAAAGGCACGTTCTCATCCGCGTGTACCGCCAAAACATTCGTTCATTCACATGGAAGTGTGCACTTAAGAGATTAAAAATTTTCCCAGCCCGGAGGACAACTGCAGGCTCGGAGGGCCCGGGGATCGCTGTAATTTGCAGGAAAGAAATGCTTTCATATAAAAAACGATGAGGGCTTTATTCGCGGGCCCGCAAATAAACGAATTGGGCCTTTCTAGGGTCTGCAGCCGGGGCCCCGTTCTACTGGGTTGGCGGACAGAAATGGAATTAAGTGAACCGATGCGGTTTGGTTAGTGCAGTTGCAGACGAAATGCAGATTTGTTTTTATCAGTTTATTACTTTGTGGTGATTTTGGAGATGAAAAGTAACTTTATCTTTAAATTATGTCGCTAACTAAGTGAGTATTTTTAGGTAACTACGTGTAACTATCACCCAAGCTTTTAAACCAAACGTTCATAAATCATTTCATAAAGAAATGTAATTTTAACCCTTTCCTACCTGAATACTTGTTTTGTACGCTGAATTAAACAGAAGGTCTAAAACAATTGCTTTTGAATGGAATAAAATATTTTTGATGGAAAAATAAAATTATTCTTCCAGGATTCGGCAGTGGGTACAAATGTGTACCAACAGGGTGTTAATGTGGCACATATGTATTTTTATGCATGTAGGTAAAAAAAAACAAATTTGTCCTATAAAACTTATTACTTACGTTTATATATTTTGTAAGAAAGTCTAATATTTTGTGTGGTACAACAAAAAGTAGTCTTTACACAAAGGCACATTACATTCTTGGCAAATTGTTTTTGTTCTTTTCTGGATCTTTGGTTTTGCACAATGTGTTTAGTACACAAGCTGAACTTGATAGCCATTAGCAAATATCCCGATTTAATACAATTTCGCTTTTGATTTAGGGACTTTTATGGCTTTCCGGTAGTTTAAAATTTCCTACCTATGTATGCATGTACCACTCGGGACAAAAGGCTTATAACAAACTGGCAAAATATCAGTCAGACATACGCAATTGGTTGCTTTTAAAGTAAAGATGTTATTTTGGAAGTATAAAACAATAAGTAAATTTACAAAACACACTCCAAATAAGTTTTCAAAAATCAATATCTATACATGTTATATTCTACGGAAAATATTCTAGAATTTATAAGAATAATTTTGGATTGATCTGACTTGAAACGAAATTATATAAGCTGTAGCAAACAGACCGATAACGAAGTCATTTCATCATTCATTTGTAAATCAATTTTTCTAAACAAAAATTCGAATTGGCATCATGAGCAGAGAAAAAAATCAAAAACATGTTGGGGGTATTTTGCTGGGTACAAATAATTTGCATTTATAATACTTTAGAGGTGCGAAGACGTTATTAGAATTAGTTTGCAAACTCTTGATGTCGTTAATTAGCTATTCGAACATAATTTTCTTATCTTGTAATTTCTCTGAACATAGTCTTCCAGCTTCAACTCTCTGAATATTTATGAAGAAAATAACCACTATTTTAGGCTTATTATGTACCTTTTTAAGAGCTCCGGGTTTACACACCAAACTGCGTTCAAAAGAGTTCGAACAAAACTTTTTTTCATTTTTGCGTTTATTTTTGCGATATGGATCGTAAACAAAATAAAATACAAATACAAAATGTACATATATTGGTCCAGGTTCTACTTTAAATTCCACAGAGCCTCCAAATTAAGCCCTATTTTAAAAAATTTAACCTTAATAGGGGGGCTTAATTTGGTCTACGTCAATTCTCTAATTTGTATACTACTGCCCGGTTTACGTTGGCGGCGTTTAAATTTTTGTTCTTGGCATAAGTTTTTTTAATATTTTTCTTTAAATGCCTGAGGGGTTTTAAGAATTCAATGCAATTAATAAGTGCAATAAAATAATTAACTAATAAACCAACATTATTGTCAAGTTTCACACAACGAACACAGTTCTCACTTAACTGAAAAGAATAACAAAAAATATGCTTTTGCATATAGTCCGTGGTCTAATAATAAATATTCTTTGAAATGTGTTTGAGTACTTGTAAGATTAATTACAGAAAATACATATCTGGAAATCTTATTGATTTAAAGATGTCTAGAATATTTGCCAAACTGAATTCGTAATTCGGGTGTAACAAATTACGTGGTCTGTTTTCTTTCTACTAACGTAATTTGAAAAATTTAAACGTTTGTTGTAGCTAAAATTATGTTGCCTAAACGTATGCACATAAATATGAATAAAAACCTAAAAACTATATTTCTTAATTTTCCGTTACATTATTATTGAAGTTTTTTTTTTTAATTGAGTCCCTTAAAAAGTTATAATACAAAAAATAATAATTGAAAAACAATCATTTTGACTTAGTCAAATTTTTAAATCTTTAGGAGATTACACTGCTCTGCATATTTTATGGGTTGTTTCCCTACTTAAAGGGATGATAGGTGTTTTAAATCAAATAGTTTTCGAAAATGAAAATGTTCCATTCCATAACATAACGTTTTTAAGTGACGCAATGAAAAATTCGCATTTTGTCTATATTTCTACGAATTTATTTAAAAAATAAGAAGAAGTTCAGAAGTTCGAATTATATAATTATATATTATATATATAAAAAGCCAAGGATCTAGTATTTTATTTTAGTTATGTTTCGATTACTCTTATTACTCTTTATATTTAAGGAATATTCCGGAAATTAAAGTCAAAATATGGAGTTTTAATTTTTTTAATCCCATGTTTCTTGAAAACGTGGTATGCTGAAATATTTTCAATTTTCGTTAATCTTCAGACAAAATTATCTTTATTAAGACTTATTATTAATTTTAAGTATTTGAACAGCTTTATTTAACTAAGCTTTAATGTCTTTTCATAAAAAGCAAAAATAGCAAGTACCCAACACTCCGTTTTATATTTTATTGCCCACCTATAGATTTTAAAAGAATTCTGGAAACAAATTAGCGTTATGAATTAATTGTTGAAGATCATAGACTTAGAGGCGAAGTTACTTCTATAGGCGAATTTGAGAACATTAACATTTTCTTTATTAAATTTTTATAAATACTGATTATCTGTTTGTTCCAAAATGATAGTCTAGAGAAAGTTAAAAAAAATGTTTTTTCATCAAATTTGCAAATAAAAAGAACACAATAATTAAGTGAATTCTCTTTATTAAATTAAATATTCGCTCTTTTCATTGATTATACCAATTTCTTCAGAACATCTGGTTTACATTTTTGAAATTATTGCTTGTTAAAATCAGTAATTGACCATTGTTTTCTATTGCACTGAAGTCGGGTGGACATGCTGATCATCCAAAATTCGGTCTGAACCAATCCAATATTTGGGATTTCTTTGTCGTTATAAATTCCATATCTTTTCGTCAGAAAATTTGACCTTAAATTATAACGCCGTATATTACTAAAGATGCAATATTGAAGCTAAATTTACTTACAAATGTCCAATCCGTCGTAGTCATACTGTTTTTTGCTGTTTTATGGCGGGAAAGTAGTTAAAAGAAACAGACTTCATTTAAGCGCCATTAATGTTAGGATTACGTCGAGTTTGAATAACACGACGACTTCGATTAATTTTTCTTATGTTGAAAATTGTTTATTTTAACCTTTTGCCCTCAGTGCATTTTTATGTGTGTAGGCCATCTAGGGGCTTTTATGGTAAAACAAAAAATGTTGACGTCAAAAAATGTGATATCCGAGAATTGTTTTAAAAATAATGTAGTTAAGAATAACACATAAAATATATACCAGATTCAGCTTCTCAAACTTTAAGAAATGATAAGATAAATTCATTATAGGAAATCCAAAACTTATACATGGATTATGAGTATGAAATAGAGTATAGAAAGAAACAAAGCTTTGTTGTTTCACGTGTTTGTCAACAAATGATAATACATGAAAAACCTAACAACTGTTCTAATATCGTCATCTTAATTCTTAACTTCTGTACTTATGTACTACGTCGCTCGTTAATTTTATCATAATTATTAATACTTGTCTTTTTTACTAATTTTCTGCTTATTTAATTAATATGTTACTTATTATTTATTCAGTTTATTTTGCAGCGTAAAAATATGTAACCTGCGCTCCGTAAATTAAAGACTAAAGATAATAAAAATGAAACGTGTGACGAGTAATTGTGAGATATTCACAAACAATTAAAATTTCCGCACTTATTTTTAATTGTCAATAGATAAATACGTCATACAGGTGGGTGTGAAAAGAAAAAAAAAACATTTGTTCAAAATTAGTTATAAATATTCAGCCATATTTCGGAAACAAGCAGTATCAACTGAAAATTTAAGTCCGGGCTCTGAAGTTTTGAGAAGCAAAGATAAGAGAACTCAAAGCATTAAATTAAAAGTATAATATTTCGGTGGACCATTCGAACTTTAAGAAAATTTTAATAATATTTTTTATTTCAGATGAAAATTGTGTTTTGTTTTTTATTCCTGTTCAGTGGCAGTTATGCTTTTGGCGAAAATGATCCAGTATTTTGGAGTATAGGTTATTCGGAACCTGGTAATAATGAATTTTGCGAAAATGAAATTATAAAATTGCCTGACGAAAACGCTGTAGCAGAGAAACAGAAGGTATATAAATAATTTTATTTTGATTATATTGTATTTATACTCAATATCTTTTCTTTTAGACCGTTAATGGCTGCTTATCGATTTCATATGCTGAATGGAAGGACTTTGAGGATCCAATTTCTGTAGTAACAGTGCCAGAGGGTGATGTGTGGGAATATTCCATCAAAGTCAGAATTGAGGCACAAAAATATTTAAATGGAGAATTAACAATATGTTGGCATCGTTTTACTACTCCTTATGACTGCAGACATTATAACTGCTGTGGTGAAAGTGGTACTGGTCTTGAAATTGTAGACTAAAATGAAATTCTAAGAATTCAAAGATCGGTTTACCAAAAAATTATAATAGAAAAATGGTATTTTATGAAACGAAATAAAGCATGTTGAAAAGCCCAAAAACAAAATGAATTCGTTAATTATGTGAGTAAAAGTGAAAATAATATTGGTACAAAACACAAAGCGAAAACATCGTTTTTTATAGTGAATAAATTATCTTTAACTCTAGTAATATAGTAATCTATTTGAAGGCGAAAAATATCAAATAAACTATAGTATCGTTGAAAATAGGCTGTATTATTATTTTGAAGAGTTCTGTTCACATCGATAAAAAGTACAAGATATAGGAAATTCCCTGAAAGTGGAGACTTATATGTATATACGGGTTTACAAACTGCTTATTTCGAATACCCAAAATTTGACTTTAAATGTGCAGTCAAAATCAGTGATTTCAAAAATTAGGAGAAATCCCATAAAATTAAATATTGTGTGTTTCGATTTTTAAGGTGTAACTTATAACTTTGGAGCAATTTTGCCTTTTTGATATGTTCGAATATTTTTTGAATTATTTTATTTTATAAAAAATGCATACATACATATGTAATGTACTTACATATGTTTCAAAAAACCTTTTAGTTATCCATTTTCATTTATTATTTTGAAACACCTTGGCGTCATTGCTTGTACTAAATTCTGTTCGAAATTCGATGTTTTGATAAGGCTCTTAAAAACGAGTTGCTGTCCTTGAAACAAATGCAGTAAGTTTTAGACCAAACTCTTTCCTAAAAATCGACAACTCATAGATGTTTTCGATCATATTCATTTGAATAAAGGACCAATCAATATTTTACAGACAACAAAATAATATACACCGAAAGAAAAAATAGCAATACTAACTAATCTTTTGTTGATTATCAGCCAATTAATTGAATTGGTTGTTTTAACAATTTAAAGTAGTGAAATCAACTAAAATAGTTGAGAAACTAACTAATTTTGTAAATGTTTTTCTCACTGTTTTAGATCTATCAACTAATTTAATTAATTGGCTGAAAAAATAGTTAATTTTGCTGCTCTTTTTCTTTCAGTGTAGCAATACATATAACTAAATCTTCTCCAACATGACTTTGGTAATTTCTTAATTATGCTTTTATCCTCATCCTTCCTTCAAAAATGTTTCTGTGTTTTCTAAAGTAATTAGTTTAGTTGTGGATAATATCCCATTTCAATTTTCATTCTGGTAATATCCAACAAATTTTGTAAAAGACTTGTCTGTTTACATTTATTAGCATTTTAAGTCTTACATTTTCCGAATGGAGAATTTCTATGTTTCTGTCTTTTGAGGATTGTTTTAGTTAGAAATTTACTTCGTCATGGCAAAACACTATTGACCTTATCTTTGAGGGAATGGGACGACGGGACTAAGATGCTCAGATGATCTTAACATTAATAAGACTCAGTAAAACTTTAAACTTTCTTCAATTTCATCTTAAGTTTTTTTTTTAAATTCTGTAATTTGAACTGAAAATGGGTTTTTCCAGTTCCCTCTGCTCTTAAGAAACTTATACAAAGTACAAAACAAAAGTAAGTTGTGAGCCATCCGTCCTACTTCCCGAGGTAGAAAATGCATCAACCTTTCTTTGAGAGGAAAATTCTTTGCTGTTTGCATTTGCAGCAAAATCCTTAGAAAAGTTGAAAGTGCTTCTATAAGTGGTTCTTACCAAAATAACTCATCTATGCTCGTATCAATGATTCATTAAAATTGATGCGGTTGTATTTACAACTTATTTTATGTAGACTTCCTCTTCATATGCAGAATATTTTCAAGAAATTTGCATAACACTTGCAACTATGCGGTTGCATCTTCTATTTATGCCTCTACCACGGAGTGCTTCGTAAACCGCATCTCGTTTCCGCGCTCAACACTCAGCGAAAACTGCAAACAACAACACTTTGGAGCACTCGAGCCCCATCTGATCCATCATTAAAAAGTTTGAAATGTTCTTAAGTAGCTGCTCCCCCTCGAGTGAAAACACAATAATGAGGTTATACCATTTACAAAATGAAATTCATATTGTCGACCCGGGCCAGGACGGGGTTCGGTTCTGAACCCACCCTGCCGGACGGAGGCAAGCCTGAATCCAGACTCCGTGTATCAAGACTTATTAGTGGAAAGTTGAAAAGCTTCTTCATGTTGTCGACGACGACAACAACTTTCTTTATTTAGCGAAAGGAAAACTCAATTGAAAGTCAGCATCACTTCCGGTTCGGAACAGCTTGAGGGAAACTTCCGTTCAGTATTAATAACCAGTTCCCAGTTCCAACCCCCGCTAAATTTTCCGACGATATACATCGCAGCAACATCCGCTTTAAATTATGCTCAGCGAGAAGTGGAACTTTTGACGGCAACAAGTGGTTGTTATGCTCCTTGGATAATTGCGACCAGACGGAGACAAAACGCTCCTCCAGAACGGGGGCCAGGGGGACGGAGCGGGGCAGCCGGGGTGCGAACAATGTATTAACCAAGTTTGCACATAGCCGCCTTGAGCCTTCTTATAGGCTTCTGAATATTCGTTGGAAAATAAATTTGCTCTCTTTAGCACCTAAGAAGATACCAAGAAATAGGCCGAGTTCAGAAAGCCTATGTAGGTGCAACCAGTCTTAGATGGATTGACTCGGATCATAATGTAGCATAAAAACACTTGGGAAACGATCAATATCACTTGGTCTACAAAATCTGACTTTTCGTTTGTTTTTTAAATAAATGTTATAATATTATTTTATTTTGGGATCACTGAATACGAATATACAATTAAAATTTTATAATAATAATAATTTTGTTTAAAAAATATCTCTATTATGGAAAACTATCACTTAAGTTAATAATTGTCTAAATAAATTTTATTTTTGAAGTCTATGAACTTTAAAACGAATTTTGGCATCCTTCATTTTCCACATTTTTCATCTGCTACGCTGCAATAGGTATATGTAGTATTTCATATGAAATCTAACTAAATTCTGTTGAAAATCATAAAAAAACGGCCAAGTGCGAGTGAGACTCGCGCACCGAGGGTTCGGTAAAAAATTATTTTTTTTTGTGATGTAACTACAAATTTACGGTTTTCGGATTTTTCCCTTTACTTTTGCTATAAGACAATGCTTCTTCTCAAATTTCATGATTCTAGGTCAACGGGAAGTACTCTTTAGGTTTTGATTTCCTTGCGAGTGTCAAAATATGCGGTATAAATGGCCGTATTGATTGATTGCATTGACTTATAAGTTTGATTTTTTCATGGCTCCAAAGGATTGTAGACCTGATTATTTGATTTGACCTATAAAAAAGTGGGCCTGAGTAGAGTACGAGTATGAGTACCAAGTAATTAAGCATTTTGAGTACGAGTACGAGGATCAGTTACTCGTACTCAGAATTTTTCAGGGCTGAGCAAAAGTATTCGTACTCAGCCCCAAAGTACTTCGGTACTCGTACACAGCCTCAAAGTATGTATATTAGTACTCGTACTCGGCCCCAAAGTACTTTTGTTTTCGTACTCATTGTGCCTCTAGTCGTTTTTCTTACTGACGGATGTATAATATATGTATTTGTGCTTCTTAGGTCGTATGCTAAAAGTAATTGAACATTAATTAAAACCAGACTTGTAAAATAATTAAATACTTTGGTAATGCTACTCCCACCAATTAATTACAAGTGAAGCTTTCATTACCATTACCAATTGTAATGGAAATTATAATGAAGTAATTGTCATTACTCAATGGTTTTTAAGTTCCGACTACTTTTGTTTACAGTGAATATTTTTTCTAGCCCATTGAAACGTTACATTGACTTTGCATTTTAGGTAGGACAAGATGTTATTTTTATGATGTGCGGGTTTTTGGGGTCGCCGATTTCAACCCGATTGTCAGAATTTACGAATTCAAGATGGTGGACTGTTTTAAATTTTAAACTTAATGCAATTTGCACCAAACTTGGAAGATAGGTGTTTTCAGAGTCACTGATTTCAATTCACTGATACTTGTATTCGTACTCAAGTACAAAAATGCTCGGTATTTTACAGCTCTGTTTGATATTAATTTCAACTTGATACCTCCACGCGTTTCTGAAAAGTGATCCTATATGTAAGTGTTCCTTTTTTAACACGCTTTTATTCTTTTTGGGGTACGGAACCCTAAAAATTAGAAAACTTCCCATCAGATGTGACTAACCCACAAAACAAAACAAAAAATTAGTTTTTTAGCGTTTAATAATCTACATGCATTACTCTTTTGTTTCTTTCTGAAAAATAAATAGGTATTCTATAATACTTTTGTTTCAATCAATTTGGAGAGACTTAAAAATTAATTAATAGTATTTAAGATCCAGAGCCATAAAACGAAAACGAGGAAAGAATTTGCTATTGAAATCATAACTAACATATTATATTATTCTTCTTTTATAAAACAAAGAAGAGAAATAACTATTGAATTAATTGAAGTAATTATTTTATGTATAATAACTTTTCAACGCAACCCCTAATTGCATGGAAAATATTACCTCGGGGTTTTGTCATCCAAGGTAATATTTAAAATATTCAATAAATTAATTTCTCCGTATAAATTAAAGTGTTTCATTTTTGACATGTACTGATGGCAGCCAGCGACACACAATACAAAACCGCCCTATTACTACCGAATGGCCACAAGCGTTGGAACGGTGAGATAGCCATTAAAATTACTGGAATTTCCTCTTTTCATTAAAATTGTAATTAACTTCACTTAATTAAATTCCACGTTATCAATAGTAGGTCAAAATATTTTAAATAAACCTTCCAGCCATCGTCTAAATATTTCGCGAATAAAGTTGGAAATTAAAAATGTCAGTGGGCAAAATTTTGTGACATTTTTGTTGGTCTGTCGCATGAATACATGCCTCCACATTCATCGTTTCATAAAAATGGGAACTTTTTAAATATTAAACAAGTTCTTTCAGGAGAATGTGAAAAATTAATAAAAATCACCAATAAAAGATAATTTGATGTGCTTCCCTCGGAAAAATGAGAATTTCCTGGTTAACTGGTCGTTTGGATCAAACGGTGGTTGCCCAGTTCCCAAAAAATGTTTTCGGCTGCAAATTTTGCATACGAAATAAAAAAGGCGGGCAAAAAGCGCTTTAAATTCTCATGAAGAGTTTCAACGCCCCCGACCGAACGTCGGCCCTGGCCAGCCCCATCAGCCCCAAAATTCTCGACTGTTGGGAAATTTTGCGCACGGAAAATGGTCAATTGTTCCCTTTTGCCGCGTAATGAATTCATCGCGAATGAACGTTTTCTGCTGGGTAAGGAGGGCTATTACGGCGGCATGGAACTGTTTTTGTGTTGCCCTGTAAAATATACACAGCCCAGCTATTGTGCTGGGCGGGTAAAGGGTGGTTCTGGGCGGATATACTATTTTTTGCAGTCTCTTTTTTTATGGAAATCTCGCTGTGCTAATCTGTGAATAATTCTGCTGCGTTAGGGGTGCAGTTTTTGGACAGTAGATCATGTAAATGTCCACTTCCGCTACAGTTCCTTTCTACTTTAATTGGTTTTTACAACAGGAAAAAAATCCTTTTGTTACCGAAAAGCATCTTAGGCATAGATAATTAATGAATCTGGTCTGAGAATAAAAATTTAAGAGGAACTGTGCACCGGACCAAAATTTACGATGTTAAAATGTAGCCTGACACGGGTACGAAAAAGTGTCGAGGGTCCACACTCTTATTAGATTTAAATTTTATATAAAAATGGATCGAAAAACCCAATAAAAAATCAAAAAATAATCTGCTTTGGCCGCGTATGCGCCTCAAAACGGGCGTATTTTTAAATATCCGTGCCTATATACTTACCTGTGTCCAAAAAGTAAGGTGACATTTGAATTTAAACTGCGTGCGCAAATGGATTTTGGGGAAATACTTTTATTATTAGGTTGGTAGCACTGTCTTCGACATCCGTGCCAAGTTTCACTTCAAAATATTCATTAGTGTTTGATATACACTTCGTTTTGTGAGCATTTATTACATCAATTGAAATTAATTTACCGAAAAAAACTCAGTTAATTTTTGTATAGTCGAAATGATACTTTAAAAGAAATGATTAAAATTATGTTGATATGATATTGGCACGCAGCCCAAAAAGTGCTTTGAAATGTAAAAAAATAATTTTAAGTGCGGCTTAAGTAGCCAATTTTGGTGGCTTAAGTATAGGGACGACTTAAGCTTTAATCTTCACTCAAACTTGTATTGTGAAACTTAAAAATGACTCAATAAGAGTTTAAGTGACGAACTTAAGCTCATACTGTGACATCAGGCATTAGAGTTACTCTTAAAAGGTTAACTAGTGGGATTAAAGTTCGTAGGATGAAAATTGTCTTTTGTTTTAATTAATTTATTTGATTTGTGATGTCAATGCAACGATGCAAACATATGTAGGTACATTGGTTTATTTTCCTATCATGATAAGACGTCAGTTATCGGAGGTTTGTGATTTTGTAAATTATAATGCTGTGTAAGGGGTGTAGCCCTCAGACAGTAGTCCATGTAAATGTCCACTTCGATTCAAGTACCCTTTGGCTTCGACCGACAAGACCCGAGGAAATCTGGAAGAAAGACAACATCTTGGGCACACACTGAGAGCAATACCTGTTTACATATGTAGAAATTGTTAGCTGAGCAAATAAATATGACACTAATGGGGGCGTGCACCCGACGACAGTGTGCAACTGTCCTGTCCATCTCTGTCTGGATGTCGGCTAATTAATCAAATCAAATTAACTTTGCCGAAGGCAAACTGCTCCGTCAATAAGTCACGGCTCTGTGACAATCCGTTGCGCTCCGGTTCCATCTGCAGCATCCCTCTCTGGCCAATGATGAAGTTGTGGCCCATCCTAACTCCAAACTCGAAACTCCAACCCTCGAAAGCATATGAAATGATGATGATGATGATGACGGCACCGAATGCGGGCGTTATGAGGTAATTTCTGCCGGGGAGTGTTGGCTTTGTTGGTTCGAATGCGGGTTCTGTGGGCATAGGCCCATACAGTAAATAAGTGACTTTCCCTGATATTGCCTTTCACGATTGATTAAAGACGTTTGTTTGCATAAGGGCCTCCCGTGGCTAATAAATCCATTTGGGAAGCGAGCCGCCCCGTCTATGCGTGCGGCCCCATCCCAACCAACTCAGAAATTATTAGTGCTAATGGAAAAGTTTCATTTCAGTTTTTGCGGAAGCCTCACCACAATCGGCTAAACCGATTGGAAGTTGTGGCTACACATGAAAGGGAAAATTTCATTTTACGGACATAGGCTTTTATATTTTTTCAAAACCATTATAATTATATACAAACAAAAGACAGTACTCCATATATGTTCATACCACGAACATTTCCAAAAGTCAATAAGTAAAATTAAATAATTGTTAGTTAAGTTATCATTATTCATATTTATTAAAACATATACATAGTAAAAATTAAGTTTACATTTACCAAATACTTGGCAGGTTTAAACAAATTAATTTTGTTAATTTAAACTCAACCAAGTTCACTGGACCCAGTTATATTCAAAGAACACAGAACGGCCAATTAAGCCAAATTTTTAAAATATTCACTTTAAGAAAACCCTTTATGAATTTAAGAAAACATATAAAATAAATACTGCTGGACTAAAATTTTTAAACGCCCGGTTCTCTAAACTGGCGGGTAGTCTAAAAATTAGGTAGAAATTATCAATAAATTAGCAAACTTAGCAACAAATGCAAAAACTCTTTCTATAAATTTTGATAATACTAGGAAATCCCCACAGTGGATAGGGCAGATTTCAGTGGAGGAATGAGTTGGATTGAAAATATTTTAAGTAAATGTCCTCATGCTCTAAAGTCAGTAATAAATGCAAAACACAAGTGAATTTTGATAGTACCTACCCAAAAATCAGCATTCTTCTACCGCAGCAGATAGTGCAGATTTCAGCGGAATCCAAATGCCTTCATAGTTTACACTATCAAAACAATCAGTAGCACTATCAGTAGCAGTATTATATAATAATATAACTTGAAAAAAAAAACACAAGTAAAAATTAACCAATTCATCGTGGTTATAGCAAACAATCGGTGTTTAGGACTTAGTTGAAGTAACTTGTTGTTTGGGTTGCTTTAATCAAAGTTTTAACTATTAATTATTAATATTATTATAATTAATATATGCATTTATATATTCCCTGATCTTTCAATCCTATTCTAAGTTAAAGAAAACGCTTATTCAACTCTGGTATACCTTAAAAAAATAAATTCCAATATTTATATATACATAGGTATACTGATTTTGTGTAATTTTTTGTATATAATTTATTTAATTGAAATACTGATTTATATGAGTAAAATTCTGAAACTCTCTAATTTATATAAATTGGTACACATTTGAATTCGTAAATTTTATTACTCGAATATGTAAAGCCTTACTAGTAAAAATCAAAAACATGTTAACTTCTTTTAATAATTTTACTGCTCAATAAAATTTTCAAACACTTATTCCTTGATGTAGAAAAACTTAAATATAGAATTTGTTTTCATTATTTGAAATTTTGAATTGATTTAGATTAATTTTCGATTTTTCAAAGTGAGTAATTATAAATGAGGATAACAAGAGGATGGCTCATTTTAATCTGCCCACTCAGTTATCGCATTAAGTAAGTAATAACAAAGTTCTGGGGCTCCCTATGGAGATATTTAAAGTCATCGATTCTTTTGCATGAAAAATCTTATTTTTGACACCAGAAAAGAATAAACTCTAATTCCAAAGGATTAAATTGACCAGTTCTTCTTCTGCTTTCTGTTTTCTTTGTAAATTTTCTATTTTAAATTTATACAGCTTCAATAAATTTACTCCGAAATTCAAGTGAAAACTTTTTAACTTTTACTTTTACGCCTACTTTGTTTAGCTATATGTATGTTATATTTATCTCCAATACAACTTCTAATTTATTATGCTCAGAAAATACTCGTACCTAATACAATAGATTACTACTGAAATTCACGCAAGAAAATGTTTTGGTTTAGGGCAATAATCACGATCAGGAGTACCTCGTAGAATAAATTGAATCGTCTCACGTCGCGCAAGTTTCGTAATCACTTAAGTGATAGTAAGAAATGCGACATTGTTGAAGTGAGGTGTACATATACGTTTCATGCAATAAATTGTCACCGAAAGAATAAAAACTTCAATGCTCACTTTTCTGCTGTTTGCTTATAATTATCGTAGTAATTTCCTAAACCATAAACAACTCACATAAAATTCGAGCAAGCAGAGTCCATCTGGAAAGGGGAATAACTATCCAGCCATAAACTAGGAGAGATTAGTGCCACATATCGCTTAGAAAGATGCTATTTGGTATTTTAGAGGCTCCATAAAACCCTTGACCACACAGAGTCAAGAGGGCCGACAAAGCTCTCAGAAATACATATACCATCTTGTGGTTGACTCCTAAGCATGAGACACACTCCTTGGATACAAAAACTAAACGGGCAACAAGGACTTTTGTGGGTCATTTCCCAATCTTATGACCATGTAGCACCAGAATTTTGCCCACATTTTTAATGAGCTCAGAAAATGTTGTTTGACGGAAAATGGAATTACCCGGGAACTCGCCGACGGTTCTATGTAAATGATTAAAGAGCCGGTAATGGAGACAGGGTTCAACAAATAACTTTTAAGAAGCTTTAAATATTGGAAATCAATTTTCACTTGTATCGGATAAAATAATTTATTGACTAAATGGTTAAGGAATTCGATTCTATTCTACGTACGGACAATTATTTAATATTTTATTATTCAAGCGAACCACCTTTTTAAATGTAGCTACTTATTTTTAGAAAATACAGCAAAGTCATTCCAGTATACGTATATACATATATACGAGTATACATATATGTAGGTAAGGGTCTTGATCCAATTTAAAACCAGAACCCAACTAAACATTACAATATGATTTATAGTTGCATCTAGCACTACCTACTAATGAAGTTAGAAATTTTAAATATTGCCAAATTAGTATAATACTTTAAATTGTTTAAGAGTTTAATTTGATATAAGTTACAATTATCATAAAAAAAAGTCATTTGCACTGCGAAAACAGTTTAGTTATAATAATAAACACTAAACGCATATTTAAAGTATATAATCGTTATCAATCGAGTCAACAAAATCATTTACTTAATAATTTTAAATTAATACTTTTAAATAAAATTTTTTTCTAAAAATTGATATTTTGTAATATATCAATAAGTTATATTTTCCTTATCGGCTGAAAAATATCAATATTACAGTGTAAACATTGGAAATGTTCTTTCGGTGTACAATGAAATGATTTAGTTATTATTACCAAATTGAAGTTTATCTCAAGACTATGGGTTTTGCTCTAAACTAAATATTTAGTTCGCCATATCCAACTCTAAGATTTAACAATAACCAAATCGTTTTCTCAGTGTGTACTCAGCAACATCTATATTCATTATTTTTAAAATATTGCTATACACTATTAAATATTTATTCTTCGTCTTAAAATAATGGTATCACATTTCGTACTTTTATAATCGTTAGAAAGTTTGAATTGATTTTGTGCCGTTGCGGGTTTGAACTTTGCAACTGAAATGAAAATATTTCCAATTTTTCACGACTTAATTGATACAGCAATAGGTTACAAATTGAAGTAAGTCGATTTTTGGTGCAAATGGGCTCTATTTAAGGGATCTACATTGTGAAAAAAACTTTCTTGGACTGGCCTCTCTCTCTTCGCTGGATAAACTCATTACCTACTTTATTCCTTTCCATTATTGCAAATAAAAATCATAATACAAACTGTTCAAAATAATATGGCATGTTGAAAATGATTTCAAAAAATCTATCATCGTAACTTTCGACCACAGAGCTACCGATCCTGTCTTCTTAGTAAAAACAACTACTGTCAATAATATGTTGGAAATCATTGGGTTTTAAGTGGAATTTTTTTCCAAAGAAAATTAATATTGATATAAATTGTAACTATAGTGTTTGCTAACTAATAATATTATCGTTTAATAAAATATAGTTAATAGTACTAAAGTAATTAATCTAAATATCTATGCACTATCTTAAATTTTGAACCAAAACAGTACAACCTTTCCATTGTAACTATGAAAGAAAAAAATAGTTTTGAGAAAAATTAGGTTGAAGTTTTGAGAATTCGATTTGCCTTTTTCTTAGTTTGAATATCTCTAGAATATAAGAAAAACGAAACAATAAATCAAAATTATTCAATGTTCAAGATTTTATAAATATTCGCAAATATCAGTTGATTAATTGAATATTTGAAAGCAAACTTAATTGGGATGAGGGTAATTCAATTAAGTAAAGTGCTTATTTAATTCGATTGTGGTTTCGGTTAATTGGAAAATGATAACGTACAATATGTATTTTTACATCCGTTTCCGCGTTTTTCATGTCCAAAATTACTGGCTATATCAAATAAAATTTTATTTTTATGTTAAAAGGCTTCCTCTATAAATATTTTATTAATATTTAATAATAAATAACTTGAAGTTCATTATTAGTGCTAAATGAGGTAGATGTTTTTCGATTCGTTGCATTTATTGGTAAATGGCATCATTAGTACGTGATAAAAACAAAGTTTGGGAAACCGACAGAATAAATTAGAAGTCGACTGAGAAGATGCTTCGAATTAGTGGATTTGGCTGGGATGATAAGAAACTTTGAAAGCTATCGAGCTAATAATACAAGACAAGTGCTCAAGTGGATTCGGAGCACAAAAGTTGAAAGAAACAAAAAACAAAGAAGGTTCAAGATGCTACACCATGCCCCGGACATGAAGAGGAGGTTCTGTACCAAGCTGATGAAGCACTCTTCACTGCATTGCCATTAATCGGTTGTGCAGAGAAAATAGGGTCGAAATAATGGTGAATGGAGGGTATAGGTATCATACTACGCATAGGGTGTTCCAAAAAAAGAAAACTTTGGTATATACCATATATACACCGAGAATAATCTCTTTTTCCGGCAATTATCTAAGTTGGCACAAAAGAAATTTCAACAGCAGCACACACATGTCTACCGCCTCGGGGAAGTTCGACGATGGAGCTCTACTCCATACGTTTGGCGAAAAGTGTCTGCACGCTCCTCCGACATTAAAAAGTTTTTCCCTTTGTAGGGCAGGACGTGATCGCATTCCGCCCCGAGAATCCATCCGAAGGAGCAATTTGTGCCCCGAATGGTATGCGGTTCGATGGTTCTGCACCATCTCATCTCAACTCCCCCGCATCATGTGAAAATATCCAAGTACCATTCATTTAGGACACTCTGTGACTCCTTTTATCTCAGTTCATCAACTCTGAAAAAAATAAAAATCAAATCAAATAAATAAATAAATGTGAAAAAGGTTGAAAAAATCATTGCGTTCCATCAGCCTCGACGGCAGACAAGAGGAGCTCCAGAACTTCTATCATTTTGGAGGTGCTCGAAAGCTAACCGCCATTCAGAGGGAATAGAGGCGCCCGGCTGCGACCGCAGTGGGTTTGGGGGTTTGGGGCCAAGGGCAGAAGCCCCTAACCCCCTCATTGTGTACCTACTCCCTCTTTTGGCAGAAAACCGAAACCTAGCCAAGCGCGAGCGAAGGTTCCTTTATCATCGCGACCAAATTTGAATATCTTAAGTGCAGACAGCGCTCTCATGAATAAGTGATAAGGCACTCATAACGCCGCTGTACGTGTATTTAAAGAAAATTTATGATAATATCTGGCGCTCGCAGGCAATTTACTTTCAATTTACACCTCTTCCTGGAAAGTAACCGAGCCTCCCTGTTTAGGATTTTCCCATATCTCACCTCAGTCAGGCCGCGGTTATTACATTTATTCACATCCAACCTTTTATACCCCTTCGGCGGGCTCGAACAAAATTAGTGCTCATGTCGCAACACATAAACTGCATGAGAATGTTTATAACATAAAAAAAAATTGTAACATCCGTACGACCCCTATACAATCTACTTAATGTAATGAAAAATAAATAATTCCTCTAACGTCTTAAGGTTTTCGTCCTTAACATGTTTATGCGGTTCAAACCGATTAGCGCTCGGATTTGCGACATGTGACACGTGGGGTAAAAGCCCCGAATAAACTCTGAATCCCCAGTGGAGTCTCGGGCTCTCCGATGGGGCTCAAGTCACACGGCTTGCGAGTCATATAGCATACACTGAAAGAAAAGTATAGTTGATTTTGCTATAAAGACATGTTAAATCAACTTAATATAATTATTTATAGCAATGATTTTCATTTAATATTTGTTTAATAGTTTTGACTTAAATGTATTCAAAAACCTTATATTTATTAACTATTTAAAACAGTAAATCCGGTATTAATTAAGCTTAAACGTGAAAATAACAATTTCGAATGCTAAGTAGACTCGTATACTATTTTTAAATGAAATTTAAAAATACGCAAAATGAAAATAACCATTTAGAATAGTAAATTTAATGTTTGTTTTAGGGATTCTTTAGAGTTTCCTAAATTAGCAATTAAATAAAATAAAAATAGCATGATGTTTATTAATTAATTTTTTGGGACATTTTTTCATATCACATAATTTCCAGCACAACATACAGAATTACCAGATCTGTTTCCTTCAAGGACTTGTATCAAAATAATTGATGCTAAAATAAATTCAATTTAATTTCAATAGTACATATGTTGTAAGCCTATTAAGCCCATTTAATCAATTTTACCAATTTTAGAAATTGTAAATACGACTATTTTAAATAGTGTAGATGATAAAAATTGTAAGTTTAATAATAACTCTTTAAATTCAAATAAAATGTAAAATTATTTTAATATTTATGAATTCTTTTAAGTAAGTAGCAATTATATAGCTGCAATGGTGGACAAACCTTAATCCATGATGGTACTTAAGGATTTTGCAAATTATTCATAAATTCGTAAATAATATTAACAGATATCATAAAAGTGGTTGCGACTTGCGTAATATAGTAGAGGATGAGATTGTCTATAGAAATACCCATATATACATTTTAACGTCCGATTGGGCATTTTTGAGTTATTTATGAAATAAAACTGTTTCACTACTTTTATAACACAAATAGCTCAAAAAATATCTAAGATATTCGGCAAAAGTGATTATGATCAAATATCTCGAAAACTAAGCAACCTAAGAAAAAATGTTTATGACAAAAGTTGTATAGTATCGAAGGGGTCAACTAGCTGTGACCTTTGCCTGGACTTTGAGGTGAAATATCAAGGTCATTTCAAGGTCAAATCAATTTTTTAAATAGGGATCCCTATTTCTGACCCCGGAAAGGAAAGAGCGAAACATTTTAATTAAGTTAAAATAGGGTCTTGATCCCGATTTTGAATTTGAACGTTATGGACAAAAAAAATATGGATTCAAATAGAGTTATGTGTCGTTGAGTGTGTCTATTAATATTATACACCCTGTATCTCTAAAACTGGCCATTTTAAGGCATTGCGCTCATAAAAAGTTTTGATCAGGATGTCATAAAGTACGACATACTAAATTTTCATCTATTTGACTGTACGCAGTTTGTTTGTGCAGAGTCCTTCATGAGCGGTTTTCTCTCAGGGTAGCGACAGAAAAGCGGCGTGACTAGGACGTTCTCGACAGTCGTGTGGTAGTCCAATTCCCGTCCAAAAGGACAAATATCGACTAAAAGGCATTGCACATAATATGCAAATAGAGAAGGTCTCCGCGTGACCTTTTTTTTTAGGATACTTGCGGAAGCATTAGTTGATCCCCATCAAAACTTGGAAATCCGAACTTGTTTCATCTGTAAGTGAAACGGCCGCTTTATCCCCCGGCAAATCAGACCTAAATCCTGGAGGAGCTACAACGGGAGCGCGCCGCGCGCCATCCAGTGGGGCATATCGCCCCGCGGCTCCCGGGGCTCCGAGTGCTGCAAATCCGCTTTTATCATTTTCTATTTATTCAGTGAACTTCGGGACTTATCTTCCCAGTTCATAATCGCTGGCTAAGCTCCTTACTTATGGCTTTGTGGTACTTGGGGCTGTTATTCCTCCGTGCGGCTGCAGCGACGGGGCGCACTCCCGGAGCCCCGGCCATCGTCGTCTGTGTGGGGCCCCAGCTCCAGTGGATGCAGCCCGGCTCCACGGCTGTTTGTCTCCACTTTATTTTCCACCGAGATGATGGCAAAAGTTCATCAAAAAGTTGTGCAGAGATGCGCATTACCTGGGAGGACAAAGTTTTCATGGTTTCGGTCCTCCTGCTACAGCACCGCAGCATCCAAAGTCCTCTTGTTTAGACGCGGCTGGACGGGCGGGCGGACGGGCGGGCGGACGGGCGGGCAGGTGAAAAAGGCTCCATTCGGAGGAGAGGATGGATGCAGCCTGATGATATGGGCGAATTATTTTGTTCATTTTGATAATTGTTGAGGTTGCTCCGAGTGTTTTGTGTGCACAGCGCCATCTACGCGAGGAGCAATTAAACGCGGCCAGCCACAAGTGCTCGGGAAGGAGTCTGCCGCTCCACCGTTCGGAGGAAAGGCGAGTGGCGATGAATTTTAATTGTGGCCATCTCTAGGGGATTTATGAGATGCGGGGCGAGGTGTAGAAGATGGCAAAATGGACCACTGAGGCTGGGGATCTTCGCTATGCACACTGCACTCTGATGTATTCAGGGAAAACAGAGAATTAAAGTGTTTTTCCGGCAAATAGAATAGAGATTTAGCACTAACTCCAGACGGGCGAAAAACATAAACACCAAGGAAAAACTACGAAATTGCGATTTGCAAATGATGTCTTGATATTTTATACACCAACATAAAATGCAGCCCCATTATCACCCATTAGATAGGGAAGTTTATGAGTCTCGCAACTTTTAGAGACCACAAAACTGAGAATAAAACGAAATAATAAATATTGATTTAATTTTACAGGTATTCTATAAAACTCGTTTCGGTAGAGCGTGGGGGTTGTTATAGATATAGATATAGTTATCATTAACATTGTCTACTGTAATTATAATTATAATTAGATAAATTCAAAAGCATCAAGACTAAATTAAATTAAATATTATAAATATATGTAGGTATAGAATATAGATGTCCATATAATTCTATAAGAAGTATTATGCATTATGCATTTTTAGGGGAAGACCTTAAAGTAATGTCATAATATTCAAATCAATAAATTCCGAATTTTAATCAATCCTCGTTACCAACAACCTCTTGCCATTTAGTATGCGAATTTTCAATCTCGAATCGATAAAAATCAATTGATATTTGAGTAAAATATCTTGAAATGGCATTTTTGATATCATCCAAATTTATCCAAAATTTGAAATCACTGCCCACCATATTTGCCCGATATTGCACCATCAGATTTTTATTTATTCCGATCACTACAACATTTACTACGTGACAAAACAATTGAAGATTTTGATGACATCAAAAATACAAGATACGAGTATAACAACTCAACAATTAATTAATTTTTTTCTATACAGCATTGAAAATTTGTTCACTTAGACGGCAAAAATTTGTTGATAACGAGAATTGTTTAAAAATATAAGAACTTGTTAAAAATTTATTCATCTGAATTTAATATAAATAACGACATTACTTTCCCCTAATATTTTGAAGATGTAAAAGATTCACTGATTTTTGTAATAAAGTAAAATTAAAAATGTATAGAGAACATACCTACAAATAAGGAAGTAATTTATTTCTTAATAAAAGTTTGAATGAGAGTTCCACTATTTTTGTAGTTAAAACCATAGTAGCTAGTATTTCGCCTTTTGGTTAGAAATTACAAATTACGTGTTTAAGCTTTTTTGGAAAATCATGCCCTAAGAGGCTAACGTACGAGATGAAAATTTGTATGAGAATTCATTTCTGAAAGAAAACCTTGAAAATTAGTATTTGTTAAGGGTAGATTCGTATAATCCTGAAGTATAGGTACCAGTTTAATTAAACTTTTGAAATGACCGACTTCCACATTTTATTCCTATTCTGTTGCAATTTTTATTTATTATTAAGACCCACGCGGACAAAGTTGCAAGGAGAAAGTTAGTTTACTTTAAAATTTAAAAAAATTGCTTTTAGATCTCAAATATATCTCAAAAAAATAAAAAATTGTACATATGTCATTAACATTCATGAAACCTCGAACTATTTAACTGTAGTCACAAAAACTCCTAGTCATAAATAAACGTAATAAATAATTTTAAATCTTTTACTAATTGATGAAATAATACCATGCCATTTCAGATTTGTAGGTTCGAATCCCATATAAAAATCATGAAAACCTTGGTTACAAATACAAAACAAGCGCTACATGGATTTAATTCTCAATTGCACAAAAGATAAAGCAAGATTTGAAATTAATTTTACACTGTAAAAAAATGTTTTTTTCAAATTTTTAAATAATTATAAATAGTATGTGAATTAACTATGAAATATTATTATTAATAACTATAAATCGTCATTCACCTATTCAATTTTACTATTTTCTTGATTTAAGCCATTTTTGAAATCTGAAAAATATTTTTGAGTGTATAGACCGGTCAGGAAATAAGCTTTTTCAATTTGCACCCTTGAGACGTTTCTGATTGGAGGTGATTAAAGATTTCAACAATTCTCCAAGGATGGTTGGATTTCGGTCGATAACTGAACAATGACGTTTCGAACGGAGGGAGACCTTAAGTGCATTATCGTCTCTTGTGAGTTTTAATTAAAGGATAAGACTTGCTCACATAATAAACATTTCCCTGGATGGAAGACTAAAACAAGGGCCCTACTCTCGAGAGATGTTATCAATTTTTAGCATCACTCGAAAACATCTCCAGTTTGTAGCAGTCATATAGGAAACGGAAACGGGGGGCTCCTGCAGTACGTTCGTTAAGACTCCAGCAAACCGCAGAACAGAATCTATAGGTGCCCCATTGAAGGGAATTGTTGACGTGCTGGTGCCCGTGCGGATGCACTGGATCCAGGGGAGGATGAGGATGAAACATTACCTCAATCAGAATGATGATGCGAAACCAGCTATTCATTACTTCGGATCCAGAAGGTTCTGGCTGGAGTCCAGGGTACATTCGTAATTATTTGGACAAGTCATCCAGTGAATTCAAACAAGGATGAGCTGACGTGGCTTTAGTCCGGGAGTTTGGGAACTATACACAAAATACGCATGGACCCTCCTCTATAGGATAGAATTTGGAATATAACTATCCCCAAAAAGCATCGAGAATCGTGCAGTGGCCACTAGAAATTAGCACGAGAATCAAAGAGGAGGCAGTCCACCAGCCAAATCGGGCCAGGGCTCTTTTCCTCATGAATTGCATCCGTTGCCCAAAGTAATTTACTTCCTGTTTGCAAATGTCCACCAATTTCCTTCTTCGTTATGCAGGCGGAGGGGGCGGGGGGCGATTCGAGGGAACCACTGGTGCAACGAAATGCATTTGAGGTGGTTGCCCGGTGCCGAGGGTTTTGGGTTTGGGGTTTCGATGGCACTCCTGAACTGAAGGACTGCTGCTGATGCATCGTATACACTCACATGCATACGTTGCACCATGGAAACCCCCTTTCCTGGGGATTTTCCCAGAACCCGGAGATAGTGTGAGTTCCTATAGTTCTCTGTTGATTATCGAATTATAAATTACTGGCGACCGAATCGCCTGAGGGGTTGGTCCCGGGGTGGTGTGCATCAGTTTGATGCTATGTGGCAGGATGGCCTGATCTAGGGATGCATTCCGGGTGCAGCATGAAATTGACCCAGAGAGCGTCAGGCGGTTGGGCAAAGGTTCATTTTCAATTCTGGATAGATGCTTGTGTGCTGGCAGCCCCGGTCCATGGTTCTTTGAGGCCCTCGCCCCCCCCGGGCGTATTGATTTCAAGAGGAGCACAACCCAGCCGCATCCCTGCCCCGGGGCACCCCCGACACCCCCGAGCACCCCCAAACACCCCCGATCTACGGCTGTTTTGAAATGGCTTTAATTTGTTATCCTTATATCCCTTGTACCCAATTAACTGGAAGTAATTAATATTTGAACTCGCTCCTGGCGCCATCTAGCTGAGTAGACAGACTTTTGTGTCCACGCCCTGGGAAGGACCACTTCCTTCTTTCCCGACCGAAAGAGGAGCAGCGGTGTGTAAAGTCTTTCAATCGCATCCCGAATGACCATACACCTGGAACACCTGAATTCAGAGATAAATAATAAAAAAAATAAAAGAATCTTTGATGATTTTCATTTTGATGCAAACCACGGCAATTCGCCCGAAGCGCACGCGGCCAGTCGATTGCAACAAATGCAGCCAATGGCTGAGCCAGCAACTTTGCTGTTTGCCGCAAGCACATATAACCGCTGCTGCCGCTATTCCAGCGCAAGAAAAACAGTTATAAAGGGCAAATAAATCCGTTTTTAAGCATAAATTGCGGAATCAATAATCGACGGTGGTGGTGGGGGAAGGAGGGGAGGAGGGGATTTCATTGGGGGTTGCGGGGGCGGTACACAGTTAAATGCGGTTTGAGCACGGCTGAGCTTCGGTATAGCTGCAATGAACCCGGCAGCAGGGCAGCAGACTATGCCCGGAATTTCGACTCCATACCACGTTCAGAGTAAAAGAGGCACCCTGTGAGCGCCGGGACCGCAACATGTCCCGGCGCCCTTCCTCTCCACCCTGTAAACAGATGAAGCATCCAATTCAATTCCATTCTCTGCAGCCAAATAAATGCTTTTTAGAGTTGTCTGATCGAATCATTGCGGACCGCAAATAAAATGAACATAGCCATGGAGTGGTTAAGCCGTGCCGCACCGACGGGCTGAACGTGCCGCAAAAGAAACGGCACGGCACAACAAAATCCGGCACGAGGACCAAACCGTGGCCGGAATTCGCCAGCAGAAATAATTTCGTCGTGAGTGCAGCGGTGAGACAAAAATGCCATTAAGAAGAACTGGGTGCCACTATAAAATTTCGCCCAGAGCCGGGTGAACCTTCTTTGGGGGCTCCTCCTCCAGCATCCCGGCGGCGCTCCGGGGCCCCATCCCATCCAACATATGCACGTACATTCTCGTATATTTTATTCGGGGACTTTACTCGTCCCGGGATAATGAACTGCCGCAGAAGGTGCAGTGAATCAACGGAGGAGCTCCGTGAGAAAACACCCGGCGGCGGCAAGGGACTGTTTGTTTTCGTTTTCGAAGATCACTTGCATCAATGGACCACTGGAGGATGTGCCACGAATCAATAACGACACTCGCTAACTGTGCTTACACGACCTAATTGGGTTTTGCGCCGAGTGCACGGCCACACCATTGCATAACGAAAAAATAAGGGAAAAAATTCAATAGGTCGTTGTTTCTGGGCCCTTTTCAATTGAGAAGGTCTTTTGGAGCTTTGGAGGCTAACAAGGGCTCATTAAACATGAAACCATACTTTAAAAAGCAAATTGTTGTCTACTCGGAAAAATAGTAAAATTTCATAGTTAGCTGAACTCAGATTTGTAGTTACAAGTAAATCCAGATTTTTCATTTTCAACCAATACTTTAATTATCTTAGCCAAATCGCTCAGCTATGTAACTACCATTCGGGTTCCCTGGAATTCTTTATGAATAAACACCATATGGCATGGTAATTAGGTAATTAAAAAAAAAGTGAAATAAAAAAAAATATTTGTTAATTTTACTGATGACTGTTATGTGACAACATTTAAATTTAAATAATTAGAGGTTTCACTAAGAACGTCAGTAGTGTATACTATATTTATTTAACTTTTGTCCATAGAATAGTTTATTCTTTGAAGTAGGTACTTCAATAAACTATTTTTTTGTTTATTTTATAGTAGGGGAGACCGAGGGGTTTTGAAACAGAGGTGATTTGAAACAGTACTAATTTTGCGGAACTTATAACCGTTAGCGAGCTGGCAGTTTCGCAATTTAATTGCATTTTACCGCATGCGGGATCCTCACTATGCATCCATGCCTTAAGACGCGTGGTTGGGGTGTCCTGTCTCCCACGTCGCAAAAATCGTGAAAAGTAAGTTTTGAACACTTTTTTAAATTATCTATATTTTGATAATGTGTTTGTATTTTGACTTGGGCTATATATGATTCGAAAGCTCATTACCTAAAGATTGAATTCATAGCGGTGAAACAGCTCATTTCTTTGGGTTTTGCTTCTTGGTTTTTGATTGAAAAAAATTGGCAGGATTTTTCTTACTGAGGGGATTTGAAACAGACTGTTTCAACTCACCTCGGTTAGGCTTTGTACGGCTGATTTGCTAATACGGTGAGGTTTATTTACTTTTTTTTCCCCTTATTTTGTTACAGTATGTCTACTGATTATAAAAGAAATACTGATAGAGGTATGGGCTATGGCAGGTTATGATATATACGAGTTCGCTGCAGAAGAAGTAACATTGCGTGAAAAAAGTCTTCGCGATGCGGCTTCGAGCTATAACCTCAATCATTCGTTACTCTATAGTCTATATGTGCATACGTTCATTAAAAAAAAGGCTTATAAAGCTAATCAAACGCCCGACTCCTCCATCTGTTGGGTACCCAGAGGAGACCGTGTTTTCATTGTCAGAGGAGAAGACACTCTGTGACTACATACACCTCTTAACCTGCGCTGCTGCTAACTTCGGCCTAAAGCACTAAAGAAGCCAGAAGTTTTACCTATAGGTTGGCGCATATAAAAAATTTCCGCCTTCTTGGGTTGATCAGGGAATGGCAGGTGAAGTGTGGGTCCGATCCTTCATGAAACGTCATCCTGTTCTTTCTCTAAGACTACCGCAACCAACGAGCATTGTTCAAGCTACAAGCTTTAATCGTTCAAATGTGCAACTTTTTTTAAAAAATTACACCACACTATATTTTTTGAATTTTTTTGTTTGTTACTTTAATTAATGTTATGTTTTATCGTTAAATACTTTATTTCAATATTATAGTTTTGAATTATATAGTCGTTTCTACTTTACAACCCTTAATACTACCGAAAAATCAACTGTTTCAACTCACCTCGACCTCTGTTTCAACTTACCTCGGTATGAGGGGAGTTGTAACAAAATGACTTGTCATGTTCAAGTCGATTTTTCGCCACAAAATTTACACTTACAATTTCTTTGTTTCGGTCATTTGAAAGTGTAAGAATTGAACTATCAATTGGCACTAATTTCGTGAAATTTATGTGTATAGAATTTTGTCTATGAAGCAAAATGTTAAAATTGTTTCAACTCACCTCGGTCTCCCCTATAGTAAATTTTATTAAAATAATAATTACTGCAACTATGTCGGTTTTTTACTGACGAAATTAAGTACAAATTAGTAAGACAGATTTTAGGCTTTTTTGTTAATTGGAAATTAGTAGTTTTAGACAAAAAATATGCTATGATAGATAAGATCTTCTTATTTTTGGCGCAAAAGTGATGTTTTGGCATTACAATGTTATCACCTCCCGAGTACTTTTATTGCTGGCCTCTATATACTGTTTCAAGTTCAACAAATATTAAGTTTTTTACATTCATTCAAATTTTATTAATCAAGTACAGTAAAAATTAACTATTCTGATTGTAACTAAAACGCAGGCATTGATATTAAAGCATAAAAATGGTTAAAATTGTTTCACACATTTCACACAACGAATATGAACCTAAAAGTTTTTTGATTAATTAATTTTTTAAAACTAGTTACAGTCAGGTAATTATAATCAAATAATTTTAATTCGTTTGCAAAAATTTCACAGCACACATAAAGTTTTTGGACATAGTCAAATAGGGACTAGAATAATGTTACTCTATTGTATAATTGCAAAAATTTGCATAGCCCATTAGAAGTTAGTGATTCAATTTAGGACCGCAATCTGTTACACATATGCCAAATGGAGCTTGTTTCTGCATCCCAAGTTGCATTTCAAGAATGCAAGAATGCAGGTACCATTTGCAGAATTAATTTGTAAATTGCACTGAAAATTCACTTCGCCACTACATAAACTATGAATGAAAAATCAACTAGCAAAGTGGCTAGCACTTTGTTAGACTGAAAGCAGAATATACAAACGAGGCTAAGAAGGCTTAAGCGGTTTACCTTTGGTAGGTTCAATTTGTGTGTGAACAATAAAATTTGCTGTGACCAATTAGTGAGCACATCAAGGTAAATTGCAAACTGTTCATCAGCTTTTCTTGATGTCTCCCACTAATTAGTCCCATATTATATTTCAAAATTTAAAGTACTCATAAGCCGCTTAAAATTAAGCCTCGTCTAACTTGAATATTTCAATACAATTTCGTCAAAATCAAAATTATTCACAATGACAACAAGGCAAAAGCATAAATGTGTAAAGATTAATAAAGTATTAAAGAATTAAAATTAATAAATAAAAAACATTAACAAATTAAAACTCATATTTGATACTTGATGAAGAAGATTAAAGAAAATTTGATTTCTAAAGGACTTAGTCATAAATTATGCTTTCTCGCATGCAAAACATTTTTAAAGATTTTCTACTGAAATTGCAGAAAACAATTAAATAATAATTCAATAATTCAATTTAAAATAAACCTTTTACCTACTCGTATATTCGAAATAACCAGAAAAACAAACAAATTGAGACCTTTGTCCAAATCAACTGCATGGCTCCAATCGAAATTTGAATCGTTTTCAAATTGCATGGAAACATTTTCCTATTTAAATACAATCACGAAAAGAATTATTAGTCAACATTTTCGCGATTTTTCATCAAAATTTTTTGCGGCATTAGTACAAATTTAAAATAACGGTTGAATTATAATAATTTCGTTGTGAACCACTCCTCTGCTGGGGGGCGTTAGGATCGGTTCGGTAGTCTCTTGCCAGGCTCCGCAAAAACTTAGTTAGTGCAAATTTTTTTCACTCGGTCCGCCGACAAATGCCTCCTCAGAAATTTTCTTTTTCCAGTAACTCTAATTGAAATTATTTAATGTTAATTATTACTCCCAAATATTAATAAATTGACTTTTTCGGAATCCGCGAAAACGTCGGGAGTGCGCGGGTGAATAGTTTTATTATAAGTGATGTCCTTGATGAAAAGTGATTTGCTTTCTTATCTACTAGTTTGCAAAAAATTGAATCAAAATATTTCTTTTCTTTTTAATTTGTATTTCTTTATTTTTCGTTTTATCATCGTTGAAATTATCGCGATTTTTCTGAGTTGAGGCAGTTCGTGTACCGGTGTTTTATTTTTCTTCAATTGAAATTTTTAGAACCTTAAGTGCAGAATTTAATTGTGGTAAGTACTTTTTACTTTCTCCTGGGGCTTTAATTTAAATTTAAAGTTAAACCTTAACACTTTTTACGCAAAGGTTAAATCCAATCTCTTGTATCGGGAGAGATAAGAAAAATTATAATAAATACTTCTCATCAGAATAATTTTACCATTTTCTTAATATTTAAATATTTTAAATCACAAAAAGGAATTAAAGATTTATTTTAATTTCATCAATTCTATCACACCCTTAATTTTTTTTAGGAAAAAATTCACAGCTGGCATTTTTCTAGTATGCACTCAATGAAAAAACATGTTTTTCTTTCCATGTTAAGATTAACCGAATATTCTACCGATTAAAACTCAGATAACGCTAAAAAAATATAGCTTACATACCTTTTTTAATTCATTACAATTTTTATTATTTAAAGCGTTGCAATTAATAAGAAAATATTTTGTTATCTAACCCATTTTTTTTTAATTATGCTTATCTATAGTTGAGATTTTAAAAATTAATTTTTCACACCCCTCTCAAATTAAAACCCTTGAATTTAGGATTAAGATAAAGAGAAATTTTTATAAATAGACTGTGAAAATGAAATTTTAAGTAAACTGGGAATTATTATCACTTAAAAGTAGTAAAAAAAAATAAATAAACAATAATAAAGCTAAGTATAATTTTGTATTTATGTTCTGAAAGCTGAAAATTTTATATAAGTGCGTTTAGAAAATGCAATTTGGTCATGGCAGCTTCGATGAAGTCATGAATAAAAGGGGTGCAATACGTATTCCAAAATAGATGAATTAATCGATAATGTCAATGAAAATTTGTAGCAAAAGAATATGGCAGAAGCAGAAAACAAATATTGGGCCTTATAGATACCCTTCATTTTTCTTCGTGCAAAATCAAGAAGGATATATTAATTAATTAATTTTTTTTTTTTAATTTTTAGACTCCGTCACCGAAGTGGTGGGAAACAATAACTCTTATTTAAATTATTTCCAGCCCTGGGACCATTGAGGGTTATTAACTTTGTTACGAATCTACTTAACTCATGAGTAGGCGCGTAAATTTGTTCCCACATTGCCCACGGGACCATTTTTGTTAATCGGACTTATTCGGGGGCGTTAATGCCGCCATAAGCCAAATGGGCTCTTGTACGCTTCATTTATGTACGAGAATATATCGAATTCCCGGGGCTCACTTTAGCATATTCATGCAAAACATGGAATGCATCTGCGCTCCTGGAAGCTGAAATAAAATTCTAAACCCCCTTGCGACTCGTTGACTTCCCGGGAACAGCGTCCCAGCGCTAATCGTGCGGAGTCGCAGCAACACACCCGGGATTCCTTGTTTGTTGTTATTTTTTGCAACTTTTCAATAAAATTATAATTAAAGCGGAAAATATAATTAATTAGGAGACCTGCCTGCTGGTTGCTCGCTCATAACGAGACAGGGCACTGCAAGCGCTTGTGGGGCTACAGCAAATAAATAAATGCAATGAAATTAATTCGAAATTGCAAGAGACTGCATTTATCAGGAATGATTGCGTTCACAATGCGTACGGGATGAATGAGTGAGTGCATCACACGGTCCAGTGCGCGTTATATGTTAATGGCATCAGGGCGTAATCATCCTGCATCAGATAGGATGCCCGGGATCCGGGATCCCCAGGATGCTGGACTCCCTGGACCACGAACGAAACGGGCTCGAAACTGAATTCCAAATGCGATGGGTTCGCCGGCACATTCTGCAACAGAAGCAGGACCAGATCCCGAAATGCGATGAGTTATCGATTTGTGGCAAGTTGCCCGGCTTCGTTCGATCAGCCAGGGTCCAGAGAGTTTGCAGCATCCCTTCGAATTGCATACAACTGCATTGAACTGCAACTCCACACCCACACAAGTGCCTCACTTCGCCGCCAGGGGGAGTGACCGGGTGGAATTGAGTGCTATAAGTTGATTGCTTCAAATTGATATCGGTGCTGCACCTATGGCCAGCTACAGAAATTTGATCTGGACTGGCATGAGATGAAGTCCGTTTCGATGGCGGGTCAATACGTTGGACTCCGCTTAAAACTTTATGGAATTGAGCTGATGGACAGGGCTCATTGCCAAGCAGCCAGAGGTCTGTCCAGCTTCAACATTCGGACAATCCGCGATCCTACAGAGAGGTGAAATATTAAGGGTATTACAATAATCTCGTTCGATTGGGCGTGTTTAGTTAGTTCGACACGAATTCATTTATGCCTGATCCGGATGCTTCCAAATGTGCCCGGCATTTCGATGATAGTTCGATTAATCTGTAATAAAGTCTGAAAGGATTTTCCTAGTCCAATTTTGAGAGCTGAAGTTCGTTGGAATCCTCAAAATAGAATATCTTCGACTTAGATATTATATGATAGAAATTTAGAGAATTATTAATGATTGCATGAGCAAAGAAAAGGTTTTCTATTTAGATTTTAAAGCAATTATATGTCGACTATAGACGGCAAATTAATTCTCGTGATGTGAATGAGTTGCGTTTGTGAAAAGAAGTAATTAAAAGTTTGAAGCTTTTTACTCAGGAAATGTAAGGTAAGATTATCTGGCACAAACTATGGTTTGTATACTTCACTACCCATTAGTCACACACAATCACTTCTTGATTGGATTTTCCTATCTAATGATGTATTTTAACCACTTTAAAAGAAAAAATTAGTTGAAGTCTTGAAGTTACTGAAAATTAAAAGAATTTTAGCAACTTTATTAGGGAATTTTTATCGAAAGAGGGCTCTTGTGAGCTCAACAATCACTTAATTTGAAAGACACAGAAGTCAAAACTCATTGAGTTTTTCTGTTAATAGCAATGAAACTACTAATAATAACTTTTTGTGTTAGCTGCATTTAAAATGTAAATAAATGTAAATGTTTATAAAAATAATTTTTCCGTTTATATACAACAAATAAATTGAACTTTTTTTTTTATTCCTGCAACAAAGAATATTGAACATCTGTCAAAGACATAGACAAGACCTTGGTTTTAACTCAATCTAAATTTGTGTACGATTTTACATCTAGATATTTTAAAAATGCATGCATATGTAGAAAGTTATAGTTCTATAGATTTGAATAGAGAAATATTAAAACCATATTAAATACATTAAGTACTTTTAATTTGTATTTTTAAATTTTGAGAATATAAATTTTATATTTCTAGCGAATTTTTGATCTTCCACGTGTTTAGATAAAAAACAATCAACGTTTTGTCTTTAATTAGGTATATAATTTGCAAATAACGTTTACATTCTGGTGAACTAAACTGAAAGTATATTGTACCGAAATCGATAAAGTTAAGATGGAATTTGGAATGAGGCGGATTTTTTATTTTATATTTGCATAGCTGAGTCGCAAACAGACTGAATTATGGTTTTAGTTTATTTGTGTATTGAATTTTTATTACCCAATTTAAAAAAAAAAACATGCATCACCAGCAATTTGATCATTCGCAATTTGGATTATGATCACCATCAGAGAAAAAGGAGCACATTCTTACACGATTGGAATCATTTCGTGGGGCAAAAATGCGATAAAAATTGATTTGCTAAGAAGCACAAATCGATGAAATCAGACGTAGATATCAGGGACAAATTGCGTCATAAAACTGAGCACCCCCCAAAGGAGTGAATTGAATTCGCGACCTTTCGCGGTATCATCAGCTCGAAACTCATCTATAATTCATAGGGGCGATGGATTACTCGTTTTGCTGAAGGATTGCTTTCAGCACTTTCCAGCTAATGAAATTGTGCGAGCTGTGGATGAAGCTGGCCGTGCTCCAATCGAATCTCAATTTCGTTCAGTTTTTCGATATATTTTCATCAGTGCCGCTACATCGGATAGATGAGCTAATAAATCCCTCACGGATCTGGCGCATCTTCCTTTCGGCCCTCGGTGAGTCTCGTCCGTCGCCAGAAATATGACCAAATCATAATTCACGCCCAACTTGATGTATTTACAGCGCTTGAACTTTCCTCTGACCCCCGGCGCGACGCCCGCGTCGTCGCGCCGCACCGCGCCACACCAACCCAGCTGAGGCTGAGTAGAGCTGTTTGGCCTCGTTTCGAGTTTTTGGTGGAATTCTTACAGGAAATTGTTTAGGAAAGTCAAAAAAACAAGGAAAAAATCCGCCTCAGGAAGGTCGAAAATGAAAACGCTGGCAACGGAAAAGTTCGCCAGCATTCATTATCCCTGGCCGGCGGCGGTGGCGCCACCGCCCACCACATCGCTCCTCATATTTCTAGCCGGGACAGTTTTTCATCATTTTCGAAAATCCAAGATAGATTCACCTCATAACAGAAATCACCTCCATAAATCACTTCGCTGAGCTGTCTTCATGCCGGTTGCGGTGAAGTACGTTTATATCAGCGGGCTCGCAGTCGGGGCCCCCCCTGGGGTTGTTCGTCCACTGGAGCCCCCAACCGACGCCCCGTCGACACGCGGACGGGACCACTAAGGTGAAAATAGGTTGCTCCTGGACAAGAGAAATGTGATATGACGCTGATGATGATACTTTTGTGTATGTTCCAGCCAAAGTTATATTCCTTTTATTCCGGAGCACCAGGGCTCCGGGCAGAGGGCGAAAGTGTCCATTTATCACCGCTGAAACCTGCGATGGAAGTAGTTGGGGCGCCCTGACTGATGGAGGACCATCGCTCCTCGGAAAATACGCGTCTTGTCCTAATAAAGACTGCCAGCTTTCTCCAAACTCGAGTTTAATTTGAACCGAAGAGGAGCAAAAATAAAAGGCATCCAGCGTGCTCCCACTCATCCATCATGATAACTTCAACAGCCCCGGCATTAGCCAGTTTCCACTGTAATTCGACAGTAGAATCGATAAAATTTCAATTTCATGGCACTGGCTGCATTCGGGGAGCAGCGCGTTCGAGGAATGGAAATGTTTTTTAACGGCCGGCTCCACGCCCGGTGTACACTTGTTGGTCTCGAGAAAATAAAATTGCAAACATTTTCGCGAAATGGATTTTTCTCAGTATATGCGATATCAGGAGGCGGGGGCGGTTCGGCACTCTTGATGGATGGATTGGTTCACAAATCGATACATCACCGGCAGACATCATGATTTTTCCATTCAGCCGAACGTAAACAGTTTTCTAAAGGAACGATCTTGAGCTTAGCACAGAGTTCTGCGAAATTTTCTTGGGAGTAATTTCTTCGAGGAAAATTTTCTTAAAATTAACTTGGCGCATACATTTTGTCATGCAAAATTGAAGTTATTACGACAATTTGACTAGGAATAATGTTACATTTTTTGTGCAACTCCATTGCAATTTGGGATTCGAATTTCATTGTGACTAATATCAATTGCTGTTTTGTACAGAGAGGCGCAGCTACCGCTGTTTTAGTAATTTTAGCAATCCTGATTAGTACTATAAACGTATGCCTTGTCAAGAACAAGTCAGGTCCAGATTATGATTATAGTCTTAGCATCATGAGGTTTGAGTCATGAGGAAAACTGACGAATATAAAAAACATTTGAGTTATTTATATTTAATGAAAACTTTCGATGTCTTCGAATCATAATTTTACGTATCAAGTGAGTGTAATTTACCTTTAATTCGTTAATTATAATTTAAGAATTTTTGACACAATATTTCCTACAAAATTGTTTGGGAGTATGTTGTTGTAAATATTTATCTTTTACGAGCCCAACTTAAATTTTTTTTGCAATGTTCCATCAAAACCCGTGAGAAGACCTTAAACTGAAACTGTTCCTGTTTGCTTTTATTAACAAATCTGGAAATTACTTTTATAAAATCGGCTAATCTTACGCTTAGAGAAAAACGGAGTAATATTGATTATACGTTCTAATAATAAACCTTTTCAGCAATAATTTTGAGGTTATGTAGTGATCAGTAATGTAAAATTTCAAAATAAATAGAAGGGAACTTTTAAATGCGTTCATTACTTACAACTTTATTCTATCGTATAGAATAAACCATTTCTAGTATTTGCTGTTTAGGTTCAGGGTTATATGAGTAATATCTTTTCAACATTTGTGTTCTCCGTTACAGAACTCTAAAAACGAAACTAAGTAAAGTATAAAGTAAAGTAAAGTACATACATATTACATACAATTTACTATAAGTATAATTATCTTAGTATTTTTCACCTTCATGGCGAGCATTATTTGCAGTTTAGTAAAAAATTCATGCAATACGAACAGAACAAATATGATTTTTGCATGTAAGTTCTGCAGGTGCAGAATGTCGTATTATCGAAATTTTAAAAATTTCATGAAAAATAGTAAATTCTTGTAGGAGATTTACATAAATGTGGGTCATATTAACGTTTGAACCTTTAGTTGTTATATTATTATACTAAAGTCTTCGAGACTTTCCGGACTCCCCGAATTTTTTTTTTTTCTGTTAACACATTATTTCGCACAATTGGTAGTGCATGATACGAACTGTTTTAGGATTTTATCCTATTTTTCTCAAAAACGTCGTGTTGTAGAACATTTTAATTTTAGGTTTTGGAATCTAAAGAAAAAATCAATTGAAGTTACCTATTTCTATTCTGTTACATAAACGAACATAAAAAATGCTGTTCAGTGTTTTAAGCTACTGATTTATAGGTATTCCACTAGTGTATATCTCTCAAATTAGTAGAAAAATTGAATCAAATGGAGAAATAGACAAATTTAATTTTACAATAGTGTCCGTCGGTTCGATATTTCATGAATTTCATCACTTCAAAACTCTCGACCAGGACAAAATTGGCTACCAACTTCCGTCATCGTCTTAAGCGACTTTCCTTTCTCGGCATCCTCGAAATGGCGAACGCACTTTGTTCTACTTTTCGTCCGGGCTCTAATTGAGTTTTCTGTTTAAGTAAACAGAGTAACTTCATTATAATTACAAAGCTTGGATGAATATTGAATTATCCTCGAGACTGACAGGGTTTCTACCTCTGTCAGCCGATGTTATTCCGCCCGGAAAGTTTTTTCCCTGTGCCCCCCGCGACCATAGTCTTCCATGACAAGGGCAGTCTGGCTGCTGGAAGATAGCAGCCAAGTTGGCTGATGAAATGCAGCGAAATTGTTAAGGGGCATCATGTCCATATTCATTACCTTTATCTTTTCAACTCCTTCTCCAGCTTTTGAGGAGCGTAAAAGGATCGTTTTCTTGGGTGAGAGAGTTCTTCCCTTTCTTTTATTTAATACTAGCGAATATCCGGCGTACGTTGCTACGCCTCGACAAATAAAAAATGTTTACTTTTATTTGATTGATTGTTTGAATAAGTAGAAATGAATTTTACAGATATTTATTGTAACGCGTGTGGATATAAACAATATTTTTAGTTTTTCCATTTGGTGAAAAAATGAACAACTATCCTGAATTCGTAAATTCGTCGGGTTGAATCAGCGACCTCGAAAACCCCCAAGTTCCAAATTTTATGCAAATCGCGTATACTTCAAAAGTTCACAGCCCACCATCTTGAATATTTAAATTCAGACAATCGGATTGAAATCAGTGAACCCGAAAACTCGCAAGTACTAAATTTGGTGACAATCGCATAAACTTCAAAGTTTGACATCGTAGCTTCTGAAAGTTAAAAAAATAGCCGTGTAATTTCAATAGTACGTCGTTAAACTTTCAGAATGATCGGTTGAGTGGTGTAAGAGTCCATTCAGACCAAACACACAAATAAACTTTCGCTTTTATATATGTATGTTATATAGACACTATCTAGAATCTAGAATCTAGACGAAAAGGTCGTCCAATAGGCAATAAACGCGAGGGAGCTTTGATGACTCATTAGTTGCACCTGAGAATTATCTTTTAACATGCTCTTTCCTCGAGGGCTTTTCACTGTTGTAATTTTTTGCGAAAAGTGAACCGAGGGCTGTTTACTGCGGTTTATACCATACATCGACTGGGTGCTCCCTTATTTCAGATAAGAGAAGAACTCATTAAAGTGCTTCTTTTTTTTAATATTCCGCCCTCACCTTCTCAGGAGCCGGGTCCCAGGACTACCAGAACCCGTCCTGGGTACCGTCCGTTCTGACAAGAAGTAGGCAGTGGCGGCGAGGACGAATTCATCCTCCACTTGTGACGAACGTGCACAGATCCATCTCCTGGCTGCAGGCAACCTTAGGATAGATCCAGACACTTCTGTCTTTCGCCTCAACGTTTTAATTTCAATGAAGTGCACTTCCCAGCGTCTATTTGTTCTCCATTATCCTGCAAGAGTCTTTTTACATAATTACGTTAAAAGCTTTTCCTTTCAGTGGAGTAGGGAACTTTTTTCCGTTTCTGCTATGGTGTGTCTGCTTGATGCTAGAGGGGCTTACTCTCGAAATTTTTGCTCGTTCTCGTCCTTTGGTTTTGGGTTCCCGAAGGATAGTACCACGCAACGAGAAGAGTATAGTTTTGGAATATCCCTGATTGAAGAGATTCCTGATCTCCCAGTGGATTCAAAGGAGAATCACCTTCTTTTTTATTTTATACGTTTTCTAGTGGCTGCCATGGCAATTCGACGATTTTACGAAATTATCTCCCTACTTCACGTGATTGCAAGGTATGCGTCTGCCAGAAATTACGTTCTTATTTAAGGGCAAAGGTGGTTTTATTGCAGCCACTCTTCAATTTCATTCTGCAGCGATTGGTTTTTCTATTTTATTGGTGCAGAAGACTGTGGTATGGATTTATGAGGGCATATCGACTTTTTGACGGTTACAAAGTTAATTGAATAAACTTTTTTAAAGTTTTATGATTAATAAAATTTCGTGGCTTAGAATAAAGGAAACTCATACCACTAATACCCAATTGATCGAACTTTTAATTTTCAGTCATCTTATTAATTTATATGATTTCATCGTTCGGCAGAATATTTAAATGTAATGTAAAGGCTTACCTACATAAATTAAACAATATAAAACATTTCTGCAAATACTTTTTGCTGCGTTTTGAAATGATAGCTTGTCAAAGATGTTGAAAAAATAGGATGTAATTGTCATAAATAATGTAACACTTCTGTCTTTTAGAATTTTTTGTTTTTTAGTGTAATCTTAACGCGATATTACAAGGTCAGGCGCGATAATATGAATTCGAGCAATTTCAAATTAGATAAAAAAAAACTCAGCACGATATAAAGCTGTGGCTAGTTTTTTCGTACTCACATAGATGAAAACAACATTTAATATTAATTTCAACGAGCGCAATAGTGGAATCATAGGTACATGCAATGATGAGCAACAATTTTGCAATGTTGTCCCATAGTTTTGTTTTTCTGCCAGAAAAAACTTAAAATACAGGTTATATAAAAACAGCAAAAGTACATTATTATTTAATATTATTGTATTTAAATTGAAAAAACAAAATTCAATGAAGACAATCTTTGATTTGACCCCAAAGTTCTCTAATATCTGTTTTTTTATTAGAGGCTTCATTAATAGGTACAAGTACAATTTTCAAATTTCAGTAAAATTTTAAAAAGCGGATTTACTAAGGATAAACATATAGATTTCCAATTCATTGTTATTTAGTTTGCATAAGCAAAAAATATTTTAAAAAACATATTGTTTTTGAGGAAAATCTTTTCTTTAATGACAATATCTATAGAAAACAAACAAAAATTTAAAATATGGGGTTCAAAAAATTATTTGCCACATTGCATCGCTATTTCTGATTTTGAATAATTGAATATAACAAGCAGTTTAAAAAAAATCATCAAAATCTGATCTGTTTTTAAAACCTTAGAAGATTTCATGATTTTTCTGCTTGACTCGGCTATAAAGTAGGACATCTTTTATATTCGAATGAAAATGTACGAGGATTAAAAAATACTTTATATAAATAAAACGTCCTCAATCAAAAGCCTTTTCCGGGGTTCAAAAGAGGATTTAAAAAATTAAGAAGGAATTTGGTCAGACATTAGCTACCCTCGTTCTCAATTTGGGTAATATTTTTTTCAACCCTTTTCAGAAGCTGATTTTAAGCATTAGTGCAAACCTTTATGGATGGCGCGCATCCTCACAATGTTTTAAGAGATTTTTTTGTTTATAATGTGAAGATTGGCAGCCACTTAGAAGAAGATCTGGAGCCAAGCGATTCGACTATTTGCGGGATTTTTATGCTAATTGGAAGCTTTTGTCGCTTTTAACCAACTCTGAGCTGAAATGAAAGGGTTAGAAGCATCTTTGCTCCTGCACACAGCCGTGGTTCTTTGGATTCAGCCCTTGTTCACGTTAAATTCACTTTCAATAAAGATTTAAAAACGAAAGAAAACGCTCGCGGGGCCCCAGACGGCTGAAGTGGAGGGGCTCCACAGAGCAATTGCGAGATCCCATAACTCGTTATCTGGGACTTGGGAACGTAAACATGATCCTTGCTGAGAACCAACATAATCTGAGGGAGCACCAACAACAAGTAGCTCGTTTTTGCGCCAACCAACCCCCGTACCGTCGCCGCAAAAATTCGGGCAATTTCGAAAGAACACAGTGCAAATGAGTTGCCAGGAACCCCATTCGCATGGTTGCGCCCGTTTTCATGGAGTTTTGTGTACAAAAAGAAAAAAACCCCGCGTTGGAGAAGGGGAAGTCCCGAAATTAACACACCCTTGGAATGAAATCTAGCAAAAAAATGGAGCGGGTGCGGGACGGAATAAAAATAAAAGAAAGGTACACTGGAGGCAAGGAGCGTGCAGGGCTGAATAAAAAGCAGAAAGGAATTAGGTAATTATCAATGTGCAGGGCTCTAGCCCGGGAAAAAAGGGCCCGTCCCCGAACCCTAGCCAGGGAGTTGTTCGGCCAGAGGGGGCCGGGGGGCGCTAGCATAGCTTAGAGATGCGGCTAGAGTTGGGAAAAATGCTTGTAAATATTCAACAGAGTTTTCATTAGGAGTAAGAGCATATAAAAACAGAGCTGCCGACCTGATGCTGAATTCATGAGGAGCTACACCGGGAACAGGCTGCGAAGTCCTCCTTTTATATCCTTAACGATTCCCGGAGCATATGTGTGCGGCTGTATAAAAGCTCTCGATATGTTTCATGTTTATTTTATGGCCTCGTTTCCCGCCCCGTGAGTCCACCGCACAAGAACAAAGGGCCGCACCAAGCGAAAGGGCATCTCTCGTATCCCGGATTTTATCACTTTTCTTCAAATTGAAAACATCTGGAAGGAATGGCGGTGGCGGGATCCTGGATCCTGGATGAGAGCTGGGAAACATCATTCCACACTTTACGATTGAAAAAAAAGAAAAAAAAAATCGTACAAAGAACAGACTCAACTCAAAAGTTCGCTTAAGGTCCGGGTCCAGGAGTCCAGGACTATGTCCTGGTCGGAGGCTGCGGGGGCGTCCCGGGAAGGGTTGAATTGATCTGAATTGATATTGTGCTTATTCTCGCTCCCTGCAGCCGTAACCTTTCAATGGCTTATCATAAATTAAATCGAAGGTTCATAAATAAGGCGGGCGGGCACCGGTCTCCGGTTCCAAATTACTGTGATTCCTTGTCCGGGGGGGCCATTGGAACCCGCTCGGAGCCCCTTTTAAGTGATATTAAGGCTTCTTTTTCACGCTGGACGGAGATTTATTGGTTTTTCAAAGCGAGTTACGATCTGATTGCGATGCTCTGTGGCTTGTTTCCTAATGAAGGGGAACAGCCTTCACCAAAGCGAAGACCTAAAGCATTTTTTTTTCTTTTATATATACAAATATATATGTATGTAGGTATATAAGATCGTAACCGCGATAAGCACCACCCACTCTACCAATTTCAGGCTTTTGGGATGTCATCAATTTTCCATCAGGGATAAAAGAAGTGCTTTTTATTGCTGGCCACGCTTTCATGCCAACTGCCCACGTCGTCGTCGTTACCATTGTGTGGTTCCTTTTCCTTTTCTAAGACTAACAATTTCTTAATGTATTACGCAAATATTGATCAAAATCTCTGAAATTTTCATTTAAAACCTTTTCAAGCAGATATGTATGTAGGTTTATATTTTAAATACAATCCTCTGATAACCCTAAAATTTTATGTTTTATAGCTTTAAAAATGGTTTCCATTTTTATTCCAGTTGTTGGTACGGAACTTTAATAATAGTAGAGCTCAAAATGTTAAAATTAATAAAAGAATCAGTTGTCAATGTCGATAGCATGGACTTTATAATCAAGAAAGTTCCAGCTTAAATTTAAAACATCCAGTAATATTTTTTATTATTAATTTCTACTTTTGTTTTATAACTTTTAAACAATCTTATTTCAGCCTTTTAGGTAGAATTTATATGAAATACCAACTATTGAAGTATTTGGGAAAATCAATGATACCAACATCGTTTTAGACTAGACTTCAAAAATAAAATTTATTTTGACAATTTATTATTATATACACTCCGCGACAAAAAGATACGACACCCCTGAAATTCTTCGAATTGTCGGTACTGGTAAGTCCTGTAATGAAATTGGACTACTTGTTGTAAAGAAACTTTTATGAAATATCTGTATGTATAGTTTATGTACATATTTACCAGTAGATTCATTAGTACATGAGCTTTCCAGAATTTACTGCAAAACTGGCGCGACAAAAAGATATGACAGGGTAAGAAATTGAAATAAAACACAGATAATTTCGTAAAATATTAGAAGTATTTAATTAATTAATAATGGGTGCTTTTTCCCTTTTTTGTTATTACTTTTAACATTCGGTTAGGTAAGATTTATACACATTTTTTATGAATTTTCGGGGAAGTAATGCCCAAGAAGTTGCTAACTATAGTTATAAAGTCTTTGTTGCAATGGCTCGTTTCAGTTCTTTCACTGTTGCATACTTACTGTTGCCACCGCTGTATACTTTTCATACTAATTGTCCCCAAGCATTTTCAATTATGTTGAGGTCTGGTGATTTTGTCAAGCATTCAAGGGTACTTATAACTTTGACAATGAAAAAGTTTTGTACAGCGCATTTTTAAGAGTAACATCAAATTCTAAGGAAATGGCGAGACAAATAGCAGAACAAGTGGGTGTGTGTACCTACCCACAAATATAGGAAACGAAACACAATGTCTGCATAAGTTATGTAAAAATGGTAGCGATTATTAAGTTCTTCTAATAATTTATTTAAAATTAAAACATTCTTTTTCTTAAAAGCATGGAAATTACTTTTTCAAGGAAATGTCGAAATTTCCATGCCAAGTAAAAAACTATTCTTAATTTTAGAAAATTATTTCTCTCAGAGCATTGAAACAAATTTTAGATCTTTTATGACACGATATTACTTAAATTCGGCTATTAAGAGCAGACAGAGATCGTTACTTCAGATTGTGACACAACCTGTTCCCGCCTTTCATACTTATCCGGATGTAGTCTTCCCGAAAATATTCTTCGGGTCGGGACCATCCTCTCGTCGAAGCCATTCCAGAGGAGTCTGTTGCGGTAATTAAAAGTCCATAAATAGAGAATGTATCACTCGTCGTCGCCCCTTAGTACTCATTGGCGGGAGGGATGGCAGCTGAACGCGCCCTTAGAGCAGTTCAAAGAAGTTTTCACAGTAAAAATCTAATTATCGCGATATTAAAGTCTTTTGCTTGAATGAAAACGACGTTTTTCGCTTGACATACCGCGCATACAGGGGCTAGAGAATATGCGGAGAGAAAACGATCATTAAACAGGCTTTTCACGGAATTGGGAGCTCTGCAGGAGAGAGCTTCTGTGTAAAAGGTATTGAAGAAGGACCGGGGACGGATGTGCGGAAAATGCGGAAAAAAATATTTTTTCTGCCTTTTTACACGGACGCCAGTGACGGAGGGGGCAGAGGTGGCGGTCGTGTACGTCAGACAGGCATACCGGTCGTGTCCTGTGAAGGGCTGCAGGAGCCCCAGCCTCCAGGAACGAGAGGTTCCGCTTCCCGTGTCTATTGATAATAGCGTTGAATGGCATCATTAATGAGGATGTGTGGCGGACTGGAGCCCGATCCTGGAGCACTCGGGCACCATCCAGGACTCCAGGAGAACTCAGTAAACGCCAACCCCAACTCGTCTAGTCGCTATAGCCAAAACGAACGCAGCCGTCTATTTGAGGCTTCCTTTGAAATCCTTCGGGAGCTCCACGGCGGTGAGTCCGTGTGGGGTGTGAGGGACTCCTTTTAGATCTTCTTCCCAATTTATTTCCCATTTGCAGGATGTGAAAAGGGCAAGCTTTTAATATCAATAAAGGTGCGACGTCGCTCTCGTTAGAGGTGCGCTTCCTCACACGTGGCCCGATCCCCGACATCTTGGGGCGTGCTAGGCTCAGCAATTATTCAGTGACCCAAAGCGTCCACTCCCCTGCTTCCTGCGGGAGCACACTTTCTTCTCCGCCCACCATAATTTTCGTGGTCGTCTCCAAACATTTTTGTCCTCTTTTTTTTTTGAATACATACCTACACAGGGTGTTTCTTAGTGGGTATGCCAAAATGAGTTGGATGAAATACCTGACTTAGACAAATAAAAAATTATATGGTAAGGGGAGTCATGTGAACCTTATGGGAGTTACATGGTGACTCATAAATTCTAATTTTCCATAGTGTGCACATTATTTCTATCTTTTAATCTACTCAACGCAGCGGCATCTAACTCATGACAAAAATCTATTAGCCTAATGTACTTTCCAAGAATGTCAACAACGTTGACCCACCACCACCCAGTGCAGATACAGCCGCTTTTCCTCAAATTTAGCTTTTCATTGAAGTTTTATCCGAAATTCATGTATGTAACTAATGCAACTATATACATATTTGTTATTTTGATCGAATTGCCCATCTTATTACCTTTCCAACAAGGTAAAACTGTCCAAGTAAAGAAAAAATATAGAAAGTTATTCGTGGAAAACGTTTTTTGCTAAATTGAAAAAAAAATAAGCAAATTAAACTAAAATTAAGCCCAAAATGCTTTTTGTTTAACTAAAAACTGATTTGAATTAATGCCAATATCTCACTAAAAATGCGCAAACCATGGAAAATTGTAATTTACGAATCACCCCGTAGCTCCCATACGGTTGATATGTCCCTCTTCCTTGCCGTAAAATTTTTTGTTTGTCTGGGTCAGATATTTCATCCCACTTATTTTGGCATACCCATTAAGAAACACCCTGTATAACTACGTAATTTTTCGGACAGAAAAGGAATTTTTTTTAAACATGAATAGCTATCGCAGTAGCACGAACGATTTCCGAAAAGTGATAAAAGCCGACAAAAACTTCTTTTGAATGGTGGTTTGGGGAAAACTCTCGTTTATTTTTATTTTTTTCTCATTGAATATCTAAAAACAGAAACAAGTTCGATAAAAGGCAACATCTCGACACAAAGGGCTTCCGAGAAGGCTTTTCACTTGCCGCTGCTGCCGATGTTTTGTCGCTTCAAGCACAAGGCCCTTTGATATCAATGCGATCTTGGAAAAATATTCTGTCATTTTACCAAAAGAAAAAAATTTATATATAATATATAAGTACCTACATAAATATACACTCTTCCCTTTGTTTCTTTCCATTGATGACAAGAAGTCTTGTCAGTTGGAAGGCACGCCAAGGAAGGCATCGAAACAAAAGGGAGGACGCTCCGACGCCCCAGGGACTGTTTCAGCACTTCGCTAAGAAACGCTGAAGCATAGAAATTAAGAAGGCACCACCCAGAAGAGCGGCTAAAATAAGTGTCGACCAGTGTCTCCATGCGACATCTCATTAATTACTGGACTGGAAACAGTGGCATTGTCCTTCCAACTTTCTTAATTAGCGGCCCTTTTTGCGCATAAAAATTGACCGGCTGGCCGCCATAAATCAACGCGAAACAGAGCAACATTCAGGATCCACCAGATGGAGCTGCTATCCAACTCTATTGAGTGTCGACGGTGCCAAATCAAAATCGTTGTCCTGGCTCGGGGGTTCCAGGTATTTCCACAGATGACTGTGAAATGATTTTCTTCCCTGATTTCCCTGTTACCCGGCATACACCACCCGCAGGCCGCATTCCCGCCAATTCTCAGTCGTTCTCCCGGGATGGCAATAAACTCGAATTTTTCCTGTAATTCTTCCGGGACGAATCTAAAGTCTGGCAATCGATGAAACAGGATGATTTGGCGGCAGTCGACTATGCAGTTGCACTTTGATGACACTCAGGTTGCAGTAGCCGCCACTGCACGAATGCATGAAGATGTGCAAGTTAGATGCACCCTGTGCTTCTTCGGCCCTTCGTCGTTCGCCCTCTATATTACTTTACAAAAAGCTTCCTTCTCAAGCTGAAATTCAATTTTTCACCAAGTGAATTTTCGCAGGCTTTATCTTAAATGACTGTGGGCTGTGCCACTCTGGAGCTAGTCAGCCGTGTCCCGTCTCCTTGGTGCACTTGTGCCTGGATGCACTTGGACACGTCCTTCCAGGACTTTATTGGTTAGTGTCTCACTGAACATACAATTACTTATTGCACATTTTCTCCGTCGGTATGACCTTTTGATAGCCACCCTATATCGAGTTTCTTTCGAATTAATGGCTCGTTTAACGCTAAATTTATGGAGTTCTTTTAGAAAATAAACTCAACTACTTTATTAAATTTCAATGCTTCAAGAGAAACTATCTGATTTTATAAAACAAAATTTATTTCAGAGAAAGGAAAACATTTAATGGAAATTTCTAAAGTTAATTCTGAGATGGTCTGGAAAATAAAAATTTGCTAGTAGACTAACTCGTTCATATAGAAATATAAACTAAACATAGAACAGCTGTACCGTGTAAAAGCCCTGTACGTGAGCGTACACTCTAAAGTAGCTTGTCGTGGAGTGCAGCTATAGTGTGCAAGAGGAACGCAACATGATCAAACTGTGAGTGGAACTTTTGATCGTTCGGTGTTAATCACAAAAAGTGCAAGTTTTCGCGGTTTTAGATATATTTTAGTGCAAACTTGTAAAGAATTGTGTAAAAGCGTTTTTACGCATTTAGTGAATACTCATTTCAGTGCGATTTCGTCATAATAGATGCTAATTTTGGGTTTGCCCCAACAACATGAAAGCACCGTTCGCGATATCGTTTTTTAGGTACGTGGAATGTTAGAAATACACCATAGTTATTACATCTTATAAAATTCCCCAATCCCAGATTAAGTCCTAAGGCAGCCTTTTGCAGCAATTTGTTATCAGAGCGCCCCTTACTTCTAAACTGCCTAAAAATGAAATGAATGGAATGAAATTTTAGTAAGTTGTTTTCATGATATCCCCATCAAAAATTCTCATGGTAGCAACGTCTGAAAATGGCCAGCTGTATAGAGATACAGGGTGTGTCGTTTTAATAGACACACCCAAATATCTCAAAAACCAAGCACCCTAGGAAAAAATGTTTCGGACAAAAGTCAACTAGCGGTAACCTTCCCCTTGACCTTGAAGTCAAGGATCAAGATCATTTCAAGGTCAAATCAATCTTTTAAATAGGGATCCCTACTTCTGACGCAGGAAATGGAAAGGTTTTTTAAAAAAATGTTTTTTGAGTTGGAATACAGTACTTCGATATGTAAAAATTGTTAGAATAAAATAAACTCGTCCCATAATTATAGGATTTAAAAAAAAAGTTGGTTGTCTGTAAAGTCGGTTTACGATCGATGTTTACGTGACAACGTATTATTTGTTGTGTAAGTTTATTAAAAAACAATGGTTATGGGGTTATTTTCAATATTTTCCACCATTTCGTACTTAACAAGTCACACTAAGCACTTTTTAATGAAATCCGAACAATAAAATGATGAGAAATTTAAATAAGCCACTCATTACGACTGCGCTCCACCTCACTTTACAGCACATTTTGCGCATTTAACTGAAAAAGTTTAAACATGCATTTCTTAAGAGGGGATCTTACAATTTTTGGTTTAATTAACAACAACATCCTATTGAAAGGAATAAGAAGTCTTTTTAATTTCAAATAGGTTCCTTATTAAATTTCTAATTTATTGGATAGGCTAATTGCTTCGTTGATGTAAAAGGAAATTCTTCTAGTTCCCACTCCTTAGAATTTATAATGAATTTTCATATTGCATTTTTAATTTCTAATAAGATTTCCTATTGTATTTTTAATTTCTAATAAGATTTCCTCATAAGAACGCGGAGGCCGATTGTGCCTCTTTGTCGCTCGTTCCGCGCTCTCGCTTGCACTTCAAGCCTTAAATGGAACGCCTCAGAGCGAGGTAACGCCGCATGAGTCATGTTTTCTCGTGCGTGCAGCCGGCTCCATCGAATTATAAGACGTTGTCACGTCAAAAAATGTTTTCTAATTACCTATATTAGGTATCAAAAAAGTATTCACACTAGAAATCCCCCTTAATACGTATAATATAAAAAATTGAAGATAATGTTAATTAGAATCTCTATGAAACTCTATCATGTACATGCCTTGCTTAAATAATATACATACTCGGCTTACCCAATAAAAGTTCGTATAGAAACTGGATAACCACGTATGTATGTACATAAGTATAATATGCGCATTTTATATTCCCTTTACTTTAGTTATGGCACCAAGTTCCTGCTAGCAAAATATCAATTTCATTCATTACTACAGAAGTTTGTTATTTACTTCTACATATATCCATTTATATTTTTTAGCTACTGTTTGACATTGTAAAGTGAAACATTCATCTTAAATATTAGATACCATTGATGATATTACCCATCCAAAAGAACAAATCCTTAACCCCCAAAGAGTTTGCCTCCGGTTCGGCGCTTCTCAAATGCACCCTATCACTACCATGGGAAGTATCACGTTTGCAGAATCACCAAGGTGGGTATTGTTTACCCTGGACAGGGTCCTCCGGGAGAAAATCATATTTCAGACCATCGAAGTCGTCCTCCTTTTGCGTGACCTTTAGGATAAAACAAATCCCAAACAAATTAGCTAGGCGTTCCGTAAGAAAAGGCAACCAGCAGTGCCGTTTTTACGTCCTTTTTGCAAAAAGGGCCAACAGCTAGATCAGACAGTGTGCAAAAGTTTTTCTTGAATTTATATATGTATATGTATATATTTTTTTTTTTCTTAAACTTTCCTTCCCTGTTGAACTACGTTATCAATTGGGCGACTCTTGAAAGTTTCCTGCTCTTGAAAGTTGCAGTCAATTTTATGCTTCTTATTTATTTTTTTTACTTTTTTATTTGTTAGTAAGTAGCATTTGTCTGCATGCATTTGCTAAACTCGAAAACTTTTCACAAGGGGCACATCTGCAGTGTTAGTTCTAAGGTGAAACGTGGAAACGTAGAGGTCGTGACAGTCACTAGTTGGTCCTTCGACTTTAACAACAGAGTGTCTTACGATCTGAGGGACTGAGTGGATAAATCAATGGTCGTCGAACAATGTTGTTCCTCATGGCCGAAACTTTTGCAGGACCATGCAACATATAATAGGGTGGGTGGAAAATAATGTTGGGCCAAAGTCCCAGGCGTCAAGCCCCAAATAAATTTCAGAGGTATCCGGGAAAATGTTTGCAGGAAGGAGGTGGACCTGGTGCTAAACTAGCTGAGATGGCACACGGCACGGCTGGCTCCTTTCAATATTCAATGAACCCATCTCTAACTAGCACAGAGGCGAGGCGTCCTTAAAAGGTGCGGGATTGTCCTGGATGGGAGGGCAAAAATGCCGTCCAGGGCGTGATTGTATCCACAAATATCAACATCCCCGGGAAGGGTAAACACACGACAGGAGCGCGTCCAGGATATGAAATGAACCGTCAAACGACAACCCCGGCCGCTACCACCACACCTCGAATGTTTCGTGCTTGATTGGACCTTTTGGACACTTGCCGAACCCGGGCACGTCCTGTATTTTCTTTTATTTTTATACATTTTTTTATTTTAGCAGTCCGGACCTTATCATTGTTCAATTGAATTCCGGAAGGGATGGTCCATATAATTCCTCCAGATGTTTTCGCGCCCTCCCTTAACTAATTTGGCACTGTTGCGTAAAGCAAAGAAAACGCAAACAGAACGCCAACGTTTCGTCCTTTTTGTATGGAGCAATTATTTAATTTGAGCCACTGTTTGGGCAGTGTGCCCGAGAGTCACGTTCAACGAATAATTTTTCCCACGGGTTCAGAGCTCCTGCGTGAGGGTAAAAAAGAGGGTCATTTTCATACTTTTGAGATGTGACCGGGCAGAAAGTGGGTACTTTTCGAGGATAGATTTTGACGGATCAACAGGTGGTATAAGATCTACAAAATTCCACTGGAGGAAATCCGCAAATATTCCAATGCAGACCCCATTACTGGAGTATATGCTATGCTGCTATGCTAGGTTATGTTATGCTATACTATGCTATGGAATGGAGGAAATTCAGTCGCCTTTTCCTTCTGAAAATTACAGCTGCAGAGGATTAGGAGGTACTTTTCGAATCCCAAACGTAATAATGATAGTCACGGATGCCTCCTTTGAGATACACACGAATCCTATCCGGGAATGGCACCGGAACGCTCCTGGGACCCACTATATACCTACATCGCATCGTATCGCATCGGTAGGATACTGAAGTGCTTAATGCGGCAGCTTACCGTCGTCCTATTTAATGTGGATGATGGTGGATCCCGGCCTTACATTCGATTCGCCCCATCTTCCTTTTTACTTCTTCTCGGGCATAAAGAGGAATTGTGAGCATCTAGAGGAGGAATACATTTGGATTTACATTTATGGCAGCACTGGATCTCTGTTTTACAAGAGTACGAAGAAAAAACGCATATAATTCCCGCTCAAGTGAAGAGTTACGATGAGGACCATTCCCCGGGAAGGGATACCTGTCCTACGGCATCTGCCGCACCTGGTGTTTTTCATGCCCAGGCTCACTGAAAATGTTTATATTATATGTATCAGGTGAGGATATTGAAATTTGGTCGGTGTACGTCCAATCCACGTTACCACGGAGTTTCGCCAATGAATTCCCTTAAATATTTATCGGAATACTCGCACCGTGTTCCCGAAAGACGACAGCAGGCAAATTTCGACAGGTTTTTCCTTTTTAATTAAATAGTCTGTCAAAGATTTGTTACATTCAGAAAAATATTTCGTAATATTTAAGAAAAAATCCGGCGTAGTGCGAATAGGACTGAAGCAATGAGGAGAGTACTTATTACACTGGTCTATACAAAAATTGCCATTTGCATGAAAATGTACTGTATCTGTAGTTTTCGATTCGTAGAACCTAACATATTTATAGAATTTAAAAGTGATGTATGTAAGTAGCTTGATATATAAAGTCATCTTTATTTTATATGAGATTTCAAAATATTTAATGATTTACCTGCGTAAATGACCTTATTACGTGTTCATTAGATGTGCCCAATACCGTCTATGTTGTGTTGTATGTTTGTTGTATGTCTGAAGTATTCTAATTTTTTTAATCAGTTTCGACAGATTTTAGGGTGAAATCATATATAATACGACATATTGAAGGGTAGCTGATAAAAAGATTTTGGAACATGTTAAATATGAAGGATGCCAAAATTCGTTTTAGAGTTCATAGAATTCAAAAATAAAATTTATTTAGACAATTATTAACTAAAGTCATAGTTTTTCATAATAGAGATATTTTGTAAACAAGAGTTAATTATAAAATTTTAATTGTATATATGTACGTATTCAGTGATTCCAAAAAAGTATAAAATAATATAATTTATTTAAAAGACAACTAAAAAATCAGATTTTGTAGACCAGTACCTATAAAGGAGAATGGGCAACTTTGTATCAAGTTGTGGTAGTTGCCATATCAAAGGTCATATCATACCTTTATTTTAGTGCATGACACCAACAATGAAACACGTGCAGGGAAAGAACTATGACGTCTTTTATTTCTCATGTAAATATATGATATTTTTCTTTATATGCCTAACCGCTGGTACTCCACCGCCGATTTTTAGTTTACATGGCTACCTTTCGCTATTCTACCGCCACTCGCACCCCAGCGTATGTACTATCTAGTCAAAATAATAAAAAGTGCCGAATGAAATAAAGATAGGAATTTAAAAATAATCGTGAACATTCTATCCTATGCTTTCTACGCAATTTTGTAACTACACAAATCATTAAAATATCAACAAAGAATGAAATGAAACTAGAACATTGAAATGATATTAAATATTATTATTCAAACGAACAAATAAAATATAGTTAATAATAAATATCCAAAATTACCGCATCCAGAAAAATTGCTGGCAATAAAATATTATTTTGATGCATTGTCCAGGCCAAATACCACATTATGTTCATTACGTGAACACATGTACGGTGGCGTTCTAAAGATCAGCCACATGTAACAATAGTTTATATTTTCCATTTTAACAAGTAAACTAAACCGCTTTGGTTCCAGCCAAAGTCACAGTAAAAAAAAAAAATAATCGAGTAAAAAAAAATAATACCGATCCCAAAGTGCAAAAGGTGTATGTAAAGCAAGCCAATAAGAAACCGGCAACAATACAAACAACAAATACTACATTTATTTGAAGAAAAGACAATTATTCATAGCTCTTCTCCTGCACGACTGTCATTGTTGATGTCATATAATGAAAGAAAGCTATTATGATAACTTATAAAATTACATATACCTCAACTTGATACAGCACTGGGGACGAAACCGCCCATTCTCCTTTATTTTTGAGACCGCTTAACCGAATAGTTTTTTTTTTTTTTGTAAACGAGGCTAGTTAAATGACATCATTTTATTTTTGTTGATGTTGTATTTCCAAAAACTCCTATTAACTCTTAATATTTCAGATCCTTCTTTTTGCAAACTTTGGTGATAGATGCTGCGGGTATTTTAATTAAGCTATTTTTCATCATTAGTCAAAAACTACACGGCATAAAAGGAAATGAATATTCTAGATTGTACAAATGGCCTTTCATAGGATACCTATTTCACTTTTTAAATTCTGTCATTTACAATAAAGGTAGGTAAGTATTACTTAAAAACAATTCAAAATTTCAAGTCGATAGTATTAGTAGTTGTTAAAATGAGCAGCAATAGTGGCATTACTGTCGTATTAATGCATCGCAAAATTTATGAAAAAATTCTAAACAAATTACGAAATATTTTCTGAGTGACGTTCACCAGGAAACATTCTTGATGAAGAGTCTGTCAAGAAAATGAATGTACATTGAGTTTTGCTTGTGGTAGCATATTTGTGCAACGCATAGCATCCGCTTTATAATCTCATTCATTTGCGAACAGAAATTGTCACTTCAACTGGAATCTCTACATTCCTGGAGCTCCATCTTGGCATGATTCACTGCTTGGGTATTTCTTGTGTAGGTGCATGCATCAGAAATGCAAGGAATGTATCCAAATTGATAACAAACTGATAAAAATTTGAAATTCATTAAATTCAGAGTGGAATGTTACATGTCTTTTTTTTCAACTTAATTTAGACTGCATATTCCATATTTAAAAGTGTTCAACAATTATGCACTGCAATTTTGTTTTCAAAAGTCAGACTATTTGTGCATGATAATAGTACTCGGAGACTTATCCGGGCACTGTATTTATTTAGTCTAGAGTCGTCAGTCAGCGGCTTAAAAAATCAAATGAAAAGGAATTTCATGAATCCTTTTTGGAAGAAAGGCGTCATTTTCATATTTATTAACTAAATTAATAGGGCATATATAAAAAATGATTCGTATTGAGTTGCGAAATTGTTTAAACTTTTTCAAGTTCTTCTTCAGTTTTTTATATTACTCTTTAAAGAATTACATATTAAGTATAAAAAGTAATAAAAGAAAGGATCCTAAGAATTGATAAGTGTAAAAGATGCTTAATGACACAAATAAAAAACATTAAAAACTTAAGGAGTTTAATTGAAAAATATAAAATTAGATTACTTTTAATAAAGGAAAATATTCTCGACTTTGAATTTTTCCCATTAGAAAATCCGAATTCAAATTAATATAACTTAGCTAGCACATCTTTTCGAAATTAGATAAGTTCCTATTGCTTAAAATAGGAAAAGGTTACTTTTGATTACCGCGAGGTTTCTTTTTAGTTAATTGGAAAAAATATCCAATGTATGCGTCCTTATAATTGGAATTGGAAATAAAATACAATGCTTAGCAGAATTAAAATTAAATCTAAGTAACAGAAATCTGTTTAGAACTGAAAAAGAATACCTTCACAAAAAATATGAGTAACTGCATATTATATTGAATATCCTATACAAATCTGGTATGAAAAAGTGAAAAATCTGTTCGTTTGTATGAGGCTTATATACATGGGAAATAATGAATCAATTAAGCTCTAACAGGCTATATTCGTATTATTGTCAGGAAGATTTAAATAATTTGTTGTTAATTCAAATTTTTAAAAATACATGATATACTATAAATATAATATACTATAGCTATCTAACTATAGAACTAAAATCTAAAAAATCTTTAGGATTGTACTATGTCTTTAATCTTTGGTAACGTTTTACATACATTAAATAAAACTTGTTTTAAATATTTATAAATAACTTTTACACATTGATGTACGTTAAACAATAGTCGACTCTTAAACCTTTTACAAAATTGTCCAGGATAAACCTTGCCGCCCAAAAGTTCAATTTTTCATAAAAGCTTTTTATTAAAAAGCTTAACTTGTTTATACTTTTCAACGAATAAAAAGCTGTCCGTCGAGAACACTTGGAAAAAAAATAAACAAAGTATGCAAGCAGGTTTTTTAACCACCTGCAGCATAAATTTAAAAGAAAAAGTAAGACAAATGGGAACTTCTGATAGTATTTATCGCTTTTATAACTCAAAAAAGGCAGTTTGTTAGCGTTAGTATTTTATTTTGGATATAAAACATTTGCAGCAAAAGTAGGCAGGGCAAATGCGGCTTTATGCACCTCGCTGCTGTAGTACTTGAGGTTCATTTTTTTAATTTCCTCACTGCTATATTTAATAGCCGGCTCCCGAAGGTCCCTGGAGGCGTCCAGACTCCCGATGATGAAGCCAATCTGTCCGCAGGGGTACGAGGGGACGCTCGCGAGGGCGTATCTAGCTACAGGGAATTGTTGGCGGCAACTCTCGAGGGTGGTCCTAACGTGGTCCAAATCTGTCCAGTAAGTGCCGCCCTGGGAGCAGACTATGCCTCCTGGTCGTAGGGCTTTCTTCATTAGGGCAAAGTAACTCTCCTGGAAAAGGGAAACAGCCGGTCCCACGGGATCTGAGCTATCAGTGATGATAACGTCGAATTCCTGAGTGTGGTTTTTCATATAGTCGAATCCATCACCGATGGTCAGACGGAGCTTAGGGCTGTCGAAACCGCACGACATTTGGGGAAGGTACTTCTTGGACAGCTCCACAACCCTTCCGTCGATCTCGACTTGGTGGACTTCTTTAACTTTTGGGTGCTTCACCACTTCCCTGGCGACGCCTCCGTCGCCGCCGCCAACGATCAGCACTTTTTCCGGGTTTGGATGGCAGCAAAGTGGCAGAAACGATATCATCTCCTGGTAGGAGAATTCATCCCGGATCGTGCACTGGATGATCCCATCGAGAATTAGACAAGTCCCATAATTGGATCTGCCAGACGCATGCCAAGAAAAGTTGAAAAAAACAATACTGATAAGACGCAACTCAAGCAATGGGCACCCAATTTTCACTTACGTTTCAATTATTTTAATGTCTTGGAACTGGCTCCGTTCCTCGTGAAGGACTTTGGTAACCTTCAAGGAGAAGGACTGTCCCGGCCACAGCTCATCTTGGATTTCACTAAACCACCCGTTTCGGATTGCATCCATGGCTAACAGGTAATAAAAGGTAAATTGGCGCAAAACGTTTCCCCGGTAAACCTCCAGCCAGACTGAGCCCGAAGTCGACGCGAGCACTCAACTGATTGGAAATTGATGAGCACATGAGCGCGTCGCGTCGCCGCGCCGCTTGGATCCCGCGTGATAAGCCCCAACGTGGTCGGCGCTCGGGCTCCGCAGACGTGCGCGAGATCCTCGTTATCTCAGCGCAGGCGGGCTTCCAGGGGACGGAGGGGGCTCTCAACATCTGAAATAAAAATAAGGCCCCATTTCCTTCTCACTCACTGATGGGAATCGATCGATTTTGCGACAGTCTTGCCGCTTCTTGCAAGACGCGGATGTGAGGCCAAGGTCTGCACTCTGCATATCTGACTGAGATTTTGCCAAACGGAATTAATGTTTTGGTTTTGAAGTCGTTGATAAAGTCTCTGTTTGCGGAACCGATTTATCTTCTCCTAGTCAACAATACACTTGCTTAAAGATTCACGTTGTGATTGGCAGTTTTATTTACAGGTCAGAAATTGACCCGTCTTTTCCCGCTTTCGCAGTCAAGCGATAAAGTTTAAATTATAACAAGCAATTTTTAAGGAAAAACTACATAATCACCAACAAATAGAATCTGTTATAAAAATTATGATATAATTTTTTGTCGTTGTTACTGACATTACTTAATTTTACTAAATTTTTAAAACTAATATATAAATACAAGACATTAGTATAGGACTTACATATTTACAATACCTACATGCATAAATATATCAAGCAAAATGATCTGGACGCAAACCTTTATTAAAATGAGGGGTTTTGAAATGTAAAGTTATTAAATTATTATTATTAAAACCTTCATATTAAATATTCATTTTATTTCAATCAGAATTTAATTTAAAAATACTCTTTGATATCTCCTTAATTCTATATATTTCCAAACTGGTCCGATTTTCAAACAGATTTTATCTGTAATTTTAATTTTACTACATAACATAGGTATATGAATACTTTTATGGAAATTGATTAACTTCATGTCATCATGGCATGTCTTCTAGACTAGGGCATCTGAAAAACTATTTAGTAATTCGCCGTCTAAAAAGACAATTGACTAAATTCAAATCTAGTCATATATAGAATATAGCCGTGGTCGCATGCCGTAATAGCTAATAACGTATTTATGCGTGCCTATCAACATAAATTTGTTATTCTTACGGCATGCAACTACGGCTATGTAGTTCTAACACGAACTTGACCCATTTGTAAAAAAAATACGTAGGTTGTTATTATATTCGTACATATTTGAATGAATTTTCTCAAAATATGACCAATTTTCAGACTAAGAAAATAAACTCATAATCATATTGTAAATATACACGCTTGACTCAAATTTTAACTGACTAAATCATATTTTTATTGAAACTTCACCTATATGTAAGAAGTTCCTAAAAAGAGATCCTTCTTGTATTTAAAATACCTACAATATATCCTTTCAAGTTTGTAGTTTTACTTGATTAATTCGATTTTAAGAATTTTTTTCCCATTGATTCGAGAAATATTGTTAAGACGAAAATATGTATGTTGAGATTTTTATTTTTCAATAGATTTTTTCCGAACATTGATGGATAACTTTCACACTCGTTCTTGTAGACTTACCTAGAGACAAGAAACACAGAGAAGTCTCTTTTGGAAATTTCAGTTATAGTAATACGCGAATTTAAATTTGATACTGGCAATGTGTTCAAAAAAGATTGAAAATATTTGCCAAGTTATTTAATAAGATTTTTCAATTTGTTGAAATATGTATGTAATAAAAGTGCATATCTTAATTGCTCTTATAACCTATCGTCTGCCCCAAGGAATTGCAAATGGTTTATAAGTTGAGGGCTCTTCCTTCTCTGTTTCAACAATGGAAGGCCTTTCCTCGCTTCCGCTGTCTTCAGTTGGGTCAGGTTTCGAAACGAACGATGGAAGAGTATAGTACCAATAATGCTGCTTAAAGTATAAATCCCTGACGCCTTCCATTTTAGTCCTGACTTCTTCGGCTCGACAGCAGTAAATGTATCCAAATGCGGAAATATTGCGAAATTTGTTGAGCGGTTTCAGCCAACTGATTGAATCACACATATCTCGGCAAATGATGGTGTCACTAGGTGAAAGGTTCTGAGATACAAAAATGTCATTATTATTATTATTAGAACAAAATATTTTTGGAATAGGTACCTCTACATAGGGAGTATTAATCCCGATCACAACAAAATCCTCTTCCTTTTTTTCGTCTGATAAATAGGCCCATACAAATTGAGGTGTCACTGAACAGGACAAAGACATCTGGAATAGTAGAAAAAAAAACCAGTTTTAGTTTAAAAACATTTTTTTTCGAAATCTTAAAATATTTACCTCAGTCAACGGTCCCTCCTTCATATCGCAATCGGGGCTCGTTCCCATTGTGCCCATAAGTACGTCGTAGGACTTTTGACGACTGCGCCTTTTCAAAGTTTTCTCAAACAATCTCCAATTGCCGCCCTTTAAGCCTTTCCACCAAAATATTTTGCTCAGTGCCTTCGCCGCGTCCAAAACGTGTGCATAATATGGTTCGAAAGCATCCCCCGGAATTAGGTCTTCATAAACGTACTCAGCACTTTTATGGATGAATCCCTTACGGGTGTGGTTATGTGATGATAGAAAACTAAAAAATATTATAGCATATTTTAGCAGGCTCCTAAATACACTCAAAAGAAGGTATAAAGCTTACTGTTTGTAGAATTGTTCGGAGGGAGCATCCACTAGTAGTTCATCGAGTGGATAGTAGCGCAATGGTTCGAGCTCGCGCTGCAAAATTTTATATGCAGAATGTATTAAATATAATTTTGGGGCTATGGCAGTTCGTACCTTTGGAGAGATTACAGGTGATCGTTCTACAGCTTTATAGTTTTGGTACTTCATTTTCATCTTGTCCATATCGTAGCAAATTTCGGCTAGATTGATCGGCTCATTTTCATAGAGCATCGAAACAACGTAAGATGTCCCGTCGCAATTTCTACGATTTTCTCGATTTTCATAGATTGCAAACGGCGGCCTAGTGCAGCTCAATGACTCCTCCTGATAAAAATGATAGTTCTGATCATATTGTCGTACGACTATGCTTCCAGCAATGCATGTCAATTCAACCGTGCCATTTTCACTGATCATTACTTCACGAATTCCCTTCTTTCTGTATAAATATATTTATTAGATTAACAAAATTCAACAAAAACGAAGTTCATATTCACCGAAATCCTCCTGGACAAAAAGCCTGGACATTGCTGTTCTCTTCAATTTGCAATTCCAAACCATGTAAAGGAACAACCAAAGATTGACCACCAACTTTTTGAACAAAAATAGGCCTCGACACGGGGTTCGATGAAAACTGAGTAAAAATGCATCCAGAATTTCCCGAAATAAACAGGAAAATAGAAATCACCACAATAGAAAATGTCTTCATTTTGAACTTTTAGAAAAGACACACCAAAAATTCACAACAAAAGAGTCTCGCACCTCACTATGCAGATTTTCGCCCGAATATCTAGATGGTCTAACGCGAACTAGCGGCGCGAATCGCCTTTTTTGAACATTTTATACGTAACGCAAACACAAGAATTTTGTTCGGTTGCACCCACGCCAAGGAGTCGCGTCTAGGCGTTGAAATAATTCTGCCGACTCAACGAAACCATGAGAATACTTTCCGGCACTGATTTTCTCATAATGTTGCTGCGAATTTCCGAATTGCTTGTTTTCTGTCGGATAAAATGCACAACATTTTCGTAGATACTATAAAAAAAACATATCCAGTGAATTTATCATATTTAATCTTGGTCACAAGATACAGAGGTGTCATCTGAAGAATATCGCATTCACATGCTTTTCTAGTTTACGTGACTTAGTTTAACTATATAATTTTGAGAACAGCGCATTCTCCTGCAATTTTGTTTTGATGATGTTAATATGCAATGTTACCTTCAACCTTATCAGACATTCCATCTTTGTTAAAAGAAAAAAAATTATCATAGCGTCATTTAAAATGTGTTACTCTTAAATTACAATCTGACTCTAATTATGTGAATGCGACGAATTATAACATTTAAAAGAAACATTCGATCTCTTACTTTAACAAATATCATGTCGATTAGAAATAAAATATTCAAATACAAAACCGAAAACAATAAAATTCAAAGAGAATATTCTAAAATCTTAGTACATAGGTACAGTTAAAATGAGTAAAGACATAATTTTAAAAACGATGTTTTGATCGACAGAAATAGAACTATTTTCCTCCAAATTGAACTCCAGCTTCCAAGATTTCCATTTATTTACAATTTTACACATTAACTTGAATTTAGTGTTTCAAGAGACAAATTTATATGTTGATGAATGTGGAAAAGGATTCAAAAATCTAGTGTTGTTTTTTACAAAGTTTTTAAATTAAAAAATAAATAAATAAATTTTCGAAAATTTCCAAATATTTTGTTGAAAGTGAGCACATCACCTTAATTATAAAGACCGTTTTCCATCTTAAGAAAATATTCGATTTTTTCATTTCAAATGCAATTCGAAATATATAACCAATATTCTGAAATTCGAAGTGATGGACATTTTACAGTCGGAGGTAGTAACGAATTGTGGAGAAAATTTGAAGAAAATCTATTCCTTTTTCAACAGAAAAAATGAGTTGTTTTTTATAATTTGGGAACTATCTACTCAAGATAATATTGAGCTGTAATATTTTGTAGATATTTCGTGTTTTGACGACCCGTATTCCAAAACTACCTACGTCCAATACTCAACAATTTTTAAAATTACTTTCTCTCATCGAAAAAGAGACAAAGTCTAAAAAATTCTCTAAAAAATGAATTTAAAATATTCGATACTCATTTTTGACTTTATATTTTGGAAGCAATTAATAAAAAGGTTAATAACCTTTTTGTATAAAGTGAATTGCATTAAAACTACATTTCTTTATGAATTGAACATTAATTAAATCACCTTGTATATAACATACATATTTACTTATTAAAATGTATCGATATTGTGTTATACGAGTGTATTTGGTATAGTGTGAAAATATTATTTGCGGCTCGAGACCTCTTTTAGGAAATATTTTGGAACTTTAAATATTTCAAACATTTACAGTAGACGTTTAATTTTAAGTACCTGTATATAAATGCAACAGTTTATCAGAACATCTGACAGATTATCAAATTATAATTTTCTAGTGCAGTGGTGCACTCCGATGTATGTATATGTGTATGTATTTTGAATGAAATTTAACACAAAATCCATCGTCGTTTCTCAGTGAGGCAGACAAAACTGAAGTAATTTCAGTAAGTTGGCTTACTGCAGAACTACTGCAGATTTTTCGCACCCGATAATTATCCCCAAGGCTAAGTCTGGACGGGCTCCACATTTTATTGCCCTTTATCCATCAGCGCGCTGATGATAAGCGCGTAAGTAATGTCCGCGGCCCGAATCTTAATAGGGCCAGTACGACGATAAATTGTGAAAAAAATACGCGAAAATCGTATTATCCACGGGGCTTTGCCTGAAATAGCGAAGAGCAGAATGCGCCTAGCCGCATGAATCACGGCATTAGTCGAACAGGGCGCTCAGGCTCGGTTTGATTTAGTGCCGAGCTGCGGGTCGAATGAGATTGAGTCCCCAAACAACCCGATGAATATTTCAAGGCTGGGGCTTCATCAGATCGGCGGCGCGGCGGCGCAAACAATGGATCAATCCCGCCAAAACTGGCAGCAGTGTGCAACAAATAACACGCGCGTAATTGACATGCGCCGCAGAAACTCGCTCGTCAATCGGAGTGCACTCTGAGCCGTTTGCGCATGATCGGCATGCGCAGTAGTTCTCGTGGTGGTCACCTCAATCAAATAAATCAAAATACGGTCGCAGCGATCGGCAGACAGGCAGGAGGAGGAACGGTTTTACGGTCCGGCCGCGCTGCTGGACAAGTGACGTGACATGTGACGTTTTTATTTGATCAGTTAAACTTGCAAATTGCACGCCTGCTAGCAGCGGTGTGGCGCCAACTTTGCATCCGGACGAGAAACGAAAAATTGAGATAAACAATTTAATAAGCAGGCACCTCGGCTTGACGGATGGGTTGATTGATTGATGGGGGACACCACTTGTGGTCCGCAATTGTCCAACGTTGAGGGCGCACTCTGGCTGGCGGCATGGGAACCAGGTGCATCACCTCCGGAAGCAAGATGCTTTCTGTTTGCGTTACCCAAAGCCTCTGATTAGGGCCTGACACTGAGGAAAGAGGATCCTTGGATTGCCTGGAGCCTTTGCAGACCGCTGCATTTGCAGAAGATAGGGAGCATTAGCGATATTGAGCCACCTCCAGCGAGGAGGAGATGAACTTAAGCGGGAAAAACACGATAAAATTTTTGTATCGACCGTTCGTTGACTCGATTCTTGGTCGGACCGATATCGCATGCTCGTAAGGTCTAGACCCAAAACTTGCAATCGCATGTGTAAATTGTATGGTGTATTTTCAATCATGCAAAAGTTCAATGTTGCAAAAGATTTCATTATTTTGAAAATTCCGTGATCATATCAATTCAACACTCAGAAGGCGAGAGATTATAAAATCGTACGCAAATCGTACCTACCTCGTGAATGCTTCAATGCAATCGTCGAACCGATATCGCAACAACACAAGTTGGTACAACAATTGTACCGTGTATTTTGTGCTAAGACGATTAGCCCGGTCCAGTAGTTAGCTAGATAGCGTAAATTGATCAAAACGAATGATTCTCTTCTCAAAGCGAAATAGTTGTAAATTAGGGAACTTCTTACTACATACAATATTTTACAAAATTCACTCTCTACCAAAAATTACTCAAAGTTATTTTTGAAAGGCGTATTCGAGGTTCAATAAGTCTAAAGGCCGGTGCCAGTCATATGCCAAGCAAAAACGCGATCAGAAATAACTGAGGAGTGTCTGTTTAAAAGAAACTATTTAAAAACATAAGCAAACTTTACAAAAACCGATAAAAGCAGTAGAGGAGCTATGTATGTTTCAGGACACAAAAATGCGCTCTGGCAACACTTTTCTGGTTTGTGGTGCTGGTTCGTGTCTTGGGTGTGGCGGAGCTTTTGTCCTGAGAATATTGCAAGAATTTTGATGTTATTGGTTTGTGTCTGGGGTGTGTTGGAGCTTTATGCGGTGGATCTTGCAAGAATTTTAGTGATATTGGTTTGTGTCTTGGATGCGTTGGACCTTTGTGGTGTGGATCTTGCTACAATTTTAAGCAAATTCATTGCCGTAAGAAATTCACTCAGGCAACTCTTTTGTTGGGGTTTTGGTGTTGGTTTGTGTCTTGGGTGCGTCGCAGCTCTGTTCTGTTTGAACTTTAGGAGTTTTCCGTCAGATGGTGTTATGCATGTCCAATTTATGTTTACTATCATCTCTTTTCTTTTGTTTTTTGGGGCGAGGTTTGTAGTAAACAATTTGACTATCATCTCTTTTCTTTTGTGTTTTGGGGCGAGGTTTGTAGTAAACAATTTGGACCAAATATTTATGTGATGCATATCAGTAGATATGACATGCTTGAACATGTCGAAGAGGTTCGTGGTAAAATATTTATGTAATGCGTATCAGCTGAGAGCATGTTTGAACATGTTGAGGGAGGTTCTTAGTAAAAAAAAATGCGTCAGATTGGAGTTATGTTTACTATCTCTTTTCTTTTGTTTTTAGGGCGCGGTTTGTAGCAAAGAATCAAATATTTATGTAATGCATATCAGTAGAGGTTCGTGGTAAAAAATTTTCCAAAGCAAAATATTTATGTAGTGCGTATCAGCTGTGACATGTTTGAACATGTTGAGGGAGGTTCGTGGGAAAAAATTTTCCAAAACAGATATTTATGTAATGCGTATCAGATGAATCCTATAAAAGCCAACAATTCATTCATTTTCATTCATTTAAAAAAAATATATCTCCATCGTGCTTTGAAAATTTAATTTAGTGAAAAGAAAAATGGAATCATCTAAGGAAATTTGTAGTAATATTATTCAAACAATAAAAGAAGTGACTCCTTTAGTGAGAGAATGTGGTGATCAAGCCGAAGTATTAACATGGATAAATTACTGTGAAAAAAATGTTAGTTTGATGAATGAACTACTAAATGGAGCTAATTCATGTGGTGAAAAAAGAAATATCGAAACAAGCATCGGAGTTTTATATTATTATTACGAAGCTCTGAAATCATGTATTCATGTTGGAGGTGGTATTGATATAAAATATAATACATCAAATTTAATAATTTGGAAGGACATACAGTCAGCATTTAAAGGTCGTATACGTTCATCAGTGTTGGAAAATCGCGGTTACAAGGATATTAAAGCGTTTTTAAAAGATGGTAAACTTTTGATAATATCTAAACTAAAAGAGGTTTTGAAAGACTTTAATACTATAAAAATGGTTTTAATTTTATGCTGTGAATTCTTCAAGAAATCAGGTGATAGTGAGATTTATGAATTCAAGTATTTCTCAACGCCTAACAAAAGTATAGACCATGGTACAGACTTAAATGTAGTAATATCTGAAATTAATGAAAAACTTTTGACTGAACTGGATGAGTTTCAGGAACGCGATAGTGGATGGTCTCTTAAAGAAATTATTAATATTAGTGTTAATATAAATAAGTATTCACCTTTATCGGCATCATCATATATAGATCTACCGAAATCAATAAAAAGCAAAAGAGCATGTATAAATGTGAACAACTCTGATAATGCATGTTTTGCGTGGAGCGTTGTAAGTGCATTGTTTCCAACGAATGGGTCTGTGAATTCATCGAGAACATCTGCCTACCCACATTACTCGCAAGTATTAAACTTAGATGGGATTACATTTCCAATAAATATTAAAGATATTCCAAAATTTGAGAAGAACAATAAACTAAGAATAAATGTATATACTCTTGTAGAGAAGAGCCATCATGTGGTTGCTCCAATATATTTAAGTTGCAGTGAATATGATCAATGTATACATCTTTTAATGTTTAATGATATCAGTGAAATAAGTGCAGATAATAATTTGTATAAAAATTATCACTTCTGTTGGATAAAAAGCTTGTCTATGTTAATTAACTCTCAGGTATCACGAAATACATCAAAAAAGTGGATATGCGATAGATGTCTTCATTACTTTTATACAAAAGAAAAATTAGAAAGTCATAAAATAGATTGTATAAAAATGAATGATTGCAAAGTGGTAGTACCATCACAAGCAGAAGTCATTCAATTTCGAAACTATAATTATAAAAACCGATGTCCTTTTGTGATTTATGCTGATACTGAATGCATTCTACATAATATTAGTGATGATAATCACTATTCCACAAGAAATACTACCCGCTATCAACATCATGAAGTTTATAGTATCGGGTATTACTTAACATGCTCCTATAATCCATCTTTGAATTATTATCGTGCCCATCGAGGAAAGAACTGTCAAAAGTGGTTTGCTGCAGAACTCAACGATATTGCGAGAGTTTGCGACAACATATTTAGAACTGAAGTACCAATGGAAATTATTTCTGATAACATGACGATTCAAATAAATTCCCAGAGAATATGCCATATATGCGAAGAAGCATTCGAAATAAATGATATTCGGGTAGTGGATCACTGTCACCTAACAGGAAAGATTCGAGGTATGGCTCATCAAAATTGTAACCTTAATTTTCAGGATAGTCATGTAGTACCTGTTGTGTTTCATAATTTAACTGGATATGATGCTCATTTTATAATCAAAGATATTGCTACAAAGATCGATGGAAAAATTGATTTATTACCCATAACTAAGGAGAAGTATATTTCATTCACCAAATATGTCAACGGAACGGATATAAAGCTCAGATTTATTGACTCTTTCCGTTTTCTTCCATCATCCATCGAAACATTGGTATCATACTGCACCAACTTCGAACATCTCCAAAAGGTATTTCCGACAAACTACCAACTATTATGTAGAAAGGGTGTATTCCCTTATGATTATGTGAATGAATGGAGAAAGCTGGATGAAACACAATTACCTATAAAAGAAAAGTTTTATAATGAATTAAACGATAAAGAAATTGGAGATGATGATTATCGACATGCTCAAAATGTATGGTCATCATTTAATATACACACACTGGGTGATTATTCTGATTTATATTTAAAATCAGATACTTTACTACTAGCTGATATATTCGAGAATTTTCGAAATGGTTGTATTAAGAGCTATAAACTGGATCCGGCACACTATTTTACTACACCCGGATTAACTTGGGATGCAATGCTGCTTCATACTAAAATTAAATTGGAGCTGATATCTGATATTGACATTTTACTATTTGTAGAACGGGGAATTCGAGGTGGTGTAGCTCAATGTAGCGGACGATACAGTAAAGCTAATAATAAATACATGCCTGATTATAATCCAGAAGTTGAAGAAAAATATATAATGTATTATGATGCCAATAATTTATACGGTTGGGCTATGTCCCAGTTCCTACCAACAGGAAATTTTAAGTGGGTAGAGAATATTGAAGTAACCACTATTCCAGATGATTCATCGATTGGTTACTTATTTGAGGTGGATTTGGAGTATCCAACAAATATCCATGATATACATAAAGATCTTCCGATGGCTCCAACTAGTTCAAAATGTCCTACTACAAAACAATTGAAACTTTTGCTCACCCAATACACCAAGAGAAAGTATGTTATTCATTATAGAAATTTGAAACAATGTTTGCAATATGGTTTGATATTGAAAAAAGTATATAAAATACTTAGTTTTACACAGGCACCATGGTTGAAGGAATATATTGATCTTAATACTACATTAAGGACTCAAGCAAGTAATGATTTCGAGAAAAATTTTTTCAAACTAATGAATAATGCTATATTCGGTAAAACCATGGAGAATGTTCGGAAGAGGGTGGATGTTAAACTCCTAACAAGCTGGAGGGGTCGATATGGCGCAGAAGCTTTAGTATCCAGACCAAATTTTCAAAGTGTATCTATTTTTGATGAGAACCTAATTGCTGTAGAGCTTCGGAAATTAATTGTGAAAATGAATAAACCAATTTATATAGGACAGGCGATTTTAGACATTTCGAAAACTTGTATTTACGACTTCCATCTAGGATTTATTAAGAAAATATGTCCTAATAATGCTAAGTGTCTTTACACAGACACTGATTCACTCATCTATGAATTTACTAATATCAATCCTTATGAAATTATGCAAGAACATCCATATAAATTTGATACTAGCGAATATAGTCATAATAACATACATAAAATTATGCTATGTAATGCTAAAATACCTGGTCTTATGAAGGATGAATGCAATGGTAAAATCCTAACTGAATTCATAGGACTTCGAGCTAAAATGTATAGCATAAAAGTAGAAGATATGGAATATGTTACAAAGGCTAAGGGGGTAAAAAAATGTGTAATAAGGAATACAATCACCTTCAATGATTATTTAAACTGTCTTCGGAACTCGAAGGAACTGACCCGAAGACAAAATCTAATAAGATCTTGTGACCATCAAGTTTATAGTATTCATCAACGAAAAATAGCTCTATCTCCACATGACGATAAGCGGTATTTGTTATCACTAAGCACAGATACACTACCATGGGGACATTATTCTATTTCGAATATACCTGAGATATAATTATAAAATATGAATTATACTTTCATTTTAACTAAAACTAAAATTGTATTATGATAAGAATCTTTATTAATGTGTAAAAAAAAAAAAATATAAAATACATTTATTTATTTATGTAATATTCAATTATAATAAATCATCTTTGTTAATCCAAGAATTATGTTTTAATGAGAATCCTAACCATTTAACATAGGCCTTATCTCCTCTAGTCTTTAAAATTTTCTCAATGAGATAGTAATTTGGATATCTTGTCTTCAATAACTCCTTCTCATAAAAAGCCCCTTTTATAGGTTGATCATCGTAATCTTGTATAAGATATGTTACCGGATTTGTATTTTGAACAACTCTTATTTTAAAAATTTCAGTTGTCCAGTTTGGAGTGTACCCTTTTTCAAAGATATGTTTATATTTGCTAATTCTAACATAGTCACCAACTTTATACTTTGATTTTGCTACAATTTTTATATGATTGTATACTGTTTTCAACAACAAATCCTCCATAGATTTATCAACTTGGGCTGGAACCATTCTTATTGTACTATGTTTTCGATTGTTGTATGTGATGAGAAGATTTCCTATTAAATTGATCCATCGATAGGTTCCATTCTTACTAAATTCTTTCCACATCATATTTTTCAATGTTCTATTGAATCGTTCTATAATTGATGCTTTTAGTATTGAGTATGTTGAATAATGATTAATTTTATGTTTTTCTATAAGCTGCTTAAAATCCTTGTTATAAAACTCTTTTCCATCATCTGTTTGAAGATTTTTAGGAATGCGCCCACCTTTGAATACATTCATCATGCCAGTTGTCGTTTCTTTACCCGTTTTAGATTTTATAGGTACTGCCCAGGCATACTTTGAAAAAGTATCGATTATAGTGAGTAAGTACTTATATCCATTGTTTTCTTTTGAATAAGGTAACATTTCAACTAGATCAGCTTGCCAATGGTCATCGAATCCTTTTATTATTACACGACGTCTAAGGAAATTTCTCCTCGTTGGCTTATGTAATTCCTCAACAACCGCCTCCTTACTCATTATATTGATAACTAATTAATCATATACTTACATTAAAAGTATATACATATATTATATATTCAATTATTGCAAATATTGCATTTAATATTTATTTTTGTAATATATTCATTAAATTTTCTAAAGCAATCTTGTCTAAAACTCAGATTTAACATATTCTCACATTTATTTCCTTTTGGAATCGTAGGTAGTGATAGCATAATATGTTTAAAATATTCTTCAAATTGCAATATATATGAAAATCTTAATAGCTTAATTTCTAAGATAAAATTTTCATCATCTATTTTTGATTCAAAGTACTCCATAAAGAGCTCATATAAATCATCTAATAAATCGCTATCTACATCTATATCAATATGTATATTGAATAACGCTTCAAAACAACCTTTACACTTAATAATATTTTCCATATCTATTACTCGATGCAACTACGCAATTAAATTAAGTGTGAATCATTTTCAAACTCACTTTTATATATCTTTCTCATAATATTAATATCCAGAGTGATAAGAATGTATACATACAAAACTATTTCTGAGAAAATTATTACGCATTTTGGTATCTTAACTTTGATATACATATCTATCAATAAACAGAAAAATAAAATAATTAATCTAAACAATATTTAGAAAATTATATTTTATTCAGACGTTTAGAATTCATTAAAAATGTATCCATCAACCAGAAGGGATGTGTTAGCCGAGTTGGAGGCGATAATGTCCTCCTCGTGTACGCTTAAGATGCAGTTGTTGGATGTGAGACTCGTGCTTCGACGAGCTCACTTCCCCATCAGAGTGTTCGTAAAAGTGCACAGGGTCGGTTGGGTGGAAGTAAATTCACCCACTGGCCATGGATATATATTCAATCGCACGGTAAGTTTCTCAAAACATATATTTTTTTTTCAAAAAAAAAAAAAATTTTTTTATTTATTTCAGAACAACTTAGTTTCGGAGGATGGGGAGGGTGAAATGATGGTGCAGACGGTCTCGAGGAGATCATACCTCTACCAGAGCGCCATCAGGATGATCACCAATCAGTGAAAAATGTGGAAATGTTTAAAAGAAAAAAAAAACAATAAAAAAAACTATTTCTATTCCAAACGAATTTTTTCTTGGTGTTGGGTTAAATTGTTCTTGTTGTTGGTTTCATTTTTTTTTTTAAAATTTGAATTAAGTGAAAAGAGAATCAAAAGAATTCTTTGTGGTGTTGATAAAAAAAAAAAAAAATCAACAGAGGGTGTTTGGGTGGTGGAATTTCATCTAAAGTCAGAAGTTAGTTTCAATTATAGTGAAAAAGAGAATCAATAGAATTCTCTATGGTGTTGATATAAAAATCAAACAGATATGATGTTAAAAGAAAACATAGGGGTCGTATGGAAGATTCTTAGATATAAGTATTGAAGGAATTGGAAAAAAATAGAGTGAACGGGAAAAAAAGCCTTTATTATTAAAAAAAAAAAACATGTACAAAATATTCATAAAAAATTACAGAGACACTTCATCCATCAAATTATTGATTTGTAATCGTAAATTTTTAATCGTTCCTATAATAACTTCTTCTTCGACAATGAAAGCATCGTTCTTTATATTTTCAATCAAAGATGACATTGCTTTATAAATTTCAATTTTAAAATGAAGGAACTGCCTTTTGAAATTTAAGATTTCCAGTTGTGAATCTACATATGTTTTTGTTACAGCATCTTGTTCTTCAATGGGGTTCTTAAGATTTCTTATAATCTTTTCCTGCATATCATAATCATTGCTTTGTGTTAATTTAAATCCCACACCTTGAATCCCCTGTAAGCCTTGAGGACCTTGAATCCCCTGTAAACCTTGAGGACCTTGAATCCCCTGTAAGCCTTGAAGACCTGATGGACCTTGAGAACCTGATGGACCCCGTTTTCCAAAACCAAGTTTAAACGACCTTCCAAACTTATCAACACTCATTCTTGAAATGAGCAATTGTTTTCATATATATATATGAATTTAAAGAATTACTTGAGCTTCTTTCAGTTCTTCGATAATTGATATGATTTCATTATGATGACTATTATTTCCAACAGCTTGAGATGCAATTAGTAAGCGTAGTCTATTAACTAACTCATTTACATCATCCCAGTAAACATAATCAATATTTTGTTTTGGTAACTTCATAATACCACTACCACTAGGAGCAAAAATGTTTTTTATTATTTTCTTATATTTATTACTTCTGTTTCCATTTATTTGTTGTGTAGCATCATATTTTCGTCTATGTGCATTTGTCTCTTCCAATATATTTCTGTATTCATCTAAATCAGATTTGGTATAGATTTTATTAGATGGAGTTTTCAGAAATAATAGTTCAGCGAGACCTGGTGTTAATTCATAGGAGTTATTACCCACATGAATAGAGTTATCATCATATGAAACTATAGTATCCCCAATTTTTGACACTCCATTAGTTATATCATAACGCACTCCATAGACTCTATCTAAGTGAGAAGAATTTTTTATATGTCGCAAAGAAAGAGGTAAAACTACTTCATGATTAGACTGCAATCTTTGTGGAGGTGTTAGGTATGGTAATAAGTTATAAGTTTCATCGCTATCATCATCTTCTTCATTACCTTCACTATTACTCTCCAGTTTTATAGTTGTATTAGCTTCGATTGGTTCTTCTTTTATAATCGACTTTTTCATCATTGTATGTAGAGGTGTTGTAATTGGTTTAAATGTTTCTTTGAAATGATCTTCGAGTGCTACTTTTCCTTGCTTAATAGCTTTCAGCTTAGCCTTGATAACATCACGAGTTTTAATAATATCCTTAACTATACGCTTATCCATATTTTTTAATGTAATATTTTATTAATTTAGATACAGCATAAACTAAACTGTTCACTGTTCAAACAGGTCTGTTTACATTCAAACTGTTATCTGAACTGCTCCGTTTACTGCTTAAACTGGTCTGTTAACTATTTCAACAGGTCCGTTTACTTTCCAAACTGCTAACAAACTGGTCTGTTAACTATTTTAACAGGTCCGTTTACATTCCAAACTGCTATCTGAACAGCTCTGTTAACTGGTCTGTTTTGTTATTGCATACCAGTCCTAGATGAATCTATTTAACACCGAATATAACAATTCATGTAACCACTTATTGCAATTATATCCTGAAACTCATGTTCTTTTACTTGATTTCAGTTTTAAATCATCAAACTTCTTTTTCCTACACTTATCCACTAAGTGATTATTACTACCGCAATAAGTGCAATACAAAAGTCGTTGATACCCTTTAGGGTTCCTGAGGGAAGGTGTTCCACCCATCTATAAGACTAAATTGTCTCTGTGAGGTTTCACTGAGTTAATTCACCTTTATATATATTTTTGTTTTGTTTTTATGAATGTATCAAACCCTTTTCTATATCTACCTTTATCTATTGATCTATCCTTATCTATTAATAAAAATCCATATGGGTCCTTCCAGCATTTGGAACTAAGTATACGGAACTCATTGAAGGACATATCTGGATTTACATGATCATTGTAGATATGTCTGAGATTCAAGTCATCTTGTTTAAATGCAATAATGAAATTAGCATTATCGCGAATTAAATGTTTCGGTATTTTTGTATATGTTTGACAAAGATAAAACATATCTATACCATTATGACGTCCCATAGAAAAATATGCTTTTATATTATTTTGTTTTTCACATGCTATATCATCGAAAATGAATACTGAATTATTTTTCGCTTGTTCTGGTGGAATAATCTCGGTATTATCGGAAAATGTATTAAAGCCTAATCCTTTGATGGGTAGCATTAGCTTCATCAAGTACTCATATTTTGGTTGATAGAGAGACTTTGAATATATATAAATATTTTCAAATTTCAAACCATTAGAATGTTCAAGTAGAGTTATCATTACATTTGTTTTACCACAATTTGAGGGTCCTACAATCAAACATCTTATGCTATTAGGAAGCAGTTTACTATGTTTTTCATTTGATATTCGTTCATTGCTAACAATATCAAAATTTCTCACTGGTAACGATAGGTCTTGTTTTATAAACTGCATAATGAATTCTAAACCTAAGCGATATAAATATACACTTTTATAAGCTCCGCTCATTTTAGTGTGATATGCTAATGTGTTAAGGTGTTCATGGTTTCTTATCAAGCAAAACAAGGAAAAGGAATAATCAATACGGTTATTAATAAATTACCCTTTGAATTACATCTTCCTGGTTACCAATATTGTGGCCCAGGTACAAAACTAGAAAAGAGATTAGCACGAGGTGATCTTGGGGTCAATCCATTAGATGCAGCTTGTAAGGATCACGATATTGCATATTCTAAATACAAAAATATCAAGGAACGCAATATAGCTGACCATATATTAACTGGGAAAGCTTGGAATCGATTCAAATCTAGAGACGCTAGCTTTACTGAAAGAGCAAACGCTTTACTTGTAACAAATATAATGAAAGCAAAAACAAAGTTCGGTATGGGTTTGAGAAAAGAAGGCAACAACAAAACAGTAAAAAAGAGAATAACCTTAAACAAAATAATTGGAGGAGCTCGGACATCTATGAAAAAGTTGAAACCTGCAACAATGAAAGATGCTATTCAATTAGCCCAAAAACATATGTATACAACTCTCAAAAATAAAAGAAAGAAGACTTTAAAAATTCCACGTGTTTTATCCGTACCCAAGACTGGTGGAATTCTTCCCTTAATTCCAATATTTGCAGGCCTCTCAGCTCTAGGTGCATTAGCGGGAGGAGCAGCTACCATAGCTAAAGCTGTAAACGCAACCAAAGAAGCTAGAGAAAAATTAAATGAGGCTAAGAGGCATAACACAAAAATGGAAGCAATTACTGCAGGTGAAGGATTGTATTTGAAACCGTATAAGAAGGGTTTGGGATTATACCTTAAACAAACAAAAAACTAAAAAGGAAGCTACCTAACAGACCTCTGAATGAACTTGATTTATATAAATACACCAAAGATTTACCGCATTTTCGTGGAGTATTTATGCGAAATGAATTACCTAAGAAACCTCACAAGCAGGAATGTGGTATTATCAATTTAGATACATCATCAGGCCCCGGAACACATTGGGTAGCTTACTACAAGAACCACAATGATTTAAGATATTTTGATAGTTTTGGAAATTTGCAACCTCCAGTAGAGGTTATCAATTATTTAAGTGATAAGATAACGTATAATTATACACCTCATCAATCTTATGACACTGTTATATGTGGACACTTGTGTCTTTCATTTTTGTATGATTGTTACAAAAAGGTATAAATAAAGATAATTTTTTTAAATAAATTCATTCTGTATTTTACTATAATGTCACTAACATTAGCATTTAGCGGGAATACTTCAATTCTCAAGACTGAGTATTTTCCCCCACTGGAATTATCAAATGATTATGTGTGTGGTTTGGTTGATTTTCATGCATACAATTCAATACCAAATATTGAAAAGGGTAAAAACAATTTATTCCATATTGGTAATTTGATTGTGGAAATACCTACTGGTTCATATGAGATCGATGATATAGCGGTTTTTATAGAAAACGAACTTTTAAAAAAACCAGAAAATAACTATAGAATATTTTTGAAAGCTAATGCTAGTAGTTTGAAAAGTGAAATAAGTTCAAACGTGGTAATTAACTTCAATAGGGATTATTCAATTGGATCATTATTGGGATTCAGCAAGAGGGCACTTAAAGCAAACATTACACATTCATCAGATATTCCAGTTAATATCATTAAAGTTAATACTATAAGGGTTGAATGCAATATTGTATCGGGGTCATATGTAAATAATATTAAAGCACATACAATTCATGAATTTTCACCTAGGGTCGGCCCGGGTTATAAAATAGTAGAGGTACCTAATAATGTTATTTATTTACCTGTCAACACTCGAAGAATAAACTCCATAACCTTAAGGCTTCTTGATCAAGACGGAGATATAATTAATTTCAGAAGTGAAACAATTACTATTCGATTACATCTCAAACCAGAAACATGATCGTCTATCATAATAATATATTAAACAATAAACCATCAATTGATAACAGTTCTTCCAAGACACGCATACGAGTAAGACATCAGTCAAGTAAAAGGAATTTATATCTGACAGCATCAAATAAAGACTTTCTCAAATCTCTCAATTTAACTGTAGTAGAATAAAAATGTGTGATATCTTAGAAATCGCCAGTCCCATTGGGTTTGATGATAGCATTTCAAAAATTGAATATCACAACTATTCCCCCTATATAAACTCATTTAAGAATAATGATGAAATTCGCATATGCATTAATCAGCAAGATCTATACATACTACCAAGTGAAAGTTTCATCTATATTGAAGGCAAAGTAGAAACAGGAGCGGAGGTTAACACTACGCTTACAAATAATGCACTAGCATATTTATTTGAAGAAATACGTTATGAAATCAATGGTATTGAAATTGATAGGTGTAAAAATGTTGGCCTCACTTCAACTCTAAAGAATATAGTTTCATTGAATGGAAATGAGAGTAGAATGCTTATAAATGCAGGATGGAATCTTTCAGATTCTGAAAGTAGTGATAATGTTAAAACCAATTTTAACTATTGTTTACCTTTAAAAAATTTATTCGGCTTTGCTGAGGATTATAAGAAAATTATCATCAATTCGAAACATGAAATTATATTAGTTCGCTCTAGGATGGATCTCAATGCATTGCTTACAGATAATGAAAACGCCTTATGTAATGTACACATTACACAACTAAAGTGGACTGTACCACATATCACCGTAAACGATATGAAAAAGTTGGCTCTACTTAGAATAGTTGAAAAAGATCATCCGATTCAGATAGCATTTCGCAGCTGGGATCTCTATGAATATCCTGCTCTACCTATAACAACTCATCATACATGGACTGTTAAGACAGTGAGTCAATTGGAAAAGCCTAGATATATAATATTTGCTCTACAAACAGATCGAAAAGATAAGAAAACTAATGATGCCTCACATTTTGATCATTGTAATTTAATGGATTTTAAAGTTTATTTAAATTCAGAAAAATACCCTTATAACGACTTGAATGTAAAGTTCAACTCTGAACAATTTGCTATATTATATGATATGTATTGTAAATTTCAACAGTCATATTACAATCATCGCCGAGTGGAGCCACTCTTATCACCACAGCAATATAAGAAAATTGCTCCACTTGTTGTTATCGATTGCTCTAGGCAAAACGAAAGTCTTAAAACAGGTCCTGTGGATATAAAAATTGAGTTTCAAACTTCGGAAAATATACCGAAAAACACTGCTGCATATTGTTTACTGATACATGACAAGATAGTTCAATACTTCCCTCTAACAAATAAAGTTCAAACGCTATAAGATGTCATCAGCATACTTTATTGATATTCAAGGGTTCCGCGGTCCCTTCAATAAATTTATTGCAAAGGAAATTGCTATTTTATGTGAAGATTATCAATTACAGCACTTTATACTACGACCGCCATATGCCTTTGAAGAGCTTCCACCTGTCCTACAATCACAAGCAAAGTGGCTTTATAATAATCATCATGGACTCACATGGAACGGCGGATTTACAACTATAGAAAACGTATCAGAACACTTTTCGGCTATTTTAAAAAATAAGGACATATTCGTTAAGGGACTTGAAAAAATAAAGTGGATTAGAGACTTATTCTCATTGGATGATAAAACAGTGATATATAATTTGGATGAAGAAGGGTGCCCCAATCTTGACAATCTCAAAAAGAAATATCCTAACACACATCGGTGTGTAATACATGCGGGTGTTTGTGCACTACAAAACGTGTTTCTATATAAACAATTTATGAATGAATACTAGTTTCATTGTATTTAAACATCATTATTAAATTATAAATCATCAGTTTAGTTTTGATATCACTAGAGTGAAAATGGACAAAGAACTTAATAGAGACATTCAGAATTTTCTACAAAATTTTAATATTGTGGATTTCCTGTTTAAGTATGAGGACGTCTTACTTGAGGGAGTTCGAGAAGAAATCATAAGATATTACAACAAATTACGACCATACTTACATCAGGAGATTGTAACATCCATACATGGTACCCATTACAATGAATGTATTTGGGGTGACAATGATGCTAAAGAGGGACCAAACTCATGTGGATGTTGTTTTGTTGGTACGGTTTTTAAAACTATAAATAGAATTGTTAAACTACATCAACGACTCAAGTCTACTAAAAGTAAAGAGTGAATAGTATAGAATAGTATCATCGCATTCATAAAGTTGATAACATCTCTAGAGTAAAAATGGATAGATTCCTAAATTGGGAAATTCAAAGCTTTCTAAAAAATTTCGATATTGAAGACTTCCTTCATGAACATCAGCATGTACTATTTGAAGAAGATGTAGTACAAATTCAAAGTTGCTACATAAGACTGAGATCATATTTTCATCAGGAAGTTGTAACATCTATATATGGAGAACATTTTAAAACATGTATTTGGGCTAGTGATGATGTATCAGTAGGACCAGACCCCTGTGGATGCTATTATGTTACAAGTGCATTTAGATCGATAGCAAAACTTATCCAACTATATGAACAGATTAAGCATGCTGAGACTAAAAATATGTAGTTGTTATCAATTTAAACCTCTGAAAAATATAAAAATTATTTTTTAAATAAAAAAAAAGTTTTTTTTTTGTTATTCCCTTATATAAGATCTTTTTTATTTCAGAGATAAGGACAAGTATTATGACATAAATTTTGTATTTTAGAAGTTATTAAAAAAAAAGAATGTAAAGATTCTCTCTATTTTCCATACTGATTGTCAAAATTAAACGTATTCATGAATAGGTTGCTTGATTCCTCCTGCACATCTGGTATAGTAGCTACCGCTACTGCTACCTGGAACTCCTCTAACGTCTTTAGTTGCAAATTGAACGTCTTCCCTACGGCTCCTTTATTGATCAGGTAGAATTCTTGCGTTTTTAAACTTTCCAACGTTGTCTCAGACATAGAGGTGAATCTTTGTGGTAGAAACAGACGGCTATTCTCCAATTCTAACACAATTTTCGATCCGTATTTCGTCTCAACCTTAATAGCGTCCAGAACTCGATAAAATTTATTTATTTCCATATCTTTACATCCAATGGACTCCTTGAAGGAAAATGAATTGAAGTTTGCTGCTGCTGCTGCACACATTTTTTTTTTCTTTTTCTTTTTATAAGGTTACACTTCAACTTCAATAGCAAATTATAAAACTTTAGAATACAACTCTTTGCAAACACTTCGTTTCAGATTTAAGAATTCAGAGCTAACAGTGGTTTAATTTATAGGACCCTTTTTAGTAAGTGGTGGGGATAAAATCAAATTTTTATTTACTTTTTTTTCTAGGACTACCGAAAAGAAAATAGTGGGGATGTTAAATAAATATTATCAAAAGAGGTCATATCTAATACGACGCATTATATGTATAAATATTTTGTTTCGAATAAATTTTTACCCCCAACCTTTTTACTAAGAATCTCCCTCAACATGTTCAAACATGCTCTCAGCTGATACGCATTACATAAATATTTTACCACGAAGTCATATCTACTGATATGCATCACATAAATATTTGGTCCAAATTGTTTACTACAAACCTCGCCCCAAAAGACAAAAGAAAGGAGATGATAGTCAAATTGTTTACTACAAACATCGCCCCAAAAAACAAAAGAAAAGAGATGATAGTAAACATAAATTGGACATGCATAACACCATCTGACGGAAAACTCCTAAAGTTCAAACAGAACAGAGCTGCGACGCACCCAAGACACAAACCAACACCAAAACCCCAACAAAAGAGTTGCCTGAGTGAATTTCTTACGGCAATGAATTTGCTTAAAATTGTAGCAAGATCCACACCACAAAGGTCCAACGCATCCAAGACACAAACCAATATCACTAAAATTCTTGCAAGATCCACCGCATAAAGCTCCAACACACCCCAGACACAAACCAATAACATCAAAATTCTTGCAATATTCTCAGGACAAAAGCTCCGCCACACCCAAGACACGAACCAGCACCACAAACCAGAAAAGTGTTGCCAGAGCGCATTTTTGTGTCCTGAAACATACATAGCTCCTCTACTAAAAGCGTCTAATAGCCACTATTTACATATAATGCTCAGGTGTGTTGACACGTAGATGTTCTTGGCTTCTGACTGCAACACTTCAACACCTTTTTTGTTGGATCAGCTTTTGGGTAGTGGGTTTTTAATCTATTTCATAATTGTAATAAAACTTGATGGTAAAAATTTAACATATGGTAATGAAAATTGTATTTTTCGAGAAAATAATCTTATTGTATTATATTTTATTATTATTCGAGAGTCTTTTGAATTTTATAAAAGCTACCAACCCATACAGGACTTAAATTTAAAAAAATATGGTTCAATATAGGGTGAAAGGTTTAATATACATAAGTGCATATAAAAACATATCTCTGCTCTAGTATTTAACTATTTTAATTAGTTTCGTAGGCCTGTAGCTCCAACTCCAATTAACTTTATTATGAAAGCTAATCCCAATGAATGAGATACTGAAGTAGTATTTTTGCTCTAAATCGGGTACTTAAATACAAACAATTAGGTAACTACATTTTCCAATATTTCTAAATTACCCACACGTATTCGAGTAGGAGTACTTTTCAATCTGGTTTTGTGTAATTTTAGTTCTAAAACAAAATGTATGTTCCAATCGAGTAGAACTAACCTAAGTAGCTAGCCTAATTTGAATCACGATTCTCTATAAAAGTTAGATTTCGTCTAGCACTAGCATATGTGAACATATACCTATATTTTTATTAATATTTTTGTTTTTATTATTATACTTCCATGCTTGAAAACATGAATGGAAGACAATATAATAATTCTTTAGTGCTACAAAGCATAAACTTCATTTACCCGCGATATACATATGCATGTAGAATAACGCAGCTTAATTTTATACTTATTTAGGAGAAACCGTCAAAACTCATTGAGCTTATTAATACTAACTTAATCCGTCTTTAGTTAACTTACAGTATTACTATCGACAAGCTTTCTAATTAATAAATGGGAAGAAAGTTTTAATTAGTAAGGAAATTGTCTCTACTTGTCCTACGGGTGAAAAATATGGAGTGGGAGTTATTTGTATTTATTTTTGTCAAAATAATTCAAAATAATATCTGGTTAGTTGATAATCAACAAATTGGACAAGTAATTATAGACCCTATAGAGTCGAAACCTATCTAAGTCACCGACTGGTTATACAAAGTGTTACGTCTTACCTAATTAGAATTGGTAAAATTACATAATAGTGAAAGGAAAATATTACCTATTAATACTATTTATTTCTATTAATACTATTTATTTTGGTTTTAAAATATAACGTGTTTTCAACTTTAAAATTATTTTATTGCTTTAAAAATAGTTCTAATACGAACTTATCCCCATTTGTAAAAAAACAAAAAATGCATATGACTAATTTTGAGACTGAGATAACGCCTACTCGGGATATTGTAAATATAAAGTCAGTGAAATTTTTATAACCGCACTGGTTTCATTTTTCATTAGAGTTTTTTCCCACCATCGATGAATAAATTTCAAACTCGTATTTATAGATTTACCTAGAGACCAAATTAGTTGTACAGAAACACAGAAAAGTCGTTTTGGAGATTTCAGTTATACTAATATGAATTTGAAATTAATGCCGGCAATATGTGTTTAAAAAAGATTGAAAATATTTACCAAGTTATTTAGTAAGATTTTTCAATTTATTGAGATATGTATGTAATAAAAGTGCATATCTTAATTGCTCTTATAACCTATCGTCTGCCCCAAGGAATTGCAAATGGTTTATAAGTTGAGGGCTCTTCCTTCTCTGTTTCAACACTGGAAGGCCTCTCCTCGCTTCCGCTGTCTTCAGCTGGCTCAGGAGTCTTCTTCTGTTCAACTTCGTACGGATAATGCTCCTTAAAGAATAAATCCTTGACGCCTTCCATTTTAGTCCTGACTTCTTCGGCTCGACAGCAGTAAATGTATCCAAATGCGGAAATATGGCGAAATTTGTTGAGCGGTTTCAGCCAACTGATTGAATCACACATATCTCGGCAAATGATGGTGTCACTAGGTGCAAGGTTCTGAGATACAAAAATGTCATTATTATTATTATTAGAACAAAATATTTTTGGAATAGGTACCTCTACATAGGGAGTATTAATCCCGATCACAACAAAATCCTCTTCCTTTTTTTCGTCTGATAAATAGGCCCATATAAATTTAGGTGTCACTGAACAGGACAAAGACATCTGGAATAGTAGAAAAAAAACAGTTTTAATTTAAAAACATTCTTTTTTTAGAAATCTTAAAATATTTACCTCAGTCAACGGTCCCTCCTTCATATCGCAATCGGGGCTCGTTCCCATTGTGCCCATAAGTACGTCGTAGGACTTTTGACCACTGCGCCTTTTCAAAATTTTCTCAAACAATCTCCAATTGCCGCCCTTTAAGCCTTTCCACCAAAATATTTTGCTCAATGCCTTCGCCGCGTCCAAAACGTGTGCATAATATGGTTCGAAAGCATCCGCCGGAATTAGGTCTTCATAAACGTACTCAGCACTTTTATGGATGAATCTCTTGCGGGTGTGGTTATGTGATGATAGAAATCTAAAAGATATAATAGCATATTTTAGCAGTCTCCTAAAAACACTCAAAAGAAGGTATAAAGCTTACTCTTGGTAGAATTGTTCGGAGGGGGCATCCACTAATTCTTCTTCGTATGGATAGAAGCGCAGTGGTTCGAACTCGCGCTGCAAAAATTTATATGCAAAATGTATTAAATATAATTTTGGGGCTATGGCAATTCGTAGTCGTACCTTTGAAGAGATTACAGGTGATCGTGCTACAGCTTTATAGTTTTGGTACTTCATTTTCATTTTGTCCATATCGTAGCAAATTTCGGCTAGAATGATCGGCTCATTTTCATAGAGCATCGAAACAACGTAAGATGTCCCGTCGCAATCTCTACGATTTTGGCGATTTTCATAGACGGCAAACGGCGGCCTAGTGCAGCTCAACAACTCTTCTCGTTCAAAATGATAGTTCCGATCATCTTGTCGTACGACTGTGCTTCCAGCAATGCACGTCAATTCAACCGTGCCATTTTCACTGATCATTTCTTCACGAATTTCCTTCTTTCTATATATAAATTTATTAGATTTACAATATTTATTAGATTTACAAAATTCAACAAAAGGTGCATATTCACCGAAATCCTCCTGGACAAAAAGCCTGGACATTGCTGTTCTCTTCAATTTGCAATTCCAAACCATGTAAAGGAACAACCAAAGATTGACCACCAACTTTTTGAACAAAAATAGGCCTCGACACGGGGTTCGATGAAAACTGAGTAAAAGTGCATCCAGAAATTCCCGAAATAAACAGGAAAATAGAAATCACCACAATAGAAAATGTCTTCATTTTGAACTTTTAGAAAAGACACACCAAAAATTCACAACAAAAGAGTCTCGCACCTCACTATGCAGATTTTCGCCCGAATATCTAGATGGTCTAACGCGAACTAGCGGCGCGAATCGCCTTTTTTGAACATTTTATACGTAACGCAAACACAAGAATTTTGTTCGGTTGCACCCACGCCAAGGAGTCGCGTCTAGGCGTTCAAATAATTCTGCCGACTCAACGAAACCATGAGAATACTTTCCGGCATTGAATTTCCCATAATGTTGCTGCGAATGCCCAATTTGCTTGTTTTCTGTCGGATAAAATGCACAACATTTTCGCAGATACTATAAAAAAAAGATACCCAGTGAATTTATCATATTTAATTTTGGTCACAAGATACAGAGGTGTCATCTGAAGAATATCGCATTCACATGCTTTTCTAGTTTACGTGACTTAGTTTAACTATTTAATTTTGAGAACAGCGCATTTTCCTGAAATTTTTTTTATTATGTTAGTATGCAATGTTGCCTTCAACCTTATATAATATTCCATCTTTTTTAAAAGAAAAAAAATACTATCACAACGTTGCTTAAGATATGTTACTTTTAAATTACACTCTAATTATGTGAATGCGACGAATAATAACATTTAAAAGAAACGTCCTCTTACCTTAACAAATAATATTATGTTGATATATGACCAATGAAATTAAAAATCAAATATTCATATGCTAAACTGGAAACAATAAATTTCACATTACGGAGAGAATATGTATTTCAAATCTTTGTAATGAGTACAAGCATCATTTTAAAAGCGATGTTTTGATCGACAGAAATAGAACTATTTTCCTTCAAATCGAAGTCCAGCTTCCAAGATTTCCATTTATTTAAAATTCTACACATTAACTTGAATTTAACGTTTCAAGAGAAATATATTGATGAATATGGAAAAGGATTCAAAAATCGAGTATTGTTTTTTGCAAAGTTTTTTAAATTAAGAAAATGAATAAATAATTGTTTATTTTAGAAAATGTCAAAATATTACCTTAATTGTACAAACCGGTTTTCCATCTTAAGAAAATATTCGAATTTTGATTCCAAATGCAAATCGAAATAACCAGAAATAAACTACAAAAATTTTCTGGAATTTGAAGTGATCGACATTTTACAGTCGTAGGTAGTAGCTGAATTTTATAAAAATACTATCACTCATTTTAAGATTCGCTAATGCGTAATTATTATCCTTTCTTACGTTTCAATTTCAAGATTTTTAACACTACCTACTGAAGATATCGTGATGATTCAGTCAGACAGTGGTTTCGACTCTTCATTATATTAATAAATGTGTTTTCTTATTTGATGGATTATTTCTGATATATTATATTGGTTATCATAAACAAAATTGCATGAAATGCCAAACAGTTTACACTGAAAAAAAAGATTAGAAAAACTAACTACTTTTTTAGCCTTACTAGTTTAAATTAGAAGATAGAACTAAACCAGTGGGAAAAATATTTGCAAAATTAGTTGGTTTCGCAAATATTTTAGTTGATTCCCCTACTATTTTATTTGGTTTTCCAACTTTCGATTATTTTACCAACTAATTTAATTAGTAGGCTGATAATCCAATCAAAAGATTAGTTAGTGATTGATTGATATTGATATGTAATTTTCTGAAGATATTTCGGGTTTTGATGACCCGTATTCCAAAACTACCTACGCCCAATACATTTTTTAAAATTACTCTCTCTGATCGAAAAGCAACAAAGTCTAAAAAATTTCCCCAAAAAAGCACTTTTAAATACGATACTCATTTTTACTTTACTGGCGTATTTTGTAAGAAAAATGTAAAAAATTATCAATCTCACTAGATCGTAAATTAAAAGCCTATGATTTTAAAATTTTTGAAGCATACAAGGAAGAGTTAACAAGTTTATGCGTTGCAAAAAGAAGATATTACATCCTATTATATACTGAATACTAAAAGCTACCTAAGCCCTAGTAATTTATAACCAAATAAATATCCATTTAATAATTATTACTCTTTCACATTCGAATTATCAAATTAGCCTTTTTACATTAAACTACCATGAAACAGCCGATTAACTAACTAGAATCCAGTAATAGGGAACTTAAATAATTATATTATAGTGATTATATCTATTACAAATTAAAATATAAATATATCCTCTTTAAAATTGTCTTCTTTTAACATTTACTTTTTACTCTAGTAATTTTTAAAAGCAATATACATATATAGATGTCATTAAAATGGTTCCAGCAACATGAAGTTATCTTAAATTAACTCTTTTAAAATTAATAACATAATAAATTCTCTTAACTAGATTGTAATGAAATTTTACTAGTTTTTACCAAACAAACCAAGAAATAATAAGACATACAGTGGTGTAGAAAACATTTGCAACTAAAAGCCGAATTTTCTTCGGTTTATAACAAAAAGCTGTAAGCTGATATGAAACCCCGCCGCAGTTTTAGTCTTTATTATATTTACCTTGTTTGAAAATACAACTCTTGCAGTTTTAGTAGTTTGCAAGTTTACGTATTAAGCTGTAGAGAATTTCGATTTTAGTTGCAACTGTTCTGGACATCACTGTACCTAATTATTCTGATTAAAGCAGTAAAAATTATATCTAATATTCTGTAATCAAAAGCATTAATAGTTCATTACATAGTTTGGTGGTAAAAATTAACTTATTTTTATTATAATTTTTAATTATTTTTCAGGAACTTATGATATTGGGGCGTATTCTGCTAATGTTAATCACTGGCTATACGGTGGCTATTTTCGCTTAACCCCTACGATTGTTACTTTTTTACTTTTTTACCATTCCATTAATGAAAGTCACCAGTTTTTAAATCATGACTTTTTATCATCCCTTAACAGGCCTAAAGAATCTCGATTTAAAAACTAATGAGCCCTTATTCATAGACATTTTTTGCGAAAATGCAGCAATTTAAAAATAATAACATTTTTCAAATTTCCAACTGATCTCCTGGCATACCTAAATTTTTTTTAAGATCTCACAGATTTTGGTGAAACTTTGTGGTCCGTTTAGGATCAAAAGTGACGAATATGCAAAAAAAATTGTTTTTTCGGTTGCTTGTATTTCCTGAAATATACTATGTGTATTTATTTATTTATTTATTTATTTACGTATTTAACTTTTAAATTCTGAATTGCAATAGTTTAATTTTAATTAAGTAATTGCTCCACGCTTACAAAATTTTCTGGTTAGAACCTCCGGATTTCTATAAAAAAATTTACACGAGTGTAGGAAATAAAGAGTATTTTACTTTTCTTCAATTTGCAGGCTCGTCACCGTCAATAAGTCGAAAAAGCTACATATGTATTTACCTGCCTTTAATTCGTTAATTTTAAAGATTCTTAAAAAAAACTTGTGGAGGCAAAATGTCAACTTTCGAAGTTTCAAAGTTAAATATCTTGGGAAATACAAGTGAACAACAAAATTTTATTTGAATACGAGTATTTGCCACTTTTGATTCCAAATGAACATCACTATCAAGTTTTATTAAAATACATGTAAAGACATTAAAGTAAATTTTTTCCAAATTTTGAGTTTTGGAGCTCTTTGGAATATTTCCTGGGGTTAAGTATCAAACATAAAATTATTTAAAATTATAATTGGAAGGAAATTAACGATAGTTAGAAAAAAATTTAGTTTTCCCCTCCAGAGAATCATAAAAAAATAGCAAAAGCCTTCAAAATAAACCAATTTCTGATTAGTTCTCTTTAAAGTTCAGATATCCACAGTGGCTATATTACACAATTTCCTCTGATCAATAGTCACTAAATTTTGTAGAATACGATTTTTTACTCAAGTGGTTTTCACAGTGGCTATGATTTTTATCCACTGGTAAAATTAGTAGGTAGAATAGAGCCCGTTATTATCTATCCCACGGAATGGTTTAAAGTTTTAATATATTGATAAATAATTCAAAGTTTAAACTTTGCTTTGCCAAGTAACCCGCTCTTTTCACAAAAAGTACATAAATACTTATGCATAATGCATATGTCGACAGTTTTTTAATTACCCAAAATATAATAGTTATTATTTTTTAACTCGATTTACTTTCTCCAATAAAAGATGCTTTAGTGTTTAAAAGAGTTATAGTAATAGAATTGATTGTAAGATTACTTCAACAAAATAAAAATGTGTGCTGTTTAAAACAGTCAAAATTTAGTTGATTTTGTGCAACAAAATTATGTTATTTACACTTAATTCCAGTTGTGGTTGCATCTTATCTCGATATCTTCAAGCTGCCCTACAGCCAACAAATAAAAATTAAGAACTGGAGAAGCGTTGATCTTCCCTCGATCGAACGTCTCAATAAGCGAGCAATCAAATTTCCATTTCGCCTCGATTTGATATCGCTCAATCATTAGGAGGTGTATGGCGGCCGGGCCGCCGTCTAAGGAGTCAATTTAAAACCGATTCCGGCGCTGTCCGCGAGGTGAATGGAGTGGAACGGACCGATTAAAACAATCACAGCCTTCAACTCTCATTAGCTCGGGTGGGCAGCGCGGTAAACGACGAAACGAAACCAGACTTGGCCCGCGAGCACCTGGAGCTCTTTGACTGGTCACAATTTATTTATCGCTCCTGTGGTGCGGCTTAAAAATGCTTTTTTCACCGTTTTTGCGAATTCATCGAATTAATCCGACTTTACGCGCAATTTTTTCAAATTTCCGGGATCATTTGAGGCGCGACAGGAATTGATTGGAAGCGCTCGCAATTCGAAAAGAAAAAGAAGCGATCAGACCCAGTTTAAAGGGTTTTTTGTTTTTTATAAAATATCTTCTTCACATGCAGGGAATTAAGTAGCGGACGGGGAATTAAGTAGCTGCGATGCTCCTCCAGTTGGGAAAGGATGGACACAACCCAAATTTTTGTTAACAAACGAATTAATTTCGTTAGGTTTTAATTGAGCGGATTGCGCAGCTGAATCGTTTCCAAACAACCTGCGCGAAACGCTTTCGTTCCACGTGTAGCATCGAACATGTTCCACATGTTTGATGCCGCCTCGATCGAGCCGATTTATGCGATTTTTTTATTTTTATTTTTTTCTTCCGTCTTCACTTCTTTTGCTGATCATCTTGAGAAAACTTGGCCTGGCCTCTCGGGAGCCGCATTGACAACGGAGCGCTCGGGCTCCGCGGGCAGTGGGCTGCAAAACTCTGAACCGCATATTAAAAGCGAACCGAGCTCCACGCGAGCCTTTAGTCTGTTTACGGACGTGAGTCGCGCTTCAACATAATTTTCTTACTTGCGCTGGAACCGTACCTGTGCGGTAAGGTAGACGCGAGTTGGTGGTCGACGTTTATGTTTATTTTATTATTATTTTTTTGGTTTTTATTTACAACGGAAATGTGACCGATAGACGAGGTGCATTGACAGGAAAAAGTGTTTGTGTGATAAAAAGGAGCACATTCTGCCCTGTGGAGATTTTAAATCAGTTGATTAGGGCACAATGTTTGCGTTAATCGCAAAAATATTCACAAAAATAATAAAATGCGTCAAAGTGCTGGTGATTGCATAAAAACATCTGACCCGGCAGGTGTTTTTTCCAGGTGCATTTTGAAAAGAAAAGTGTCTCGTTGTCACTTGTAGACCACGGCCCTGCCCTGGCCGTTTATTTAGCACCCACACAATTTGGCCGTTACAAAACACCTCGTAAGTGCCTTTACCTTTTCCTAATTTTACTATACATAGTCTATTGCACCGCAGTTAAAAGCGGTTAGATTTTGCGAAAAAGGTGACAGTGGTGGCCTAATGGAGTCCTACGAAACGAGACTCCAAGTGCAAGTCACGTAAATAGTCCAAGGCCTTGCTGTCGGCGGCGGCGGCGGCGGTCGCAAAGCGCCTGCGTAATCTGCGTCCGCGCGCATTTCATTTTATTTTTAATCCGAATACCGCCGCAGCCGATGCAACCGCTGAAGCCAACTCCACCGCCACCACCGGCCGCCGCCGTCGCTGTAGCCACAGATCACTGGCGCAGCATTAGAATTGAATTTTTGTTATCAATGCTCGAAGAGCGCGGTTAGTGCGGTTTCAATAAAGTCGTCACGCGAAAACAAGTGACGGCGGCCTGGATAAGCCGGTCGGATTTGCTTAAAATAACCCTGGATCATATGCCGCACCACGCTCAGATAGTGCAGAAATTTAGTACTATTGTGTCGCGGTCTGTGCGCCAGAACCGAACCAACAGCCAAGATATCGATTCGAAACTGTTTTGTTATAACATAGACACCCTGCACCGCGGGTAATTCAACACCCAGCCAACAACAATCCAGACCCAGAACCCGCGGTACCCTGCTCCACACCTAGACCGCCTTGGCCGTCAGTCCGTCCGTCAACCGACAACGTCTGGCAAACGACGGCGCTATGTGCAGTTGCGTCGCATCGCGCGTTGCAGCGGCGGCGGTGGGCACCCGCCGAAAGCAGCAGCGTTGCACTTCTGTCCTAGTTCTCAAAGCAGTGAAACCGAGATTCTTTTCTTCTAACACAAAAGACGCGCCCTCGGTCGCAAGACAAAGTCTAGGCATTTCGACGATCGTTTTCGAATTGATTCTTTTTGACGCCTTTGTCTCGACGCTTCGGCTGCATGTTGCATATATTTTGCGCGATTTAGCAAATACGTGAACTCTTCAGGGTTTTTTTTTGTAAACCGGGGAATTTTTTGTTTGTTTGTTGCATTCACATCAAAGCGGCAGTTAATTTCGACAGAAAAGAATTATAGTTGGGCAACAGTAGGTAGAGCTGTGACAAATACTAGACGCTGCACATAAATTCAGATGTGCAACAGAGTGTCATTGTCGTGCTTAAAATATTGATTTATAATACACGGGTATTAGGATTAGCAAATTTGAAATGTACTTGCAATTTTACTCAACAGAGGTGTGCCTTTTTATAGTGACCTTAGACTTTTTCTCCAATTCCTATCACTAAATGCTAAAAGATCAAACTAGGTTATCCAAGAAAGAATTTCTTGTTTAAAATTTTGAATTAAGAAGCTATGACTAACAATGAAATAGTAAGCTATGAATAAAAATAAAATAGATACTGATTATCCCTTTTTTCACTAATACTCCACCAAATTAAGAAAACTAAACTCCAAATGATGTGTTTTCGTTTCTGCTTCTGACATCACATACTCAAGATGGTTTTCCAATTGCAATTTGATACCCATATTAAAGGATTGGGAAAAAATAGTAATGCAAACTTGAATCAATATTAGATACTCTGTAACTAATCATTAAACTATAGACTACATGTATATTTTTATATTTTCTTTGATTACAAAAAAAAGGGTTAAAATTAGCATTGCAATCTTGACAAATTTTAAAAGTGTGCGAGAAAAATTTTTTAAAAGGTATATTTTTTCGAAAATGGGAATTTATCCTTTCCAAAGAGATACTGCTGTCATAACTTCTATATAAACTTAAAAACATATATCTCCCGATACGTTTTCAAAAAATGCGTATTCAATATAAGTATTTACAACTCAATTTACCTATTTAAAATTTAATATTTATATTTTGATATTTTCATCTTTCTGTCTGCAAGAATCTCGCAGCGTTTAACCAATCAATCAATCAATCAATTTTATTATTTTGAGCAAAATATTACAGACTTGAGTTCAACTTTTAAAGACTAAAGGTTACTAACTGTTGCAATCCCAAACTGGTTTTATTATTATTTGGTTACTGATTAATCAGTAGAAAAATAATAATAAAAGAGCAAAATTTCAGACGATTTACACACATTTCGAAAACCCTTAAAAATTGGAGTTGGATCGATGTGGTCTACCTCATCATATTATATTAATGAATATTTAATAATAAAAATTTACAATTTGTTTATTGCTATTGTATTGTTTCCTTTTCGATTTTATTTTTAAATATAACAATCTACCCACCATATCCACTAAATAACTTAGTGTTGACCCGAAAATTTATATCTTTTGTTGCGCATAATCCAAATTCGAGACTTTCTGGTGGTCTACTGAATCCATGTTTCTAGCTTAGATGCTTAAATAGACTATTAAGTCTTTAAATTATGTTCATATCCATTCTTCTTCCTACACTTCTTGAAACCTAACTGACTGACTATCAAAGGAACTACGAAGATTTATTTGCCATCTTGAAATCTTAAACGAAAAGAATTTCTGTAAGATAAAGTTTTATCGTTTCCTGAATACTGTTTTGGTAAAGATAGCACATTTTAGATATTTGTGTAAAAACATTTTAATATAAGTTTTGCAGGAAATATGTTACATAAGTATGTAGTTGTAGTTTAGAAGCAAGAAGTAATTTATTGATAAGAAAAATCTCAGATATATTTTAAACTTTTTCTTGTAGTACCTATTGAAAGTAAAGTACTATTCAGTACCTAGACCTACCTATGTACATGATAAAGTTTAGTGACCCAAAAGTAACGAAATAGATTTATTGATTTAGTAAAAGAAACGTTTTGATTTGATGAATAGGTACGTAAGCATTTTTAAATTGACTAATTTCAAATGTATTATACAATAAAACTTTTAAATTCTGGCTGACAACAATTCTTAATTTCAAGGAGTTTAATCTGTGTTTGCTGGGAAATTCAAATGTTAATTTGCCCAAATGAAATAAATTTAGTAAATAAGCATATCGTTAAATCTTTATTTTTTTGCATGCATCTGGAAAGAAGAAAAGACTGTAAAAGGGCCACTGTGTAAAAATTATATTTGCTATCTTAAAAACAAGTGATTTTAATGATTATTTAAAAAAAAATAAAGTATGTAATTATTAAATTTTAAATTTTAAAAGTACATGGATCTTTTGTCCAAATGTAAGAAGATACGATAAAAATCGCTAGTTTTAACTGGTTCAAGATGACCCTGAGCTAAAAGGACATCGAGACTGAAGTTGGAATAAAGTTAGTTTCTCATTTACATTAAATTAATTTCCGACAAAAAGATCTGCGAAGATACAAGGATACTTCCATTGAAGAGATTTCTGGTGATGTCCTCCAAGGCGTCCGCCCCCAAATCAATTAAATACTAACAAAAAGTTCGAAAACAAAGAAAGCGCCCAAGAGCCACAACAAAGGCGGAGTTATCTGCAAGTCATGAAATTTGTTCGAAATAATTCAAATCTTCATTGAAACAGATTTTGTCGCGGGGATCAGATTGTGGCGCTGCCGGCGCTGCATGCGAACGTGTCCATGGACTTATGCAGATTGGCTTTCCATTAAGGCAAAAATGTCGTCTTTCTCCATTCGCCCTGCTCCCCGGGGACGGCGCTCGGCCCCCGAGATCCCAATCTCCGAATTATTTGTCCATCCAGTTCTTTTATTGCCGCGATTACGCGATTTTTTTTCTGCAGATCGCGCTCACATTGCACCACCACCGCCGCCGCCGCCTTTGCCGCGCCACTCACGACGCGCCGCGAGGAAAGTTGTTCGTTGCGGGGGCGGTTGTTATCTCAACCTGGCGAGGCGAATCGAAGCATCTTTTGCCGTCAGCACTTGCAAATTTGAAATTCCTCTCACCTTCGGAGGGGCCCTGCGCTGCAATTGGCACTCAGCGCTTCCAGTATTCGGTTAATTTAATTTTTCCAAAAATTTTCCACCGCACCACCCCGCTTGTATCATTTTGTCTTGTAGTAAATTTCTTTGTTAATTTTGTTGTTGATTTATATCACAACGACTTTTCTCTTCGTTTTCGCACAAAAAAATATGTTTCTTTTTATTACCTATCCGGAAGTTGGGCGTTGCTCTGCTTTTGTTTTTAATCTCAGGTATAAATCAGGTATAGGTGCATACCGCGCGAACAGATAACCATCGGAAACAGATTCAACCGCGGATATAATTAATAATTGTAGCGATAGCACGCCTGCCAATTTGCCTCATCGGCCGAAAGTTGTTCACTCGCCGCAACTTCGTCTGTTCTGCCTCGGATTAAATGAAGTACAAATTGGCAGACCTTTTGCGAGCAACGCATGTTTTCCTTTTTATTATTCCTACAGATTTTTTAATCGGTTTATGATGGTTATCATAACAAAGCTGTAACTTTTTAGCAATGAATTCAAGCAAGAGGACGTTAAATAAAACGTTATTTAGTGTTCTATACCAACATATAAATTTTTTTATAAAGTCACCATCAATATCTGTCTTTTTGTCCGTCTGTTCGTAACTTTAATTAGTCCGTTTTTTATATTTAAAGCAAACTTTTATAGTTTGGTCATATTTAATACATAATCTGACCACTGAAATTAATGAAAATAGTGATAGAAATAGAAATTATTCTTGGTATTATGAATCCTCCAACTATGCGTCTACTGTGCGTTCAAAGATACATTTACAAATCTAAAACAATTTTTTCATAAATCTCCTGAAGTAGTAACAATAACATTCTAGAAACCTCTAACAAAGAAATGAAAATTATATCAAAATGATTATTTCTGCATGATAGATCGTTTTCATATATATAATTCCTGAAAATTATTAACTCTTTATGTTAATTGGTAGAAACTTCACTAAAACCAAAATCAAATTTCCAAATTAAATGTTTTATAAGAAATTGTGAAAACCCCAAATTTACTAATAGTATCGTACTCAAAATTAAATCAGTCAGTTATTTTATTTAGAATTTTTAAAGATATTTGGATTTATCGTAATATGATGATGAGAGGACTAATAAAAAAATTTAATCCAAAATGTAACTTAATACTATAATGACGGGAGACTGACGTATTTAGGGAAAAAACAATCATCTTTGAGAATATCTACTTATTTGTGGTCTCATTTAAAAGGTTCTTAAAAGTAACAAATAATTACAAAGATAAATATATACCTGCATTTTGACTGGCAAAATTGTGTAGCTTTTGTAAACTATTTAAAATCACAATCTTTGGTTGAAAATTATGTTTTTATATCCTACTAAAATTACAACTTAATTGCAAGTAGAAACGTTCAAAATCTATATCTCTGACTTCGAATCGGAAAATATTACGTAATAATAACTTAACTTAACAATCTCAAAATTATGTATTGTAATAGATTTTTTGTGGCTAATGAAACGCTCTAGTCTAAATAGAACCAAATTTATTATATGGACCAAATTGGGTAGTTTAATTAGATATGCTCCTGGACTGAAATATTATTTAAATATTCAATTTGTAAATTATAATTAATTAAATAAGATTATTAAATAATGAGTATGATGTGGCTGGATTCTTCTGTTTTATACATTTGAAGAAACTCAGCAAACCTCTCGAATGACGAGCACTTTCCCATTACAAATTTATTCCTTAAAATCACCAAACTTGAAGTTGCTAAAGCTAAGCCCTAGTGTCTTTGCTTCTATACATCTCTAGTGTGATGTTTCGGTGAAGAGGCCCTCTTCACTTCATCCACAAGAGTCACGTAGAAATTTGCATCTCGAAGTGCTTGATAACTCACGTCATACACTAGGAAGTGGCAAGTGTACTGAGATGCATCTCAAGTGCCTCATTGCAACTCCGGTGCATCAGCAGCTGCTTCTGCAGGTAGAAAAGAACCTAAAAGTCATCAGTGTACACCTAGAAAATGGTTTGCTTTGCTCAATGCCTGGAAAACTTGTGGCGGCCAATAGTGCGAAAAATTCCAACGATTACAACAAATCGAGAATTGCGCTACGCATGATCTGCGAGAGTTTGCTTTTGCGTGTTATGCAGCACTTCCTCTCGAGGGCTGCAAATTAAAAATCGAAAAACAAACAAATTAAATTGCTCGCAACGTTTATTTGTCTTTCGTTTTAAAATTTTTAGTTTTTATGTTTTTTTTAGCATTTTAAACACAATGAAATATTACGGTAGCTGTGCGAAGTGCGTGCAACCGTTGCGCGTAAATTTACCAAACTAACAAGAAATGCGTGAGCTCTGCGAAATTTTGGAAAGAAGAAAAATTTTAAGTGGTTTTTTGCAATGTTTGCTTGTCGTTACGACTGTCGTTGTATGCGGAAATAAATAATAATAATTCTGCACAAGTACCCTGGTTTTTATTATTTTTTTGGGTTTGCAGGGTACCGCAGGGCAGTTGCAATTAAATGCCCAAAATGAGGCTCTTCACTCCGGACCTAATCGCGATAAATGTAAGTCTTCTTTAAAAAAAAAAAAAACCATCTCGTTTCCGAGAATCCCTCTGTCAGCGCGGTCTCAGGCTGACCCGCAGCATCTTGACGGACGAAGACCTACTGTCGAGATTTTATCTGGATATTGCTCCCCGGTATAAGATCACCTCCTTTTCCCTCGATGGCCATGCAATTTTATTGCGGGTTTTCATTTCGCGGGTCTTTTAACCTTATGACAAATTAATCTCAGCCTGTCGCGGGCAACTGTCTCTCAGCGCACAGCCTCCCGTGGACCCTTCTTGATGATAGCATGGTCAAGTCCAATTAATGTCAAGAAATTTTTTGGTGCTGCCGCTATAGTTGGCCAGCCACGCGAGGAAGAAAGTGAATGAAGGAAAATTTACGAGATTTTATTTACGATACTTATATTTTTTTTTTTGTTTTTGTTTTTTTTTCGCAATTTCACTTCCTGGTTAATTTGATCAGCGAAATGACGGATTGGCCCAATGGCCAGTCGGCCGACGCCGCCCGCCTTGGTGGTCATTCTCGGATCTCGAGAGATCCAAGTGACATAATACTTTCGTCTTAACCCAGTTCTGGTTCATTTGAAGGGCCCCGAAACGCCCCCCGTTGGGCCGGGGAGGTAAAGGGTAAACCAGATCGCGGGCAATTATTCATCAAAATCGGAAGAAAGGAGCCCCTGAATCACGAGGCGAGGCGGCCCCGTGATCATTTAGCGGACGAACTTTCACTTGGACCCTCTGTCGCGTTGCGTGACACATTCGTCAAAATGTGTTAATGGACTTTGGTCGATTTATGGATCGCGTTGATAGCCAATTTAGAGGTAATTGCCCTGCGCCGGTGTGCACTTTATGAGCTGCTTTTTGCATAAGAAAGTGGGAAAAAACGAATATTTAATGCTTTCGAAGAAAAACAGGCATGAAATTTTCTGTTGAGGATTGGGAAAATTGTGGACTTTTATGATGATCGTTTGGGTGATAAGGATTTAAAAGGCTTTTTAGAGCTAGGATCTTTCTCGAATTCACTCTCGCTTTTACACATTACATTCTATACGCAAATATAAATCAACTTTCATTAAACTATAATAGATAAATATAATCGCACTGCTATGCTGTTTGTATTGGAAAACCACATAAAACAATGTTTCTTTTGACAATTCTGTTCACACTAAATCAGTTTTAGGCCTTGAAAGCAATCAAATCAAGTTTAATCAATTTTAGGCATTTGAATATTTGAAAGCAATCATTGCCGGCAGTCTTGTATTACAAAAATTGCTATTAAACCGAATGGAATGATTTTAAAATTATGTTCGAAAATCAATTGACACAAGTCCTGAGAATTTAAATTGAAATCATATTCAAACTGTCCGACTACCACATTTTTTCTTAATTTTCACGTCCCTAAACATCCTATATTCTTTTGAAAAACTAGATTTTTGCTGATAAACGATAACTTTTTACAAAATCAACAAGACTCTTCAATGCCCGACATATACCCAATGAATTAAGCAGTGGACTTTAGTAGATTGTCTAATGCTATGAACTAGCTAATTATAAGGAGAAAATGGGTACCGAATTGCATGAACATCGGCTTATTAGTTCTTGAAATTTTCTGGTTACCAAAGGATTGTTTTTAGAAAATTTTAGTTCCCGAAAAACTTTTTTAAAGTATCATATCTATCTCATGTATAACGACACTTCTTTCATCTTTAAATGTCCATGTGAGCTTCTCAGACCAAAGTATCGAGGTGGGGTCTAAGAAGGTAGTAATGATTTAAGCTCCTAATTTTATCGTTGAAGTTTAAGAGCAAAATCTTTAATTGAAATAAAGATTAAAAAATTAAAAGACAATAAGCTTTTATTAATAGTTTTCCCTAAATGCCTTACCTACAAGTATTTCATCCAAGAGACGTATAAACAAATGAAACACCCATCTTACTTAAATATTAAAACAACATAAACTAACTTTCAGAAAATATTCAAGATATGAATGTTTGTATACCATATTTGAAATTATTAACTAAGAATTTTAATTCACCGGAAAAAATAATGCTTATTTTCATTGTGAAATTGGCACTATTTGAGTTAAATATTGTATATTGATTTTATAAGCGATTAAGTTATTAAATTGAAATGGGACCACTGTGATTTATAAGTTCCTAGTTCAATTTTTCATCTGGTTACTTTTCTCATTCTAATAATTTTATATAAATCATACGATGCTTATTATGACCTAGTTACAATTTCCGTTTTATATAATTAATTATAAGCGAACTCGAGATTCATTGCAACCTTTCTATTTATAATATATTTTAAAAAAAATCAAATCAAATATTATTTTCATAGCAACTATAAGTTTATAAAAACACATTGCATTTCCAAATAGTTGAACAATAAATCCAGTAATATGTTTCTATTTTTGGGAAATTTCAATTAAACTACGAGTGCACCTGAAACATAATGGCTGAATCTCTAAACTATATGTTAAAGTGTTATGAGAAAACGATTTATTTTGAATTGAACAAAATTAAAAGTTACAATAATTCCAAAATAATTGACTATAAGAAAGACTATATTTTTTAAACAAGTCAGTATATTACCATGTTACCCTGACAATGTTAAAACTCGAATAAATTTGTTAATGATTGAGAAAGACTCGAAAATTTCCTTCCGAAAAAAACTGTCGTGTGCAGGGCATTTCATAATGTAGCAAAACTTGTTTTAATCAAAATCACTTAAGAGTTGTCATAAAATGTTTCGATTTCCCTAAATGCCAGCGTGCGTAACACCGACATTTTCCGCCCGACTTTGAAACTTTAATACTCGTTTCCATTCCTTCCCCTTTACCTTTCTTATGCTCATTTTTCCTGTTTTATGCTAAAATGCTACTTCTGTTTTTTTATTGCAGGTGAATTAAATCGTAAAAATAATTGACATCGGAAACAGTAACAGCCGTAAACCATTCACCGACCGCCGAATCCAACTTGAACCTGCTTTTGAAACAGTTCTCAACAGAAATTTCCCAAGAAAGTGTGTGTCCGCCCGGAGGAAAGATTAAAATAAAAACTTTATTAAGTTGTTCCCGACCGCCCATCATTTGCGCATGCGTTCTCCGCTGACGACAGATTAAAATACGAAAAGTAATTGGTTTGCACCTTTTAACGTGCGTGAGCGACTCGCGGCTTCCTAAGACGTTTTCAGCGAATTTTAAAAATAATTTTTGCGCTGTCTCCCCCGGAATTTTGTGCAGTTCTGCATTAATTTTATTTGTTTTATTGTAAAATTTTTTCGTGATAATATGAGTGCAAGCGTCGCCTCCCGTATAATGCGGTTTCGGTTCTCACCTACGTTCATTCTGCTAATTCAGAGGCGCTAATATGACGCATTTGAACCGGATTAAAGTCGTCGTACTTGGAAGCTCTAAAGTTGGAAAGTCAGGTAAATAACAAATTCAAATTTATGTTGTTTCGCTCGTTTCGGAGCAGTTTCATTGTGCCAGTATAAGCGCCGACTCAGATTTATGCAATTGTGTGGGCTCTGTCCTGAATATGTTCCACATAATGAAACTACTCCGCCCATAACGCACATTGGACTTTCAATTTTTAGGAAATAAAAACATTTGTTTCAAAATTTAGTGATGCGGAAAAGTCATTTAGAGGTTACTTATAAAAGATATTACTATAATAAATCTAGTATTTTTTGGTATTCAGCCTAAAATAATTTAAATAATTTTTAGTAAACTCAATCTAAATAGAACTTTAAAATATTGATACCATGTTAAATAACAGATTTATTAAATCAAACTTAAATTAATTGAGAATTACATTAGTTAAAATTATACGCACTAATTAAAATTAGGATAAAGGTTTGTGTAATGGCACAAAAGGCGAATATTTAATGGAAGCTTCCGTAAAAAGCTATAATATTTATAATTTTTCATTTTCTCTAGGAGGTGTCTAAGAATCTGATATATCTTCTCACAAAGAAGCACAATAATCAGTAATAGACTTGAGTTCACAAGTGAAATTATTTTGGAATTAAGACACCAGTTGTATGTAAATATACTGTGTGAAGTGCGAAATTTGTAATAGTACATTATGCAAATATGTAGATCAAATGTCCCATATGCTACACGTCTATTAAAAATAATTTTGTATTGACTTTTCTACATTAGGAGAAATGTATCATTAATTTATTAATAATTTCATTCTGAAATTATTATTATCAAAACATTGAAATTGATGTAAAATTTTTTTAGTAATAGCAACAGTTAAAAGCGATCAAACAATACCATTAGTAATGTTTATTGAACAAAAATTTAGAAACTTGGTAAATTTGTACAATAAGTACGAGTACAATATAAAAGAGTTATAAAAAAATACAAATACAAATAATTATTTTCATTTATGTAAAAAGTATTATATTATAATTCATTTACTTCAATTTGCTACTGGGACATAAAGAAACCAAATCGCTATAAATTTTGAAGTCATGAATTGTAATTTTAACAATACAAAATCTTGGAATCATGAGAAAACTTGTGATTTTTACTCATATTTATGTAAAGTATCATAGTAATTTTCAGTCAAGACAAATAATTGAGAGTTTTAGGGACTGAGTCAATTTATGTAACTTCACTTACATACGATATAATTTTATTCAATCAATTTCCATTATCATGGTGATTTATTATATGTAGCTTTTAAAACAATCTGGCAGTGGATCCTCCATTCTAAATTTCAAATTTTGTTAAGTGCGAACCAGCAACGAATGTTATGAACACAAAACTTGGTGGCAGAATAAGTTAAGCCGGTGGAAATACAGTCAAATATAAATATGTATGTATGTTATGTTTTTATAGTAGGGGGCTTAAGACTTTTTTAATGGTATGGAATAAATCAAAAATATATAAACCGCAATCAAACCCAGGGCTCTTACATTAAAATGTAAAAAAAAAGACAAGTTACTTCAACAAAGCTCTAAAATAACCAAACTGAATTGGTTTATTTTAACTTGGTTTTTTAAGTTGGTTATAACAGTGCAACAATTAATTAGCTAGCTCTGCGGTTTTTTGAATATCCTGATGAGTTTGTATAGTAAGTACCTTATCTTTTAGACTTTTAATTCTAGGTTACGGGATGGCCTGTCATGAAGGTATGGGATTTTATACCATAAATAATTTTAGATATGTAGTTTTTCAAATCTTCCATACCGGTAGTACCCCTGAATATATGTATGGCTTTCGGCATAACTATATATTAGAAAATATAAATTCTACACTGATTTATTTATATAAAATTTTACGTCTTAAGGCAGATTGTACATATTTAAGGAGTCTTTAAAGGATACCCCGCAGTATTCTTATGACAATGTTGACTCTAAAAGACATCTTTAATAAATCATTTTAAAAAAAACGAGTTTATCGCTATTCGGTTCCCTCCTACGACTGTTCATTCTTCATTTCTGAAACTCCACCTGGCCGAAAAAACAATATCTGAATGTAGTCGGAGAGCTGAATGAATTGCTGGACGATCAGCCCGCGGCGATTTCTGCTGGTAATTTCTGCCGGGTAGCAAATTTAAACGCGATTAATTACGCATGAAACTCATCTGTGGCTGCGCAACGCGCTCTGAGTCCGCTTTCGGAGCTTCTCGGGCCAGAGTCGCCCGAATCGAACGCACTCCATTTTGCGAGGCGATTCCTTTGCCTTTCATTAATGCAAATCAATTTTGATTTATGCGACCACTCAAGCGTATTAATTGAAGCCGGTGATCATGTGTGCGCTTGCGCACGCCGCCCGCGCGGGCGCGATCAGGGATCGAATCGGGAAAATATGTGGTCCTCTTCCGACAACAATTTACTGATCACTTTCATCGGGGGCCTCTTTTTGAAGAGATCTCGCGGTCTGGCCAGCCGCGGCGCTGGTCCACGAAACTCAGCTGCCCGGCTGACTAGTGGCTAGCGGCTAGCAGCTAGCGAACGATCTCGCGGATGGACCCAAGTGTCTAACTCCGCGGTCCACACATGGCGAGTACTCTTGTAATGTATTTCATCAATTAAACCCGCGATATGAATGCGTGTAATTGACTGACATAGGTGCGCGCTTATTTGCACACGAGACAGCGCCGCCGCACTCGCCCCTCCGGTGATATGTGGCTCTTGGGCCTTTACTGGCCGTCCCGATTGGCAGCCGAGTGTGCAACAAATTGATTAGATTTATGCCTGTTCCGGTAGCTGGGGGACACTTGGTGATGAATTATTGGTGCGACTCGGTATCGGCAAGCGCCGATTTCTGGTTCCTTTTGTAATCAGAGCCTTTCCTTTCCAAAGATCTTGCGCGCAGATTGCATACTCTTCCTTTTGCATACCCCAGCTCAGTGGGTCTCTAGAGGAAACATTTTCTGCACAGCAATAACAGCGGGCAATACATCTCGTTTTCATCACATCTAAACTAGTTAACTCGAAGTTTACTTCTGCATCAGAGGCTCTGTAGGTTTACCAAAATATTCAATGTAATTTCATAAATCTAAATATGATCTTGTCCAAACAGGTTAAAATACAAAAACACGCAACAATACAACTCAAAAATCGCAAATCATCAGGATGAAGTTTAAGCTAATTTCACACTTCAAATTATGCAACTTTATGATCGATAGCTTCGTAAGCAACTCTTTTCACTTTCTTTTATATTACTCGATTAGTAATTTACGATGTGTTTTTAAAACTAAAAGCTTCATCTTTAAAAATGATCTACTTGCCAAAATTTAAAGACAAAACAGATATTACCTCCAATATACACTGAAAATATTTTAAATTTATCGAATGCTACACAGTTTACTTGTTAACACCCAAAACGATTTGATGGTCAAGACTTGCCTAATGCTGATGTTAAATTTCACGCCCAAGCAAAATTTAACCTCGAAAATAACGAAATACAAACAGAAGTAAAAAACAAAAACTAGTCATTATGAGTCTAACATTTGTCGTCTTGCTACAAGAATTTTTTGAATCTTATGATGATTTTTAAAGAATTACTAAATAACTACATACCAAACTAGCCACTTCAATAATAGAACCAAATAAAATGAACGGCAATTTATTAATTTTTGTTTTCTATTTTAGGTTTAGCGATGGAAAGATAGAAGATAATTTTTCAATTTAAATAAATAAACTTTTGTTCAAACAATTATAGGAAAACCGAGTTTATCGAAAAATACGCGAAAACTCAATAACCCTTAAACTAATATAGTAACCTATGTATATACATATGTACAAGGTGATCAAATTAAGTATTAAATTCGTTTTAATTGAAATTATAATAAGTAGGTAAAACACATTCAATTCATCAAGTTTACTTAAATTAATAATTGGTATTTGACTCAATTTTAGTGATTTTCCAGACAAAATTTTAGTAATTTAACAATAAGAACATGAAGAAGAAGCAATAAAGTTATTGTTTGAAATATGTAGTCATATGAGAAGTAGGTTTACAAGGTTAGAAAGAATTTCCAGCGAGTGACTAACTTTCAATCACAATTCGCACAGGTCTTGTAGACATGAACTTATCTGGCATTAAAAAATTAGTTCTTTTCTGATTGAAAAATGATTTTTTTGTATGGAACAAGTCCAATCATTTTTAATGTTTATAAAAATAAAAAAGTAGGTATAAATATTCGTAATATATACGAAAAGTTCTACAATTCTAACGGTTCCGTTGTGATTATTTCCCTTAGTTTTTCGTTATGAATCCAAAGTGCAAACAAAACTGATTCCAATTTATATCTGACTATCTATTTCGATTCTCACAAATTAGTAAATTCGACTTTTAGATAATTAAGTAAGTAATCAAATCCTTCACTGTAGGTATGTTTATTTGAATGTGTTTATAAAAATATACCCTAGCAAATTTTTTTTATTAATTTATTTGTATTTTATTTTATATTACAGAATGTAGTTTTACATTGGCAATTTCATATTGTAGGTTCGCGATTGTAGTTTCTTAAACGATGGTTTTTACGTGAAGTTTGATGACTTTTTTGAGTTCTAAGATATTGTGAGCATTCTGGTCTCCTCTTGTTAGACTATTAAAGTGAGTTAGCACTTTGTTAATGGGGTCATATTTTAATTCGTTCGTCCTAGTAATAGGTAGTATATAATTTCCCATCACTGCACTGCACTTCTTGTCCTGTGAGTGTGGATATCCTTTATTAAGGTCAGCTTAATTAATGTTTTGCATCGGTGCCTTATATTGAAGATAGCCTTTGCTATTCCCATCTTCATGAGTTGAACAAAGTTCGCCTTGTTATGTAGTGCATAAAGTGGAGCAGTTGGAGCCTTGATGGCACTGTTTAGCAATCTAGAAACTAAATTTAAATTCCTCGTTGAAGATTGGTTTCATATAAACAAGCCATCCATGACTATTAGTTATTGACTGTACGTACATGTATAACAGTTTCTTTTCATATGCGTTTTCATTGCCTATTTTCTTAATAACATACTCTTCAGTGCTAATTGGTGTCCTGGAAAATCTTATAGCGCTAGTCGCTTTAGGAAAACAACTTCTACCAACCATTCCTCAACCAATCCATCGGGCAGATCTAAACCAACGAGTTCCACAAATACGCGGCTTCCGAGGCTCGCTAGTCGGTCCGGTCCGTCTGAGCACCTAACCTTTATCCTGTTATGCAACATCGCAACGGTCTACCGACGTAACAGAACAAAACCTTGAAAAAAAGGCATCGGAAGAAGAAGAAGAAAAGGAAGCGAAGAGAGAAAAGGAAAGAAGCAGCAAATTTTCCCAGAAGAAACGCGATTACAATCTCAAACGCATCCATCACGGCGCGCGCTCTTACATAATGCGAAATTCCCAGCTGGACAACAATTCGGTGTTTACCAGTTGTACCGAGGAAAAATATGACTTAATCCGATTAGGCTGGGGCTACTGTACGAAGTGGGACTGCGCTGGGGGACTATCGGGGCCCCATATCTGGCCCAGTGGGACCTCTGTGGCGCGGCGGCATCGCAGCTTGTAACGGCCGCTGCATCAATCGCGCGCAAGCAATCAATTAAATGTTGCAGTCCGTCACATGTCTTCTGGCTGGAGTCGTCTTCGTTTTCATTTATTTTCTATTTTTCATGCGGATGCTCTGTTGCGCGAAGATGTCATGTATCTTGGGCATCTTGCGATTGCGCGCGCTTCTCGGACGAGGGCAAACAAACGACGGTGACAACTTTCACTATTTCCTAAGATTTCATTGTCATCTGAGCATGTCAAGACCGTCCATTGTCTGATATTTGAATTTGTAGCAGGGCGACGAGGGTACAAACTGGCCGCTGGAGGAGCCTCTTACTCCTCGACAGGTCGTGTTTGAGACTTGAGAGGAGGCCCACAGTTCAACGCACCACAAAATCTTTTGTCATTTTCCTCCATTCATAAAACGGGAGCTGAAAAGGTATGGATCGTGTGTGGGTGGGTGCACTTCTGGAAAAACCGTCATCCACCTGGCCACAGGTATATCCGCGCTCGTCGAGCTCTGCCAATGACATTTTCACGCCTTCTCAGGATTTTTAGACCGTTGTCGAGCATACCTTGGTTCGGCCTCAGCTGTATGACTGACAATCTACGATCCTACAAAACTCTTCCCATAGCGATTCTCGGTGATTCTCAGTGCGCGCCGTACGTTCCCATTTTTCGTTCGTTTTGTATACCTGTCGACGTCGTATATCATAAATGGAAATCAGCGAAGGAAAACGTCTTCTCTTAGACTGCTGAGCGGCACCGAGCTACCGTATCTTCTTTAAAACATGATATTTAAGCCAAGGAGAAAGGTAAAACCCCAAGCATACCCCCTTTTCATGAGACGTGCAATTTTAAAGCCAGTGTTTTTGCCCACAAATCGCAATTACACGATCAGCGGAGGAGCCGCGACCGCGCAATCCTGCAGTCTCGCGGGCTGACATATCTCGGGCTGGATCGTCTAGAGGGCAAAGAAATAAAAAATAAAATAAAAATAAACCGCCACAATGTGAAACGTGCAAAGTGCACATGCGAGCAAAGTGATTGCTCGTCACTACTCAGTCACCTGAGCGACTCAATTCATCGCGGTAACGCGCCCGTACACACCGCTTCGTCTTTTTATTATTTGACCGAAACTTGTTCTGCGGTACGATGGACGTCTTGAGTACGTCTTGAAGATTATTGTTTGTTACCCGTTAGAGGGTATCAATTGACCAATAAGACCCCGGGGACGTTTAGCACTTGTCCAAGTCTAATTTTAGCGCTGTTGCACCGCTCCACCGCGATCTCCCTATCGCTCCAGCATCTGAGATGCAAAACGCGGCCACAGAATTGAATTTCTATGGCAGCACTGATAAAATATGATCGGCAAGTGGTCGCGCGCGTTTTGCGCAAGAGATGCCGCGGAAGAAATTTTTCATTATGAATGGGCTCGACCGGGTGCCATTTCGCATATTTCATGCGCGCGCTGCGCCGGTGGTCGCGACTCGCGGGGACGCGCGAATTGCACTTCGTTAGGGACATGTGGTGCACGTGTTGCAGCAGAGTGCAGAGCAACGCGCGCGCGCAGAATTGATAGAGTTGTTAAAGAAGTTGCGCTAAGGCTAATCAGAGCGTGGAACCGTCGCTGCCCCGGCCCCGGGAGAAAGTAAAATGCGGTTCGGTTCTATATCCGCGGAGTTGCACCGTCGCGTCGCGCGCATATATGCTAAACAGCCGCGCGAAAGGTAACATGCACATTGCACATGTGCTGCTACTGCACACCGCCAAGCGCAGCGAGTGCAATGCAGCGGCAGGAAAGATACCACCGGCCGCAAACAGCTCGTAAGCAGATATTTATCGGAGGCAAGTGCACAGGGGAATAATTGCGCCATTTGAATGTCACTGCGAACTTGAACTTGAAAATCACCTCACCACCATTTTGCACCTTGGGAAATCGCAATTAGCTCTGATTAGCGAAATTTATGGATGCCAAGCGGATGGGGTATCAATGGGCTTTTGTTAATCCCTGCATTTGGAAAGGATGTCGATTTCTGGTCAATTCTTAAATTTCATACCGAATGTTACTTTCTTTTGGGGGAGAAATGGGAAAGATAAGACAGCTTTATTCGGGTTAGAGAGCTATCTTGTTTTGAATAACCATACTTGGTTAAGAAATCCACAACGAACGACAAAAACATTTGGTTTCGTTTTTAGTTTAGTTAACAAAATTGAGGTAAGAACCTAACACTTATTCATGGAATGGTAGAATTCATATATTCGTAGATGTGGGAAATCATTTATTAGTTATTCTCCAGTAAATATCAAAAATAGATTAGAATTAAAATCGAAAGAAAAACAGAGGATCCGAAGTTTTATGAATTTATTTAATACTATGTGTTGCTATGGTATTTTTTGTAAATAAAATAAATTAAAATCTAATTTATGAAAAGTAAATAATATAATAGTTTATTTCTTTTATTTACAATTAATACCATAGCATCGTAAAATATTTAGTTATTTATATTCTGGAAGAACGATATGTATAGTTAAATGGAAGCTATACGTTTTCTTAGAGATGGTAGAACTATAATACTATATTCTCTCATCTATCTTAGGGATTCAAGAACTATAACTATAAACTCTTTAAGTTTCATTTTATTACCTTCAAATCCATAAAATATTTTCTCAGCGCATATATGTCATGGAATGTAATTTTAAACATTTGAACGTCACAAACATACCTAAAAATTAATTTCAGCACTATTGATCACAAAATGTTTAAACTATAATATGTTTTAAATTTTCCTGACATTAATACACATATAGCTTCTGTAAATTTTTCTGTAAATTTGAGCTCAATTCGTTAAGTAGTTAACATGTCTACAAACCTCATACAAATCATTTATACGCATATACATATTAGATAAAAGCGTCGAGGGGAGGGCAACTTTTTATTCCTTTAAAATAGTGAAAATAAAACAAATATACAACATTTAAAGCCAATCGTACCAAACGATCGTGTAAAACATAAACTAATATGAAATTACTATCCGCAAGCGTTTGCGTGAAGTTGATTTAAAGTTATAAAGATCTAACTCGACACCGCAATTTACACCTCGTACCTACCTACCATAATGGCTGAAGAAAGTTTAGCGAATATCAATTAACGAGTACTTTTACCCCTATACCTCAATAAAATTAAATTCACAAATGGATTTATTGTCACCCAAAACATTTCAAATGATACATGATATGGTAGATTTTAACGATTTTCAATAAAAAAATATCAGAAATCTTTTTTTCTTTTGACTTTTATGGTACTTTGATTTACTTAACCCATTTTATATCAAATATAGTAGTACCTAATTGACTAATTTTATTTTTTCAGCTGTCACAGTAAGATACCTAACGAAGCGATATATTGGCGAGTACAGTTCGACAAGTGGTAAGTGCAACTAGTTTTATTTAAAATTAAATTTTTTACTTTTCCTCCATTGCTGCAGTGCAAATAAAGCGAAACTTTTCCGTTCTCTTCTAATAATTTAATTTAATTTTCTTGTGGTATCTAATTTGACACTGAACTTAAGTTTTTTCACGAAATATTATAATAATATTATAGTTAGAAAACTATCTCAAAGCATTACTACATTCTCGCTAGTTCATCGGTTAAAGCTTCGGCGAGGCATAAATTAGGCAATCCCTCACAACATTATTAAAATTTGATTTCATTTAAATTGTTGCACAAAAAAGAGTATTATTAAAAAAATAATCAGAAAATGTAAACAATGAGCGGAAGTCTTTGTAATTAAGATATACTGATATAATATTCCCCTTAAAAATAGAATCCCATGACTAATATGAAAAAAGCATAATAAATAAGCATTCCAAAGTTTTAGCCTACATTATTGTTGAGAGTTTTTTAAAAATAAATATCAAATATTTTGCTTGTCCCATATCATGATGCTGAGCTGATACATATCTTCTTGTAAACAAGTTAATAAATTATTTACATACAAATTAAAAATTATTATTATTAATAAATTATTGTGCCCTGATTGGGGACTCCCATATTATTAACGTTACTATATACCTACATACCTACATATATTATTTCTTTAAAGAATTATTTCCTTTTTAGTAAAGTATTTTGAAATTAACTAGGCTCATTTTGATATAACTAATTGATTACAAAAGGGAACAAATTTTTATTTCTTTGTAGCGGCAGGACAAATGATAGGTCATTTCTATTATTATGAATCCTTAAACAAAGGTTCTAAATTGGCTCCAATTTTCAAGAAAAATAGAGTCAAAAATTATAAAACATCGTTGTTTATCTATTTTTGAAAATTAATTAAAAAATAGATGATTGTAACATCAATATGGCTCAATAGAAAACCTAAATCTTAATCTAAAAATATTAATATGAAATAAATACCTGCAGTAATAGATCTTTTTAAACAATTTGGCGAGTAAGCTTTTCGTAGGCGGGCGTTTGTTATGATCTTTATTCACTTTTTAGTAGTGTTTGAAATATGAAATTGGTTTTTAAGCGCCTTTAATTTTTATGTAATAGCTTAAGACTCAAGGTTTTATTCAAGTTATGTTATTAACTTCAAGAGCAATTCGTTATTTTTTAATGTCTTTTCATAAATGGTAAAAATAGGACCATTTGTAATGTACTTTTAAACCCTATTTTTATTGAAAAACTGAAGCCAATTGAGTATTTTTATTATTAAATTCGGAAAAAAATCCTATACAAATTATGTGCTATTTGTTCGGCTGCAAATTTGGTGTTAGTGTTATTTGAAATGAGAGGGTAACTTTATCTTGAAGTGAAATTTTTGTTTGAAAAAACAAATTAATGTAACTTGCTCAGACATGCTTTAGTGGGCGTTTTATAATTCATAAGCTAATAGTTCTAGCTCTAGTTATTTGGTCTTAGCGTTATAGTGAGATTTGTGTCGTTTTGTGACGAAAAATTTAAATCATAATTTCGATATACAATATAATACAAAAATAAGTTGAAGCAAATAAGCAAGGAGTCACGTAAATGAAATAAGAGGCAATTTGACCACCTTTCTTTGTTAAATTGGCAATAAAGCATGTGGATGGAAAAAAATGAGAAGCCATCAACCAGCCTCCGGTGCAGCGGCGCAGTTCACGTTCATTTCGATCTGAAAGTAGATCACACACTTTGGTGTTAAAATGACAGTTATCTCAGCCCATTTTCAGCTTCAGGTGCGAAAAGGAATAATTAAAAAAGATCAGAAGTCGATCCGCGAAAACGTCACGAAATCAAGAAGGACGGACGACAGAGGACGACAGCGCGACGCGTTGTGGTAATTATCGGATATGTTATATCGTCTTTATTGCGAGATTAACCCGATTTCGTAAGAAACGTAAAAAATACTAAAAGAATAAAAAATATATCATATCATGCTTCTTTTGCACTGCAGCACCATCAGTACCAAATATAGCACAAAAAATGCAAAACAGACCCAAAAGTTATAAATGATGTTTTCTCGTGCCTTTTCCAGACTTTCTGTACCGGCATAGTGTTACGTTTGACAACGTTACCACAGAGGTCGAGATCATGGACACGTCAAAATGCGCGGTGAGTTTTTTATCTTAATATTTTTTTTCAGAGTCTCATATATATTTTTTTATATTTTTTCGCATCACCTTTCGCGGTGCTTTTCTTTTCTTCATTTCCAGCAGAAACGCATTAAAGTAACTTCCTTTTCTCGTGAGCATGTCATATGCAAGCGCGTCTTCAAGTAAATGCAGAGCGCGAATATACCGTAAAATAATATGATGGCCTGGCAGTCGGTTTTATTTTTTGCAACCATTGACACTTTTGGTCAGTCCAGGAAATATCTTAATCTTCTCTCCTGAAATGGGACTGGGGCGTTTGTTTTTTAAAATGTTCGTTGTATTTCTTTTTCTCAAGAAAGTATGAAGTCTTTTCCTTTACGGACATTTTTAACTGTTTTGGAAACTCAGAACAACAGCCAATCTTATAAACTTGCAGCAATTGGAGTCTGTTAATTAGTAAAAGGCTCATGACCTTCCAATGAGAAGATTCTGTTTTAAATTACACACATAAACAATCACATTTTCAAGTCACGTCCCTAAATAACATAAATTAAGGAATCACTTTTATGTTTTCTGCCAAAAAAACATAACCATTTAACTTCGAAGCAAAAGCGATTCGTTCGAAAAACGTTTATGAATACCGATCGAACCTGCATGATAAGAATATGGACTCTTATTGGCCATTCAATTCATTATCAAATTTATTATTTAGTTAGTATTTTTATATCATTCAAAATCAACTGATAGAGAATTATAGAAATTAAAAATAAAATTTAAATAATATAAAACACCGTAGTCATCACAATTTAAAATAAGCAAGATATTGTTCTAATCAATACTTATACGCCAATTAAATAAAAATTCCATTATTCACATAATTTGTAAAAAGTAAAAGGTGACGAACAAAAGTTAGTATTGGACAAATCTCTTGTTTTATCATCTCTTTACAAAAACTTGACACCCTGAAGAGAAAAGGAAGAATGTTAATAACTTTTTCATTTTTAATTTGTTATTTCTCAAAACGGAATTTTCAAACATTAGATGACTATTTCTTAAAATTGTACACTATTCTATAAAAAAAAGAGACCTTTAGTATAATTTAGAAATTTGTTAGCTTCTAGGCAGTTGAAAAATTGTCTAAGTTCAAAAGTCCACTAATATAAAAGGTATCATTCAAAAATTATTTTTAATTAAAAATATTTATCACCTAATATTACGTGCATTTTATTAAAAGCTTCAATAAAACATAAGATAAATAATAGTTAATAATAGTATAATTAATACTTTATTGTTCATGAGACTGGTAAACGCGAAATACATTTTGAAAAAGACCTTTATTATGCTTATGTCATTCATGTGATTTATTTTATACTTTTTCATTGTTTTCAAAGTAAAGTTTTCGTTGAGAAGGTGTTTTTAAAAAATGTTTTTTTCCAGTACGATTGCTGTATGTGAATAGTAACTAAATGCCGACTAAACTAAATTTTTATATCGTTTAGTATCGATGATAAAGTTCAAACTGTGTAAAAATTTCGTATGACTAAATTTTCGACTTTTCCTCGGTGATTTATAATTAAGCTTAACTTCTGCTTAAAGCAAAATGTGAGCAGAAGGCATTATTTTAGATTTAGTCTGCTGCAAAAAATTTAGTTACCTCGTCGGGTAAACTAAATGCTGCATTATAACACTAAATGCTAAAAATTTAGTTTAGTAGGCATTTGGTTACTATTCGTACACAGAATTAGTAATCAATTTGAAATGCCAACAATAAATTTTTAATTTTAAACTATATAATTTTATAAGTTCTAATGTTCAAAATTTTAATTTCGTTAAAAAATAAACCGTTTTATACATTATAATCTCTGAAGAAAACTATTGTGACAAACGGACGGACACCGAGTTGATTCCATAACTCATAAGAGTTACGTTGTTACAATATAATTTTGGCATAACACACTAAAACATTGTATAGTTAGAGTTATAGGCAAATAGCGTAGAAGCATATATTTTTGCTTGCCACATAAAAGATGAAATAATAGCGTAATAAAAGTTTGTGTAAATCGTTGTGAAGTATGTAAATATCAATTTCCCCTTGTAAGGTAGACAGAAGTAGCTTTTAGCTGCCGGTCGTTAACTGCTTCATCAGCTTCAACTTGAGCAGTTTCTCAGGGTCCAACAATGGGGAATTATTTAGCCGGTGAACACGTATAGTAATTACTGTCGACTATAACTCAAACCGCTCAATGGAATCTCGGTTAAAGCCGTTCGCGTTGCATAAGGGCGATACCTAGGAAATGACATCCCTTTCGAATTTGTGGAGCGCCAAAGATCGAAAACATCGCCTACAAGTGGAGCGCCGGTGAATAGATCGCGCCGCCAAATCGAAAGCCACCGACGCGCCACAAATAATAGCGCATATAGGCTTCATCTGCTAAGGTCTGCGCACTTTAGATCTAGAGGTCTTAAGGAGTCCTGGGGCTCCGCTCCGAAAGGGAAAGTCTTTACGAGATTTCAATTAGGCACAATAGCGTTAATCAGCCGTTGTGCAGCGCTGCCCGGTGGCTACAATTTCTTGTTGCAATCAATGGCTGCCTGACGCGCATTGACTTGATTGAGTGCATTCTGACAGATCTATGGACGCATTAATTCAGGTAGCCGCGAAGAGGCGTCATGGTACCTTCGAAGTGTGTCTGTTTGTCTGTTTGTCTGTCTATCGACGCGATCGCTGGGCACCCGCAGCCGCGGTGATGGCGGTGGCGGCACAAAGCCCTGCGGTATGTGTTTAATTTCATTAGGATTGATTCAGGTGTCTCACGATTTTATACCTGCGTTTATATTTTCCCAGAAATCGCTTTGTGAGTAATTCCACTATACGTGTTTTGCACATGCTTCGATTTGTCGCCATATTTTGCTGATTTTTAGGTAACCAGAAACCTTGCTTAATGCGACCACTCACCTATTTTTGGGGGCTGCAAAGACGATATTGTGCGAGTCACCTGCTGCCACCGCCGCCGCTGTCTTTATTTTAAGAAATCGGATACATCCGAAAGATCTCTTTCGCCTCATCTGCTCTGTACCGCCGCCGCCGCCGCCGCTGAGATATGGATTCATTGTGTGAGACAGCCGCACTGTTTCCCACGGATGACACTATCAAATGTGGCGGAATTTTTGGTATCAAATAAGTAGAGGATCCGATTTCATGGTAACTTTGATGCTGCTTAGTCTGGGGCTCTACTGCCCTCGTTTTGTTCTATTGAGTCACTTCACGAATACGACACCAATTCGGTGTCCTCTTACGGCCAATCATTATTAAAAGTGACTTCTTTTTGTGGGACAAAGTTATTCGTGAGAAATGGCTTTGGATGACGCGACAAGGTGGACAGTCATTTGAACCACTGGAGTGTCCCATCTTCAAAAAATAAAATAACGATTGTAAAGTATCAATTTAGAATTTTTTAGGTTAAACTGGTCATAGATTCTACGATGAAAAGAGCAGGCCAAAAAACCAAAACAATGTCCAATAGAACAGTGCTAGTATAAAGAGTTCTACTCTATTTGTATTATAATTATTTTAAATGTATATTTCCAAATATCAGAAAATTTAAATCAATTCTACAGAATGAAAATTCATTACAACAACATTCATTTGAAATAAAAAAATATAAAAGTAACAGGGTAAACTGTACAGGTTATTACTCCATATTTGTTACTAGAATACCCTGAAAATTCTGAAAATACTGCTCACTTTACTTTAATTTTATTTGCCACATAATTTATTCAAGAAATTTAGTTACTATTCTTTTCTTAAAAAGAAAAGAAGTTTATGTTAAGAATTTTGAGTCCTTTTTTATTAATCTTCAAAAGAATGACTTATAGTTTTAAATCTTAAAAATTAATATTAAAAGAATAACTCCATCTAAAGAAACACAAAAAAAAAACGTATTTCTAAATTTTTATGAACTTTATTGGAACTTAGTTTATAAATTAATTTTAATTTTTTATGAATTCTGCTCAGCAAAACAAGCGAGTAATTTTAAGATATTTGAATATCCGCAAGTAAATACCCAGTAAAGTTTACTCCATGTGCATTTGATATTTTACAAATTTATGTTTCTATCGATTTTTTTATTATATTTAAACCCAATTTCACCAAATTATTTTTAATCGAACATTATGAAATCGTCTGTTAAAATTATCATATTCAGATATTAGTGTTTCTGACGTTCCTTAAAAAAAAATAAGAAGTCGTTGCTAAATTTAATATCAACTGAATAATTCTTTGTTCATTCATTAACAGGCAGAATCTTAATAAAATTATTTAAAAAAAAAAACTCGCTGCGATTATTTTTAATTTTTAATCGAATTAAAAAGTCGAAAAAATCGTGTTAAAAATAATTTAGTGTACGAGTGGCATAATATCTCAACGTCTGAAGAAGCTGGTTTACCGTCGAAATAGAATTGTGTCTATAAAAGACCAATTTTATTTTGAGTCCTATCTGCATTCCGATTTATATTTTTCTAACCCTTCTTTTATTTCACGTATGTATGATACATTAAAAAATCATAAAACAAAAGGCCCATTGTTTTGAACTTCACTTTACAATAAGTTTCTATCTAAGTGTGTCACCTAATGATCGAGAATCTCAAAAAAAACTTTATCATGTCACGTTTTCGAATAAAATTGGCTTAAACAGAAAACCACATATAGATCAGTTTTTTGGTGTAGTAATCAATTGAATGTAATAAACCTGAAAATACTACTTGAATTAACGAATGGATCATAAACTATAATCATCGTCAGTTATTATTATTATCAATTAAACTTTACTTGTTTTTCTTCTTTTATTTTGCAAGTTTTTCATTGCATACACTTAAAATTTATGGACATGCACAACACAGAAGGAGTTCATGGGGGCGAATAAAATAATTTATTAGCATGTCAGTTATGTTCGAGACCATAAGGAAATAAAATCAGAATGAATTTATTTCCCTTTTATTACTCGATATTGAAAGCTCTTTTACTCACTTATAGTTGAATTACCACAGACTTGTAATAAATTCTCGGGTGTGGTGTGACTGTGATGAATAACAATAAATCGGTTAAACAAGGTACAAATTGTATGCTTTTAGATATAATGTTCAAAAACAAGTTTTCATAATATTTTTATATTCAAAGTAGTATCGTTTGGCAAATGGGAGTTGGGAAAACCGAACTTCGTTTAATTAACTGTTATGCATTTCTTTTGCTTGTTAAAGCCCAGCTTAAAACTAAACTTAAACACCAATAAGCCAAAGTCAGATTTAAAATGCTCAAACCATGTTTCTTTTTTTCAAGTTCGTATTTTTCATACATAAAGTACGTGTAAACAACAACTATACAAAATAAAACAATTATAATTAGCTTTGTCTGTTAATGACATGATCTGAATCTGGATCTAGATATTACTTACTGATAGGATAGGAGCTATCGAGGCCAAATTTCTAGCTGGATGACCCAGCGTCTAAGCTAAGTCAGTGATTTCCTGGAAAAATCTATATCACTCCATCAGATATTGTAATGTAACTATTTACTTTATTTACTTAGAGCAAAATTTTTGAAGTTTGTAAAATGTCTATCAAATTCCAATGATCCAAAGTTCAATATCGGGAACTGCAAAAATTATTGGATTCAGTTTCAGCTCTTTTCACAAAATTTAAAAGTTTTGCTAGATGTAACTATTCAAACATTTAAATTTAATACATACCTTGCTATGAAATCTAATCTGGATCAGATCATTTAAAACACAAATCTATAAGTATTGTTTGCAATATTTTCTTAGGATTTAAAACATGAAGAATTGTCATTTGATCATCAAAAATTCGCAATTCTCTTTATTCGTGACTTTCGATCAAACGACTCACTTGACCGCTACAGCGGAAGTAACAGGTTCATAACATCTAATCTACAGCTGTTACTTCTCTAGTAACTAAGTTTTAAAAAAAAATGTGATCTGTCCCAGCACTCATTAATCAGTTGCACAATCTTCAAAAAAAGGCTTAAGACCTCAAAGCATTTATGTACATAGTTACCAGCATATGAAAGTGTTATGGTCGCATTGCTCCGTCGCGCGCCGGTGGAATGCGTGCGCGTAGATCTGATTTGCATAACCGAATTTATCTCGATCACTCGATGAAAGACTAATTAGCCGCAGACTTTTAGTAGGCGGTGTCCCAGCCACTAAAGGGAGTTGCATAAACAGATAAAAAAAGGCAGAAAAGCTGACATCGTTCCAGATTCAAAATTCGCATCTCTCTCCCTCAATATTCGCGGGCAGCAGCAGCAGCAGCAGCGTCGGGCGGACGCGACGCGACGGACGCGGCAGCAGCAACTTCCTCCGCGGAACGAGCAGAGCCAGTCATAATACCACAAGCCAGGCAAATTATTTATGTTTGCCAATTTGCAGTTAAGTAGATAAAGCACGGCATAATATTCGTTTACCTTCCGACAGTTGATCTGATCTTTCACAATCGACTGGCCATTGAACAGATCTTCGTCGTCTTCTTCATCTTCCGTCAGCGCAGACTACGCCAAAAGATTTGCGCGGCGCGCGGAGTGAATGCGAGTCGCGTCGGCTGCCTCGCGCGCGCCGCCTCGCCACCGCGCCACCTTTCTCAGGCGTGCAGGTGGTGTGTGCCTCGCGATCCGCGGCTCGGCCAGTGTGCAACAAACACAAATTTCGGTTTTCTCACGCAAGGGAAAGCGGATGCTGAACGGAGATGATCAATTGGGAAATAAAACAATTGTTGCAATTACACCGACAACACCGAAAATGGGTCAAGAGTTGCGTTTTAGCAGAGCCCACTTTCGAGGTCGCCTGCATTCACGGAAAGTGGGTTTGTTTGTTTTCGGCTTACTTAACATGCACACGGGGGCTGAACATTGTTTTCGGGAACTTCTCGCAGAAATGGAATAAAGCGATCAATTTGTTTTTTAACCTCTCTGAAGGTCAGGTTGTGAATACTGCGAAATTTCTTAAATTTTGGAAAAAAATAACCCAATTTCCTACCCTGATTACTGTAAAAACAATTTTCAAACTTATATTGTAGGTACATATATGTGTTTAACATAAAATTTATTAAAGATTAAAGAAAAGTGTCTTTATCGTTAACCGTAAATTATCTTAAGATGAAATTAATATTTTATTTCTTTTTCGTAGTCGAGCCTGATGAATAGTCCGGCAAAAATGAAACTACATATATGTTAAAGACTAATTAAACTAATAAGTTTCATAATGATTTAGTCAAATCAAGTAAATATTTAATAGTTGTGTTGTTGTTTCATACCTTCCCTTTTTTACAATATACATTTAGTAATTATAAACTGCCACATCAAACTTTATATGTGAATTATATTGAATGAAAATTTAACGAGCTTATTTCTGCCTGTAGGTATAATTAATTCGTTTTTGTTACTAAATATGGTAATTATTACTATTTTCTATAGACTTACTTATTGTTATTTCGGAAAAAAATCTTACTCTATGTATGAAAAGATATTCTGTCAACTTTTAGGAATGAACTGAATCTTATTTTAATGTCTATGCATTAATGAGTACATTTTTAAACGCGTATCTATCGCAATAGAAAAAAAATCATAGTCGTGGAAAATAAGGTGGCTCTGAACGATTGAATTTCTAACAGAACTTACAAGTTTTCCCGATGTCCAGTTGCACCATATCCTGATCACGCCCCATAAAAACGCGGACATGTAGATTGTCCGGCATCGCATCGCCCGGAGGTGCACTTGCATAAATCTCCTCACCTATTTCACGCTACTCAAGTCCGACGAGTAAAATGTGTCAAGAGCGCCGTGTAGATGGCCATTTAATTAACATATCCACTTTCTGTGAAAAAGATATAGAAAAAAATAAAGCCCGCAATCCGGGCTAAAATCGCGAATAAACGGAAAATTGATAATTTATTTTTCTATCTCGTTACAGAAAACAGGTTGTCTCTACGAGCACATCAGGTGGGGGGATGCGTTCGTTGTTGTCTACTCGATCTGTGATAAGCACAGCTTTTCCGAGGCCGAAGATTACCTGGAACAGTTAACTAAATTGAAGCTTCCATCGTACTACACCACGCTGCTGCTGGGCAACAAGCGGGATCTGGACCACGCGCGGTAAGTGTCGCGATCACGCCATCCACGGAATTGTCGCGCCGCATCGCGGCCGCCGCGGCGGCAGGAGAACGCGGAAAAGTAGTTAAAATCACAGTAGGTGATATCACCGTGATTCCCCAATCAATTTGCACAAAATTATCTGGCCATTATCGGGTATAAAGCGGCGCAGAATAGCCGGTGATCGCGCGGACGCCACCGCGCGTCGACTGGTAATGGTCGATTACCCCCGGCCTGGAATTGCGCGGAACAATATTAAATTAATATGCTCCTGCTGCTGCTGGCCAAGTGGCCGGTGCTCCCTATTTATTTATGGTATTTATTTGTGCCCCATTCGGTTTTCCGTCTTCGGACGAGGCCGGCCTAATTTCTTATTTTTTATATTAAACACACAGGAAGGTTTCGGTTAATGACGGCCACGAACTCTCCCTCAAGTACTCCTGCCAATTTTACGAGGTTTCCGCTGCTGAGAGCTTCGCGGGCGTGTCACTTGCGTTCCAGTCGCTGCTGCGCGAGGCTAGATCTATCCAATTGCTGAAAGCTCTGCCAATAAGACGGAAACTGGGAGTGAATAGTGTATCAAAGGTAAGTGCTCCTTCTTAGGCTAATTTTCTTCGAGATTAAGAGGTGCTAGTGCAGCCAATTTAGTCGGCTTCAGGAAGCAGTCGAGGTTCAAATGATACAGAATAAAACAAGATTTAGAGCAATTCTCTGAAACCCTCGGCGATTTCGCTGGAGAAAATTGATCTGTTGGTTGAGAAGGAAAAAATGCAAACAATATGGTAAAAGAAGGCCATAATCACGGGATTGACCACGATGGTGAATTGCAATTTCTGAACAGCCACGTCTATACTGTGAAAAATGTAGAGGAAAGGGTGCCAATAGTTAGATAAGGCTTGTAACTTTGAATCAGTTAAGAATAATTTTTAAACTACATACAAAAGCTGAAATAAAACAACGACTGCTTGACTATTTTTATCTATTTTCGGGCCAAAAATAACATGTTATTAAACTCGTTAGGTATTCATTTTTCTAACAAAAGTACATAACAAGAATATTATTGAAAACAAAAACTTTGACTGCTGCAATGCATCAGAACAACAAATAAACGGAATTCAACACGGGACCGCCGCTAGACATATTATATATTTATTTGTAATATACTCATTGAATCCTTTCATTTGATACCATACGTCCATACACGATATACTTTTGCCTACTTTTTTCCGTTAAACAAAACAAATGATGAAAACCCTTATAAAACTAATTTCATTAATATTACACATGCAACTTCAAAAATTATTCAAATTACAAAGTAATCAAATATAAAGTCATTATATGTATACATATGTACATATATATGTATGTGTATAAAAAAATCGTTATCAGCAATAACTAAGATAATATCAATTCATACATATACATATCTAAATCATAACTCTGTGTTTAATGTGAAATCTCAGAAAAGGAATAAACTGACATTCTGTATTTGTATGTATAATTCCTAGCTCGACGATCTTATGCCCATTTTATATTCTCTTTTTTACATTCTTTAAGGTTTGATGGATTTATAAACTTCCAATTCCAATTAGCAAATAGAAATATTAAACGAACGAATGTAGGAAATAGCTCTACTTGAACTTAACTTTACTCATAGCCATACCAAACAATAAAAACAACACTTTTTGATGAAAAATATTAAAGTTAAAATAGCTCCTTTGATTAGGACAACAAAAATAAGACTAATCCTAAATCGTAATGGAGCTAAAATAAGATTATAATGAGATATACTATCGAAGTTTGTTAAAAAAAAAAAAATTAATTTTTCCGTCTTTATGAATGAATTTTAAGTTTTCGTAGTTCCAAACATTGAATTCTTAGTTTTAGTTAAATTCAAGTTGCTTTTATTTCTAACCCCATAGCGTACAGTAAACCAATTGCAATAAATAAATATACTATGTTTTTATAATAGTTTCCCCTATTACTCTTTTACAGGTACTAGGTAACATATTTGGCAAAAACAGCAAGGATCGGAAAAAGAGGCCATCGCTCAGCATATAAAAGGAGTCCTGCATGTTCACCAGAAATCGTCTAGACATAAGTGAGCCTCGTACTGCTCTATCATCCCATAGCTGCTAGAAGTAGTGTAAAAATCTGTAAAAACCGACGCTACAACCTGATGATTGCCAATTAGACTTAGTACCCAAAAGCAATGTTTTGTGATAACCGAAATATTTTTTTTTAATTTTTTTTTAATTTTTATTTTTTTTTTTTTTTAATAAAATTCCTCATTTAAGTGAAGTAGGAAGTGGCTGGCAAAAGGGCCACAACCGCATCGATCGATTAGTGGGTACACGCACCTTAACATCGTACAGACCGCGAAGAGCCGTGTACTTTCACCGGCGACGTCGACGTCGTCAGTGGCAAAAATCCCGAGAAAATCAATCTTGATTAAATCGGAAAAGGAAAAGAGGGTCGTCTTGCAGCCGCCGCCGAAAAGGCTATCAATCAAAATGTTTGGCGTTTGGCAAACAGTCAACGACCAAAACAATAACAGCCAGCGCCGCTCAATTGAGCCAACTCGCGAGGGCCTCCGTCTTGGCGGGGGAGGGGAACCAAACAAACACGACTTTGGCTAATTTTGCATAATCTCCCGACCCACTGAGAAGGCCCCCGCCAGGTAAAAGATCGCGCTGAAGAAGCAGTCCAGCTGTCATCGAATAATGTTGTTGCGCTTGCGCTGTCCGAGTGAATAAAGTCGTGCGCGCGCGATCGCGCCTCGGCGCGCTGCGCTCGCGCGATGCCGATTAACGTTTTTATTTTCGCAAAGATGCACTCGAGCGCCGGATAAGGAAGCGATGATCTTTCGGACACAAAAACAGTGTCACAAGAGTTTCGAATTGCCGTGCGGGGTTTTTGGGTAAAAAAGACCCACCGCACGCCCCCCCGGGACCTCCGCAATGGACAATGGCTTCAATTTTGATTTATGTCCTCAGGCGTTTGGGGCGCCTGATAAGAGACGATGGCGTGCAGAGGTAAAAGTACACGGCCATTGGCCAAGTGGGACGGACGACGGAAATTCGATATTAAGAGCCCGGGAAATGGGTCAAAATCGGTCGGATCAATCGATTCTCCGTAATAAGATTAAGTAAGACTCGCTGAAAGTAAAATGGTGAAAACAGCACGGCACTTGATAGCCCAGAAGTAGGCCAGAAATTGGCGAGTTACTTTATGATGTAAGGCGGACCTCCATGCAAATATTTTGTAAATTTTGCTCCATCTTCGGATCTGCCCTGTATAAGCTTATTTTATGCTAATTTATGTATTATATATAGTTGTTTGTATTCAATTGCAGTATTACGCCTGTAGTTTAGGATGTTTTATTTTGTAGATTTGTACCTACACCCGCATTGTCTAAGAGCTTCCGCGTGCGATTCCGATAGTTTTTTTTCTATTACTTAACTTAGTACTCTTTGCAACGTTCCTGTCTGCTAGTTTGCGATTAGAGTATAAAATCTGTTAAAAATTCTCATAATGATGAGTGTAATAAAATGTATTATAAGCGAAACACTTGGCTTTAATTTATTTTTCATTTTGAATCATTTCAGATATCCTATTACTTGGTAAACCACTCACCTATTATTGGAACATCATGTGGATATAAAACAAAATAAAATAAATGAAAATGCGTTTATATTTCAAATTTCAGTTATCCTCTGGTTATTGATTTGAGCAAACGTTTATTTTTTTTCTGGGGTCCAAATTACGCAGTGTGACTTTTACGTTTGAAAGATAAGTATTAATTTGTTTTTTATAAGTGAAATAATCCTGATACAATAGTGTAGTGGAACGTAATGAGTACTAAGAAAGCTGTTACAGTTTTTTTTCAGTATTATTACATGTGATAATATTTTTTTTTAAATTGCGTAGGTACAATTTACGATCAGAAAGCATCGGGAATTCTCTTGAAGAGGATGACTAAAATTTCTGTGATTTATTAATAAAATTGTAATTTTCTGAGTGATGTGTTTTTTATTTTTTTATTTTTTTATTTCACTTCTTATAAATCCTACGTTAATTTTTCCGATTTTTCAAAATTGTGTTACTTGAGTCTGCAGAATAAATATACTTTTACCAGTACTGATAATAACACTTACTTACACTATATAAGGAATATGTCTCTAAATATTTACTTCAAAATATTAAAAATTGTAAAGTTTGGGACTATTTTTTACAAAATAAGTTAATTTTTCAAAAAATGCTATTTAACACTAATTTGCCCGCAAATAAACCATTTTGGCTGCATTTTAATTTCAATTATTAAAAAATTATATTTATAATAATACACTATTCTTCTTCTTCTTCTTTCTATAGAAAGTCACAAAATCCTAAGAAATTTTTTACCAATTGAAATTAAAAAGCAGCCAAAATGTCTTCTTTGGGCAATCTAGAGTTAATATTTAGGCAAAATGTTTAGTAAAATTGTTTGCTAAGAAATTTAAAAAAATTTATATGACAACTTGTTCTTCGACCTTGTTTCCAAAGGACCCCGTGTAAGGGGTCCTTACGTAAGTATTTTGAGGTGTGACTACAACAAGTTAAACAGGCTGCACGAAAAATATTCTAGCAGTATGCGCATTACTAAGCAACTATTTTATTAACTAAAATGTTCAGACTGCTCATATTTTATCGCTCAATGTGTTATTGAACATACAAATCATAGCCATTATTTCATACTAAGAACCTAAAATATTACAAGTTTATCTTAAGAGTGTGCATCTTAAAAACCAATAAATAATTGACATGAGCATATGTAATTCATATAATCCGAGAGTGAGCTGTGCCAAACACTTGGGTATTCGTGTAAAATCATTTTCCAATTATTACAATTATGATAAAGTGGTCCTCTCGCAGCATCACCTCCCACGCGCGCTGGACCCACCGGCCATAAACATTGCGACGGACTCATTCATTTCGCTCAAAGTAGTCGCGCACTTCTGCGCAGTGCGCGCGGCGCGGCACGGCGCGTCGCGGCACGGTCAAGTGCGTCCAGCAGCCGCCACGGTCATGTTTATCCAGGTTGATGGAGGGCCGCGCGGCAGGCCACTTCTGCGGCCGGCCACTTCTGCGGCGACGGTTTTTTCGCCTCTTTGTTGCATGCAAATTGTCATGCTACTTGATACACCGCGACAGAACGTGTATGTCACACAGAGTCCAGAGCTCCAATTCTCCCCCGACCTCCCCTAACCGCATGGCGCATGGTTGCCCGTTTGCGTTTTACATAAATTTGCATGCTTCGCTCCGAGATTTTTCAATTAATTGAGAGATCAGGTCTCGATTGTGTTTCGGTTTAGTCGACGACCGTCCTCATCGTTTGGACGGTTCGTCGGCGTCGGCGTCGCGGACTAGTTTCCCAGGTGCACCAGTTTTCTTCAATGCAATCCTCCTCTGGGCGAGTTCGCATGTGTGAGAGAGATTTTAACTATTTTACACCTCGGGCCATTTCCTCTTTCTGCTGGTTCATTTTAAGACGTCTCGAGATCGCATTAACTGACATCGCCCGGCCGCGCAGAACGGCTGTAGATTTCCTGGGTACTTGTGAGCATTCTTAACTGGCGCAGTTTACTGATAGTAGGAATTGACCGTTTAATGCTGCTTTTGTTAGATTTACGTACTTAATAAAATAATAAATATACAAATAATGCCTGATTTTACTAAGATTGGTATGTAACACTTCTCTCGATAAATAATGCCGGTCTACAAAAAAAAAATACTGTTTTTCTTGAGTATCGTTTTATTTCATAATTGTTTTATTTTATTTGTCATGTACCAAAATAATTGACAAAAAATAAAAGACCATCATAGAGAACTTTGTCAATCTTTAAACATCATGTCGAACAATTTTTCATGAGTATATACGCTCGCTATGTTAATTATTCGCCATTCATTTCGAAATGTTTTAAAGCCTTTTGTATTTTTTTAATTTCTTCATTTGTACAACACTCCTATAGAAATGGTTCTTTGGGAAAAAATTTGATGTTGACCTGTGTAGGTAATTCACACCATATCTAACCATTTTCATCTAAAGCATAAAGTTCTCTTCTATGTTACTATGTTTCTTTTTGTAGCTGCCACTTGAAATTAAAAAGTCAGAAAAAAAGGATGTTTGTTTAGATTTTAAGTTTATCTTGACTTCATTTTTTAAAATCAACATTTGAAGTTTTGCATGAATAAAAATCAAGGTAATTTTTTTTTTATATTAAATTTGACACCGGTTATTTTTATTATTTCGTTTATTCAGATTTAAACCAAAACCTATAGACTTTGTTTTATTATTTATATTATTTTCTTTCTTCATTTCTAAAAGCCGAACATCTTTAATGTTGGCTTTTCAAGCCGATGTGTTTCTTAAGAATTTTGAAAATGTTAAAACATTAAAATTGCTATGTTTGTTATAAGCTATAACTAGACTAATTGCAATGCGTCCAATAGTTCATACATTAATATTGCAATAAAAATTTATCTTTAAGAATATTAACTAAATTTCATATACTTTTTCTATATTGAAAAATTATATGTAATTTGCAAAATTTTTAATTTAAATAAATGGTGTTATTAATTAAATTTGTGGAAAAATTAAAATTGCTACCTTAGTTTCTATAGCCTTCAATATACTCTTTGAGTTGTTTAAAGGATAGATTCAAAATAAATTTCCTAACCATAAAGACATTCACTTGGTTGCAACACGGAGCTCAACTTATGGTAGTAAAATTAAAATATGCAACCCTTCTAGGGACGGAGACAGAAAAATGCCGATCAAACTAGGGATAAAGCGAGGTTCCTTCCCCACTTGGTGACAGCTAATCTTGCCATTTCCTCAAAGGCAATTCATTTACATTTTGACATATTCAAATCGACGTCATTAGTGATCGCAGCCGAGATCCTAATCAATAACCAGCGCAAAGAGCTCCAACCGGACCTCGACTTAGTGGAGGAGACGATCAATCTAAGATCGCTTCTAGCCGAAGCAGCAGCATGTCCCTTAAATTGGTCGTTATGCAACGCAACCCCACAGCAAGAAGCAGCGCCGGAGTTAGCCGCTAGCCGCCACCGTGGTGTTTAGAAATGGAGCAAAGATCAGTCGACTAAAGTAAATTCCGCATGTAAATGAGACTCCGTCGAGCGATTCGCTGGAACCCGTTCGGGGTTCACACAGGCTACAGCCCGCAATTAGAAATCGATAAAGGTCTTATTAAAAATTCATTAGTCAATAGAGGTGCCATGGACTCTGTCTGCAGGGTCCTTGTGGGTCCTGCATGAAACGTGTCCGGACAAGGGTCCAATCGAGCTCAAATATCTCGGAAAAAAAATTGACCCGGGGCATTTCGTTTCGTCGTCCCCCCCGCGATTTGTGGCGCTGCACCAGCCTTGGCAGAGTCGTGATCGACCGAGGTATGCGGCATTAATTACTTGTTAGCGCAATGTTCGGTTATCAAATCGCAGCATCATCGGAAAAATACAGTCCGACTGATGTGCAACTGCCGGAGAGCGTTCCTCCGGTTTTGTGTGGCACGTCATCATACCGCGGCTCTACGACCAAGTCTTATACAAAATAACAAGAAGAAGAAACTGTAGAACAGCCCGGCATAAGTGGCAAAATATCCGGCGATGGCTTCTTGTTATTTCTACTTTTCTGGTCCTCGGGTAGAGATGCCTTCCATAAGTGTCAGGCGAGATAATCATGCAAAACGGTAGCATTGGTAGCGTTTAATTAGCCACGATTCGAGCTAGACAAAGGAAAAGGCCAGGCTAAAGCCCGTGCCAATTTGCACCAAATATCGGCTGGTTTAACACTACCCAGGCCGCAGAGGTTACCGGCTGAAGTTGCCCCCTGGACGCGTGCATCTCTACCTCAGCCTAATGATCACAATTGCGATCAAAAACCTCAAATCCGGCTGCTACTTCGGTTCAACTCGCGTGCTATACCCGGATTTGAGTGCGACTTTCGTTTACAATTTTTTTGCTTTTTCGCGCACTTATTAATAAAACTTTAACTACTATTTTTTTATGTAGAGCCTGCCAGAATAGAGAATTTCTTCAACTTTTTAAACTTTTCAACATCTTATTGATCATGTTCTCTGGTTATTCGAACTTTAAATTTATTCTTTTTTTTTTTACCGTATAATCAACAATTTAATTATCGAGTTATGTACATATTTTATGAATTTTCTTCATAAAAATGTAAAGATATATGTATAAATTAAGGCTTCTTTAAACTTGTGCCAATTTCTAGGTCAATTCTAGTTGATTTTTATACTTCAAGATTTCATATGGTAGATTTAGATTTCAAAGATGTAATTTAAGATTAAAAAAATTAAAAAAAGGAAAAAAATATATAATAATGATGATAGAAAAAAAGAATGAAATGATAAAAGAAAGAAATTATAAATAAAACAATTTAGTAAAACAATAATAATAACACCTAATAATAAAATTAACAATCGGTTATAAGGTAAAATTAAAGAAAACTAATAACAATAATAGTGGTACGAAATAATAAAAAGATATAACAAATGAAATTAATATAAAAGCATAAAAAATAATAACAAAGATAATGCCAGTAAATAATGAAAATAATAAATGAAGTTACTGTAAAGAAAATAAAATAATAATAGTAATAATGCCAGTAAATAGTGAAAATAGCCAATGATATTAACCCTAGAAGCCCAATAATATTTTCATAGGTCAAATTAACCAACAAATATCACTCAGTTTATTCTATTATCTATTATTTTTTAATAATGCACAGTTATGTTCTGTTGTTGTTAAATGAAAAAAAAGGAAAATTAGAGTAATATTTATTTATTAAACTATAAAAATGAAAACTTTAAGAAGGTACAATTGACCTAGATTGGGCTTCTAGGGATAATAAAAATGACAAATGAAATTAAAAAAAATAATAATTGTGACGGAAAAATTAAGTTTAGTCAAAAAAAATTCGGAACTCAAAAAAACTCTTGCCTTGCCTTCTTGCCTTGTTATCTGGTTTTCTAGTTACGATCTTCGGTGGTACTGAGTTTTGGGTTTTCGTGGTTTTGGACTTTTTTTTACAACCCACTGGTTTACGAGGCCGGTGCTTAAAATGTTTACTCTGAGGATATGTTTCTTATATGTATATGTATTTTCTGAAATCCCTGAATATTTTCCTTTCTATTAAAGCTAACATTTCAAAAATAGGGCTTAATTTGAAGCCTCTGCGGAATTTAAAGTAAAACCTTAGCCGAATTATAGGTCAATTCTAGTTGATGTTTATACTACCGCGCAGTTTGCGATGCGGGTGTTTAAAATTGTTGCTTTGGGGATATGTTTTAATATGTTTCATTAAATACCTGAATAGTTTTCTTTCTATTACAGTGAACATTTTGAACACCGGCCTCGTAAACCAGTAGGTAGTATAAAAATGAACTATAGAATTAGCCTAGAAATTGTCTTAGATTCTACTTTAAATTCCACAGAGCCTCAAAATTTAGCCTTGTTTTTAAAATCTTTACTTCAATAGACGGGAAAAGGTTCAGATATTTTAGAAAAGGTATAAAAAACATATCGTTAGAGCAAAAATTTTAAACACCGGCATCGTGAACCGAGCAGTAGTATAAAAATCAACTAGAATTGACCTGGAAATTGTCTTAGGTTCTGCTTAAAACTCCGCAGAACCCTCAAATTATGCCCTATATTTAAAATTTTAACTTTAATAGAGGGAAAACCCTCATCTCTACTTGTCGGTGAATGACTCTATCCTATTTGAATGAATACATTCTTCATAGAATAATTAATCAATGGAATATTTTATTGCTGTAATGTTGTTTGAATCTTTACGACGAAAGTATTTTTCACTACATTTTTTCAAAACCTTCTTCGTATATGCATAGATTTACATTTAGTACATGTGCGCTTAAAGTTTTGAAATGTTATTCTAAATCTTATGACCGCACAATGAAATCTCCAAGAAAAAACTAAATTAAATCGGGTTATGTATATACCTATATAGGGATATTAAAGTCTCGAGATTTAATGGAACTATGTACTTTAGAAATTCAGACCACTTCGCCTCATAGATGGTTTATTTCTAGCAGTATTCAACAAATATTTAAGATTAAATCCAATATCAAATATTTGAACAGTGATCAGTGAATCAGCAGCTAATAATAAAAATTGGCATTTACTTACTGCGATTTATAGCTTTCTTCAACTTACTGTGATTTATAGCTTCTTTCGAGTCAATGTTTACAGTTATTTTTTACGTTTCCCATACCATTACCTGCAATTTTCAATTAGTTATTTACTGCTGATTGTGCTCTTTCTGGATTTAAATTTTATGATGGAAACAACAATTTTCAATCGAAATCACGCAGCTCATCTTTAACAGCTTTACAGCTTGATCGGAACATTCTATTCGGTGACGCATTGCCTTTCACTGACCTTGAAATTTTGGTGCAAACTCTATTAGTCTTTTAGAATAAATTACTAAAACAGATTTAAGAATGCCCAAAATACATTTATACTTAGAATTCATACCAATTTTGAACATATCAGAAAAATAAATATTAAAATCAATAACTTTAGGTATCATTAACTCAGAAACGAAGGATATTTGTAAATAAGTTATAATTCGTAATAAATTTAATTGAAAATCGATGTTATTTGTAATTGTTCTAATCTATATATTTAATTTATAGAATAAACATAATCTCGTTTACATATATGTACTAACATGGACCTTTATTTCATATTTCTCATAGTGGCCAATAGAATTTGAAAATTAAAAATGGCGGCGTAATGTCACGATGTGGTATTCGAATTATGAAACTAAAAATGGCGAATTAAAAAAACAACACACCGTTTTTTACATCTTTAAACTGAATAGGGTAGGTACCTTTAAAATCTTAAATCGGCCAATTATTAAAATTTTGTAAGGGCATACACTTTTTTATAATTGCAAAAAGTTAAAGAAAAGCTAAAAATTCTCATAAATTCATTTCAGTAACCTTTGACTTCAATTAATTTTTCCCGTATATAACGTCAAAATAATTCGGTTAGATATATCTATAGGAATATGTTAACACCTTTGAAAGAAAAAATTACTTAAAATCAAATGAAGTAACTTTATTAAGGAATTTTTGTTTAAAAAAGGTTTTGTAAGCTCTTTTCGATTCAATTCGAACAGACTGAAGAATAGAGCAGATTGAAGAAGGGTGTAAACACTTTTGAAATTGTCTCAACCCAAAAGAATTTTCAATGTATAAGCGAGATAATAGACAATTTATTTAAAAAGACCTAGATTTACAGTGAGTAACTCAAGCTTGCTAATGTATTAGAATAAATTGTGTAAAACGAGTTACATTCACTTTTCCCATCGTTTTGATATGGATGTGGCGATTCTATAATTTCCAAAATTTTTCATTTTAAAAACTCTTGCTAACGCATTTTGCAGTAGGGAAGAAGGGAAAAGTAATGTAAAAAATGTGATGTGATGTTCATAAAATTCATTGTCGAGAAATTCATAAAAATAATGCCTGATTTACAACCACAACTGCGTACACGCCATATTTAATTTGAATTATGATTATCCTTTTACAAAATATATTTATTGACCAATAATTTTCCTTTTACAAAATTTAGTAAATATGTAAGTATATAAGTAGGTACATAGCTTTAATGCATTTCCATATTGTATTTTTTTAAAAAGAAAGCAGTTCTCAAATCGAAAAGCCTCGGATATGATAGACGTGTTATGAATGTGATTTAAAGATTTTTACCCATGATATAAATATGTAGGTATGCATTGAAAGTTTAGACTGTTAATTCGCTAGAATCGTTAAATTCTCTTAAATACTTTCACCGGTGAAGCATTGCTGCGATGGGATAATAAACAAAACTTTCTCGCCGTCTTAGCTGTGGCGAAGAACCCATACTAAGTAATAGAATGGCCAGGTTCACAAGTAATTTAGCATTAATCAGCGCCGACAGCCCCGAAAAGCGTATTCTGTCAAAAGGGATCCTTTTTGTTATAAATTAAAAGCTTTTCCCGGCTAATAACTGAAAATCGGGACTTTCCGCATGGCTAAGCCACCTTAGGACAGCGACAATCGATCAAAGTCCGCAGAATTCACTTTCAGCTGGGCTGGTTTATGGCGCAGGTGATCACGATCGATTACGCCAAGATCAGGGAACCGCGATAGAAATGAGTGGCAAAACCGCACGAAGGTAATAAAGTCGCCCTGGCTCGGCGCGCAAAAATTATTGCAAAAAGCAGCGCGCCGGCCGCCAAGTGATACGAGGTGGACTTTACTTTTTTTCCCAGACGGCCGCTGCCATGGCGATCAGCCAGCCCAGAGCTAAGGTCAGGTAAATTGATGTGTCTCCTCTTCATTACCTGGTCTATCTGTAATCGGTGCCTAGCCTACCTAGGCACCGGCTCTGAGTCACTTTATAATTTCACAAATTAAAGTGTCTGCAGGAAACCGTGGACCGTTGTTGTCATCCAATTGATCGAAGTACGGCCGGATCGGATCGACTCGGTTCTACTGCCGGCCGCCCTGACTCGATTTATGGATGGCTCAGAGCCACGGGTTAATGCGGACCCAATTACTTTCCTCCGCGCTGGAAAAATACCAGCGGAGAAATGCGATGAACAAATAACCTGACGTCGAGGCCAATTCGAGTGGAAATCAATTAGAAATCAAATGAACTCATCCCTGCGAGGTCATCGCGTTCTGGAGTAACCAGCGGCTTTTGGTCGTGAGGAAAATTGCTGCAGCCCCTGTGACCCGACCGCATAGGGGTCAGATCTCACGGATTTCTTTTAATCGCCAAACTCGATCTTGTGAAATTTTCTAATGTAGGAAACATCCTGAACTACCTTACCTAGCTTATAAATAAAAATCAAGTAAACCTCAAGTCTAACGTCTTCCATTAACCCTTTGAAGTACGCATTTTAATAGGTACCTACCTACCAAATTTTAGATCACGATAATTCAAAATGGCTGAAAACAAGAGGAAATTGAGATGAAAATCTATTATTCGTTTAAAAATTTTACTAACAGAATAAAATAATACGCTATATTTTTGTGTCCACTACCTACCTTGGTTTCGAAAAATTCACCAAAGTATTAAAATTGAAGAACCTTGTGATGACTTCACAAGTGATATGTACATATGTATAAATAAATGAACTTTTATAATTTTTCTGAATAATAAGAATTATTTAATTGTTATCAGCTTATCTTTATTAATCTATTTATTTTTTAAAATATATTTAAGTAGTAGCTAAACCTAAAAAAAGAAAGGTTAAAGTCCAGTGATAAGAATCTTTAAACTAATAAAACTTACTAAACCTCTTTCAAACTATAATGAATAACAATGGTTGAGAATTTAACTCGAGTATACAAAATCTAGTTCGTCTTGACCAGCCAAAAAAATAAGTAGTAATTTTTATATATGTACTAGTATAAACTGGGACTTATGCATAAATATAGATAGAATTAGTAGATGGTAGATATCATTTCAGATGATTTATAGGATTATTTTCTCAAGTTCAAAAAGTGCGTATGATATTATTATAAGCTTAATAAGCCCAGTGAAAATCTTAATTTGAAAATACGTCTAATACATTTTGTCGCTAATGCGCAAAAATAATCGAATATATCCAACATTTAAAGTAGACTACATAATTTGTTACATTGCAGGGGCACCATGAATAAGGTACCCAAAAATTAGTTCACCTGTTGAATGGTTTTAAACGCGCCACAGAAGAGAAAAGTGGAAAGTTTTGTCCGTGGTTTTGAACAATACCAAAACTATCGGGGGTTCATCGGAGTTGGGACAAATCCCGCCAGGATTCCAGCAGCGAGCAGTGTCAAGCCAGACTTGAGACTTCCTAGAATCGAATGGTCCCCCGCGAAAGCCCCCCAGTAAACAATAATTGTATCATGCGCCGGCCTTTGTTTAGCGGAGGGCACCGGGCCAAACCCGACGAATTAGATCTGCCCGCAGCGCAGCCCTCGCCGCGATCGGGCCCCTTATCGGCGAAATGTCATCGTGTTGTTTCTATTAACCGGAGCCCCAGCGCTCCGCTCCAGCCGCGATTACTTAACGAAATGTAGTCGCCGCGGCCCGGCAATTGATTGTCAACGTCGGGCAAATTCAAATATAAGTTGCACGAATTCGCTGTACCCGCGGGCCCCAGGCCCAGTTGACGACTTGACCTGTTTGATAATCGTCGTCAGAATGGGGCCCACTCGGCTCCCGGGGTTAGAGGATCACCCCGCGCCGCGACGTGCCAGATGTGCCCGTCGTCGTCGCGTCGAGGAGCGGCGCGGGGTCCCAGCCGCGCGATGGGGCCATAGGACACTTTTCTGTGTGATATAATTTCAGGTCGCAAAGGCAATGGCGGGCTAAATGCAGCCGCGGCTATAACTCAATCAAATTGTGGAAATTTATTGGCGATCGAACGGGAGACACCTGACCAATGGCCTCGTTTGGACTCGCGTGCTCTCTCCGCGGTTGCGTCACACGAGGAAAGTTTCTTGTCCGGTGCCTTTCCGGGCTTAAGGGGTTACATGGGTTTAAGAATTTCAAAAAATATTTTATTTTTATTGTCTCACTTAATAGTACAATATATGTTTAATATTCTCCCAACGTTTTAAGTCAATTAGAGTAAAAGTCTAGGAGATAAAGCCTTGGAAAGTTTCGCACAATAGGCTCCGTGCTATGTCAACTAAAAAATTTATTCGCGTTCTTCTCAAAACTCTGGCTGACATGATTTATCAAAAACTAATGAACCGATCTCGTTCAAATTGTGCACACTTATTCAAGAAAAAATTAACTAGCACTTGGACGAAGGATTTTTGTTTCATCAACTTATTTTGAAAGGCGATACGTGGTGCAGATTATGTATACCAAAAATAGTACTTTTTTGTGCAAAACTCTGCCAAAAATTTAAATTTAAATTTTTTTTTCCTTCGTTCTAGTACGAGCTATATATCTACTAACAGAAATAATTTAATTTTTTTACTTCTGTTGAATCTATCATGAGTTATCGTGACAACGCCAAGCGAGAACTTTACAGCCAATGGCTGAATTTTCAAAATTTCTAAATGAAAATTTCACGAAATAATTGTCAAATGTTTATCTTTGATATGTAAAAAAGTTTGAACAGATATTTCATTTATTATATTAGAAAAAATTAGCGAAAATATCCCTTTTTTTAGCCTTCGAAACCCATGTAACCCCTTAAAGCACTGAAGTCGCAGCGCCGACAGACACTTCTGGGAATATTTCGAGCAAATTCTTCTAAGATTTTTCATCTTATAAGCCGGCGACAGCAAATATTTTTCTTGCCGTTTAGCAAAGCCACTCCAGTTAATTTATGCAACGTTGAAAGAGCCGCGCTGTTTCTTAGGAGGTTGTAAATATTTACAAAAAGTCTGGACAAACTTAAAATGCAGAAATTGCAGAACTCGATAAGACGGCCGACGATTCGTTACTCAATTTTACCTTTTTTTTGGCATTGGGTTGAGACTGAAGTTAAGATACATATTCTAGCTACCCTAATCTTTAATCAAACATCAAACTAACATTGAAGTATTAATTGGTTTTTCCGAGTAGTTCTAAACTCAATTTCTTGAGTATTTTAAAACTCAGGTTGAAGATTCAAGTGCTCGAGCATCTGAGAAAATTAAAGAATTTTAAAGAATCAAGTATCGGCTAAATTACGGAGTATTAGAGTGTGAAAGCTTGAGAGTATGTGATTCCTGCAAAACTAATACATTAATAAATATGTAACAACATAATTAATTGTAAGATTTAAATAAGTAAAAGAAGACCTGACTTAGTGTCTTCCCCATTTGATAGACGTTAGTGTGACATGTTTTACAAATATGTTAAAAGATTATTCACTCGAATGAAACACTATGTTAAAATATGAGTCTGCAATAACAATTCTTTCTTACCGATATGAAAACTTTTTATTGAATCAAATACAGATTTTGTTTTTATATTGACAAAAATTGTATGAAATAAACTGAATTATATATATGTATATTTATTTCGTAGATTTTAGATTTTACAATTAAAGTATTTTGTGAACTCAAACTACGTAACTAGGTACCTACAATCTACATATGTACCTACATCGTTAATTTCAGGGGCTATCCAATATTATGTTTTATTTTACTTTAAAAAATTCTAGCATTAAAAAATATATATTAATTCTGATATTTGAAAATATAGGTAGATATATCTAGGTACACATCTACTTTATTCGATAGAATCATAATTCTCTATCTAAACTAACTAATTCAATGAAAGTTATAAAATTAATTTTATAAATAACAAAATAATGGATCAAAATTATTTAATTTTTTACAATATTTAAAAGTATCATCTAATAAAATCTATAAATAATAGTATTTCATAGTTTATCTATTTGTGGCACGAGCCATATTAACCGCTATATACTTATATATATATATATGTATATAAATTCTTACCCAGACTAGTGTTAGGTAAGGTTTAAGAGAAATTAATGATATTTTCGGTATTAAATATTTAAACATCAGGTCAGGTCATAACAACAATGTCCTATATTGTTCATACTAAAATAAAATGAAAGGTTTAACTTCTCGTGGATTTCGGCATTACACTAATAACCAGAATTTTGTAGACATGAATATTGACGTATGAACATTAAAGTAAGTATTTATTAAGATTTCAATATAAAATTTAATTCATATTCATTCTTAGTTACTTTGTCCTTCTAACCTATACAGATAGGTTTATAAACATTAGATTTAAATTCGTTTTAACATTAGTTAAGTAACAAAGCTTGGTATTTATCATCTCAGCTTTAATCCAGGCTCAGAGTATTTGTAAATTTCATACCAGAATTCGAAGCGATTAACTGAAGCCTGAACGAACGGTGAACCTTTTCTTTTATTTCCTGCATACCTTCTCCGGATAGAACAAGCCTTGTATAGTTATGAAACTAAAGACGGGGCACTTTCGTATTCCGCCCGCAGCAAAGCATAAACCCGGCTTGAAAACTGTCTCCTGGCCGCCAACGGAAAACAATTCCCATAAATTTCCTCCCCCAAAATAAATCGCGATCCCAGCGAGCGGCGACGGGGCCCCATGGCAGCCTCCTCTATCGGCACGAGAGCTGGTCATCGATAAATAAATTGGACCTGACTCTAATTAAGATAAACCTTTCGGAAAGTATTTGTCGATTCAATTAGCAACTCGATCGAGGAGAGTTTAACTAATTGCGGAGGGAACGAGCCCCGGCGTCCGGGCAAGGTAGCGTTGGCTGCGCAGCGGCCTTGCAATGCGCGCGTTAGCTGCGGACCGCGCAAGCCGCGGACTGTGTCGCATGAAAAGCAAAAAAGACGCTGAGGCAAAGGCGCGCGGCGCATAGTGTCCACGTCCGTCCGCGGCCCTGATCAGCTAATGCTAACCAATTATAATACCGCGATCCTCGGGCATTATTAATGTCATCGGAAGTTGTGTTTCAACTCTTTATTTGGCGTCTTTTACATCCCGCCGGACACTCCAGCGCTCCGACTTCATTCTGCGCCACATCGTCGCGTCGCGGCCTAGAGGATCTCCTGGCGCGGAAGCAATTGCTTAATTAGACCTTTTTAATGCGCGGAATTCCGAGGAAAGCGAGAGTGCATTTCGATTATCATGAAGCGGTTTATCGAAAATAAATAAAATAAAGAAAAATTCACCACCGCGCGCCACACGAAACGAAAGTGCACGCGGCCTAATGATGTACTATAGCGCGAGAAAAATCCTTGGAGGCTTTGAGCTGCCGGATACACGGCTGGATGCTGTTAAAAAAAATTTACTTCGTCTTTTTTCACTTCACACGCGCGTTCTCAGGGCAATTTTCGGCATCTTTTTGTCTTGCCCAAAAAACATGGGGTCGATGTCGAACGTTAAACCAAAGTTAATTTCCTCCTTCTCGGCGACGACGACGTCAAAACAAGCAAGTTCCACATGACAAAATCGCGACGCAATCAGTTTTTAAATAGCCACAGAAAATCACGTCTGTGTCACGATATTAAAAAAAAAACATATACAAAAAAAAATAAATAAAAATACGCCAAATCACTTGGTAGCCCTCCGGCGCTAAATTCGGCGATCGTTTCCCGTCAATTTGATCAATTGATTGAAATTGGAGCTCCTTCGTAAAATCGACTCCGGCCGGGTTCATTGCGCCGCTTTGAGCGATTTCGCCCCCGGCCGGAGACGAATAAGACATGTGGGATTACACGACTGAAAAAAAGATTGTGATCTTATTTTGGGCCGCGATCCGCGAAAAGGCGGGGCTGAAGGATGAATTCATTATTTGGGGCTGTTTTGATGGGAGTTTTGTACTTACGTAAATCTCTTCGAGAATTTAACAGCGTTTTTTGACTGATCTCGAGCCCTTGAACAGCATGCAGTCAAGGCAATGATTACAAGTTGTTAAAAAATCACCTTACAATTATAATTTCCATTTTTGATTACTTTATCCCCAAGAAACAAAACTTCAATTGCTTTTGAAAAATTTAGTGAGGCTATAGCTATGTTAAAAAAACATTGAAAATAAAATCTTATCCACGATTTCAGAATGTAAGTTTAAGCTCGAGTTTATTAAAGCCAGGTAAAAACTTAATTATGTTTTATTAATGGTTTACCTAAACTACCTACCTACTAAAGTTTAATGAATGAATCAATGTCGTATACCGTGAACAATTATGTATTGTATTAGTTATTTTGTATTGTATATTTTATGAATTTATTTGCTGTACAAATAAGGAGATAAAAACTAAGATTCACTCATTCAAGAGTGGATACATATGTATGTATATGGTATAGTGGTTTTTAATGTACATAAATTTAATATTTTTTATTATAATTTAAAATACCTTTCTAATATATTTTACTTGTTATATTAGTATTCAAATTTTATTACTACCATGCTTTCGAATTTTAATATCCTAAAGAACAGCTTAAATAAACACTATTATTTTAGTATTTTTAGGATTAGAATGTTAACATAATAGTGAAAGAATTATTTTTCTTTCCATAAGAATCATAATATTTCGGATATTATGAAATCTATGAAAAATTATATGAAATGTGAAATGGGTTCTGACTTGTATTTGAAAATATTTCTTTTACTAGATATTCTACTACAAAACCATACAAGTCAATTGATGTTTTTCGAGTTTGTATAGGAAGTGTTAAATCATGTCATCATGTCATGATTAAATAGCCTAAAGGTGATAAATGCACCTACTTTTCAACAGTACTGCTTTAGAAAAAAGGAAAAATAATAATCTTAACGCAACAAATAGCATAACTTGGCACTGATCATATCGATCCTGTCCTTGGAATAGCTGAAACAGTTTTTCCCGAACCATTAATTACCTCGTTAACCTGAAAAGATAACGATTACATGCGCCACACTCTTCTCGTGTGCATCACGACTAAATATGCTATGAGCTGAGCTCCCCCAAAGTGTTGGATTGGAGCCTCTTTAAGACCTCCAGAGACCGTTTTTCCAGTATCTATCGTCAGATCGTCGATCAACACTAGACACGTCCGAGACGACGGCGATCGGCGGAGCACCCCAGTCTGCAGGGGCCCCTTTTTTCCATAAATGCAAATGCTTCGACTGATAGCAATCTGATTTATGCCGGTTAGCACGTTCTGCTGAGCGTTTTACAGGTAAATTACGAAATTTATTGGATCTATTAGAGAAGGTGGTACTCTGGGGCCTTATTACCAGGGACATGCAAAAGACCCGCCAGTAAAAGGTGTTCGTTCTCAAAGGATTTTGACCTCGAGAAGATGCACCTTCCTTACTGTCCTTCCGGGCGACCACCTTAGCTCCACTTTGCCCCAAGATACACGAGGTACCTTCGACGCTTCGACTATTGTTCGAGGAGAACAATTTAGTTCGTGGGACTCCGTTCCTGAATACAGCATAAATTTCCAGTGGAACACCATTAAATAGATCACCACCGCGGGAAGGTTTAGAAAACAGAACGAAAGCTATTAAGCGGCGCAGCGCAAGTACCATTTGGGCGGCGCCCTAATTTAAACGGCCGCAACGAAAAGTCGCGCTACGTAAGCACCTCAGAGCAGGCCTTAATTGGACAAAGACTGTCGTTATTTAACTGGACCAAGAAGAAGGAACACAAGAATTGCATCTATTCGACTAGTTAAGGTCTTAAAGGATGGTTTGATTGCGTCCAACCGAGGCATGTCTTCGGAAACGACATCGATACTCCGTCACGGCAGCAACAACGACAATAAACAAATGAACACTCCACGCGGCGCGATAATGATGTGAATTTGCATAAAGTGCATCTGGTACCCAACCGGACTCCCCTGGGGTACCCCATGAAATGCGATCAAGTTGGCACCTATAGTCCAATTGCGCAGAAGAGACCTTTTTTTATTATTATTTTTTTTATTTCGACATTGGCCTGAACTCCTTAGCCGGACTGTGCGATTACGCGAGAATTAAGAGCACCATAAAAACCAATGGATAGTGCAAGTAAATAAGGCTGCAGGCACACTCGCATCCGATGGCAGCTTTATAGGGGCACCGGAGCACCCCCTTGATACCGACACTGGGAAATAATTACGGATTGAGTGCCGGGGCTGGGGCTCCTTCGACCGAGGAAGGTAGTTATTAACCAGTCGGAGGGGGTGTTCCCGTAAAAACCAGGACTCCTATCTGGGGACAGGATCGGGCCCCTAGCCTCTAGCCACACGGTCCCTTCGTATCGCCAAGACGCTATATCCAATTTGGTCGCGGGTTATAAATCGCTGCCGCAGGCATCTTGCTGAAATCCGATCGAAACTCGCGTTCAGCACACGTAGATCAAATATTTGAGGTAACAAGTTGAATCCTGGACCAATGGCTAGAGTCTAGTTTTAGAAGATGCAACAACGCAGGGCATGCGTCGATCGTCGCCTCATCGTCCAGCACGTGCTCCGTGAGTGCATATTGCACTTGATTTTACGCTCCGATAGTGCACCGGACGACACCAGACGCACGAATTCTGATCGGGCTCGCGTGCATCTAGGAGGAGCGCTAAATAGGGCTCCGCTGCCTCGATCCCATGGCAATGGGGCTCATCACGCGCCCCCCAGCCCGGCCGCAGATTGAATTTATTTAACTGCGCCGCGAGCGATGTAACTCGTGTTCCATATGCAAATAAATTGTCCAATCGCGCGGACTCTGTCCGTCCGGCCAGATGGAACAGTTAGCCGCATGCGAGCCGCTCCAGGTATGCGCCGCCGGTGCACTGGTGCACTGTCCCCAGATATCGCGAATCGCGTTGCATTCGGAGCCTTCAAAGCTTCAATTGCAGCTCTCCTGCGCGTTGCATAATTGGAGTTGTCGGCTCGCTGCACCGCTGTTTGTCGAGTCTGATGAGGCCGGGATATGTGAGCCAACCGCGTTTTGGTAGTAAATGAGCCGCTCGTGAAATAGCTTTACTTAGTTTTGCACTCATTGCTCGCATAAACTGACACACTGAGCTGCCTGCATGCGAATTTTTTATCTGCGTTCTTTACCCACGTTGTTTCAAAATTAAAAGAATCAAGATAGAAAGTTTACGAGCATTTAACCTTTGACGATCCTGACTAACCGTTGACAACTAAACACAAACTATGCTAATATATAAATCAAGTTACAAATAAATGTAACAGCATATACCCCATGTCAAAGATTCATCCGCATATAAATGTTGTAGATTATATCTCAATTTAAGCATAACTTATAAGCTTTGTTATAATATTGTTTAGGTCATAATGTTGCAAGTATAATTTTAACATGTATCCAGAACAGAACTTAATAAAACACTGGATTTTAATTTAAAAGTGTAAGCGTTTAAGTCCATTAGTAATACTGGGTTAATTTTTTGGTATGCATATAGGTTTGATTTAAAAATATTTGAAAAAAAGAATGGGAACATTTTCCCTATATAATATAATATTCAGCTTCACAATTTCTTTCTAGTGTAGTACTATTGTATTGTACTATTAATAATAAATTTATAAGGTCATTTGGGGGCATGGATTACTTTGGAACGGTTTACCCTAGACGATTATTCGTAAAAAAAACTGTTCTTTCATTCTTAGTTTATTATTTAGTCAATTTAAGGTTGATCTTACTCGTTATTTTCTCATTCATATTTTCAATTTGCCAAAACGTGCATAAATTAAATTCAAGTTGCCAAAAAAAACTTAAAGAAGATGTTTAACTTACCATGCACTTATCCGCCACTGAATTGCACGAAGAGACTAATTTACGGATGATGATATTGATGTTTCTAGTCCGAAAACGTGCTTATTAAAGAATTATGAAGTTCCTAATAAAACTTGAATTTACGCATAATTATTTATTGTCAGCAGTCCGCTTTTCGCGATCTTATAGAATTTTCCGATTTATTAGATAAGTGCAGTTCTTCTCTACTCTGCTCTTTTCAGCTGCTATAATACCCCGTAACTTTCTTAACCTCTATAGAGTCTCTAGATATCATTAGATTGATAATCCTTCACCATAGGTCTCTGTATATTACTGGATAAATAAGTGAAAATTAATGTTTACTTATAAAAGGTGCAACAAAGTCGTAACATTTTCCCAAATGTCCGAAAATGATCGTAGTGGTTGCGAAACTAAAACAGCTAAGCTCCCTTGTTAGCAGAAATTTGCTTTCAGATAGAGCGGCCGTGTGTCAGGAGGGAATATATCATAAATCGTTCTGTATGGCACACACTTATCGTTCCAAAGCAAAAGCCTGACACTTTAGTGCAATCCCAAGTGCTCCTTTCGCTATCTAAACAGCTTTTTCGAGCCCAACAATGCCCCAAACGAATGGTGCCCAGGTCTAGGGGAAACGTGCGCTAAATAGACGCTAACATCCACCGGCCCCAATCATAATTGCTTGATGGCAACATTACTCATTTTGACAAATTGCCAAATGATCGGGCACGCGATATCGCGTTACGTTCACGCTAATATCTACAATGGGGCCCCATATAGTCGGCCGCCGTCGCTGTCCGGTGTCGTGTGCTGGGCAAATGTGAGCAGCTCCCCGATTTACTATGCGGCTCCGTAGAAAACGTAGAAAATGCTCAGTGATCTTAAGCCTCACATGTGAGGAACTACATAGCAGTTGCCCAGAAGGCATATTATTATTTAAAACGCTAAAGCTGACTGCGATTCTTGCTGCAATCGTGTGAAAAATAGGTAATTATCACTTCATGGCCAGGTAAAGTACGGAACGGGCCCCTGTTTATGCTCCTGCGTGGGCCTAAGATACATAGAACCGTGCTGGGAACGTCTTGTATCTGTCGTGGCTCAATTCAGTAGCCGCGCGGCGAATGTTGTGGCGATTTGTCATTCCCATTTCGACAATTATTCATTACATGACCCGGACCAAGACGCGGGTTATCCTAACCGAATGTTGTAATAGCTTCTTCCTCCGATAGACGGCGCGCGCAGCTATATAGCATAGTACTTGCGCACTGTTTGAAGGGCATAATTTCTTGCACCGTTAGTTGCTCATAATGGCGCACATTATGTCAGCTGTGACCCTTCTGGAGATTACCTCGCGGCGTCTTGAACTTTTCCCAGAATATACGCGCCACACGGTCGCTCAACGCGTATATGTGTCGAGCGAAGCTGCATAATCGCGGAACACTATCACCGTCATTATCTGCCTCTATCCAATATGTTGTCTTGTCTGGTTGTCTGGTTGTCTGGTATAGTGCTTGGTCGTCATCATATTTAAGCGATTCGCCACAGTCTGTCCGGACGTATTCTAGCTACGATGACAAGATGTGAAATCGATTTGTGGCCTTTCTTCACGTTGTCACGCAAATTTGCCGTTTGTATAGAGGCTCTATGGAAGGAAAAATCAAGAAATCGCTGAATATGTAGCAATTCAACATCCCGCTGGACTTATACCTACTCCCAGCATATTCCGCGAGAGATGAGGTGTCCGAAACGTCGACGATGCGGTCATCAAAGCGATTTTCAGACGATAATCGAGAACTGACTGAGCCACCTTCTTCTTCGGCTAGAAAACGCATCCGCCTGGCAATCGGATTTTATAGCTAAAATTTGCTCAATAGGCGTTTAATTAAGATTTTATTGTATATGACGGCGCTCTCAGGCAGAAAAATGCAATGCTAATTTGCTTCATTGGTTCTCCATCGTCTTCTCACACCGATCTAAGTCCATTCCGCCGCGGCTAAAGGAGTATTTCTTCGTCTCAGTAAGCAACTTAGGTGCTGCTCGAACTGCGGTTGTAAAATAAATTAAGGACCATTTCGACGGCCCCTAACTTCTCGAAGTGTGAGCCAATTACCCTATAGAAAAAAAATAAATAAATTCCCAGAGTGTCTCTGGTGCCAGTCGAGCTCCACTGATTGCCCTTAACTCTTAAGAAATTAACAGGCGGCGGCGTTAAGCTCGTTTTGCGCAACAAGAAATAATTTTACCTTGCTAGTTGCAGCCATCTAGAGCGCCTCCACGCCCACAAAAAAACAGGGACGCGTAAAACTTTATGAAGTATGTAATTACATTCAATAATGGGACTTCCGTTGATAAGTAGAAAGTAGAATGCTTCAAAGAAGCCAGAAGGACAAGAACAAGCAGACCCTATTCATTTATTTATTTATTTTTTTATATCTACGTGCATTTCTCAGCACTGTCCATTTACGTGGCATCGCAGTAAATCAATCTGAGTCTGCTAAAATACACCAGCACCTGACATGCAGAGAAGATTCAAAACTATTAATAGTAACTGGCTAACATGCCTGCGATAAATGACTTGTCGTAAAAAGAAGTTGAATGAATATCATGCTACTGAATTATTTTATTTCCAACTACAACTTATCCCAGACCGTGAGGAGAAAAGCCGGATTATTGGTACTTAGGAGCACTTTATTACCCGTACGAATGGTTAAAGTAATTATTTAACTTCAACATTGTTGCCTTTAAATCAAAATTTTCAATAGACTTATATTTCTCCCATAATTTTCATTACTACAACTGTCAACTATTATATATTCCACTAACATCGCGGTAACATCGCGGAAACATTCAATCTTATAGGTTTAGATATAACGAAAATGCAAAAATTTCACTTTATACCTTTATACAACAATTTGTGCAATAAATAAAATAATTTGATCTAAACTTAAAGACATTTCACCCATTTATTGCAATTTAGTAATTTTACTTTAAATGTTTCCTTTTAGGGTTTTAGTTAGAAGATTGATCTAAAATGCAATTTCTGCAGGTTAATTTAAAAAAAAAAACTCTCCTCTTAGGACCACAAATTCAGCTTACAAAGGTATACTAATCAAAAACGGCCCTGAGGTTCGGAACCTTAAAAAAGATTTAATTTCGATCGATAGATTTTTGAAGAGATAGCATTTTAAAGATCTGAAAAAGAAACCTTAAAACAATTGTTGAGACTCCAACATGCAGACCATCAGCATTTTTAAAACACTATTATACAAAATTCAACACTTTTTTTTGTAGTTTGTATAAAATGTATCTTTTTTATTTGTTTAATGATAACTAATTAGGTATAGTAACATTAAATATACGTTTATTTGCATCACGTCATATTTTTGAGAAAAATAGAATGAAAACTAAAACATATTTGATAATTAAAATAAAAAATATCACAAGAGCTCAAATGAAAGCCTAAATCTTTAATTAGATACATATATGAAATTAAAAAATTCCATAGCTCTTACTAAACGTATTAAGGAAGTAGTTTTTCACGAGCGTGAGCTACTTATGATTTTTATTCACGATGAATTGTAAGAAGTAATTGGTTAACAGATAAAAGTGAAATTCATAAAGTATTTTGGAAAGCTGTAAAGACTTTAGTATAATACATAGTATGTATAATAACTAAAAATTCAAACTTTAATTAGAGTGAGCTACATTACTGCCTGCTATATACAATAATCCATGATTTTGCAACGAACTTTTAAAAATGTTCAAAATACGTTAACTTGTACTCTTCAAACCTATTCTTTTTCAAAAATGTGACGTGATGTTATATTTTCGTATATGAATTCGTAGCCAAAAAAAAATTATGAAAGCAATGAGATTAAAAGATTATATTTTTTTGAAATTATTAATTTCTAATGCGAATATCTTTTCGTAGAGTGTGCATAACTCTTCCGAGGAAATGCAGAATTCTAAAACCAAAAAAACATTGAAAAACCGGTTGAAAATTTCCATTCAGATTTAACCCAAGAAAAAAGGTGAACAAGCCGCTTTGGAGCATATCTTGAGTCTCGACAACGGCAGAAAAACTTCCTATTAAATGCGATAAGATCCTTGAAGAAAGGCCCCAGCCCTTAAGATTTATGCGGCCGCTAAAGTCAATATTTCGTTCGTTATCGAGCTGCCATCTGGCCGTTGCAGGCGCACGAGGTAAATCCCTGGCTCGAATTTTTCATACTTTCCAACTTGGCAAATGGCAAAAATTTCCCCTGTCATTTGATGAAAAATGCTAAGCCACACATTTCTAATTTCCTCATGGCGAACAGCGCTCCGTTTGAATGAAATCGAAAATGACACCGCAAAAAGACGGCACCGAAGACGCAAAACGGCGATCGTGAAACGTTCGGATCCGCGGAACGGGGGGGGGAGGCCAGAGGGCGAACGATGCGGATCCGAAACATGCGCGCGGTGCGGTGTACGTGCAAAACGGCGGGGCAAAAAACGGCCCGGACTAAAATTAATAGACACACTATCTCGCCGGAGGATCTTAATGACTGCTACAAGATGTCAAGATGGCTATCGTACAGAATCTCGGTGCCAATATCAAGCGGAAGGGACATGTTAACATTCACCTCGGTAATGGGACATTAATTACCGCTGGATAAATGCAAATCCGAGCCGATGGTCTGCGTTAGAAAACTACAAATGACAGACGACGAAGGGATAAGACGATCGCGCCACAACCCCCCCGCCACTGGGATGCTGGGGATGGACCTGCGGCTGTATCAAACAATTTTTATTTGATTCTAGCCGCGAACCGGATGTCAGGGACACTGCCAGACGGACGATTATAAAGAGGAATCCGCCCACAATAACCAACCTTTGGAACGCGCCTGATGCATCAAAATTTTCCGTTTTACCAACGGTATACCAACGGTCTACCAACGGTACATGCTACAGTTGCAGTATAATAGAAAATGACTACCGCAAAAGGGAGCAGTAGCTGCTAGAACAATGCAACTCCGGGTAGCCGCTCGCGATCTAGCTGCAATATTTTTTTTTTTTATAGGATGCTAGAAATCTGCATCTGCCCTGGCATGGCGCCGAGATTTTTCACCGCTCATCGAAGATAGTGAGAGGCGGTCCAGCACCGGCAGCAGCCACAGCAGCACCACTTAGAAGGCCAATTACAGGAAACAAAGCCCCCGGGGTGCAGCTAAGAAAGCAACCTGCGCCTCCTCTGTAATTTACAACTTTGCAGGTGGTAGGTCTCGGCTAAATTGCGCATATTTAAAGTGGCCGGATCCACTTCGGGATTAATGAATGCCGCTGCACTTAGGGTAATATCATGCAATTTGCCGCGATTCAGGGGGTGCTGATTGCCCTCGGCCCTTCAGACCTATTTCCTGTGCCGCATGGCGCTTAGTCTTCCTTCAATTTGTCAATAATCCTCGATAACACTGCGAAAAAATAGTAAACCAAATAAATAAAAACGAAGACGAAAACCAGTCAAGTGCGTGTCGTACACGCATTAATTAGAGGTTATGTAGCTTCAAAGATTGCAAATTTAGGAAATTTCCAAACTAACAAGAATTTCATAATGACCATAAGAACACAGAGAGAAAAAACATTGTAAAATTTACAAAGTGAAATTGTAAAATCTAAAACTAGCCATATTTTAACCAAAATGCCGTCATCTTACAACATAATTTTAAAATATACCTAAAGATGATTGAATCAGCGTATTAAATTTTAATATCTACCGCCCGGCTGAATAATAATTCATTGGTATTTTTTAAAATCTGATTGTAAAATTTACCGCCTTTTTACATTTACAAATAAAAAAATTCGGTTGTAAAAATTACAACTTTTCCTTAGATTTAAAAATCTTTTCTTTGTTTCAAACACACCGAGAATAAAACGCAATGCTAATTTAATATTATTTTCATATTAGAAAAAAATATCATATCATTTTTAAAATAATTCCTGTTAATTTGATATTAAAAATGATACTTTAAAGCGAAAAATGTCAAATTGGTAATCTTCAATATAGAAAAAGAGAAAAGATCTGGTTACTCATAAACTTCCAGGCCGTACTTGTAAGGATAGATCAGCGGTAGAGGTGCCAAGGTTCCAATTCGGAGGTCCCGGGTTCAATCCCAGCCAGAGGAGAATTAACTTTCTAAAAAGACATTGGAATCCGTAGCTCGGTGGGTAGAGCGGCCGCTTGCCAATCCGCAGGTCCCGGGTTCAAATCAAACCCACCCAAAGATTACTTTTTTTAATTTCTTAAAATTTACAATTAAATTGTTAAATTTACAATATTTTCAATAATAAAAACAACGTATCAATTTTAGTTTTAACAAATACAATGTTTTGTAGTTTTTAAAATTTGGTTTTTGGCTCATAATCAAAGACGAAAATTTTAAATTCTACACCCACAAACGATTGATTCTAAAAATTTTTTCTCTGGGTGAACTTCTACAACAAAACTACTTACCTACATACAATACCAGACAAAACCATTAAAAAACCTGTATACATTTACCGGATTTATATTCTTAAAAAACGCAAAACATAATAATTTTTAAGTTCTTTGCCACCACTTAAATGATATTCCATTAATATTGGAACTCATCCATTTAGTTTTTAGGAGCGCCTTTTGTTTATAACAAACTGCTCAATTTCCCAAATTTGTCAATTAATTATTATACGTTATTATCTCTCCATTCTAATTTCAATTTATTTAGTCCAGCTGTAATGTATTTATTTATTTTTAAAATAATTTTGCACATAACTGCAACATAATATGTTTATGAAAACAAAATTTTAAAAATGGCTATGAATGCTTAGACTTAACAAACATTACGTTTAAAGATTGAAACAAAGCCTTTTTTCAGACTAACCATCTCGAACTCCCATAGTAACGATCTCCCTGTTGGATCAATATTTTCCTACTGACCAATAACTTCTTAATTAATTTTAAATGTTATTTGAACACGAAATGTATGTACCTAGATAATATCAGCCCAAATCATACATGCATGTTTAATCTACATAGTTAGAAACAAAAAACTAGAGGCAAAGAAATTCTGATTGATTTTAAGTTTCATCAGCCATCAAAGACTCAAGCGTGGGATTATGTCATTATTTTAGTTTTTTATCTATTTCTTCTGGCAAATGCTTTAGAACCTTTTAATTTTAACCCTTTCAAAGTGGTTATAAAAACGTCCCAAAACAAAAGTTGTTTGTAAACAATTTAGAAATAATTCTTTTTCCGAAGCTAGAGAATTCATATGTGTAGCTAACACTCTATTAGGTTTAATGAAAATGAGTAATTAGTGGTTTTCGAAGAAGCGTTATTTAGGTCGATTTAAACTTAAAAAATTATGCAATCTTTAAAATTACCTGTAAGTTTGAAAATTGGATGCTCATTTAATTGTTGCGTCACGAATCCCGATACTTGAAGTTTAAACTGCAAGCAGGCCATCTCTACGCAACCAAAGGCTCTTGAAACTTTCATGTATCTAAGATCTTATTTTAAAACAAACTCAGATATCTATGTAGCAGTTTTAAATATTATTAAGATTTTATTGAGAATTAATTTTAAATTAAATTATAAATAATTTTTATGAAAAGAAGCACAGAGAAAACTTGTCCATGTTTGCAACGTTTTGAATATTTTAGACTAGCCTGCGTGGCCCACTATACAGAAAGGAAAGTGTCACATATCCGAGAAAAACAGATATAATAATTAAAATCAACAAAAGTTAGAAATACCTTGTAATTTTTGAAATTACACTTGTCAAAAGTCGCTGAATTTTGACATTGAGTTCACAATTCAATGTTGGGTTCTAGCTCAGAGTTGTACCAGCGTAGCGGACGAGACGACCGACTTCTCCCGGAATATGTAGTAAAATTTGTTTTACCGCATGTTTAGTGACTTCCTACATATATTAAAAAATCAGTGAACTCCTACCTGCCCGCCACTTATTTATCTCAATTTGGGAAATTTATCATAGACTGACCCACATAATAATATGAGTATAAAGCCTGCATGTATAAATCATATTTTACCTTAAATTAGACAGAAAATAATTTATTTATAAATTCTACTTCTACAACTTATTAGTTAAAGGCTATAAAGTATATAAACTGTTTTCGTCCAACCATCCACCGCATTCGCGCGGTTGCTGGTTGGTTATTTGCTTTGATAATTGCGATCTAAAAACGAGATTGAGTGGGTACGCGACATACCCACAGGTCTGCACCTTCGTCGCGGCGGCATCACGATGATCAGCAACGGCCTAGTCGCGGAATTGTTATCGCTGTTGCCTCCTTGTCTCCTGGTCCATCTCGAGGAAACGCGGCGACGTTGATGTGGCCCGCGCGGTTGGTATGTGGGTGCTACTACAGCGCCCCCTTTAGCCCCCCGCGGATGCGCAATGAGTTTGAAATTGCCATTTCGACAAATTGCATGCCGCAAAACTACAAAGGGCTTGAGGCACTCACTTTCAATTCTACGTGGTCTTCTTGGTCTCTGCCTGACGATCGCAATCGAGACGGATGGATTGCCGGTTGGCAACGTCTTGGCAGATCTTAGGGTTATTGGGCCTGCCGCGTGCACTACTTTTCGCGGCTGAGGGGGAGTGGGTCAGGTGTCTGTTTCAGGGCAAACTGGCGCATTCTAGCAGGCACGATTTCGCCGGTGAGTTTTCACTGTAAAACATAAAAGATGCAAAAAACAAGAATTTGCATCAACAATAGAAGTGAAGCAGTTTTGTGAGCCCCTTCAGGTTGAATTTCTACCAGAGGCCGCACGTGAAACGGTCGCGCGCGACAGGTGATAAGTTTTCGTGAATATGCTCAACGCAACGCAAAACTGATAATGCAAAAACTCTCTTCCCGCACAGGTGCCAATTTGGTTTCGATTTCCAATCAAGTGGCCTAGAGGTGGTCACTGTCGTTGGCTGCCGCAAACGGTAAGTCGATTGTCTTCAGCGGCCTCTTAATGTCCGTCCTCCTTGCGGCAGCGCTGCAACACCGCAGTCGTGAGCTTATTAGGACTTTATGAGGCAATAACTCAGCACCTTTTAATGCTGCGAATGTAATTCCATTTGGACGCTTTTCCAGAGTCCGCTTAGACGCTGCTACAACGCGCACCGCGGTTACAACGAAGACGACGACAAACCGCACAGCAGCCAAATATATTTTTTTTTCGACTGCGATCGCGACGCGGTGAAACTCTCGCGCGTCTAATACATAGTTACAAAGCGTGACAGCCAAAGTGTGTGATCTATTGTCGCACGAACCGTGATCTTCCTTAAGTAGGCGAATTCTTAGCGAAATTAATTGCGCTCAGTCGAATTTATGGCCGTAAGTAGATCAGGCGAAGAGAAATTGCTTTATGACTACTACGATCCTGTTTGCATTAAGCCTTGCCTAGACTCTAAGACTCTAAGAGAAAGTTACTTTTTACTATCTGCTTTAGGACACCGCGGAAAAAAAACTCAAATGCTATAAACTTTACGCTTTTACTATGACAAATTGTTAGTAAACATTGCATGTTATTGTTTTGTCCATTACAGAACCGAATATAGGTCGGCAACTTTTTCTTTAAAGATCATTATAAGAGTTTACAGTTTCCTAATTATCTCGCAACCTTTATTCCGATTAGGTAGTGAAAAATTACTAAAACTATTCAGAATACTCTCTACTAAACGAAGAAAGTTACCACCAATTTTTGTTAGGAGAATTCCACATACATAGGTCCGGACAAATATATAAATAAAACTTTAAAAAACAATTAAATAAAAAAAATTTCAGTTCGTATTTTACTCTAAATAAACTAAGGAAGTTCGTCAATAGCTTTAATAAAAATAACTACATATATTTATATAAACATTACCACATTAAAATATAATGAAGAAATCCGAAAACTTTGATGTCCGAAGGACCCCATCTCTATAATAGCTCAGCTTTTATTCTGTACCAAAAATGAAAAAAATACTATACGGCGACACATAGGACGCTCTATCCTTGTTAATTAGCATTCAATTTTGAAGGTTTTCGTATTCACTAGAATAGTGTATAAAAATACACAATGTATGATGATAGGTAGTTACAACCATTAACTTTAATTTTTAGCGCATTATCTGAAATAAATCTATGCAATAAAGCGTAAATAAATTAATTTCTTTAGACATTTTGATTTAAGATGATCCAGCTTGGAGTATTTCGTGCATATAGCGAAGCATTTTTCTAATTCTAAAAAGTTTAGGCTTAATGGTGTTAACTAATAAATAAATAATAATAATAATAATAATAAAAATAATTCCAATCTATACTTTACACTATCTTTATTTTTTAAGAAACTAATATTTTGCTGAATACTGCAGGAGTTTTCTATGTCTTTGGGACGATATAAACCCAAAAAATTCATTTCGTACACGAAAGACAATTTCCATAAATAAAAATAATTGTTTGATTACTCGAAATTTCTCCCTACTTAAATATAGTTAAAGAGGGGAGTGCTAACACTTTCCTGCGTAATAAATAACGCCGGACGGGCCGCGATATTCCCAGGAGATTCGAAAAGGCCCGAAGAAGGCCTGCCGAGTGAAATATGAAAGATAATTGCTGGTGCCATCAGTGAAATTGATTCTGTCAACATTAACCGTACCTTGGCGACGGGGGTCAGCAGCGAAACGAAATTGCATTCGCCATCGTATCCTTAGGGGTTACTTTCTGTTCTCATACGGATCTCGACGGAAACCGCGCGCGCGGCCTGAGAAAGACAATTTTTCTAGCCGACGATAGTCCGATACTAGAGAAGAGACAAGCGCCTTACTGACCACAGTCGCGCAGACGCGGACGCCTCCGAGCGGGAGACGTTCCGAGGAGGTAAGATGTTCGAAAATGCAATAAAACCCAAAAATTGCCACGATCCAGCAACAAGTCAGTTTTTAATTACAGCGCGTGATGCGATAAAGTGGATTTCACTTCTTCCACCCCTTCGCAGCCGGACCTCGGCCCCGTCTTCTTTGTGGCGCGACGGCGTGGCCCGGCTCGACGCGCAGCTAGAAGAGGTTTGTTCGTGCATAGTGCGCAATGCGCCGGGGGACGGCAATCTTAGAGCGACTGTGAGCCTTCAGCAGCCCATAAATGCTCATATGCGCACGAAAAATTAATTGCAATATGTCTTTTCACCTGTCAGCGTGTCACTCAGCACAAAAAACAAGACTCCTACGCATCACAAGAGGCGCCTTTCTGCAATTTGCATGTCGGCCCTCGTCTTCTTGCGCCCCTTCTCGCCCCTGAGGATGAATTTTCTATCGAAAGGAGCTGGTCTTGCGTCGCACTATCGCAACGCATAAAAATTCAATTAAGCCGTACCGGTGACACCTCGATCGTAACGGGACATGCGCGCTCTTTTCCAAGCCCTTAATGTGATTACATTTAAAAATTAAAATAAATTCAGCGTGGGGCGATTCGTGGGATTTATTAAGCATTAACGACAAATTTCAAAATTTACGACTTTATCTCGATCCAACCGAGGAGACTAATTAATTGGCGGCAATAAGGCGCGAAGGTACCGTGCGCCCGGCGGCCAGTTATGCCCAACAGGGCTCGACATAACGGTAACTCCTTGAGGAGGACATTTTATTTTTTTTTGCATGCGGCGGCGTGACCGAGCATGCTGTTAACTGGGCAATCAAATTGGTCCCGAAAGTCATGCAATTTTCTTGTACTGCATAAATCGTCCCCTTTTAAAAATGAAAGTTAAATTCTAAGTTATAAGGTAAAGGTATAACGGCGCGCCCGGCCATTTGGTCAATGGCTGCTATCTTGGGTCTGTCCGTTAAAAAAGGCAGACAGAAAGCTTCTGAGGTGAATAAATTTTCGTTAAGAGCGGACATGCGGTAAATCAGCGGACCAGCGGTGTCCTCGCAAAATACGATCATTGCATTAACGAAAACTGGTGACATATTTACCCACAACAACATTGCGTCTGCGGTCAGGCATTTACCAAATTACAGCGATTTGCAACGACTTTAGTAGAGGTTTGTATGCAGGTAAGGAATTTTTCTGTAGACGGATTAAAAATACAGTTTTATTTAAGTGCTCCGTTAATCATCTTAAATCGCCGCCACCGTCTTACCACGGTTCATTTTTTGAGTAATTGAATTAGCCAGCTGGTCTTCACTTCTGTTACATAACCAAGGATTATTCAAAAGTTCATAAATTTTAGACCTCCAAATTTACTACCCTTCAAATCTTGGTCTATTTAATATTAATCTGATCTCCGCATTTTATTATGAAGACATAATGTATTTTTAATTAACGTATAGCATCAAAAAGCCAAACTTTCTTCTCATACGTCTAGTAGTTATTATTTTATACGAAAATTTTAATGGGCCTTTTTATTAAAACCATTCGAATCGGAGAGCTTACAAAAGCCCTTTTTGGCCAAAATACCTTAATAAAGTCGCTAAATTCTCAGCAGCTCATTTCAGTAACCTTTGAATTCAATTAATTTTCTCGTTCAAAGTGGTTAAAATAATCCGATAGAAAAATTCAATCGAAATATTTTGAAGTTATGTGCGGCAAAATTTTCGCTTAATTTATATATGTATATTATTAAACTAATTACATTCACCATATGATTGCTTGGAGAATCATGCTTCTAGTAAAATGTTTAATTTTGTGGTTAGAGTTAAAACTTGTTCACACGACCTCTTTTACCACAATATGCGAATATGTACTTTCTAAAAAAAAATCCTCATTCAATATCAATCAGTTACTTTTCCGTTGTTAGGTACTACATATGTAGTTGTCAAAAAAATTTGGAGGAAATTTCTTTTAGAAAATTACGAAATTAATTAAGTTTGTATACAATATAATAGTAGGTACACTAACAATCAAGCGGTCTTAAAAGGTCCTTTACTCGTTTGGCGTATATTTCATTTAGCGATCCAAAAATCGTTTACTTTGAATTTTTGAAATGATTAGTATGCTCTCAAATTTTAAACTCTAAGGAAAATATTTGAAGATTTTGATTTTAATTGTGTAAAACTTTAACTTTTTGTTCGGTATGAAATTACTGGTTACCAATTAAACACTTTATTGAGAGGAACATTACAGCGGTAAAACTGAGTTCTAGACCGATCGATCGCTCTCAGGAGCTACCGTGTTACCGTAATTGTACTAAGTGTACTAAACTTGCAAACGAGGATCGGTCGATCTATACTCTTCACACGATTGATACGGGGTGAGTACCTTTAACTTATTTTAAGAGCTTTTGGCTAGCTAATTTTTCTTTTTAGGAAACTGCATCGGCTACAATTGAAATTAATAAGATATGTCTTTATTTATTTTCGAAATTCGAATATTTCGAAAATCTAAATGCAAGACTGAATGTCTTGAAACTTTTAATTGGAATTAAGTTGTTTTTTTAATTAATTCAAAACTTATACATAAATACTTCGAAATGAAATCATTTTATGCAGTTTTTGTTGGTAAGTCCGTGAACTCAATTTGTTGCGAAATTGTAAACATAGGCAAAATTATTGTCATGCATTTTTAAATACCTATTTTATGTATTTGTATAAATTAAAGTATCAATTTTAATAAATCATAACATAGTTAAAACCTCCGTGTTGTATTTGATTTCTACTGTGCCGGTCTCAAAGAATCTTTAAACACAAACAAAGGGAAAACGAAGAATTCTACATATATTCTAGAGCTTGTTATAATCTATCAGACATTTATGCAGTCAGATTTTTCGGCTTTAAGTCAATGATCTTTATCAATTTATTCATAACTCTAATTTCTTTCAACCCAGAATTTTCTTTTATAGATTTTTATGAATGATTTCAATAATTGTACAGGTTATTTCGCTTAATGCTGCAAATGAGACAATATGTATTATATCATTTAAAAATTACATTCCCCACGAATGTTACTTCTGTCGCAACTGGGACATTTTCACAGAAGGAATGTATTTCATAATTCCGTAGAAAAATAGTCCAAACAAACATTCCCCGAGGGAGTTATTTTGTAACAAACAGAGTGCGAAAATGTTTTGGGATCTGACCTCGATTGAATGTTTTCTGCAAAGTTACGTAAAACTTCGTGCGGTCCCCTTAAAGTAAACATGTTCCATTTTTTTTAATCTATTGGTTAGTTGGTCAAGTTATCTCAAATTATCGCGGTGCCATCGCAGCCAGGAACTGTGTTTTCTTTAAGAAGATGCCTCGCTTTGAGGTGAAAAAGTGACCCCTGAAAATGCATTAGTCGTGTCCACAAAGATCCCACACAAATCGAAGCCTGACAAATGTCCAAACTCATTACCGCCTACTCGCGTCGACGGCGGCGGCGATTGGACGCGGGGGATACCCCTGCGATTGCTTTCACGACTCCTTCCACACTCAATTTGTCCGCGTCAATTTCCATTCATCGAAATTTTTCCTCGGCATCAATGTGGGAAAATATTACCCAAAGATTTTGTTTTTATCCCTTTTTGGACGCACGTCAGTGCCGCAGCTAGCCAAATGCTGTCGTTCGGTTTGCCGCACCGCGCGCCGCCCGCACGCCAACACGCCGTGGCCAAGTGAATGCGTTAGCGGTAAAAGGTGCGCGAAAACGAGCAATTTTCCGACGTGATGTGAACACGATGTCCGAGTCGCGGAGCTTTTGATTAATCGTGCAACACCACTTGGAATCAATTGAACGAGGAAAATAATCGGCGGAAACTTATCCCAGCCTGAATCGCACTTACCTGGCCCGTTCAGCCGCCTCCGCACATCGCGGTCGCGTCGGACCGCAAGACGCGACTCGCGAGCTGCGCCTGTGTCACCGCGAGGAGATTTTTTGTAGTTCGACGGAGAGGCGGCGGCGTGACGGACGATTGCACCGGCCGTCGCGTCCTCGTCACTTCCATCGCCGTCATCGGGCGCTGGCAGCGGTGCCGCGGCGGCATTAGCGGTGGCGGCGACGGCAGCGGCAGCGGCAGCGTCAACGGCATCAGCACCCGGGCAGGCCTGCAGCCGCCGCAAGGAGAGGTGTGAGAATCAAATGAAGGCGCACGCTATCTTGATTAATTGACCGCCGTTGACAAGTGTTGAGTAATGAAATTCTAGTCTTCGCCCAGGCGAAGGTGCTTAATGGATTGCGAGACACACGGAGACTCCGGGGCTCGCTGGGGCCCCTTTTAAGCGCCGACTTGTTTGTAGTTTGTTCCGTTGAAAGTAGCTGAATTAATGGATTAATTAGGAAAATTGCCTCGGAAAGTCGATCTGGAGGAGGTGGGCCAGCAGATTCTCTTCTTCTTCTTCTGGCTTTCTCTGGATTCGACCGAGAGGGAAAGTGTCCCAATGATTTCATGGTCGCTTTTATCTTTAACTCAGATGTAGCCACTGCTGCAGAATAAATAAGGAAGTAATTTAGTTTAATTTTCAGGGAATTATTACTTGTTTAAGAGGTTTTAAATCACGTTAAAGAAAATTGAAACATTTTTCAAGTTCGAGAAACTTAGTTGAAATATTAACTATACCTACCTACATGGGAACAAATCCTTTAAGAAAAACTCTTCATCTTATTCATCTTATATTTTTCTCTATTATTATCTTAATTAGAAGTTCGTTGGAATATGCTTTTCTATGTAGGCTACCGCCCGATAGAAATTCGAAGTGTGAAGTATAAGCGAAGGGATCTTGTAACAGTATCAATGTCATTCTGCATCAAAATAAAAATGAATGCTATAGCCACATCCGCAAAGTGTTAACTTAACTAAATTCTAGTGATATCCGTACACCGTTCGTACTAGATTTTACTTTAATTTTGGTTTTATCATTAGTTTTTGTAGTGTAATTTAGGATTACTTAATAATAGGTACTCAAAAAGTAGTAAACTTTTGAACATTTTTTAGTTAGCTCGCCAAAATAAATTTCTTGATCCGCTCTGGCGCCGTGAGACAGGAAGACGTTTCTATATAATAATAAGTAATCGATCAAGTAGCAATTAATAAGCTCTTCTTATGTCATCTACGACGATAGGTGCAATCGAAGTGCACATAAATCGTTCGAAGCTGGTCTACGCGCCTTCGCCTCTATGGAAGGGCAGAATCCAGAATCGATAGGTCTCCAGCGATCGCGCTCCGACCACCGCCACTCGGAGCGATATTTATGATGCAGCGCGTCGTTTGCATTGCATTTTGGTGCCCTTAGGGCGTGCTGTTGCCTAACTGTATCATGTGGAAATTTTCTAGTTAAGTACCCCCGAAGGGCACCGTCCGTGCATCCGGACCCGTGCTGCGTAAGCGTATCGCGCCCGTCTTGCGCGCCGCGCCGCCAGCGAGCAAAAACAGTAGTTTAATGAGTGGTGCGATGGGTGCCCGCTCTGGTTTATGGATTTCTTAAGGCGCTATTTTCGCTTACCTCATCGATAATTTCTTCTAAATGATATGAGTCAAAGGAGCGGTTGGTGACCTATCACCTTCCTTATACCTTAAGTAAAAGCAGCGGTAGTTGCACGATAGCATTTTCTCTGTTGGATGGTTCAATAATTTCTAAAGACCTCTAACACTCTCCAGGTCCAGACTTTCTTCAGAGAGATCATGTTTCTTCTTGGAGCATTCCTTCCTCAATTTTTATCTGCTTTTTATATATATATATATTTTTTTTTTTTTGTAAAATGCGCTTAGACACGGAAGGTGGAAAATAAAATGCGATCTTTTCACCGGGAAAAAAAGTGAAAAGGTACAAGATTCCGCCAAGATTCCTGCCACCTGAGAAGTGTCACTAACAAGACGTACTTATCTGCGCCGACGTAAAAACAGAGTCGCACAAAATGCACCGCTGCACCAGGTGTAATTTAAGAAATTGGCAAGCTTGGCCTCTTGTTAAGCAAATTCCAACCATGGCACCTTCTAAAACGGGGCAGGGGTACCCAGGGGTTTCCTATTTTTACCCGTTCGAAACCCACGAAGGCCTGAGATTATTCTACCAAGGAAGTGACTGCGCTGTCGCTTTAAGCTCAAATCTCATGACTCTGGCGAACAAAAACCTCTCAACCACGGAGGCAAATCGTTCGCTTCCTTTTTAAATTCTTGGGGCCCACTTAATGCCCATCACACGACCTTTTGATTGATTGACAACGTCGCCGGGGGCATCCTTTATTCAGTCCGATTTACAAAGCAAGAGGCCGTGCTCGGAAGAATTTCTCGGTCAAGTCCCCGAAAAAGGTGTTAATTCACGGCCGCGGAATGCAAATGCACGGCGAGGAGGACTGTTTTACTTTTTACTTTTTTTTTTTTTTTACTTTATTTTTCGATTTTATTGCTGCCTGCTTCTGTGTCCGCGGTTTGTGGCGCTGCACTGCAGCGAAACAAACCCCGCGGGCGCTTTTGTGTAGAGCAGTTTGAGCCAGCGTTAGCCCTGACAAGTGAATATTGGCGCCATATGAAAAACAAGTTCAAGGTAGGTTACCTGCGCTGCTGATACCGCCGCAACCGCACCGCGCCACCGGCTTTTATTTTCCACGATGTCACGCTGATAATTGCAGCCGCGATTCCGTAGATTCGGTTCTGCGGTCCCGCAGGCGTCTTAAGTGGGTGCCTTATCCGATTAGGTAAGAGGAAGCGGAGAGAGTTCTACTCACTGCAGAAGCCAACAGTCGTTGGCCTACAAAATGGATTTCGTTTCGACGCCTCGGGAAGGATTTAATAACGACGACAGTGGCTAGATGAGCATTACTAGAAATGTTTCCGGGTGAGTTATGCTGAAATTTAATTTCTTAAATCGAACAGGTAATCTCCTAAGGCCAATAGGATTTTGTTGATCTACGAAAGGCACTAGAAAGCAGCAGCATTCTAGCACAATTCGTGGGAGGATGCAAGATTTGGATTCCATAAATCCGGAAATTAATATTCATTTAATGTTCATAATAACAACACTTTGAGGAGGTTGTGTAATTTTCTATGGAATTAATTTGTAGAAACCCAAAACTTAAGACCAGGACAAAGTTGGTAAGATATCATAGATTTTTTTCTTCATTTTCAACGACAAATCGATAGACCAATATATTTGAAATTTTGTACATTAATTAACTGAGATTTAAGGAATAGAAAAAAAAATTTTAATCATTTATTATTATAATGGCGTCCTTTATTAATAAATTAATTTATTGAAATGTGTAAAAGATTTTTTCTTTGAATGTGTGAAAGAATTCGGAGTTTTTTTTCATATATTTGTACATGTCCACATATGTATATATACATATATAATTTTTTTAAACAACCTTTCGGGCAGTCCGAAACACAAATTTCCAAATTACTATTACAATAATTGTAAACCTATTGGCTATCGTCTTCAAATATACTGAAGGTGCTGTAAAAGTTTCAAGTGAATCGATTCAGTATATGATATTGTGGATACCAATTTGAAAAAACATGGTTTCGAGAAAAACGGGTTTAAAGTTTTGGGTCACAATTAATAGCCCTTAATTTTACGAATTTTTAAAAACCGTTTTGCAGGCATATTTTTGAAGGTTATTAAAATAACAAAATACAAAACGAAAAAATCGATCTTTTCACACCGTCACTACGGAATACTTAAGGAAGTTAATAATTAAAATAATGAAATAATTAATCGCTTATATTAAAGATGGAGTTTCTTAAACTTAAGAAAAATAACTTTCATTAAATGTTTAAAAAGGTATTTAGTATCGTACCTATTTAATGTCAATGTTCATTGATTTTAGAGGGTTTTCGTAATTTTTAGAAAATTCTTTCTTTTCTGTATCAACATATACAAAATCAAGTTCATTCGTATTTTTCTAAAAGAAATTTCCTAAAACAACATCTTTTCTAATTGGATTTATAACTTTACAATGCATGTAAAGGCTCAAGAGTCAAGCCGCATAAAGTAAAATTTCAATTGGCTCCGCAAAGCAAACATTTGACTCAAAAAAAAAAATTAAACATCCCGCCACGCAACTGGATGGCGGTGATTCAAATATGGTGGATTTGCCACCCACATAATGTCGCGTTTGTGGAGAGCTGTTAGCGACTTCGCTTCGCGGCAGCGTGGTCCGCAACTACAAAAGGCTGAAAAGGCGCATGAGATCGTATCCAGCGCGCGATAATTGTAATCTTGTTAGCACATAAATTTCAGATTAAGTTGTTAATTTACGTCTAAATGCGGATCGAGTGCACATTAGCGCCGCTCTCGCCCCCTATCCCCGGGCGCCACAACTACGAATCGCTTCCGAGGTTTGCTTTACTTTTACTCCTTTCCCGGTGCTTCCCTACCTGTTCCCGATCCGCGAACGTCTTAGCATCCACCCACATTTCGTCTTCTCCTAGCAAGTTGCCGCGCCGACGATCGTCGCGTCGCGTCAGTCGTCGCGATCATCCGAGTCGGAGGGAATTGCTTTTCGAAACGCCTAAATTTTCACTTCTCGTTGACACGGGCATGCGGGGATCCGTGTTTATCCCAAAACTGGTCGGGCTGCAGCGTCGCGATCGTGCCGCACCTGAATCCGCGGAGGAGATAAGCGTGCCGGCGCATTCAGCATCCAGCAAAAGATAAGATTTTGATTTGAAACGACTTCCTAGGAGCAGCCAGAAGACGACCAGCCGCCAGACGTTGACGGCGGAGCATAATTGCGCGCGATCGGCAATAGACGGTATACTGACTACTGCTACTGGCGGAGATGCTGCGCCGCTGATGCTTATGCTTATGCTCATGCTGATGCTGATGTTGATGCTGATGCCGCCGCGGTGCTACTGCACGTTTTATGGAGATCATTATCAGCCAGATAGCCGGACTTAATTAAATCTGCCCAGCGAGCCGCAGCGACTCTTTGCGTATTTGCTTTAGATTTACTCAGGTGGCTAATAACTTCATTAAGTCGTTAGCTGTCAGCATAATCTCGCACTCGGCCACTCAGCTTGAGAAGGTGTTATCAGCTCGATCCCACGCTGTGATGGGCAATCATAGTTATTTTATCGTACATCGTTTTTCTATTATTTTTTTTTTCATTTAGGGAAAATTAAATAGAAAGTGAGAGTTGAATGGAACTTAAATAGGATGCCTTGTAACGAATATTATAATAAAAAGTACATAACAAACCTTTTTTTTTAAATTTTGGGATTCCGTAACTACATATCTCAAATTTATAATTTAGAGATTCGCTAAATCACAATGGAACAACATTTAGAATTTCGGGCATATTAAATTTCACAATTATTGTATATTGATTTGAAAATCAAATCTATGTTTAATAGAATAAATACATATTTGAATTTTTAAATTTTTTAAAGAAATTCAAAGATTAGGTATATGATATTTTTGAAATTAAAAATATGTGCGTAAAATTTTTAGTCTGTTCCAAGTATGCATATTATTTTTTTAGCTTTGGGCATTTTTTTGACATTGTATACGTCTTTTATTTTACTTGTTTAGATTTAAAGAATTATATTTATTTTTAAAAATTAATTTGAGCCCATAATTACGACTACAAAAAAAAATAAATAAATGTTTTTCTAAATCCAAATGACTTTCCATGCAAGGCCCCAATATATGTATAATGAATTGCTTCCGATTGATTTAAGTTTCCCTTTAAGAACAGAAAATCAAATTAGATTAATTAATTAATTATAAATTGCAGCAAATATAATATTTGATATTAATGGTAAGAAATAGTATTAAATAAATCCACATTTACCTATTATTATAATTATATGTTCAGTTACAATAATTACTAGTATCAGAAAATATTTTTAAGCTGTTGCTGTCTATTGTTTTTTTTTTTTCATATACATATTCCTAATCAAATAATGAATTTCTAAATGCCTAATATTAAAAATTAGAAATGACAGAATGTCAAACGAACTCTAAATATTTCAACATTTATTTTCAAAATTTAATTTTAACTCTAGAGTCTCCAATTGCTTATTGCATATACGTTTCGCTTTCTGTTAAATATATTATATATCTACTACAGAAATTATATTTTTGATTATATGGAATTAAATTTCGCATATCCTATTGTTATAATAACTCACCTAACTACACACAAGAATATAAAGTTGAGACGCGGTGTGCTTATAATACATAGAATTTTTAAATGACATAGTTCTTCAATATAGCAAAATCATTTTATAGACGAACATAATAAAATATTCTATCTATTCTATCCTATATGAAATGGGATTAAAAAGCAAGCCTAAATGAAATAAAAACTCAAATTGCGCTGAGTATAAATTACAAATTGAGTTTGCATGAATCTCTTCAAATATTATCAAAGTAATCTTCAGAACTACTCCTACTACATACATTCTGGAAATGTTGAAACCGCCAATACCTGAGCGAAACCAGCCAATTAATCAACCCCTTAAAATTCTTAGGGGCTAAAGACCTCTAGTAACTGATCTGACCCTGGTTGGGTTCGGCTGTGACAGATGGCTCTGACCCGCTCAGGAATGGCAGTTATCCTCCGTTCCCATCTTCGTCATCACTCAACTGTGAGTTCGAACAGAACTTCAAACGGAAAATCAGCGAAAAGAGAGCAGAACAAAAATAAAAATAAAAAATAATATTGGCAAGGTTCGAGGAATCACCTAATCTAATCACGCCCGTGAGGAACGTTGGTACAGCGCTCGCCCCGCGGCATTCGTCTCAACTAGCTGTTAGCTGCGCGCGCATTGATTTTTCTTTGGAAATTATTTTTGCCTTTTATTGAATGGCCATTGACCTTCGACATATCAAGAGATCTTCTAACATGCACAGAGTCGATATTTACGAGCGCCTCCCCTGGCCTCGACCGACCCTCTTTGGCTGGTTTGGCGCATTCTTTTTCCTAAATGCCATTCTTTTTCTGCGGGAAGACACATAGCAGTCCCCGTCATCACAGTCTCAGATTTTACCTCTGAGGTAACTTCTTAAACTATAAGACATCGCCGCGCGGCGATATACCGCCGATCCGCGGACAAAATTGCAAATGTATGGGTGGTGCAGTTTTCGAACTGAAAAACTGACTATAGCAAAAATCCCAGAGCTCTGGGGAGACAAAGAGGAGTCATAAGTCGATATATACCTTTCGGTCTCTTACTGTGATTCTATCGCTGAAAGGTACATTAAAGATGAATCAAGGGTCAGCGGGTCACTTACAACTTTTCCGTTCGTGCTCTGGATTTCATGGGCTCTAAAACATTGCAGCATTGTTCAATCGAGCCAAAGCCAATGAAGGCAGCGAAAAGATCGCGGCGCTGCGCCAGGGCTAGCTCCTCTAGAACACGTTGGCTAGACCGCGCAAGATAACGCCGAACGCGGTCTTGGGGTTCGCCAACTTTTATACGCGGATCGATATGGGCACAGTGTGTTATTTTGAGAGTAAGGTACCGCGATCCCGACCGCCGATCGGACCGGCACATCTTAAGAGGCACCTTCCCGAAAGTTGATGCCGTGCGAACGACTAAAGACTGATTTTGATGTGAGAGTTATCGCGCGGACCTTTTGTTTCTAGATTTTGTTTGGCCATACTTCCTGAACAGGAAGCACGTCACGGCGACGGAGACGGCGATGGCGGCAGTTTTCCAACCTCTCAAGACAATGGCAGTACGCCCCGCTACCCGCCGCATTCAGTCTAATGATCTTGGCTCCAGGAAGGATCATTTGAGATGCAAATAGCTGGGCAAAGGGCAGATCAGTAGAGGGCGCGCGCTCTGCAGATTCCTGCTTCCGTCTGATTGTAGGCCCCAAACAATCTCCTCGATTACTTTCTCTGCTCGCATCGATCGCGAAAATGGCAGGCTTAACTCAGGTGATATATTAAATTAGTATATCTATATTATAAAAATATGAGTAAAAATATAGGCAAAAAAATATACATATATACTTGGTCGTTGCTTACCACTGCCTGACGCATCTACGAATTATTTATGAAACTAATTATCAATTGTAGTCATTGATATTCTTTTATATCATTCATCTCTTAAAGAATTGTTTTTTATACAGTACATAGATCTCATCTATTGCCCTGTTATTGCGCTAGCGCTAGGATCTAGCCTAATTTAAATAATTTACCTAGAATACCTACGTACTATTTTAGTTTCACTTCTTGTTCTTATATTATAGAAATTTTCTGTTGATAACTCCTTGTATTAAAATTACGTTTGCCTCAACAAATATTTACTAGAATGTTTTTTTTTTGTTGTTGTTATTTTTTCGGTCCCATAGGCCAATATTATTTTAGCTCTAGATCTAAAGCTAATCCTTCCGAAATTTCAAACTTCCACGACTTCCAGATAATATAAAATATGATAAAAACAATGATTGCATTTGCTCTGCTTGGTACAGAGATTTTTTGATTAAACGATTTTTTATGTATGTTTCTCAATCTGGATAAATAATTTAGTGGTATAAATACTATCCAACAATTCGATCGATTACTTGATAATGCAATTCTGATTTTAGCCATAAAAGACAAGTGAACCCAAACTGATTATATAACTTTATTTTAATCATAGTTTGGAAGAACTGTTGCCATGTATAAATATTACGTTTCAATATCTTTCGTAACTATTATTTAACAGACTTTAAAAGTTCAAAGTGCGTATACTGGACCCGAATTACTCTGGTTGATTGGTTTGATTTAAGTGGCTATTCGCCAACCGACCTGAATTGAATTAGCACTGAAGGCACACCGTTTTACACCACGTAAAGATCTGTATAGTGATGTAGGTCGGTAGGTAAGACGCATAATATTTTAGTGTCCATAAAGTTAGAGCCAACCTTTTCAGGAAAATATTGCTAGCACAGTCCTCAATGTCAAAGGGTCTCCTTCTCATTTGAAATTTTATAGTTGCGCCTGAGGTATTTGGCTATTTAAGGGTATCTGCATATTTCCTCAGGCAAGTGACCCAGTTATACCGCCACAACTCTGGAGGGTCTCTGCACGAGTATGCCTTAAAACTTCTTGTGTTTTCCTCTCATTATATGAAGACCAAGACCAGACTAATTTAGCAACTATGCTATAATGTCAAAATTCGCCCACCTATATGTTTACCTTTTGCTTGGTATTACATATGTATGCATAGATACATATTTATACAATACTTTGAAATCTATTATATATAAAAAAAAACTTAAAAATTTGTTATAAAAATAAAAGCTTAACATTTCTCAAGGAAGCCATTTTGAAAATTTTTATTTGCTAGCGTATATCGATTGCGCCATTGCGGCTCACTAGAACGACTTAAAAAAATAAGTATATACTATACGTATAAAACCTTAAAAAAATTTAGAAAAAGTAAGACTATAGACATAGACTATACCTATACGATTATTTTGTTTGAGCAGAAATTCATTCATTAAAGTGAAACTTCGAAAGTATTTAGAATTTTCCTCTAAAAAATTGATTCATAGAATACATATTACTGAAATATGATACTTTCCGATAGGATGCTTTATAAAAAAAATTTATTTTTCTAACCCAACAAAGTGTAAGTTCCTCTTAAGATAAAAGTTTAAAAAATAATCCAAATTTTCGATAATGCAGGAGAAATTTATTTTTTCTCAGTTTTCAAATAAGTGTACTAAGAATAACAAAAATGTAATGGTTTTGGATAAAAATCCGGCATATTTTGCGAAAGACGTATATTAAATATGTATACAAAGTATATAAGCGAATTCTCCGCTTTCAGTTAATCGACAAAATTACCGTTAATGTCCAAATATTTCTTCGCTTTCAACAAAGTCCCGAAACGCATCCGTGTGTCCGCAGATTTATGGATCACTCTTTCCCTTTTGGCGTGCCCCCCAGGGCCCCAGCCGATTTCAAGAGGAGTGCGGGGGGCGGCTGTAAAATCCGTGCGGCCATTGTCTCCGGCTGCTTGGGGTGTTGCGTCATTTCGCGCGGGCAAAATAAATCGCTGGCCGATTCCGCGATCGCCGCCACCGCCGCCGCCTGCTTCTTCGCGGGGATCAGGCGAAATGAATTAAGAAATAAAAGCAGTTCACGCACAAAAACATGAGAAGACAAGATTTATGCGGTGTCCGATTGTCAGCACGTTTCCAGGGTACATGGCAGGCAATATTTTTTTTCGCGGATAAAATTTGCTCGTAACGGGATGTCGAAATGAAAGAGCATGCGCAGTAGGATTTATTGGGCAATTTCGAGATACGGACCCGCGGGCAATTTAGGATTAGATTAGGCGCGCCTGGACAATTTAGTTATATTTTTTGTATTATTATCATATTTTTATTTAGTTTTTATTATTTTTTCCGTTTAAATTACCACATAAAGAAACCCATACCACCATAGCCCCGGTTTCCTTCCTGTTGTGAAATTCACCGCGGGGCAATTTGACTGCTGATCGGGGGCTCCAAACAACAATAACCGGACCTCGAGCGAGCGAGGCGCGCGCACGGTCCAAGTGGAAGCTGCGCGCGCAATCGATCTCGATCTGCGGGCACAAGTGGCACACATATGAGAGCCTGGCGCCAGATCAGCACACTTTACCCGAGTATTAATCAACCGAAAGGTGGTGGAAATATTTTAATTGATGGACGACTTTTTGCAATCGATAAGAGCTCCCCGTCTTACGGCAGAGGATTAATCAAGAGAGGCGGGCGCATGCTGGCACTGGCGCGGCGCGACGCAGCACCACTTTTTGCACCTTTTTTGCATTTCGTATTGACCGTTTTGCTGCGGTCGTATCGCGCGTATATCCGCCGCGTATCAACAACCAAGGCGCAGCGCAGTAGCCAGATCATTTAAAATGAGAAAAACCAAAAAAACATAAAAAATAAAAATAACGAAAAATAATACTCGAGCGAGTTTCCCTTTACAATTAAATGACTTTTCGAACAGGCGGCGTTAATTACGTTGTTTACTGGCATTTTCTCGCCTTCATTTTCATAGCACCGCTGATGCCCCTGATTCGGCCCTGAGTGCAATGACATCCGTAGTAGGGACCCAAGAATGGTGCTCTGATAGTATCTATGTATGTAGTAAGGAGTGACACAATATTTCAAAAAAGTACTCCTACTATTAAGATAAAATAACTAAAATTTAGTACGACATACCTACTGTCATCTAAAAACAGGCCCAACAGCCCCAAACTTTTAAGCCCTAACTGCAACGAAACTTTGCTTTTAAATGAGACTGTCGGGCGATAATCATATATGCGTAAAAGTAAATAAATCGTGCAAAATAAGCCAGCAAGAAAACGCCGCGTAAAAAGAAACCTGGGTGTAATGTAATTCATGGTGCTACGATCCACATACAAATACAATACCTACAAGTATACTAGCAACTTTTAATTTTTAATTAGATACAACTAACATGCTGAAATGCGTAGGTATACTATTAAATAATCAATATTTACAAACATATTAAACTACAAATATTTAAATATTTATATAACAATTTTATTTTTTATTTCTGACCTGTCTGGAGCGAAAACACAAACGGCAAACTAAGTGGAAGCTAAGGTCAATATGGAATTTTCTAACTACGGGTGTAGTATTTGGACCACTCGATAATTTGTTGCATCCATTCGGATTTTCCCTCTATAATTTGACTATTATTTAATCGTTGTACATGTGTTGTTATTTTTCTGGAATATTAATTCATTTTTGACTTAAGAGATTTAATAAAATCCTGTATAGTATTTGAGACACTAATAAAAGAGAAGACGAGTAATATCCTACATACATATAATCGTATTAAAATAAAACTTGTTAAGTTTTGATAATTTGTTTTCCCTAAAATGAAAAAAATAAGTTTAATGTTTCATTTGTTTTGGGATCTCTCTGACCTTTAGCAACGCTCATTTTTAACGCTTTGAAGTAATGTAATGTGCAGAAGTGTAACCCAAATATTCATTTTGGTTTAGAAAAAAATTTTCCTCCGCCTTTTCAAGTTTATTCTACAATATGTCCAGCACCATCAATTGAATTTTGGATTTTGGTTTGTTTATTAACGAAAAGTTAGTGATAGGGCGATTATGTTGTAAAAGCCTATTTTAAGGGCAACTTGGATGATATTTCGCTGAGTGCAACGACATCAATTGCACGGCCCTTTCTCGTGTGAACACGAGGCGCCACAGCCACGTCAAGCCTGACCTCAGAATGCCCCTCCGGAGGAATTTCGAACATTCATAAGCCGAAGTCCATCTGAACCCTTGTCCGAAGCGCAATTATTTCTGCAATTGCTGACCACCGCCGCCGATACAAAAATAGAATGTGTCGGGAAAAGGGCCCCAGCCCCAGCTCTAGCCCAGTGCCAGTCGCGATCGCCGGGTATCGGCTTAAGGCTAGGCTAGGCTGATGCAGCGGCGGCGACAGCGGGGGCAGTGGCCGGGAAGCTAAAGTGCAACTAATGCCAACTAATGCTAACGTTAATTCACAAATCACTGCGGCTTGATTAGCCTGATAAAGCGTGTGATCTGCACACAGTCAGTCGACGAAGATATTCAACATAACCTCAGAGTTGAGCGCGCCGATTGATGGGAAACGCCGCGATCATCGTTCGGCCGTCGATCGGCCACGGATATGATCGATGGCCGGACGAATTAATAGAAATTTATCGGGGCGCGCATATTGCGTACGTATTGCTGGTTGATCCGAGACAGTGGGCTGCAGATGCTGCAGCTGCAAAAATCCATGTCTAATTTGATTAATTTTATTGCGGCCATAAACTGCGCGCCACACAGTCCAAGAGCAACGCTCCCTGATGGACCGAACTGTGCGTTCGTCGCGCGCAGGCAGGCATAGGCAAAACAATGCGGAGCTCCTCTAAATTTCCGCGTCGGCCCATCCCAGGTCCTCCCATTCTCTTCGGGGGCCCCCTAAGCATAGTTGGGATATGGGGCCTAGCGCTAGGCTAGCCTCTAGTGAGTGGAATTTCTTGTTCTCAAGTGCATGTCTCGCGAATGGCAATTTAATACCTTGCAGACCTCACTAATTAGCACAGTTACACGACGGTCTAGCTAGCCCCCTATTCTGCGGTGCTCTCTTTTGGGGCTCTTTCCCGCGCGCGCGCGCGCTCGTTCGCGCGCGATACGCTCTTGTTCCACTATTTTCTTCCTCCCGGGGCAGGCGTTTGTGATTAATTTTATTAGATCTGCTGGCGTGTCGTGTTTCCCCGGCTTCGAATTCGACCAGGATGTGTCTGCTGTGCGGAGCACCCGCCAATAGCTAGCTGGAACTACGCGCAAAAAGTGGCGGACAGAGGAGCCCTTCTTAAGTTGCTGCTAAGTGGCATGCCCTCTGGCTGGTAATTAATTGCACGTAGTTCTGGAAAAGACCTCTAAATGATTTGATTACCGCAACTTACACGCTGGACTCCATCTTAAGTCGCAAGCGTGGCTCCCAACGCCAGAGATTCACGCAGAAGTGCACTCTAAAAAATATGTGTTATATTCCACAGTTTTTGTACGATATATACTAAGTGTAGTACATTTACAAAAATACACAAAGTTCTAAATTCGCAATTTTCTAATAAATTTGCATGATTTAACGTACAATATTCAACACTTTTTACAGACGTCTTGTAAAAATATTGATGCTGATAATTACATAAAGAATTTATTAGTGTATTTTTCATTATAATTAAAACAAAAAGAAAAATTTAACTTGTGTTAGGAAGTGGCATTTTATAATATTGCAACAATTATTATCGATGTAACTCGCTCGCGGAGTAAATATTACAATGCATACAATTACATCTACATAACAATATTTGCACATATCAATAAGAAGTAAAACTATCTAATTCTTTAGCACGCCCATAACGTGCCTGATGTACACCTAAACTTTTTCCATTAAGCCTGCTACAGGCATGGTTGTTGAACTATCATGCCTATATTACGCCTGCATCTCGCCTGCAACAAGCAATAAGTCCGCATTTCTTAAAGTACGCCCTTAATAGGACTGAAATGGACTCACAACAAGCCCAAAGTACGCCCGCAACAGGCCTGAAGCACGCTCTCAACAGGTGTATAACTAACGCTGGGCCTGTTGCAGACTTGAAAAATGGAAAATGTTTGGGTGTACATCATTGCTCGGGTAAACAGACGTATTTTGGGCGTATTATAGGTGTGTCTGTGATCTTATTTTTCTTCAAAAATGCTACGGGTTCGGGCATATATCGAGCACTTCTTCCAGTTCAGGCATGTCGCGGACACATTTTGGGTTTGTTTTGTACTCGGGAAATTACTTTACTCCATCGTATAGTATTTTTACAAATCCTGAATGTAAATCATGTAGTGAATATCTATTTATATTCTCCTATTATTTTGTAGCATATGTATATGTAAGAGTGTCAGCGAAATTGATGTCAGGTGCCTCGGCTTGGGAGTGCGCAAATATTATTTCCTGCTTTGAAGCGCCGAGATTTTCCGATTAGCTGAAAATTAAAATGACAGAAAAAAACTATATAATATATAAGAAAAACTTTATATAAAATAAAAAGGAAAAATGATGTCCCTATGCTTATATGGCGCGTCCCGGCCAGATACTGCACGCCATCAAGCGCACTAAGCGGCGAAATCTCCATCAGGCGCAACTAATGAAGTTTTGAGAAAGCCATTAATAATAAACAGGTGTCAGGCTGGTTGTTCAGCCATTGACAGTCCTCCGGAGTGTCTTTTACCCATAGCGTACTCAGTTTGACGACAATCGAAGTGTATGAACTTCGGTCCGAACATGAAAATCGTGAGCTCATTAAAAGCAATCACCTGTATGGGTCTATAATCTCGTTTTGCTAGCCTCTAGCCGACAACTAGCCATATCTGGAGGGGGCCCCCCGGGCCCCGTCCGGGCGACGACGGACCCCAGCATGTGTTTGCGAGAGCACCCAACAAACCGCAGCAGAACCCCACGAGGAAATCTATAACGCGAAATCTTCACTGTCCCATTGATGAATGAACAAGAGGAGGCCAGAGGCGGCCCCCTTGGGAAAATCTAATTGTGTTTTGGATTTTGATATTATCACGGCAGGCGCTAGCTGCTATAGGTACCCTCCGCGCGCCGCCACTCCTCGCCGCGCTGCCGTCCCGACGACAATCGGGACCCAGATGCATTTTGTGTGGTGAGATTCGTCGAGATATCTCATAAGAAGGTTACGTTCGGCGTGCACTTTCGACGTTGTATAAGGCGCATATCTCCGTTAATTTAAGCCATACAATCATTAGAAAATGGCTATTTCCCAGAGCGTCCGGGCTCCGCAGTTTCCCACCTGAGCGCGCTCCGCTGCCTCCGTTTTTGCTTCATTTTTACTTTCGATGTCCGAGAAGAACTCAATCAGCGCGAAGGAGGCATGCGCGATCGGCTTGGCGCTCTATCCGCGCAGGTACAACCGCGCATGTGTGACTCAGGTGCATTCCGCCCTGTAAGGTCACGTGCTGGGAGGTATAAATTACGGTGATGCAGCTCAAATTTTCTTCTATTATTATATTTTCGTTTAAGGCATTTAATGGTTTTCTAAAATTCTGAATCTTAAAGCAATAATAACCAGTTTTGATTTTATAAACACTTTTCGTTACACAAGTAAATTTCACAATCGGCCCCAAATTGGTAAAAAATGTAAGCGTTTTTCAATGTCGATATCTTCCCAGGTTTCTTCTTGAATAGTAACGCCTTTTCGTGGTTCTCTTTTCAAATTAAGGTCGCGCCCCTGCTGTTTCATCTTTAGAATGCAATAGAGTAGAAATTATTTCCCTAAAACGAGAATATTCGAACGAAGACATATATTGATAATATTTTTAATAAGTAGGTTAAATGCACTTATAATACATTAAAAATTATTAAGTTACATAACCAAATTAATGGTATCAAAACTTTACGCCTACTAGATATCGCTAATTGGACTTCAACCAGAAGGCCTAGTCAGATAACCACTTAAACCAACCAACCAACCAACATATAAATAAAATCAAAAGTTGCTGTACACTGAGTGAATGTAAAAGTTGCTTTTTGCAAATTTTGTAATGAAAAGCAGTCAGCGAAATGTTATGTTGAAAAAATAAAAATAATTTTTATTAATTTATAAACGAAGATAGATCTTTATACATGAAATCAGCGACACTTCCTTGTTTAAATAAAAAATATATTTTATCATTAGTAAACCACTCTTCAACAAAAATTCGAGCTTTAATTTTACTATGTTTTAATTGGTTAAAAGCAGTCGTCTTTTAAAGAATGTTGTGTAGGCTTGCTAGTAATGAAAAAGCTCCACAAATATTCTATAATTCCGCTAATTTGTATTGTATGATGTATATGAATATGATCAGTTTCATAAAGAATATATGTATATATATAATAATATACCTAACTAAATATCTATAGAAATAAACAAATATGTGGATGAACTTAATACTTTTTGTACTAAATCATATAAATTTCATGTAATAATTAATGTATAAAAATATAATAATAAGAGTTACAATACCTGGTTAGCAAATTAAAACTGTTATAAGCTTGGTGCTAGCGCATTTGTGAACTTGATCCTAGAACCCTTTTTAATAATTCATAATCCATATAATGTGCATATGAATTTAAAAGAAAATATATGTCCGATATCCGCGAGCTCTGTACCTAATTTATATAAAAAATTTTCGTTGCGAAAGTATTTTTGCTATCCAATCTTAAGAACATCGTATTTTATCTATCTATCTAATGAAATAAAAAATAATATCATATCATATCTTAATCTAAAAATATGAAACATCAGTAATATCTATAGGTCTTTTTGAAAACTTTGGTTAACAAGGTTTTCGTAGGCGAGAGCTTGTTATAATTTTTATTCACTTTTTACTGTATGAAATAATTGGTTTATAGAAAAACATAATTTTCAAGAAGTATTTTTACAAGTTTTAAGCTTTTTAGATTTTTATATAATAACTTAGGATTCAAGCTTTTATTTAATTTATGTTCTTAAGTCCTAGAACAATTCGCTACTTTTGAATGACTTTTTCATACATAAATGGAAAAAATAGGACCTTTGTAATTTTTGCTATTAACCTATTTTTATTGAAAATTGAAGCCAATTTGAAATGTACAGAAAACTTCATACAGGTATAGAAATTATTTGCTATATTTGTCAAGCCGCAAATTTTGTGTTGACCTATGTTATTTTTCTAAGATTCTATTTTAACCGTTTGATCTTTCTTTAAATACGCCGTAATATCTCTTTCGTTTAATATTTTCCAGCAACCATAATCGCTCTAATTTAAATCCTTTCTAAGTTACAATGACAGTTCGAAGAAATATAGGCGTTTTAAAGTGATTAAATCCATCCCACGAACCGCTCCTATGCATCCTCCCTGAGCTGTAAGCCCCACGCAATTAATCAATGCACGATCCGCGGAAAGAGAAAGTGTCAACAAAGTTTGCAGAAAATCCACACTGTCCCGAAAACACTAAGTAAGAAAACAGTCGAGGCGGAACCAATAGTAGCAACAAATTGCGGATCTCGTGATCCTCTTAGACTTAGACGCTCAGAGTTAGAGTCTAGGCCTTGCCAGTTACCACACTAGTCGAGTGTGACATCACATGCCGGAGCGGCGCGGGCGGGCGGGCGTCGTGTCGCGGCTTCCAGCATGCTTAAGACATCCTCGGCCGGTCACCGCGCGGCACCTTCGCCAGAAATGCGTGCGTATAACTCTTTAATTTATAGTCGAAATATATCAAAGGTGTAGCGCAGTCCGCGGAGTCTCTTGCCCCGCAGGGTTTCTTGTTTTTGCGCGAAATATATGCGTCCTCTGGACGAAATAAATTCAGACGCCCGCTCCTCTCCGCGTTATGAGGTCTTTGACTTCTGAACTCTTTTCGGCAGCCTTCCTGGCCACACTCTGGGGGCGCTGCGACTTGCGAGGCACAGGCTCCTTCGGCAGTTGGACGGAGCCGCTGGGGTACCCCATTCAGGCCCTGTCCGGTCCGCGGCCGTTAAGAGGCCCCCTAATAACGTAATTAAATTCCTGCGCCATTGATCATCGTTTGCCAGATCGCGCAGCCTCGCAACTGGACCATGTTGGGGCCCGTGTTGCTCATGATGTCCGCACGTTAAGGGTTCGCGTGGATCGCATCTCTACCGTTATTCACTTCCTAAACATAAATTTCAATTTGTCTAAAGGAACAAATCCCAACGGTGAAATATACCACAGGGCGCGGTTGACTCGCGATTTTCGCGTTCTGCGGACTTCTTCTCATTTAATTCTTGAGGTGAAGACGGCGGGCGGGCGAGTTTCAGTTGCCTTCGGATGCTGCGAATCATGGCAAAATAGCCTTGGTGGGAGCAATGCGATAATTTTCGTCGGTGACACGACGACGCGCGTATTGCTTTACTTCCTTTTCCGATTCGCTTTCGCGACTCGGGATCCGCGCAACCACAACTTCACAACTTCAACTTCAGCGTTTTGTAGTGGTCCAGATCGGCGCGGATCTCTAGTTCCTCGGAGTCTAGTTGGGGTCGAGTGCGCGAACAATGTGGCCATAAATAATAGCCCCGGTCCATAGTAGTTCGCGCAGCATCCGCAACAACATCGATTCGACATAAATTTAAGCGTAGTGAACTTGTTGAACAGCGCGCGTCCACCTTTATCTCGCGGCTGCGATCGCTTCGGCCAATCCACAAAGTATCGCGTAGTTACCCCGACCGGGCCATTGCGAATGTTTACCTTCCTGAATAGGCTCATCATTGCACAGCCACCTACCGTGCTGGCCAACAAAAGTTACCACCTCTACAAATAAATCATACAATTTTTACTAAGAGAAGAAACCACATTAAATGATTCCAAAAATTTATCTTAAGGGGTACGACCACTCTAGAATTTTGAAAAACTCGAAAAAAAATTGTGTCCCTAAAGTTATTGCTTATAGGGTCTTAAAAATAAGGTACCTACAATACGTTTTATAAGTCGAAGAACAATTTAAATATGTATATAGCCCCATCTAGACATTAGCATTGCGATCCAAAACTCGAACGATTTCTGGATCAATTTGTTCAATTGTCATTAATTTTCAAAGTTTTTTTCAAAAATTATTATTATTGGTAAACTCGTTATTTTTGTGCATTTTTTTTAAGGAAGGAATATAATTATAATGACTTTTCTTAATCAAAATTGAGCAGTCGACTGTACTTGGATTACTTACGAAAATTTTTAGAATATTTTGAGAGTTTATATAATGGAAACTTTTATTTGGCCACTACGGTGAAATGGTTGCTGTTTGCTAATTGGGGCCTTGGCCATAGAGCTACGTAATTTATGCTCGTCGATCGTCCAACGAGGTGTTTAATCACGACGAAGCACGGTAATTAAGGACCAATTCTCACTCGTTATGACTTTATAACAAAAGACAAGGACAAGCAGGGCCTTTCCTGATCACGTTAGCAGCAACTAGCGTGATCCCGTGCCGTCGTCGCGCGATAAGATCGTCGACAAGGCAGTTACGCCGGTAGATGTCGCCCGGCGACTGCTTACTGCTTATAGCCAATTATCTCGTGTGATAGTTGAACTGACCGACTCTGGCCGCGGCCACCCTCCAATTATGATGTTGGGTGCTTCTCGAGACATTTATTGATGACCCTTAATTGGTGCAAAACTGACCTTCGGTACTGATTCGGTGAGAGATATGCAAATTGCACGAAAATTGCCGCGCTCCAAGTGCGCTGCGCATTCGAGGCCTACGTGATTGAAAGGGCCACGTGAAATGACTGCGATGGTGGAATTAATTTCAAAGTCCCTCGCAGGTGTCTGGACGTCCTTTATCATTTCTTATAACGAGTGGTGAAGTACACTCGGAAAATTTTTCCCTCCCATGCAGATCGAGGCATTGAGATAAAAACGACTTGTAAGAAATATTTCTCAAGACACGATATCCCCTGCATCTAATCACTGTAGCAGAATTCCTGGCAGCATATAGCACCTCGAGAACAATGGGATCGCGCTAGACTCCGCCGACTGGAAATATGGCAGCATAAAGCGCAAATTGATCATTAATCAAGCAATTGCGCATCTTGCGCGGCCAGGAGTCCTCTGGATGAATGCGCGATCCCGGGTCCATGTGAGGAGCTCATTACCCTTCACGTGGATCCCCAGAGGCTGTAGCCAATGAATCTTCCTAGAAATGTGGCGCCACTCGTTGCACCGCATTTCTCGCTACTTTTCCTTCCCCCAGGAAGGTATAAGGATGACTGCACCACGGGTCCAGTGATGAATTGTTGACCAGCCACAATCCTTGCCTTCCTCCACACGAAGCCCCAAACAGGATTAGGATGACCAGGGGGCACATGTAGCACCTTTCGTGGAGCGCGAATGGTGATTTATGAAGAATTGTCTCGACGCAACCTGTTGCTTGTACTTGGGCATCGCTCAACTCAGGCTGAGGTGCTACAAAATTACGCAGAATGCGCAGGCGAGGGCACCCAACTCCTTGTGGCTGAATATTATAATTCATCATAATTACATGCAATTACCGCACGGGATCATTGTTATTTATTGAGCCCAGTCAAGTACGTGTAAGTAGAGGTCTCAACATTTTTTCAGTTGCTAAGATTTATTGCGGCTGTCACCTCTATTTCCGAAAGGTATAATTTTTACCCCTTAGCACCAAGGACATAGTCAGGGACCTCCAAGCATACCGAAAATATTTACTTTTATTTTTATTCATCTATCAAAATATACCATTTTATTGGGCACATAAATCGTTACTGTCATTTTTAGGATAATTTAAATTAAACAAAATAATTTATGTCCACTGAACCTTTCTTTATTAAGCGATCAGCCAGACTTAATAAAAACACAAAAATCTTTTATCATAGTAGGTATTTAAACGTTCTTAAAAAAATTAGATATATACCTTCTTTTGTGAAGTGTTTTTTTCGCTTAGAACGAATAAAATATAATTTAATAATATTTGAAGTTTTTTTGGTTTTTATTATACAGTTATAAATTATGTAAATATCTTTTTAAAAATAAAACTAATATTTAGAAACAAGAGCTAGAACTAACTCTGAATTTGAACTACTTAAATTATGTAAAAATAAAACTAATTTTTAGAAACAAGAACTATAACTAACTCCGAATTTGAACTACTTATTCTGCGAAACTCCCACTACTATAACGTTTTCAAAATTACAGACCCTAAAAATATGGCGCACTCCTACACTGTAAGAAATATTTCTAAAATCACTATATTTATATTAGGAATTTTTACTATTATGTATGTTGCAGAAACACAACACGGTTTAAATTTACATCAAAGAACTGGTAAAATTCTGTTTTACTATTGTCTGGTGTAATATTTTATGTTTTGTTGTAAGAAACCACTCATATGTGTAAATTTCTAATTCAATTTACTTTGTTGGATGTAACTTCTCTAAATAGTTTTTGTAATAGCAGATTTTGTTTGCAATTTTACAATTCCAACTTGAAAATTCACTATTTGCCTAGTTTTTCCATGTTAGTTGAATTATGGGTTACCATTAACTTGTGTAAATTCAGCAATTAAAGCCTTAGCTACAAGAAGTTTTTACTATCCGAAGTGTACTTTTACACATAAATGTTCAAATTTAAATTGTTGGACGTGAATGTACAAATTGACAGTTGATGTTTTACATGTGTTATTGTGATTTCGCCTGTTAGAATAAAGGAACCGCTGACGCTGTGATTGTTTTGTTCATTAGCCTTCGAGTATTCGCCACGGAACATGATAGAAGAAGTTGCTGCAAAAAAACGTGCTGGACTGGAATTTCAAATTACATTTTTTAACCGTGCATCATCAGCCTTGTTGTAAAATTAACTTATAGTTTAAGAATTTGTGAAATGGAAAATGTGACCTTATTCAATTGTGAAATATGTCAGATTAATTTACATAATATTTATTTGTATAATAAACATCAATACCTCCATCGTTTTCAACGAAATTTTACATATCAGTGTAAGGTATCAACTTGTGGAAAAATTCTTTTAAATTATAATTCTTTTGCATCACACTGTTCGCGCAAACACCCTTACAAAGTTGAAGCTGACGAAAGAAAGGTAAAATGTAAGAATATATTCTGTAATTTTGAATGTTCCTCTTGGCAAGCTTTTACCAAGCACATATCTTTGCATTTCGCCACGGGTGAGAACGTAATGTGTCCCGAAGAATCTTGTGGAAAATCGTTTAATATAAAATCATCTTTTTATAGCCATATGTTTCGAAATCATAAATTATCATTTTATAAAAATAAGTACGTGGAAGGAGGAACTAGAAACTTAAAAAACTTTCACGATAATACTGAAGTCCTGAATGAAAACGAAATTAAATGCAAAGACCCCGTAAATATTAACTTTGCCTCTTTTTTTTTAAATCTTAAAACAAAATTCAACCTCCCCGAAAATGCTATACAATTCATAGTAAGAGAATTAAAAGGTATTTTTTCACAAACATCTGATTTAATATATGAAGAATGTCGACAATCCTCAAAAATTACGGGCATCAATCTTTTGGAGAGTTCTTCACTTCATAATGTTCTCGATATAAATAAAGAAATACAGGCTTTGGATTCTTCATATAAGAGAAATGCTTTTTACGGTAAAAATTTTGCCTACGTTTCACCAGTCGAAATAAATCTTGGAAGAGATAATGTTCATGAAAAATGTTCGTATCATTACATACCTATTATAAATAATTTACAGAATTTATTCAAAGAAAGCAGCGTAATAAAACAATTTCTCCTACAAAAGTGTAACACTTCTGACAATAATTATACCGATTACAGATGTGGTAGCGTATATAAAAAAAATCAATTTTTTTCATCTCAAGATCAAAAAATTGAAATAATACTCTTTCAAGATGCATTTGAAATCTGCAACCCTTTGAGTTCCTCTAAAGGTAAACACAATTTGTTGGCTGTTTATTTTGCTATCGGCAACTTACTTCCTTTTAATCGCAATCTTATTAATAATTTACAGCTGGTTTTGTTATGTAAACAAAAATATATCAAGTATTTCGGAATTAACTTAGTCTTTCAAAAACTTGTAGACGATTTGAGTTATTTAGAAAAAGTTGGAATTCAGGTTGATATGAATGGTGAAAAAGTTCAAATTAGAGGTTCTATAATTGCTGTCTGTGGTGACAATTTAGGTAGCCATCAAGTGGGTGGTTTTTGCGAGAATTTTAGCAAATCAAGTTACTTGTGTAGGTATTGTATGCTTTCGAGAGAAGATTTCAATAGAAATGAAATTGTTGTGAGTGAAGGAAGAACACCGGAAAATTACAATAGAGCTCTAAGTGTTATAGAAACAGAATTAGAAAGTTTAGCGGTCGAGGGAATAAAAAAAGATTCGCCTTTTAATAAATTATTATATTTCCACGTTTGCAATCCAGGCTTACCACCGTGTGCAGCGCACGATCTTTTTGAAGGAATAGTCAAAGTCGATTTTTTATTAATTTTAAACCATTTTATGAATAAAAACTCATTTAGTATAGACTTCCTAAATTTGCAGTACAAAGCTGTTGCAAAACAAATTAATAAAAATTTGTCATTGCCGTTCTTACGAAAAGGTATAGGCCATTTACCTGGAACTGCAAACGAAAACTTTTATTTCGTAATCCTTTTTCCTTTAGTAGTTTTTAAGAGAAATATTGATGAAGAGAGTGATGTTTGGTACATGTTTCTTAAATTAATTGAAATATGTCGCTTAGTATGTACACCTATTATTTCATTGTCCCAAATCGACTATTTGTCCTTTCTCATTCAAGAATATATTACTTACCGCACGCGTTGCTTTCCGGAAAAAAAATTTTTGCCTAAACACCATTATCTTTCCCATTATCCTAATTTAATAAAACAATTTGGACCACTGGTTCATTTTTGGACCATGCATTTTGAACATAAGCACCAGTATTTTAAGAATATTGTCAGGAAATCTAAAAATTTTATAAACATTACCAAACTTCTTGCCGATCGTCATCAGCTCTTTCAAGCTTCTTTATTCAATGACCGATTTCCCCCTGAAATATCTTCTGATAAAGTAGAACGCCTTGTTGATGACATGTTCTCTAATTTTCAATCAAATGGCTTTGTATTTCTTGCTCAACGTGTTACTATAAAAGGAAGTGAATATAAAGTAAACGATGGAGTTATTGTAGAAATTAGTGAGCTACAAATAATTAAAATAATTAAAATTGAACATATTTTAATTCAAAATAATTTTAACGATGTTTGTTTTTATGGAAAAATTGGCTTTATGTTTTATAATTATAAAAAAGGTTTATATGAGGTTTACGAAGATTTTAAGAATTACGGTCATGTTTTATATAGTAAATTAGCAATAACATTGTGTTGCAAATTTTATAGAATAGATAAAGAAATGTTGCTTTCCCCATCTTGGTTTATATAGAAATATTACAATACAATAACTTTAACTAAACCGAAGCAGTACCAACATCAGCATCTTAAACATAAGCTTTTAATTGTTTGCAACTATGGAAGAAGAAAACTTTATTTTCAAAATTTGGAATGTGAACCGCACCCAGAAAAGTCTAATTAGATGCGAACCCACAATAAATGGTGTTATTGAAGCTGGTAAAAATTATAATTTTTTAATCTTTAGTTTTCTATTAAAGCTTTTTTTACAGCTCATGCCAAGGGAATGGTAGGCAACAAACTAGTTTTAGAAGCAGATGGAAGCGTCTTAGATGAAGATGAATTTCTATTATTTTTTAAAAACTCTCCTCTAATATTATTGGATAATCATGAAGTGTGGCAGCCTTTTGTAGCCGCATCCACCTCTTCGGCTGTAACAAATTTTATTCCTCTAGTCGAAGATGTCGGTAGAGATCCTGAATATCAATTTTGTCTTAATATCCCGGAAGAACCGAAGCACACTGAAAGTGATATCGATATTTCATCACTTTCAACAACTTTAACCATGACCAGTGGAGCACTTTCTACTGATTCCGAAAATGAGAATGTAATTGCTGCTGCTTGGAAAACCTTCGATAATTTTCAAGTACCTTGGAATAAATTTCCCACAAACATTATAACTTCATGTGAAGCAGGCGACAAACTGGGACCACATATGAAATCCGTTGTCCATATTATAGTAGATGAATTGAGATCTTTCTCTACTTATATACCAATGCTTATTTTTCGTAATGTCGTGAATCAGTTATGTCAAAAATATCCCAAGTCCTTTGCATATGTTGATAATTCCGGCATAATAATGGCTACAAAACATTCTCCCTTAATTACCTCATTGGTACATCGAAATAACTATCTTAACCGACTCAAACTAAAGCCAAATAATCCAAATATACCTCTAAAAAAACGTCGTATCTCCAAAAAATTTGAGGAAACTTGCCATAATTGGAATCCAAGTTCATCAGAAAATGACGAAGTATGTGATGTGGATGTGAAAAAAAACAAGCTAATAAATTATAGCTCGTATAAAACATTTTCATCGGAAGAAATTTGTGAAATAGAGAGGATAATGAATTATTGCTACCCTGAAATAAGACGATTCTTAAACAACTTGCTCCATCCTCCTACAATAAAAGATATAAGAAAAGAGTGGCCTTTCCTTCTCTACAAGGACTTTATCATCAAACATTTCGAAAAACTTACATCAATTGATACGACCAAAGTTTCGAATAAATATGAAAAATCAGTCGAAAGCATTATCCAGTATGGACTGTCAAAAAAGGGAAAGATTATGACGCAAATATATCAAAAAGAAAATAAAAATCCGAATGTTGTGGCATTCAATTTTCTTGCTAAGTATTTTGCTGAGAATGAGGACTATGTCTTTAAAACATACTCTGTAAGTCATAAGCTTTTAAAATAAGTCGATTTATAATAATAATAAATTGTTAATAGATCGGATCTCTCTTCACTGACATTAAACCACCGCACTCAGCACCATGGTTCGCAGTTGTTGGTGAGTAAAAACAAATAGTAATTAATAAAATACAATCGTTATTTCCTTCCTTCAAAGGATCTCTATTAACACATTATTATTACAGACACCGGAACATCGTCGATCTTTTACATTTATGCCGATAATGAACTTGTCAACTCAACGTCCTTGAACTTCAAAGAAGCGCTAATTCAAAGTTATTCTTTATATTTTAATTTAAATATAGAATATCCAAAAGAAATTTCGCAAACGTATGAGTTTATTCAAAGATATTTCTTTGAAAATTACACGGAATTATCTAGGGGGAAAAAAAATAATATTACGGCTATGTCTAAAGTAATTCGTTTAGTTAGTAGCATTAAAGATATGTAATTTTTATGTACAATAACGTAAAATGTACTTACTAAATTTTTGACACGAATTAGCTACACAACATATGTTGAACGTTTGTTACTTCTGTGGCCTGATCATTGAATCCGTTCGAATCAAATCGAAAGGAGCTTACAAAGCCTCTTTTTGGATAAAAATTCCCTAATAATGTTCCTAAATGCTCAATAATTCATTTTAGTTACTTTTGATTTCAGTTTATTTTTTGGCGCATTACGTTAAAATTATTCGATTGGATTTCTCTAATTTCTATAATTTCTAAGCTTCTTTCGATTCGATTTAAACGGATTAATGATCGGGCCCCGAATTTTTTTGTATTTACTGGAATGCATTAAATAATAATACATATAGCTTATACATTTCAACAACTTTCCGTAGGATTACCGCAGGAAATATGAAGTAATAACTTATTTCAGTTTATATTATTGAATATATATTTTGCTTATAATAACTCATTTAATCTAATACTAATACATTACATTAATTCTAATACCACTACTTATGTTTTCTTTAAGTAAAAATAAGATATTCTTTAAAAAAATAAAAAGCACGCTTTGATTTAAAATCCCCTGCAAAACAAAATAAAAAATGATACAATATTAAGGGCCAATTTTCAATCATCAGATAAATTTATTCTTCGGATAGGAATTGAACTTGGCCGTGAAGAAAAATTATTTTTCACCCTATTTGTCAAAATTAACTGGCGAATAATAGTCCTATCTGCCGGTTAAAGGAGCCGACGGATAAAATTTATCTGAGAGGATTGAAAAGTATTTTACCCAATTTTGTGTAAAATCACACTTCGAAGTGGTCGTGTTGAGTCCCTTCGAGTCGAATTGAAAAGTGCTTGAAAAAAGACGACCCTTTTGAATAAAAATTCCGACTATTCTTACAAATTCATTTTAGTTACCTTTAATTTCAATTAGTTTTTCTCCACAAAAGGTCGAATTAATTCGTCAAAAAAATTAATTGAAATCAAAAGTAGATGAAAGGAATTTGTTACAAAGTTAAGAATTTTAGTATGGAATTTCAAATCAAAAGGAGCTTTCACAAGCTCTTTTCTATTCGCTTCGAAGGGATTCAAGAACACGACCACTTCGAAGTGTGATTTTACACAAAATTAGGTAAAATTTTTACATATATTACGGCAAAATTACCATTGACATGCAATTACATTTCACTTCACTGTTTAGTTTTACATTTTGTGATGGAAATGATTTACATAACTATACTGTTTTCCCATCACAATAGGGATAATGTTTACCACATACTTGTAATACTACCATTGGCATGTAATTGCATTCTTCTTCATCGGGTAATTTTACATTTTTCTTGGAATTAATATACCGTAATGGCGGTAATTTCCCAAAACTTTTAAAAAGCATTTAAATCGACGAATGTAAATTTAAACATCGGTGTATTCTTACAGCTTTAATACTAGGCAAAGAATTGCCTATTATTAAAGTAGTAAAAATTTTTTACTGTGTACTTTTATGCGTTTTGGTACCAAAAACATTAGCAAAAGCAAAATCTCTTCTATTTTTTAAAAGTTTCGACCGTCACAAATTTACTATTTTTTGTATTTCAAACTTGTGACTTGTTTCTAAACATCAGAAGTCATAAAAGTTGTGACTATGGGAATTTGTGACTACTTTTGACTGTTTTCTGAATAGAAGGGAACAACGTCTGTTATTACAGCCCTAAGAAGTGAACATAAAAGGGATTGTTGAATTTATGTGTCCGAGTTAACCGAAAATGAATTTTTTATAATTCTGTGACCTAAATATATAAATATATCCTCCCCAGAAAGTGTTTCTAAATAACTAACAATAATTATTCATTCCCATCAAATACTTTTCTCACTTTCACACTCATTCCAAAACAAAAGACTTAAGCGACGAACTACAAATTTCACTCACTACCAATTTTGGCTAAAAAACCGGATGGCTCGTAAAATTCACCTAAAAATGCGCCATAGCTTAGCAATAAATCTCTCGATCCGTTGTGAATTGGAGCCAATTTGTACGACTTGCTTGTACTTGAGAGTGCAGAACAAACCGTTAACCGCGAAGATTTAGCCATGCACTTTCGGTGCAGTAGTAAACAAGTGGCGTACAATTTAACTGCAACATTGCAACCATTGCACCGCCGCCACCGCCGCTTGATTCGTTCGATTGTCCGAATAAACGATAGATAGATTTTCTTTGGGGGAAATATTTTCCAACCCATCCGGATTGTGGGTTTTATATTTAGGAATAGGTCGCCTTTAATACGGCACATAAAACACTCTGATTTGTGTCTGACGCTGCACCACCTTTTAATAGGCAGTAAACCACCACCAAAGTGCCACGGAACCTCCTAAGGACAAGGCGCATTAATTTGGGGCTGGGCTGGGGCTCCACACGGCGGAGTCGCCAGATTCATCTATTTACGCATAACAGCACCGCCGCGGCACATAATTCAGCCGCGGAACAACTGTTTACCGGGCCGCGCCGCCGCCAACCCGCAGAGGAGCACGGGGGACAGATCCGGCTAATTTATTTGCGGCAGCCAGGAGAGCTTGGGTGCCCCGATCGAATGGAAGGTTACTTGCCGCACGGTGTGTTTGCAAACAATCAATTTGTTAACTCGACGGGGGGCATAGCGGGTCCACGCTTCATCCCAGTTAGTTAGCGGCGCGCAGTTATTGCCATTTTTGAGTCTGCCCCACAAAAGTGTCGATAGATTACAAATTGCCTATGATCTAACCCTTTTCCGGGATGCTGGTGGGCATAGTCCTTATGATCTTAAACCGGGTTTCCAGACCAGATACTTTGGAGGATCCTCTGAGGACCGCATGAACCTCTCAGGACTCATTGAAAACAATTTTAGAACTACAAATCATAATTTATATATGTAGACACGCAGCTTTATTTAGATATGTATATAATAGCGATTGTTTTTTTATTTGAAATAAATATGTACCTACACATGAGTACACCAAATTATAAATATTACATAATTCTGTTTTCATTAGCTCGTTTAAACCAGACACTGGTCAAACATTTGATATAATTTTCAAACTTAATACTTTTATTAATTACCTTATTTGTTTTTAACTTACCTATAATTTTAAGTATAAATTTGCTGAATATAGGCTTGAATCTTAACTTTAAATTGACCAAAATTAGTTATATCCTCTACTAATACACAAGCAATATTCGAAAACGGCTCTAACGATTTCGGTGAAATTTACAATTTGTGGGTTTACGGGGTCAAAAAAACAACAATCAAGCTAAATCTTATCTCTCGTTTCCTATAAGTTTTCGTAAGGGGACCGTCCACTTTTAAAGCATATTCTACAATTTCCATCAAAATTGGTAACTTCGGGATTCAGCAGCATTCACCGAAAGTTCATTACATCTAGTCCAATCAAGCTAACGAACCAAATATTCATTAATAGCATCCTCCAAACCAATGTAATACAACCCTACCCGACATATACATTCAAAAAAACGAATATACCCATGCACTATTATTTTAAGTATACCATTTTAAAATAAAAATTTTATTTTATTTAAAAAAAAAAAACCAATTTTATTTGGCTCCCTATATGAATTTTTAAAGTTTAAATCAATTTTTGAAAAGATTAAATTTATTTGCGTTTGAGGCAAAATTATTTGAGTGCTATATAAGTAATTAAAAGGGCAAGAGCATAATTACTTTAATTATAATACTTTAAAAACTATCTGGGTTATTTTGTACATGCAAAAGTTTTCTTTTACTTTTAATAGATTTTCCTGTCGTAATAAAGTTTAAAGTATTCGGTTTTGCAAATTCGTGATATTTTCTTGTAACAAAATATAAATTCTTTCTAATTTTAATACTTACGTATATATCTAGGCATTACCCAGGCTATATGGATCACTATCAACATTTAGGGAGTCGAAATAGTGGATCCAGTATTCCTCAAAAATAATATAAAATTTAAAATACTTTTTACATGCGTTTTTAGACAAATGCGTTTATTTAAAATAATAAGCGCTTGGAGACTCCTTATAAAATTACATAGTTCGAAAACCATTTACTATTCACCTATAAATAAATTTGCATCATATTTTTGAGAGCTTCAACAATTTTTTAAGGCGATTCTCAAAATTTCACAGTGGTGTTCTCTCTTAAAGTACCTCACACTCTTGTGGGTAAAGGCCAACTTTTAGATTGTCCCGAAACCTTCTATGTAGTTGCCCTTGAGGGAGTTTTGTAGGAGCACCACCGTTCGCCTCTAGCCGCCGTCTGCAGGCCGCGGAGCCCTTAATTTATCACTGGGCATTTATCAAAAAGTCCGCAGCGAGTGCTCGCAAGAAATGAAAATGACTCCGACAGCAGAGGTCAGGTATGCGGCGACGCATGCACTCGCTCACTGTTAGACGACGGAGGCGCGCTGCGATATTGTCCGCTCCGCGTCCGCGTCCGGCGCGGCGTGGCCTGTCCCTGGACTTCGCATGTAAATTTCCGCGCAATGTGGCCAATGAATTACAGCGCGGCGCGGCTGATGTACAATCTTCGCGCTAGCACATTGGCGCATATCCTCAAATTAGTTTTACCACCTGCGATGTGTGAAAATTGATCTTTCGCGCACTGTCCGTCCGGCCGGTCGTCCATCTTTCGGGCCGGCCACTTTTATTTTTCGCGATCGGACAGTGCCACAGCGGCGCAAGAAGAATTTGCTGGCTGCTGTCGCTGCTGCTGCTGGGGCCACGGCTTCTGCTTATTTATTGATTTTTTCATTAACCGCGAAAGGGTGCTGAATTCGCGAGTACCCGCGGTGCTTTTTTTGCCGAACGTCGCCTCTCGATTGGGTGTCTATTGATGGTGATGTATGGCGGTGCCATCTATTATCCGAACGCCAGAAACCCAGGAAGACTCTCAAATTCTACACCGGAATTGCATCGATGATTTTCCAATTTCACTTTTCAATTAAATTTTCATTTTGCGACATGTAGATTAATGGTGGGAAATTTTATACTTTGTTTTATTTTTTTTCGAGAAATAAAGTATAGGTAGTTACAGATGACAATCTTGAAACTTTGGCTGTAAGCAATTTAGTAAAAGACGTTCATTTCCACGTGTTTATACAATTGCAACAAACAAGTTTAAAAATTCATAAGTGTTTCAAGCCGAGAAGCCAATCGATGAGATTGATTTCTGGCGCCTGATATATTCCCGAAATATGTATGTATGTACCTACACTTGAATTGTTATTAATAATGTAATCTTATTGCAATATACTTAATAATTTTTAATTTCTTGAAATTGTTCTTCCAGTATTAATATATGTATTTAATTATTTCTACCTCTTTCCTGTTTTCCAATTAACCAAATGATTCGTAAATGAATGGTTAAAAATTATTTTAAGCGGAATTATCATTCGTTATAGTGATATTACAAAAACAAAAACTAAAATTAATCAGCTCTCAGACTATTTGGACTTTCAGTTCAAAAAAGAAAACAAACGAGAAAATATTGTGAGAATTATGTTTTTGTTTACTTTTTATTATTTCTTTCACTGCATCATGAACTCTGCGAATGTCCACTAACCCTATATGTCACTAAAGACTTGATTCACTTCGAAGGTTCTTTGTGTTTGGGCTTCGTGAAAACTTGGTAAACCATGCACTAACATTTGATTTTAATCTACGGAAATACCTAAAAAAATTCAATTATTTGATTAATCTTCTTCACTTCAATGATTAACGTTTTTGTAAATTTCAGTAATTTTTATAAAACTTTGGTTTTGTAACCAACTCATTTTTCTATGACATCACCTGAACTAGGGTCCAGAAGGAGAACCGCTTAAAGCGGAGTATCAAATATCGCGCCAGGGAGGGTCCGTCCAAACGGCGGCCCTTAGAAGCGCAATTTTTGCGACAACAACAACGACAACTCCTGAAACGAATTACTACCGAACAAGAGACGATGAGTCACCTCGTAAAATACACCTGCAGCGATTAGTCGAAGATCGCCGGGAAGAGCGAGGCAGGCACCGGGCACCATGCACCAGGCCCAGACCACGGCCCATCCAGACATAGGGCTCTTAAAAATGCTGCCTTTTAACGGCCTGCAGGCTCCGGGTTTTCACACAGTGAAGCCAAATAAAAGGGAACTTGAGGTGCTCCAAAAAGGTAGAAAAAGCCGCGAAACAACAGGAACGCTTGCATGCCTGAAATGATTCCGACATGGTCAGTTAGGTCTCCATTGCGCGACCGCAAAAACGAAAAAAGCCCTTCCTCCGGCTGATCGCTGGCAGTAGACGCAGACGCGATCAGCCCATGGCTCATTCGCCGCTGCTCTCCGCGCGCTTTTCGTCCTGCTGGTCATCGTCGCGTCGTTCGTAATCCGAGAACAAACGATTTGCGGAGATTCATCGAAATGCGATGCGATGCTGCGCAGCGGAGCCCCCCCGATCTTTACCCTGCGCGCCGGATGGCAACAGAACGCCCTGCGGCGGATTTGGTCATTATCACGTGCATGCAGAAAAACGCAGCTACAAATTTTGGGCAGACTTCGCGGTGCACCAGAACACCTTTGAAAAAATACAAAAATTTTTAGATTTAGTCGAACTTTGGGACACGATATCGAATCAAAAGTATCGATACTTACTACAGTCATAAGTGGCATCGAATAAAAAGTTTTGATACGAATAGTATCGGATAAAAGTTTTGATTATTTTCAAGATTGGGGCTTTATACAGACAAATAACTTTTTAAAAATACCTTAAATATAGTATTAAAACATATCTTATATATAGTACATACCTACTTACTATTCTAAAAATTAGTCCTTCATTGCCTAGGAAATATTTTGGACAACTTAGTTAACTTTTAATTATAAAGATTACGCCATATATAAAGCTTTAATATTTCTCCTTTCTTTAATATTTTTAATGTAATTAATAAGATTGCGACAATTGCAAATTTTACATTTTTAGCATTAATTGCGTATTTAAATAAAATAATCTACATAAGATGAGATCTACATACATATATCACAACAAACATATGCTCTCTTGTGGTCTTACTAGAGTTTATTTTGTTTCTTCATTATATGGCCTTTGGAAGCAGCAAGAAGGAAACCTTTTGATAAAAAATAATCAAATTTTATTCCACAACTTAAGTTTTCATGGAACTCAAATCAAATTCATATATTAACTTTGCTCAAATTTATGTATGTGCAACGTAAATAACTTTCCACTTCATCTATAAAGTTACTTTACGCAATCTCAAATTGCTGAACTTCTAAAGGTAAAATACTGCTACAAAACATGTAACGCAATGCATATGGTAGCCATCTTGGCCCAAAATTATAAAATGTTTTTAACATTTATGTAGCAGAAAACGCATATACATTACATATGTATGTTAGATGAAATTGGAAGACATTAAATTATTTGAATTAGGTAATCATTAATAGAATATGTATATTAGGTAGATATATAGTAATAGAATATATTAATATTAAATTGTTTGCTTTCTGTTTTTGGATGAAAGGAAAGGATTGTGTTTGGAATTGTACATCTGTACGGTTGTTGCAGCTCTCAGACTCAAGATAGGCTTTTGTGAGTGTTAGCTTGATAAATTGTGTATAAATTTTGTATAATACTTAATAAAACTGGTTAAAAAATAAATAAAACACCAGCCGGGATTCTATGCAAGGAAAGCATTTCAAAACCGAAGAATAATCGACCGAAATATTGTCGAATAATTAGCTTTTGATAATTTAGAAAGTAAACTGAAGGGCCACGGACCAGACGTGACTAACCCACAAAATAAAAAATAATAATTTTTTAGCTTTTAATAATCTACATGCATTACCCTTTCATTTCTTTCTGGCAAATAGGTATTCTATAATATTCTTGTTTCAAAAAACTCCCTTCTAAAATGCTGCTTCACCACTTTTATAATGAGCGCATTTAATTTTGGAGTTTAATTATCAGAGATATGAGTTCGGAGGGTTAGTCACGTCTGGTCCGTGACCCTTCAACTAATCTGTAGAAATTTTATTTTCCAGGTTATTGTGGAGTAACTTGTTGGAAAACCGAATTATTCGTAAAGTAAGATATTGTTTTCATCTAATATACATATGTATATACTGTATATTTTTAATGTACGCATTTTTACCTGCGAATGTAGTCTTTTTAATTCCAACCAACAGTTCAAATGAGCAGAGTACATTTATCGAGTATCAAATTCAAATTATACCCGATAACAAAAACTATCAGTATCTTATCCGCGCAGGTTGTTTGCAATGATCGAGTGCTGGAGGAGGAATCCCCATTTCCCTGCTAATTTGAAGGCCCCCTTCCCTGCTCTGGGTCGGGCTTACGAGGCCAAATGCATCGAAATTCCCGGCCGGTCTCTATGGCACGATCGCCAAAATATGACTCCGTTTAGGAGAACGCGATCAAGAACGGGCTCGGCTTAGGCCTCCGCTGCGTCGTGCTCCGCTGGCCGAGTTGGGTGATACCCCCCTATAATTTGCTAATTGCACGTTGTCAGCATCCTTGTATAAATCGATATTTATCATGTATTCAGCTAGCTATAAATTATCCCTGCCACCATGCCCTCCCCTGCTCTCCTCGGTATCCGTGATTACAACGTTATTAAATTATTTGATCGCTCGTGCGTTGTTAATTGAAATTTTCCCCTAATGGATAGAGGTTTTATTCTGGAATTTTTTATGTTTTTAGCGCTCTTCTTTTCTTATACGTGAACTGAGCTTGTTTACTTGAGGAATGTTTATAGTCTATTAAGAAAAGTTTACATTGCTGCATTGCTTTACTAGCTCTACAAAAGTAATTTATGTGAAAAACTGGGCAAACAATTTACAAAAATCTGACTTTGGATATGCTATGCAATAAAATAAAAGAAAATTTCCAAAATAAGAAAAAAAATCAGACAGACTTGGGCTCGTCCGGGATTTGAACCCGGGACCTCCCGCACCCTAAGCGGAAATCATACCCCTAGACCAACGAGCCGTTGATACATTGTTGGTACTCACTTAATTATTCCAATCCGGCAATTTCTTTAATTTTATCAAAACTGCTTACTTTTTATTTATGCGTTTTATTAAAATAGCCTCTGTAAAAAGGAATTCTTAACTTTGTTTAGTTATTTAACACATGGCACATGTTTAGGGTTATTTAACTATTTTATAATATTTAATACCATTATTTTCCGCTTTATATCGAATAGCGCTACCGTAGTAAAAATAATTCATAGAATTTGCTGTCCGATTGCTCAGCTGACGAGTGACAGTGACATTAGGAATTTGCTTACATTTTTCGCGAAATCCGGCGATAAATAATGCTATCCTCCCGAGGTTATCTGCTAGGACGGTCCCTAGGACGTTTAATTACACGTCAAACCCTAGCTCAAACAAATCTCCAAACTGTTCGTCATGGAGGACACGCGTAAGTTGCCCAATTTGTCTCTGAAAATTGGTACTGTGAGGTTAAGAGACTTATGTAATTTTCTCTGTTTCAGCAGCTTTTTACGGATTTCAAACCATTCAAAATTATTAATAAATAACATTTTTCAGAGTACAATACCGACTGGCTCCCCATAATCATTCTAAAGGTGTAATAATTGGGGCCCAACTTGTGAGCGGCCTTATGTGGTGGTGGGTGCTGTGGCACTTGTGGCATGAATACGAACATATTACGGTAAGAATTATTAATTTTATTGACTTTAAGGGTCTCTAAACTATAATTTTCTATTCAGGGCGAATTTGAATACCCAGATCCATCATCATGGACCAATGCTGAACTTGGAATTCCTCCAGACGACGAATAGTGGGATTATTGTTTATAAATAAAATTGCTGTAGAATAAATAGTAACAGCCTTTTATTTTATTTTTTCCCAAATTGAGTTAAATCTAAACTGAGGTTCCTCTTACATATTTCGATTTTCGGTGAATTCATGCAATTATGTAAATTTTAAGTTTAGTTTAAAAAAATTTATAATGATATGTTATTTTTTAAATTTTGGATATATTTTAAGCGGTCTATCAGAACTGAAAATAAAGACAATTCTTTGAATGTTTATTATCATTAGAAACAAATCCGCAGAAAACTGCCTATTTGATTATAAGGCAGAAATAAGAAAAATTATATTAAACCCTTCTACCAGTTTAAATTTTAATTTGGATTGTTGCAGAAATTAATTTACTGGACTAAAAATGTGGGTACTATTAGCAGTGAGATGGCGGGAATTATTATAAGTCATGCCAAGGAAAACATGCATACAAATTCTATTGGTTTTATCTACTAGCAGAAAAAGGAAGTAAGTTTTAAATGTGAAACGTTAAAACCGCTTTTACTCGCAACACCTAAAATGCTGTTAAAGAGTTTATGAAATAAATAATCCCACCAAATGTTCCTTATCAAATCACGAGACACACGAGTGGGAGGTTGTCAAAACAAATTAGAAATCACTCAGACGTTATGACTGCGGTGCAAAGGCTGGTCAGGATTTATTTTAGTGCAGTTGAAGTAAATGGGAATAGAGATGAAGACCAAAATTATAGTAAAATGCCTGCTAAACACAACTTACCTGACCGCAGCGAGGAAGTTTCAGTTTTCGGGAGTGCGACAAGTCGGGATCCGATGGATCAGAAGTGACCATAGCAAGAAGCCCCTGAACGAGGCCAAGGGCTGGCCCAGGGCGATGTGGGACAAGCTGTTCGGGAAGTACCTCCTCACGACTAACATCATCAGCTCCGGGGTCCTCATGATGATCGGGGACATGATGTCCCAGGAAATCGACTCCCGGCGAGGAGTAGTCTTAGGATGGGACTGGGCTCGGATAGGTGCTGCATCCCTCCTTTACTTTGCAATCTCGTTATTTTATTCCGAAACTCCCTCACAGGTCGAATGTTCGCTGTCGGCTCCCTCCAAGGACCTCTGCATCACTATTTTTACAACTGGATGGATGATGCAATGCCAAACGTGACTTTGAAAACGACTACCTACAAAATTTTGCTGGACCAGGTATGTTAAATTGTTGTGAGCACCCCGTTTGTCTTGTGAAGCATTAATTTCATCAGATCATTTCTTAATTTCATATTTGCTGCTTGTAGTAATTTTAAGGCATCTCACTCAGTGTACAATTTCAACTTCCAATCTTATGTGATTTATTCCTGGAGCCAAATATTAAACAAAAAATAATTTCCATAAGCGTGAAAGTCAAATAATCTGCTTAAAAAAAAAAAAAAAGAAAGTTCTTCCTAATGTGCTTAAGCTTCCAGATGGTGCTGCCATAAAGAAAACAATTATATCATTTATTGCGATTTTTATCAGCCAGAACCGATTTTTTTATGTAATTAGCATTTTGTTGTGTCTGCTATATATTCGTTGACTGATAACTTCACGTAGGAGTAAACACTTTGCGTATTTCCTGACCTATCTAGTTCATGTACAATATGTGAGTAATCCTACTGAAGTTTTTCACGACTCATTGGCAAACACTTAAAAGAAATGTTGCATTAATTAAATTGCTTACTTTTTTTTCAATAGAATGCTTACAAATCTAGTTTCACTGATGCCTTTTATCTTTCTTTAGCTACATAGTTAACTTCCCTTAATTTAATTTATTTAACTATTAGAGTTATATATATATTATATAGTTCTCCATTTATTTGCTTTTCTAAATTGTAGAAATGTCTCCCTCTTTAATTGTATACTTAAATCTGAATTTTGAATCACAGTTTCCATTTCTTTCTTATTTTAGTTCATAATGTCGCCCATTTGTATTTTCCTCTTCTTTTATCCGGCTTGTTGGCTGGAAGACAAAACTTTAGCTGAAGCAAATCAAGAGATCATCACAAAATTTCCCACAGTTTACATGGTAAGTTCAATGTTCCTATTCCTATCGTAACATGCTCACTTTTATGCGCTAATTTTATTTACAGGCGGATTGGATAGTCTGGCCGGTGACACAATTCATAAATTTTCAGTATCTTCATCCAAAATATCGCGTAGTTTATGTAAACGTTATAACAATGCTTTACAACATTTTCCTGTCCTACGTGAAACACCACGACAACCCACACTCAATTGCAGTACAAGAAGGCTAATCGCAACCAAAGATACTTCGACAAATAGATCAAAAGGAGTTCTTAAACTTAGTAATCTTATTCAGCGCTCAATATATTTTGTATTTGCAAATTTTCTGATCTAATAACGTGCTGTGAGAATGCTAGAATAAATTATTGTAGATAAAGAAAAGACACTAGACTTTTTATTTCCACACGATGATTTTTCAAATGAAGCTTAAGAGACCGTTGTCCTATCTGAACTGAAATAATTTTAGGATAAAACCTTAGTCTCTTTGATAATAATGTAAATATTATTATTATAATCAGTTGTTTTTTTTTTCTCCTTTATTTCCACATCAATGTTGTAAACAAAATATTTTCTAAGAATCCACATCGTTCGAAGTATAGCTTATTTTAAACTAAAATATACAATGTAAAAAGGTGTATAGAGGAAAAACACTACTTGGTGCAGTCCTAATAAAATATTAATTTGCGCTTTCGCAAGCATCCACCCAGTCGTTATAAACATCAATTGGCTCCGAAAGGAAGTTTATCGAAGTTTGGTAATCCTCTAGACAGACTCGGCATGTTATCCTAGCTGTATTTCTGCTTTTATCCCTATAAATGCAAAAGTAAATTAAACACATCAATTATTAAAATCCGATTAATTAAAAGGAAGAACTCAACATTTTCACTTCGCACGACTTTTCGTGATTGCAAAACGGACAATTGAATTGCTGATCGAGTGGCTCAATTGCTTTTCTTTTTGGTGGTGGCTTTCTCTTCGATTTGCGCCGACCCATTGTGTTATAATTTGAGCTTAAGTGAGTTTAAATATCTCCTAAATACCAAAAGCAGATCCTACACAATTCGCTTGCTTCACTTTACTGACAAATGACAGTTCATTGACAGGAAAACAAAAGTTGTTCGCGCGTTTCTCTAAAACGTTACTAGCGCTTTAGTGCAAAAATTGAAACTTTTCTGCAGCTGAGATTTTTAGTCGATGTGTCAAATGAATTGTTTCCTGTAGGAAGTTTTGTAAACAGTAAACGTTTTGAAAATGTCTGAGGATTTGTGCGAACAGTTTGAAAAAGATGGTAAGAAGACCGTAGGATAGGACAGCCTCACTTTTATATTTATTATTAACCTGACGAATAAAGCGTATAAATAAATAATGATCCACTATACTGTTGCTTTTGTAAAACCAATTTTCTTTCTTAACATGATCAGCAAGATAAGAAAACAGCCGGCGTTGTGTTCATAACACCTCTCTAGATTTATATTGACAAACAGTAAAAGCAGCGTATGAGTTCCAAGACAATACAATTTTTCTAGAAGGGCTTGACCTTGTTTTAGGTTTAGATTATACAAACTCAATAAGATTTCATTTCATAAAAATATTGCTGGAAATCTTAATTTATTCCTGAAGGACCGAACCCTGTTTTGTTTGGCAAAAGAGCCACTGAGAAATTTCCTTGTTAAATCTACTGTAGATGTGTTTCTTAATAGCCCGCTCGTTGTCCCTCTTTTTATCATTCCAACTCAGTTATGTGGCATAGAAGCTACTAACTTAATAATAGTGGACATACCAGTTCCTTCCACTCGGTTTTGGGCTTGCTACCTTGTCAAAAGACCCACCCACCCTCTTTTTATCTTTTGCATATCGCTACATAATCGCCTGTAATATACCCCTATATTGGAAGCTATCAATAACAGTCTGACATTTCGCGAATAAAACCTACCCCATTAGGCCGAGAAACTTCGGCAAGCTATAGTGGCCAGTGGCCACGCAATTTCGAAAAACCAGTATTTTACCAACGGCCCTTATCACATATCGGATGCCATCGGAATTATACAAGTTAAACTTCATTGACGTTGTTAATGTTTTACACACTAATGTAGCTTAAACTTGACTGAAGCCAAGTTTACATAAACATGATACATAATATAAAGTATAATTTATTAACCAAAAATAAACTTGCTACAAAAAGACAGTGTTGTATTCTCTGGTAAAGATTTAACTTTATTGCTGAGCAAATATATGAATTTACATTTTTAATTAAAAAATAATTAATTCTGAAATAACTTACGGACAAGCACGCATTCTGTCTGAATTTTAAAGTAATAACCATAGAAAATCCACAAAAAAAGGTTTTTAAAATTACGTATTATTGGCAGAATTCTACCAGCAATTTTTAAAGGACAACCAAAACACAGCAAAAACTCAAGCCACTTTGAGTATTTCGGATCAAATAAAGAAATTGTCCGAGGGGCTGGATGTACTCTCCGCGGAACTGCACTCTCAAGTGCGTCAAGAGCATGGAGCTTTGCTGTCGCAGGCCAGCCACGCAGGCAAATTGTATTCAGCCCTCGAGTCCGTCAGCGGGCACATGGACCGCATTCAGACCTCCTCCAATCGACTAAGGTCCCAAGTAAGAACGCAATTCAATATGGTCGAGAACCAAACCCTCGTCCTCGGACGGCTCCACGAAGCCTCGCACATCCTGAGGTCCTGCGGAAATTTACTGCATCTTACAAAGAAATTGCGAAACACCAGAGATCCCAACAAGCAAGCATCATTGCTATTTGAATTGGGTAAGTATCATACAAAGAGAAATTACAATATGAACGTGACATGATGATGATACGTAACATCTCCTAGAGTACGATCTGTGTTTTTTAGGAACAATCTTTAAATTATTTTTTTTTCTTAGAACCTTTAATGGAAGACGACGATCTAAGTAAAATAGACTTCATCCAGGAAGAGCGATCGTTTATTACATCAACCAGGCAGAAACTCAACAATACTTCTCAGTTGGATCTAATAAATGGATTGAAAGAAAGAAATGAGACTCTAGTGACCAGCAGCTTACAGGTGATTTGGAAACAATCTAAACATAACAATTCTGTAACCAATATTCGATTTTGGATTGGCCATTCAACGAAATACGTTCTTTAAAAGTCCTACTTACAAATCAATCGATCCGCTTAGTAAAAAATGTCTCGTATGAAAAGACAATAGTTCCAAAATATATCGTTTAAATGTTCCGTATCAGCCCTTCTAAACTTTAATAACTTCGAAAAATTTATAAATTATTTAATAATGTTCAAAATTCGCAAAACTATAGTGAGTACTAAGAATTATTTTTCTTGGTTCGTCCAAATAAATGAAAAAGAAATATTTAAAGGTAGAAGATAAAAATAATTTATGAAATAGCAGTTAATTTATCTGACTTTATTTATTATCCGTTCTATAGTATTTTTAGAATTTAAAATAATCTCGTAAAAACATTTCTAATCTTAAAACTGTCTTAAGATTTTCATGAATCTTCAAACAACTTCAAAATGCCTCAATAACTTGGTAGAAACATTTATCAACGAAATATCGCATTCTCTGAAAGAGTGTTTTGCTGGCACCGACGTCTCGACTTTGAGTTCCTTAAAGCCCCAGCAACAGGAACAAAAAGAGACTAGCCGTACGCCAGGGTCTCTAAAAGGACCTGGAAAAACTCCAACTCTAACTACGTCGCAACATTTTCGCTCTAAACTCTGGAAATCCCTCCACTGGCTGATTTACGATGAAATTTGTGATTACTGCGAGCAGGTGATACTTCTCAAAAAATGCCTCGACAACGTCCAGGTCTTATCCAGCAATGTTGCAGTGGAGGATGTTAAAAGGAAATTCTGGGACCGTGTAGAAAATCTTTTCCGAACATCCTTTTCGGAGTGCTCCCCACACATTACCCAATGCCTGCAAGAAGGACTTCCGAAGCTACTCTCAGCCGCTAGAGGACTTCAGTCTAAATTAGCCTCAGCATTTATTTTCAGCGACGACATTTTCGAACCCTTAGAGGCAGGATATCTTGTTAAGTGTGGCGGAAATTTGAAATCTTGTCTAACAGGTGATCTTCCATCGAACGATACAATTGATAATTACATTCGAACAGCGACTACTGAACTCAGCGCTGCGATGGTGGATAACAGGCTCAGTAATTTGGTTGCAGGAGCATTTAATGCATGCAACAAGGACTTTTGGACAAAAATCGAGGTTCAAGTAAAACTGGGAACGGACTCGAAGCAGGTAGTTGGTAGGCTTTGATATTTCCACTTTTAACGAGCTTAGAGTAAAGAGATTATCTTGGTCTACTAGACATCCCTAATGTCGCTCAGACTCAGAACACAAACCTGGCTAATCTTGTCTTCTACCACTCTGAGGCTGTTAGGAGGATGGTAGCGAATTTGGGAAATACATTTGCAAAATCTCCTGCAGCTGAGAACATTATAGAAAATTTGGCACATGGACAAAATTTGGTTCTAGCCATTCTGCAACAGTTGATGGGTATGACTATCTTGACTAATTTGAACATTTAAATATTTATTATTTTTCCAAAGACTCTATAACTTCTACGGCGGGAATAATTCTTCTTAGCATGCACAGGGAACCAGGACTCAGCGGGGATAAGCTTGCAGTTGGTGGACCTTCCCTGTATATGAAAGAATTTCAAGAGTTCCTACACAGGTGCTGGACTTATCACATTTCAGCATTTTCAGATAAAGACACTATTTCAAAATGGTAAGTTGGGCTTTCCCATTAAGGCCTTTATTTCTTGAAAGCTTTTGATTCATCTTCTTATTTCCTTTGTTAACTTCCTTAGTACACAATTATGAATTAAAGATTTTTCCTAGTTCCTATTGCAGTTTTTGCTATTTTTTTAATAAAAATTAAAGAAGATGACGAATTGTTCATTTAACCTATTAAATTTAAAAATACTGCGGTTTCCGAAGAATTTCATGTAGGAAAATGTAGTCTCTTATATAATTAATTCTCTGCAGCGGAGAACAACTGGCCTGTCGCTGCATCGAACTTTTCGTGAATAATTTGGCTATATTACGGCCTCTCTCTGCGGCAGGAAGGACCCGTTTAAAGAATGATTGCAATCACTTAGAAAACGCTTTGAAGCCAATCGTGGGAAATCTAGCTAATCTAGGAAAACCCTTCAGGTTAGAGAAAACTGGAATTATTTTATATTAAAAAAAAAAACTAATAGTGGTTGTTTTCGCGACCAGACTTCTTCGCGCCATGTCGACACTGATAACACAATCACCGGAAGTGTTGGTTCAACAAGAAATTGAAGATGAGGCTCCGGTCCCGAGTTACATAATTTTATTCCTTTTATTTTCACATGCTGGTCCAGAACTCCAAAGTCCACACACAGCAGCGAATTGGTCTAACGAACATCTAATTCAATGGCTTGAAGGTCACACGTCGGAAAAGGAGAGGCAAGTAATTCCTTTCAATTTAAGTTTGTTCAAAACATTTCCAAAAGCCGTTCAAAAATCTATGAAGCTCCAAAAAACAATACCTTCTTTGGTACACCTTATAATTTCCAAAATGTCCTGCAAAACCTGAAACTGGATCCGATGTAAAAAGAACACGGCTAATGTAAAATAAAACAATGGGCCCTATTCTCGAATCCGACAGAAATCAAATTCGATCGGAATGTAGGAAGTTTCTAAGAAGAATAGAACATTTAAGAAAATTTTTAAGAATCGAGCTCTCTGAGAAGCGCCAGCTTACTTGTAAATCTCCTACAATTCGGTTGGATTTGATTTCCGTCGGATTCGAGAATAGGGTCCAATAATTATTTTATAACTAAATTCGTTTTTCAGACTAGAGCTGGTTGCAGGTGCTTTACAGCGATATCGCGACATCGTCAGAAGAAAAAATAGTACACGCTACGATCCCGTGTACCCTCAACTTGCGAGCTACTTTGAAAGAGCATATAAAGCTAACTCTTAAGATGTTGTAACAATGTATTCTTTAAATATTGCGAACATTGTCATTACTGCGGCTAAAACTCGATTTACGAACCGTACAAAAATTCCTTAATAAATGTAAAAGAAAACTATCTGCAGGAATAAATATTTAAAAAAATGTATTTCATTTTGCACTTTTGGAGCTTTATTTGTACATCTTTATGGAAAACAAAAAGCGCAATACAATTTAAAAGTTATTATTATTATTAAATGAAGAAATGCGATAAATTCTTAAATATACATTATAAGTAGAGACCTCGCCTTATCCACTATGAAAGTAAAAGAAAGTTTTCCTACTTGCTACACGACTTTAAGGAAGTTTTAAAAAAATGTGGCTAATCCAAAATCTAACATTTTGGATAAGGTTGTAGCAACACCTGCGACAAGAAATATGTGGAAGGATTTATTTTAATATTTTAAAATTCTTTGTAAGATCCTATACCAAAAAAGAAAACCATTTTAAGCTTCTACACAGCATTCTTAACACACCCATATTTGGGTGACACCCGATAACTGAATACATGGCTGAATAAAACGAACGTGCTAAATCTTACAACAGCTGAATTGCTGAAGATTACTTTACATGACATTCAGCTATTTAAAAGTCTCACTGCGGGAGTTTGTGATTCCAAGGTTTAGGACTGGAAGACTCACCCACCGGAGGACAATATACGACTAAGATCCTACCACAAATCACGTCAAGGAATCTTTATTTATGCCTCAGATAAGCCAAAATAAAGGGCGTTTTTAGAAACCCATGGTTGCTTCCATGCATTTCGTCAAACGCGCAGTCGATTTACTTTCACGCGTCAACTGCACAACTGCATATTTGAACAAAATCTGCCATTTTAATTGCATTCACAAATGTCGTCTCTCGTACCTCTAGCTCTACTTGAGAAAACCGTTAGGACATTTGACAACTCTCAATCTTCTTCTTTTTATTCAGCAAAGTCAGGTTCTTATTTTGGTTGCAGATGCCTAAAACTTGCATTTGTGAACATGAAGGTTGAATTATCGAACACTATGCAAAAGCAAGTTTTACGCAACTATGCATTTCTAAAAACGCCCAAACTGTAAGCAATAATTTTATCTTGCACTATACAGTGGTAATAAGGGAGGAAAAAAAGTCAATCATTTTTAAAATTTTCAAATATATTTATAAAAAATTGTATAATTTCACGTGGATAACCTTGAGGGTGACAGACAGTAGTGGAGGGGAACTAGAACACTTATCCTTTTCTCGAAAAAGGCTACCTAATGCAACTTAACTGAAATAATTCTGTTTTTAATGATTACAAGTACGAGACGAACGCAAACACTTTTTTTTTTCGTTATACAATAGTCTTACTCTACTCATGTAATATGCGATTAAAAATTAAAAAAATAAATCAAAAAAATAGACCAGGACTACTATAGTAGGGTTGTTTCTTTTGGACAGGACAGAACTTGGCTGTTTGGAATTATGAAATATTGAATACGCTGCTTCATTTTTTTTCTCGTGCATGCGGCGAACGTAGATTAAAATTAAAAAAAAAAATATTTAAAATAAAAAAAAAAACTTCTCAAATTTTTATTTCTTCTACTCATCATCTTCATCCTCTTCTTCTTCTTCCTCTCGTGATTCGGTGGCCTCTTCCTCCTCCTCTTCTGATTCCTCTTTCTTTTTAGCACTCTTTGGGGGACGACCACGGCCCCTATTTAATTTTGGTTTCGGGGGTGCAGGCTTCTTACTTGACTTTGGTGGACGTCCACGTCCACGTTTTGCTGGCACTTCGCCATTGGTGTCCCCACCATCATTTAAAGATGATGAATTACGTTTTTTTGTCTGCATAAATAAATGATTTGTGTTTAAGGAAAATAAATAAATTTATTTGTTTTTTGTAGTCTTAAGGTATAACTTACATCTTCGACGTCTTTTCCTTTTTCTTTGTCGGAAAGCTTTGGACGACCTCGTCCCTTCTTTTCTACGTCAGCCATCTTTCGCTCGATCTGCAAGGACAGAAAGATTTTCACCTATTTAATCTAATCGATTGAAATATTTTAAGAAGTAGACTGTTAAAGGTGTGGGTAACATAAATAAATATTCGTTCATATTATATTGAACTTTGATTTAATAAAAAAATCCAGAGTAATGGAATTGTAGCACAATAAAAAGAGCGCGAAAACCAATTTTTTTAGTGATGAAAAATCGAATTATATTTTGTAATTTAATAACACTAATTAATTTTTAATTTCGCTGTTGATAAAAATCCACGAAAAAAAATTTGACTTTTCAATGGATTTAAATATTAAAAAAAATTCAAGGCACTTGACAAAATAAAAAGAAAAAAAATTAAGAAAAATGAAATAGAAAATTATGTCCGCGTGACCTTATCCTTAATAGATAAAATTCGCAGCACAGGGCCGCCAATTTTTCCTGTTACGTGGATTCTGCAATTTCTCCATTCTCAGCTACCCTGTAAAATGCGCGTCCCTCCTTGTTCGCCATTTGTTGCGTAAAAAAACCTTTTGGCGCCAAAAATTTTTCTTTCGTCGAGGCGATAGAAATTTTTCTCGAAAAATCGGTAAAAAAAAATACTGGAAGACGCCAAAATCCGAAAGAAAAATACTGAAAGAAGTATATAATAAATATTCCAGGAAATTCTTTTTTCGTGTTAATTATCGATTGCCATGAAGCGGCGGTCAATTACAAATTTTTTTTCTCTCTTCGCCAGCAATAAAGCATGGGAAATGCAACCCGATGGATATTCAGAAAAAAAAATTATTTATCGACCAAATTATTTTCAGGAGACAATGCACCAGCAAAACAAGTAAAAATTCAATGGGAGCTTTCAATAAAATCATTGGGATAAAGCGAAGAAAAAAATTATAGACGCGCACCAAGCCATCGCCATGTTCGAAAAAAATTTTATTTTATGGAAAAACACATTCCCAGCGTTTTCGGGGTGGACCGAATCGGCGGAAAACCGTGCGAAAATTGCTAAAATAATTTATAAAAAAATTATTAGATATTAGAGGGGAAAGTACCTTTCAATTAAAATAAACCGGAACAGAGATATAATTAATTTGTTAAACAAGAAACCACCACACACCACTGGCCGAGTAAATGCACTGATTCGAGCCGAGCCCACAAGCACACAAAACAACTCTATCGCCCGCCAAGGAGGAAAACAAACTCAGCCCAACGCACCAACGTTTTTAAACTGCTCCGCCGTCCGCCGTCGCAGCCGCTGTGCGAGAACGGGAGAAAAGGCGCCGAGGTAAACAAAGTGCCAAGCGCGACCGATCGCCGGAACGGGCGGAGTTCGGGACGGCGTCGGCATGCGAACGGACCGCCGCGGCGGGAAAGAGAGGGCGATGCGATGCCGTCGCCGGACCAGAGGAACAAGATTTTCGGTCCGGCGGGGGATGTGCGTGACGCGAGTGCGAGCAGAGCCGGCTCCTGCGATAAGAGGACCCGGCGAGATGCGATGCGGTGCGGTTCCCCGCCGTCGATGTGTGCACACAGCGTCTTCGTTTTGCTCGTTTCGTTCCCGGAGCAAAATACCGACGCTTCGTGTTCCATTTCGAATAAATCCAGGCGGCTTTTCGTTTTAAAGCCGAAATTAATGCCTCAATCGCCTGGCAGCTTAAATTCAGACTATGGTCGTGGTTGAAAATTTATTTTTCAATTTTTATCCTAAGCAAAATGGCGACCGGAATATAAAATAATATTAATTTGCAAAATTCAATAAGCGAATATGAAAATGACCTGAGTGCATGTATGCGTGCGGAACGAACACATCGGAACATATGAATATGAAAAACTTTTATTAACACCGGCACTGCCAGATGAAACATTTTTCCAACTATTAACTTAGATACGGAGGAATTGTAGAAATTGTTTTAAAGCAACCCGACAAGAATATTTGAAATTATTAACAAAAGTAGATTTTACTAAAATTTGAATTTTATTAAGAAATTTTCTGAACCTAATCGAAAATAATTATTTTTAGAACTTCAAATTATAAATTTATGAGGAAGTTGTATTTGTTACCAAAATTCTCTGTAAATACCGGCGATTTATGTCCAATTGCGTGGCACGCATGGTCGATACTCCGGGGTCCTCTGCGACATCTTCAGCCACAGCCGCGATATTCTCAGCAGAACGGCTGCTCCGAAAGAGACAGGACCCTTATTCCACCCTCCGACGGAAATCAAATCCGATCGGAATGTAGGAGATTCACAAGAAAGCTGGCAGTGTCAGAGTCAGAGAACTAGACCAACTCGATTAATGTTCCAGGTTACTTACAAATCTCCTACATTCCGATCGGATTTGATTTCCGTTACGAGTGTGGAATAAGGTTATATAGTATCTTCCGATAGGGTGGTGATTTTTGCGCCACCTTGTACAGACGAGCGTAGTGAAAGTACTATACTCCATGTTATAATAAAAAATAAAATGTTGTATTCACTTTTAAGCTTACTATTTTATTATTGTTTACAATTTTTATAGTATAGAATGGGCCATTTAAACCTTCGGGACTCAAATCCACGCTGATGCACAGGCAATATTTAATGTCGTCTGGGACGACGACGTCGACCTTGAGACTAGCATTACCAAGATTGCCGGTAGCCGGTGGCGATAAATTGTTTGTATAATGCCTGATGCTGATGGTGTGGTCTTAAAACGCTTTCTTCACTTAATTTTTTGCACAATACACGCGTTGCGTTTTCACATTATAGGGTTCCAAAGGTTTAAATGACCCAAGCAAAATGAAGTGTTTCACTTCCTGCGACAAAATCGGACATACATACATATGTATGTATTGCATGTACAATCCAACATCAGAAATTCAACAGTTTATTTCCGCTTTCGTACAACTCTTTTGAGTTTTGTCCCTAACTAACTCAAACCTGGACTCGTCGTTTCAAATACTGTAGGTTGCCATTGCCTAACCCCGTGTCTCCACTGGCAATTTCTGTCTTAACATCTTGCCTATCGGCGCCATCTTGGACATTTTATTCGCCCGGTCTCCACTGGCAATTTCTGTCTTAACATTTCTGTCATGTTGCCTTTCAGCGCCATTTAAATTCCTGCGCTATTTTCTCCAATGCAAATTTGTTTAAATCAGTCTATTTATAATTTTAAGCTTACTAGTCTACAAACAGTCTCTGTACCTGAAAAAAATAATCATTTTCATAACATTTTATCTCGAAAAATCTCGCCGCGGCCATTTTGAAAATTCACAAAGTCACAGATGAAGACATTTCTGTTAACATTTCTGTCCGGAAAAATGTCTTAACATTTCTGTCTTAACAGATTTTCCGTTATAACATTTTGGTCTCCATTGGACTTTTTTTCTGTTCGGACAGAAATGTTAAGACAGAAATTGCCAGTGGAGACCCCGGGTAACTATCCAATTTTCTAATGCTGGGGCCATACCTGCGTTAACGTCTAACGCCCGTAAACGCACTAATTTAGGCGCTAAATTAGACCCCCCAATTAAGCGTTAAATACAGTGGCTACACTTGTGTTTAACGAACTGTCATTTTATTAGCGCGTTAACCAAGATAGAGATTGAAACTGCAGCTCTATTGTTTCTAATGAATGTCAACATTTATTTAATAAATTTTAAGCATTCGGCGAGAGAAAAACCACGGCTTAAATTTTTTGACACATGACGCATCCACCGCATTCAAGAAAATGAACATAGTGTAGCCACAACTCAATATTTAACGCGTTAATTATCGGCAGCCGAGCTATCGCCTAATGCCTAATGCCATTAACAATGACGTTATTAAATTAACGCGTTAACCGCCGGTCACACCTGCGGTTAACGTCAAATTTAATGGCATTAGACGCAGGTATGGCCCCAGCATAAGAAATAAACTTGTGTTTCAAACAGGCGATATAATTTGCTTCGTTTTTGAGGCGAGGTGACTTGTTTTGTTTTATTTGTGTTTTTGATTTAATTATTTTGTTATTTTTTATTAAATATTAAAAAAAAAAGAGAAAAATAATATTTTCTTACTTTCCTTACAAGTAGGTATACCTCCTTTAAAACTCGGGCGAACTATTTTTCGCCGGAGTAGCATGTATGTAAAAAGGTTCCTATATAGTTTGGCTATGAAACATCGCCAACGAAAACTAAAAATGTGTGCTATTTATGGAATGAATAATATACAAAACACATTTAAAAACAATTCAATTTATGTACTTCTAATTACAATAAGAATGATTAAAAAAATTAAGCTAACTACCTATTTAATATTACATATAATAGTTTATGAATTTATCAAGGATAATCTCAGAAAGTTCGATAGGTGATACTTTCCCTTAGGACATAGGCTACTAATATATGTATATGTATATTTGTTAATCCTGCAGTAACTTCCGAAACTCCCAAAGGTACTTAGTACTCCAACAAGTGATTTCAAGGTCAATTGATCGAGGTTAAAAACCCATGAAGCTGATATTAAATTTTTTCTGATAATCGCAGCTACACACACATACATACATACATACCTACCTACCTACATACATATGTACATACATATATTATAATGTATATATTTTAAATTACTAGTTTTTAATTAATTTGAAACTAAAAAATCGATAATTTTTGCGAAATAATAAATATTTTTGTGATATTTATACATACCTTACATAAACAGTTAAAGGCTTAGAGATTTTCATCAAAAATTGGAGATAAGGTTCCTTGGTACAGCAGCCACCCTGTTGGAAAAGTAAAACTTGCGAACGTTAAGGAAAGCGTCCTCCCACTGATTTTCCAGGAAGACAGCATCCGAGCGAGCGGTAGTAAAAGTGTGAGAGCGAAAAACACCAAAATTTTGCGACTCGGTGAAGGAATGTGTCCTTTTACATGTGGGGCTTACATGTCGAGTCGATTTGGTGATATTAAAAGAAGGGAAGAGCAATTTCAGCCCGGGGGATGTGATTGAACGGCCAGGAAGCGAACCCTCGCAGGACGGGCGCGCAAACAGGAACAGTTGCACCGAGGCCGATTCAATTCAACAATTCGAAAAAGGACAGGAGCAGCAGGAAAATTGAGCGGCGTATCCCAGGAAGGGAGAGCGGCACTTTGTCACAGGGACAAAATCTCTTCCTCCTCCCCCGAAAAAGGAGTCGATTTTGCTGGTGGCGTGCTCCTGGAAAAGCATACGGAGAGGAACCAACCAGTCAATCAGGAACAACACCGCACTGGCATCAAAAAGGGATGAAAAGGGATCTCCCCAGAATCACAAAAGGACTCGTGCGGCTGTGGTAGTGCCATACGCGCCTACACGCATAGGGCCCTACATCCCTTCGGCTTCTTCTCTCGCGGCGGGTGTATAAGAACAATTTCACGAGGACTGTTATTCGGTGAGTCTTCAGCGAGCACTTTTTGTTTTTCGCCATTTATTTTTCCTACCTAAAAAGTGAGTTTAATATATTTTGCTAATTTTGTAATTTTATTAAAAAATATATTTTAAAGTAATATTTTTTTTTAATAAAAAAAAAAAAAATATTGATAGTGAAAAGTGAAAATTTTTCGTGTATGTATGCAGTTGGCAAAGTTCAGGTGCTGTTTAACACTGAGGGTTTGCCCTTCAAAGGGGCAACTTAAAATCATCGAACTTAATGTGAATGACCTTAAATATGGCGGTCAAGCTTTTCACATAATTCCACCTTCATAGCATGATTTATTATTTACAAAAAATATTTAGGCTTCTTCTGTAATCCTTTTTCATTACTTTGTTAATTTTATTAAATTCAATAAAAATGTTTACTTTCTCCACAAAAGTGGATACTTTTCGCGCCCTTTTTCTCAGGAGTGACCTGTCCGTGTATTGCATACAAATCGAAAAGGATAACAGAAAAGAAAAAACTTGCAGAGTGGGGAAATGAAATCGATTTTTGCCCCCGTAGATTTTTACAGAGTTCTCTTATACTTAATTTAATTAATTAAAAAAAAATGCTAATTAACTACATTTCGATAAAGAGAATTGTTGTTTCGTTGGAGGCGATTTACCAAAGCAATCACTGGAATTATTTAGTTTAAATATATCATTTAAACGCGAAAAATGCGCATGTCCTTTCCCAAAATGATAAGTATGGTATGGTATGGTGATGTGGCTGCCTCAGGGCACACTTAGACCATCACTAGGTCCATTGTGATACCACAGTGGGGCGACCCATCTTCTATCCAGGGAACCACCCAGAGTATGATAAGTAGCTCAAGATCAAGAATTCTTGGGAATAATTTACTCAGAGTAGTTGTAACATCGATCAATAAATTCCTGAATGGTCCTTTCAAGATGAAAAACACTTGTACTCACCCTTTCCCCTAATTTTTCTTGTTATAGGGTTAGGAGATCTAAAAATTGATTCTTATCTAAAGCACTGACGAAAGAAAAATGTCCGATTCCGAAAATGTTGAGACGAAAAAGCGGGGGCGTCAGGCAGTTGGTGAAAAGGTAATTCATCTAATAATTCTATTTTAAAAAAATTATAAAATGAAATTAAAAAAATATTTTTAAAAGCGCTCCCGCCAACCAACACCTCCTAAGAAGGATAGAGATGAAAAAGCGTCATCGGTTGACGGTGAAACTCCAGCAAAACGAGGTCGAGGACGCCCGAAAGGGTCCACCAAGAAAAACGGTGGTAATAAGCAATCATCAAAGAAAACTACCTCAAAGGGACGTGGCCGGCCTGCTAAAAAGAAAGACGATTCCACCGAGGATGAAACTGAAGACAACGATGAGACCGAAGAAAATGACGACGATAACGAAGAGTCCGGTTCGGATGAGTAAAAAGGCGCGAAGAAAGCTACCGGTCAGGCTGCATCTACTACAGTATATATATAAAAAAAATAAGAGAGTAAATAATGGAGGTTACTTTTAAGTTCAATCTGTAATATTTTTAAGTTTAAGGTAAGCGTTTTTTTCTAGAATCGCGTATATCGAATATACGGTGGGACACGTTAAAACCTTTTTTCTGTGTTGTGTAAAAATTACAATTAAATATAGGTCCTTTCCGAGGATGAGAACTTGCGACTTTTTTGTAAACTCATTCTATCCTTCCCTTCCGCTGTTGGAACGGCTTGTTCTGTAGGCCATTGATAGTGTACTATGGTACTATTTATTAATTATTACATAAACGATAATGTCCGTTTTACGAAAAAGAAGAACACAAATAAAGATTTAAAATATAAATTTCAGCCTGTATTATTTTCTTCTAAGTATTTATGTAAGTTAAATGGTCCTCAATCCCTTAATATGTTACAAAGATGCCGAAAAAAATACTTTCCCATTCGCATTCTTTTAATTCATTGATTGTCATAGTCATACTAACATATGTACAATTATGATATAGTAAATAGTTGATAAGTTTTTTTTGGGACTACGGGATGAAAACTACATAACACGTAACTGTCTATAATTTTTTTCATAACATAAAAAAAGGCGTCTTCCTAAACATACATACCATATTATAAAAAGGCCACTTTCAGTAACATATAAGATAAACATTTTAAAAGAACGAAAACGATTTATTACAAAAAACTTGAAACCACGTGAAGTTTTGTTTACTAGAAAAAAAAGCTTCGCCACTTGTGTCAATAATGAACAAAATATCTAGATATCTTCTATAAGATATTTTAAGAGAAATGTAAAAAATTTGGTGTTATACATATGTATATTTTAGTTGATAATGACGTGTTCATATTGTAGTTAACTAAATTTCCATTATGAAAAAGTTCAAAGTTTAGAAATTAAATATATTATTATGTACATATTTACAAAACGTATAATGTGATATAAGAGCTTGTTAAACCCTACGATTAGTTTTAATAATAATTATGCGGATGTTTGAAGCTTTGGAACAATTTTTAGGTACGATTGTTCCCTTCGCCGGAGTTTGGAGTCCCGTTTTCCGAAATGTTTCCTCCAAACCTATCCTCAATTTTATTTTGCTGGAAAGCTGGGCATGCTCAGAAAGCTTCCCCAAAATGTTAAGACCCTACCATTATTTTTAATAAATCTGCGGATTGTTTAAGCTCGAGGGCTCCCTTTGGAGCAATTTGTTATTTGTGGGCAAGATTTTATCGTTCTCGGTAGTTTGGGCTCCCCCTTTCCCGAAAGTTCTCCTCCAGACCTCTCGTGAATCTTATTTAGCTATAAAGCTGGGTATGTTCAGAGAGCCTCTTCAAAATTTTGAGGTCCTACGATTATTTTAAATAATTTTGCGGATTATTGAAGCTCGAGGGGCCCCCTTTGGAGCAATTTATAAGCGAGATTTTATCTTGCTCGGGAGTTTGGAGTCCTTTTTCTTGAAATTTTTCCTCCAGACCTATCCTGGATTTTATTTTTCTGGAAAGTTGGTTTTGTTTAGAGAGCCTCTTCAAAATTTTGAAGTCCTAAGATTATTTTTAATATTTCTGCTGGATATATAATAAATGAATAGTTATCGCATGGACTAGAACAAATAATGAATTAAAAGATCACTATTGGTCCACGTATGCCGAGTACCAGCTTGCCAAAAATATATGTTAGAGTTACAGGTAAATAACAATAAAGTTTGAAGTTCTTGCGAAATTAAAAAGAATTTAAAAATAACCAACCACTTTCTAGTTTAACAAGAAAATACGAATTTAAAATCATGGATTATTGAAAAATAAGAATAAATTACATAATTATTCGTTCGCGTAGCTAGGATTTTATGTTGCCTGAAAAAATAATTATTTCGGCTGGACGATTACATTAAAGAAATTTAGGGTGTTTGGTTGCCTGAAAATATAATTATTTTGGCTGGACGATTACATTAAAGAAATTTATTTACAATTAAAAATTGTAACGAATTCTTTCAAAAAACGAGCCTACCTAATTTTATTTTAATTACCAGATGGCTCTGCTAGGCTGACATGAGGCGCCAAAATCGAGTTGCGGTGAATTCCTCGAGTGAATGTTGTGTGGATGAATCTCATTGGTCCATTTCAACCAATCAAAAGCTTCCATCTGGAAGCATAGATAAATTTATAAGAATCGGACAACTGTCCATCATTCCGTTTCGCTCTTTCACACTGCTAAACGACAATGTGTTATTGAAACGTTTGTCGTCACTTTGTCATGAATATATTAACATTTTCAACTCATTCACAAAATTTTGACACACACACAAACACATTTAGTATTCGGACACGTAATCTGACATTTAATTTAACTTGATGGGTGCGAATTGCGGTTATTCGGTGTTAAACGTTCGGTGCGTGAGGATCGGGAGGTTTTCAAAGTCTTCTCGCGAAAGCAATGAAAGCTTAAGTTTTTAGTAATTAAGTGCTTAATTTAAAGAAATAAATTTACATAAAAATGCGTGCGTGCACATTTATTTTAATTGCCGCTGCAATTGTTTACTCGGTAAACGGCGACGTCTTCTATGAAGAGCATTTTAAGGATGGTAAGTTTTCATTTTTTGTGGGAAGGAGTCGGCTTTAATAGTAGCCGGTTGACGTGGGCATCGATGTAATGAGGATTTTTGTATATTTATGAATTTAAAAATTCCTACAGACTCTAAATATTAAAAGTATTATTTTTCTGACTTACAGACAGCTGGGAAGATAAATGGGTGTATAGCAAACATCCAGGAAAGGCGTTCGGCAAGTTCGTCAGAACTGCTGGAAAGTTCTACAACGACGAGGAGGCTGACAAAGGTAAGTGCGAATCTCGCTTAAATATTCAACCGGACGCTTTGTGTACGTGTCAGCAGATTTTCCGAACGGGCGGTGATTTCTTTCTCTTCGTGGTTGACGCAAAATTGCTGATTTTTAAAACGGAGTAGAATAGAATTGCGAGTCGACTTGAAATAGATTTTTCATTTATAAACAACAAAAATAGATGTGTCGTCTCCGTTATCCGTTAAAATGACGTCGCACGGTTCTTCAGCAGCCTCGTAAGAATTTTTTACCGGCAATTATCACCGCTGAGCAGGTCATTAGCCTTATCTGTTTCGCGACGTGTCGGTGGCGTAACATGAGTTTGATGGGCTGGGTCGTGTCTTGTCATCAATTATTTAATTATTTGCCTCTCCTTTTTTATTCAGTATACTGAAGTAGTAGTTCTAAATTGAATGAATTGTTGCAGGTCTGCAAACTTCGGAAGATGCCCGATTCTACGCCCTTTCCCATAAATTTAAGCCATTCAGCAATAAGGATAAAGATCTTGTGATACAATTCACCGTGAAACATGAGCAAAATATTGACTGCGGTGGCGGATACGTTAAAGTGTTCGATTGCTCCCTTGATCAGACCGACATGCACGGCGAATCACCCTATGAAATTATGTTTGGTCCCGATATCTGCGGACCAGGCACCAAGAAGGTTCATGTCATCTTCAGCTACAAGGGAAAGAATGTGATGATTAACAAGGACATTCGATGCAAGGACGATGTTTACACCCACATGTACACTCTGATTGTTAAGCCGAATAATAGTTATGAAGTTAAAATTGACAACGAAGTAGTTGAGAGTGGAGAATTAGAAAGTGATTGGGATTTCTTGCCACCTAAGAAGATCAAGGACCCTGAGGCCAAGAAGCCAGAAGACTGGGACGAGAGGGTAGGTGTTAAAAATAATTTTAAAATATGAATATTATTTATAAAAATAATTAAATAATTAATAATTAATAATAATAATTCTTTCAGGCAACAATTCCAGACCCAGAAGATAAGAAACCCGAAGATTGGGATAAACCAGAACATATTCCAGATCCAGATGCCACAAAACCAGAAGATTGGGATGATGAAATGGACGGTGAATGGGAGCCTCCAATGGTCGACAATCCAGAATACAAGGGTGAATGGCAACCAAAACAAATTGACAATCCCAACTACAAGGGGGTGTGGAAGCATCCAGAAATCGACAATCCAGACTACACTCCCGATCCACTATTGTACCAACGCAAGGAATTGTGCGTTCTTGGTTTTGATCTGTGGCAAGTTAAATCTGGCACCATCTTCGACAACATCCTGATCACAGACGACGTAGAATATGCTTCCAAACAGGCTGAAGCCGTTAAGGTGACACAGGAGGGTGAGAAGAAGATGAAGGAGGCTCAGGATGAGGAGGAACGTAAGAAGACTGCAGCTGAAGAGAAGAAGGATGATTCTGAAGAGAAGGAAGATGAAGACGAGGATGATGAAGAACCAGAAGATAAAATTCCAGAAGTTCATGAGGAGCTGTAAGAATCTTTGCCGCACTCTTATCTTTCTCCCCTTGTTTTTGCCACTATCTCCGAAAATCTATTCCTCCAACTAATTTTATGGATTTACAGCATTTCTCCTTTACTTTCTAATTGCTGGAGAACATGATTTTTTGTGTATACATTTTTGTATATTGCCCAAAAGAATCTTCCAAAGGTTCGAGTTCTTTAAGCAAAAATTCTGCGTTTTGTTGAATTTCACACACTTGTTAGTGTGCTTATTATTATTATTTTTTTTTTACTGAATTTGGATCACTGTTGCGAAAAGCGTTAATGTGACCATTACGAGATGTATATATCACTTTGTTTTCCACCTTATTTTAATGCGAATTTTTGTATGACTGAAAATATGGAAATGTAGTCTAGTTGTAATTTGTATTTTGAACGAAAATATTTGAGTGATTTAAATATAAAAACAATAAAAAAAACGCAAACATTTTCAAATATGTATACTATTTTATTATGGGCGGGGAATTTTTCAGATTATATAATTACTTGACAAATGATTTACACCGGAGGGTCTTTAACCTGGGGTGCGAGAAAAGTTTTTATATTTTCGACAAATAAAACTTGCCAACGAAATGCCCACTTTTGAAAATGCAATCTTAAAATATATCAGAAAATATAACCTCCACCGAGACTAAAGTGGAACAAGTCTTTAAGGAAATTCAAAAGAACCATTTCACCGACATGTGAACGTCGAAAGGCACAAGAAAAATGTGCCTGAGAATTTTAGAATTTAAGAGACGCTAGATGTCACATTAATAAATTTGGTAAGATTAAAGTTGCTCATCAGTTCCAAGTGAATAGATTGTATAATAACATTATTGAATGTTATTACTAATTAACTGTGCAACCATAGTCATATACATAAAGACAAAATATTATAGCGAAAATGCATGGACGAAATTATAATCAATGAAATTTAATGGAAGGAAAAACCTCTTTCTTTTACTTTTTATTCAACCAATGTAGCACAAAATGATAACCCAATATGACCAGTGATCGCTAAAATTATTTAGTTAACTTACAATCTCGCGCTTTTTACGGCGCTACACAATCACTATTGAAACAAATATTTATAATTTTATGTGCTGACGGGTGTTACAGTGTACGTTTATAAGTACAGAAGCCCACTTGCCGCAGCATGGGCCATGAGGGTATTTGCGGCCTGCTGAGTCTCAAGCAAAAGTCGTGCCTCTTTCATCCAATCTTTTGCAATTTTACGAGGGGCACCACGCAAAAGATTCATATATTTAAGGGCTTGCGTTAAATCACCGCGATCCATAAAGTATCTGTGGATTATTATATTACTTTCGATTTAATTTTCTATTTTTAAATTCAAATTTATACTATTACCTGGCACGATTCAAAATATCATAGGTGTCAAATTTACTAAAGTCAACTACCTTATTTTGGAGCTCTTCGGCGGAAATGGCTTCATCAGGTTTCAAAATAAAAACAGATTGCAAATATGATAGCAAATACATCGGGAGTGAAGCACCATCTTCGGAAATTAATGCTAAACGACGAGCAACTTTTTCCACGTTAAGGAACCTTTCACGCAAGGCATCTTCTGGATAGACTCCACGAACCTGAGCCTCTTGTGGTAAATTTTGTAGAACAACAGCAACTAATTCATCTCCCTCGGCTAAATTTAAACGAAGCTTGAAACAATTTATTTTATCTTTTAAAATTAAGAGATCTTACCAGCGGCTTTGTTAACTGCCTTAATTTCACTTTTTAGAGGACGAAGTTTTTGACGCCAATGAACCCCCGGCTCTCCAGTTCTAACAGATGCCCAAAGGGCTTGGCAAGCGGCCCAAAGCGATTGAGCTTGATGTGCACACTTTTCTGATTCAGCTCTCGCTATAAAACAGAAAGAGGGTTTTAAAAAATCGCCTCACTTGATTGTAGGGACCTTATAATGAACAATAAAATTAATTGCTTCATTTCTATTTCCATTTAATTAGAAATATAGCAATTCAATTGCTTTTCTCAAGGCCCTGGGATTTTATTTATATAATATTGATTAAGAAGTAGTGAAGTACCTTTAAGCTCGTCATCAATCTCTGAGTGCATGCACGAGTTAACTTGTTAAGCAGTTTAAGTTAAATATAAATAAATTTTACCTTTAAGAGCAGAATCCATGCCCTTCAGTTTCCCAAGCATAGTTGCAAGCTGGAGTTTGTAAGAAGCCTTTTCAGACGACAGTTTCTCATCAAGTTCCCGCATAAATATCCTTCTCAATTCTGCTTCTTTTTGCGATATTGCATCCTGCAGGTGATCAACGTGTGCCTCTGACTGCCGTTTAAGTTGTTGTCTGAGCTGTTTTTCAGCATCCATTCGTATTTGGAAAAGTTTCTTTTGATTCTCGAGTGCAATATTACGCCTCTCTTTATCAAGGTAAAATTCAACTTGAGCTTTAAGAGCTTCATTTTGATCTTCACCTTTGAGGGCTTCAATAGCGCGTTTAAGTCGTACCTCACCGTCTAGTTGCAACCTTTGCAATTCTTTTTGGTACGTGAGCACATGAGAATATGCATGCATAATAAACATATCTAAATCGTCTTTCGAAAGATTCAATTTTTTCTCTGACAAATTAAGGCCAGGGAAAATGGATTCAATTTCTTCGATGAAGTAGTTCCGGGCGCTTTCGACCTGAATATAATTTTATTAAAAAAAATAAATTTTCAAAGCCACTGGTAATACGCGTCTATGGTAACCGACCTTTTTCCAATATTTTTCTGATAGATTTGCACTATATTTTGCTTTATAGAGCTCATCCTTCGCCCGATCGATATTTTCGGTCCAATTTTTGATTTTATCCCTTAACGCCAACAGCTTCTCATGATCAATTGATGAAGTTGCTTTGCTCAAACGCATTTCGTATTGATCTTAAGAAAAGTATTAATTAAACAATGGTTGTTGTATTGAATGTATTAAAAAAATCCTACCTATTTTCGCAAGGGCAGTACGAGCTGAATCTTCGGCCAGCGCGACGGCAGTATCTCGAGCACTAGTCTTGTTTTTCAGAGTCGTCCAGGAAGAAAGGTCAAGCTTCTCCACCGCCTGATCAACAACTTTTTTGATATCGTCATTATACCTAAAAATATTTAAATGTTACTTTGGATTCTTGGTCAAATAAATTCACTTACGTATTCAGTACTTTCACCGCTTTATGGAATTCCTGTAAAGCTAATGTTGCGGCCACATCTATCGACTTCTCCAATTCTGTTAACTCAGTTGGAATGATTTCTACAGGCTTCATAATTTCAACTGGAGCTGACTTCTTTTCGCCTGATGGTTTCGGTTCTTGTTTGGCTTCAGTCTTTTCAGTTAAAAAATGCGAAAATATTATTGCAAGATTTTACATTATATTAAAGTCTATTACTTACAGTCTTCTGTGCGGCAGGCTTTTCAGGCTCAGGCTTCTGGGACTCTAAAATATGATTTTTTATTAGTCAATGCTATTAAAAGTTAGAAAAGAACATTTTTTTACTTTTGATAATAGGAATAAATTTCTCATCCTTCTTTTCGGAGCTCCCTCCGAAGAGACTTGTGACTGATGATGTTACATGTTCCACTTTTTTCGTTATACCTTCGAATGGTTTTTGTTCTTGTAAAACTACTTTCAGGACAGCATCAGCACCAGGAACATTATTGACTAGAGTCTTTCGGAAATTATCGTCGTACCTTTAATTAGATTTATGTGAAGTTGTTTGCATATATATAATTTAAGGAACTTTACTTAGCATAAGTTATAACACCGCCTGTTACTACAACAGGTGTTAAAAAAAATATTACTTTTCCGAATCCTGCCTGCCTGGGCTGATTTTGGCTGTTTAATTTTCGTATCTGATTTCCGGAGTATCTCTGTAAATTTATTAATATTCCATATTAAATAACAAAGCTCGTTCACATCATAACTAGGTTTTATCCAGTTATAACCCGAAAGGCTCAACAAAAGAACTGTTTTTTTTTTATATATGAATAATATAGCATTTATAAAATTAATGATATTAAAAATGCAAACACTTCGAAACTCGGCAGTTATATTATTTTCAATTTTTAAATTTGATTCAAGGGCTCAAGAATCTAGAAGATTGATTCAATCAGCTAGTCGCGGAATTATTCAGGGTGGTGTATAAAAACTGATGATAATATGTATAGTAAACCTCCATAATGGACAAAGAGCGTGAAGAAAAGGGATTGGTTAAAAACCAACAAGAATTAAAGCAAAAAACCCTAAACTCTTTTGGACAGAACACAAGAACTAAATACCTAGAATTATTCCCTTAAAAAGTTCCATCTCAAAAATGAGGACGTGCTAGAAATCATTTTAAGAAAAATCAATTTTTAATATTTGCTTATGTTTAATTAGCTTTAGCAACAATTATTCTAAATGGTAGTTTATATTATATATCATCGGAGAGACCTACAGGAGCTCCAGTATAGATTTTGCGATATTTTTTCCAACTGGAATTAAAACAGTCTAGGGCTGTGCTAAGCATCCAAAATATTTCCACATTTGGCCCTACCTACTGTTAGGGGAGCCCTAAATTGTAATCCTTGCCATAGTATATGAAAAAGGGTGCTGTTAAAACCACCTGACTAAGGAGCTCCCTGTGACTTTTGCCTCAGCCCCAATTGGTTCATGACGATTAATTAAGGTGGGTGGTATTATTAAGCGCTTCCCCGAGTATTATATAATTCCGTTAGATGTAAACTACAGCGAGAAACAATCGCCGAAGTGACAGATGACATAACATTTCAGAAATAACGTGACGAAAGGGTCCAATGGGGCACTTACCTGCAGAACTTTGTTGCTCAGACTCCTCGTAATAAAGCGGTACATGTCGGCGCTGTTTTTATCAAATAATGATCAAATCCCACGAACCGGCTACCCGCACTAAAAACCAATTGCTTGTCCGCAAAAACAATCGCCGAAAAAGAGCTCCGCTGTGCTCCGAACCTGAAGATGACGTCGGCTGTCACAACATGAAATTGGTGGAAAATTTAAAAAATTTTAAATAAGAGTAGGAGTAGGGTTTCTTCTATTCTTCGTGCAATTGATAATATTAGTATGAAAATAAATAAATTTCGTTCCAGTAACCAAAACAATTTTGCGTTTTTAAATATTTTTAAATAGTAGTAATATGAATAATTATTTTTGCATAGCGATCACAAAACCCCTCAAAATCCGGACATGCTAATTATCTAAATTCGGCTTACTGGGGCTAGAAGAGTAAAATGAGTAGAATTTAATGTTTATTTAATAGCTAGTTTAATTAAAAAAGAAAAAGAAAAGGTTCTTTTAAAGATCTTTAATGATAATTTCTCATTAAAATTCCTTTGGATCGTACACTGCAATCGTGCAAAAAAATTAGAAAAATCCGAATCCAGCCATTAGGATTAGGTGAACTGCCTTATCGACATTTGTGGAATTGACTCCGAACAACTCAATTTTTCGGAAAGCTGTCATTCCTTTCCCTGACATTTCTTAAAGTCAGTTGGCCAGTTTTGTTTTGTAAACAAGTTCTCAGTTGGAAACTGACAGCCTTCAACATTGTATTAGGATTTGATTAGATAGTAAAATTTTTAATTTTATGTGTCTCTTGTTTGTCGGACTTTTTAATTAACTCGTTTTTTTAAATTCGTTCGATAGAGAAACCCACCTTACCGACATTCGTTGACTTTGGTGGTGCCCGATTTAGTATTGACAAATGTAAATTGTCATTGTGACAGCTACAACCGAACCGAAATATGAGAAAGAGCGGCCGTGCAAAATGTTGCGGATATTAGGAGCAGGTATGTCTGAATTACATAAAATTTAATTTATAAAAACTCGGTGAACCTCTTTTTAGTTTATTGCCTAGTATTTTACGAATTCCCAGCTAACAATTTTATTTCCTGTATATAACCTAAAATTTTAGAATCCTCACATAACCCTTTGAAATTATTTTTCTGCTAATTTTCTGATTTTAAAAATATTTTAGCAAACTCAAAGGAAATTTTGTTTAGCTGTTGATTTACAGAAATTGAGTAACTAAAAATTTCATCAGGCAGAGCATATTTTTCTTATTCCTCAATTATTTCTAAAGGCGGTCCATTTGTTATTGTCCATAAATATTTAAAATCTAAGTACTTTAGAGTTCCTTTTGAGGACAAGACTTTTCCATTTTTCCTTTCAACGTAGAAAAGGCCTTGGAATTCTAAAAATTTAAGAAAATTACATATATTTTGTATGTACATGTTTGGATCGAATCTGTCTTTATTAATTATTTAACGCGCCCGGGTTCTTTATAGCGAATTTTTTAATCTTATTATCGTGTTATACTTTTACAGGCCTGACAAAGGCAGGAATACAAGAAGTACAAAAGTTAGCAAGTCGAAGTACCTCGTGTCTAAGGTTGCTTCCGCCGCAGGTTATTCAGCCGCAAAGAAACTTAAGTTTCGCCTTAATACAGCCTCACTTCCTCCCAAGAATTGATCCATCTGCAGCTGCATCTCCTCTTTTAACTAGATCTACTTTGTTGCAATGTCTGAGGCCCTCCCTTTCTCAAAGTAGGACTCTTACAAAGTTCTCATTAAGGAAAGGAAAGAGGAAATCGGTTAAAGCAGTAATTAAGCGGTTTAAACGTCTTCATTGGGGCGGATGGATAAGAACTCGCAGCGGACGACATAAGAAACTTTGGAAGAAATCGAAGGCGCTCAAACGTCGATTGAAGCAACACGTTTTTGTGAATGGAACCCAAAGTTGGCTACTAGATAAAATGGTCACGAGATATTGGAAACGAACCAAATATTATGTCGATGATCCCTACGAGCCGTATCACACTCGGGAGGAATATTATGTTACTAAAGGAAAGTCACAATTTTGAATTGTTTATGTTTCCATGATTCAGAAATAAGGTAAAAATAAAGGATTATAAAATATAGAACAAAGTAGTATTAATATTAAATAAGTGCCAAATTATCTTAACGAGAACTACCTATAAAGTTTATCACATTTACAATAATATTTTATATTTAAAAATAATTACAAATTATTAAGCTTCCACTGGATTAACGAGCTTACCCAAACATTGAATTTCACTCACTACGACATCGCCTGGTTTAAGATATTCCGGAGGAACATGATTCAAGCCTACTCCGGCTGGGCAACCGGTTAAAATGATATCACCTGGCTTCAGCGTTATACATCTACATATAAGAAAACAATTATTTACACTATTTTCGGTATTATAAATACTTACTGGGAGAGTCGTGAAATTATCTCGTCTATGCGAAAAATGAGCTCTTTCGTATTTCCCTTTTGCTTCATTTGCCCATTTACGCAGCAAATCAGGTCTAAATTGTGCGGGTCGCGAATCAGGCTTTTGTGCACTATGGCTGGCCCAAGAGGACAGAATGTGTCCATTGATTTTCCGATTAGAAATTGGCCTCCATTGCGTTCCTTTTGCCAATCTCGAGCGGAAATATCTTGCGCTACACTGTAGCCGAACACATAGTTCATTGCTTGCTGTTTTATGACACGTCTAGCTTCTTTACCGATGATTACGGCTAATTCTATCTCCCAATCTAGTTTCTGCAAATTATAGAATAGTGAAAAATTAAAAATTGAAGACCTGCGTAATTTAGAACTGATTTTTTTTTGTTGAAATTCTGGATTTTAAGTAAAAATTATAATTTAGCTTTATTTAGCTGGTGCTCCTGTTTAAAAAAGCGAAACGAGATGTTTTTTACCGCAGTATAATTACCTTTGTAAGTCCATGAGACTTAATTGGATCCCTTGGTCCGATTAGAGCACTGGCAAACTTGCTGAAGAACATGGGTTCCTTTGGTGGTTCCCTTTTCTGTTCTTTGCAAAAGCTCGTGTAGTTAAACCCAATACAGCAAATCTTTTCAGGATTTAAAACTGGCGGCAGTAATTCGATGCTACCATTAATTTTCTCACATTTCAGTTGTTGTATTTTACTCCGGAGCTCAGTTGTACCGATGTTCTGTTTGATGAATTTTATCATGCTGTTACTAATGCAAGACGATTCCGACAGTTCCACAAAATTCTCACAGTCTGCGGACATAAGCCCCAATCTTAAACGAGGATCATTTTTTCTTTTGAATTGGAAAAATCGCATTTCTACTGGCAAATCATTGCTGTGGGAAAGTAAAAAGGTTTATTATTATTATTTAAAAGGATCCTTTGGACAAGCCTGTCTTCTCCTGCAACGAGACCAAGGATATTGTTTCGCATTCACTCTGTTTAATCCCACAAAAAATATACTTTTGATACTTCTTTTGGGGAATCAGGGTATAATTGATCTATAAGTTGTGAAGATAGGCAAAAGGAAGAAGTGTGTACCTAGACTTGTAAGAAATTTTGGCAGAGGTTGCGGCGATATTAGTTAATTTGTACCCATTTTTAGTCAGGCCAGAAATTCTGCTCCAGAAACTTTGGAACATCCTCTAGGATTTCACCTAATTGTTAAACCCAGTGCTATTTTATAGGTGAGGGTGCAACACAACTTCCTCAGAAATGGGTTCGAACATAAATTAAGAGAAAACAAATTGACTACAAATAAAAAACTCCCAATCACCCGTGTTAACGTCACAAAGTTATTGATTAGATTAGACGGATGTCAGCGGTTTTCAAATTTTCACTTGTTTTAAATAATTACGCAAACTTTAATTTGAAGAAAATGTTTTCCCATGCGATGGAATAGACCCCTTATTAGTATACGTGAGGAAAGGCTTTAAAGTAAGCATTCCGCGAATAGTGGCCCTTTTTTATTTAAAAAACAAGACTTTTAAATTATATTTTTTCATCCACGAATAACAATTTATTTTGTATATAAAACAATTACAATTTATCAAGCGACCACTGGATTAACGAGCTTACCCAAACATTGAATTTCGCTTTCCACTATATCGCCAGGTTTAAGATACTCTGGAGGGTTGCGATGCATACCAACTCCAGCCGGAGTACCAGTTAAAATTATATCACCCGGCTTTAGCGTTATGCACCTATAAGAGAAAAATGTTTATTACTTTTGTAATTTTCTGATATTTTGAATATTTACTGGGAAAGCCGTGATATTATGTCGTCTATGCGAAATATGAGTTCTTTCGTATTTCCCTTTTGTTTCAATTGCCCATTTACTGAGCAAGTGAGATATAAATCGTACGGGTCAAAAACTAAACTTTTGTGCACTATGGCTGGCCCAAGAGGACAGAATGTGTCCATTGATTTTCCGATTAGAAATTGGCCTCCATTGCGTTCCTTTTGCCAATCTCGAGCGGAAATATCTTGCGCTACACTGTAGCCGAACACATAGTTCATTGCTTCTTCTTTTGAGACACGTTTAGCTTCCTTACCGATGATAACGGCCAGTTCTACCTCCCAATCCAGTTTCTAAGATAACATGAAGTTTATTAGTAATCAATTCTTAAAAAAATTCATGAACATTTTACATATGAATCATACTATAATATATATGAGCAAATCGATTCCTCTTTTAAACCAATTATAATGCCCTGATTTTGAACCTACTCTGGTAAGGTATTATATTTAATTGGATCCCTTATACATATACTATACCGAGATATATCCATGTCTCTTAGTTCATTAATACTATATAACTACTTATGTAATTTAAATTTCTTCCCAAATACCCTGACACCATAATCTATCCGCATCGTAATTAAACTTGAGAATATTGTCAATAAAGACACCTAAATATGTACTGCTAATTATTTTTCTACCGAAATATAATCAATTACCTTAGTAATTGAATGAGCCTTTATAGAAGCTTTGGGTCCGACTATAGCGCTGGCAAACTTGCTGAAGAACATGGGCTCTTTTGGGGGTTCCTTGTTCTGTTCTTCGCAGTGGCCCTTGTAGTTGAGTCCGATGCAAACTACCTTTTCGGGATTCGGAAGTGGCGGCAACAACTCGATTGAATCATTCATTTTCTCGGGCTTGCATTCGTCTATCTTATTCTGGATTTCAGTTGTATCGATGTTCTGCTTAATGAATTTTATCATGCTGTTGCTAACGCAAGATTTCTCCGATAGCTCCATAAAATGCTCACCGTTCGCGGAGACAACACCCAATCTTAAGCGGGAATCGTTTTTCCTCTTGAATTGGATAAAGCGCAATTGTAACTCATTACTGTAGGGAGGAAAGGGTTTATTATTACTAATATCAATATTGAAAGCTAATAATTAAATTAAAACTTCTTGTTTTTGTGATCCTCAAAGATTGTAAAAATATATTTCAAGGTGACACCTTTTATCAGGGCAGGGCCCAAATGTTCGGTAAATTTTGATTTAGAATATAAGTAAACGGAAATAATATTCACCCAGAATCCGCGGGGGCAGATGAAGTGGCCATGGCTAAATGATTATATTTGAATGCTTGTTTAGTCAGGCTCAAAGTTCTGCTCCAGAGATTTTGGAACATTCTCCAGGATCTCGTGCAGCAGTTTAAAGCCCTGACAACTTTTATAGGCCAGGACACATTAAAACCTGTTCTTAATAAATTTTGAATAATAAATGTGAACTTAAGATTTTAGTTTTGCATAAAAAATCACGAAAAGTGAATAAGAAAATGAAAGTGCCGACTGTAAAAGGAATATCAACTGGAGAAATGTCACAAGGTCAGATGGGTTCGTTAAGAAAAAAAAATAGAACTTAACGAATTTAACGAACTAAATGTGGAACGGAAACATAAATATTTTGACATCAAAGTTCCATTTACCAGTTGTTCTATTAAAAAAATTTTGTTCAATTTGAAGTTTTGCTGAGATATGCACTAAAAGTCAGGGGGCACGGAATTTGCAGTCGGTTCGGCAGTTGCGGATCGTTTTTGGACAATTTTCCACTTTGACAGGCAGTTGTTTCTTTCATAACTTGTTAACTTCATTAAAGCGACCGCGATGGCAACAATTTCAAGAATTTTAAGCCGAAATCTCCTTCGGGTAAAGTGTTTATATAAGAAATTGAGGTTAGGGCCGATTATTGACTGGAAGTTTTTTTCTTCCTCTCTCTAGGTCTCCAGCTGTGGATCCGCAAGGGCCATTCACTCGACCCCAGCCGCTGCAGCACCGAAAGGGGTATTACTTTTAAAAATTATTAACTTACTTGGGTAATAACAAGTTTTAACTCTGGCAGGATCCGTCTGCCCACGAAGCGAAAAGGACCACTTGCACCCTTATCCCAGGGGATGGTGTGGGGCCCGAGTTGGTCTACTCGCTCACGGAAGTCTTCAAAGTAAGCAACTCGGAATTTAAGAAACACCATTCTAAAATTTCAAAATTTAGTATTTTAAATTAAGCAAATTAGGTATTTCCTGTAGCTGCAGCAAATATCCTTTCAATAAAGTTTAAGGATTCCTTAGGCAGTAAACATCCAAGAAATTATGATGGGTCGCAGAAAAAGTTTAACAATTCTATGGCCAAGTTATATAACATACAGTTGAACAATTTAGTTCAAAATTGAATGCCTAGATTTACTCAGATATGGTTTTATTGCAAGAAGAAAACGATTTACTTTGGTGGCAGTTTATGATAAATAAGCTGCCTTGCAAATATACAGCTAAAAAGTTAAACTTTTAGCTAGAAATACCCTAAGATAAAAGCAGAGACTAATTATTATAAGAAAGTAGTGTAGCTGTTGCGTAGCCTCTGATAGGCAACACTACCTAAAGAGATATTTGAATCCTGCTAAATTTATTCCTCATACAGATCAAGAAGACTAATATACCTTTCGCTTATGAATTTTTTCTGTGAAATTATTTCCAAATACGTGGAAAATCCCTCAATAACACAATTGCATTTAGACAAGGATGTATTAACAACAATCAAATAGACGGAAATCTATGCCAGCTTTTAGGCACAACGATTTTAGACTATAATGCCGAATTTCCATACAAAACCAGACCAACTAAGCAAACCAAAAATATCTGCGGCTCTTTTACTCGCATTGCAATTTCGTCTCCTATATCGCTCATTTTGATCATCATGTGTGAGTTAAACCATTTTGTGTTGCCGTATGTAATTCGGCGCATCTTCAGAAGAAATGCAAGAGCTGAGACTTCACAACTACATAGCTAATAATGTGTGCAGACTTGATTTTTTCAGCAAGTCAGCCAAATGGTTTTGTGGTTTTGGTTTATTATTATTATGGAGATTCGGCATAAGCAACTATATTTGTAGTTTTTCTTTTTTTAATAAATAAAAACAAAAAGATTTTTTTTTTTGAGACAGTGTTTAGATTCCGAAAAAATTGTTCGAAATCTTATTAAAAAAAAGTTAAGAAAAAATTAAATTTTACAGGCTGCCGATGTACCTGTTGATTTTGAAAGCTACTTCTTGTCGGAGGTTAATCCTGTGCTGAGTGCAAAATTGGAGGATGTCGTTGCATCTATTCAAAGGAATAAAATTTGCATCAAGGTAGATATTGGCTTTAAATTCTTTTTGATCGTTTTGCCTATAATAACTTTGTTTAGGGTATTTTGGCTACTCCCGATTATAGCGTCCAAGGTGAACTGCAGACACTGAACATGAAATTGAGAAATGAATTGGACCTGTACGCTAACGTTGTCCACATTCGTAGTCTTGCTGGTGTTAAAACCAGGCATAAGGTATGATCTTAAATAAATGTTTTTTTTTTTCATTTTAATAAGACTAAAATTGTTTTCTTTATTCTGATGTAGGACATCGACTGTGTCGTCATTCGAGAGCAAACTGAAGGAGAATATTCTGCTTTAGAGCATGAATCAGTACCTGGCATCGTTGAGTGCCTTAAAATTATTACTCACAAAAAGTCTCTGAGAATAGCAAAGTTTGCTTTCGATTACGCCACAAAGAATAACAGGAAGAAGGTAACAGCCGTACATAAGGCTAACATTATGAAACTTGGCGATGGACTCTTTTTGAGATCTTGTGAGGAAATGGCTAAACTATACCCAAGAATTATTTTCGAAAAGATGATCGTGGACAATGCAACAATGCAAATGGTTTCTAATCCTCATCAGGTACTAACAGTTTATTTTTATAAGCGTCTATTTTTAATTTTTAAAATTCTATAGTTTGACGTCATGGTCACTCCAAATCTGTATGGCAGCATTCTTGATAACATTGCCTCCGGTTTAGTAGGCGGTGCGGGTGTGGTCGCTGGTGCTTCATATTCAGCCGAAACGGTTGTGTTCGAGCCGGTAAATGAACTATTGTTTATAGCTTATTCCAAATTTTATTTTTATTATTTTAATTTAGGGTGCGAGACACACTTTTTCTGAAGCTGTAGGCAAGAATGTGGCGAACCCAACGGCTATGCTTCTCTGCGGTGCTAAACTTTTGCGTCATATTAATCTTCAATCTTACAGCGATAAGATTGTAAATGCGATCTTAAAAGTCTTACTGGACGGCAAAATTCGTACCAAAGACTTGGGCGGACAATCAACTACCCAAGATTTTACAAGAGCTGTAATACTAAATATTCACTAAGGCCCCTGATGCGTTTCTCTTTTTGAAACCATTTTTCAGTTTTACTTCCTAAAGTATTAATAGAGAAAGTTTATAATCGCAGAAACTATTTATGTCCGTTGCTCCCTATTTATTTTTATCCTTGTTGAACTCATAGTTGTTTCAAATTTTCGAAATTAAAATATTCAAAGTTTTAAATGATGTTTTTACTTTAATTAAGGGGATAATTTCACAGGTTGTAGCAGATTCTAAAATTCGATTACAAAAAGGGGGTTTACAGTAACAATAGCAATAATAAACAGCAATTCGGATTGATTGCAATGATCGTCAGTAATGTTACAATTTTTATGTGACTGGTGGAGTTTATCGATTTGTGCAATGAGCGGCAGAAATTTGATATTTCTTCTCACAGTGAAATAAAATATTATAATAAATAATTAGCTAAATTAGGACAGAGCTTAAAGATATAAGGGCTTGCGGAATTTAAAAGCTCTTTCATCGTTCCTTAACTTGATAAACAGGTTTTCAATTCATCAAAGAAAAAAAGTAGAATTCGAAAATGAGTTTTTTTTAAGGCGTCCTACAGATTTATCTTCCCGAATTTTCTTTTACGGAGACGGTAGGTTTACTGACTACTACCCCCTATTTTATGAAGAAAACAACCGAATAAAATTGTTCATCATAGTAACATAATTCTAGAAAACTGTCAGTAAATTGTGAAATTAAGTGTGACTAACCAAAATTCGACGTGATTATTTTTATTATTTTTTATAAACTTTTATAAAAGAAAAATTCGGATTATTTCAAAATGTTATGTAATGTAAATTCCTCTAATCCCTGTTCTATTCCTCCTGCTGCATGGAAAACGGTTTGTGCCAAATATAGGCAAATGAGGGGTTATATGAGGGAAATGAGGCGCTACGAAAAAAAGTTCAAAAGAATAAAATCGTTGGCCCAGCCAAAATATCTCTGCACTAAATTTAAGCCTAAGCCCGTGTGCATGTGCAGGAGAAAAATTCAAATCATTAGGCCAAACAAGAAAATATCCACTCGTCTGGAGCAGCTCGCAATGGCTCAATTGAGGTAATTTTATGCTCTTAATTTCTAACTTAAGGATTCTAAGTTAAATTAAAAACTAAGGGAATTTATCTTCTTATATAATTAAATCCTCGTGCTTTCTGGATTTCATTTAGAATTATAGGCTGAATCGGGTAGCAAATTTTATGTCTCTGTACGTCTATATTCATTGGGTCCTCGTAAAAATAAAATAATAATTTAAGCAATCAACAAACCATAAATCAAAAAATTAAAATTCTACAATATAGACATTTAAATATTTTAAAAAATTCTCCCAAATCGATGTCCGAAGCGGGAATTTTTCATCTAATAAGTATTACTTTCTAAATATAACTTTCTTCTCTCAATTTGAATGTGTATTGTGTATTCTTCTTATATCATGTATAAACATTGTAAAGTTTTCAAATATGTTTACCTTGAATCTTTATATGTATCATAATTTTTTTTAAAATAAGTATAATGAGAGTGGCATCTTCAATAGTTAGTCTTACGATACGTTTTTTTCAAATTTTGTTTTATACACAAAAAGTAAATTTGGGATATAATTTAAAAAAAAAGAATATACATTTAACATTCTAGGAGGCTTTTGGAAGTGAAGAGAGAGTTTGGTCATTGTTATAACCGAACACATATAAATACTATAAATAAAGCTATTCGAAAAACGATATTTTCGCTTTATGGACGTCTCGCAAATGTGATTCCACCAAAACCGAGGTAAATAAAAGTATAAACAAAAATTAAATGAATTTTATATTAAAGAAATTAATTTAGCCCAAAACCGTATAAATGGACAGAAAAAGATTGGAAGTATATGACAAAACGGTTAAAAGTATTAGCAGCTCCGAAAAAAGAAAAACAACCAGAAAAAATTGTATAAATTTTGCTAAAGTGTATAATTGTAATAACTAAAATATATGTCCTTTAGAAACGTAAAAGAAAGCCGTTGGAAGAGTTTACGCGAACAAAAGAGCTGGCTGTTCCAAAACATAAAGTAGAAGAAGAGTCTAATGGGTGGGTCTACAAACCCTCAATGAAAAACCCGCCAAGAAAAAGGATAATCGCATTGGCGGAGCCGCAAATTCGTACGGATGCTCATTATAAACCACTGGGACAAATCAACAAGGCAGCACTAAAATATAAAGGTGGGTATTTAAGCTATTTATGTTTTTATGCTGTTATTATTTGAGGACTTGCTTTCTATTTTATAGCGTCGGAAAGGATCATTGCTCTTTCTACACCTGCTCAAAGTCAAAAGATGAAGGAACCCGACTTGAAGGAAAATCCCTTCGAAATATCTCCATTTGCCTTGAAGTACAAAGCGTCTGCTCGAATAACTGAATTAGCAACAGCTAAGGAGTACCCGAAGGAGCCAGACAATTTCAACAAAATTTCGCCTGCTGCTCTTAAGTACAAGGCGACACCACGCATCATAGAGTTGGCCCAGCCTAAAGGAGGAGCTAAAGCTTAAGTTATATCGTTCTTGTGACTAAAGGAATGTCATAATTTTGTATTCGTGTAATTTGTAGATAAACATTTAAAATATTTAAATCCACCCGAAATCCTACTGCCCCGATTCTGGACAAAAGTTAAAAGCTCTTAACTGCTATCAAAAATCACTTTAAAGGAATTAATATTCCACATCAGTTTTAAAGAAAAATGTTAGAAATTAGCTGTTCTCTCAACATTTATCGTCATTTTCTTATTCTGAATTAAAGTGATTTTTAAAAGTAATTATGAGATTAAAGTCCGCGAAATGATAACATTAACCTTACATTTGAGCACAGGGCGGCTTAAGAAATTTAAGGTGGAATGATAACGATGTCTAGGTTTAAATAAAAATAGTTTTTTAAAATGGATGGCCTATATATTTCATAAATTTCAGAAAAATAATGTTAAAAAGATATTACAGTCATTTTTGCATTTCTTAAAAACAAAGAAATCTGCAACATTAATTTTTTATAATGAATTATATCATAGTATAAATAGGAATAAATAAGACCAGAAATTGACATTTTGGTGAACACAATAAAAATGCTTTTTTGTAAACATTTACTCCATTAATCCTCAGGGACTCTCCCTCACTCCTATTTTCGTGTATATCCTATTCTATTTAAAGAAAAAACCGGTGAGTGGATTCGAGTGGGATTTTCACTGGTGGATAGTCTGGTTATATATATAGTTGCGATTAATGCGATTAATGTGATTAAAAAAAACTGTCTTTCTAATATGGTTATTTAAGAAACATAATATAAAAATCCATACAATTATTTATAGGTCTTTATTGAGCCCTATTTTCTTTTTAAATTTTGCAGAAATGTTCTTAAGATAAGGTAAGGTTATATAGCCTTGATTATGGATCAGATGTAGTAGGCAAAAAAATTCCATTCCACTTCTCAAATTTCTAAACCAGCCACACGCAAGACATGTTATTTCTGTTCTTAGTCTAAATCGAGTTATAAAGGTTTGAAATTTGAAAATAATGGTCAATTTCATTAGAAAATTAATTATTTTGCAGTAAATTTTTACCTAGGTTTCTCGACTATTAGTGGCGTTTAAAAGTCAATCGAGCTTACTATAATATATAGATGTCCATGAAGGTCACACAAAGTAAAAAATTCATTACTGTAATTAGGAGCAAAGAGTGTTCATCGAAATTCTTTTAAATGAGTGATTTATTTTAAGATGTACCAAAAATCTATTGTGATCCCCAGAGGTAAAAAAAAGTTAAACTAATATTAGCTTAAAAATTATTTCTTTGTCTCCAACAATATTCTTTCTTTGTAATATGCTCATATCCTATGTTCCTTTGTACAAATTCACGAATCAAAGCATCTCTGAGGGCATTGCTGTTTATTTTTTCTTCAAATGTGGATCTTGTCATTTGAAATATTTTGCATTATCTTGTATTTGCTAGCTAGCTTTTTTTTTATGAGTTTACGAAACAGATGGCATACTTTCCAGGATTTCGGTGAACTGTGCTTTTGAAAACTCAACATAGTATTAGTACAAACTGTTTACAAAATTACTAATCCGCTGCGGTAATTAGTGACTATATTTCAAAATTATAACCTTTTATAATTTTGTTCAGACTGACAACACAGATAACATGTTTTAATAAGTTTTACTTATTACATTATTTTCAATTAATGGTTTGGTTGATGGCCGCGTCGCTTCAAACCCCAAGACCAGTTGAATCAATTTCCATGACACTACTTTTTGAAATGGTTGAACGAAACTGGTCACCTTAAAAACATTAAATCATATTTAAGTTAAATGCAATAATAATTAATGCCTGGGAGTAGGTTAGCTGGCATATTACACACAAAATAAGTTTTTTAGTTGTAATGCTAAAGTTATATAACTGGTGTCGTTTCATAACCGACGAACAAAAGGTCCTATTGCTTTGTTTCGTAAATTCGTTGTTACTAGACGAATGATGAAATGAGTTTTCCCGAAATTAAAAAGGCTTGTATTTTTAATTTCGGATAAAAAGGATACAAAAGAGTGGTCACCATTCAATCTCCAAATTTTGAAAGGAAACCCATCAGCAGCATCACACCTCACTTGGCGTGTTGAAAGCGCGAACTGTTCGCCGAAACTTTTAATGGAGTGCGATCAACAATCGCCCAAAAGCCAATCTCGCTCCTCGTCGGAATTGAAATTTTGTGAATGAACTAGAGCACGCAAAACTTATGGCTCTATACATCTTTGATAGATCAACAGGTAGCAAGGAACAACATGCAGACCACACAGAATGAAATTTCTGGCTGGCACAGGAAGAACGTTCTCGCTCTGGTTATATAGTGCCCGGTTTGGGTTTGGGAGAATGGGGAATTTTCATGGAAATTTTCGGGACCTGTTGAATAGGGGTTTTTGTAGTTTACCAACGTATGCCACAGCAAAATTTTCAACAGGGGAGTGTCTGTGTTTCACTTTCATTTTATTTGGCAACGAAGATGAAAATCACGACATACACAAAATTTGCTTTTCGTTTCGTTCTACATGGGACTCAGGCTCACGGAGAGGAAAGCGAAAGTTTCATCATATGTTTTCAGGATTAAATTTCCTACTCTTCATGACTTTAACAGATTTAAGTGAAAGTTAATTAGGTTACTGCCCAACTAAATTGAGCAAGCTTTCCACGCACATACTACCTGCAAGTAACTAACATTCTCTAAAGGTAATATAAAACACAAACTGAAAGGTTTTTAAAATGGAAAACCTACCTCAGCATAAGTACGACGCACCTAATTTTAGTTTACCCTACAATTAAGATTCAAAGTTAAATTTTGACTAAAACTTTGCGGAAAAGTTTATTGTACTTAACTTGTTCCTTGAATAAAGATCAAAAATATGTGTAGGATATATATACATTAATGTATTCATATTTCTTCAATTAGCATTACATAAAAAAATAAGTTAATTTTAAGACGAAAATTATTTAAATTTTCTTAAATTCTAACTTACATACATGAACAAAACATCCATGTTTCCACAGCTCCTTCCAGCGCGTTTCATGTCGTTCATGTCGCACAAAATGTTGAAAAATGTTAAATATTATTCATTATATTTACCTTTCACACTGTTATTTACTGCTCGTTGGTTGCTGGAAAGACAGATAAGTTTTCTTTTTAAAATAATGATACAATGAGTCATAAAAGTTTTTAGATTAGTCGAAAATGATCAATCAATGAGAGTTATATTGTTGTTTGGCTTTATAAAATAAATTTTCAGTGGCCGATCGATGTCGGAATATTTAGAAATGGGATTAAATAGTTCTTTATGAACGCTAAACGAGCAACGTATTAAAGGAAATTTAATTTCTTGTGAAGTTTCGTATTAAAGGAAAATTAATTTCCCGTGCAATTTCTATCGTTTTTCGCAGTTCGCCTAGGAATTTATTTTTAAAATAATACAATATAATGACTGCAATTTTCTTAACAATTTGACCCACATTCTGTGAAAAAAGTAATTGCTGTCGTAATAAATTTTAATAATAAATAAATAAAAATGTTTAGTTGAACAAAAATTTCAACAGAAATATTTGGTTTTAAAAATTTTTAAATGTTTTCACAAATTAGAAACTCACTCAACTCGAGGTAAAGGTATTTTTTAGTTCCTGTAATTGAAAAGGAATCATAAAGGTCAAAAAGAAAAAATTAAATTCATTCGCATCGCCAGCCAAACCTTCTTCGACGAAGAACCCAGAGCAAATGACTGCCCGAGCACTTGGAGCCAGTGTTCACAACCTGAAGCGAGGCAATTATCGTACCAGTAGCGTAGAATTATCGTATATGGAGCAAAATTATCGTACTTTTCAAAATAATGACTATAATTAATAAATAAATCTTATTGAACGTAATATCAATATTTTTGAGCATACTTTCTAATTAATTACTTATAAACTATTGCTCCACATTTAAAATAACCTTTTTTAACTATATTTTTACCATATGGGACAGGCCTGAACTACATACTTCTCTTTTAACTTGAAGATCAATAATGTCGCCAATATTTTAATTTCGATTGGAAAAATTGCACTGTTTTAAAGATCCAGCGGACTAATATTTCGAATTTATAGCAAAAAAATAAATATAAAGAGATAGTAGGTTAGTGCGTTAGTGACGAATATAATCAAAGACTTTTTCATTTTATTTCAAATATGTTTTATTCCATATTCTCGAGAGCAAACATAACATTTTATATAATCTTCAAATAATAAAATAACAAAATCTTAGAACCTTATCATTGGTATTCACTTCAGACCATTTTTATTCCTACTTAAAACTCCTCATTTGGCATTAAAATACTATTAAACTCATCCACATCGGCGTCACCATACAAATCGCAAATTTTTTTATCCGTAGATTCTGATGTAGTTTTTCTTTTATACATTAAAGATTTAAACTTGGAAATGGTCGGCTGAGCTTCTAGAGGTTTGCGACGATTTACGTGAACTTTTGAGGCCATGTGGTTTTTTATCACAGTCAGCTCTGCATTTATTACAACATTGCACGTACGACACTGAGCTTTGTACTTATCTTCAGGTACCTTAGTAAGCCATTGCTTATAGTCCTCATGTTGAAGCCAGGCGTCTCTAAATTTTTGTTGGCGATGTTTATTGCTAGTTTTTGAATTTTTTTGTGTGGGTGTGGCGTCCAAATCCGCATCAATTTGTTTACTCATTTCTTGTAAAGAACCCATTCTGCACTCTACAGCTACAGAGTAAATAGTTTACAACTAATTAATTAAAGTATTTCATCGGCATACTTACTCGTCAATATAAAAACATATCCACCAATCCAGTCACTGCTTTCTTCTTTGCTTTGCATCCTGATTTGACATTTGACAATAAAGAGAATAACTGCCATGCCATTGCCATGCCAACATAAAATTATCGTACAATCTGCGTACGATAACAACGTGATATCGTACATCGTACCAGCCACGAAATTATCGCATGTGTACGATAATTATCGTACGGTTGGGAACACTGCTTGGAGCCGGGATTTATAGCGAAAAAATTAGAGTTACCCAGAATTCCGCGCTGCTCCAGTTGCAAATATACGAGAGGTCCTGTTTCGGGTCCAGCTCCAGCATCAGCTCGGCTCTTGAGATGGAACTGCATGCGGTGCAGTTGCACTCGGCTGTTATTTAAAGTTAGAGACTCTTCTCTAGAGATTTAGGAGACAGAAGCTGAGCCCCACTGGAAGTGGTTCCTGTTTCTAGAATCTCAGCGTGCGAGATCGGTAAATTGAGAATTTTCATATTATTGCTCAAAATATTTGATAAAGCAAACTGATCTTGAGCAATTTATTTCTTGCTTCAGCATATAGACGAGGGAGTATTCCCGCGGGACCTGGTACAACTGAAGTGAAAGTAGGATTGATGAAGATGCGGTACAAAATGTTAATATTTCATTTTTAATGTCTTTAATATCCATATTTAGTATTTTCAGTATTTCTCTTTATACTCGTATTGTTAGATGTATTTATTTCAGATCGATTTAATTTGTTTCTTTGTAGTAGTTACATACATAAGATATTTAGTTTTAAAAATTTTAAAAACTCTCTAAACAGTTCAGTTTAATGTACCAATTTATAAGTTTAAGGATTTTTTAAATTTTCGAAAATTATTTATACTAATGTGAGTTATCGAAATATGGAATACCAAATAGAAGAAAAAAAACCCATTGCAATTGTTGATATCATGTACAATCATGCATTGGACGTATGTATTTGTAATGGTGAGAGAGTCATTTGTTTTTTGATTGACTAGTAACATGCTATTTTTCCTATAAAATACAGCACAAATTCGAACTATGTGTAGAAGATATAATAGAAAGTTCACGCTTAAAAATATACTATTTATTATTATTATTCGCAATAACATCTTGAATTGCAAATATTGCAAATATGTTTTTATATTATTATTCTTGTCATTAAAAAGTGCTGAAACCATAATGAAGTGATCATAAATGCTTTAAGTCCTGTGCAAGCATGTAATTTATAATCTGAAATCTAATAACCGAAACAGTTCTAACTAGGAAAAATTGTAGATCCATCCCCTTTATAGGTACAAATATACATTCATATACATACATATATGACTAGTATAATTTTCTTTAAGGAATGTTTAAATGTTGTCACATCATAATATAGTGTGGACGGAGTGGCTCCAACATTTAGAAGATTTTGGTAAACATATTGCACTTTATGTAGATTTAAAAGCTCCTTTTTTTTGTAAGGTTCAGTAGAAAAAATGTTAATATTAAGTGTAATGTTATTTATAATTATGTAGATAAATTCGAAAATTCTTGTTTTAAATATCATATCCAGTATCTTTCAAATATTTTATGCATTTTTAGGATTGCGAATTAAATGATACAATATTTAGTGAAATTAACCCACTCTGAATTTCGGGATAAGATACTACAGTGCTTTTATTTTCTGCCATAAAATTAATATTGAATATTTTTATGATATTGCCCTTTTCGAACCGAGGGTGCTGCTAGTAGAACCCTTAGTTTTTCTGGACAAATTTCTTACTTTATTGAGTAGGCTCTCGTAAGAAGTTGTTCCCTAAGTCACCCTCAAATGCTTCCATATCTTGGGAGCATAACTTCCTGTTTCTTATTTGCACTAATAAAATATAAATGAAAACCACGAGAATTGCTCCAGCACAGTGCGGGGAATTGTTTTCCTCAAACTGTTGAAACTTGGCTAGAGTTGGAGAGGCAACAAATGTGGCGGAGACCCACATCGAAGGATGATGATGATGATGCTCCGGGAAGCCCCAGCCTCCAATATCATCTGTTCCCAGGGATAATTAGAGGCGAGGAGCTGCCCCGATGTTTGCTATATTTTATATCTAGACGGGATTGACGGGAATCGGCGGGAATTGACGGGAATCGACGGGATTGGCGGTATTATTGACTTTGACAACATTAAAGCCGACAAATTCAAGTAGTAGTTGTTGCCCGATACCCGCGGATACCGGGCTGACGGGTGGTATGCCCCGACGGTGATTTTTTTTTTTTTGCTTTATAAAAATTATACAAAACTCTCCTCATCGGAGGCTGGGTTCGCTTTACTTTCTTTCATTTTCTGGTTAATTAGCTACCAATAAAAAGTTTATCGCGCACAATTAGTTTGGTGGAGTACATCAGGTGTATTGCGTTGCTCCTGGTGCATTGGCTGATGCACTGGGAAGTGGAGCGCCAGGACCCAGTTTTGCAGCCCCAGCGCTAGTTCCAATTTAGTCATAGTACTTTTGCTGCAGTTCGTTTGTTTGTAATGCAACCGTAAAATCCATAGATGACAGAGGGGGGGAAGGGCGGTGGGTTTGCGTGTTTTCATATATGGTATATCTCTCTTGCGCGGAAACCCACACGTTTTCTGTTCGCTCTACAATTTTCCGCATATTGAATATGTGCGTGCATTTTCCATTTACAACTTTTCTATTTAGAACCGATAAAGAGCCCCCCGTTATTGAACAAAGGGGGCGCATAATATATTGAACGGGTTTGTTGCTCGCATTCTGCCCGTTCCACTGGACTTGTGCGTATATTTTTGTTTGTGCGTTAAAATAAAGCGTAAAAGGGCCTGGAAGAGAGGAAAACTTGATTGAAGGCTATGTGGTTACGGCATTGGGTCGCTTAGGGTTGGGGAGGTTGGAAAACTAAAACTGGCTAACGAACGGGCAAAACGGCGGCCCCTCTCCCCTTAGACCCTTATTTTAAAACTCAGGCTCCCAATGCCGAGCACCCGGAGGAGCACCAATGCAAGGATTTGAGTTATCCACAGCATGTTTATGGCTTTATACCTTTCCAGGGCATTGGCTTTGCGCCCCGACGTACCCCGGAAGACCCGGGACCTGAGACCTGCAACCTGGAACCTGGAACCTGGGACCCGGGGCACCCGCCAACAAGAACTCCTTCTGACTTCTGAGTGATTGGTTGGCCTTCAAGCTTTGGGTGAAAAGGCTCAAGAACCTCTCACCGGTTTATTTTCTATTAATACCCAACAACTCGGCGGAATGATCCATTGCCAGGGCGGAGACGAAAACTTGCGATTTGCGTTTGATTTACATTTCCCGAATGAGGAAAAATTACTTTCTGTAAACCCGAAGCATCCGTGGCGCGCAAAGGCGGCATTAAGCCTCTGCTGGAAGAGAAAAAAACAATGCGACCATTAGTGGCTATTACATGCATTTTATTTTTTTGATCTGCAAACATAAAAACTTTGATCTTTTACAACAAAAATAAAAATAAAGGTAATCCCGATGGATGGCCTGAGTGCCTTTTTCCCGTGTTCGAACCCAAACAGGATTACAATTCAAAGGACACAACCGTGAGGCGGGTTTTTTAAGCGAAAAACAAAAACCGCTCACTTGCCGGGGAATTTCTGCTTCCAGTGGCTGATGTCCTTACTTTCGATTTCACCTGGCAAAGAGTGGTTTAATTGCCTCTACCTAGTTACTATGGAATTTCACAAAAGATGAGGAGCTAATGTGATGCCTTTGTGCCGCTGACAAATGTGTGAGGACTTCTCAACAAAAGGGTTTTATTGCATTTTAACTGGCTTCAAAGAAACCGCGAGCAAGGATTTTTCTCTTAATATGTGGAAAATTGTAGTAGCTTGGAAAATGTTTGCTTCCTATTAGAGTTAGATATTCCAGAAATGATAAAAATACAACTTTTTAGAAAACTTGACAAAGGCTTGAAGTTACGGTTATGATTTTGCAATAATAGATCATACAAAAAATTTTAAACTGTCTGAAAAATTCCCAAAATTTTTAAAACGAGTCCAATTCGAGTAGGTACAGAATATGTGCAATATATAAAGTATGAGGAGTGTCAAAAAAAAGATATCTATACTTGTGGTCATTCAACGTTTGTTTTTACTAATTCCATTTCTTAACTAAAGCATAGTACTAAGATCACGCTCCGGCAGAATTTTATATGAAAATTTTGCCGGATCAAGTCTTCTGGCAGAAATTCGGTCGATTAATGTTTTTCATTAAGATGGCACCACCGACAAGTCTCCATTAATTCGGCTGGAATTTTAACCATCCAAGTCGTTCTGAATTTCCGCCAAACGATTTGACTGACTTATCGGATGTTCGTTTGCATATATGGATGAATTCCTTTTTTGTTTTATTTTTTCGTCAGCCACTAATAGTTTTACAAAAGAAGCCGTGGATATAATAATTTCGAATAATTCGTCATTCATGTTGTTTTTGTCAGTATCATGTCACCACAGAACAAAGCAATCATGTTTCTCCACTCGTCTCCACTGAAAAATTCGGCTGGAAAAAGAACGACCAGATATTGGAGACTTGCCGAAATTCTGCCGGAACGTGATCTTAATACTATGCTTAAGATCCTACATGAATCTGGCATTACCTTTCATCAAAAGTTCCTAGTTTTTTACTAATAGTAGCTTTATTTTTATTTTCCCAATCAAAGGTGCTATTTCCATTTCAAGTGAATTATTCTATTGGCTTTGAATAAAATAAAAAATTGGGATATTTAGAGAAAGTTCATATCGAAGAAGAAGATTTCTGAACATTTTATTTACTTACATATCGTAATTGGCATAAATACCTATCGAAAGGGTGCTATTTACATGGAAATTGCAAAATGTCTGATCAAAAGGTACTATTTCCATTTTTGGTTACTTTTATATTGTTTGTTAGTAATAATAATGAAAAAAAAATTCCTTTAAACACGCCTTCGTACATAATGTTATTGAAAAAAAAATACCTACACATATAAATAGTGACCAATAAAAGTTTTTATCTTTTTTTGTAAAGCTTGTTTAAGGTGTAAATAGCTTCGTTTTCTTTCATAGGTACGAAATTTATTTAAGTACCTTTTAATTAAACAAAAGAAAAGAATAATATTTCAAATTGAGACCCGAACACCAATTACTTAAAAAAGAAATTATTAAATATATTTAATTGTTAAAACTTTAAACACAATAGAATTTCTTAATAAATTATAGAATTTGATTTTTTAAATATCATAAGCGGGAGGTTAAAACGAATAATCTTTAAAATATCTGAGGAAAATGTTGTAATGGTAAAAATTATCTTTGATTTGGGCAGCCTAAGGTGTATCCAGAATCGCTTTGCTAATTGTTTCATTTTATACTAGTGGTCGCCCTGTGGTCGAAATTCGACCTACCGAGGTTACTACGAAAAATACGACTGTACACAGCCTACTATGTGTTTGAAATTGGCACTTTCAATAATAAAATTACGACAGTTTGTTAACAGACTACTATGCGTTCGACATAGACAGTATGAACGTAAATAATGAATTTATTTTATTTTATTTAATATATTTATAACACATATTATATATAAATTTTAGCTTTGTGCACTTCTTCTCTATATAAACTTTAACCATGCAAAATCTCAAACTCCTCAGTCCGTGCAATTTGCTTAAAAAGGGGTCCAAAGATTTCCCTTCACGTATTAATATATAGATTAGTGCACTCAGCGTGTGAATTTGTTATTTAAACACACATGTCCCTATTTTCTTTATAAATTTTCCCTAATGAATGTGTAAACTACTTTGCAGTTTAAAATCCATAATTTATAGCAAGACACGCTCTTCATAAAAATAAAGTTAATTTTCATCTAAAAGTTTTTCCTGATTCAAAATACAAGAGCCTTTTCCAAATATCATAGGAACGACAAAGTTTCAATTAAAATCTACTTACTTATTCAGTTCTTTTAAAATGCCATAGAGATTGAATGAACGACTTTTCGGTTAAGTCTTTAATACACCACATAATAGTGAATTGTTTTCAATTAAACATATTGCAAAATACAAAGGTTTGCATTTATTAATATCCCACATTTGATACATTCAATTCAAAGTTTCAATTGTGAACAAAAGGGATCGAGATTTTTCAACAGGCTTGAGTATTAAAAGAATTTTAAAAAATAAAGGGAAATTTTTGCAAACGACATTATACAAAAGCTATTTTATTTTTCCCCCGAAAAGAATAGAATTTTGCAGATTTTGAGTTTATTGTACTGGAATTGGCTCGTGTAGGATGATGGTGGGTAGTAATGGTTGGTAGATTTTCTGCCAGGTCTGCGCTAAATCAATCGACAAACAAGGGCCTGGCTACATGTAGACTAAATTAGTCGATTGCCTCTAAAGACACCAAACAAGGCACTCATATTGGATCATATGTATATAAGCATTTCATGCATGAACATTCGTTTTATTTGAAATGCTCTCATCGACTGGCTACATATCGTTGGGTGCTCCACGGGGCTCTTTTGCACCGCAAATCACTGCGACCTCCAACTCCCTTGTTTTAATTAAAACAAATCCAAACAAAAAAAAAGAAAAAAAACGAATATATACTATATACTGGAAGCCAAAACGCAAATTCATTCGACTATTCTCTGTGCACGCACAGAACGGATTCGAGTTGAATCAGCACGCATCGTTCTACTGCTATTAACAACTTTCATCCTGCAGGATCCGGCGATGGTCGGATCCGGGGGTTAGGAGCAGGGTGCAGCTCCGGGGGGCCATGGGGGGCGATGAGGAGCACATCGAAACCTTTATCCTCTGTGTTTGTCGAGCATTAGAACACAGGATGGAGCTTCAGCTGTAGCCGAGCTCTGTTCAAATTCATTTCATTTTGCTAAATAGCTTTAATGTCAAAAGAAACTTTTTCCGAGAGTTGGTAATTGGCTGCTGCGTCTCTTGTTTGCGGAAAAAAAAAAATTCGCAAAACGTAGGGACCCGGGCTGGTATGGGGTTGGGTGGATTTTGCGTGGGCGGGCCAGCCCAACCCGTGTGTCCCGGGTAATCCCGGAGTATTTCCCGGGTATCCGCCCAGCCCACCAACATTCAACATTCAACACAATATCCACGCCAGAGCTCGTTCCAGTTAACGCATGCTGCTAATGGGGGTGGCTTTTTGCATTATGTATTTTTCTGATGGCGAAAAATCGCCTTCCGCTTATAAATTGTAAAATAAAAAAATTGTGCGTTCCCGCGCTGAATAGGAGGTTTCCATAATACAACAAAAAAAAAACTGATTGCAGGACTATTTCGCAGAAAATTTTCCACTCATATATCGTTCGTGTGTGGCGAAAGAGCTAAAAAACTTTTCGCAATCGCGAGATGTTGATTAATTGTCGCTTTTTCGTTCGTTAGTTTCGCATTACAGTTGAGACCTTATGAATGGTAGGGAATAAAAAAAAAAAAAATAATGAAAAATACAAACATTAAATCTACACAGTGATTATTTTAAAATCTGCGTCCTATTGTTCCGCGTTTTATCGAACAATGCACTTAAATCGGGGATATACTTAACTATTTTATGAGACATTTTGCAAATGCGCCGCGTTGCGACACGGCAACGGAGCCGTACATGCGTTCGTCAGGAAGTTCTATTACCGCGACGCGCTTCCGCCGGAACAAAGGGGCCCCTTTTCACCTCCTCCCAACCGAAGGCTTATGGGGCTCCATCGCAGAGACTTTTCACTACTTTAGATTAGGCTTTTCCAATTTAATGTAAAAGGGCCAATGCTGGGGGTTTCGGGTGGAGCAGGGAAATCAATGTACTTTTGATGCTTTTCATGATTTTTTTTTTAGATCGATTCGATTCTTCTTAAGAAATTGCTTCTGTCGAGAGAGCTGACGATTGTGCGAAATTTGAAAATTGAAAATGTCTCTAATGAGGAAAATGCACTTTATGAAATTGTGAGACGAATTGCGAATTTCGTCTATTATGGTAAAAAGATGTCTATTGTCATTAAAAAATGTTTGTGACTTCACAAGTTGAAGTTAATTTGAGACCGGTAAGGACAATACAGAAATTGAATAGATTTCAAACAGCTTAAAAAAGTTTTATTAAAAGTTTACCTTTTAAGATATAAAATCGAAATTAAGGATGGCAGCTTTTAGGAAGTTTAAATTATAGGGTTCATTTTTCAGCATATGCACATTTGTTTAAGTTTAAGGGATTGTTTTGATTTTGGGTTTTAATATATTTTTTTTTCACGAAGGAATACTTGAAATTTTTATTGTATATTCAAAACTACTTTTTTCGTCGAAGTATGTAGGATTTGTTTTTATATTGCATGTTCAAATATTATTAACAATTTGGCGATTTCTGAAAGTTTTTTTTTTCAAAAGTCCGCCATTTTTTTAAAAATCAATATAAAGAAAAAGTTCCTACGTACATACTTCTGTAGCTGTTATCATACTGAATCGAAATGATTTTGGTTCATGATTCTATCTTCAAAATTCCAGGAGTTGCGGCCGGACCGCATAAACTCATTAACATTGTTCAAGAGTAAGAGTTAACAATGAACATCTTTTACCAAATTTTGATATGTTGTATAATTTCGCTAAAAAAAATCCACAAAGTTTGCCCTACTTTTCCCCCTCTGGAGTAGGCTCAACCCTTACATCTTTCGGCAATTAGCCGAAAAATCATGTTGGCGAGTAAACTAATGTACAATTTTATTTCCAAAAGTATTTTATTTATATTGTATCTTCTCTTTTTTACTTGTTTTTGGCTTTTAAGGGTTTGTAAGAAGTTTTGTATGTACACAAAAATAATAAAGGTTTTCTGAAAAACAATTTCGAAAATTGACAATTATTTCCCTCAAAAATCAAAAACCAAAAAAAAAAACACAGATTTATAACTTAGCTAGAGAATTCAACTTCGATCGATGTTTATTTGATTGATACTAAAAGTTTAAAAGTAACGAGACAAATAGGACAGAATTCACGTATGGACTTATATCATTTAAAATAAAAGGTAAGCAATTAATGTTCACCGAAAATATTCAAGATTATGTTAACTCTACATATCTTTGTCTATTATTATTACTATTACCGACTTTAAATCTTTTTCAGTTTTGTTGTGTAAAGTTATTGATGAATATAAGTTTTAATTTTTTTTGGTAATTTAGCTTTTATAAAATTAGGGATTTGGTAGTTTTACACTGTAGGTTCAAATTATGTAATTCTGTTCTTTAAGGTACCCCGTCTGTTGTTTTAATGTCCTGTAGTAACTTCTTTGTGGAATAGTACTTAACATAAAAATTCATGATATGAGACTCGAAAAAGGCTTCTCTTTTTGTGGTATTAAATTAATTCACATTTATTTATAAAAAGGGAAATAATTGAGGAAAAATAACAACTCTAATAATAGAAGTAATTACAAAAAACTCTTCTTGTTAACAGACAAGGAACTCATCCCGAAAGTAGCGTGACGAGGGAAAATATGCATACTCGAAATAAGCACATTTGCATTCGCCACGAGTTGGGAGTGGGTAAAGCAAACCCGAGGAGCCCTGCGCCTCAATATCCAGAACATCTGTCAGTCCATTCCTCTTAAACCGCAACTTGAAATGGCTCAGATAATCACAGCACACTTTTCTCCTATTTTCCGGTTGTTTTTGAAGACGGAGTTAAAAAACCATAAGACTACCAGTGGACTTGGACTCGAGGCTGAGTTTGTCCTACGATGGTGCGAGGCAAGAACCCAATCCATGAAAGTGCAATGGTCTACCAATTACCTGCGTGCCCTTGTTCTACTGCAATTTTGCAACATCCGGTCGAGATATAATTTGAACGTTTTTCATCGGTAAAATACTCCGGGGTCTTAAGAATTGCACACACACACACATACAGACTCAATTATATATCTTGCAGGTCAGGTTGGTGCATCTTTAAAATTGCTTCAAAGACCGCCGACGAAACATGCCTACTATTTTTGAGAAAAAGATAGGGGAATTGTTGCCTCGAGCAATTATTTTCTTAGTGTGAATTAATCGCTCATTCTCGTGTCGCCAATAGATGTCCTCCAGTTATATGGAATCGTCTGTTTACCTCTTTGCAAACGTAATTTTAATCTTTTCGTCGTCCTTTTTACTGCCTCTAACCAAAAGTCTGCACTAAAATAACATTTATTCTAAAAAGGTGTTCAAGGTTGGTGGTTTTAGAATGCCACCAATTTGTAAATTACATATTTAATTTGTCAATTTTCAATAGCATGAATTAGTATGAAAAGACGAATTGAACATTTTAGGAATTACTTTTTAGAATGATTATAGTTCTGCTAGCAGCTAGATAATATAAAGTTAAAGTCAAGACAGGTCTTTGGTAAGTTTTAAAAATTGATTTACTGAAATTAAAAAACCGAAAATACATTTTGGTTTTGCGGTGCTTTCAACAAGCTATTTTAAGTTGCGTATTTTCATTATTGTGAATTTATTTTTTGTCGTTGTTTGGACGAAAATTTTCTTGTATGTATTAAGAAATGAAAGTCATCTCAGGGTCACAAATCAACAATTATTTGGTTATCAAAACCTAAGCTAAGCGTCACCGAGATTGACTGTTTAGGTGGGACATTAAACTTGCATTTTGAAATTCTTAAGTATGTAAGCTGTGCTGAGCTGAAATATGAAGATTTTAGGACTTTTATTAAGGAATTTTTATCTAAAATGGACTTTTGTGCTCCTTATGATTTGAAAGGGCTTGTGAGATTATTTGATAGGGAATATATGTATACGTAAATCACTCGAAATGTTTTCCGATCTAAAAATTTTACTTCGTGCCCCGATCACATTTCAGAGGTTTACCTTTAGATGTAAATAAAATTTGGGAATCAAAGACTGGATACATTTCTCAATTTCTTCAAGCCAGCCGTAAGCAGTAATTTATCTCTATAAAATCCGGCATTGTAATTTACAAAAAATTAAATGTCTTCGTATTCCATCGCCTCTTATTAAATGCTCGTATTGGTTTATGCCGAAAGCATTTAAATTTGAGCAAATTTAAAAATATTTTTCGGTTGGTTGATGACGATTAAGTAGGGAAGAAATATAATGAACTGAGTTTTATTTCAAACAATCAAAAAATAAAATTACTTTGTAATCTTTATCGAGCGATTGAAAAGTACCTCATATTGGGCCCTATTGTCGAATCCGACGGAAATCAAATCCGATCGGAATGTAGGAAAATTCTAAGACGAATGGAGCATTTAAGAATATTTTTAAGAATCGAGCTCTCTGAGAAGTCCCAGCTTATTTCTGAATCTCCTATACAATCCGTCGGATTCGACAATAGAGCCCATTATGTACGTTATTATCCAATTTTAACTTTTTGTTTAATCGAATTATTTTTGAATCTAATTAAGTAAGACTACAAATGCGTCGTTATTTTTTAAAGTGGTATAGGTCCACTTTTTGAAAAATTCACATGAGGAATATTTACACAAATCGATTTAACACAGAAGTTGTTGAAATGATATGTTAAAAATTGGATTTTTTTAAAAATAACGGCTTTAATGTAAATAATTGATTTTGGGTTGTTAGCTTGCTTTAAATCATTATTTTCGGTTCTTGGTTTAATCATTCATTATATACAAATTTTATGTGGATTTTTTTCAGTGTGCAGCATTTTATGGATTCGTGAGTGCGAAAAGGTTAAATATATGGAATTCTGGTATTAATACTTAATTCAAGTCATCGGTCGAGAAGATCGGCTTGCATAATGTAAAAAGATGTGATGCAGAATCTTCTCCTAGCTTTACAAAAAATAAAATAAAATTCGTCGGCGCGATCAAACTGCCAGTGAAGCCCATCAAAACGCGACAAAGATCGACTCGCGGCGAAACTGCGCCGCGGCGACCTTCAGCGCGGTATTGCGTTATTTAATTTAGCAGGTCGGCCGGTCCTCGCACAATGCGCCCCGGAGGAAACTCCAATTGGCATTCAGATGAGCGGCCGCGAAATTTCTGCTCCCCGCGGAGCTCCTGCAGAAAACCAGAGGCGAACAAACGCGAACCGCGCCACCGATTTATCTTCCAGCTGCGACGGCGGCCGTACGCAACGCGCAGCGCAACGCGAAATTAAAGGCGGCCACTTCCACCGCATTTCGCGTTTTATGCCGCCCTTGTCATCCGTCAATTGTTTCCAGACCAAAAACTTGAACCCCGGAGCCCCGGGGGACGGGAGGAGGCGGCGGCGGCAGCGACCGTTCCGCCTCGCCTTAATTCCCCAAAACCTCTGGGGGCATCGACCGGCCCAAGGATTTTTGAGCGCACATCGATCCGCCGAATATCGAGGCGAACGGGAACGGCGAAAATAAACAAAGCGACCGTTGCGTCGCGGCGAGAAGAGCCCAAGACCGGAGCGATTTCGGGGAGGGCATAAATTTCAGTTAGACGAGCCCTCGCCGCGATCCGTCTTTGGTCCACGACCGCGAGCGGCACCTAGCGGACGCCGGTCGCGGTCTTCGGGACCCTTCGCCGCCTCGACGTTAATATATAAAATAAAATTGCGCAGTGATCCGCTGATGCGGCAGCTGCTGCAAAAAAATCTCCCTTCGGCGAAGAAAAGGTGGACGATGGCCGGGAAGAAAAAAAAACAATTTTTTTTTTTGCAATGAGTAAATGAGCCGCAAGGAGGAGTTAGGATCGGGAGGGAGGGCGGGTGGCCGGGTTGCCCGCGCTGGGGATTAATAAACTCGTTTCGAGTCGCCTTGCCCTTCCAGCGAAAAAGTGGGCCTGCCGGGTCCGTTTTGTTTCACGTTATTCGGCTCCGATGATTTCGTGTAAATTTTTCAAATACAAAAAAAAGGAATAAAAATAAGAAAATAAAAAAATAAATAAAGGAGAAGACAACGCCGCCGCCTGTAGGCCGGGGCCCCAGAGCGGACGAAAGCCACAGAGCGCGGCACAGAGAGACACCGCAGCCGGCCAAAGGGGGCCCCCGGCCGGCAGCCGAAAGGCCGCTGCCATAACCTGCGACAACACGGCGATGTTTGTTATGGGACCGGGACCGGGATCGGGACCGGGACCGGGACGGGGGTAAAATTGCGTTCTCGACCTACCGCACCATAAAAAACTTTCGGTGCGCGCCAGGGGGACGCTCTTTGGCCGGCACGGCACTGCTCTGGGATTTGGTGGTTTTTTGTTTTCGCCTTTCGGTTGTCGCGCCTCTCGCCTCATTCGCCGCGCCGCATACGCCGCAGTGCTAAAATCCACTCACACGCCGTCGCGCGAGGTGTGGAAAAATGCACGAAAAATTATAGGCACCACCGCGCGACCCCCCCAAACCAAAAGTGGGGTCTTTGGACTTTGCCGTTCATCGATTTCGACTTTTTCGACCCATTAATATTTAATCGGACGCTCCATCCGCAGTTGCATGCATTAGGGAAGTATTCGTCTAATCGCGTCGCAATTAATTAGATAGCGGAGGTGCCGTTCATTTTTATCGATTCCCGGGTCTCCTGGTTATTTACTGCACCTGGTGTAGCTTTATTTACTTTATTTTACTATAACTATAATCTTAAAAGTAAACGGCTCTAAAAGCCGTCTTTATTACTATAGTTAGGAATTAAAGAGACACAATTTAACGACTATCCCATAATAAATGATAACTGTTGTGAAACTGCATCATAACCATTTCGACTTTCAATACTAAATATCGCCAAAAAAATGAATTTCAAGGCGAACTTTCCGTAGGGCACAACCAATTTGATAAATTCTAATTTTGTAAAACGTAAAATCACATCTAGGCCTCGGCCTTCTGGAACTTCGATCGTCATAAATACATAAAAGAATACAGGGTGGCTGGAATGAAATGTTACTAATCTTGTTTCTCTGGCGTCAAAATAAGTGCTACCAACTACCCCGATATGGTCCTGGACGTTGTTTTGAAACTCTAGGCAGCTAAATATTTCAGCGTAAATCTTGTACATTCCAACGAGTTTCGGCACCATCACACAAAGCGATCGTTACTCAGAAATGGCTAACAAATAATGTTTCAAAGTACATTTCTTCTAAACAATGTATGTCTAATTCTCCAGATGTTAATCCAATGGCTTTTCGATCTGGGCCATGCTGGCGATCAGAGTTAATACCAAAAAATATGTGAGTTAGGACGCTTTCAATGCAACACTTTGATAAAAAAAAAAAATATGTATATATATATATATATATATATATATATATATATATATATATATATATATATATATATACAAAAGGAGGATGTATTGTTGTGTATTTTGATATTTGGCTTTGAACGAAGTAAAGATCTTTAAAAGTGCATCTATTATAGCGTTTTAAATTGATAAACACTGCACACCGGCCACCCTGTATACTAAAGTGAAATTAATAAAATAATACAAAAGGGTACTTATGATGCATACAAAATATGAACAAATGCGTTTCCATAATTAATCATGGAAAAACCTAAATATTACTGTGTATCGAAAAAATAAAAAACCAATTAGTTCGAGCTCGAGCGCGAAAAAGAAAATGTGAAGAAAAATGTAAATATTTATAATAAACAAACAGTTATAAGTTGAAATACAGTGCGACTTTTAAGCAGATTTTGCTTCAACATAGCGCGTTTAGAAAAACTAAATCTTTATAAATTAATTACAAATGAGATTTAAGAGCCTTTGTTCTCTCATGAGCCCCACCATATATTTGGAAGTTTATATCTATTATGCACATTATAATATATAGTACTATTTCTTAGATAGCTTTTATTAATTTTAAGTTTGCTGAATGACCTTTCATGGCATGAAATACTATCATTGTAGTGTACATTCCTATGGTATCATATTCAAGCACTCCAAATTTGGATATGATATCCCTGTGTAATTTGCAAACAGTGCACGCCTCAATTAATTGAGGTAAAAACAGATATGCAGATTTACCATTTGAGAAATTTAACCGAAAAGTTAAGTTCTCGTCCTATTCAGAATATTAACTTTGAAACTGATAATATTATTGTAATAAATCTGCTTCTTCATCCATGTTTAGTAAAATTGTTGGAGTTAAATATGTCTTAATTAATAATTAAATATGTCTTATTTATATTGGCTTGAGGCCTCGTAGTTCCCTGAATTCTAGAGCCGCGGGGTACTGTCCTAATTTCAACTTTGCCTATAGGGTAGCTACGGCACTGTATTTGTATTAAATTTGTTCTGATAAAATATGTAAAAAAGTATGATTTCAAAACAAAACAAATCTTCAACGGATAATGCTATTTTCTTTATAAATGGAATCTAAATTTCTACAAGACTATTAAAACATCTAAATAAAGCAAAGCATCGCTTTTCCGTTGGTTTAAAGATGTTGTATTTTAGTTTTTAAAGGTTAGAAATGCGCATAAAATGTTTTGTGAAGTATTTTATGACAGGGTTTCCATAAATTTTCATGGATGCAATAACTATGTGAAGAGGGATCTTTGTAACCTCTTTGCTTAGCTGACCGTGCAGGAAATCGGTTCGAGCTCAATTCGGTAGCTAGTGTAACTCCAGAGGCAGGAGATATTTATAATTCCATTTCCGACTATATGCCACCTATAAAAAAAAGTAGTAATTCTCGTACTGTGAACTTCCTGCTCCGGGGGGCTTCGGTGCGGTGTGGCTGCAAAAAGTGTCGTCGTCTTCCAGATTCTAGACATAAAAATTATTTGATGCTATCGATACACGGCCTGAGAGTACCGGTAGAGAGCAATTTCATAAAAATGCACGTAGCAACTATTAAAGACTGCAGGACACTGAAATGACCAATGTACGAAACAACTGCAATTACGGCGACGTCTTGATCGTTTTTTCTTTGGTTCGCCTGAAGTTGGAGGGAAATAAAAAAAAAAATTTGAAAAAAAACGTCTCAGTTTGGTTGGGAAGAGCAACGACAAGGTAAGAAAAGACGGCAACGGATCTTGGGTCTTGGGTCTAAAAATTAAGGTCTCTGCGATCGCACACACATCGGTGGCTAGAATAGAAAAGGATTACATACGAATCGGAATGTTGTCACATTTGTGTTTCGTCGTCATTTACCAAAGGTCCAGTTTTTGTCCATCACCGGGGAGATGACATTATATTTAATGCTGTTCTATAACTTTTTTGTCTGGGGGAACGTTCTCTCGACCGCGGCTTTTTCGAGCTGCGCACGCATAACTTATGGAGACTCCGGTGCTCCTGCGCCGATGCGTTTCTGCCAGCGTTCTGTTCCTGTCCCTCCCGCGTCCCGCTCCCGTCATGCCGGACGCTTAGTTGCGCGCGCAGTTACGTCTCGGCCCAAACTTACATAACGAACGCTCGGGAATGGCAATGGCAAGGCCTCGGACTCGGTGCGATTTTTTGTCCGATCTCGAGATGGATCTCAGCCGCTTTCATACTTAAAGCGGCGATCACACACGCACTTATATAGATTGATGGTTTGAAATGACTTCGAAGATTTCGTAAGAAAAATTTTCGTGTGGAGAAGACGTAGAGAGCGAAAAACGAACGAAAAATAACTGTGTTTGACGATGCCCCGAACGGAGGGAACGTTGGACTTGCGCGATTTTGTAGTGTATGACCGTTGAAATGACGACGACGCTCCAACAAAGACATACGCGTCGGAGACTGAGCTGTTTAGCGTGTTTTGGTACCGCGCAGCATCTTAAGATTGGTCAGTTCTGCTCCGGCAAAGCGGTCAATCAACAAAAGAGCGATGATGAGATCGCCTTTTTTTATTTCTTTATTTATTTTTTTTTTTTTGCGATTCGAAGAATGCGCGCATCTCAAAGCCATTTAGCGAAAGAGTCCAGTCACCTTTTCTTCGGAGGAAAAAGAGTAATTCTGCTGTATGGCAGCACTCCCCGTCTGGCACTCCGCCGGATTTTTGGGATACTGGGAGTACAACGCGAATAGCGGCGTAGCTATGCGTTGAATTACCCACCGCAGCTGCGTATAAAATATTCAGCGGTTGTTGCGTTCTTGCTGCACGCCACCGCGCCGCCGCGGTGCGATCAGGTGCCCTTTTATTACCGCCTTCCTTAGGTTAAGGAAGAAATTTAAGATGCAACCATTTTAATTGGTCTTTAAGAAGTAAGACGATTTGGATACGATCTAAGAATTCAGCCCATCGACAGGTTTTTCTTAATGTACTTTCAAAAATTATTTGTTGGTACATTAATCTCAACGAAGGCGTGCGTCCTTTGTTGTCACAAGAGAAACAATTAATTAGGAAACCAAACATTCTACAGAAACGTTTAAAAACTTTTTAATCATAGCTTGTGTCCAATTCTAGCTTTTTTTTCAAATTCGTTCTAAATAGTTTTTGTTTTTCTGTAAGCACTTCTTTGGAACAAAGAAGAAATTTAAAGCAAGAATAGAATACCCTATACTACAGAATACGAGGAGTTGATACTGTCAACTGTGCATGTTCAAAAAGATTTATCAAATAAGCACTGACAAAGTTATAGAACGTTTCGCTAAAAAATCTGAGAGAAAAAGCATTTTATAATTTAAAAAATTTTTATAATTATAATTATAAAATACTACTAATAAAAATTACGCGTCTTAAGTACTTTATAAAAGTTGCGTTAGTTGGAAAAAAATTTAAAGTTGACCAGTAGGTTTAAATATCCTCAAAAGTAAACAGAAGTAACCAAGGAATGGAAATCGGCGTTAGACTGCAGTAGATTCCCAGTGTCTGCAGGTGTTTAGTAAAAAAAAAAAATCAAATAGCAGAAACAACAAAACATTTCGATTATTGGTATTGATAGATTTCAGTATTCTACGTTAATGAAGGAACTAAACAAATCAATAACCAAGTCGAAATACTTCTCTGCGTTTTATTTAATTTGACTCGTTCAATTACTTAATTTGAATATGTAATTTGGATCAAATTAAAAATATTCCCAATATCTTAATTTGTGGAGAAATTGTGATTTGTTCCGTTTCTTAAATAACTGGACTCAAATGCAATCACGCGATGTCTTTAAAGTATAACGAATTATATCTATTAATTATTTATTAAATAACCGAAAAGGGTGTCGTTTTTCCATACATTGTTCTTCTTGTTTTTATTGGAGTCAAAACAGGCAATTCAGCTATAATTTATTGAAATATACCAACAAATAAATATAATACTTATGAATATGAATTAACAAATACAAATTATTTATTTTGAGATAGAAAGCAAAAAAATATTGTAAGTTTCATATGTTAAGAGTCTCGAATGTACATACATATGTATTGTCTGCGACACAGAGAAATGTTTGGTCTGAACTATAAGAGGTTCATTTACCGAATTAAAACACAAATATATGTTTCTGCATTGGTATTTTTGGTACCTCCTTATTGGATAGTACAAAATTACCCAACCCCTCTCTTTGCACAAGCAAATTGTGTTTTTTTACTTGAGATCGATTCCATTGAAAAGTTATTGTATTGAGATAAGAGTTCAATCGAATCAAATTCGTGCTATCTACAAAGTTCTCAGTTTGCATAAAACCGAAGATGTTTGAACGTGTTAAATACGGTTTCTACGGGAATAATTGTGTAAATCAAATACCTGCTAAACAGTAAGCTAATCACACACGATGCGTGCGCACTTAGACGCAACGCAGGTAGAGCTAATTGCTATTCAGCGCTGTTATTTGGACTGTCAATCATAAGAGACTCTTTTCCACCGGTACGAAATTTATTAAAAACGGCCTTTTGACGACAATCAGAAAAAATACCGTCGCACCACGTATAACCACACTCAATTTCAGTGATAGGTGAATTTCGCGTGTTAATTTCTTTTACCTCTTCTATGTTAGGCCGGTGAGTTATTGACACCAAGCAGTTGGGAGGGAAAAAGAATTAAAAATAGAAATTGGAAAGAACCCCTCGCTAATCTTTCTTGTTCTTCGATTAAGTGAAAAGAATCATTTGTAAAACGTTAACTGCGGAAGTGTCTGTAGACGGCGAATATTCGTTTCGTTGGAAATGCAAGACACGTCTGCTGAATTCCAATAGCTTTCCACCGTTTGAAAACATCTTGTCTGAACCTCTGTAGAGTCTACGCACATCCACTTTTAAGCACTGCTTTTTGCTTCATTAACCAACTGAGGGTTTAGGGGAGTTTCACTTCAACTTCAACTTCAACTTCAACTTTAGTTCAGTTTGACACGAGTTTCGATTATCTCATGTTTGCAAGAGATGAAATTGAAGGAGCGTAAACAATTTCCTTTTATTTCTTTTATTATTACCTGTATACTAAATTTAAGTACATACTTGATTTTTAAGATTTCCTAAAGGAGAATCCCTTTTGAAAGCATTTATGAGGGGATATGTACATATGTATGTCTAGCAACAGTAACAGTAGCATAATCATATTCAGATACTTTCGAAAAAATCACAGACACGTTTTTAATAATACAAAATTGTTAAATCTTGAGTGCGTTTTTCGCCGAAATGGATACTCATATATGTATGTATAATACAACATTTGGTTTTTAAATTACACTTTCTTTGGTCGAAAAAATCGACCTTTTAGAAAGTATCTATTGAGAAGTATGTTGATTTAATATCTGAAAAATCGTTTGTCAACACTTCAAACGCGTTTTTTTTTTAAAAACAACGGGTTTGTAATCGACGTACATGATAACTCAAAAGCCATTTAACCGATCGATCTCTAATTTAATTTTAATAACAATAAGAACAACATAGACTAGTATAAATAAGAATGGTTAATTTTTTGCCCAAGTTTTAATCAAGTATGTCAAACAAATTATGGACTCAAACAAATTTTTTTTTTTCAAATTATCAGAACATATTAAAATGTTTGCCCGAGAAAATTTAAATTCTCTTGGCTTAAGTGGAAGTTCCCTTATGCACTCCAAAAATAGGGTTTTGTTTTTCTTCGATTGGATTGCGGGAAAGTAAATCTAGGTTTTCCAAAAATTATTTTTTTACATTATTTATTGACTGACTATAAAGCTTCAAAATCACAGTGTCAATTAACAAAAAATGGCGTTCTGCGCAGCTACTGGAGTTTGCGTGAGCAAAGCGTGCATACCGCGGATGACGTGTAAAATATCGTTGGTTCCTGATCTCTACGAAAAAAAATTCATTAGGATATTAAAATAGGGTCTTTTTACTGGAGGTTGCGCCTATTGTTCACTCATTTCATTGTTTTTTCTAGCAAGGGCAAGGTTTCAAATAATATTGTTCCGATTTTTGAAGTTCTTTTTTTTTTAAATTGAGGATTATTTGTATTTTCTTGTAAGCAATTGGTGCAACCTTGAGTGAATTTTGTTAGTTTCAATTTATAAAAAATGGCTTGGCACGATGAATTTTATTGAAGTTATCCTTCACACCAATTTGAAATACATGGTGCCAAAAAAAATGCGTTTAAAAATGGCAACTTCGTTGACTGAAGAACGAAAAGCTTAATTTCAAAAGCGTGTAATTCTGAAAAGGTTGGGTATTTTTAAAAAAATCTTGGACTGAGGAATTTGTACATATTTGTAGGTAAGTTAAAGCGAAAAAAAATCGATTGTTTTACCCAAAAGTTTGTTATTTTAGACTGATTTATTTAAGAATTTAAATTTTTTCAAAATAATTCAAGTTGCCTTTATTGCAAAAATACTGTTACTATCAAGAATTATAATGTGAAGTGGAAAACAACTTCTTTAAAGCGATCTGCCATGTACAATGTTCAATCATTTATCAATTCGTTCGCCAGATTTTATTCAGCCATGTATTCAGCTATTGAACATAGTATGTTACGTGGACATATGGATGACATCACAGCCAAAGTTTAAATGTTTATCAAAAAGTCGTTAAAATTGTTACATTATGCAGTTTTTGAATTTTAAGTTGTCTTAACGAAACTATTGAATCTTCTTGTCAGTTGACTTTGTTGCTAACGAAACTAATCCGTCCAACACCGGGTGAGGGGATGTATTTTTTTTTCTTTTTTTTTTAAGCAGTATTGGCGTAATTTGGACGGAGTTAAGCAAAAATTTGAACAGATGCCAGAATCCACTGGTTTTCCATTGAGAGTTGTGTGTTCTTTCAGCAATGCAACGCTAAATGAATTTTCTTGATAGAGGGTTGCATAAATTGCGGAAAATGCAAAATCATGCGTATGGTATGGCACACAGGATTCATTTCAAATCGGAAATAAAAAAAAAAATAAAAAAAAAGTCGAGTTGGTTCAATACAGGGTCGTTGGCGCCACCCCAAACATCGGAAATTCGTATTCATAGAGAAAATATGTGGGGGATGGCTTGTGGCACATAAACTCAAGCTTCCTGCAGAAAGTTCTTCCACCTACGTGAGTGTAGACACAGCCTTAGCTATAGATATATGAATATCTGGTGCACGGTGAACGCACATGTTTGCTTTATATGCGTTCGGCAATGCGTATATGCGTATATCCCCGGAACAGGAGTTGGGAGATTTGCGAGGGTACAAAAGATTTGTTTACATAAGCATAACTCCCACATTATGCAAACAGCCATTTGATAAAAAAAAAAAAAAATGTGCGTATATACATATAGGCAATGCATTGCTATGTTATATGCATTATGCTTACATTACTTTTGTAGTGCACTGGCCTCATTGCTCGCTCTCATAGAGGCATCAGTATTTCAGTTTTTTTTCATGAAATCTGTAGTGCCGCCATAATATCTCTTTTTTTCATATTTTCTTCTTTTTTTTTTTTTTTGAATAACGAAAAATTTGAAAAAGCCCCGCGGATGTATCGTTTAGAGATGGGAAACGAGAGGCTCTGTACGGTTTCGCGATTATTTATTTTTAATATTCTAATGAGTAATTATAAATAGAGCAAAAGTATCTATTCAAAGAGCCCGACGCATCCGTTTCAGGATATACGGTGGCTCGGTGCCTAGTCTACTAACAAATGCGGTATTGATATTGAAATTCAGATATAAAGGGATATGAAGGAAGCTGCTGCACTTACTGCACCCATCCGCAGTTTTTTTTTTATTTTTTATTTTTTTAATTCAGGGATAAGCCAGGATACGTTCACCACCGGGTTCCTGGGCTCCTGTCTGCTGGATTTATGGAAGCTTTCAAAGATTTTTTGCACCAGTGTGCGAGGGAGGTAAGTAAATATTTTTGCCTTGACCACCGGTTATTATGAACTTTTATTGTTCTGACCCTGCAGAAGGAGTGAGCTCAAACAAACATTTCACGGGGCAAGAACTATAGTTCAACGACGATTCGGTATTAATATATATATTTTTATTTTTTCAAGTATTCTGCCTTAAAGCCATGTACCAGGGCTCAGGAACCATCCTTACATTGCTTCTATTACTAAGGGAGAAAAAGTGGACGACTGTTTTATGAATTTTTTATGTTATAAACTGAATTTTTAAAAACTATCCTTTTTTGTATACGATAATTGGCTCATAAAGTCTATTAAGTGTTTCGCCCTGTTCCTCGGTAAAATTCTCAAACGGAAAACTTTTATACTCCTTAAGATGCATTTTGTTCCTCAAAAGGGTCGAAGAAAACAGCATCTAAGGTTATTTAAATATACTCAAAAATTTCTGTAAAATAGGGGGAAACTTGGGCCACTTTGAAATATCAATCAAAACCCTTCTGCCTTTCGTACCCATCCGCCCCTAACCTTTTCGCCCCCTCGCGGCCGGCACTTGATGTTCCTCCACACGTCCACGGTACTCACAAATTTTTGAGAAATGGAACGTAGTCAGCGGGGGTCAATGAACCCTACCTTTGCAGAACTTTTCATTGGGGGCTGCAAAATAAAGCTCCGCTCGGAGTCGTTGTTTCGTGAAAATGTGTGGGGAACTTTTAGCAATTTCAAAGCCATTGGACTTTGGTTATTTTATATAAAAGTCGCTTTCTATTCCCATGTTTTTGTTTCAATTTTTTTGTATTTGTTTTTGGTTTCTTTTATGCATTGTTCTCGGATTAACTTTATTTACTTTTTGATGTGAGGACATTTTTTTAGGGATCAATTTTTAGGTTCGTTGATTCTGATGTATACCAAGTTCGTTATATTTAAAGAAAATAATATGAATAAGAATTATACAAGTTAGTTATCACTATTATTCGATTTCGTATTTAAAGCAGAGAACACTTTAAATCGAATTATATGATAGATATAAAATACTAACGAGGTTTTGTTGATTGTGATGGCAAAGGCAAGGCACACCGGAAACTTGAATCAGCATATCTTCAAAATTTGACAGTCCGCCATCTCGAATTCGCAAATTTAGACAGTAAAGGCCCGAACAGATAGCGCCCGTTTCGTCACGTCACACAGCGTCAAACACGTTATTTCACACAATGGTCGAAACGGAACTGCGCGAGACGAACAAGTTGAACGAATTTCAACTTTTACGGAACACATAACCTCAAATCCTATTAGACCAAATTTAAATTGAAATGAAGAAATTTATTGAAATGATCAGAGACTATAGAGAGTTGTATTATAATTTAGATAAATGTTACATAGATAAAAAAGCAAAAAAAACAGATGTGGAGAGAATTCGGGTAGCAGTTTAAAGTCGTACGGAACGGACTGTTGTGGCCACTTATCCGACTGGTCGAAACGGGACGTGAACGTGACGTGACGGGACGGAAGCTATCTGTTTGGGCCTTTAGTTTGAAATCAGGGTCCCGGAAAACTCCCAAGTACCAAGTTTGGTGGAAATCGCTTTCACTTCAAAATTTGACTGTCCGCCATCCTTAAATCGTAAAGTTTTACGGTTAACAATGGCACGTTAGTGCACTCTTTTAATTTCAGTAATTCGTGGCAAAAAGCTCATGACGATCGGTTGAACGGTATAGGAGTCCATTCGTACCAAACACATAAATGTTTTCGCTTTTATATAATACAGAGAATATTCATCTTAAAATATTAATCACCAATAATATCTATAGATCGTTTTGAACAATTTGACGAACAAGTTGTTCGTGGCTGGGTGCTTGTTGTGAATTTTGTTCATCTTTTACTGTATGAAATAATTGGGTTATAGGAAAATGTAATTTTCAAGGAATATTTTGACAAGTTTTAAATTTTTTAGATTTTTAAATAATAGCTTCAGATTCAAGCTTATATTTAAGTTATGTTATTAATTTCTAGAACAGTTCATTATTTGTTAATGACTTTTCATAAATGGTAAAAATGGGGTGTTTTGTACTTTTTTAACCCTATATTTATTGAAAACTGAAGTCAATTGAGTATTATAATTTCCAAATTCATAATTTACAGAACAAGTCCTATAATTATAAAATGATGTGGTATTTGTTTGCCCGCAAACTCTATACCTTAGATATATGTATATTATTAATTAAAGAAAAGACGGACAAACTTGAGTAAGATTCGCGCCCTGAAGTTTCCGTACCATTAGGTAGGTAGGGTAGAAATTAATGATTTTAGGATTTTTTCTTTTACTCAATCATATAACAATAACATGACCCGTTCCTGAGAAAAAGATTCATTAGAGGTGTTTTAAAAAATTAATTTTTAATATGAGCTGTTCGATGTGCAACATCATTCTGTAATTTAGCTTAATTAAATAGGAACTGGTTTAAAAAAATAAGTGTAAATCTGTCCTTAATTTTATAGGAAAATTGACACTACGTTAATCTTTGTTGTCAATTATAAATAGGTTCAATTATAAGGTAATTGGTCTTTCTAATTGGTTAAAATAAAATGGGAAAATTTCGTATATTAGCAAAAAGAAAATTATTGACAATTTGATTGGCCATCACTGTCGGCCATTCAATTACCGATATTGCCCTAACAAGTCCTATTTGATTTAGGTACTCATATTCATAAATCAAGTTCAAAACGAATAAGCAAGTTAGCATGCCAACATGTTATGTTGTGGTTCATAATTTGTTGGTAATTTAAATGCAAAATGCAGATATACCTTAATATATTAAGGTGCAACCCTGAATGGCTTAATTTGAATAATTTTCTCTTTTATTAGTAAAGAAGTACATATGTAATGCTAAAAATAAGCAATTAAATATAACTGTAAGAATCTATTAATAGATCTTTGCATGTTACTTACAAAGATCCTTATCTACTTTCTTTGCATTGTAGCACGACATTTTTCAAATGAATGGTTTCCTTTTTATTTATTTGCAACAACTTTAAACGGATTTTCTTGAATCAGTAGCAGTTAGTGAATTATTTAAACTCGCAGTTCTCATTTTATAATTTCAAATAATATTATTACCTTGGCAAGAATTTTTAAAATGTTTATTTATTTCTGATTAACTTTCGAGTTAATTTTTACAAGGATGTACAAAAGTGGGACATTTGTCTATTTTGTATATTGCTATATATTTAGATCGCCTAGTTTTTATTCAAGGAAAGGGGGAAAGAATGGCGCTTAAAATAGGCCAAAATTAGTTTAATTGGTGGATATTGAATTATAAACCAAAATGTGTGAACAACGAAAGTTTGTGGTGAAATATGTATTTATCTCAGGGAAGTTTCAAGATGATCATCTGCTTCAAATTGAGAAATGAATGGTTAAAGTTGATTAGATCGAGTTAAAGGGTTAATTTCGAGGGTCTACATAATGTTTACTGAAACGAAACAAAAATCTTTGATAGTTGCTGTTTAATGATCAGCTTAATCTAAAATTCATGGACACAATCATTTTTGGATACTTTATAAGCTATCTCAGTTTGTCATGCTTGGGAATACATAGTTTTACCATCTCTGAGATGTGTTATTTTTATATTTTTTTTTAATACATATCTGATAAAGATCTTTACCTTTTCTCATTCTTGAGATATATATGTATTAGATTTTGAAAGTCAAAATTCTTATCCAACTGAAACTCACTATTCAACTTAATTTAGTCAACTTTGTCCCCTCATTTTTCAAAATTGAAACATATGCTCATATTGAAACTTCTATATGAGAGTAGTGTTAAATCATAAATTTTAATTTAGCACACATTTTAGTTTAAAATAATATTCAAGCTCCACGAAATTGGCTAATTTTAGGGTCACTCTTTGGTTGTGGTAAGATCTTCACTATTAAAGATAAACGTTAAATTTCCTTCTTTTTGGTATACGGAACCCTAAAAACTAAAAAGGCAGAATTCGTTTTCTCTGGCTTAACGGAACTAAGTAATAAAAAAGGAGTTAAAAAGTTATCTTAAAACTGAGAGATTAGTTAAAGTTAACCGTCTAATAAAAACAAAGAATAGCTCTTAAGAGTAACGTCTAAAGAAGGTCAAAACGGAAGCGATGCGAAATTTACAGCCGAGCGAAAACGGACTTGGTTCATTGTTACTTCGAGCGGCGGATCTCCCGCGGCTTCACTTTGGGATCGTACTTAGTTACTTAGATTGCAGCTAGCAATGTTAAATTTACTTGCGGCCAAAGGCGTCATTCTGAATTTGATACCACCGAGTGCATTCAGTACCCTGCCCGGGGAGCAATCAGGTTTCAAGAATGTCTTCCTCAGCCAAAGTTCTGAGTGGATTTTAATATGTATGTGAAAAACTCTCGGTCTGTCTGTTGTTTTTCTTATATTATTATTCTTTTTTTTCGTTTCTTTACCTCCCTGAATGTGTTTTACCCACCTGTGGTAAATCAATCGATGATGAATGCTGGGAAATCAAGATCCTCTGGACCAAAGTAAGTAAAAGTTGCCGCGAAATAAGAAACTGCCACGAAAAAGAAAAAACGTTGAGCAATTGACTGTTTCGATGCTGGGATTGTTTCAACTACCTATGACAGATTCAAGAACTTCTTTTATTCGGCTTCTTCAATTTCATGGTTTTGTGGAGTAGTTTCTACGAGTTTTTATTCTATTGAATTTCTTCTGATGTTACCTCTCTGATATTATGTAGCGCTCCTAAGAATTTAAGACACGAAGAACGAATTATTTTTTTGCTTTCTTCATTCTATGAGAAGAATATCGAACTGAAGCCGATTCCCGCCATTCAGTTCAGCACAAACAGATTTCCAATTTTTCATAATTGCCGCTAACCCTTTATTGTTTCACAGACGACGTGATCTTCGTTACTTCCTTAGTTAAGGGAAATGACCGTGGTACGAAAATAAATTATCCGTTTTACTGACTATCCAAAATTGGTAATGTCATGGCTAGACAATCGCGAATTCCGGCATTCAAATCGTTGTCTTTTAAATTTCTAAAAGGCATAGAGAACCAATGCCAACAGGGGCTTTAGATATGTCATAAAATTGACGACAGTAAAAGTATACAGTTTAAGAAATTTGACGACGTTATTATTAGAAGGTGATCATGAATTAAGAGAAGTTTTTAAAGAAGACATACTGAGGTTCAGTAGCAATCAATCATATTTATTTACTACAAAAAGAAGCTATCAATTAGGTTAGGTCTTGATGTAATAATATTCCAAATATTGAACCGAATCTTCAAACTACTAGCTATCAACTATCGAGTTGGGTATATTATATTATGATAATGATTTGTCTTTGTAATTTTAAATATCATTTTATTTTCGGCCATCAAAACTTTGAACAATTGTATATTTTTCACTTAAGCATAATTTATAGCAAGAATAATTTTATTAGATGAATTCGAATATTTTTAATTCCGATTGCAATCTAAGTGCCTCTAAAAACTGAACTCTTTGAAAAATAAAAAATTATTACACTATTAATTAAAATCAATTAAGAATTAGAAAGAATAAATCATTAAGTACAAGGTCCATGGTGTCCTGTACTCCCCCTGAGGAGTACAATTTATTTAATTTTCATAGATATTTTGAGGTCAGAGATGGATAAATTGCAATCGACTAGAATTACATGATTTCAAGATGTTATCGATTACAATTTTATATGATTCCAATTACAGCATGTAATTTAATCTACTAAAAAGGGCGGTTACAATTATAAAGTAATTTGTAATTGGGAGTGATTCCAATTACAGTAATTGTAATAATTCAAGATGATCACACTTAAAATTACCTTTATTTCTTTATTGTCAAATACAACACTCGGAAAATCGTTAGAAGCAATTCAATGCTTCATTATTTATTAGTCTAAAAACTGAAATTGGTTCAATTTATTTGTTAATTTTAGTTGCAATAACGGAATAAAGGGAGGAAAGTAAGGTTATAGGAAATACGTTTAAAATTCTGGTATGAAGAAGAATCCTTTGAATAATACTTAATTGTTTTAGAAAGTTTAATTGAAGTACCTACTTTCAAAATTAAATATAAGCCGATATTTACACATGCAGGGGTGTAAAAAAAAACCATGAGTGATAGAAGCAGTGTGTGAAAACTCATACCACGATAAGATTTGAATCTGCAATTACAAAATTTACAAAAAATTTAGTTTAAAAAATTAAAGAAAATTAGTTTACTAATTAATTGATCATTGAACATTTTTATTTTATCTGACTTATTTTGCCGTGAAATTGCGGAACAAGGCTTAAGAACTTCCCCTTTTTTCAGTACAGCTGAAAGTTATTACAGTATAACATATACAATATAAATTTTTGGAGTAATCGATCGATCAGATCTTAGAATAATTAAGAGTGATAATTACAAGTAATAAAATTACCAGTAGTTTCAATTAATTTTTAATCAATACATAAATTGATTATTAGTAATTACGATTACAAAGTTATTTTGATTATTTTGTAATTGCGATCAATAATATATAATCGATTACGTCCAACTCTGATTAAGATTTAAAAAGGTGGAAATAATATCGGAAAAGTAACTTTATAAACTGTAGGTTTTTCTTTTAATTACGTTTTAGGGGTAATTTCAAATTTTGATTGCGGTACAGACCGCCAGATCGCCAATTTCTATGATTTTTTACCTTGATTTAACAAGATTAAATTTTTAGTTTTATTACCATACATTTGCAAATATTAAATGATATATCTACTGAATTGATAGAGTTAATTCGGGTCAGATGATTTAAAACCGATCTTGAATTATGAAAAAGGGGCAAATGTCATTGAATATGCAATGCAAACATAAAAACGGAGAAAAAATCGTGCACTTCAATTATGAAATAGGCGTCCGCACCTTTTAATTCTTGAGCGGATCCAGTTCGCGCTTGGATGCAGCGAACGTTACATGGAATGGGAGTCGCCTGGGTGCTTCCCCCGAGCCACTGCGGTGCAGATGGGGCCCCGGCCAGGGCAGCCATCAGGAATTCAAATTTGAGCGCAGATTGCCTGGCTGGCGGGCACCAATAACTTCCGGCTAGTAGAGAACTTAAAGATGGACCCGATGGTGGCGCACTGGTCGTTTTGGGCAACGCATCTTTTAATAACCGGTGGCTTTCTTAGAAAGTTGCCCAAGTTGTTGATGGGGCTGATGGGGCCCAGTGGGGCCTTCGTTGCTGCCGTCGCCGCCACCATCGCCACCATCGCCGCCATCGTTATTACCGTCATCAGCCGGCGGAATTTTAACAGATAGTCATTTGCCACTTGATTGAGGTACGGGCTGAAGATGGAGATGGATGGAGTCTTCGTCGTCACCATCATCGTCTCAAATTCTTTGCTGCCTTTCAGAGCCAATTACTGTTTTTCTCATGGTTTATTTTCTTCTTTTTTTCATATAAATTTTTTTTTATATTTCGTACAGCATGCGGCCCCGAAGAGGCGCACATTGCGTAGAAGCGAAGCCCGAACCCGATCCACATACGCGCAAATGTATGCGTGCTGGGATGACTGCACTTTTTCATGCTATTGACATTATGTGCGTATGTGGTGTGTGCGTTGGGACGTGTGGTACTCATGGGTATGTTGCGTTTTATGAGGCACAGAGCATATACGATCGCACATTAATAACCCTTCATCATACAATTTTGTTTTTATAAGTTTTTTCGTTTTTTTTTATTTTTTTTATTTGTTGCCTCTGATATACTTATGCCCCATGCCCCATTGTACACATATACGCAAATATTGGCAAACATTAGCAGCTTCGCCCCGTAAACAGCCCCGCGGAGGGCCGGAGAGCCCCATCCGGCCCTCCCTTCTTCTTCCGCTTAATAAACATGCTGCACGCTGACATACATGTACATACACGCAGCATAAAGCCTTCAAACTTGGAGGGTCATTGAACCCGTCTCAATTCTTTTTTGGTTGGGATAGGTTCGGGGCATGAAATTGACGATGTCTACGGGGGCTCTGCACGTACAAAACCGTCGCACACCGCCGCACCGCACCGCACCGCACCGAACCGAACCGCCTCGTGTGGCGCGCTCCTTAATCACACACAGCCTCACATGTGCGGCGAAACCTTACGAAAATTTGAGCCCGGCAGACGCATATCAGCTTCAGTGCCATCAGCCGATTTTCGTGTTACTCGAGGAGGACTTACATAAAAGACAGCGGCGGCGGTGGCGGCTGATGGCTGGGCGACACGACGTCGATTTGCTCGCGTTTTCTCCCTCTGTATGCCCCCTGGGGGGAGACGGGCCGGGGGAGCCCTCGGCCTTTTCTGGTACCCGGGACCCGGGACCGGGAGCAGGCCAAGTCGCCGCTACTACCGCGCGCGCGGTCTATCCGGGATTTTAAGGGTGTGTGGGTGACAAAGGGCTTTTGTTCGTAAACTATACAAACGGGTCCCGGGGTCCGGGCGTCGATTCGCCTCTTTTGCCTCTTCCTAATGACACGAGGCATGCGAGCCCAGAGGAGCCTTTTGGGTGCTCCGCACTTCTCCGGCTCGTGTGGGGCTAAGAAACGTGTGGCCAACGAACCAGAGGCGTTTGATGAATTGGAAACGAATTTCCTCTGACTGGAGAATTCACCTTTAGTTCACCGCGTGCCCATTCGGGGGGATTCCGGATTCCAGAGGGGGATCACTCAGGTTTTCGGAAACCCCTTTACCCACTTTGACACGGTGTGACAGGTTCTGAAACAGAGTAATCCTTGGAAAAATAATTTCATTAAATGATTTTCTGTAGGTACAAGAAGTCAATTTTTAAGCATGCAAACGATCCCACCGCGCTCAAAAACGCGAACGCTGCTTTTCGCTGCGTCGCGTCCGGCCTGCGGCGCCGCTGGGTGGTCGCCGCCTCGAGTGCTTCGGCATAAAACGAAGATGGGGCACCTCGCCCTCCTCTGAGAGGTGCTCCGGAGACGACAGCGTCGTTAGGACGGACCCCAAGACATTTTTTAGTGCGGTAGGTGGTCACCAGACTGAGGACAAAACACGTGTTTTCAGTCCTGGAAGGGTCATTTCCCTCAGGTAGCTTTTGCACACCTGCGGCTTCACAAGTTGACACAGATAACAACTTCTCGATAGAATTTTGTTAACTTCTAATTGTTGGCAAAATTAATTGCTGTATCCTAATTATGATGAAGTATTTTACTGAAATTTCAAATGCTTTACTGCTCAAATCAGAAAAACACTGCTGGTTGCAAAGTCTTAAAATAACTTACATAAGAACGAATAAAATATAAGACAGTAATATCAAAAAAAAAATTAAAAATTAACAACTGGTATGACATGTTTAAATCAAAATTAATCGCATTTTGTAAATTTGAAATTTGCACAAATGTTTTCCATTTTGAAAATTTGACTTCGATCGATGTCATGCTGAAATATCCAAATTACATCTGTGATCCTTCAGGATCACCCAAATTAAATTTTTTCTCATTCAAAAAAGTAGGCGTTGACCACTTTTCGCCTAACTTTCAACTAACATTTAGCTTTAAAATTAATTAAATAAAAAGCGAAATTTGTGGCCAGGTTCGTTTATTGTGAACTGCACTCCAAATGCACTCCAAAAATGGTCACTTTTATTGCTTGTCTTTTAAAATGTCTTCCTTCTTTATGTATTCTCTAGATCTAGAATTAAAACATTCTACTTTTAAAAACTTTTTCTTCAATAAGGACCTGTTTTATATAAGTTTTAAAATTATATGTTTTTGTCTACTAAATAATTTTCCTCGCAGAATTGTGATCGTAAAAGTAATGATTTGGCCATAACTTACATTCTTTCAGTTTTTAATACTAATAACAATTTAATTAATTAAACTTGCGTTGTAACAGTTTTGAGTATCTATAAATTTGTGAGAAAGAATACTTTCCTTATGAAAAATACGATTCGTAAAAAAAAGGCAGATTTTTATTAAAAAAACTACGAAATTGGCATCCAAAAGGCCTTATAATCGTCGCTTAAAAGACTGAATGAGCCCGCTGTAGCTTGCAATTTTTATTTTAAACAATTTTCGCAATATTGTGACCTTTTCGGAATAATCGTCATATTCGATTAAAATGAAATATTCAATATATGTGATTTACAAAAAAGACATTGTACCCCCAAAAAGTTTTTAATGAACTGAAAATGAATGAATATAGCACCGTTCAATACAAATTGCTCAAACGAACATTTTTACACCTCGTCTATTTGTTCTCAAAAAAATATGGAATATGTTGTTAATTGCTTAATTACATGTGTTTAAAATTACACGTGTATGATCCGTTTTTGTGGGTACAATATTTTTCGTTTTTAATATTTTGTTGGATTTCCGGTTTAACTTACAGTTTCAACTCATTTCAGCCATGTTGTCGCAGAGATTGTTCTCTAGATATTGGTTAATTTTGAATTGGTAATTTAATATATCACTATGTTCTTAGTAATTTTTGCACCTTTAATTAAAACCCTGTGTGTGTATTTCTTGAAAATATATTTTACAACCTCAAATCCTAATGAGAGTTTATTCAAATTGTCCACTAGCTTTAATTTTTTTGAGCCTTCCAAAGCCCGCTTTCATTCTTCTATTGATTTTATGAATGCTTTAATTTGCATACACCAAAAAGGTAGTAATATTTTTTTAATTTTGCACTAACTTTTTCCATATTGATAGCACCCATTTCGAATTACTAGTAGTGCAAACGAGTTTTAGATTTTGTAATCTTCGTTAAATTTTCTTAATTCTTGTTTTTAATTATATTCTTCTTCTTATATTTCATGATCAGAAATTTTATGACCTAAAATTATATTGTTTAAAAAAAAATAAAAATCATAGACATACCATTTTTAGAACTATTTTTTTAGTTAAGAAGGGAAAGAGCTATAGGATTTCATATTTAAGTGTAAACATTTTTTAAATATAGATAAAAAGCCTATCTACAAAAGATAGATGAGAGGTGGATGACCTAAAGACATTTTTTCCTGAGCTACTAATTTACTAGCTGAATGAAAGTATATCTAATAAATATAATATAATTAAACAAACCCGAATATGATTTTAAATCCGATTAAGGTTTTAAATACATCCATGTATTATAAAAACTACATTTGCTAAGAGGCAAGAAATTCGCATTTCCACGTTGAACCAGATTCAAATGGAATCGCGCTGTGTAAAGTAAACGTATGCAAAAATTTTCGACAGGCACTTATCGAAGGTTTAAGCGCGGGATTAAGTTTTCAATTATGATTGCGGAAAAAATCGCATCCATGAAATTAAATGAATGCAGGAACAAGTAGCAGAGCAGGGCAGGGCGGTGTACCTGCATATGCAAACCCCGTGATGCATTACACCGCCGGGAGGCAATCAATCCAGAGTAGGACATACGAGAAAAACTCGGTACGGCAGGGCTCCACAAAGGGAATATCGCGGAAAAATAAAAATTCATGGCAAATATTCGTGACCTGAGCCCAAAACAAAAGCCTATTTAGAGGTTTTATGGCCCTTCGGTACGCCACGGTTGCAGCGTTGATTAAGAACAACCGAGTTGAACGTCGCCGTCGCCGTATTCACGTTTCGTGTTACCCTTTTATGCAACTAAAATTCAGCCAGTGTAAGGCGAAAGAGAGTTATTTTTCTGGAACACATTCGAGCACAGGTGAATTTCTAATTTGTTTACCTTTTTGTGGCGCAGGCTTTTCCCTTTTTTAATTCCTAAATGAGTCCCGTGCACGTCACTGTTCCCCTGAATAACGACGATTAGGAGTTAGGAAGGTGGCCATGATTCATTACGGTGGTGTTGATAAAAGAGGCTCAACGGTTCCACAAGTTCAAATTATGTGCCCGCGGCCTGGGCTGAAATTGTAAATTAAGCGAATTGCTTTGCATTTTTACAGCGTTTCGTATTTTTCCTAATGCCGGGGCGCTGCAAAGTGAAAAATTCTTGCATTGCATGATTGGTAATAAGCCCTGACAATTAATTCATAACTTTGCGCGGCGAGCTGGTGCAGTATGACAACGGAGCGGATTTATGGCGGAGCAGAATTTTTCTGTATCAATTACTCATGAATATGCATTCCGTTGTGGGAAATTTTCCGGACCGCCCGCCGGAATGCCACGGATTCGCTCGGGCTTCATCGTAGGTGATCGCTTCACGGAAATGTTTCCCGCCAAAATGGGTGCCCGTTAAAAATACACATTGCTGTAACCCTGAATAATCCATTAAAGGAAAATTCTTTAAAATTTAAATACAAAATGCTGAAATTAGAAATCCTGAAAATCCCCGTCCGACTATAAATTAATCGCGGGAAATCCTTCGGATATATCATGACCTGTTAAGCTGAAGGCATTTGCAAGGCATAACAAAATAGGATATCCAGAACGTTAAAAGTACTAAGTAGCATCAGGCTTTCATTATTAGCACCATGTTAGGATCAAAGTGATGCATCCAGACCCTCATACGGTTTGTCGGTTGCGATATTTACATATTTTGTTTTTTACGGCAAGATCATTTTGGATGGTTTGTCGAGTTTTAGGTGTGTTGCAATCACATGGGAGCCATGGACCATATGGGAGCTTCAAAATTAATTTTATAGATAATAAGTTTATTTTCGCGACTTAGAGCTTCTATAATATTTTTGCGAAAAGATATATGTACATACATGCATAATTTGATGTTATAGTTTACCATTTACTTTTATGTTTACCTACTTTTAATTTAAGCTATGACTGATTTGCAATGGCATCCTAAAAAAGTATCGGATGCAAATATTGATATCAAAACCAATTCAACAGTTGCCGCTTTTTCTAGGCGTGGTCCATTGAGGGACAGACCAAAAGCGAAGCAGCTGGACAACAGACGAAAGACGAAAAACTACAGGGGACTTGTTAATCCATTAGCCAGGCGAACGATTGAGATTTTCGCAAGATCACAGTGTCCTTCTTAAAACTGAATTAAGGGGACGACAATTTCACGGTTGTACCAAATGTGCCCAACCCAAGAACGTCTACAACTTACCTGATTTTATTCAGGTAATGCTCATTGCACATATTTATTTATCGTGTTTGCTCGTTCGCTCATGTACCCATGGCACGTTGTGTCTGAGGTTACGAAGTTGAGAAAGCATTCCTTTATCATGGACGCTATTGAAATAGTGTCAGATAACCCCCCGAAAGCCCCTTTCCTAGTGCCGAGCCCCCAACGAGGCGGCAAAGTGCACAGTCTGTTCGAAAATATCTTGGAGGTTCTGGAACAATTGTGCACACTGCTCCCCCACTTGTTGAGCCTTCAAAGGATAAAACCTCTCGAAATGCCCTTTCAGTTGGTTTATTAAAAAGAAGCTAATTAATCTCATAAATTCGTCTCGTCGCCCAGATATCAGGAGGCAAAATTGTATAGTGGATCGGGGTTGGTTTTTTAATTAAGCTCGTAAATTCATGGACCCGAGAAACACAATTTAGTTTGGTGTCCTTTTATTCGTTTCTTGCACCTAACTACCCCAATAAACTTAAAAATCAAAATGTGGGCGATTGTGGGTGAGGATGGGTTCGGTGGGTTTTGGTGGGTTTTCGTTGAACTAAAGTGAGGCGGGTACAACTGCAAATGAAATAAAAACTAAGGAAAGAGCCCCTTTCATTTCCTCCCTTGTTTCTCATTAGCAACGCCCGTTCCTCAGCTAGTAACATAAAAATCTCCATCATTGCTTAAGGGTTATCATCGGTGCGGGGCCCTTCTAACCCACACCCCTTTAAAGTCCAACGTAAAAATTTTGCGATTTTTCCTTTCCTTATTTTTTTCAGTTTTTTGCTATAATGAAAAATTTTTTGTAAGTGTGTGCAAATTTTTTCGTTTCATAAAAAAAAATGATGAAATTTTTCTTTTTTTTTAAAAAAACCTCACACATACAAGCGGAAGAAGGGAGAAAAGTAGCAGAATCGGGAGTCCGGACTTAGGAAGTAAAAAAAAATTGTCTTGCGCATACCCTCGAAACAAATACATGGCCAAAAGTGTTGGAGCGCCTCCTTCCAGGGTGCTCCGCTGTAAGAACTAAGAGCATTGCGTTGTACCCCACTTGAGAGATTTGTTTGTTCCTCTTATCCCCCGCCGAAAAGTGCACAAAAAAATTTTTTTTCGTGTTTTGCGAAAAGAAGGATTGTGTGGCTTGGATGGTGGGCGACAAACGAAACGACCGACGGCGACGTCGACGTCGACCGGATCGATAGCAAATGGGTTGCCCAAGTGCGAATGTCGTGGCTAAGGAATATATTCGAAAGATGAGCCACAATCAGACCCACCCCCCGAAACCTTTCCGCCGTCCCCAAAAAGCTAAGGGACCCCCAAAAGCGTTCTACAGAAAATGTTCTACCCTCTTCGTAGTTCGCCTTTCCCTAAACTGCAGACTGCTCAACTAAAAGCTTTTGTGTGTCTTATTAGCTTTGGCAAATTTATCGCGTTTTGGACCTTCGCCCTTTCCCAAGATGGTCTCAAGCATCGGCGTCTGACATAATTTGATTTTAGACACTGCGAAACGATACTTTTATGGGGCAATATTAATAAGCCCTAGCAGCCCTTTCGCAATTTAATTCGAATGCCAACGAGACTGAAAGTGGGAGGTACTTCCCTATTGAGAATTAAAGGGCCATAGATATAGTAAAATTTATGGATCTTTTTACCATTACTTACATATATTTAAGTGATATCAATTAGGAGATCAATTTTGGACCTCTAAAGAAAAAACTGAATCCTTTAGATCATCCTTTCATTCGAACGTCTGTCTACCTAAAGATTATTAAATATTCTTTTTTAATATGTATTTAATGAAGAATTATGTTTCATTACTAAAATTTGTTGTGTATCATGTGGGGTGTCGTTTGAAAGGACTCTTTTCAAGGAATCCAAAAATATATTTTCTAAAATTTTTGGTGAAATGGTTCTAAAGATAAAGCCCAATATGTTCGAAAAAGCCCCGTTCCACCCCTGATTTTCGAGGCTTCTACAGTTAAAATTTAGATATTATCAGGATTAGAATTTTTGCAAATTATATCAATTTTATTTTTAGATTACCATATTGCGAATGCATCTTTCTTTTATTTTATTTTTGATTAACCGAATGAAATAATACATACAATGATCCAAAAAAACCTAGGGTCGTAAAACGACGAATTAATTCAGATTTATTTGCAATTATGTCCTTGTACTGTAGGTTAATTTAACAAGAATTGTAGGAAAAACCCAAAAGTGCTCTAATTACCAATTTTAACTTTAAAATCAATCAAATCAAGTTATCAAAAAAATCCTACGACATTCACTAGATTTTGGACTATATTTTAAGAAACTTTTTGATTTTTTCTTCCAGATTAAAAATTGTAACCTGTAGCGGTACGCCCATGTCAAAAGTCCGAAATTTTTTGTTTTTCTTGCTGTGCCGCCATTTTGTATCGTAAAATTAAAATAAAACATATGTTTTGTAGTTAAAGACCAGTACTTTCATATGCCCAAAACCTCATATCTCTATCTAGTTCCAATCGTCCGTGAGACGTCTCAGAAAATCACGTAAAATTTAGAGAACACAAGGTGATATTACCCCTTTGAAAATTTTCCTTTCCTTTTAAGAGCAAAAAAGGTTATCTAACAGTATATAGGGGGCGCACTAGTAGAGTAGGGTAGGAATTTATTTTTACACTATTAGCAACAAATGAATTAAATAAACTTAAACTAGATATATTCAAAGATACATCTATAAAGATTTTTTAATTAGTGTTTTTCGTAAAGATTTTATTTCTGCCCTTAAGAAAATATCTCCTTAAAAATATAATACAAAGATCGATAATGCAAAAACATTGATGAGATGAAATATTCAATCCGAAAAAAAATATTATTTTAGTTCTCCCGAAGGATGCACCTGTTCTAGTATCCTTTTCCCTATTTCTTAAAGTCCACAATAAAAAGATTAAGGAGAAGGAGGTTCAATTGGATCGCAGCATTCGTTCGCAGTGCTCCCGGTGAAACTGAGTAAACCCGGGAACTTGGTTCAGTGCCAGAAAATAAAAGTTCATTCCATCAGGAGAGGTCATTAGCAGTTTGATGTGGTCGCTCTCGGTGGCGCGAGTGTGTTCCACGTTATTAGCGCGGAGCATACAACAGTAAGTAAATTTCCATTACACGATTTTCCGGCAACTTCAATTTGCTTACATCGAAACACCTGGCAATTGTTCTTTCTTTCACCTTTATATATAAATTTTTTTTTTTAATTTCGGATCTTCTCTTCTCGATAAGGCGATTATAGTTTTATGCTGTTCCTGTACGCTGCGAAAAAGAAGCGAAAATATTTTTCACATTAAAAAAATATCACGTGAATGCGATGGATTCTGCCTTGGGATAGGTCCGGATATTTTTCTTGAAGGTATTAAATTTCGAAACCGGTTTAAGAAACTGTTGAGCAAAACAAAATTTGAGTCCCTTATACTCGGGGTCCCTTTTTAGCTTTCTTCAAAACTTCCTCTGTTTGCGTGCTTGGGCTCTATTCAGGGGTTAAAAGAATATTATTGTCCATTCAACCCGCTTTTTTTCGCAGTGATTAATTCAAATGTATTCACACGCTGCCACCCAGCTATAGATACGGTTAGAAAAGTTAGGACATAGGGCTCTTTCAGCGGTTCGTTTTCCACCTAAGAAATTCGCATTAATTATTTCACCATTTTAAATTTTAACTAGAACAGAATAAAAAGCAAGGCCGGATCCCGGACCGCAAGAAAAACCATTTGCCAGCATGATAATTTCGGCATGAATTCTTAATTTCAGCCTTTACGAAATTCGTCATTGAGGCAAGACCGCTTAATCCTTTCGTTTGATCAACAAAATCGGCCAGCTTAAGCATTAATATAAAAAGGCTTAAGAATTTCTAATAATGGCTAAGAATTTTCAATATCAAAAGTATAAGTAAAAATTTATTTATATAAAAATGAAAAAAATTGGTACAGGAAAATTTTGGGTTAGTTGATTTCGAATTAGATTGATATTAGACATTATTGAAGATAATGGAAAAATATAACTTAATTTTTTCATAAAAAGAGCGACAATACTGAGAAAATAAATTAAACCACTGGGTCAAGAGTGTCACTTTTATAAATATAAATAAATAAATAATATATAATATAAAAGGTAATATTAATCACAGTAGACTCCTGTGTAACGTGAGTTCCTATTAACGCGAATTTCCACACGCGCTAAATTTATTGCGGCGACTTCTTCTATAACTCGATTCTGGTACAACGCGCATAGTAAGAAAAATACGGAAATCCTTCCTTTACTAATGAATTTTTTTCATTATTAAGTATTGGTATTAAGTAATTATTTAGTAAATTCTGACAACCGATTTGAAATCAGCGACTTCGAAAATCCATATGTACCAATTTTGATGGAAATCGCATAAGCTTTAAAATTTGACGTTTCACCATCTTGAATTTGTAAATTCTAACAATCGGTTTGAAATCAGCAATTCCAAAAACATCTAAATATCAATTTCAGTGGAAGTTGCATGATAATTAAAACTGGCAGATTTTGAGAAAGGATCTGCATCAACAATCATTTCTAAACCGCTGTTAGTTTTTCATTTATATCCACTTTACATAAAAAATTTTATTTAAAAACTTGTTCGCTTCTAGATTTGAAGTTTAAATTCAATGAAAAATTTCCTAACTACAATGATTTAATCCAGATCTTATTGTGAAAAAATTGCAGCAAATATGTCATTTTGTATTACATCAAAATTTTTTGAATAAATGAAATTCTTTATACATAATTTTATGTCACTAAATAATCATGCATTTGGAGAGAGAGGTCCACGATTTTTGAGATAGTGAAAGAACTGGAAAAACATAAATAGTATCTTTATAAATAAAATCAACAGAGTCAGTTAATAAATAAAAGAAAGTGTTTACAGTCCCATTGAATTTAGAAACTGTCCGAACAAATATTTTAGAAATCCCAAATTGTCCAAATGATTCTTCAAAATTCTGGAATTTTAGATGTCTCAGGCTATTCTGAGAAAAAACAAACATACATATTTATATGAACAAACATTGACATAATCCGTTGGTTTTAGTTATTTAAAATAATGTTTTCTGGTTTTAAATTTATGTCTATACTATTCGTTTACTTTAGAAGCGTAATGAATTCCAAAGATTAGTAGGCTTTTTAACTATAATCCAGTGTGTGATTTGCACTGCACGTAAGACTAATTATGATAATGAAAATAATTATTGAGCAAACAAATAGAAAAGAGTTATGGCAAGCAGAACTGATCCGCCATAACTAGAAGCTGGAAGTTAGTGGAAGGAGCTACATGCAGCGTTTCTAATTCATTGCTTTTCGCTAGAATTAGTTTCGCCGCAAGACTATTTAAGCGCACTTGCGGAAAAACTGGAAATCGCTGTTAATCTCAGAATAAATAGCAAAATTTTCATAAAAAAATTCCAAATCGAATAAATTAAAGAATTAAGTGTACAAAAAGAGAATTTAAAAGTCCTCCGAATAAAAATGTTTGAATGTTCTCAACAGCGTTGTTCTGTCGCGTTAGAAAAATTTCCGGGTGCGCCGCAGGGCGGTAGAGGGGAGTTGCAGCCAGATACTTAGGCACTTAGAATACTTAGAACGCCGAACGCCGCGTCGAATTGAGTGGCTTTCTCAATATAAAATAACCCAAGGCCGACCACGATTTCCTGGTGCCACAAACATTAACTCGACCAATTTGATTTTATTAATAATGCATGATGCACTGCTGCGCCGCGGCTACACAGTCGCAGAAAATGTGTAAAAATGCATCCGCGGGCAACCAGTTTTCTTTTCGCGGCGGCCAAATGTCAGGTTCGCGATCGCTCGCTCCAAAAGGGGGGGTTTTCGCACGCCTGCTTGGCCGCGACGCGCATTCGCGAAAACGCCAAGTGACGACGTCGCTCAACGGCGCTCTTCTCTACGTTTTATATAAATGTTTATAAATCAGCGCCGGTGGCACCTTCAAGGGGGATTACTTATCAATTGTCGGCTCGGCGCAGATTTAGACATTTAATTCTCTGCGTAATCCAGAAGGCGCAGCCGCAAAATCGCACCGCGACAAAGCCCGCCTCGAACGCTGACGATTATCCGAATAAGGAGATCGCACAATAAGCTCACCTCGCGCTCCAACCCGAAGACATTATTAATTTCCAATAAATCGCTCCAATACCTCACTCGATGCATTCACTTTTCAATGAGCATAATTTCGGGAGGTTGAATTTGATTAAATTATTTCTCTTGACACAAAAAACCGCATTCATTTAATCAGTTTAATAAAAAAATGTGTATTCAATTCAATAAGTTTATATACAATAGATTTCTTTAGACTTTGTGTTGAAGCCCCTAAATATATTTAAACTAAGTTCAAATATTGTAGAAACTATAAAAAAAGAAAAGAAAAGATCGGTAGGAAATTCTGTCTAGGTATTTTACATAGTTTGAAAAAATGTTTGCTTTCTAGATTTAAAGCAACCGGACAAGTCAATTGGGACCAGGTATAAAGAAATAAAAAAGCAGGATTGAACAGGGCTCTATTTAAGAACCCAAATAAAAACATTCGCAAAATTAATTATTCCGCTTAGAAAACTGTTTCTGTTTTCAATTGGATTTGGTTGATTAATTAAAGAGTTTCATTTTTTTTATGTACAAATCAGATTTTAGTGCTAATTTTAATTTGAAAACTAGTTTTAAAATTCAAATATGTGCATAATATGTAAAAGTTATCTTTTTGAAAACTCAACTCCAAAGTTGAAAGCTTACTACGTATTTTTACGAGGTGCAGTAGATTTTAATAATTTTTTAAACATTCAATGTTTTAAGAAATGGAGTAGGTATATGTAATTTATTGTTACTTTAAAATGAATTAATTGAATAATGGATATAAAGTATCGAGTAAATTTTGAAAAAAGAAATAGTTTTAATACTAAAGTAGAGAACATTTACTTCGCCTTGCATTGCGTAGGAATTGTTATCTGCTTTTCTAATTTTAATTAATATCCTTTCTTTGTTTTATATTTCTTTTACATAATTCTGTCTGAGCTTTTATCACTTTTTGAAACTACAAAGCCTTGCGTGAAAGGTTTTTTTTTAATTCGAAGTTAGTAGATGCATATTAAGCTCACCATTGTTATCAAATATATTAGATACAAATCCTAGATTTCAATATTATAACATGAAAAATAAATTTCCGGAACGATTTTGTAATTTTGTAACTACAGTGATGTGAAAAAGTTTTCGGAAATTATTCTGAATTTTAATTGCATGCTAAAAATAATATTAGATTCATCTATATGATTAATTATTATTTATTAATTTATGTATTACTACCTTCTGCATAGTTTTTAAGAAAATTTAATTACTTTTTCTAATAAGTTTAAGAATTATGCTAAATTAAACGCCATCAGCGCTTAATAAAGTGTGAAAAAGTTTCCGTATATAATATATCTTGCTTTGGCAACACTTGCGAAAAACCGTTACTTTTTTCTCTTATGGGTCTAACAACTGTCAGATTTTTAGCTAATAGTCGTTAGCTGCTTTAGAGGTGATTTTGAACATTTTTAATTGAGATAATTTGAAATGCCGAAGCGAGGTAAAAATACGGATATAAACACCCGATCACTTGTAATTTTTCATCGGGAAAAAGGAAAAACTCTCTCGCAAATAGCTGAAATTCTTAATTTAAAGGTGTCTACAGTACATGATATATGTAGGAGGTATTTTCAAGAAAATTCCATTGAAGACAAGCAACGTTCCGGTCGACCTAAAAAAATCACGTCTTGTGATGAAAAATTTTTATTACGTGAAATAAAGCAAAATCCTAAACTAACGTCGACGGAATTGGTTTCCAAACTAAAAGACTTTAGTGGAAAAGACGTTGACAGTTCATCTATAAGAAAAAAACTTATAAACAATGGTTTAGTTTCACGTGTTGCACGTAGAAAACCCCTTCTTAGTGCAGTAAATCGAAAGAAGCGATTAAAATTTGCTAATGAATTCAAAAACAAGGATATCGAATTTTGGAAAAAAGTTATTTTTGTAGACGAAAGCAAATATAATTTGTGGAAAAGTGACACTAAACAAGAAAGGGTTAGAAGAAAGCCAAATACTGAATTACACCAAAAAAATATAAATAGAACAGTGAAGCACGGTGGAAAAAGCGTTATGGTTTGGGGTGCTATGGGCTACAATGGTGTGGGAAATCTTGTGTACATAAACACTACTATGACCAAAGGTGAGTACTTGAAAATTTTGAAAAATAATTTAAAACAGTCAGCTCAAAAATTAAGTGTACAAGATTTTTATTTTTATCAAGACAATGATCCCAAGCATAAAGCTTGGGATGTTCGCAACTGGCTTTTGTACAATTGCCCTCATGTTATAGAAACACCGCCGCAGAGTCCAGATTTGAACCCAATTGAGCACCTGTGGGCTCATTTGGAGAAACAAATTAGAAAACATCCACAGCCCACAGGAATACCAGCACTCCGAGATATCCTTAATACCGAATGGAGTAAAATTTCACAGGAATGCACAAAAAACCTCATTAAATCTATGCCAAACCGCTTAAAGGAAGTAATAAGGAATAAAGGATATCATACTAAATATTAAGTATACCATATTTGTCAGTTTTTTATTACATATCGGCATCATTTATATTAATTTCAGCTCTATTCCGAAAACTTTTTCACGGTCTTATTTGGAGTTGCTTAATTTAATGTTTTACTTAGAACGAAAATCTACTAAGTTTCATTGTTTCAGCATAATAATAGTATTAAGCATAAACAAGAATATGATAAAATCAATGAATAAATAGATTACACAGAGAATTGTTTTTTATTGCATTGAATCTTTGAATAAACAGGTAATTTCCGATAACTTTTTCACACCACTGTATGTGTAATGTTTAATTACTCTGAGTTAGTTTTTAAACTGGTTAAGTTCAGTTTTTGAAAAATTCATATGAGAAGCTACCTAAACGTTAAGGTTTATCTGGAGAAATTGTTGAAATAATATGTTAAAAAAGTAAATTATTTGTTATACCACTTTCACAAATAACAGCTCAAAAGCTGTTTACAACTAAATTAGTTGCCTGATTTAGTCAGGTTTGGTGAAACAGTAGGACTAACTTAATTGAAGAAAAAAGCTTTTTAAACGCATAAAATCTAATTCCTAATACCGATGGATAAATTTTAAAATATCCGGAAAATTGTACAACCATTTCTCTCATATAATAAATCTACATAATTATGATTTAGTTTTAAACTTTTTTAGATATCAATTAGTTGTTTTAATAAAATTTTCTTAGAATTCTTAACGTTGTTATAATTTAAAATCTTCTTTCTAGGATGTCTCTCAATTATACCTTTTGAATAAAGTTCAAATTTTTAATTAAAATCGTAATTAGTGCCCATTTGTTTTGAGTAAATTCAAATTTTGTGGCATTCCCACTATTGAAAGACTTCGTCTCGAAGTAGAATTGAGACGTAGGATGGTTGCGCGAAACCGGTCGGTCTGTTTTCCGTCTATGAGTAATTAATTTGTTTAACTGAAATTTGCGCCAAACAATTTCAGTGCTTTTAAAGTCGATCAGCTCCCCTTTGATTGGTTCGGAGTGGTGCAGAGTATAAATGAAAGTAAAACGTGCACCGGCGGTTGTTGCTGCAAAGTGGTTTCGCTATTAGCAAATTGCAGGAGCATTACGTAAATGTCAAGTACACGTTTCAGGGTGTCAACAAGTTCTGGTGTCTCTGCTAATGCCACCGTTTATGAGAATGTGCAAGGTGCAAAATCGCCAATAATGATCTTGCCATGCGAGACCATAAATTTATGAAATGCAAACGCGATTTGTTAGGTCTAGGAGGCTCATTAAAGGGATGTTAGACCATCGCCAGCAATAATGTTTTTATAATGTTTTGCCAAATCACTCTAAGATTTACGCAAGGGTTTTATTGAAGGGGATTTACATCTTTTGGGAGGCAATAAAAAATGTCGAGTCGAGACTAACAGGAAATTGTATGCCATTTCAGGTACTCGTGTACGACCAGAATCAGAAAGGTATGAACGCTTCTTTAAATCTTTCTTGATACTAAAAAGTGTGATTCTTATTTTAAAATGAAATATTAATTAATCTCTTACTTCCTTAGCTGTTGACCATCCTTAAAATTGAAGACTACCTTCCAGGACTCATTCCGGAAATAATAATTTTTTGGTTACGAGGTTAATTAAAGCTGGATTCACAAGTAACCTTAATGTAGTACAACTGCGTGTTGATGTGCATACCTAAAATTAAAAATAGTAGTAGTAAAGGCAGCAAATTGTGTTTTTATTCAATTTAATAACACAGGTCTACAACACTTCATTATGGAGAAAAATGCGAAAAAATTCCATGTCAGAATTTTCGGCAATTCAGATTTTTATGTTTTAGATATTCTTATTTGGAAGTGGGTTTGAGAGCAATTCATAATTCATGCCTAGTTAAACTTATAACTATGATCTAAAAGCGACTTTGTTATATTTTAATAGAGTAGTTAAAATTAATAACATCAATTAACTTTAACATCTCATAGTTGAATTGGTAAAAAACCAGGAAACTTCATTTTATTAGAATATCAATAAGTAAATGTGTGAAATAAAATTTCTGTTTATTCATCAGTTAGTTTTAATTAGTTTTCTCATTAATTATTTATATAAAAGCTGTAGCTAAAATAAACTTTAGTTTAATGTTTGAAATCAAACGTATCGTAAACACTTTTAACATCGCTCAATAGAAGCTTCGACGAAAAACGAAAAGGTTCCACAAGCCAAGGAAACGGAGCTGAGATTTGTAATTAAACCCTATAATCAATTAGAGAATCCGAGAAGAGAAATTCGTGTTTTTTAATTGCCGGCCTGTGTTCTGATCTGATTAATAAGTTTCAAGAGTTACAAGAGATATTTTAGAGTTTTTGGGGTCAACCGAAGCCAGGAAATTCTATTTTGTAACTTAACTAATCATAAGGAAATATGTAAATATTTAACGAAAATATATTTTAATTGTTTACAATCATTAGAAATTTATCTGTGAAATTCATCACTACTGAAATAAATTTTTTATCAGTTCAGTGGGAAGTCATTAAAACTTTATAGAAATTAATTTAAGCAGGATAAAAAAATTTAGTTGCATATGTGCATTTTTGTTTTCTTCAAATCACTAAAATTTATGAGGCTCAATTTGTGTTAGGTAAACTTCACATAATTAAGTAACAAAACAAAGTGATAATTTTTTGAAGAGACTTCCGTTCATTGTTGTAGATTAGTCATAAATGAGACAATGCAGTTTTATTGAAATTAAACCGCGAATGATTGCAAGAAATGGGAAAATTAACTACGCAGTAAATTTGTGCGTTTTGATGAAATATCTGCCAACGACAAGAATTGTGAAGGCTTCAAAAATCAATGCCCCGATATCGGGCCCTCATTAAAGACGATCGAGAGTCAAATAATATAAAAGTCGACAGACACTTCTTAGAACTTAGCAATTTGATAACAAAACATTTTGCAGTCTAATTTTGGTTTGTTATTTCCTTATCAGGTTTATGTTTTTCTAGTTTTTTGTTTAGTTTTTCGCGAGCTGGTCTTATCGCGCCCGCAGCAGTGATTAAAAACACTGAAAATTTCGTCAAACGCGGAAATTAAGTATCACGCGATACCGCAAAATTTATTGCAGCCAAGTGATGTCAGATGAATTAATAAAGAGGCTCATTCCAGCAGCACTCGGTGCATTCTGATGCGAAATGCGTAAATGAATTAACAATGAAAAATGTGTACAGATCGAAAGTAATGCTAAAAGGAGGAGCAATTCAATGGTCGCACGAATATGTAAATCGTCGCGAGAACAATTCGTGGCAAATTGGATTGCTTCCCGCCGACGGCTCAACTTGGTCCCATTCGCTGTAATTGTGCGAGATTTGATTTACTAAAACGAGCTAAAAACAAAAACATTTCGAAGAAAAATAATTCTTCTGAGTCATCGGAAATTTTCAATAAGAGTACGCGTGCTGCAGTCATTACAGATTCACATAATTAGCAATTCTGGGGCTATTTGGCAAAAACCGACATGTGACATTCGTTTTTTGCAATTTTGTGGCATTACTGCTTACTAATTTCCATAGTGCATAATCTGAAAATCGGAAAAAAAGTAAAATTCCTGCTGTGTCAGTCACAGAAAACGATTTTTTTTCTTTTAATTTGTTGCATTTCTTTAATTTCTTGACTTTTGCTTTAATTTATTCCAATTAAAATTCACGTTCTAATAATTATTTCTGGTTGTGCAGTTAAAAACATTTTTAACCGATGTCGAACATTTCGACGTAAAGTTTTTTGAACAGCAGCAATTAATTCTAGATAAAAAATTTTAACATTAGCGAGTTTTGTATGTTGTTTGAAATTTGTTCATAACTTGAGGTATTAAGAGTTAGAACCTAATAACGTTTCTTTTGAATAAATTTAAATAATGATTAATGAATTTTATGCTTAGTAACGGGCGAAACATAAGTATAAGTATAAGAATTTTAAACTTAACTTTCTTTTACTTTTAATACAGAGAAAAAAGTGCAGGTAAACCGGCGTTAATAACTGACGTGAGCTAAAGGAAAGAGTTTAAATAAATGCGGAAAATTGTACTACTTAAATATAAAACAGCAGCGCTTTATTTAAAAAACGAGCCGTCGAGGTGTATGAGTTCAATTACTTCAGTTTTTAATTCAAACACAAAATACATAGTTACCACCAATGAACATTTTGTCTTCATATTTTTGAAACTTAACATTGGATTAATAAAGTTGTGGTTACAATCAATAAAATATTCGATTTAATTGCCACCAAATTATGATGCATTTTCATTAAAATTAACATAATTTTTCTTGAAAAACAGAGCTTACATTTTTTTCCGATTGTAGGTTTTTTATTTATTGAGAATACAAATAATTATTTGAAATAAAATGGTTAGTTAACAATATTTTATAAACAAAAACGAAATACTCGTAAAATTTTAGTGAAAAATGTTTTAATGGGAAGGGCATTACCAAAAATTAGATCAATTTATAAATCGCAAGTAAAACATGCAATTTTTAAATACTAATGTACTTCCCATTTAGGCAGTTTATCAGTTAAATTTTATACATACGTATGTCATATTATTGTATTTACAACGTTATTAATTCAAAAAATGAATTCATTTCAAGTAAAGAACATGAGATTTTACCAGTGAAGTTTATAATTTTCTATTATTTGAAATTAATTACTTTTTAATTGAAGTTTTAATTAATTTTTAAGTAACTATAATTATTGGCTATTTGAAATAATTAGTTTAATTCATTTTGAAATAAAATTGTTATTTGAAGTACCAAATTAATTCAATTGTTTCTGAGGTTCAGAAAGGACCTTTTGGAATCCAAGTTCATTACTAATTGATCAATTAGAAAATGAATTGACGAGTGAGCCTAAAGAAGGAATTTTTTGGCCAAAACGGTCGTAAGGTGTAAATCAAAAGGGGGAGTGTATGTGCAAATATGATTAGTAATATAAATTAATGTAAATTGAGACAGACGAAGCATCCGTCGTCGCGTCGTCAAATTTCATTTCAATTCTGTCGCAGAGAGACGCGGCAACCAGTTGGGTAAACATGAAGTTGGCCGGCGTTGCCTGCATGTGACACTGAAACTGAACCTGTTTGCCGGTTGTCCATCACAGGTAAAACCGCAAGCAAAAAGAATTTTAAAAAAAAGAAGAAAATATGGCTCCTTTTTGTCTTTTTGGTCGTTGTTTTTTCGTTTCAGTGTTTTTTTGAGCATAGTGCCGCAGGCATGACTAAACAAAGCCTGCAGAGCCGCAGAGGAGGCCGAGACCGGGGAGATGATTAGCCAGAAGAGCCCCAAGTGCACAATCGCAAAATTGTTGTCCGAAACGTCTGAAATGGTTGACGAAACACATAAAACAGTGCCAATGACCGAATTCGCACCGACCGCCGTTTTGCCGTTTATGGCCGTCGAGGCGGCCCCAGAGCCCCATCTCAATGGGAAGGAAGTGGAACGGGTCTCCGCTGTTGTGGAAGACGAAACGGAGGAGTGGAGAAGTGAAAAAGAAGCGCTCCGAGCATGGGAAGACGCCGGCCAAGAGGGCTGGGGGGCTCCGACAGCGACGACACCGAGATTGCAGTTGAATGCACTCCATTTTGGCTAATGTCGGTTATTTATTTTGAAAACTTCATAATTGTCAGCGACGTGGAATAACTAGAGTTCAGTGCCTCCAGACGAATTAGAAGTCGAAGGGGGATCCGGTGCGGTGCGGTGCGGTGCGGCACAACGCAAAGCGCGACGTAACTGGACTTTGGCTGGCGTCGTCGTCGTTGTCGTTTAGCAGCGACGAACCAACCGCCGAAATTGCCCCCGCAAAATCATGTGGGTTTTATCTTTTGCTCTCGGATAACGCAGCTTTTTAAGCGAATTTTCGTGTGCAGATGTTCTGACCCAGATTTAAGATTAGGCGTCCGGTGGGATGGCGTTGTAATGGAGCAACGACCATCCCGTTTAGCCGGCTTTTTGTGCCGCTCCTCCCTTCCCCCGTCGTACAGCGACATTCTAACTAAATTCGGGTTATCCACAATTTTACACATTAATTCGAATTTATAACATGCGGGGGATGCGGAGGCGCAACACAATTTACGATGCAATAAAATTTTGTTTTAGCGGCAAGCAGCCGCTCTTTCGATTAACAGGGAACGAACGTTTTTAAAATCAATAAAAATTTTAACAGCTTTTAAGCGTGGATTGCCGCTTCCTGTCTATGGTTTGTTTTGCAACACTTTGAAGTGGTTTCGGCCCAATTAATCGGATTATTTTCTAGTCAATTCGATTTAGAAGCAGGTAGAAGCCAATAAATAGAACATACATGTAATTTTATTCTTTAAAACTTAACTAATATTTTTGTTTTACTATATATTTTATTATCATTAGGAGTAGAGCAAATAAACTTTAAACAAGTATTCAAATCTTCCAATATATTCTTTATCTATATATATTCAATTCAATAACTTCTGAGAAAAGAGTCTTTTAATATTAATTGCTAACTATCTGTTTCCTAGGAGTTAAAGTTACTCAAAAGAAGTAGTATTCCAAATTCCATGCGACTAGGTGGAGTACTTTCCAAGGAGGAGGTAAAATTCCGGTTTTGTTTTAGCGTATAAACATGCAAGTCAGAAATTTGGTCTAGACCCAATTGAATTGGGACTAAGCCTTCTCGAAAAGGTGGAACAATTTTTAATAATTGTGCGAAATAGTTAGATATAATTATAAAGTGCAAATGTCTTATGTCCCAGTTTGTGCCGTTTATACGGGTTGCCAAGAATTTGGCCTACAATCGGTTTCTAGTTTGATTTGGGACTGTCGCATAAACGTAGTCATTGACTGATTAATAGATGATAATAAATTTAGAGTAACTACAATCAAGTTAGAAGTTTGGAATTTACAACGTACAACATAGCATAATACGTAGATCGCTCTCATTCAAGAACTGAGAAATATTGAGACCCTTGAAAACTTAAGTTTAGTCTGTAAATTTATCAATTTACTACTTTTCTATGCTTATCAAATCATTGCTAATAACGTATAGCCAAGGAACTTGGTATAATTTCTACACTTCAGTTATTTTTTCATATAACAAATTACACAGACCTGAAGAAAATTTGGCCTGTTGTTTTTACATACATATATTATATGCTAATAATTCCTTGGTGGGATAAATAATATAATCAATATCTATACTAACAGTTGGCATGATCCCCAAAATTGTGGATGTCCTAATTGATAGTTCGCCTACAACTTTTCAATGATTTCAATAACAAGTCGAGTCGCGTTTCCACAATAAATCTACCTCGACCTAATTTAAAGATGATTCTAAAAGAACGTAATATTTCGATTGTATTGAAGCAAATAGATGCAAGGGCAATCTCATAAGGGTTCATTTTTTTCCATTTGAGGTACAGAACCCGACATTGAAACCAACATTTTAATTGATTTCCTTAAGCAACTGATTAAAACAAATTACTTATGCATTCAGGTTAAATAAGACGGAAGACCATTTGTTCCATATTTTTCGGATATTGTTCAAAAACAATAAAAACTTATGGCATACGTATTCTTATACTTACAATTTTTGTAGTTGATGTATCTACACCTATTTTGCGTCTTAACTTAATCCAAAAATTTCAAATTCAATGCAAAATTTGCTATCTAATCTGAACCAAATAGGAATTATTTAATCTGAATACGATCTTAAAGTTTGTTAATTTGGATAGTTTTGGCAAGTTTTGTCATTCCAAAATATATCTTTGTAAGGAAATCGGAAGTCTGAAGAGAATTTTCTCGAATACTTAGTCTAATATTCATTTTACCAATTTATAATGCCATTCCCAAAGTGTCGACATTAACTTGGCTCAATTTCGCAATTCGCACGCATTTCGACGCGCCATGCCAGTGCCAAGCAGCTGGGTCTCTTTTTTTTAGGTGGTCGAAGTGCAAGTGAAAATTGCCAGAAACCCTTTTATCTGAAATTCGGCCGTAAACACATTTCCCTTCCACCGCGCGCAAAATAACGTGAGCTCATTTTCATGGTCGTCTGGCTGATTGCCAATCGAATCCTAAATTAGCGGACGCGCGGCGCGACCGCGTTGTATCCACGGACCGTGAAGTCGTAAATTCGGCGAAAAGTGAGTGCGACGCGACAAAATCAACTCGGCCGGCGGTGGCATGAATGAAAATGCAAAGGGAAAGTGGGGGGCGGGCGGGGATCGGTCCAGAGGGGGCGCCTAATGAAAACGAGAGGAAATTTCGGTTTCATCGGTGCGCCGCTGAAGCTCAAGTTATTCCAGGCTGCTTATCAAAAAGCCTGCGAAAAAAAACAAAAATTGAAAAATTTTTTCTAGGGTAGCGAAGCGAGGCGGGGACGATGAAAGATGGGTTCAAAAGCGGACGCGTAAAACCCGTCACCCGGTCCAGCCCCATTTGATGGTAGCGTGCACACGAAAAAAAAAGCTCCCCGAATCTGCGGGGCCCCGGGTCAATGACCTGCAAAAACGTGGGGCCCCAAGCAGCGGAGCGTGCGAACACAACGCGAGCAAATAGCCCACCGTATCGCGCCGCCATCCGAAGGCAGCGAAAGTGAAACAATGTTGCCGAAAATCGGAGCTCCTCTGTGTGAGTGCGGCGCGGCGCGGTGTGCTGACGCGACAACGACGGAACAGCAGACATGACCTGCTTCAATGCCGGCCGGGTTGACGCTCGCCGGTTCAGCGACCGGGCGCGGGACGCGCGTCATCGGTCGACGATTTCGCTGGACGCGGCGTTATTTCGGGGTCCGAAACTGCCCCCCTTCGGGGTCCAAGCCCCATAATCGGGACAGCCGTTGTTTACCGGCTGCGAGACGCGAGACGCGCCGGGAGGCGCAAAGGGGGCGGCGAATTGTCTCGTCTGTCGCCGCCGCCGCTTCCTGCATCCGCCGAACATGACCAAGGCCAAGCAATTTCGGCTGCGGCCGGTCTTCGCCGCTGTGTGGCGGCGAGGGCAACACATGAGCCGTTTTTTCGCCGGGCGACGACGCGACGACGACGTGTAGGAAAAATGCCCAAATCCCATGCGAACGGTCGCGGGACGTACGTGTGGCTACACACGTGTGGGCCGGTGTGCGTTCGCGCTCTGTCTGTGGATGCGTGTGCAATTTTTACTGCCTCTGTAGTTTTTGGGACTGTGGGGCTCTTTGGGAGCTCTGAGACTTGGGGCTGGGCTCTGGGGCTCCCCCCCTCCTGACGAGATGCAGATTTTCGTCTGAGAATTTCGTCGGTTTCAAGGCCTGCGCGTTTTGAACTCTTCGGGTGAAGGCACACATCTCCTGTTTTTGTTTGCGTTCGTGCGCTTCGTATTGTTTGTGCCACAAACAATGACGAACCTTGTGAATTTTATTTCAGCCGAAAAGGTTAAAGGCAGATAAGGCCCCCGTTTTATCTAAAGTGCGGTGCTCCGTCGTAAGTCGACGGCCCCGATTAGGAGAATTTGTGCGTAGCGCAAAAATAGGCCTTCTTTTCTCCGTACGCGGAACAACGAACCCGTCGAGATAACAGCGAAAGGTAAGCACTTTCGCTGCTGGTCGACTACCCCACAGCTACACCTGAAAATTAGCAATGATGATGAGTATGACGTCAATTTCGGTTACCAATGTTTGTCGTACAAATATTTTGAACAAGCTTTACAAATAAGACACTCAATTAAACCATCTTCAGAAAGAAGTTATCTCATAAATCCAAACTCACTGAATGATGTAAAGTTCAAATTTGTTTTCTTCCCTTCATAACAGTCTTATATTCGCAAAATAATATAATAATATTTAAAAAAGAATAAACTAAATGTATGAAGCACAATGGAAAATTAAAAATGAACTCAGGGGGTCTTAAGCCTAGGTACCTAAGGGTTAGAATTGGATGTACACAATACCCAAATTACCATGAACAAGACCAAATTTGAATCACAGAAAAAAATATTACGCTTGCCAAAGACATAGACATAGACCTTATATTCAATAATAATTTCTACTTGATACCTCAAACCGTTTGTGAGAAAAAGGATCTTGAAACACGGATAACTAAAGTAATCCTATAAGAGTTCCATTTTTTCATTAACAATTAAATTGTTTGTAACAATTAATCTCAATATAATTTTTCAATCCTGATAATTTTGACATCATAAGTATTATTTTATTATTGCTAAGCTTTAATTTCACACGATGGCCTTGAAATTATGTTCTTATATTTCCCAATTTATCCCCTAAAATTAATCCCAAAATCAAAATTCAATATTTTATATTTCACTTTCTTTAATTGGGCAACCGCGCTTTTAACTCAGTGCTAAATATCAAGGTTTTACGTTGAAGAAATTTTTATTTTCCTCTTTAAACATACATATATTGATTATAAGAACGAAATAATTTTTAGCAAAGTAGTTTAGCAAATCTCTTTCGAAAGGTCTGACCTACCCCAAGATGTATAGCTGACTTTGTATTGTACAAAACCTCTGATATATTTGAGCCTTAGCAAAAAGTGGCATCAGTGCGATATTTAAACGAGACACTTTGATATAAAGGAGAACAAAACTAAATTTAGCAGACATATTTGTTGAATGAGAATCCCAGAAAATTAAAAAACAAAAGGAACTGCTTTAAGCGATTTTCTGGGAGGGAAACAATTCAATGTGAGCCATGTCATACGCAAAGTGATATATAAAACCCTTTTCTCCCTAGATCTTGAAGGGAGGGGTGTGACAATAGAAAGGAATCCGAGCTGAATAAGGACATTTTATCTAAGAAATCTGCAGAACTTTTGACATAAAGTCACTGCGGAAATTGCTCGGTGACCCGCGGCCCTACACACATTTTCTTTTGGTGCGAAAAAATCCTTTCTGTGCGTGATTTCTGAGGTTATGATATGTGTCCCTCCACGAACGGGTTACAGACATCTTCACACGTTTCGAAGTGTTAAAAGGATATTTTTTTCCTCTCAAACATTTGAATTGGCGAAACAAACAAATACCAGAAATATCTAATATCATTCAACTCGCATATACTTTTTATAATGAACATAAGGAAAGTTTAAAGTGATAGAACTGGCTGATCAACCCATAAGTGGTCTAAAATGATAAATAAAATAACAGTTAAAATTTTTAAATTCAAACAAATATTACATTTTAAACATCTTCCTGAACTTGAAGTGAAATGAAAAATTGGTCTTGAATTTTGAATTTTCGAGATCTTTACGAAATGATCTTCTATAAAAATCATGATATATACTACAAATATTATTACCAGTATTTTAAGAACATAAAACTTTAACGTTCCTTTTTTTCCAATTTCGTATGCATTCAATTAGAGTCGAGAAAATCACGAAAAAACTTTAAATACAATATTAATTGAAAGATGCTCTTAAAAGTTGTCTAAAAGGTTGGATTTATAATTCCTTAAGGACGTAGTCTGGTGTTCGGATTTCGGAAAATCAATTTTTTTTTTTTTACATATTTCGAAAGTATATTATGTTGAGAAAGTGCTGTAAAAATTTCAGACCGAAATATGAAATATTTACAAAGCTATAGCACATAGTCGAAGAGCACTCCGTGACCATGGCATGCGCAGCTGCAACGGTCTCACGGTAAGACTTACCGCCCTATTGTTGTATATATACATATATATACATATATATACGCCCATATATATGTATATATATGTATATATATGTATATATATATATACATATATACATACATATATATATACGCCCATATAGCTGATTAATGTAAGTATAATTTCTTTTTAAAAATCTGAAATCAAAACTTTAAACGCGTTTTCCTCAAAACAACATTTTTGTAAGCGGCGGTCATGATTCAGAAAATTCTATACAGCCGATTCCTTTGATTTTTGCACAGGGTATTCTACACAACAGTGGCTATGGCCGGTACCAGAATTACTTAATTATACAAATTATTTCTATTTTTTTTCACCGATTTTCAACAAAAAAATGGCGATTTTTTAAGGTTCTTTTTTTAAATGCCCGCCATTTTGTTATTTTTTAAGGAAAATGTTTAATTCTGGTACGGGCCATAGCCACAAGCCTACGGAACAATAATCAATTTAAATTTTTTGTTTCGGATGACTCCAAGTGTCGTAATCACAACCGCCACCCACCCACCTCCATTTAAAGTTGTCTACTTTAGGTTAAAAAAACAATTATAAAATGGCGTCAAATTAAGAAAAAAAAATTTTTCCCTTTAGTTAACGATGTCAATAACAAAGTGTAAAAAAATTGAAATGATTGCATTTCATCTTGTTAGGGAAAAAAATTCCTGAAATAAGGGTCCGAAACGAGCGTGAACACCAGACTACGTCCTTAAACTAATATGTACTATGTATGCATAGGTCACAACAATTCATACACATTTGAACTAACTATAAAAATAGCTCAATCTTATAAATAAGATCGTTATTTTTCTGGTTTAGGTAAATAGGTTAAGTAAATTCTAACCATTTCTAAGGGTTTTGAGTGTTTTAATATTGAAATTTCCAATCTATATACCTTCGAAAATTGTTAGGAGCCTTTTGTTTGGATGGATTTTAAGATCGCATTGAGAATCAAATACATCGATATACAAATGTAAGTCCCCGAAATTTGGAACTCAAATAACTTTCAGAAGTTTTTTGGGATCATTTCATATAATCCATTGTGATACTTAAAAATCAATAAACTTAATTCCTAAAGTATTACTTGGACCTCTATATCTGCAAGGTATATTATAATATTGTATAATATTCAAATTACTTGTTATTACTTTTTGCTTAAAATTCTACCATATAAAGCATATTTTTTGTAATTGAGTTGATATTAGCATGTTCAATTATACGATCAATATTTATTGAAATTTTCCATTAAATATTTTTATAATACATAATGGTGCAAAAGTGTTTCTAGTATGGTGCCATGAATTCTTCAGAAATTATTTATAATATAAAGAGTATAGAATAATTGAAATTATAGAGTTAATTCATTAATTTGAAATGACTTATCACAAAATTGAAATTATGTAATGGGTGTATTCCCTAAAAATTGCATGATAAAAGAGTTTTTACACAATGTATGGTAGGTTTTATGTTGCAGTTTTTGTCGCAGGATGAGTTTAATATCAGAAATGCACATTTCAACCGCTGGGTGTTTTTAGGTAGGGTAGGACATGCTGTGGCCTTCAACGGAAATGGACATGTAATTATTTGGGAGGGCTCTAAAAAAACCATAAGCGTGCTTTTGGTCAAAATGACAAAAATGGCGTTTTTTTGTTTTTCTATAGGGGGATATCGTGTGCATGTCATAAGTATATCGTTCACCTCACGAAATGCACCGCACACCATACACATGCATCAAAACTTGCATATGCCAGGCACGCCATTCGAAACGCATTATGGATTTTCTTACAAAACCTGTACACCACACAGAGCGCGCGATGCCGAGTCAAGTAAAAAGAAAAAATTGTAAAAAAGGTGAAAAAAATATATATATAAAAAAAATAAATAAACGAGGAAAAACGCATACGCTAAAGAGCTTTTCTTGGTCTCATAATGCGTCAAGCCTAACATAAGACTGTTTTAGTGCGTGCCCGAAAAAAGTGATGCAGCGATGCATTTTGTGCCGGGCCGGGCTTAAATATGCCTTTGCATATATGCGAAAAAATATGGAGAAGGTTGTGGCACAGGCACAGGGTGTGCATGAATGTTAACTTTCAGACGAACCATTTCGTTCAATGGTGTTGTTCACCATGTCTTCTTAAATTTCGCGCGCTCTTCTACCGGAGAAGGTTTTGTCCGTTTGGTTTACTTTTGCCAGCCAGAGAAAAATATCCAACGCGCTGCGCTGGTGCCCGTGCCTCGAGAAAAACAAGAACAGCACGGGAATAATAATTAACGAATAAAAAAGCGCACTGACAGATGACATGCACGTATATCGCGCGCCTGGATTGCAATTTCATATATATGCATATATATGCAAAAGTGTGAATATAGAAAACACATCGTGCCGAAAAACTTTTTGAATGCATTTTTTGATGTTGCTTGTTGTTGTGGAGAGCACAAAGTTTGAAGCTCCCGGCAGCACACGGTACGACGGACGACGCTTTTTAAAAAAAAATAAATAAAAAAATATAAAATCGTCCGTTCATTCGTACGTACGTACGACGGACACCGTCGCCGTCGTTTTCATCGTCGTCGTCGTTGTTGCGACCACTTTGCTTCATCTTAACCGCCTTGCTGCGCTGCAACTTGCATGTCACTGTGCAGGAGAAGCTTCGCGGTAAGCGCGAAAATTTTGCAATTGTATTGAAGAAAATTGCATTCTCAACGTAACATGCAACTCTCTACATACATAAAGATGTGTTTGGTTTCGAATAAAATTGGTTGCATTTTATAATAATATTGCATATCCCCCAGTAGAGGTTTGATAAACGTAGAGGAAAGAGAAACAAACACATAAGTGTAAAACTGGGTGTTTCAATGTTTTTGAGAGTATATCTCCTCCATATGCACAAGTAAAATGCACCTACCATACAACTTTAGCAAAAATGCATCTTCCGATGCAAGTGGGGTTGCATTTTGAGGAGAGAATGTATGAGAAAAACATGCAATGCCGAATATTGGCAAAAGCTGGGGAGCTTATTGGGAGAAATATCAAACAAAAACATACAGTCAAACTGGGTAAAAACACACTAGTATAGTTAAAATTTCCGTATATTTATCTGAAAACGGATGGTGGATTTACACATATCATCGTGGCCCGCCGCGACTATATCGTGTGAGACACAAGAAAGGGGTGAGGGGGTGGGGGTAGGGACGCGGGCAATGAAGGTTACACTCGCTTCGCGCTATATGTACTGTATATAGTACTTTTAGTTATTGAGTCGCTCTAAAATTGTTAAGAACTAAAAATATATACACATAGGAGACAGACACTAAATCTGTGGCTAATACTGGCGTTTTTTTAAAAATAATATAAATAACAAGAAACTAATTCGGGCCTATATGTGTTTTTACGCTTATATATATAAAAATTTATTTATTTTTTTTTAATTTTTTTTTAATAAAATTCTAACGTAATACCTACGGTGGTGCGGCAATCTATTGTTTTTTTTCCTTCTTTCCAACCAGTTTTTTTCCGCCAGAATCATCATCATCATCGTCAGCGGTTTAGCGAATTTTCCGCGATTGACATTGACTGCAAGGAAAGGAAAAATAGTTATAAAAAAAAAATATTAAAAGATAAAAACTATAAGGAAAGATAGTTATTAGTTCATAGTGTGGCGTCAGTTTATTTTATAAATTGAAGTGTGTCTGCTACACAAATACATGTATGTATGTAGGCCGTGTTGTGTGTGCATTGTGTGTGAATAGCGCAATAATAGCAAATAATTATGTTAAATAGTAGCGAACGCAGCCTTTACTATTACGTGTGTTACTACACCTATTCCGGATGGCTACCAAAAAAAATTTAAATGCTGAATAGAAAAGTCTTGATAAAAAATTTAGATACAATACAGGCGCATCAGTGGGGCCCGTAATTCGTTAAAGAAAATATAAAATAAATAAATAAAACGGCGGGTCCATCTTATTCGGAAAAACACCCTCCCGTTGGATTATAGTCGTAATTTTAACGTTCGCGGTTTTTCAGTTAGGTGGAGAAGTTTTTTAAACACCATATTTCCCCAACCAATAGTGGGTCCAATATTCTGAAACAATGCGTTCGTTTTGTGCGCCCTTCTGGCTACTGTCGTCCCAAGTTCGCCATGTGAGATACTGTGCCACTGTGCGTGTATACAAAATCTAGATACGTGTATTATTTGTGTTGTGGTGGAAAAGCCGTGAAACCTTTTAAATTAAATATCGTTCCGGCCCCAAAAAAATAAATATAAACGAAAATTATATCTAACTATCTATCTATCTCGAAAATCCGCGAGGATGGAATAAATGTGTCACACAGCAGCAGCAGCAACAGAAGCAGCAGCAGCAGCAGCAACACCAGCCAGAAAGCAGCAACCCGGTCAAGAAATATTCATCTCTGTGCAACAATCAGTGCCTTTATTTATCGCATCCGAGAGTATCGAGTACATGCATCTTTTTTTTTTAAAACGTACAAATATGTGTATATATTTTTATCGTCTTCACCACGTCTGTACTTTGGGGGCATAATAGCCACTAGGTCTACGCGCTGGCCGCGTCTTCAGGTCGTCCTCGAACTTACTTTTAAAATCATCATACTTTAAGGCCCCACTTACCAAAAAGTTAGACATATTTTAATTTTCGGACAAGTTCGACATAATAAAAAAAAAAAAAAAAAAATTAAAAGAAATTCGAAATGTCGAAAACCTAGTGGAGCCTCTATTAAAAGTTATTATTATTTTTTTTTTATGTATCGTAATAAAATAATCTGAGAGCGCTTAATAAAACATAAAAAAATTTTATATAAAAAAAAATATATCGTAAAAATGAACACAACACACGTAAGCAGCGATTCGCGTGTATAGTGCATATATGCAGGCTGCGTACAAACAACACGTCCCCCAGACACACTAGAGAAAAACACATGAAAAAGTATATTTTTTTTCGGTTCGCCTCTATGACGGGCTTTGGTTTACCTATAGCAAGACCAAATTCTGTAAAATCGCATTTCTTCGTTTTATAATTTATTTATATTATTATTTTTTTATTTGTATATTCTCGCCGTGATGAAAAGTTGCATTTTATACTCTCCTGAACGTTATTTCGTCCAATTATTTGGTTTTTGGTGAAGTTTTTCAAGTTTAGTTTTGGTTCTGTTGCATTCAGTTTGACGACGACGACGACGTAGACGACGATTTCGTCGAAATTATATATATATTTTTTTAAACGTGTGTCCCCGGAGATGGTCGAATTTGCTGCGACGATTTCGAGTTCGAGTTGTTCGTTCTTCGGTTATGGAAGTGTTGTTTTACGATGATGTTTTTTATGATTTTCGCTGGCGAAACACACTTATATTAAGTTATGTTCAGTTTTTGTGAATGGTTCTATATCGCGTCCTCCGCGTCATCGTCGCCCAGCTGCCCCTACCCCCCGGGCTGCTCAAGGTAAGTTCGAGACGCCTAGCCTAGTTACTAAGTAGTTCGCGGCACTTTTGAAATAACCGTCAGCCGGTCAGATACAATGTTTCTTACCTACACCAAAGTGTATAACCCCTTCTTCTTCTTATTATTCTTCTTGTCAAGCGTAAATTGGCCACTTTCGACCCATTTTTATATGTTGTGTTTATTTTTTTTTTTAAATCCATTCTCATCAAATTTCCGCTCGACCGTCATTCGACCGTAATCTTATCAGTTCCAGCTAAAAATTTTATTTAATACCATATTTCGTTGGTGGATTTATTATAACCCAGCCCCGTCAAGTTCACGCACATTATCACAAAATATGAACGTGCACGTATATGGGGGACGAGCCAAATTATAGGAACTCTCCCCTAAAAATTTTTCGAGTTTCGTTGTTGTTCCATTTATATGGTGGAATATTCCAGTTGGATGCATCATAAAAGTTGCTTCTTTTAGTTTTATGCCACTTTGAGGCTCAGGTTCGCGTATGCAATTCGTTGTGTGCAGTGCAAGAGCATCTTAAAAGGTAAACAATTGAAAGTTTATACTATTCTTTTTAACAATTTTAAATAGATACATCTACAAAACAGTAAAATTACAATGTATTAAGTAATGGTAATTAATTACAAGTGATATAGACAATAATTAACACTTAAAGACACACATGAATTAAAATTCCACCTGTGTTTTTCTAGGTAGTGTAAACTTGCACTGTACCATTACTATTCGGAATTTTTAAGCAGTTTTGCGAAAGTTGTAGTATTTCTACCGCTCTCTCTCTCTTCTCGATTAGATTTATAATTCAATGAATTACTTTCTAGGTTTTTTAATCCCCTAGTTTGAGAATATCAAAAAATGACAGAAAAATCAATCCTCTTTTCGACAAAATAAATTGGGTCAAGATTGTCTTTAACCGAAATTCGTTACTAAAATGTTTACCAAAATATTTAAAGTTTAACGAATTCGTTTGATTTAACATTGGAAATATATCAAACGTCTTTTCCTTCAATAATTATTCAGATATTTCCCAAAAAATCTGCGGGTTTCCTAATAGAGCGATATTCAGCTGCGCGGTGACCTCTTCGAAAGCATTCTTGAGTTGGTTTTCGCGATTATTTTAAGATCAGTCGAATTTTATGATCTTTAGAATTAAAATCAAACTATTTTGGGTAGTTTTGGTATAAATCGACTTCTTATCCTTTTAAAATTAAATGCACCACTGCATTTAAAATATTGAAATTCAACTTGGAAGTTTTTGGAAAGAGTTATATGTACATCTTTATGATATTTATAATATAAAAGTTTGTTTTTAGAAATTGCTTTACACTTTCTTCCGTAAAATATGAAACATCTTAAAATTTAGGATTTCGAATCAAGTTTTATGGATTAATTTAAAAATGCTATCAAAATAACCTGTAACAAAATTCTGTTGCTGTTGCTATGAACATTTAACATACACAAAGTTGGATGTGATGCATTCATAAAAAGGTCTGTTCGTTACCGAAATGCCACAGCTCACAAGACTATTTATATTAAAAAAAAAATAAATAAATTTGAAATGTTTACGTAATGAATTATGAAATTAATTTATAATGACATTAAAGGAAGACGGCAATGATGTCAGCCTTCATAGGAAATAAAGATATAAATATGTACATACATATGTATATGTAATTATTTTATAATGTCTTTCATTTTTGAGAATGACAAATGTAATAATACTTCATTAAAACTAGAACTTATAGTACCTAGTTATTTATATAAACTTTGGAAACATCGATTTTTGGATTTGTACTTTTTCCTTAGTATGATTTTTTAAACTTATTTTCGCGAAATTCCTTTTTACTTTTTCTAAAAAAACACTGGACGTTATCACGATATCTCAAGAAGTAATGAGCCCATTTACATAAAATTTAATAACCATCCGATCAGTACTTTACTGTGAAGCCGCTTAAATAGTTGATTTATTAAAAAATACGTCGATATAAGCGACTTGTCACTACAGAACTCAAAAGCCTAAAGTTAATTAAGGTTAATATGAAAACCATAAGTTCATAATAATATTCGGTTGGTCATTGTAGACGGAATCATCACAATCGAATAGTTCAACATTTGATTTCAAGTTTTAAATCGCTATTTAGTAGCTCTTAAAACAAGTTTGGAATAAAACAATAATGAAGAAAAGAAGAAACGGTAGTACAGAATTGATCAACATTTGAAAATCAATTGACGATCACTCAATAAATGCTTATTTGCAATTATAAAGCTAAGATTCTTTAACAAATCTGCAATACTCAATTAAGTATTAATGAATTTTGATTAAAATGTGATGATCGATATTAACAAAAATTCTGTGTTACTTTTTTTCATGCATCCTCTATAGAATTACATATGTCGCCAGCCCCTGTTCACACATTGATTGTATGTAATTGCAATTTTGAAGAAAATGCCTCGTAATTTAAAAATTGAATTAAATTTTGCATTAAGATTTCCTTAAAGTGTGCGAAATACGCAAAAATTGTCTTGATATGTTCCAAAGCTACAATTAATTGCATTGAAATTATTTGTCCAAATAGGATATGATGAAAAGTTAAACGAAATTGGAATCACAGCACGCTCAAAAATAATTAACGTCGCGTCGTGTGGAAAATAGATGAATCACGTTTGCAAACGCTTGAAATTCCCCCTGAATGATGAGGTGTTATAAATAATAAATTAACCTATTAAACCAATTATTTTGTTTAATTACTGTGCCGATCACTATTGAATACCAGCGAAATCTTTAAAATATTAAAAGCAAATAGTTTGCAGTCCATTTTGATTTTATTTTTCTCTCCATTGTATTCTAGAAAATTTATTTGATTTTCTTTATTTTTCGAATTTTTAAATATGATGGTATGATAAGATTTCATAATTTGTATCACGAAAACGATGACTAATAAAATTTGTAAGACCATTTGTTTACGGATCATAACTATGTAATGCATAATTATAACCCGTAATTAGTACTCAGTTTTATTTCCCAAAAGATGAATTTCCATCTTTTCCTGATGACTGACCTTTAATTTGATTTTACGAATAAACAGATTTTATGATGTTAATTTCTTAGAAAATCGAAGAAATTGTAATTACATAGATATTTAGTAAAAAGAAACAAAATGTATTCTCAGTATTATGGTGATGTCATCAATAATTGGCTTTTCTCGAAACCTGCGGTATTTAAATAGATTTTTAAAGTTAAAAATAAATGCAGAGAATATGGTAAAAAGCAGAACTTCTTAAAATGTGCTATAATTTTAAATTTCAATCTGCTGCAGCAAGATAAAGAAAAGTAGAAAATATGCCTGTCGTTCGTATTATCCTCATTAAAGATATTTAAGCAGCTTTAATTTCTTTGATTATGAGCAATTTAGAAATATTACGAAATATGGGGAATTGCCATTTGATGCAATATTTCAAAACCAAAGGTAAAATCGCTCTTGTCGTTTCCTAATCTGATTACTAAGACTTTTCAAAAATCACTCAACAATTATAAGCAATAATTAATAAAAACGAAGATTGGCAGTGGCATTCTTGTTATTATAATTTTGCATGTAAGAAAATCGAGTATCAAGATTTTGATAATGAGATTATAAATATTTTATTTTCAGCAGTGCATGAAACATAAAAACGGGAGGCTGATAACTTTGCAGATGAGGTTCTGGGTAACGGTAAGTTACATAAATACTTTTATTTAAGTAAGATATTTAATTTATTTAATATAGCCACTTTAAATCACAAAACATAAAACAACCCCATAATATGTAAATTAAAGGCAGTTAACTGAAACTTGTTTTAATACGAGGAAAATTAAACTTACAGTCCAATTAGTTGTTTATAAATTAATAAAGTAACACAATTTTGCGAATTTTTTGCTATTTGTTCTAAGTATGATGCAAACGTTACTTTTCATTAAACTGAAATAGGTGACTGAGAAAAAGCATTTAAAAACATTCTAGGCCTTATAAGTAGTCTTACATGAAGGATGAGAAACCATACTCTTGAGATTTCGATATAGTACAAGGAAATTATTAACGTTACTTAAAATGTTTCTCTTGTAGAATCGTTTATCTCTATAAATGTTTTTAACAGCAAAATTATTTCGCATCATTCTGTAAAATGGGCACGAATATTTACTATGTATTGGGTTGGCAACCAAACCCCAAAAGAAAAAAAAAACTAACATTAACAGAAGAATAACGAAACAGAAATAATACAATCTATTGGTGCAAACCGTAATGACTTTGTTGCCAACCCAATATATAGGCATGCGAAATTTGGCTAATCAAAAATGTACTACCATATGACTTTTTCGAGAATTTAGTTCATCCCATTACATAATAGTGAACGAATATCAGTACGATGTTTTGAAATATGCTTCTCACAAAACTAAAAATGCATGTTTTTTAACTCTTTGACTCTATTTTTCTTCATAATGTGTTGTGATGGAATATTTTTAATTTTGGATTCTTAATCTACGAGTAAACATTACACATCACTCGTCCAGAGCGAAATTGTCTTTGGTCTGTAATATTATTAAATTAAACCCAAAATTTGAAAAGTTAAATTAAAAATAAATATATACCTTGTTTTTTAACCGAAAAACAGCAATTTCTGAACAATTAAGTTTAAATATAGACAAATTTTTAAGAAAACCGGTGATTGGACAATTAAATAAATGTTAATAAAGGATTACATAAGTTATATGATTCTTTTAAAAGCATTAACACAGGAGTATTAGGATCAGTGATTTGAACTTTTTTACTACGTCTACAATTTATATCAATGGCAGGGTCTTTTTAAGCAAAACATTAAGTGCTGACTTTGCTTACATAAATTGTTCGGACTTTCGTTTAAATCACTATCATATATAGTTATAGGTTGTTGATACTCATACGGTAACGACCAAATCCCTTTTTGAATAAACATTTCTTAATAAAGTTGCTTAAATTCTCATAAATTAATTTCAGTAACCTTTAACTTCAATTAATTTTTCCGTATATAACATTAAAATAATTCTATTGGGTTTTTCTATCCGATTATCCATTTTGAATATTATTGAGAAACTCAGTGCGGTAGGGTGAGAGGAGGAAGGAGGCTAACATACCAAGAAAATTATTTCGATGAAAAGGCGCAACAAAGAACATTTTTAGCATAATATGAGTTTTAACATAGTTTTTCTTAAAGTGACCTGGATTGCTAAATCATTCCTTGCTAGAGGCAGGGTAGACCAAAACGCCTATTCTCTTTCTAATTTTCTTTTTTCTTTGCCTATTTTTTGTGGAATTGTATCCTAAATATATTTATTTTTAATTCTGTATATTAAAATTACGTTTAAGAAATTTAGCTAGCCGGGAAGACCCGGAAGATAAAAACCACAAATATTACTTCTATTTATCTATTTATCTATCTATTATGCATACCAAACTGACTATGATAGTACCTACATATAAAAAAAAATATATAATATGGTAATCAAAATGTCAACTGATTTCCGAAGTTGTGGTCGCATCATGATTTTTGTTCTGTTTTTCTAATTCTTAATTAAAAGCAAAAACAGTCATTGATTCGCCGTAAATCAGTAATCTGAGTCATGAATTTTGATTTGTGGCAAATTTTTGACTCAATTTAGTATCGTAGAAAAATGTGATTCATTCCTTCTGAGGAAATTTTAATAACTATTCGTTAGCTTAAAAGATATATGTATAGTAACAAAATCAAGGGAAATAGGTATTATTCGGACAAAGTGAAGAAGATATAAAAATTGAAACTCATCACCGAAGATTGCCAGGAGAATTCGCGGCATGGTCGGGTGTCAAGAATGCGGAACTGCAGCTAAATCAAATGCAGCAGCAGTAGCAGCTTCGATCCCCAATTAAGTCTCATAGCCGCGACTTTGGTGAATGCGCGACAGCATAATCGCGCGCAATTACAATATTATGTTCCGTCACAGCGAGCGGTTGCTCCTGGGATTATTAGAGCTAGAGCTAGTGGCTAGAAGCCTTCGCGATCTAACTAATTAAATTCAAAAAATTGAATCCAGTTTGCCTTGCCAAAGCTCTTTCGTTTCGCGCTATGCTCGCTACTTGCCGCTGCTGCTGCTGCTTTTGCTGCTGGCTGCATTTGACCATGGAAATGCAGTTTTGATTGCAACTTTGCAACCGCCATTCACACACGCGGCGCGGCAACGGCGACGGCATGCATATGGAATTTCGCCTGTGCCACTGTGCGGTGGTGCCCAAAGTTCAAATATTCCCCCCAATGGAAATGAGAAAAAAAAAGAAAAGACTATAAATGAAAAAATATTGTGTATGGTCGCCTTATAGACAAAAAGGCAAAAACAAAATTGCGCAATTATCTGTCGTTACGTCATCGCATTTTCTAATTTTTTTGCAGTTTTTTTCAGTTCGCCCCGCCGCCGAATAAATATCGCGAGCTTTGTGGTTGTCGCGGGCCCGCGGACTTGATAGTCACGGCCAGTTGCAATGCGGCTCCCCTCGCCGCCCTCGTTGCACTTTTTATTAGATATTTAGAACCAAAATGGTTCAGCTACTGCTAGAAAAGCCGAATTCGATACTCCAATGGGATGCATTATCGAATGAGGAAAATGCACAAAAAAAATGCAGCAGTTGTGCAAATACTTGGCCGGGTCAGAACGGCGGCGGGGCTCTGCGCCTGAGGGGCCCCATTTCGCCCCATCAGCCCCCTCTGCCCAAAAACAACAAACGTTTTCGTCAAGTGGGCGAAGGAAAAATTGTTTTTGTGGAAACGTGGCGAGATGGGACAAAGACAGCCCACATGCATTCGACAAAGCACTTCAGATTGGATGAACTTTTTTGGAGCGAGCAGCGAGCCCCAAGACGAAAAAAGTGCATTCTGCGGGCGGGCGGGCGATGGCGGGTTGCATTTTGAAGCTCTCGTGATGCGAGGGTGTGTGTGTGTGTGTGCGTGCAGTATAAAATGCAGTAGAGCATTTAATACGGCCGCGACTGTTTTATACCCGCGTGTTACACTCTCTCGCGAAAAAAACTTTTATGATGTGTTGTTTCATATTTTGATTAATTTGCCTTTTTCTTTTCGCTGCAGCGCCAAAAGCTGGTGCGTTGCGCGTTTGCGTTCGCGTTCATCGCGCGGATACATCCACCAAAACATAGAACATCTAAAAATTCATTTTTCAGTGCGCATTTTGTGCACAGTGTGCGACGCTTGGCATTGGGCAGCGGCAGCGGGTTAGATGTGTGCACTTTGAAATTTCCTTGATATTATTTTCGTGATAAATTTTCCAGTTTCGAGTCAAATTCACGCGCTGCGCCCCCCCTCCCTCTGACGTCACCCGTTTCCGACCGACAAAAATTCATGGCCGTTCAACTCGACGATTTTCATGAAAACCGATTGAGGTCGGCCATGTTGCAGCTGAAGAGTTATAGTAGCGCTTCAGTATTTTTATTTTTATTTTTCCCTATGAATGCTCCTCTTTGTGCTTTTTCCGATATCGCGAGCATAATTGCCGAAAAAAATAGCGCTGCATCGAGGCAACGATTGATGCACTTCAGCTTTGGCGGTTAAAATGAGTCAGAAAGAAAATCAATAAAACAACAGATTCAAGCACCAAAGACACTCTCCCTTGACGATATTGGCCCTAGAAAAGAAGGATCCTTAAAAGGATATTTACTATAAAGAATAAAAAATATATATATGTATATGTTTTTTTACATATTTTTAATATTTAAAGTCTTGAGAATACCCTCTCCGAAAATTTCATATCGAAATTTACAATATTTAATGAACAGTCATGAATTTAAGCGCGCGTCCCCGCTGTTAAGGGGTTATACGCAGTTAGAAATTTCAAAAAATGAAGCAGACTACAACTCGAAATATTAGAAGCTGCTAATGATGCAGAGGGTTCATCTTATAGCCCGGGCATATATGACTCCATGTAAGTCGAACAAAAAAGAACGTCTTTTGAAACTTTGAATGCGTTTTTCTCAAAACGGTGGGTTCCAAGTCGGTGAACACGATTTCTCAACCGATCGGTCTGAAATTTGAAAACAAGCTTCTCAGATATATTCTTCAGGGATTGATTGAAAGAATAAGATTTCCGATAACTATTTTTATTTTATTTTCACAATTTAACGAAAAAATTTTGGTCGAAAATCGGAATTTTTTCTTTTCAGATCTGCTATTTTGCCAAAAATCGTCGTCTATTCCTTCGATCAGAAAAAAAATTAGCGATTTTTTGCAGAAATAGAACATAAGGTATTGGGCATTAAAAAACAATTTTATCTCGAAAATTATTAATCTACAAATTACCTGAGGACACCTGTTTACATCAGATTTATAATTAGCAAAAATAGACTTATAATTTTCGAGATAAAATTTTTTACCCAATACCTTATGTTCTATTTCTGCAAAAATCGCTAATAATTGGATGTATAGGAACATTTCTGTAGACAATTTTACCCTCTACAATATTACGCAACCAGTTTTACAATATCTGTTACAGTTAATTAGTACGTTGCAAAAACCTCTAATACCATCATGTGAACAGTTTTGTCCGTCACTGTAACAACTAATTCAATTAGTAGGCTGAAAATCAATAAAAGATTAGTTAATATTGCTATTGCTTTTTTCAGTGCATGCATGTCGACTTTACAATTCAGCAATTGGTCTTGTTAAGCTGAATTGATCAAAAGACCCCGCAAACAAAATTTTTGAATATCTGAAACAAGATTTTTAAAAATCTATTTGAAATCAATTCGTCACATTTGAATTCTCGAGTAACAACATTACATACACTTGTTTTCCGCAATGTTGACTATTTAATTTACTATACTGCGTTTTTTTTTAATTAATAATAACAAAAATAAAGAAATATATTGATTTCTCTATTCACTCTATTCAAATATTGCAATTTCAGCTAATACATAATTACGAATAATTGAAATAATTACAGGAGCAAATCCTTGAGTTTTTCTTTGATCTTGGACCTTCATAGAACTACTAAAGTACGCTAATGAAGTTTGGTCAGTTGCTACTTTTAAAAAATGAAAATTAAAAGAGAGAAAATTTGTGTCAGTTGCAGGCCTGTTTTCAATGGTCATGTTCATTCAAAGTTCGACTAATTACAGCAGTTAATTGTTTCGGTCCAGCTTCACTGGCATCGAATTTCTCTATTTTAATGTCTAGGCTACTCGCGTCATTGAAAAGTGGAAGTGCACCGAGAACTAAACCGAATTAAGCATCGTAAATGCATTTGAGGCAACTTTTAATATTGCAACCTTCGATTGTTGGCCTTCAAGATGTGAAATTTTTAGTTTTCCATAATGTTTTATGCTCAAAGCAGCTGAGTATCTTTGTCCAGGGACGCCGAAAGGGGGACAGTTGGGACAATTTGCCGCGCAATTGAGCCCCTGAGAGTAATGAAAAAATCATTAAAGATTTTAAAATTAGGATATAAATACATAAAATCACAAATTGAATGATGAATTGATTTATGTGTCATGAAATGAATAATGATAGAGTTATTGTACTTATGAAATAATTTTAAGACGCGAATTGTTCTCTCGAAAAGTAAATATACTTGATAAAAAGATCTACGCTGCCATGTCAGCCAGTCTTTCCAAAAATTGTACATGGACGGTAATATATTGGTAAACAAATAAAATATCTGAAAACCATAAAAAGTTTTCTAGTGAAACGAGATCTGCAAAGACCATTGATTACATTCTCGTAAGTGTTTATATTTCGAAGAAAATTTATAGCCCATGTTGGTCATTCCTGAGAAATGGCGACTTTGATTTTCCTGGCCTGGAAAAATACCGTGGTCTAACCTCATATAAGCAATTCAATTTTTCTATTTATATTTTAAATCGTACCAAATACATATTGAAATTAATTTTTTTTAGCAAAAAAATATATGCATATTCTACAGGATTTTGTGTTTCTAAATACTAGAATTGTTTAAACTTTAATGCCAATTTAAAAATTCACTGATTACACCGCTCTACATAAATATGTTTTTCTTCAATCTCGGATTATTTCATGATATTTTTATTTATAATGTGCTTTATTCGTCATTTATTATAACAAAAAGTGAAATTTATGGATCGTTTCGAAATGTTTAAAGGCCTTTGTATATTTATAATATGTAGCTTAATATTTCAGCTTTCATTTAAACAATATTACATTATAAGCTCGTTACTCAATTCAATATTTTGTAATGATTTTTTGAAATATGGTCTTTTGTACTTTTAATCTTATTTTTCTTGAAAATTAGAGCTGATTGAGTACTTTTATTTAATCCTATAGACATTGTGCAAATTCTTTGAGAAAAAAATTGTGTTGCCTAATCGGAAAATTTCATTTAGACTATAATTCAAAGTAAAATTATTCATTTTAATAAAGTCAAACATTTAATCAGTGCTTTCACAAGAGGATTAGTGTTGATCTAATCATGAATTAAAAACACCGATCGCTCCCTTTATATTTACATTTAATTTCCTAAAAAAATGATAATATACATATGTACGTATAAGTATGTCAGCAAAGTTAGTATGTGCAAATTTGCATATTCTTGCAGTCGTTCGATTCGGATCGAACAGAGCTTATAACAACACGTTTTGAATTGAAATTCCTAAATAAAAATCTTAAATTGTTAGTACACTCATTTTAGTTACCTTTGACTTCAATTAATTTTGTCGTTCAAAGTGGTAAAAATAGTCGGATAAAAAAATTCAATTGACTATTTTAACCACTTTGAACAACATAGGTAACTAAAATGGATTTGTGAGAATTTTAGCAACTTTATTAAGGAATTTTTGCCCAAAAATGGGTTTTGTAAGCTCTTTTCAATTTCATTCGAATCTTTGAGAAAACTTTCTTGAGAGACTTACACGTAAAAAATGCATTTGCTGAGAGAGAGAGCCTACATTTGTGTACCGTTTCCGGTACACAGGGTAGGGAACGTGTTAATATTTTTAAGACAGTAAGTAGTGTGTAGAGTTTTGAAAGGTGTAATCCAAGAGTTAGTTTAATAACTCCAAAGTTAGTATGCTTTCTTACATTTTATAAGTCAATATCTCCATCTGACTGAAATACGTGAAAAATAACTAGGGCTTTTATCGCGAATTTCTTGCGTAAATTGAATACCTCAAGAGCGAAATTGCAATAATAAGCATTTCTTAATTCGAGTTGTGACTAGACGAGCTTCCTTAATAATTCACATCTTTGACACTTGCACATATGTATATAGTATATATATGTATATATATATACTATATGCACAAAAATGCACCAGAAGAAGAACAAGAAGGAAAAAAAGAGTTTTCCTTAGACTGTACAGAGCCCCATTGAAATCAAACTGGAGCAGATCTTATCTTGTCCCACTGCCAGCCCCAGTGCGCGGCGACGTCTTGCAAACATTTCATGAGCCGCCGCCGACGCCGACGTCGCAATTGGGCCACGTCATCACATTTTGCCAAAATGCTTTTAAGTTAATAAATGAAAATAGTAATGATAATAATAATAATAATAATAAATAAAAATAAAAGGAGGAGCATGGAAGCGGCTGGAATCGAGGAAAATTATTATAAGCGGCAGCCCACACTGACGCCGAACAGAAGACCGAAGAATGAATCGAATATATCCCGAGGTGACACTAAGGAAAGATAGATAACCCTCGAGTGCATAATATGCATGACGATAGCGCCGTCGGCAGAAACCGCTGCACTTTTACACTACACGACGACTTGAGTTGTACTTGGTGGATATACGTAAATCTATTCTCGAGTCCGGTGCTCAGGTGCAAGTAGTATCTAGTTATTATTGTTATTACTATTGAAACATCAATGAACCGGTTTGTTTACCTTGGTTTTCTTTCTCGTTCCGAAGCGGACTTCATTCATAAAGCGAAAGCCCACTGTTTACTTTTGCAAAATTGCAATCGTTGCGAATATGTAGATTAAGTGGTAGCGTAATGGCTATGACGTATTTATGCTGAGCCTCCGTACACTGTGATGGGTTCATGCATCCAGTTTAATTCATATTAATTTCGTAAACAATCCAGCTTACTTCAATTTATGGACAAATAACAACTATGTCACTCACAATATCGTGATTTTTTTTATATTCATAGGACACTAAAAACATTTCGGATATAAAAGATTCGAGCTATAAGTGGAATTATTTGATATAAGCCAGGCAAATATAGTATTAATCAATGAATTTTTTTACCAACCTCTGTGGTTTGCATTTAAAAAACTGTTGATTACAATATTCAAACTCATGGGCTTTAATTCAAATTATTTTGCACTGGACAGATTAAAATATATGTAATTTTGTTAGACACTTGCAATGTCAATTCTGTAAAAAGCAAAAGCGTTTTTGCGCGTTCGCAATTTCAGGTGATAGCTTAATTCTAAACATGTTTTATTTTCATTCATTAATTTTGTAAATTCTGGAATTCCAATCAAAGCCCAAAGCATCGATTTTAACTCATGGTAGAAAAATATTAATAAAACTATTCCTCGTTAAATAAATTGGATACGGAAACAAAAAAGTATATCCGATAGTGTAAAATAAGGCACATAAACCTTTTGCAATAAAATTGAAAATGTTGATCAGTTATCCTGAATCTTAAACCGCTCCAGGATAAATTAAATTAAATTGGATTGTTTGGGTCTCTAGGGACATTAATGCTTTTAAACACTGAATACTTCAGGAACTTTGACTCCATATAAGCCAAAATTATTAATGAATTTCAGTCTTCATCTTTTCCTGTCATACTTTGCAAGTTTAGCTGGATTTGAAATAACATAATTTTATATATGTATATTGTTGTGAAAACTCTAGCGAATTAAAAATAGCCGTCTTAGGGTAATCGTGAGTGAAAATTATTTTTGTTTTCATACCACCGAAAGTTCGGAGATTCTATTATTTCCGAGGTTTTTCGATTTGAGAACGGTTTCAAAAACGCCTTGTAGTAGGGAAAGGAAAAATAATCAAAAAAATCCACCTTCCATCGTTTTCGAGATATTCATAAAAATAATGTAGAATTTACAACAACCACGTACAAATTAAATGTAACTTGAATTAGATTTTCCTTTTACAAAATACAGTATTTCTATTGACTGAGAATTTTTCTTATATAAAAGACACTAAATATGCAGCAATAAGTAGTTTAAAAGCATTTCCGCATTATTTTTGTTTTAAAACTTCGGATATAATAGACGTGCCGAAAATCCCTTTTTTTGCGGGAGCAAAATGCCACTTTTTTACCTTGGGAACAAAAGTGGCAACCGAATGGAAATTTTCTAAATAGAGTTGAAATTCATATCATATACTAAAAATTTTAAATTTCTAACTTAATACAATAAAAAGATACGGCTTCAAAGTTTATTTTTGCGCTGATAGACTAGCTACTATCTACTAACTTAGTAACTGACTAATCATCAAAACTTATAGGATACTTCTCGTTGAAATCTTGAAATTTAGTACGAATTAGAAAATTTATTATACTTACAAAGTTTTGTGGTATTCGCATTTCTCATCTTTTTTTACTACAAAATTATTTTATGATTATATGATTTTCAAGAGATATGAAATTAATTCTAAGGCATATTTTAATTGTAAATTGTAATTGTTATGCCTTGATTTGTTCCCACAAACTCTAAAATGATTGCCATAATGTTTGCAGATATTAATTCTTGGCCCTATGGCTCAAAATATTTCTTGGAAATAATTGTACCTGTTCTGCTAATGTTAACTACTGTCTATACAATGATTTTATTTTTGCTTAGCCACTTCGTACAAAGTTTTATCAAATAAACAAATTCTTCATTAGATTGTAAAAGCTCTTTAAAATTCTGAAACCCATAGTGGCTATATTACGCAATTTCCATTAATCAATAGTCACTGGTTTTGTAGATTACAAATTTTAGTCAAGAGGTTTTCACAGTGGCTATGATTTTTAGCCACTGCCTTAGTGTATTTTTTTCTGAAATTAGTAAAATAAGCCCCAATATTTATAAATACACTGATTTGATGCTTCTTTAATGCTTTTTTTTTATAGTTTTCGTAACGCAAAATGATTATTTAACTCTAACGTCATTATTTTGGTCTAGGACGTTTCAAATATTTAAAAGGTAAATATTTAAATTATAGAGTTTATCCCAAATATTTGAGTTGAGGGAAGCGAAGAAATACTATTAACACTATTAACAGAAAGCGGAAGAATTACATACATATGTATATATGTTTCAGGTTACGTTTAATAATATTAGTATGATAAAGTTTTTCCAGCGATCTAGATGCTAGGACTAGAGAGGTTAAGTTAACAATTTTTAAATATCCATTTCGATAAAGGTAAATTGAATGAACTTAGAGCTATAAAAATGATAATAAAGTATTAAATATAAGGTTTGAACTCATCAAAAATCATTTATCTACCTTTTCTAGACATGAAATTTGTAGCGGATACTAATTAAAAGATTCCTTAAGTGTAAAACCAGTTGAATTGAAACCGGAGCATATTCTGCAGCCATCTCACAAAGCCGAAGACGTTGAGCCTTCGCCAGTCACCGAGGCAGGGAAAAATCACTTCCGTAGAGCCGCTCATTTTGGAAAGTTGAATTCACAGAAAATTATTTTTGGCACGTATGCGACGAGTCAGAGAGGCTCCCTTCCTCCATACATGAGGAGTTCAAATGAAAAAGTCGTACAATTTTTAAGCATAGCCGCTAATAGGAAAGCCGCGAATAATTGCCCAACACCACTCGCGTCCTCAGCGTCGCGCAGCTCCGCGTGCACATCGCGCAGCTCCGCGTGCACATCGCGGCGCGCGTTGCTTTTTTATTATTAATAAGCACAAAGTTAATTGACGGTGGAAGACGTGGCGCTTTCTTAAGGTCGATGCCTTTAGCATATAAAGGCAATTGTCGAAAAACGTAAAAGCGGGAAAGATCCGTTAGCGGCAATTTTTAATTTACCGCTCGGCGTTTGAAGAATAAAAGAAATAAATAAAAAAAAACTCTTTCGCGGCCTAATGCTAAAATTTGCCGCGACTTGCTAAACAACTTTTCACCGGGGCGGCGCGGATGCACCGCTGCAGAGTGCAGCGGCGGCGGCGGTGCAAGCTGCATGTATTTTATTTTTTTGCGGTACTGTGACGGCGACTCGCTCGCATACCTGCGAACATCACCAAGGCCTGACAGCTATCATATTTGCGGAGCTGCTGCGTTAAATTAAAATTGCTGGCTCGGATAGCAGCGCTAAGAAAATAGCACCTTCGCATGTGCATCCAGTGCCGAAGCGGACAAAAGATAAAAAGATGCTTCCACAATCGCATTCCGAAAAGTTGAAGATGATGAGGCCAGAATGATGGTGGAAAGCCCGCGAAATGTGAATGCAACTTTAGTCTGACCCGTGGGCGGATTTGCATGGAAGACCTTGGGGTAGTCTAGCCATTTCCGAAACTTCCTGCGATTGCCATTCAAAAAATAAAATTGCCATAAATTATTTATTGAATTGGACACATCGCGAACTTATCTCACATTGCCGCCAATTTGTGGGCACCTTCGACATTAATAATTCACGACGGTTACTCTTTATCGTAAAAGAAGTATCCGAGGTGAACTCAATCTCACCCCCTGTAACGAATTTTGAACGTTCGGGTCAGATTCAATTTTCGGACAGACAAATAACCTTGAAGAATTCTTCTCGCTTATGTTTATATGCATTTCGCGGTGATGAATGCGTTTTCGTCGTCAAGCCGAATTTTTTTGGACGAATTACTGCAGTTTTACTCATTGGTTGAGCAAGTTTGAACTAAATAAACACCCTGTATTTTTACACGGTATTACGAGCCTTTCTAAAACACTATAGTTGTATAAGTTCGGAACTATAAAGTGAATAGTGAGTTTTAATTTTACAAATATAAACACGAGAAGGTATGAAATAATGACCGTTTAAATCGAGTTGTATATCATAAATTATAATACATATGTATGTATCAAAGTCAGCTTTAATTTAATATCTGTAAAATTAAGTTTTAATATTTCGGTTGTTTTCAAAAATTCCATTTCAGCAGCCGATTACGTAATTCAGCAAAAGCTTCTGTTAAGCTGAATAGTATAGGCGACTGCGGAATGTCGTGAAATTCGTGAAAACAGACTTTAAAAAAAAACATGCAAATTGTTTTGTACCTGTTCTTGTGGGGCATCGTTGAAAATGATCTATAATATGTATATGTATATGTTATTATTTTTAATATTTAACCCAAAATAAAAATAGTTTTATGACTTAATAACAAAGATGTTGTTTTTAGGCAACGAAAATGAATGTATTAATGAGCTGAAACTTATGTACAATATTAGTCATGCCCTGTACTGACATAGCAAATTCTAAAAATAGTTTATCATACAACAGAAAAAAAGTTGTAGTTTACGAACGAATCTAAAATTTTCCTTTAAGATAAAGAATTGAAAGTTTACATAATGAATTACTAAGTTGAGATAATTACTGATCATGATTAAAACTTCTTACATGTAGGTAGTAAGTACCCCAGTAAAAATAATCAGCGGCTGAACAGAGGCTTGAAAAACGGGCATTCGGATTTTTTAGGGACGTACGCGGCCTGTACAAGTGGAAAAAAAATCTGAAAGGCTGTACATTAGGGCGTACGGCGGCCTATTAAGAATGAAAAATCCAATCGACCATAGTTTCGGTCTTACATTAGGTTGTGCTAAGGCTACAGTCTTGTGTGGCCAAAATGTCCTGCAAAACAACCTCGTGCGCCCAAGAAAAATGATTAAAACCCTTTTTACAGCCGAATTTTTAAAATTGATCATTTTTACTCGCGTATATACTTTCTAAGTTTTTTTTTTAAATTGTATATATTGTAATTGAATTTTTTTTAAATTTTATATATTATAATAGAATAAATTTATTGGAGGATGAACTAAAATTTTCAAAATAAATATCAAAATTGACAAAATGGCGCGACTTTGAAATTTGAGTGCCGTTTTTCGACTTTTTTTACAGTAATTACTTAAAATAAAATAGTTAACGTAAAAAATATTAAAATTTTAATAGTTCATCCTCCAATAAATTTATTCTAGTTATGGCTCCATGAAGAATTTTTTGATTTCAGATTGATTTGCGACCTGTGGACACCCGGCAGTTTTCCAAACATGCCGTAGGAAAAGCCGAATAAGGGACACCATTTTGTTTTTTTTTTTCTCTCCAAAAAATTTTGAATGTATAAATAAAAGTACATTGTATCAAACTGCCAGATATCGTCTTGATATGTTTTATAGTTTTCCTTTAAAAAATTCCCAAAGTTTACCTAATTTTTTGTGTTCTAGATGAGAACCTCCCCTTAAGCCGAGAATGACTGTCTCTTTTGAATTCTGAGCTTGACGTTTTTTTTTAGATGGCGTGTTTTTTATAAATAGCCTCTAAACATTGACAAATGTACTTACATGCACTTTTCACATTTAAAAAGCGTTACTATTCTATCATTCTGACTAACTTCAAGATCGTAGATCACCGTGTTTTTGTGATCAGTCAGTGAGTGGGACTACAAACTTAATTCCTTACAGTAGTATCAGACTATAAATTCTAATATTGAATTAAAAATCGGGTTTGCTGGGATTGGTTTATATTTCCTATAACTTTTGTAGTAATCAAATTATTGATATACATAGATCAAATAAAAAAAGCTTTTTGTTCTTTCTAAACCTATCATGTTTAGGACTCTTAGGGCTTGAAATATGACATAGTTTAGTCATTGTCTTGTCTTAAAGATCTCGATTTCTAGGGTCCCATGAGAACAGTCAATCTTCACACATTCTAAAACTTTGAATAGTAATCAATTGAAGCAAAAAAGTAAACAAAAGTGTATAAAAAATAACTATGACGGTGTGATTGAGTACACAGTTTAAAGCCTGGAAAGTTCTTTATTGAATAATGTCCTAATTATTTTCATAGACTAAAGATTTGATTAAATACAGGGTAGTTAAAAAATCTAACCAAAATAAAAATAAAACTATGGAGGATGTCAAATAATTTTGTTATACGTACTATCTTTATACTAGTGGTGGATGAGAATGAATTAAAATTCGATAAATTTGAAATACAGAAAGCTGTCTTTTAGATCGGATACCTCGAACTTTGCACCTGAACTGCACGTGTCGGTGATTAAATGAAACGAGAGCAAAAAGACAGTGGCTATCATAAATATCTGCAATGTTAGGCAACAGAATGTTCCACGTAACCGATCTGCATCTTAAGGCAACTTCAAACGAAACACACATTCCGTGAAGTGTCAACATAGTCACGATATACCAGTGATCGTGGCCTAGATCACATATTTCAGAGTCGATTCAAAAATTCGTTATTTGCTGTTTGTACTTGTCCGTGCAAAGCAATTGTTTTTTTTTCCCTCTTTTTCGCGATTATTTTATATATTTTTTTGTTTTTTGCTTTTTAGTTATTTTTCTTGAACCACCGACGGGATCGGCCCGTAGTAGAACGCGCAGCGGAAAGAGCGCAGTGAGCGGCGGCTGCAAAAAGCATGTGCGCAACTTGAATTTCAACAGAAAGGCAACACGATTATTGGTTGATCGGTTCAGCTGCAGTTTTTTTCAGAAGGTGAACACTTGATTGCCTGTGCCCGCATAGACGAAATGCATCTGAAATAGATAGATGCACTATGCAGCACCAGCACATTGAAGCTGAGCAACGCGCCGCGCCGGGCTAGGAAACATCTAAGTATATTTTAGACTATGTGCTGAAGTAGCGCTCCGGGGTTATACAACGAGTTTTTTTCCTCCGCTAGATCCAAAATGAAAACTGGAAGCTGCTTGACCACTTTTTGTCCATGCCACCTTGAGGAAAATTGAACAATGCGAATTCATTATTTGTTGTTGTTGGTGCCGCTGCAACGGGGCCCCGGAGCCCCAGCTATAGAAGCTGCATGGTGCCGTTTTTCACGAATGGCTAATTCCCTAGAAAATGGCGCACCGGTGAGCTTTTAGCTTTTCGCATTTGTTTTTCTCTTTCTCAAGGCGAACACTCACTTGTTGTTCTTGAAATAAGAATTTGATTTCGCAAAATCTGAGATTTGATATTTTATTTTAGAATATTTTACTTTTATTTTGTCGTGTGCACAGGTTTTCAAGGATTTTTGCCGCTCGAGGTGGGCAAACAACAACCGAGAGCGCCCTGCCGAACGTTCTTCGCGCCGCACCACATTTTGCCGCGCGCCGGTGTGGCAGCGCACGTTTTATTTAAAACGCGAACCTCCAAGCGCATTGGCGACGGACACGGCGCGGTCTTTTTCAAATGTGCGCAAGTCGCGGACAGATAGATGGCGTTAGATTCACGCTAATGGCCTGGGAAGATTGCTTATGTGCAATTTGCAATGAAATGAGATAATTTAATTAATCCAATGAATTTCTGGTTTTGCACGATTAATCTGCTCGCGCCACAAATTCAGCCTGCACTGAAGCATCGTAAGCAAACAAGATGACTCAGCTAAATTTTCATATGCAATCTTTAATATCTTAAAGAAGTGACCAGGAAGCGCCCCTCTATCACTTCCCTCGCGTTATCGATTTTGGTTTACCTCAAGATTTTCTTACGACAATCAAAAGTTACGAGCTGGTTTATTGGACTGAAGAGGGGGAAGATCGAGGCAAATGAAATAAATTTAAAATCATCTGCTGTAGCTGTCGTCTATTGGCGATTTTCATATATGTGCATAAACCCAAGCAATCGATAAATTAAGACAAATTTGCATATTTATTAGGGTCGGAAACTTAATTTAAATATCCCGGAAATCTAATTAATATAACGATTCTAACTCATGCATGCAACTTCGCATACCTACGCACTTCAAAATCAACTCGAATGGGAGAATTACACGAAAACATTCGATAAATTATTTTGAAAATATGTTCCACTTTTAGCTATCTGATAAGAGCACAAAATGTTATAAATCTGAATGAAATCTCCTTTCCTCAAAGGATAAAAAGTAAATAAATGGAAACGCATAAAACACTGGAGATTTCAATTGCAGCATAACTAAATGCAGTATTTATATTAACACATTACTTCCTCTCATGTTTTCATTTAATATTTCCTACCAAATCGATTTCATTTTATAGCACTCAACATGTGCAGGATTTTTTATTTATTTTTTGCATTTCTATAACACCAGTATAATCATAATTACCAAATTACCTCATAGAGTTGAGGCCTCGTTTTATCAAAATAGCTTTTATACTTACTTTAAGAAAACAAATATTTAAAGTTTGTAATATTTGATGATTAATGACTTTTGAATATATGTAAATAACAATATTTATATACCTAAGTAGACATGTTTGAAACGTACTTAATTCGTAATTCTTATTAATTTCAATAAAAGCAATTTACGAAGAAAATATTATACTTTTACACAAATATTTCTTATCCGCGAACTAGCATTCAAAATAATCAATAAAAAGTGGGATTGCCGCAGTGGCGTAGGTTGATAAAGTTTTACGGAAATAAGTAGGGATTTCTAACTCAAAAAATATATAGATTTCGTAGATCAGATGACGGCCTTAATTTTATTGATACTGATTTCAAATTTGCTATAAATATTTGGGAATTCTAATCAAAAGATCAAAATAGTTGACTGCAATTGAATTTTAGTGGAAGTTTTCTTCAATTAATTTGTTACGGATTTCATAAAAAGCGTCAAAGAGTTAAAAATTTCAAAAGTTCACATTTTATGTGAATTTAAAGAGTTCAAAGAATAGTCTGGGGTACGAGTTTTCTCAGAAAAGCGAAGAGGAGCAGAGATAAATTATTTGTTTTCTTCTATTAATTAATCGCGTAAATGAATCAAGCTTTAAATTCTGAATTTAAACATTTAACAGATTGACGTTGACACCTTCATTTGAAGGAAGAATTTTATTTTCTATTTAATGAAAATGCTTACAATCCCTTCTGGTAGGTTTTTACTTAAAACTTTATGTGTCATGATACCAAAACAAAGTGATATGCAATAGCTGAATACGATGGCTGAATTAAGTTGGGAAAACAACGGATTGTATTTTCATGTGGAATGTTTAAAAAATCGATTTTTTCTTCATTTTATTGTAATATGAATCTTTCTAAATAATTTCTGAAAATAACTTTACAAAAATCTCGAAAATCGAAAAAGTTATACGGGTCTGTAGACAAATTTTCGCTGGCTAACCATAGCGTACTGAAATTTAAACTCGATTTTTTCGAAATCACATTTTTTTAACTTATGCAAGCTATAACTTTTGAACGAAATAAAATATCAACTCAGTTTTGGTTTTATTTTAAAAAAGACTTAATTTATTGGAGCTTATACGAAGTTATAATAAATATCTAGGTAAAATCACGAGTGACATATTTATCTGCGTGAGAAAAAGAAATTCAAAAAATTTCGTCATTTCTTAAAGTTCATGGGCTAAATATGGAACAATATGGGGTGCAAAATTTTATGCACTTAATTTTAATATACGAGTATGTACTTATATACAATTTTCTCTTTCAATATTCCCTATGCAACTCTAACGACTAAAAAAAGTGTTCAAAATCGCTAATTAATTTCAAAATATAAATCGATAATCAGATTTAATTCGTATTCCCCTAACTAACGTAATTATAACATAATATAAATATTCTTAAAAGATTGACAAGGTATGCTGCGTATGATTTTATTAAAACGTTCCACTCTGTTTTAATAGACGTTAAAAAAGCAGTAAGTTTGCCAAACAGCAAGTTGATCGATTCATTAAAAAAAAGGTTTCCATCTTCTTCGGGGTATTAAAAAACTGTTAAAAGACGTAGGTATGTACTCTCGTACATAGTTATTTAGTTCTACCCGTTCTACCTATAGGCGTAAAAGTAATAAAATGTGAAGAATGGCCGCATCTGTGACCCATTTCTTCAGTGCGTAAAACATGCCTTATTGGTTTTCATGCCAGTTAGCCTTCCTTCGTGAGTTTTCTAAGAAATTGCAGAAAATTAATTACATGTTTAAGTGCTGTCGAGAAGACATCGTTTCATCGGCTACTAACATAACATATCAAGATTATGCCACACTATGCGCAAAAGATGCAAAAGTTTCAATTGACATGCACAGATTGTTGCGATTTTCCAGCCTAAACCTTTCCGAGGGCGAACTAAGCTAACTATATAAGTTTGTACGTTAGTTGCAGATAGATGTAGATAGATTTGAAGGAAATGCAAATTTTCTCTATGGTGTGGCAAAGACAAGACATTCATTCATACCACTGGCTGGCGTCTGTGGAGATTTCTTGATTGGTGACTTTACCACTTCTTTGCCAAGGAGGTAAAAATTGTGAGGCCTTGGGCTTGAAGCAGCTATAGAGTCCCAGAGTTTTAGTTCGAAGTTGTTTTGGATGCGATTTCATGGTGCTGTTCGCAGTCGGTCTAGCGCGCGCGGATCACTCCCGGGATCTGGTGGCATTGTTGCTCCCTCCTACGAACAGCGGCAGCGACTAGCGCCAACTGAATGCTAATACCTGATGTAATAATATTGACTAATATGCCGTAGGTAGCCGCCGCGGACATGGACGGATGAATGCATGGAGATGTGGAGCCTGGAAGAGAGGAGCCCCAATCCAGGTGAATTTACGATCTCGCACGTGTAACGTGCTACTGTCAACGTGTAATGCAAAACCTGCAGGTTGAGAACACGTCCGCCTAGAAAGGCCATGTGGCCCCAAATTGGTACAGCAGCAGCAGCATCAGCAGCGGTGACGTCGGCGGCGGTGGCGGTGGTGGCGGTGGTGGCGGTGACGGCAGTTATCAGCATCTTCTTCTGCAGCAGCATTGAGCATATCCAGCTCGGGAGCATAGCACATGTTGAGCTCTATGTAAAAGCGGACCCGGGCTCCTCCGATGTATGCGGGGGAATATGCTGCGCCTGTAAATAGTGCGCCTGCAGAGTGTCGAGGAGGAGTATTTTCCTAAATAGTTGGGTAGTTTCCATGCTGAATCTCAATCCCGGCGCTCGCCTCGCCAACATGAGGAGGTGAGATACGGATGCAATAGTTGGAGTTGTATGCTGCAGCATAGTGCAAAAGCATTGCATATGTAGGGAAGGCGGTCGGGGGACTAGAAGGAAAATCATGCAAAATGAAAAGGAAGCAAAAGCCCAGCTGCTGAATGAAAACGAAACACAAATTTAATTCCGACATGCCAATGCGCGCCCCACATCTACAGATTCTGGTGTGCCCCAGAGCCCGGTCGGATCGCGGAGGAGTCTCTCCTCCTTTCTCTGGGGGTTTTTCGGGGGGCTTCTGGGGCACGGGACGGTATAGAGGATATGATCAACAGGTACATGGCGTCATGCCAGATACTGAGCATGTGATGTCGAAATTCCTGCTGCCCGTTTAACTTGAAAAGTACGATGAAAATTTTCGACAATGTGAAAACTAGGATGGCATCTCTCACATCCTCTCTGTGGAATGATGCTGTACCATTTCGAACACTATAATAAATGCTGCCATTGGGGGTGCTCCTCTGGCTCCCGGCCTCCTGCTCCTGCTCCTAGACAGCTGCCAAGTGCGGGCGCGGACAGAGTGGCACTTCAGGAAACAAAAAACTTGTTGATTCCCGGATTTGATGATGGTGCCTGTGCCATGCCACGTGAAGGGATCTATTTTCGGCACCAGGCACATCATCATCCACCCAGCAGCAGCATCCATGTAGTGGCAGTTTCATGGGGATGTTTTGCATTTTAATAAACTTTCCGGGAAATGCATGTGCCTCATGCACTCCGAGGATTCTGTCAGCGTTAATAGGTGAACCATTTCAGCGGCGTCCATTTGGGTGATTTTGAATGTGGCTGGAAGCGCCGCGGTCTTCATTCGGCCACTTTCATTAGATTTAAGTTAGAACTAAATTCTCTGTGGGAATTTAGCGATTAACCTCTTTAGAGCATCTCTGAATAACTATCTAGTTAACTTTTACATCGTTAGTATTTAAGCTATCAAATTTATCTTGTTTTATAGAGGGAATGCAATACAGAAACGATCTCTTTAAATACAAATTATTTTTCTTCACACCTACGCTCATTTAATGAGCGTCTATATACATATTTCAAGTCATTATCATGCTGAAATACTCATCGAAACAGCGTTTCCCATTCGAAATATAGCAACATTTACGTCTTCAAAATATATTTGTAAATAAAACTGTCAATTATTTCCTTTATTTTAATAACGCAGTGTTTGCAAGAAAAAGTAGGGTTTTTTTTATAGCTCATGAAGATATGTTTATGAATTTAAAATATGAATGGAAAGATGTAACATCGTTAAATATAATAACGAAAGATACTTTAGATGACTTAACATGTTCAATTCTATGGAAGATATCGTCTGATCAAATAAGAAACTGGCAGAAATCCAATAACTTTTAGACTTAAAGAATTGTTAAGGTTCGATAGTAGTCTGAAATATACGATTATCAAAAAATAAAGTTCTTATTTGTTGCATTTTCTCAGAAAAGTTTCCACATGTACCATTAAATCTACAAAAAGTAAAATAAAAATATTTATGGATTAGTCCACAATATTCGCTAACTCTGGAGGAACTATTGCGCTAACTGCTAAATTAAGTGTAATTTTTATATACTCGAATATTTTCAATAATAAATTTTAGGTAAGATCAATTGTCTTCGTTGTAATTAGATCTAAACTTTTAGAGTAAGTAAAACATCGAGCAGGGCTAACGGATGGTAAATATTTGTAATAACGAAATTTACATACAATCAACAAAAAATGACTATCACAAAAAAATTATTAACCCTATATTTGAACTTGAATAATTCGCTTATCGTACAAGATCTTAAATTGAAAACTTTTGAAACTTTGTTTTTAATGCAAAACAAAAGTAATAAAAAAAATCCTTGCCAGAAATAAAGACCTTAAATGCCTGGATTAAAACGACGGAATTCTGCAGGAAATATGAAGATGCATGAAAATTAAGAAAAGGATGGAGCCGAAGGGTTAAGCTTAGTTGACTTTAAACTCTGATTGATCAACCCATAGAATGCGGAAACAGATTCAAGATTGATTAGCGACTACGACGAATCAATTTTAACCGGTTTTAAAAAGAGAAGGTCATCAATTTGACTAGTATGCAACTGACCTCATCACCGATTTGAATGATTTTCTTTTTGTTGTCTAGAATAGCAAATAATAACAATAGTTTCAGCGCCACAGCAGAATGATAAAGTAAAACAAAAATCATAGATACACTAATATTTGTAAACAAAATTGATATCTAAGATTTTCATGTTTTGTACCATTAAAGATTTTTTTAAGAATGTAAACATCGATTCTCCAGCTATTTACAAATTACAAGAAGTGAACACATGTACATAGTCTTAATGTTAATTTTCATTTAAATATAACAATATTAAAATATAACAAAATTCTCAGAATCGCTAAACCAAGTTTAGTGTCGAATAATGCTTTATCTTAATTTGTTTAAAAGGGTTTGGGAGCTAAATAGGTATACAATTGGGATGATTTCTTGGCTCAAAATACATTGTTTGGCTGCATAAAATACTCAATTCTTATTAGAAACACGAAAAATTTATCGAATTTTCGCTACGATACCATAAAATTTCGATACTTTTGACCCCAAACTTTTAATTCGATTTCGAAACTACTAGCATCTAGTCCCAGTGTCATCGATTTCTTTTTCTTTTATTCAATGAAGTTTTAATAATAAAAGTACCTACATATGTGCTTAATTTTTTTATCGTCTTTAATATTTGTTGTTTTAAATGGTGTGGTGTTCAACCTCACTAAAGTAGAAAACCCCTTTAAAATAAGTATATAGTGTTTTAAAGTCGCTGATTTGAAAATTAGTGATCATTTTAAAACTCTTAAGAGTATAAGCGCATACTTAACACTGCATACTTTGATCTTTGAGTGGCATTGAAAAATCGAACGCAATTGAGATAGTGTTTTTTCTAGAAAATGCACCATTTTGCCGGAGACAGAACGAAATGTTGTAACAAGAGTTATAAACAAATAAATAAAATTAGAATGGTCTTATGGCTGATGTTAGTGACGGCTATTTTCCTTTCCTTTTTTGTATAGACGGCGATTTTTGCGGCAGGGAAAGATCCAGCTGCGCTGCACCGGAGTGTGTTAAATGCACTTCAGACAGCAAAAAGCGATATTCGCCGTTCTCACAATGGTCGGGTAGTGCATTTGTGCATTTTGGACGCAGAAAACCTTGGAAAATAATTCACAGTTAGGTTGAAGATTTTTACCTGTATCTTTTAAGTTTTTTTTTTTCATTATTCGAGGTAAAGAAGCAAGACATCATCTCGCGAATCTGCCACGATCATACTTACAAGAAAAATGTAAAAATGTCATTGCCTTTGTGTATGTATGAGAAACTGCACTTTAAAAACGAGGGCTTAAGCCGTTCTAACATTTTCTTATGCTCTACCGCCGCCGCCGGCGCAGCTTTAAAAACTTGGAAATGCAAATGCGGGAATTAGCTTAGCAGGTAGGCACTTAGCCCGGCCTGAGTCATACCTGAGTAAGTACTTGAAAATAGGAGGCCTCCTCACTGGGGCCCCGGGAGCCCCCCTCCGTGGCGCGCGCGCGGCCAGGTGAGCTGTGATTTGCAAATTTCCTACCGGGTTCAATTGACTGAAAAGTTGCTTGTGGGACTTGAGCCACAGCAGCTCTGATCTAACCATGAAAACACGATTTATTGACGCATAATGCCAGGCCGCGCGCACTGCGCTTGCTCTAAGAACTTTGTCAAGGTTAACTTGTTCGTCGCTGCGGCGCGGAGCGGCACGACACGGCGCATTGCAGTGCAGCGCAGCAGAGGGTACGGCGCGGCGGCGACGACGATCAAAATTGTTCGTTTGTTTAATTGTTGAAAGGAGCCGAAGTCTCGCGGGGCTAAATTACACCGCTTTTTCCGCCCGCGAGGCTGCAATTTTATCTATGTCTATGTGTATGCACTTAGCGACTTGGTAAAAAACAAAATTATTTAAATTGCATTAATTGCAAATTTTGATGGCAGGATGCAATTACTAGATAACCTGTACTATTCACAAACATCGACATTGCTAAAACTAACCCACTTTTATACTTCTATAATTTAATTCTAACTCGGACAACATTCACCTTGTTAAAATAAAATATATTATTATGTGTTGCGTCAGGAGTAATGCGTTTTAATTTCAACCATAACTTTTTTACTAACTCTTATTTTTTAAATTAAAATTTTGGTGTTACTGCATTAAAGATAGAAGTTAAAATCAAACTTTTCATTATTACTCATAAATGACTATTTGAATTAAAAAGGCAATAGAAAAAATGTTGCTAATAGATCTTTGTAGTTGAGGAGAAGCGTTTTGCACTTAGATCCCCGAAAACTCGAGTTCAATCAACAAAAAATGTTTTTTGATACAATAAAATTGAGTAAAATAAAAACTAAACCAAGAAGTATCTAGACTAGACCAATAGGTCCTAGGACTCTTCAGCGATAGCAATGAAATACGAAAAATATCGGGCCTAAACGATTTTTACAAAAAGAAATGTAATCCAACTCCCTTTCACACACACACACACACACGAGATATTGCCACAAATGGTCTACAAGGTAACAAATTAAAATACACGTTATGAAATGAAAGTGTCTCCTTTACCAAAACCCCGTCATTTTTTAATATGACTTAACAAATATCAAATCGATAAATGCAAAAGTTTGATCAGAAATCATTAAGAAATGCGACAAGGTTCAATTCAAAAAGGAATTAAAACCGCCTCGATTCACAATTCAGCTCCAGAGACTACTACGCTAAATTGTGTATCGAAACGGTTTTGATGCACTTTTGAATTTGCTCAAAATCAATTTTCGAATTGACTGCTCTTGGGCATACAACACAATTTTGACCGTTTGTTCAATATGTACTGGTAAGCAAAAGATATCGTAGCCAAATCAATTTTTCATGTAAGTTAACATACATAGGGTAAATTCAAAATGCATTAAAACCGCATGGATGCACAATTCAGCGTAGTAGTCTCTGAAGCTGAATTGTGCATCGAGGCGATTTTGACGCATTTTCAAATTTATCCATAGCACCTATGTATTTGCTAATCCCGTGGGCCGGTGCTTCTTATTTACAAATTAAGCTAAAATATTGGTCCATTAGATGTAAAAGCAAACTTTAGTCAAAATCGGAAGAAATTCCCCCTCTATATACTATTTTTTAAATCAGATTCTATAAAATTTTATAAGCGAAACTTTTTTATGTGTATTACTTATATTTAATTTCTACAAATTTTATTCATAGACCTAATCTCTAATAAGATGAAGTTAATCACTTACTTGTTCACCTTCAAATTGCAGGCGTGGTGCGTTTTAATTCTTCCTACCGATTCTCCAAATTGTTAACATTGCAATTATTCTTAATACAGTCGAATATGTGTAATGAGAGTTTTAAATTAGAGCAATCTACCTAAAATCCTATAAAAGAAAAACCGACTTAAAAGTATCAAAGGCTTTATCGTCTTACTTACCCGGTGAAGATAATGCATAAAGTTGTGTAATTTAGTTGAACATCTGAAGATATTTTCTCAATAGTAATAATTAAATAAGGCATCTTTTTTATAAACTCAAATTCATGGGGGATAAGCAGAACCCAAAACTTTAATAACACTTCTTTAAGTTAAAAACGATTATACCATCTCCCTTTCAATCCGGATTAAACACTTCTTCATCTTCAACCGCACAAGCTCACATGAGTGCCAACTATGAAAATCGAACAATCTAAAAATTTTGTGCTAAAAAATAGATTTCATATTTAATTATATTTTGAATAATTTTACTCCAATATATCTAAAAATCGAATCAATCGATTTATTTTCAATCGCACAAGATCTTTTAATTCTATCAATTCAATTACAGCAATGGCCCGCTCAATTCAGCTTAACTAAAGCACGTCAAGATTTGTAACGTATTTTGCGTTGTGTTCTGAGTTTTTGGCTAGTGGTTAGAGTCGTATATTTTATAAAATTAATGAAACAAATTGGAAGCTGTGGCACTATTTATTGAGGAAATGCATTCAGATCACTTAATTAATTTCTGATATTCTTGGTACTCTGCTGCATCTTAATTCTAGGGGATTTTTGCATAAACTTATGCTGGGTACATAGTAATTTATTATCGTGATAATTTTTGGCTGGTTTTTCCTTTTTAAGGTTTTTAGGAACACAAATTTTTAAAAACTGGGAATGTGATATGTGTAATATTAAATTCATCTAGTGAAATAAAAGTAGTAAAGTCTAAAACGAGATTTTTCTACTATCAAGAAAACATCTAAAACTATCATCTGTAAGTAACTTTAGTCTGCATTGCATTTTTTAACATTTTATATATTTATTAATGACACAGCTGTGTGAATAGTGTGAGAATTAATTGTTCAGTAAGCACCAAATGCATGAAATGTAAGTTTGAAATTTGAAATTTTCTAGTATAAAAACCAGATTGCACTTTACTTGTTTTGAGTAAGATGCATTTAAAATTTTAAATTCAGTAAAAAAAGGGACGGTTTCTTTTAGGTGGGAACTAATTTTGCAAGAATTTAACGAAAATAACTTTTGAGATTCAATTACTTGAAAGTTAAGAACCACTAAGTAGCTTGAGGAATTAACTTTAAGTGGATATAATGGATAATGTTTCAAAATATCTTTATTATTTTTATACCTACCTCCAACTACATATAAGAAGCTTTTATATTATTTTATTATTCCTTTTTATTTCCTTGATTGACTTAAATCGGAACAAATTATCTTTAGCTCAGCGTTATAAAGTAATATTTCGGTAAGTATCTTATTTATGCTGATGATTTAAAAATATTTAGAAAGATTACTTGTTTTGATTGTTGCCATCAATAGATTTCAATTATTTATTGAGCGGATATCTTTTAAAAAATGTCGGTTAGGTTTCAGAGGTTAGTTCTATCTAAATCGTAAATTGGATTTTAGGTAATATGTTCAATACACATATTGTCAGAAAGTGCAATTCCTTTCTTGACTTAATAAGGTGTTGAGCGAAAGAAATTAGTGATCCCTACGTTCTGAAAGCGTTATACAAGGTGTCCCAAAAACGAACGTTCAAATGAAAATAAAAAAATCATGACTGTTTCAATAAGCCAAAATTAACCTAAGTATAAATCTTCTGATTTTCGGGATAATAAACTTAGGAAAATTTGGGAAAATCGTTAACTTCGAACAATCGACAGATGTCTGTTGGCAGAAATAAATAAACTGATATTATTCTTGTTATTTTAAACCGACTTTAAAAATAAATTGATTGATAAAATGTTCTGCCAAAAGCTACGTGTGGGTTGTTGGGGTCCACAGGTTCAGAAATTGTAGACATATTTTGAAAATTTAAAACGACTGATCCAAAAAAGGAGTATGAGGAAGTTTTAATTTCGAACTTTGCAACGGATTTACAATATAAATAAACCAATTTTGTTTTTTATTATTTACTGTTTCAAATTAAATATCTAACTAATATATTTTCTCTCTTTTGATTCCAGAACAAGACGAATACGCTGAACTAACCCAACAGGCATTTAATCTACATTCCAAAATTACGTTCCGCAATAAATGAAAATAAAATCAACTGCCAAAGGGAAACGAACTTGAAGAATAAAATTATTATTTTTTTATGAAATCTGAAAAGTGGAACTGCAACAGCAATCACCAAAAGCGAAAAATCGACGCACGGAAGAGTTCCGTCGAAGTTAAATTGCCAGCGACGTCACCATTTATCTTCATCTATCGCGCCGGAGATTGTCGCATGAATCTTAGGAAGTTGGCCGAATGAACTTAGCGGAAGCAAAACTGCAGCTTTATAAAAAAAATAGTCGATGTAATCAGATGCTCTTAAAGTCGCTGCAAATGTTTGTGCTATTACTTGTTGCGTCACACTGGGCTGTGACGTCTGTGAGTGAAATCCTTCCGGCACAGTTCTCCTTGCGATTTTTTAATGCATTCGGCGGATTTCGATTCGCAGAAATTATCTTAAGGGACATTTGCGTAAATTCGCGGATCGGAGGTTCCACTTATTTTAGCGAAAGATGGCGGAATGTTCTTATGCCCGCTGCCTTCAGGAACGCCGACTCATAAAGCGAGAGTTAATGAAATGGTCTAAGAATATGGTGTATATTGTTGGTGAGTACATTTCTAGAAATAAGATTAGCCACTAGGTAAAATAGAAAGTAGGAATGTAGCAATCTTCTTTACTATCACAAGTCAATTCACTTTACCTAGCTCAATTTCTTCAAGCTGAATTTGTTTAAAAAGTATTCTTTGCTATAAGAAATCGAGATCTAAGTGACGACCAATTACACTTACCATCTCATCTTCAACTCAGCTGAATTATAAAGAAATTTTTAATTCAGTCACTTCAACCTCTCCACTTCACGGGAAGGGTGGTTAAAGTTTTATACCCAAAACCAGGATACTCATTTAAAAACAAAAGCCAAATTTCAAAACTCTGTTCTGCAGTCATCTGCACAATTCAGCGATTGCTATTTTCAGGCTGAATTGAGTAATGATATTCAGATACTGAGTTTTCGAACGCGGACAAACAGTAAATATATACTTGATTATAAACAAAGATATCAATTTAATCTATGGAACTGAATTAATAAATCTCTGCCTATTACAGTGGCACTTACTTCAATTTAAGACATGAAGCAAATTTTTTTAATGTTGAACATTTAAAATTTAAAGTTGAAAATAAAATATTGCATTGAACTATATTCAGATATTTCCATATACATAATTAAAACGTAAGTGCATGTACATTACATCTTTAACTTTAAGTCTTTATCAAAAATTACTTCAAGAGATTTATACTTTTTCGAATCCTCAATTAATTCTTAACCACTAAAAATTGCTTTCAATTTTAATTAGATCATGTTGATTGGAAATAAATCCAGTCGAATTTTATTTTATATGAGACATTAATACCAAGAGATAATTTATTTAAGTAAGATAAACTTTCTGTTGAAAGTAGAAATAAAGTGTTCCAAAAAAATCTCTGCAAGACTTTTCTTTTCTTTTCTTTTCTTTCCTTTTTAAATTGAAGAATTTCTACGATGATATTTTCACTAAATAAAAGAATATTATGTCAATATTAGCAGTTTTGTATAATCTGATTTCGCTATTTTCAATTTTAAAGTAGTTCCTGAAGTACGAATGCTGCTCTATTTTTAATAGCTTCTGTTTCATCTTAAAATGTTATCAGAAGATTTGAAGGTGAAAAGAAAGCTAATATTTTTTAAAATGATGGATTAAATTTGGTTCCTATTTTGCTTCCAAAAAGTGGTTAAGAATTTTCCTTACTACAATTACATATACATATGTCAATCTGATGAGTAATTTTCAAGAGTACCATTAAGCAGTGGTATCTACATATCTGAACGCATTTTCGTTTTGTTGGGGTACATAAAGTTAACAATAAAATAAATTGGTTTTGTTTTTTACACAAATTGTCAGTAAATAACTTTCTATTTTTAGATAGAATAGCACGGATATTTTAAATTAATGGATTAATTAATCATTTGAATGGCTAAATAATTGCATCGTGATTAAATCGAAGATATATGTATATTCGATTAATATAGGTGATATGATTAATCGGAGAGGAGCGCAATATTGCACATATTTTTTTGGATTACAACGGCTATCCAAACTTTTACACCTTTTCGTTTGTAACATAATGCCGTATATTAAATAATCTCCGATTAATCGAAAGGGAAAATATATCTCTTTGCGATAACTTAACTAACTGGCTTTTCTTAAAAAATAAATGGTCAGTTACCATTTTAATCTTTAACTATATTTTAAATTAAAAAGATGATTATTTCGAGTGAAATAGTGAGACTATTACTAAGGTCATTTTTGTTTTTGTCTTGTAGGTCACCCTCCCCTGTATATTGGAATTTAACATCTTCTGTATATTTGCAAATTTCTTAAAAATGTTATTGTTGTGTTTCACTAAATGTCTAGACAGGGTTAAAAAACTAGGCAAGGTCATTGCAATTCATTCCATGTAATATGGGAGAAAAACTACAAATCTAATCGAAATTATTATGAGCCCAAAAACAAACTTTACATAATTTATTTTAAGGTTGATGGATAAATTATCTGTACTATCTTAATAGGGTTATAATGCAATCGGAGACGTAATCTAACTATTTTTTTGAAAAGGGAAAATTAAATCCATCTCATCATTAAAAGTAACACGAATAGCTGAAATGGACTAAGGGTTGCAAGAGAAGGGTTAGGATTTTTCTCTTCTCACCTGAATATATAAAATTAAAATGCTGTCGCAAAAGGAAGGATTATATCGAAACAATTTTTAGTCTGCAAAAGTAGTACTACACCGCAAAATCTGAAAAAAAGAAGAAATCTGTATAGCACATCATCCATTTCGCGAGTTGCTCGTCTTTAAATGTCGTTACAAAGTATAATTAAAACTTGCAGAAGCCCGTTAGGAATTGCAGCTGCAGTAAAAATAGTCGATTACAAATATCTTTATATTTTCTTGTTTTTTTTTATGTCTTCTTCTGCAGACACCGGGAGAGACTATTAGACATAGAAAAAATCAATAGAAAAATTGGGTCAAGACGAGCACGTCGCCATTTTCAAATCCTGTTTTTTCAATTTTTCAGCGCTTTTTGTTATATTCGCAAAGCTCCGACGACTACGACTACGACAACGACAACGACGACGACGACGACGACGATGATGATGACGACGATGAGGCTGGGCTGGCTGGGGGTTCTGAAAAAAAAGAAAAATAAGTAAAAAGTATAGAAGAGCTCCAAGAGACAGGAAGTGTGTGCGAAAAAATTTCACAAAATAATACTATTTGCCTTCAAATTGCCCTCCACAGCGCGCTATGCTCGTCTATGCTCCTTCTATGCTGGTTCTCGCCAACGATGGGGGGCGCTGCGGGACGGCACAGGGTGGTGCAGCAGCATATATGCCAGACTGCACAGTCTGTACATAACATAGTCATCGCGCGGCATACTAAAGATTGCACTAGACTAAGAAAAGCGTTTCACCACTATGCTCCCATTCCCCGATCGTCTGGGTCATGTCTAGAGGAAGAGGGCTTTTGGTTTCGAATAAAAAAAAAATAAAAAAAGGACGAAAAAGCCATGCATCACTTCAGCAAAAGAAGGACACTAACACAGCTGTAATGATAAATTAATGAAAAAAAGAGTAAAAAAAAAATGTAAGGGACACACCTTCACAAAGAAATGAGGCGAAAACGCAACTGATTGCATGCAGCCAGAGCACAAGTGCATCAAAAGGATGTGAAGTGCAAAAATGAAAACTTACACACCATCGCAGGAAAAAGTTTCCTAGGCGCGTCGTCGCGTCTGTATACACGCAAAAGTGCATCGGGAAACTACAAAAAAAAATAATAATAATACAGGGACCAAGCAACATACAGGGATAAAAAAAAATACTCCTTTTTACCCCTAGAGTCCAGGAAAGGAAGGAATAGAAAATTTTTTATCAAACTGTATTACGAGGACCCATGCACGCAAACACTTTCGTATAAAAATTACGTATATTTTTTTTTATATATATATTTTTTCATTTTTCTCCCGAAGTAAGGAAAGGAACCGGGAGCGAGCGTAAGGATACGACAGGATATGCTCCTCCGGGAAACGACGTGGCGGGAGAGAAAAGGAGCATAGAAAGAGAGTGAATCGGGAACACAGACCGAAAATTTTTTTTTAAAAAATTTTCGCTTTCCAACTTTTCACGGTGGTTAGGAGAATTTCTAGGGTTAGGGATGAAATGGGATGGGAATTTCGAGGGAATCGAAAAAAAGGAAGAGGAAACTCTTGGGTGCAGCAGGCTGCAAGACTTCGATTTAGATAAATTCCGGCAATGTGTGCAGGTCCTTAGTCCCTTTAGAGAGGCGCTCGAGCTCCTACATTATTTATTTATGCCTTCGATGGCAGAGTCGGTGGACCTCCATGTCCTATCCTATGGTATTCTTGGCGGGAGATTTTGCCCCAACCGCCTCCACATTTTCCCCGTACCCCCAAAAAAGAAAAAATTCCAGGCCGAGAAGGAGTCGACTTCTTGCACTGTAGATGCAGCGCCACCTTTCGGTCTTTTCTTGACCAAATATCTCCAATACCTCCACAGATAGCTTTTGTGGGTTTTATTAAAAGCAGTTCCGACCAACTTTAGAGAATTGCGAACTTCTTGAATATACCTTAAATACTTTATTGTATATTTTATTATATAATTTATTTTATATTATCCATTATTTTTTTACTCCTTGAAATAACCAATTTTATTTCTTTCTTTTCCGCCCACTTTGAGAGTACTTTTTATCGTTGTTTTTCACTATAGTGTCCGATAATATAAATCCATAGAGTGCAGTGGGAGATAGTAGAAGAGAGTCAGAGGCGACCACCGACGTCGGCTGTACACTCCACTGCACAAAACTTGGAAGCCCCCCCTTTTTGGGGTATTGCGATTGGGACGATGGAGGGTAGGGTTTTGGTTGTTGAAGGTGGTTGTTGGATCGTGATGGTGGTGAATGGTGGTTGAGTTTGGAGGGTTGGTTTCTGGGTTCCAATGGGGGGGTTGGGTATTCGTTGGGTTAGGGCAAAAAGAAGTTTTGTGTCCCTTTTCCTTGCACATCCAAACAAGTAGTTTTGCACACCGAAAAAGGTAAAGAATAAAAAAAATATAAAAAACTTTTGGAAAAAGTTTCGTGTGCTAAAAAGTTTTCAGTACCAAACAGTAGTATGGTGGTGCTGTGCAACAAGTGAGTTCGAAATCGTGGTGATATTGACATAGGTTCTGTATTTAAAAAAAAAACAACACCGAACTTAAAATATATAATCTTCAGGATCTAAAAGACTATTAAAATGACTTAGAAATTTAACGGAAGTGTTAGTCAAATTCTTAAATTCTTTATTATTCAAAAGTGTAACAAAAATTAATTAAAAGATGCATTTTAAAATTAAGCGCTTTTTAGTTATAACAAATACGGCGAACCTTTCGGAGAACGTGTGAAACATTTTGTTTAGTTAGATCTTGTAATAGAAGTTAACAAGTGCGGGCTGAAAGGGTGGTGTGAAGGTATTTTGCAGAAAGGGCGGTGGTATCGTCAACCCCTCGTCGTCTTGAAAAACGACAATCCAGATATTCGAGGGCGAGGAGGAACCAAATGTTTCAGTTTCAGCTTCAGGATGCGCCAAGTTTTCATGAACAACAGGTGGTAGGAATGAAATTTCTCTTAAGTTTACTTTACAACTTGTTGAACGTTCTCTAGAATTTCATTTGAAAGCTCCATTTGTGCACACTATATAAAGCTGCCGGGGAATTCAACAACTGAAATTTTTATTTTATTTTGGGGAGGAAAGTCTGCTCCTTTAATTAGCCATCCTTTTTGGGCTGACGCTTGAGCTGGTAATAAAATTTTTAACCAGACAAACCATACATCTATCTACCATTTTTAACTTTAGGCATCGTAGGGCTCTTATAATAAATCTTATATTCGTATATATAATTTTTTTATGCTATACAACATATAGAAGATATTACGCTAAAGGGGCTTTTCCATTCGAAAATTTTGTTCGTTCGGTGCGTGGTACTGCCACAGGAAGAGAGGAGTACTTCCGGCCACCAAGGCTACCCTACCACGCCTTGGGTGTGTCGGGAAGTTTCATTACTTTTTCCGTTTTTTATTTTACATATATATATATTTTTTTTTTTCTTTTAAGTCACACAACTTTTCGAAATATGAACTGGGCGGGGATGCGCTTGAATTTGCTTTAAAAAATAAAAAAAAATAAATGTTGAGTTTTGCTATACTCAAGTAAGCTTTTATGCTTCATCTCCTTCATTCTGTGGCAAGTTGCCCCACAGACAGTCAACATATGTTTGGGTGATTTTTGGATGCTGGGAATGACTTTTTTTGTCTTTTCATGCGAGAAGAATGTCTAAGTTTTGATATCTCTTCTGAGTCTAAAATTAAAATTTTTGTGATTTTAGAGATTTTTGCTGGACTTGAGGAAAAGGCTGAATTTTGTCTACCATATTGTTAATATTTAAATAACCATACATTGAATTTTATATAAATTTGTATTCAAAAATATTGAACTAGTTCCTTATATTGTTATAATCACAATTTTTTAATAGGCTTTCAACTTTAGTTGATAAATTCGAATTGAATTTTGCATTCGGCAAATCAATTTAGATTAAGAAAAGCAAGCGTTCAATAATTATTATTATATAATTGACTACTTCAGACGTTGTTAATTTTTTTGCACCTAAATATTTAAAAGAGTTATGGTCTAGCACATGAAAATTTCAAATCATAGTTATGATATTTAAGAAAAACCGATCAAAGTCAGGGAAGAAAACAAACCTTATCCTAACTATTTTGAAGAACTCGGTGTGCGGTTTACAAAGCACCTTGCATACATAATTTAATAATTGAGATTTAAGCGGTTACTTTTTTTTACTACGATGTCTTAAGTTTCAAAAAAATCTACTCAAAATTGACTTGAGTAATGTAGATTAAACGTTAAAAAAAAATTGTTGGCCACGATATAAGAACTACTGCATCGTTTTTCAAGAAATTTAATCAATATTTTGATATAAATTGCTAGCTCTACAAGTACGGCATAGCCGCACCTTCCCAAATTTTTATTTAAATGGAATTGGTTTACTGCAACATTTATTAAACAATTACCGGCATTTTTTTTAAATTATATTATTACTATGATATTTAAAAGAAAGATATGAAAAACCAAAACATAATAAATATCTTTTAGTTTCTTCGAAAACAAAAGTTCGCCAAAAAATACAAATATTACCTGGAAAACCTTTAAAAATCAGGGAGAAATTTTGTCTTGAGAAAAATTAAACTCTATGAAACATTTCGTAACTTTTTTATTTATTGTCTCGAGAAGTATGCTTTTGATTTTTGGAGCTATGATAATTTTAAATTGTACAATTTACTTTTTTTATCTTTTTCAATTTTAAATTAACATGATTTCAAATTCTTTCTAGTGCGCTAAATTCATTTCTGAGATGATTATGTTTTTTGTCGCATTCCTTCATTGCTAGGAAAAAGATATCCCAAAAACTAATTTTGATGGATTGGTGTCTATATTATTTCTTACTCTGATTTTAACACTGCAGTAAAAAGCGGTTATTCAGCTATACAAAACTATAGCTGAATACCATTAATTTGTTGATTTTAAAAAATTCGGTCATATTATTGATTCCGACTGTATGTATTTAAGAAAAATCAAATGGTAAAATATTCCTATGAAATAAATATCGTAGTATCGTAGATCGTATTGACAATTCAGCAAATGAAAAAATGTTAAGCTGAATTGGGCAGAATCTAAATTCTGTTTTGATACAAATGCCACTAATTTAAAAAGTAGATAAATAGTACTAATCGTTTTATGAGTACAATTTTACAAAATCCTTTCAGAAGAACTCTTAACTTCGCAAGAAATTCGCAAAATTTGAATGCAGTCACAAGCCGTCGGCAAATTGAAGGTAATCTAGCTAGATGCAGTCCTAAGTGCAAAACTCGGTGGAAAAGGGATTGGTCATGTTCGCAGCAGTTTGCTCTTGCGGTCAAATGGAAGCGAAACACTTCCGGTGCAGGTGGGTCTGCAGTGGAGGGCCCCTAACAACAGGTGTCCCGCAGCTACCGAAATCACTCCAGTGGATTTGGCACGTCATTGCGGCAACATCGTCGCCCCCGGAGACAAGCACCAATCAAATCGGTGCGAGATCTTCCGCATTAGAAAAAAAACTTTTGAAATTTAATTAGCTGACTTTCCTGAAGCCAGAGCCCCACCCTTCCATCGGGGGCTCCTCCGCCGAAAAAGAGGAGAAATCGGGGGCCGCAAGAAAAAGAGTAAGATTTTTTTTTCTTATATATATTTTTTTTAGAGTGACACGAAAAAATCTAATCATTCAGATTATAGCTCTGTCTTGTGCATTCGGTAGGGCGGTTGAACGCCAGTGTGGTCGTAGCCGCCGCCGCTACCACCGTCGTCGTTGTCGTTTCGAGTGTTTTTTCGGACGTACGCGCACACGAAAATCCGGTGTAATTTCATTTTATCTGTCCCTTTGTGGGGCGCCTCTGAATTGCACATGAACTTATCTTTCGCACATTCACATCAAGACCGATACGGCGGTGTAAAAAATTATTAAAGCTTCCAAACGTTTTTCTATTTTTTTCCCCATTTTCTTGGTGCATGCCATGCCACCGATGCGCTCTATACCTCCACTAGAGCCAAAACGTCTTGGTATTTTCCATTTGGTATCGTATTTGTGTAAAATTTTCTTTGGCGGTTATTTTTCAATCCGTCCAGAGCTCCGCATGTGCCCCCTCGCCTGTGTGTATATGGAGGGGGGGAGGGCCCCAATAGTGTGCAATGAATGCGCTTTCTCACCTCTCATCTGTACTGCACTATGGTAGGGAATAATATAATACACTCAAGAAAATGCACTCTGTCACACAGCCAGAGTTTGTATGGGGGATGCACGCATAAAAAATTTCAAAAATGCTTAAGTGCACGCACATTACCCCAACGAATTGAGCGGCGACGACGGACCATCGAAATAGGCGCACTTGGTTGGCTAAGCCCGCCGCTGCATTCTGTGGCGCGCTAAAATGTTACAGGTCACTCCGAAAGAACGAGAACACACTTTTCCTCCCAAATGCGCGGTGCGGACCCTCCTCTCAACAAAAAAAACTTTTCTTCAAAATTAGCTTTTTAATCTCGAGAACTACTTTCGTCACAAGGGCTGCGAGGGGCTGCACTGGCCACCACCCCCAATGGGGCCGCCGTCGTCGTCGTCGCCGCCACCGCCGTCGTCGACCGACAGACCGACGGACGTCGACGTAGGTGCAGTCCGCAGACCATCGCACGTCTTCACGTCTGCACGATAGACCTTTATGGAGTTTCTGAGTATCTCGCCCTTGCGACTGTACGATTCAATTTTTGTGCTGAGGAGCTTTTTTAGCGCTTTTCCTTTAGACTCCGGAGTCTCCCCAGTCGCAAGAGGCGCTCCACAATGCATTTCGTCGTGTCATATCACTATCATGGGGACCGCACGAACCGCCCCCGCACACCGCTCCGCATCGGCCGACATCTGTCTCCTCCTCGAGATTGTTTTGGGGCGAGAATCTGCGGGGCTATAGGCGCGCTTTCTGATTCATGGACTCATGGATTCATGTCCACGACTCCCAGAGCAGCGGTGTTAACCGCGATCCATCGTCCGTCGTCCGTCGTCGACGTCTACGTCTACGTCGACGACGTCAAACTCAAACATGTCGTTGTTGTCGTAGAACATGAAAACTTGGGGACTTGGGGCTTGAACTTGAATAATATCATAATATGCATGTGGCCGACTTACAGTCGCTTACAAGATGCGATTACATCGGAAAGTATAGACGGAAGAATGAACGAAGACGTAAATCCCTTCGTCGATAAAAGCGTTCGAGGGTTTCAATTTAATGGAGCAATTCAATAACATTTAGCTTGGCAGCTTATAACCTGACTCTGAATGTAATTCCTCTGGTCTACAAGACGGGCGAGTGCCTTCGATAACACTTCTTCGATACGCCTTCCTGGCAGAGCGTTTAGAGAAGCCTCTAATTCTAGTTGCTAAGTGCGCTCACGATTCGAGCCAGGTGGGGCACTGCGTTAAACAATATGACGATGACGGTAGCCCTAACACTTGACGCCTTAACTTTAGAATTATTAACATCATACAGGGAAACTTCCAAGATTCATTCAAAAACTTTGGCTTTCCTGTTTACTTCAGAAATGTTCAGGATTTTTATGTTAGGACAATAGAAAGGTACAACGACATTCCGATTGTTAAATGAAAAATACTTATATTAGAAAAACAATACAATTGTTGTACCCTGCTTAAATACTCATCCTCTGAGAAAATTAAAAAGTTTAATTCATATTTATATTAAGAAATTTGTTTTCATTCAAATTTAATTGAGAAAATTCATTCAAAACAGTTGAAAGAAGAATCAAACCAACATAAGTTAAAATACAAAAACCAATTTAGAAATGTTTATAGAATTTTTATAATTATGAATTTTGGTTTTGCGGATCACACGATGTCCTGTGAATCCTAAAAAGTATTCAAAATCTGTTTCAGGACCCCCATAATTATCGTAAAATGCTCACGTTGCACAGAAATGTTCAAATCACAATTAAAATTTGAATAACATCTCATATCAATCGTTTAAGAGTTCTTTATTCTCAAAAGGTCTGTTGTTACAGTGATCAGTCTCCCTAATTAAACACTTGAGGATATCAATTAATTTATTTATTATATTGCATGAGCATGATCACCGAAGAATTTCGATTCTGATTCTCTTAAAATGTATTTAAAGTCGTTAAAATTCTGGTTCATATAGTCTTAAAACGACACATTTAATTCTTAAAACTCCCACTGCACCATATTTTCATATTCTTTATTTTGATCATGTACACTTTTAACTTACTTACAATATCTATGTATTTGTGCTAATGGTAATATTTATTATCCGAAAAAAAGAACTTGCTTATTTTACTAGTATAATATTGTATATATGAATAGTATACATAGGGGATGGTGGTTATAAAAATGCTCTTCATAATTCATGATTTTTCTCTAAAAGGATGATCGGTGTTTTGATATGACCTTTTTCACGGATAGGAAGAAAGAACCTTTTTATTTTTGAATTTATATTTATAAACAAATTAGCCTCTTTGATATTGTAGAGAAAAGTTGTCCAAATCTGTGTAATATCAGTATTCGATTCAGTTCTTATTTTTCGAACATTTTATATTGAAACTGGACTTTTGGAATCTATTCCCTTATAACTCTATTATAAAGATAATACAAGTTTTTGTTCAGCATAGTACAATTGTATACAAAAAACTTGTAGAAATATCACGTTCTGGGTTTATGACATTCAGAAAATGCTTAACATTATTAAAAATACAATTTTAAATTTTAAATTATTCGTAATTCAGCTATAAGTTTTCACATTATTGAAACTAAAATAATAACCAGAATCGAATCCTTTCGGAATTATACATTTTTTTAAATAATATAATGATAATTACAACACTAAATAACTATTTAATTTCTGAAGCGTTGGTATAATATTATCTTATATATTATTTCTACTGTCAACGTGCCTTTTTCTGCACTAATACCTTACAAAACTCAATGAAAAAAAACCAAATGATGCGTTTTTGTTTTCGCTTCTGAGACCACATACTCACTTAGCATTAAAATGCGCTATATGTTTAAAATTTACGTTAATAAAAAAAATAACTCCAGAGGCCAACGACTTTAGTGGGTACGAGTAAAAGTCTGTGTTTGCGAAATTTCGCACAGGTCCAATGGTTAAACTATAAAAGGAATAATTTTTGAAGGCAATTAATTAGATGAATCGAATAGAGTAAAAGACCAACAGTTGGTTTATCTAAATTACATAGTATTCCGTCTTAATTGCACTCCTAAATGTACTAATTTCATCCATTTCTTACCTTTTATGAAAAAGGTTATGAACCAAAACTAAGGTATTTTCTCAAAATAATTCATATCTCTATTTTTGAAATTTTATAACATAGTTTTGATTTTTCTCAACCTTCATATTTGCACTGCAGGCCTATTCCTTGAATTCCTTCTGAAAATGCCTTCTTAAGATAATGATTAGTAAAGAAAGCATTAAGAAGAGGTACACGTACTACACAATTTATAAAAATTTAAAATGCTCTTCCAAGACTTTAAAAAATGGTTAATTTTTAATGGATTCTTATTTTAGCATTGCTCATTACATTTGGGCATTAACTAAAGAATAAAGCAATGTAATAAAGTAAAGTAAATGTAAAGATGTTAAGGTTTTTATTTCTATCCGTAAAACACATTCATACGAATATTACGAGTAAGTTTTTAACGTTTATACCTTCAGATAATTTATGATTTACCCCATTTGTTTCTTCAAGTTTTGCTTAACTTTACTAACTGACTGTTTCTTATTTTACCGAATAAAACAAACATCAAATTGTCGTTAAAATTAAATAAAGTATAATTCGAAAAATGTTCAGTGTTGTATCTAAAACCGAGAAATTAAATCAGAAATTTGATTTAAAAGAAAAACGCTTCGGTGATTACATAACACTTTTTAAGTTTTATTTAAATCATTGTTTTCAGTTTTCATGGTATCATTCTTGGAAATTGTTGCATTGAATCAAGTTTTTGAATAAATTTTTCAGAGCCAATCTCCATATGCAGCGCAATTTATTAAATGAATTGCATTCGGGTTCAATCTTGATAAGTGTGATTTGTGCACGTGATTCGAGAATTGCTCCATTTATAAATTTATATAAAACTTGTCGCTTCATTAAAAATGTCACTTAGATTACCTAATTAATGCATAAATTAAGTATTTTTATAAATTAGTTAGATTTTTACATTAAACCAAGGATTGTGCGTTGTAAGTTGATGCAGAAACATCGATCGAAAAAACAAAAAAAAATTATAATTATAGACCAATTTTAAGTGCATTTTTATCCTTCAAGTAAGATCTTATTAATTTTTTCATCTTTCTATTTAATTACTGGTGGCAAAATCGTCAATAAAATATGAAAAAATGAAAAACTGGTTAAATGTGTTTCGGATAGAATCCTGTAGGTTTTGTAAATAAAGAGTTTAGGAATTAGTGGACTTTCTGAAACCATCATTTTTAATTGAAGTACCTACTTAATAAATTTATTTCATGATTTTTAGATTTTTGTATACAAATTTTTGGGAAATTTAAAGATCGTTACCGAAATCTTCAAAAGATTAGACCCAAAAAACTAGAAACCCTACAGTGAATATGATTTAGGTACTTTTGAATAGGTTGATTTTAATTACTTTTTTTTTTTTTACATCATACATAGACACATTTGTTCGGGAAAAGGTTTAGCAAAAAGTAGTTAAGATACAAAAAACATTCCGCTCATTAATTTCTAAGTACTATTTTAACTTATGAAGAAAATAACAAGTTTAATTTTTTTTTATTTTATACCTGATAAGGTGTGGATTGTGGAACTTATATAAGCTTGTTGCAAGTTGGATTAGTTCAATTCTTGTTTGGTCTGAACAAAAACCGAACATTGTTCGAAATCGCATTTTATAAACTATATATGATATGATTTTTTGACCGTATCACAGTTCTTTAATTTCCTTTGGAACTGGAATTTTTAAACACAGTCTTAAAGAAAAAACACGTTTAAAATTTCATAAAGTACATATAATGTAACTTCCTGAGCTGAATTTGTTTACTTTAAACTTGTTTCAAATTCTCCTGTGAAATTTTAAGAAGGTGTTTTGTAAACTTTTAAGGTATTAATTCTTTGTAACTGAAATTGGAGACACGCTTAGTTGAAACCAATATATATTTTTTTTGTGAGAATTTTAGGTTCACTTTTTATCTTCACTTTATTTTTTCTTACTTAAATTCACATTTTTTTTACACTGAAACTCTTTACAAGCATATCTCCAATTTCAGATATATATATTTTTTAATTTAATCTTGGTGGTATCCAGGGTATGTTTATTTCGCTTGTTAGGTATGTTATATATATTTTGTTTTATTTGTGAAAGAAAAATATGTAACCATTACTCTCTGTGTCGATGAAGAGACGTATTTTTAATCGACGGCAATTATCAATTATTTCGACTTTTCTTAAACCACTCTGGTGACATTGGACTTTAAAATGCACCGGTGAGCCTCTGCCTAGACTCTGATGAAGATGCACTTTCGAGGAGGAAAGGCTTCTTATAATTATTGATAGAATAAGAAGAAGAAGATTAAGAAAGAAAAAAATATATATGGCAGAATGCCCGACGGCATTAAGAAGTCTCAGAGACGACGGCAGAGCCTCCTTTGGTCGCGGGGCTCATGGTCAGGCACAGGCGGCGACGACGACGACGACGACGACGACGGCGGCAACAACATCCACCTCCCCTGGATGACTCGCGGCGATGCACTCGTCGCTTTTATGCCCCACTGTACGATGCAAAAGCTCCCCAGAAATATTGCAATTTTTATGGGGGTGTTAGTGTTATTGTATGAGTGTGAGTGTTCGTTTCACACACTTATACAAAATGCATACTAATAAATATTCGGTGCATCGTGTAAAATGGAGTTGTATTGGTTGCAAGAGTGCAAAATTTTCGCATGACTTTAAAGTTCCATTGAATGAAGTATGATTGTATTTGAATTGTTATATGCGGTTTTTGCTTTTGTGTAAACGTCATTACATTGTATGCATGATATGCACACAATGCACCCTGACAGAAAATGATGTAGAAGACGCAGAGGGATAGAAGCTTTACTTTATTTTTTTTTTACTTATATTTTTTTTGTGATTTTCCTTCGGAGAGGGGAGAACAAACCTTATAAGAAAGGCGGATGCAACAAAAATAACAACGGCAACAACAAAAAGCCCCGAGAAGCACCACGGCCTGGTGCATATATATAGAGAGATAGGGAAGTCTATCGTCGTGGATGTATAGTATACTTTAAATTCTATAGAGCAGAATGTGGAAATTATGTAGAAATATATCGCATGCGCTTCCATCCCTATCGCACATTGGAAAAATATTTTTCGCTCTCAATTGAACGTCGATGTGATATAATTTTCAGTCGCATAAACGCAACGCATCGATATGCAACGGAACGCATTTTCGGACGCGGCCCGAGTCGATCCGAGTAGCGTCCGATCGCGTCCGACAGAACTTTCTTTAGATTTAAAATAAAACAAAAAATATATATAAAACAAAAAAAAAACAAAATTTAAATAAAAAAAATTATATTAATAAATATACATAAAAATAAAAAAATTTAAAAGAAAAAAATAAATTTTTAAAATAAAAAAAAATCAAATCAAAACAACCACCAGTACGCAGCAGCAACAACAAATACCAAACTGTAAATAAATAAATTAATACTTTATATATGACTATAAAGAAGTTAGTTGCAATCCGCACGTCTTAAGCTACTTTTAATCGTCGTCTCGGAACAAAAATATAAAAATATATATAAAAAAATTTTGCCGGCGGTCTCGCCTCTTGTTATCTTATACATTTTGTAAAAAAAAAAATATAAATAAAAACGTGCGGTCTCGTAACTGTCGGCGTTGTTCTTATTTTGTTTTTGTTTGTTTGTTTTGTTTTTAAAACATAATTTATCGTAAGAAGTATTTTAAAAAATATATATATTATATTTATCGAGTTTTAAACGGAATAAAAATAACGATTTTTGATCCCAGGCGAAGCGGGCGGGCGCGCTAAATTTGGTGCTACTTTTTATTATCAAATCGGTTCGACCACGACACACAGCACTCCAGGAAGCGATATAAAATATTTGACGAGTTCAGCGGCGACGAGGGAATTCCGGGTACTTGCACTTCCCATTTTTAAAAAATAATAATAATATAAAAATTTAATAGTTGTTATTGTTCCGTCTTAGTGTATTTAAATTATTTCAACATCAGCGATAGTGTGAATATATATCTTGTGGTTTTTTTTTTTTGTGAAATATTTTGTTGATGCACAAACGACGTCACGGCGGACTATCTCCATTCATTCCGAGATCCAGTGTGAAATAAATTCCTGTTCGTTATTGTTCTCAAAAATGTTCTCAAGTATATGATAAATATAAAAAAAATCTGTTATTCCTGTTCTGAAGTTAGTGACGAGAGGAAGACACGCAGGGACTCCTTGGACGAGGATTGTGAATGGATGAGTCTTTTCTTATTTTGTGCAGGACATTTATAATATTGCTGTTTCTGTTTTGTTTTTTCTCGTTTACTATCTGATATAATTAAAACCTATAATTCTGCCGCTTTTTATTATCAAATATATGCATTTTACCAATCAAACAATTTCGCGCGCCAACTAACTTTAAAGTGTCAGTTTTAAGGAATTATTTACAAAGTGCATTTTAGATGTTCTACGCCATTATGTAGCTAAATTCTAAATATTTTCTGTAGTTTTAATTGTGTTTAAAGTAAATTTTATTACTCTTGCAATACTGTTCGAATAATGTCATTAGACGGTTAAATCAAAAGTCTAACTAAAAACACCATAATGAAATATTTTTAACTCACCGATTCGTAACCCCTTTCCTGATTGGAATTTAGAAGCAAAAATAAACAAGAATTCTTCTTAATATATTTTTTTTTTTTCTGTTATACCTTCCTTGGCTGCAGTGATGATGGTGATGCACACGTCAAGATGCAATTCTTGTTTTCCTTCGGCAGCCTTTTATTTATTATTCCCCCGCCGGTTCCGTCTTTACCCTGGCTGAATGTAAATTCACATGCAGAGTTCGCTTTTCTTAAAAAATTCTGAGCATAGGCCGAAGATAAAAGGGTTAAACCATATCCCTTCAGGGTGCCTTTTTCTGATTTATTTATTTTTATTTTCTCCCTTGCATTCCTTTTCGAACCACGTGGCCTTATTTATCCATTTATGATGTCTTCAAAGATATTGGATATGCTCTCACGGCTTCCTGCTTAAAATTACAAATATTTTATATTTTTAAGATCACATTTTCAATAAAATTAATTTAGACTATTGTTTATGAAGGTGTCTTATGCTTTAAATAACTTAAATACTTTAATAACAAAAATATCCTAAATTTTAGCCACTCTAGACTAAAGATCTGTGATACAGCTCAATTCAGCGCTTACTTTTCTTAAGCTGAATTGAGCAGTCTCCTGCTGAAATTGACTTTTTCAACAGAAGGGATTAAATGTGCTAATCACTTTGATCCACTTTCCTTTAACATTAAATTTGATAATTGACAGCTGGTATATCATAATTAAGGACTAATTAGCGTTAGATGAGTAATTTATTAATTATTAATTTAGAGTGTTCTGTGTCTAGATATAGATATATATTATTATTGAATCGTTTATAATTGACTTCAAAACTTAAATATATTTAAAATAAGTCCTCTTTTTGATTTTGAAAAAAAACCGTAACTCATTACTCTTACAAAAATACCAAAAAGTATGATAGCACAGTTTGATAAAAATTATTGTTTTACTTAACTATTTAGAATCATTAAAAAATAAGGAAAAAAACATTTTCATCCCTCATTAAGTTCGGAAAGTTTAAATAAATTTTTTTTTCCTAATCAGCATTGAAAATGGATTACTTCCGCTTTTTTTGTTACCTTAATAAACACAAGAAAAGCTTTTTTTTATATGTTTTCAACGATTTTACTATACGAAACATAATTGATACGATAAACTATGTAGTTTATGTAATGTAATTAACGAGGCGAGCAATTTTTTTTTAATTTAAATTAAACATGTTTGATTACATATGTATGTACATACATATGTGTACACATATAACATGTATGACATATTCTTAATTTAACAACTCAATACTTTTTGCATAAAAATTGCTATATTGTTATATAAAAACATCATTTTCTGGGATATCGAATATTCTTGCATATTATAATTTAAGTAGATAGTTAACTACAATGGGGATTGATATGCTTGATTTTCTATTTGTATTTGTAATAAGGTTCTTTACTGGTTACTCTCTAGTAAATATTTCAATAGAAATAAATTGAGTTCGATTATATTGAAGGAATATATGACTTCTTTATTTGTAACAATTACAACATTTATTTCAGAAAAATCCATAAAAGTTGTTAATAAAATAACTTTTGTAATTCGTAATTCACAATTTTTCTATCTACAGTAATAAAATCCTTACCTTACCTTAGATATAAACATTTAAATTAAAACCTTTGTATTTCAATAACGAGCAAATATTTTTTTCAAAAGATTACGTAATTTTAGTATACCAAACATGTTATTTTAAAACAAACATTTTATTAATTTTTTCTCAATTCAACATATGAATTACAGCATTGAATGTAAATAAATCAGGCATAATATGTTTTTATATCAAAAAATTTAAAAAAAAATCAACATATAAAATTCAAATTCAATATTCAAATATATTTCTTTTAAAAATAGTAAAATTAATTTGTGCTTTTAGCACTTTATTTATTTATTCCGTTTAAGGGGAAAAACCAATAAATATTTTCTAAATTCATCGAGCTAATTCACGCTCCAATTGAAAATTTGGTGGCCCTAAAAATACAACTTTTGCTACCACTTCATCCAGAAAAGGCGCGTGTAGAACCACTTTCTCCTTGTCCGCAGGGTGGATTTATGCAGTGCAGGCATTTTCGCTATTGTTTAGAGTAATGCGTACACTTTTCTGCGAATTTGCAGCCCCATACAATTCAAAATAATTTGAGCAGAAAATTTCAGTTCAAAATTATTACGCAAAATTGAATATAAATAAAGGGAAAACTTCCTCTCAATCGTGTGGCCTCTGCCAATTCTGCTAAATTAACTATTGAATTATTAATTTCGCAGCATTCTGCGATATTTGCTTTATTTTTTTGTTTTTGTGTTATTGGAATGGTAAAATTTTAGGAGTTTCAATAGTCCTTAAAAGGTCCTTAAGTAGTGCTGGTAGCAGTGAGGTTGCATCTTTATTATTTGAATTCAAGAGCGTTTATAGTGTTTGTGTGGCTTAATATTGCATAGTTCTTTTTTTCAAATTAAACATTTGGTATTGTATGTACTTTCTATGTTTACTTTTTTTCTTGATAAAATTCTTCCACAAGATAGTTATATTGAACTAAATGATAACAACTAAGAATTGAACTTTGAATTGGTAAACTGTTGTCAAAAATATTGTTATAACAGAAATTTTTAAAATTTCGGAGGTCCAATGTCGAAAGTGGGTCGACTTTGATTTTAAATTTAAGAAATATAATATAATTATAGAGATAAAATGAATGATTAGGCAGTTGGATAAATAGTTCGGCAGTGCTGAGTATTCCAGAAGTACGAATTTTTGAAATCAAGTAATTTTCGTATTTGATTGAACACACAAATGCGAGCTAGTCCTCACGGAAAATATTCCAGAAGTACACATACTAAACGACTATTTACTATTAAGATTGTTGTTTCATAAAACTTATAGAACTGCTTAATTAAATATTGCTGGCATACTTGTTCGCTCAATATGAGCATACAATTAGAACTTTCATACTGACCGAAAGATTTTAATAATATTGTAATTTTGATTGTTTGGAAACAAACTTAAGCTATTGTCATTTAAGTTATTTTTAAATCGTCTATTGCTTTCATTATTATAGATTACAAATCAAGTTATTGCAAAATGGCAGAAGAATGTTTATCAATTTATATATTAATAAATATTTTCGTTTTTACAAGATAAATAAGTTTTGTTATTTTACGAATAGGTAATTTTTCAAGCGTCAGATAAATTAATTCGTCAAATAAACTCATCCAAATAATAGGGTGAAAAGTAATTTTTGTTCAGAACCGAGTTGATGGCTTATTTGAAGAATAAAGTTATCAGTTATTAAAAAATTTGCCTTAAATTTTTTATCACATCGCGGTTAATTTTAATCTAGTTTAATGTATGGTCTTCAAATTCTTTGTGATTTTACAACATTTTTAGTACATATTGAATTTAAAACATATGTTTTTAAGGTAAAATATTAATTAATGCTTTATTAACATTTGATCTTTTTGGTATACTTTATATAATTTGTTTGATAGATTACAGGGTATTTCTAAAGTCATTAATAGCAATTACTCGGAATGGGGCTATAGAAGATTTTATTTTTATTAGTATAGTTTAATTTTTAGAAGTTAAAAATGTAATGTGACTTCCTAAAAAGTATTTAATACTAGATTTATCAAGAGTCATTTTTACCTCTCATTTTATTTTAAATTTAATCTCTCTAAAAAAATTCATGTCATATTTTACGTTAATGTCCGAATTAACCTTTATTTATGGTATACTATGAACAATGTCTTATAAATTAAGATATTTTTTAAGGAGAATAAACTTAAAATAAACTGAAGTGGTCAAATTTGGTACCTTTTGGTAGATAATCCTGAGAGTTTCTGAAAATTTCGAATTATTAATTTTAATATGAATTTCATATAGTAAAAGATAGATAGCATCTATGATATATGTAATTTAAAACACGCGGTTCTGATAGAGTTCATGTTTCATACCGAAAGTGTTTTAAAGACAACATTTGAATTGTATATAAAAAAGAAGTTATCCCGAAACTCCTGTTTACGGCCGTTCAAGTCAGTGTAGTCTTTTTCAAAATAATAATATTTTATGCTAAAACATTCAATCCTGTAATTATACTTTTTTATTTAAAAAGAAATTTTTACATAAATACCTAGGTATCGCGTTTTGTATTGCTACATAAAATTTTAAAAAATTTTAGCTTTTTTTTAATGTTGACTTTTTATTAAATTATAAAATTGTTGAAATCAAAATTATATCGCAAACGAATTCTTCAATATTCAACTATAAATTTATACTTTGAGTCATCTTGATCTTAAAATTTTAAATTAAATCGGTCAGAATTTGATCTAATTGTTGCAAGTTCTCAATAAATTAGACGGCAGAAGTTCAAACAGCTGCGATCACGTGTGCCCGATACGAAGGATTTACATCGAGACAAGTTGTTCGTTGTTTTATTGATATTGTCTATTGTCTACAAAGTGGTTGCGTTTGCACTTCGGAGGTATAAATCGCGAAGGTATTTTAAGACAAGGGATTATGTTTAAAATTTCGTAACACACACGACGCTTGTGCGTTTCAATTGTGGGTCTTCGTCGTCGCCCAACGAAAAATATTCTGCTCGTAAGCCAAAAAGCGGCAAAAGGAGTTCTAAATGAAATTATTGGAAATTGTATTTTGTGCAGGATTAAATGTTTCTTTTTTTCACATTTTGTGAAGGTGGACGACGCAAACGTGTGCAGCCAAGTACCAGCCGACGAAGGTTAAACTAAAAACATTAGTTACAAATCTTACGAGAAATGCAAACAAAACGGGGTGGCGCCTGCTGAGAATTAAGCGAACCGCGACGCAATTTATTCGAAACCCCAAAACTAAACGAACTTCCTGGCCGTGTGTCGAATTCGATTGTATGCGTCGACTGGCGGCGGTGTACGGCGCGGTGCGGTGCGGTGCGCGACAAACCGCCATGCCCGAAAGCAATTATTGGCACACTCATAAGTCTATTAGTGTACCTTCTGGAAGTCTATCCAAAGATGAGCCACACCTTAATCACTTTAAAAGGAAAATAATTTAAAAATTGCATTCATAATTCACTGAAAAGCGCGCGTATTGCATTTACATGCATTCGAGGCTGATACCTGGCCAGTTAGCATTATTTATCTCATCATGCAACTAGTTTCGTGTTTTCGTCTGCAGGGGAGACTGATTGGGTGTCGTGCTGTGGAAAATATTTGTTCGACCTGCTCCTCGTAATTAATAACGAATGGACATAGTGACGAAAACAAATGACGCAAACATGAACATGCCTTTAGTCCCAATTTTTAATGGACATACTGCGGCCAAATCAATTTAAAATGACTGATATTTGAAATTTTATTTCCATTTCCACAACCAAAGATCATATGTATATTGAGCAAAACTAGACTCAGTGGCCATTTGATACGATGAATAATTAACTTAATCCAATCGTTTTTAAACTGAATCAGTTGCCAAATTAGTAATTACTGTCCATAGAACGAAACGAATCTACAATAGATATGTAAAGAATCATATAAACATTAAAATTTCAATATTCAAAAGCATTACAATAACCTTTCTCTATACAAACTAAAAATTAAGAAAAAGTTAAAAATGTTTAGTCTTTAAACTCTAATTTTCTGACTCTCTGAATAGCTGTCGACAAAATATAACTAATCAATTGAAACCATTCTTTCTATCTTAAAAAATCCATCCTTAAAGAGGTTAACAGAAACGAAATAACTACCAATTTCTTACATCCATAGTCTTGCCTTCTGAATACAATAGTTGCTATTCGAATGTTATTGCTTAGGTACTATTTTAGATAATTCACCTGAAGGAATTGATTTAATAAATATCGTTATCCTTTTCATTTTGCAAAATATTCAGTTTAACTTAACTTGAAGAATTTATTGATTTTACGTAAAAGCTAGTCAATATAAAGTTTACGTTGGCATAAACAGCAAGAATTAATTATTTGAAGTTCAAATCAAAATATCATAGTGCTTTTTCTAATAAAATTATTTGCAGTAGAACACATTATATGCGTATTTAACATAACATTAAATTATAGCGCTAATTATCATTATAAGTTTCGTATTATACAAGCATGTAAAATAACAAAATATAAAGATTAAGAATTTACTAACTGATGAGATGTAACATCTACCTAAACAATTTCAATTTAAGTCGCTTGTTTTCGTGTAGTTTTCTGATTTCATTGTTTCTCTAATTGTTTTCTAAATAATTATCCGTAAATAGCATGTTTTATTGTTAACTTTGTAAACCCTAAAAAAGGTAATTTTCGATGCATCCATGTTACCTGTGATTATTTGCAACTACAATACTTCTCTTTTGACTATCCTAAAAATAAATATTCTGTCTAAATCTGTCCGATAGTTTTTTAAATATTGTGTATAGTGTACGCTTTACAGAAATCCGCTGCAACTTCAACAATTTTTCGATTTTCTGAAAGTCTGATTTACATGATACTTATGATTTACCCACTTTCTACAGACTACAAGAATAAATTCAATAATTTCAATATATTAACTTTACATTTTTGAAGTAGTATTAATAAAGAAGCGCCAAGATCGTTTTCAGATTGTTATTAAGCGCTAAGTTCTATTTATAAAACCTAAACTTATTAGGATCATCAGGAAATCATGTATCATCAAATAATAAACAGCATTAAGCAATACAGAAATTCTATATGTATACTTGCTGAGTATATTATATTTATAAATATCATTTAAAGTAAATAATTAACTACTGTTTTTATCGCACTGACCAGATTAAATTCCTGCACGTATGGTTTTTGAAAAAAAGCTATTAATTTTAAAACTCATTTTAAATGAAAGCTTGAAATGTAGAAACTATTTCAAAGTAAATAAACCAATCCATAAAACTTGATTCAGAATTTTCTTGAAGCAGATTTTTCACAATTTTGAAACTTTTTATATCTTATGAAATTAATAATATTTTTAAAATGAACTAAAGATTGAAAAAAAAACATCCATAAAAATTGTATATTACTTGTTCTGTTACATAAATGAATATAAAACATATAGATCAGTGATGTAAGCTTTATTTTTAATATTTTATTGTTTTTAGGGTTCCGTGCCTCAGAAGGAAAAAAGGAAGCCTTTTAGGATCGTTGTCCATCTGTCTGTCTGTCAGTCTTTCAAGATCCTTTTTCTCAGGAACGCGTGGAGGCAATCCCTTGGAGCTATGAGAAAATCAAACTTCTAAGTCATCGCAAACAAAAGATACAGCCGTTTATGCCGCATATTTTGACACTCGCAAGGGAATCAAAACCTATAGGGTATTTCCTCTTGACATAGAGTTATGAATTTTGGCAAGAAGTTTTTTCATCCACTTATTAGGATTGTAGAGTGGAGTATGATTGTTTTAATTTTTAAGGTTAGGTCTTAAATATAGCTTAGTTTTTATAGCATTTTAAACTTGATCTTGTGCTTTCCTTACGCTTTATACAAGCGATCAACACTTCTTTTCCGGCCGAGTTAAATTAAAAATCTAAGAACTCTAGAAAATCGAAGGTTACAAATATCTAACAATGGAAACTCTCATACATTTTATATAATATAAAGAATTTTAGACGCAGTTCTGAGGGGTTTGGTTTAAAAAAACATATAGTAACAACTTTTTTAATTGCAGAGTTTATTATAGAGATTGATACAATTTCGCAGTAAAACTTTTTTATATCTAAGAATTGTTTCGCAGTTAGAATTTTTGTAGGTGTGGTATGCGAACATAGAAAAGCGTTGTTGAAATCAACAGAGCGACAAAGAAAGAACTGCACGGGAGCAAAGTTAGAAGAATTTGACGAAAGGTAGTTTTATCTCCCAAAAGATTACCATGGAATTAGTGAGACAAAAAAGCAAAACCGCATCGTTGGCATGGTAGAAACAAATGCGAGATATGCCCTCGAAACGCAACATATCATTTGAGATATTTTTGTAAAAAAAATGAAGAAAAAAAAAACTGCACTTCAAGAGATTCAATGGTTTTCTCAAGGTTTTCCAGTCGGGGGGATATACACAGCGTCCCACGTATGGTGGAAACCTCTTGCAACTTTTCTTCACTTTTTCAACTATTCTAATGAATTTTCTGTGGCTGTACATATTCAATGTGCCTCTAATTTATTATTTACAGCGTGGTGGTTGTGCACCTTCCACCGCGTCGCGCCGCATTCGCCGAACGTGCACGAACATTCGTATGAAAATAATTAGAATGGAAAGTGCAACAACTAAAGGTGTGTATAGGTTAGACATAAACGGCATTTAAAACAATTCTTAGAGTAGCTGCTGACATTACAGATTCCTCGGGGCCCTCCTCGCAACGTCGGTTTTCGAAATATCGCGAAATATGTTAGCAACAAAATAAACTCGTTACTAATAATTAAGACCGCCGATTGTAAGGCCAAACGATCATTCGACAAGAATCTAACAAATCCCCCATCCAGTAACGAAAAGTGAAAAAGGTTCTCAGCCAGCAGCTTGCCTCTTTTTCTGTTTAGTCATTCAAGGTCATCCTCAAGTTTTTCTTGGTTTTTCCCGATCAGGAATTCATTTACTTCGGGTTCTAATGCTTTGTTCGGCGGCGCGCAAATCGAGATTTTATTATGACGCATTTTAAAATTCTCTAAACTTGCATCTAAAAAGCACGGCGTCGGCGCTGTCCACTTTTCGTTTGGTTGCACCGATCTCTTTAATTTATTCACTGAATGGGGAAGTTGCATTATAAGACAATATCAAATTCGAATCGACTCACTTCTCTATGGGAAAATAAAAAATTGCACGTTTTCGCGCATTTGAAAACAAACAACTAAAATGTTCGTAGATTTTTTAAGATTTCTAGTTTCATTGTTGTGATGCAATTAATGTACATGAACTTCGTATTTTTTATATTCCTTAGACTTTATCTTAGTGAATATAAATTTAAAATGTTTTTTTTTTTTTTAGAAGAGTAGCCTATGAAATATTTACTATTTTTTTTTTAAACAAGCTATCTTATTTGATTTACTAATGATTTACTAATTACCTTTTTCCTTCAGGCCCTGCGCTGCCATTCTGAAAACAATCTAGAAGCAGTCAGATTCTTACTGTTGCACTAGTACGATAGAAAGAAATGTCCTCCTGGTCCAAAACTGTTTTGACTAAAGTGTACCTTAAGCCGCCTTACTAAACTCAAATCCAAAAACTGAATCTAGGTGTATTGCGACTTCAAAAACTGCGAGAATGTGCGAGCGCGCAAAATTCTAAAATGCCTTGTTCGGAAACTTTAAACGCGTTTTTCTCAAAACCATCTTTTTGAAATCCGTGCAGGGTAAACAAAAAAAAAAACGAATTGTTTCTTCATATCATGACTTTTAAGTTTTTGTATACATAGTTAATTTTTTAGGTACATCTACAAACTACAATCATAAACTTTACAAAAAATTTTCCTTTTCTGATAATTCTAGGAGATGCTAAAGTACATACCTAAAGAAAGAATTTTCGCAGACACTTCCATATATTTTAAAATAACTACATAGCTTAAATTTTTATTAAATAACACTAAAAAATTAATTTGATCTCTTCAATATGTACATACACAATAAACACTAATAATTGCAAAAATATATTTTGGATAGTGTTTTATTTTTTGTTAATTTAAAAAAAATGCTTACTTCTGTCATTCTACACCAGGTTACGCCCTTAAGGAAATCGATTGATGATTGATGATTAATGATTAGCTAAGTTTTATCCTACAAGATCGACTAAAATATTTTAACGCAATAAAAAGAAAGACAAGCAAAAGTACATACCTGCATCACCAATTAAAAGTTTAGTTATCAGGAAATTTAAAACTATTTCCACGAGAATTTGAAATTGCTGGGCAGGAAATTCCAAATTTTAATACAGGCGGCGCTTAAATACCAGAGAATTATGCAAAGATGAAATATATAAAGTAATACTTTAATTATCAATTCTCCAAATATAATTATCTTAAAGTAGCCGCTGGCCATGACTTTGTTCGTGTGATCACAATACAAGTTATAATTTTATTTAATTGTTTGAATCATAGAATTTTTATTAAAATCATGTTGTAGATATCGATTGGTTTTCGACTGCAAAACCGCAACATTTCATCAAATTCCATTTGAAATGATCACGTGGTGATTTCGTGATAAAAGTAAAGTATGTGATAAAATTTAGCCTCGATATTGATTGAATGAATCTTTTTATTGACTGAATGAGTGTTTTCGTTAAATAAAAACAACTGCTTACAATCTTAGCCACTGCAATCACCATATTTGTCGTTATTTAAAATTTGAAATCGAACAATTTTAGCTCGATACAAAGCCCGCCAAACCATATTGAGATGTGGAAGAAATCAAATACGAAATATAACTTGTGATCATTTATTTCTCTTGAATTATTGCTTTGACAAGTATTTTTGTCTCATTTTTTTTTATTGATGTCTACAAATTAAATGACTGAAATTTAATCCATCCGTTCTTTTCACTCTCAAAAGAGGAAAAGTGTGTTATCCAAAAATTAAATTCAAATTATTTATAATCTTTACTAAAATTTTAATATGAAAGAATGTTAAAGGTTCAAAATTATAATAAATACATTGAAGTAACAAAACTGGAATTAAGGACTTTCAACAAACTTTCTGGTATTATAAAATATTAACTTAAACTTTAAAAGTTAAATTTTAACGCAATTTGTAAATGTGTATTACGCCCCCATGCCCATTATTTCTGAACAACCAGTTAAGTGTCAACATCAACCGACGCATCACTTTAGATTATCCCGTATGAGGGAACAAAAGCCCTTTAGTAAGCCCCCCTTTGAATGGAATTTACTCTGCTTATTATAATGCAATTAACTAAGCAACTTCATCAAATAGTCAATTCCCCAAACTTTAATCCTCTTAGTCGGAGTCCGCGTGGATCCTTCCCGGGTTCGACTTTCCCAACATTGGCATCAACTAGTGTCCCTTTTATGATTTACAAACTTCTGGTGCTATAACACGAAATAGGTCACAATCGCCGGTTAAATTTGCAAATGACCAAAATGTTAACAAGACCTAAAACAAATCGACCAAGATTAGATTCCCTCGTTACAAGTACCGACCTACAGATCTGGCGGAACAGTTGCACTAATCTGGGTCTATATAATGCCTTCTAACTCCTGGGCCACCAGTTTCACGTAGTTCTACGGAGTGTCGACTGCCTATGTGCAACCGTCGTCTATCCCGAAAATTGCATGCATATAGCTGTTGGCAGCTACCATGACACAAACAACCGCAACCCTATACTTCTGGTTCAACCAGAATATCTCGCCGGGAACATGCAAACATTCCGCCTATCTACGTCCCTATCTATTCTATATTCTATGCCCCTATACTCCCTGTTCTATGCTCCACAGCCCCCGTGTGCTCGCCCCTTAAGTTAGTTATGTTGGAAGTTAGATTTGGTGAAAGTTTTGGAAGCTTTATGTATTTACAAAATGTTTGCAGCAGATTGTTCTCTCACTTTCTACCGCCGCAGCCCGTAGACTCGCAGACTGTTCTATGGATCTAACTATATCAGAATTTCTACGTTATAAAGGACGTAATAGTTTGCCACTTGTTGCTATGCCTGCGATAAATTAATATATTCAATTCTCTTCAAAGTGCATATCTGCAAAGTGCAAGCGTGTAAGTACATTGCAATATTGCACATCCTTTTGTCGAGTGGGGTAGCCGCAAAATGTTTGGTGGAAGGTGCCAAAGTCTTTTGGTTAAAATCTGTTATGAAATTTTTATCTTTTGGCAGGGACTTTTTGGGTTTATTTTAAACTTTTAGTTAAATTGGCATTCGGCGTTTTCGGAAAAATGTTCTATCAGCTTGTACAGACACTATCTAGGGTTAGTTCTGTCTAGAACATAATAGCTTTTGTTTTAAACTGTCCCAATTGCGGTTTTAAAATATATTCTTGAAAATAACGATTTCAGACATACAGTAGGCAGCCAGCTTATAACCACTTTGGTACTTTAATATTTCATATAAATTGGGATTTTTTCATTTTTGGAATAGGATTGATATAGGTCGTATGTATATCAATGAAAAGCCCAAAATATCCACTTTAAAATTTCATTGATATTATTTAAAATATTTAAAACTAACAGAACAGCATTTATGGTCATTTTATTACGGTTTCAGCACTTTTCGAAACTTTTTATAGTTATTACAAGTCGAGATGAAAACAATAGGTATTTCCTGGTATTTCCTATTCATTGAGATGTTATTACCAATAATATTATAATAATAAATAGTATATTATGTAAGCTTCAAATTTCGCCTCAAGTCCAAAGCAAAGGAACAAATTTACGCAGGCAGAGATGTTATACACAGGTAATATTTGAAGATAATTTGAGCACAGTTTTTAAATATAAGTTTATAAATAAAACGAAAACAATTTTGAAATTACAGACATTACACTTCAGTTTTATTATTCTAAATTAATATTATAAATGCAAAACTGGGATTCTTATGCTTATGTTTGCATCACTTATAGCCAAAACCTTGCCGAAGAATAAACTATCCAACTAGTGAAAACCTTGTTCGAATCCATGTTTCATATCTTCAGAGTATTCCTGAGAAATTATAGTTTTGTGATCAACTATAAGTGTCTTTTTGATGACCCGATCTGGATCTCAAATATCGCAAAGTCGTGAACTGAAATATTTATTGGATCTAGTTTTTGACGCAAATTGGGTATATGTCAATGCAATTTGTTGCTCGTTTCACAGCATTAAATTAGAGCGTTTAAAATATAGCATAGCATAACTGAAAAGCGAGTTGTATAATCCAACTTCATAATTATTTTAACAATTTTCTATTTTAAATTTATATTAGTTATCAATTTTTCCCGTCTTAAAGGTAATCGTTTAAGGTCTGAAAAAACGTTCTACATACAGACTTCCTACTAAATTTAATAGTTTCAACGGCATGGGTCATTTTGATCCCATATGTGATAATAAATTCCTTACAGAGGTATATTTATTTTATTTTGAGTTTTCTTAACACGCATTAATAGTATATTTAAGTTTTAGGAACTATGTATAAGACTGAGACAGACAAACCATCGGACTTGATTAAATTATAAAGGTTCCATGTGGCTACGGAACCCTTAAAAAAGGAACTGATTTATTTTAAGATAAGTTCGGTTATTTAAAAATAAATGTTCAGTTAATTTCTCTAAACACTAAGAATTGTTTCGAAGTAAATTGCCATATATTTCTTAATACAATGTTTCGATAAAAATAATGTAATATCATGAAAGATAATGCCGAACTATAATGAGTCTTAAGGAAAACTTTAAAAACTTTTCCAATTTTCTGGTTCAATAAGCACTGTGCTGAACACTGTACAAGTCTGGTGGAGTTTTTATGCATGCCTGATATCTTTAGCGAAATTTAAATAATTTTAAATATGTACTTTGAATTTAGAAATCGAATCAGCCATACACAACATCTGAAATTACAAGGAACTTTAGTTATTCACTAAACGTAAACCAACAATTCTTTTTAAGTAAACATCGTCAATATCTATTAATATTAGTTCAGAGTTCTTTAAAGTTCTTAATGCATAAAAAGTTTTGAATTTAAAAATATATTTTTAAAAACAAGCTTTTATCGCTTTCTATTTGTCGAACCCTTTCTTTTGATACCCATATCATGGGAGTGCGAAAAAGAAAACTAGTCCGTCATCTTGGACCATCCGCCATATTGGATTTAGAATGGCGTCACTTAGCTAGCCATGCATTGTCATCCAAACCAAACGTGTATGCAAAATGTCATCTCAATCGGTTGAGGATAACTGCTTTAAAACTCAGTTGCAAGATTTGACCCGAACATACATACATACAAAAACATTGCAAGTTAAATAAAAGCTTGTAAAAAGGAAAGGAAATTTTGTGAAATGTTGACTAATTTTTTTCCAACTTTAACCTCTGATGAGGGGTTAAGAACACTAGCAGTCCCAAAAAAATGTGCATTTATTTTTGATTAATTTTTTAGTAAGTTTGTTATATTTATATGCTACCAACAGAACATGTACTCAATAAACTTGAAAATGCGTATAATATTATATTCTTCATCCCACAAAAAGCAATATCTTATTGTTTTCTTATAAACACTCATTCAAAAAGCTACAACATGTATTTGTTATTATAAAATTGTTGAGACTGCTCAATTTCTTTTCTATTATTATTATTTTTGTTGATTTTATATTACATACATTTTTTATAGTCAGAACAAATAGGGTCAACAGTAAACCAAGTACAATATTTATAATATAATTAAAGTTTATCCAAAATCGATACAACAAAACAACAACAAATTGTTAGTTAAATACATATATTTATAAAAAATATTTATCAAAAGTAAGAATCCTTCGATCAGCATCTAAAGTTTATTGTAAGATACATACATACATATCTCTAAACCCAATAAATAGGGTCAACTTAAAATTTTCATAGAATATTTTCAAAATATTGAGTGACGATTTCTAAACTCTTTACTTCAATACGCAAAATCGAAAATTTAATTTGACATTAAAACTAAGAATTCTTAGAGGGTTTTATCAAAATAATGCTCCTGCCATATACGCCATCGTGCGGATTGAACGCCGATCCTTATACCTACTTGATTAAAATTATAGCGAAGGAAAATTTTGTAACAATATGTAGATATACCTATACTAAATTTAGTAAAAGAATACCGAAAACGGTAATGATCAAAATTCGCATAAAAATTGCTCGAAAGAACCCATTCGAGGCGAACATGCATGTTGTGACCGATCTCAAATTACCAAAATTGCATCAAAAAATTTACTTGATATCAACTCGCCGAAAAAAAAGTAAAAATCCACTTGGCTCAAAATCGGCCGGCGATTATGCGGGTCGGCTGTCTCAATGAATTATGAAACACGTCCAAGCGTTTTCCGCATGAATTGATCGGCAATCGGCGCGGGGCCAGCTGGCGACGCGCGCGAGGAAAGGGACCTAACAAAAACCGGTGTGTTGCGTTGCGTTGCATTATGCACACCCCCGCCCCGCCGGTATAAAACAAAAAAATAAAAATAAAATAAACTAAAAAAAAAACATGGCTTGTTCCTCTGGTCAGGAGCATATTTATTAAGATTTGTTTTGATAGTAGCCCTGACCTGCCTGACGCAGAAATTGCGTCGGGTGGGGGAGGGCCGCAGCATAAAACTAATGCCAAAAAATTCCGCCCATATACGAAATATTTTGCCGTGGCGGCAGCACCTCCGCAGACGCAGCCGTTTCGCGTCGCGGCGGTGGTTGGTGGCGCGGCAGCGGCGACGACGGTATGACATGCATGCGAAAATCGGGCGAAACAAGTTTTGTTTGCGAATAGCGGGAAGCATGGAAACAGCTGAAACACAGAAAATGCCACAGCCCGGCCCGAATGCACTTCACAACATTTCGCAGAGGGGCATGGCGTGCATCGTGTGTAATTCTTGCACTTTTACGTATAGTGCAGCATCACTCATAACCCACACACGCGGACCGCGGGGCCGTGCGTTCGGTTCGTTCGCTGCAGCATAAATTCGCATAAGTGCATATATGTACGATATGCAGCACACGATGCACTATATACCTGTGTGCGTACACTCCTGATAGTGTGTGTGAGTCGGTGCAACTAACGCCATGCAAAAAACTTGCTCCAATGCCATGGTAATTTGCGTCTACGAGCGCTCGTTTAGAGGCCACCGCTTAATGGTGCACGTAGTCGGCTGCAGTTCGTGCATACACAGCGTCGCATTTTGCATAATGCATATGCATATGAGGCGCATATCTCGCATGCATTTTGGTTGCCAGTGACGATGACCAAATTGCTGCGACCGGTAGAATGGGGTGGGGTTGGGGCCCGCAAATGTGCGTGTCTCGCGTGAAAGCTGCGCTCTGCGCGTTGCGTTTTTGTTGTTAAGGCCTGGTCGCGCGAGCCGGCCCCAACAATTTGATGATGCTCCTCTCTAGCGCTCCTCTAAGCCTCGTAGTTTCTACGGGGGCCCCATGTGTAAAACTAGATTCCTCTTGGAAGCATGCACGTTGTTATAATAATTATGTTTTAGCGCAATAATTGCCCCGCGGGTATCAGAAGTTGCCGCCGCCGCGCCAGGAGGAGCCTCCTCCCTTTTGGTATTCTACGGAAAAGAAAAAAGGTTCATCACTTTTCGTATAGAGAGGCCCTCGTGGCGCGCGAAACCAGCGCAAGAGCAATTTTTCTTGACGCAACGCAACAAGATCGCGCGCGCGGGGCGTTCGCTCTGTTGAATATAATTTTTTTAATGCAAATCGGGCGAGAAGAATGGCGTGCGGGTTCCGCGGTAAAAAAGCATAAAAAATAATATAGGCAGCATGAGAAAAATTGATAAATAGAGTAAAGGTAAAGTAAAACATCCAGGGGCCAGCTGCAGCTGAGTGCGCGCAGCAACCCCTCTTCAGAAGGATGATGGGCTTCTTCTTCAGCGCAAATTATGCAAACTGGAAGTCAGTTTTCTTCTCTTCAGGTGTGCGATTCCGCGTAAACGGCTTTTGGTTTTTTAAAAGAAAATGCCCAGCCAACTATGAAAATGAGCTACCTCCTGATATATCCAACTAGATTCGAGAATGTGCGTAATTAGCTAACTAACTTTGCCGCGTATATTCCGCTTTACGTATCTCTCGAATATGCAAAACAGACGAAAGGGTATTAATCAGACGACGGTGGATATAGACGCTAATTTCTCATCAGAGCGAGGCATCTTTGGCCGGTGTCATCACTTCTTATTATTAAGGCGCTTCCTTTATGAGTATCACTGATGGGCCCCAAAGCGTTTGATGGATTTTAATTTGCAATACTCACGGCCAAGGGAAATGGCTGTAATCAATGCTAGTCCAGAGTAGGCCCTCAATTTCGTTATCTCAAAATTGCCATTTTTAAAACCTATAAGTGGTTTTATGTCCCAATACATTTTCATAGGACGCGTTAAACTCGTCCACTTTAAGGGAACGATTATATCAAAAGTTAAGATCGTAGACATCGACAAGGTCTAAAGACTACTGGTTTCGTTAAGACGCATCGTTAATTATAATAATGGGCAAACTCCATTTTTAGTACCAGCTCAGTCTAGCGCGCCACAAAATTAATTTATTAAATGCGATCACTTGCAATTTAATCCAATACTAGTAATCACAAACGAGTACAACATTTCAAAAGCAAGTCGATCAAAAATTAACTTCTTTTAAACCTGGTTAAGTACTACTTTACTCGTCGCCGGTAAAGCATAAGTACATTAATTAATAGGCGTACTGAAATTGCTTTTCATATATCGTAGATTTTAGGAAAATTATAATATTAAGAAAAATTCGACTTATTATAGACTCAAATTGGAATCTTATCGAATCGACAACAACGTAAAAATTTTTCGATATCGATAAAAGTCGACGTCTAGTCGAGCAACCAGAAACGGCCCTCCTGGAAATTTTAGTTAAAATACAGAAAATATCACGAATTTTAAATCGCAAAAATACACTTTTATGCTCCCAAAACAAAATACGAAATTTATTTCCTAGCTACATATAAATTGTCTATTTAAGTAACGGAAAAAGCAATATTATCTACAAATCTATTGATCAATTGCCAAGAATAAAGGCCATTAATGCAATGTTAAAAGTCGTATTTGTATTAAGCATTTGCATTTGGAATAAAGACACCGGAAATGCAGTGTACTCAATCATGTCAATAACCAAGCCAAGCAGTATAAAAATTTTTAACTTTCATATTAACACAAATTGTTGGTCTCTATTCTTTTTAAATGAATAAAAATAAACTTGCCGTATCAAGTATACATTAACCATTAAAAAATTTTATTCAAACTACTACTTTTCGGATAATTTCAACAATTTCTTATATTGATTTTAATCTAACATTATTTCTAGTAAAATTGACCAATATTTTTAAAACAGCTACGTCTTCTATAGTATGTAGTTAGTTTAAATATGAGATAATGAAATCTCGTAAAGTTATTAAGGGGTTAGGCCACTGTAGGATTTTAAAAAAATCGATTTTTTTTTTTATTGCTTTAAATTGTCTCTTAGGACCTCAACTATGATATCCCAAAAGATTATGGCCCGGAAATATCTCCAAATACTTGTTTTTTAAAGTATAGCACAAGGCCACCTATATAACCGCCTTATAACTTGAAACTTTAAGCCCGTTTAACTCAAAACTGCATTTTGTAAGTTGGCCGGAAACATAATTCAGGCAATTTTCAACCGAAATTTTGAATATATCTCGAAAACTGTATTGTCCACAAAAGTACGTGGGATTTTTTTTTATATTGCATAGTTCATTTGTTATTAACAATTATGTGGTGATTTTTTAGAGAAATTTTGCATTTTCCACTTAGAAGGTGCGCCATTTGGCCAAAACTTAATATATCGAAAAAATCCTACGTACTTTTGTGGCTGCTATAGTTTACAATGAGAAAAACAATATTTGCTTATTATAATTCAAAAATTACAGGCGCAGTTTGTCCGGCCGTGAACCCTTACAAAAAAATGTCGTCATCGGAAAAACGTTGCACAGCCGCCATTTTGAAATTAATCGCTTCAAAAAATTTTTTATGTACAGTCACTAATATATATAATAAATACCCTCTATTGGAATCTCGATTTATTTTGTAGTATTTCTGGAAAAAAAAATCCAAAAAAGGGCTATTTTTTCGACTTCTAGAGTGGCCTAACCCCTTAATCAATATTTGTGAACCACATTTTTGTAGTTTTAAAAATGCAGTTTTAGAAGATCCGTTTCATCTTAGCTATTAAATTAATTTCATCGTCATCAGTTATTTTTATATGGTTTATTATACTCTTATAAAATGTTCTTTAGTTTATCTTGTCAAAAGAATAAGTTATAAAAATAAATAAATCACTCATGCAATAAGCTTGATTTCTTTGAAGACTTCCTGTTGTACCAAAATTGTTGTCAACAAGTTTGAATTCAAATTGAAAACATAAAGGCTATCAATGTTTTTATATTATGAATAGTTTTTACTAGTCATATTTATTATACATACATATATATATATACAAAACTTAAGTTTAATTAAAAAATCTACGAATTACTTTATCATGATACTTTTTAAATATCTGCAAATTAAACATAGGGATCAAGAAACTAAACAATCAACAACAGTGAGCCGTTAAATTTACAAGGAATATTTTCTTCGGTGTTGTATTTAATTCATTATATACATACATATGTGCTTTTAATGTTTACTAGAGATTTAATTACTTAAAACATTTTCGGAAAATTAATGCAGACTACATAATTTCAATCTTTTGAACTAAGATATTAGGCTGTGTGCGAAATTTCTTTCGAATATCATTTCGAACATATCAATCATTTCAAATGACAAAAGTTGGGAAATGTCAAGAAAAGTGTGCGAAATCTTTGACGTATCATTTCAGCTGTCAAGGTACCGCACTGTGCTATAGAAATATTTTGTTGAAATAATAAAGCTTTTTTTATAGTAAAAATAACATATAATGGATATGGACATATTGTAAGAAGAGCCATTTTCCTTTTAACCTACAGCAATGATCTCTCGACATCTGATCTGAAATGATCAGAACTGTCACTGTAATGTTCGCTCTAAGGCTCATCATTTCGACGCCATCATGTTTTCGAACTTGAAATTACCGAAATGATCGAAATGATATAATTTCGCTTGATTTCGCACACAGCCTTAGAATCAAAAGGTTAATTCTTGTTTTAACCTACAAACTAATTTTAATGCTATGTACATATATCACGCATTTTGACAGGGAACGTCAAAATTCGTATACTAGTTAATTCTTTACAAAAGAACAATATTCACCAATGTGTATCAACGTTGTTAGATATATTTTATTTAAATTAATTCCCCCAAGTATGCATGCATACATAACTGAAACAATTAGCCGTGCTAAATGAACTAAGGCTGTGTGCGAAATCAAGTGAAATGATATCATTTCGATCATTTCGGTCATTTCAAGTTCGAAAACAAGATGGCGCCGAAATGATGAGCCTCAGAGCGGGCATTTCAATGACTTTCTGATCATTTCAGATCAGATCTTGAAAAGTCACTTTTGTGCCTTAAGTCCTCTTAAGGTAAAAAAGAGATAATATTTCTTTATTCCCATATCTATTACAAGTTCCTTTTACTCTAAAACAAGCTATATTATTTCAACAAAATACTTTTATAATAAAGTTCGGTAGCTTGACAGCTGAAATGATACGTTAAAGATTTCGCACACTTTTCATAACATTTCCCAATTTTTGTCATTTGAAATGATTGAAATGATCGAAATGATATTCGAAAGAGATTTCACACACAGCCTAAATTTGTATACGTATTTTATACAATATCAATTTTAAAATGTAGAAAACTAGCAAGCATCATTCCCAGAAGTGCATCATGGGCATAATAAATCGGTTTTAATGCCGTAAAAAGGTCTTTGTCAGGAATATTGCCGCACATTGAAAATACAACAAAACGATTAACGCTCTTCCGATTAAAAATCCCTAGCAGCATCCAGCATCCAACAACATGAAGCGATTTTTCAATAGAAAACAGCGCATTTAGCAAGAACTACAGAAGAATCCGCTCGTAGTCTCACTTTTGTAAGCCCGAACTGATTATGTATGTACATATGTGCATTAATTTCCAAATTAATGTAAACGCGAAGGTCTGGCACAATTGCTGCGCTTTTGAGCAGGTTCTCTGAAAAAAAAGAAAAAATCCGACTGCAGGGTTCCGAATAAAAATAGGCTTGTTCTGTTTTAAAATGAATGCGGATCAAAAATTTCTAGCTAATTACGATTCTTTCGGAAGTGATGCTGTAGATAATTGTGATGTTGATGTTTCGTTAAGTGTGCGGAAATATTTTAAATGCTTTAAATTTCATTAACAAAGAATTTTATTGCCTGCTAAACGACAAAGGTATGCGTCAGAAAAGAATAATAAAGATAATTTATTATTTAAACTGATTTTTTGGAAACACAAAGCCACAAATTAACCTTAAGTTAATTTAAACCTCAAAAATTGTACACCTTCTGAGTAAACATCTGCTTGTATACTCAACTGAAATATTGAGACAATAGTTCAGGTGGTTTTGCTTAACAAAATATTGACCAAGTGGTCTTGAAAATTTGATAAAAACAGATCTGCACACAATTTACAATTGATGCGCATCTCATAATCTCTTTATTTTTAGTTAACACAAAAGGTCTTAAGGTCTTCGAGGCGGAAATGGTTGCGTTGAATTTTTTAAATTATATTCTTTTTACAATTGATAAAATGAATAAACAAACAAAACTACACATGTATTTAAAAAGTGCTTAATCATATCCCATATTAAATTTATTACATTCAATTACATACGATTGAACTTTAGTTAACTATTTATTTTCGTAAAAAATTATCGTAATCTCAATACTTTTTCATTAAACCACTTTTTTATTATTTCAAATCACGTAGGTAATGGTCAACTAGAATTAAATTCCATCATACACAATATTTTTTACGGTTCTTACTATGTAATTACAATAATTTTATGAAAGCCATTATTAAAATAAGTAACTGGGGTTTCTTTTTAATGGTTTTACATAACCTTCTAGAAATTTATTGTCTTATTTTATTTCTCAATTAGTTGTGCGCAAAACATTTCTGAATTTGCTTTTTAAAGTTCGTATTATTATATGTTTAGATAAACATTCTATCCCTCATAAATTCGTTTAAAATACTAAAATATACTACGGTAAACGTTCTTTATAAGAAATATGTGTGAAAAATTTTAAATTTCTTTTCCTACAAAATTTCGTTTCATAGACGTGCCCAGAATGATAATTTTAGTCATTAAAAAAAAATTATAAATATGTAACAGATTATCATAAGAATTTATAACGATGATTTTTAAGAAATGGTTTTCCGCAAGAAAGCACCAATTTTAAGTTTTATTAACACTATACCTAAGGACCAAAAATTGCAAAAGTTGATACAATATTGAAGAGAATAAAACATCGATATGTTTTTCGTGTGCGTATGTAATTTAAACAAAACTGTTATGGGAAGAGAGTGTATTTCAAATTTTTTGTCCGACAAAATTGGATCTACCAACAAATCTTTGCTCCCTTACTCTCTACAATATAATATCATAATATTTGTCTGATATAAATTCCATAACTTCGAAAATCCCTATTTAAACCCAATTCAAACATATAGTAAAATATTTTTGTTATACTGTAAAGAACATATAAAATTATAACCATAGGTAACGTAGAAGCTGTAGACAAAGTCGTAGGTAAACTCAGATAAACTGGTAGCCTTAGTTTTAGAAGTAAGAATATGTAAACTACATACATTTTACTGGCTTTTGGCTTGTTTTTGACTATTTAAGTTCTTTAAATTACTTTTAATACTGTAAAAACTTCTTCAAGAATCCATAAAATGAACGTAAACATCTTATTCGAGTTATCGAAATGGCAATTTGAAGTAATTAAATTTAGGGATCGAAGTAATTTTAAAATACATACATACATCATATCTCGAGGAATTTTCAATGATCGATAATTTTTTTTATATATATTCGTTTGACCCAAAAAGAAAACTCCTTAGAAACCTTAAACAAAAATTATAGTTTGACCTAATTAAGACAGTAATATAAGAGTTATGGCTAACAGCTGGACGTACCCTAGAATAAGTGTATATAAATTAAAAGTAATTGTGTGAAAACTAATTATGAAAATATATTCGGTTAACGCGTAAGAGGTAATTATAATTCAATATAAGAAGTAATGGAAATGCATGATGGAGGAAAAGGAGGGAAATTGCCAACCGAATAATGAAAAGAAGGGAACTAACGTAAAATTGTGAGAAACCAGCAAAAAATGCAACATTATCGATTAGTGGGCCGCTAAACGCCAAGCGACGACACCCCTTAGCGATACGAAGTGCCCCCACAAATCCATCATTTACCAAGTATTATATGGTTGGGTTAGTTTTACTTGGTGCACCCCGGCGAGCTATATCTTGAGCCCCAAAAAGCCCCAAACCATAACCGCCTATTCTCACTCAATCCAATACCCTAGTCCGACCCGACCATACCCCCAAAAACCCCCCGAAAGCCCCCAAACCCCCAAACACGAGTCTTCGCCTTAACTTCGCCCTTTATACACATAGCGGCGTGGTCGTCGTCGCAGCGCAATGCAACGCGTGCATCAATACCACCGTGCTTAAGGACACGCCGGAGCGGCGGAGTAAAACCCCTTACAGTGTGAAGACAGCAAGAAATGCAATATAAAACTCACCCTAAGACGAAATTGCCCTCATCTACTCGACGGAAAATACATAGGCGAATTGGTCTTTGACCAACACATATACTATACAGACATTCCGTAGAGGTGCTCCTCTACTTTGGGGCCCACTTCGAAGCACTTCTCCTGGCCTTTCTAAAAACAAGAAAACTTTAATATATGTGTGTCACAATTTTTTATTATTATTATTATATATTTTTTTTTTTTTGAAAATTTTTATGTGCGGCATCGGCACAGTCTCTGCCATCATCCATCCATCCATTCATATTCCACCCCCCGTGTGGCCCCGGTCGGCGGAGCGCCTTTTTCTTCTTCTTCTTCTACTTCTTGTTGGAAGAGGAGACGTTGTGCGAATATTCCGTGTTGTCTTTCTAAAGAATTTGTCCGTTCTACCTCACTTCCATTCCTCGTGGGGGGTTTTTGCGCTATAGCATATTTTATGCACTACCTATAGACCCAACCGGCCGCCCGCCCCCCAACTTCATACCAGAACCAGAATCCCGACATCCCAACCTCATTCTGTCGCTGATCCTTCTTGGCTTCGCCATCCAGAGTTATCTTTAGGTTCATAGATTCACGTATACAACGTGCCTTTGCCCCTCTATCCCAGGAACTTTGGTACGCCTGTATGCGTAGATTGGGTTAGTCTTTCTGTCTCCCAATTTTTTTTTTTTTTTATCCTGGTTTTATTTTTTTTCGAGTAAATGCATTTTTCTGGATTTTCTGGAGAATGAAGACTAAAAAAAAAGCGTTAAACAAAATCACATAAAGAGACGCTTTTCTCTGGAGTGAAGGATGATAATTATGTATGCGTCCTTGCCCGATTCCTGAATAATCGACATCCACGAATATTATCCCGCCCTAGAAGAGATGGCGGTGATTAGTTGTTATTGAGGCCGTCCAGGGCGGAAATTTGCATTTAACGTTGCTTAAAAAAAAGGATATAGATATACATATATATAATATATGTATATACCACCCACTCACCATTTATTTTCCCTCCATCCGCCCCAAAATCTCATTCCTCGGCGACCGACCTCTCGCAAGGACCCCATATAGCCGCTTCGGCTAGCTGCGAACATATCCTCACAAAATTTGGGGTAACGGCGGCAAACGACGACGCACATACACTTGTCTATGCACCGAACATGGGTACATTGTTAAATTCACAGGGCATTAACCCTTTAACGCATCATCACTGGGGGGCATATGCCGCATCCCTCCAATGTGCGACGCTGCTGTACCCTGGTTTCCTCTTTTCCAGGCGCCCCGGCAGCGGAACTGCAAGAAGCGGCTGGTGCTGCCCCCGTGACTTTAAGATATCCACCATCCCCCGTAATTGTCCTTTCAATCCCCAAAACCCCCCAACCCCTATACTGCAAATTAAATAAGTGAATTAAAGCTGACTGTCTTGGGATTAGTTAAAGTCACTCTTGGCATATTGTCTAATTTTCCATTAAAGATCTTCCTCACGCCCCCATGTGAATCTAAGATGCGCTTTTACTGCGAACATGGACAAGAACACGCGCCCAGGGCATTATAACTTATAAGAAAACGTGGTAACATAAACAAGTCTTTATAAATGTTAAAGAAAATAACTGCCGGTGCTAATCTTCCTTAAATAACCCAGTTTAAATTTCTGTCCATGTTCGCAGTAATGAATTTCTATGAAAATTAAGTGGCGAATTGGTTGCAACAGAGCAATTTAAATACTCTCTCGAAATTACCAATAAAATACTTAACGTATACAACAAGGAGCAAGTACGATGTCTTCTTGGCGCCAAGCTGAATGTCTTCTCAAAATTTTGTTTTGTTCTTGCTAACATCATAAAAGGTTTTCATTGAGATACAGATAATAGATAGAGATTAAGATTGATTCTTAAATCAGCTGAGTTCAATTTTTAATTTGTGAACATATTCCATGTTTTATTTTAATTATGCTGTATGTTCATATTTTAAAATATTTAATTAATTATTATATAATACTATTTTTAATTTTATTGCAATATTTAAAGATAAAAATCTTCTTTTAAAGACTTTATTTATTGCTTCTATCTCAAGGATAACAATTGATTTTTAAACAATTTTAATATTATCAGGAACCATTTGCGGCATTTCGATTTCGCATAATGCAATCAGTTTGTAAATAAAAACAGTAAATACAATTTCTGAGCCAGTTTACGGAAAATAAAATTTCTACATATCTTTTAACCGACTTTAAAAAGAGAAGAAGGTTATCAATTCGACCCGTATCTGTTTTTTTATTACATTTAATTAATTAAAGGAAACTGGGCGAATTTGGTCCAAAGTTTATTAAACATGAGACATATCTCTTTTAAAAGATCTTATCGTTTCAAGCTCTTTATATACATGTACATATGTGTATTAAATTTGTGTGCACATGCATATACATATATATCTAATTATATTATATTTATTTCTATTTGGTTTTTAATGTTTTTTATTTCATCGTCATTTGGTGTGGTGTCATGCAAGTTATACCGACCAAATCAAAATAACCTTAAATAGCTGAATTGAGTATAGAATTCCTATAGGAATCATCTACATGACATTCAGCTATTATAGGCCGTTTCGATTTTTAAATTATATGGCACCACATCTGGTTTTGTTTAGCTGAATTAAGTAATCAACTGAAAACCCAATGTTAATATTTTATAATAGCTTAACACGTTACCTGCCACGTGTACCGAAAACGGTACATAAATAAAAGCTCTCTTTTTGCAAATGTATTTTTACGTAATCTCCCAGGAAAGCTATCTTGAAAATTCTGGCAGGGAACGTGTTAAAAATGAAAAAGATATCAATAATTTTTGCCTAACTATTTCAAAGGAAAACGCTTAAATAGAATAATGTTTTGGCATGTTGGTAAAAAAAAGTGTTTATGTACTTATCTTTGACTGGTGCTTTAGATAAATTCTCAAATCTTATAGATACTTTGATATGAAAATTCCAGAATGCCAATAATACAATTTATAAATAAACAGGAAATTTTGTTATATTTCAATATAACATCATCAAAAGTATTTTAAATTTACATTTGTTTTCTTTAAAAAACGTTTTCTTATACATATATGTATAAATCTTGTTCGCATTGCCCCTATAAAAGATAATGTTTTATACCACATAATCAATATTACTCAAAGCTTAACAACATTGAATTTACAGTGAAAAAAAAGATTTATGAATTAATTTTTACTATCGCATAAAAAGAATATACATATAACGATGGCGAGTTTACTTTTTCGGTGAATTTATTTCTATATCATGTTCTCATATGACTCATAGTAAAATAAGCGGCTTTAAAACAGAATACAATTTAAATATTTTTCGTAACCCCATGTATTTTTTTTAAATTTCAGGCTTAGAACGGGTTGCTGAGGAGTTGATGGGACGCAGGAAATGGAAGCTCTACCAAGAAGTTCTTGCACGATCCCAATTGAATGTGAACAGTACGAATTCAGCTCAATACGAAGATACAAGTAAGGCAAAATTATTTTTATGATGTTACAAAGGCTTCTGGTCTACAATTCCATAAAATTCAATTGTTTTATTCAGCTGTTTTACTGGCTTAATTCATTCATTACATATAGTAGTAGAATGCCTATTTTAGAGTCCAGGATAATCTCCTATACAACTTTAATGACTAAGTTAGCTAGCTGATTTATTTGGTTTGATGTAATAGTTGAAAGAAAAAATAGCTATTGAAAAACCTCTATGATTACTTTAGTGTTCCTAGTTTCATTAACTTTTTTTTTAATTTTGGAAGATCCAAAAGGAAGTCCAATAGCTGAATACGTTGCTGAATAAAATTTTATCGTAAATAATTTTTTTTTCTTAAGTTTTACTTGAAGCGACTAAAAATCTTCCTTGAACCATTTTTATTGCATATATAATCAATTTATTTTATTATGTCTGCTTATAGACCAGAGCAGCAAAATTGTTCCATTACAACAACAGCCAGAGAAAGAAAATTTGGCACTTCAACAGGAAGCCTCAATCGAAAACCAGTCAAAGGGGAGAGAAACTCCAGCAATAAAAAGCGAGATAAGCGAAAACCTGGAAGACAAAGGCTGTGTAACTCTACTGAAAGGTACACGAATTTTAAGACATGATTTAAATTCTGAGGTTATACAAAAATACGAGTTGTTGAATTTATAGGTTCTTACAAAATTTTATAATAGTCTGGTGAATACGAATGATAGTAATAATATTGATTATACCAAAATTAAAGGAATGAACACGATTCGACTATAGGCTTTTTTTCTAAAATTAGTAGTTTAGGAGTAAAGTAGTTTTAATTAAGAAAATTCGACCTACTTAAAATAATATTAGAGATTCTGCATTCGATTAAGTTTATTATAATTTGCTCCATTTATCCCCAGAATTTGTACCGTGTATATTTAGATCTAATTGTAAGTTTCAAAATGAACTAACTAGATTTAATAATCTTAGAAGAAAAATTGGAAACAGATTCAAGAGGTAATTCCACAAGCATCACGCCGGAGAGCAGCGATCGGCCAGTAACTCCAATCGATTGGAAACCAGACGATAAGTGTTATTATTGCGTTGACGGAAAGCTTCTCACGGTGAACGAAAAAGGCGATTTAGTGGCGGAGTCTGGCCCGGCGTTGTCCGAGGCAGAACTCGCCAACAGAGTAAGAATATCCCAAAGATCATCTATTCTTCAGTGGAAAATTCAAAACCATTTTTTTTATCCTATTTCAGACGTCTATAGATTCCGATAGTGATTCCAGGGATAGCTCTCCTGATCTAGATATCCATAGTCAAAGACCCCTAAATGAAAGCAAAACTGTGACATCACTTTTAAAACATTCACATCCACCGAATATGACCTCCTTGGAGTCAATGACCGCCCATCTGGCGGCGAATGCGTTGTTCCAAGGTATTCAGTCTGGTTTAAATCCATTTTGTCCAAGTGAGTATATTTTTTACTAAAAATAAATGGTTTTTGAAATGACATGGCGTTCGTTTTTTTTATATTTCTCTAAGGTTGGTGGATAGCTCAACAAGTATCGTCAGCTCCAACACCTACCTCAGATACACCAGCTGCCCCCATTAGTCCTTCAATCAAAGATTCGCCTAGTCCCAGTGATACAACAGGTGAACAACCGCTAGATTTAAGTGCAAAACCGTCTCCAAACTCCTCGTCTGCTAGTGGTGATCCAAAACAAGTATTTAGGTAAGTCATTTTATATCTTCTTCAAAATTAAAAAATGGTAGGTAATAAAGGAATAATTTACTCCTATTCTATTAAATTAAATTGCGTCGATTGTTATAGTATTCCCAAATAAATTGGGAAAAACATGTTAGTTAATTCAAATTAAGTAACTAAGTCCTTCGATGTCTAAGAAATTTATAATTTGGAAATGGTCCAAATCATCCGAAAATTTTAATACCTACATATGTAGGTAGAATAAAAGTTATGCATATAACAATTTTTTTATCAATGTATTCGAGCAATAGTAGTAAATTGGACATCGGAAAGAAGTAAGTACGAATAGTCTGAAAATTAACTACATTCAATAAATCCAAAAACATTTATCTTTGGTCTCTACAAGTCATAAGAAACATTTCAAAAACCTCAAGATTTTGTGAAAAAGTTTATAATGAATAACGTGAACTAGCAATATAAAACTGCATTATGCTTCTGGGTATGTTATCTATGCGCATGAATCTTTCAAGTATGCACCAGACAGGCTGCACCAATTATGACCTCGTCCTAAAACATACTTGGTGAAGTTAATTTCTTGTACCTGTTTCAAAACAAAACTTGAAAATCGCATCCAAAAAGCATGTTCCATATAGTACGAACCGAAAATAAAAAAATAAAAAAATTTAAAGAATTTCACATACCCCCAGGATACTCGAAACTAAAATTAAAAGTGAAGTGAGCAGTTTTAGTCTGCTTAGCCCTCAGCCCCAGGGGCGGGAAATATTTTATAATTTAAACAGGCGAAGCGCTAATGGAACTTGTTTTTCGCTACATCAGAGGCTGATCATTGAGACGGATAAAGTCAATAGAGGTTACAAGGACCACTCGAGCGTATTTTGACTCCATGACGCGGTGCACAAAACGCTTTATTTCACAGTCGGTGGCGAAGTCGAAAATTTCGAAAAGGTGCAGATGTATGAAAAGTAATAATTATCTCAAATAACATAAAAAACGAAAATGTAAAAAAAAAAAATATATATATATTCCGTTTTTGGTTGCACTTAAGTTGCTATATGCACATGAAGAATCAAGTGCATTTTCTAAAGGGAACCCCATCCGTCTGGGAGCCTATATGTTGTATCCTGAATCTAAATGTTACGTCGTGAATACGTGCACTTGGGTCGAGATGCTGTCAACCAGCTTACAATCCCAGGGATTCGTGTTCACTCTGTGAAAGGGGTTAAAAGTGGCTTAATCAACATGCACCCCGGCGACGTCTAAGAGCCACGAGGAGTACATGATGTAAACAGATGCTTTTTAACACTTTTTTCATAATTGAAGGATTTTATTCGGTTTGTGTTTTTGTACACCATGCCAAAGTCGCTTTGCATCCTGACATTGTTTCCAAGTGCATTTATATTTTCATATGCCTCGAAAAATAGATTTAGCATGCCACAAGCGCCTAAATGCTCGCCCCTGAAGTTGGCAATTAATTTACCATTGCATTTTGCACGTCGCTCATTTTGCAAAGAGTGTATAATTTTAAAAACTTTTTGGACGACCGAATACCTCAGAAAATTACTTTTAAAACTCGAGAAATCAATTACGGCGCTTCATTAGAACTCAAGGAATTTTTACATTTTCTCAAGGATTTCACATTAACCCCCTTTCTCCAACTGGAAATGAATGCAACAACTTCAACTTTCAGACAACCATAATAATCGACACCGCCCAAAATCAATCTACTGTCGAATTCGCTGCTGAAGCACAAAGTTTAAATCAGTTCACGATTGATTTAAAATTTTTATTTTATAGACTGTCCGACGACATGGACATGTGTTGGAAGCCCACTGGGTGAAAGCAGATGAAAGTATTTTTTTTTTTCCATAAATGGGTCAGTTTTGTATACTTTCAGATTAGTTCTTTGAGCAGACGTAAACAGGGAGAGTAAACACACAAGATAAAAATTGATTGAATTTCTGCAAACAGCCCCAATGCAAACAGGTGATCCGAATCTCTAGATAAAATGTGATATATTCCTTTTGGCACATCTGTAATTGATCCCTCCATATTTTGGTTTGAAACGTTTTAACTTTAACGAAAAATTGTTTTGCACTATTTACAACGTTTGCAACATTCACGAATTCGAAGTGTTGATACTGTTTGACATTATTTACAATAGAATATTGGTTTAAACAATTCAAAATGGCTTTTTCGTCATAATTTGTTCATGAATTTCTATTGTAAATTTGATTAAAGAATCTTAACTAATTTACCAAATCTCTAGGGGTGCAAAGAAATTTTATGATTACCAAAAAATCGGTCATCTGAACTTGGTGACAAGTTATTTGTTATTAACTTGTCTACGTATTCAAAATTAAAAACAAAAACTTTTAGAACACTGTGCTGAAATATCCAAAATATTCACTTAAACAGAATGGTTAGATTAATTGGTTTGGTTTCGGTTTTGGTTTGTAAAGGACATTTTCAATTAATCAAGGTGTGGTTAAACCGAAACTTATGTTCCTGCATAAAGTGCCGGATTAAGGTCAATTGATACTTGAAGTAGGCAAAGACTGCGGTGTTAATTTTTCTTAAGATACGTTTTAAACAAACAATATTTATGAAATTATCTTATAACACATTATTAAAATAATGATAACTAATCCATCATTTATCAAATCAATCCAGATATACCTATGAAGTCTAGACGATTATTAACAATTTTTGAATTAAATTATATTGGAAGTTAAAGAATAGGTAGATGTGTTTTTTTTAATAATCGTTATGATCAATTAAGTTAATTTTTCAATATTTCATCTGTAACAATTATCAATTAATTTAATGCGGCCGGTTTGCTTAATTAATCCGATTTTTATAAAGTTAAAGAAAGGAAATTATTCTTATTCTACTCAATCACGGTAAATATTGTGTTGAATAATATATTCATAGAAATCTATTCAATCAAATTTGAAGGACCACTTCTTAATTAAGTTGTCATGGAATAATTAATCAATAAATTAAAATCATTAAATAGCTTCCGCTGAATAAAATTGTAATGAAAATTAATACTGCAGCAAGTGCACTAGTTATGTGCAACAATTTTTGATATCAAAATTATTATGATTTTAGGTGAATTTTATAAGCCAAACTTGGGCCCTGCTTAATTTTACAGTCTGCTCAATTCAGCTTATGAACAAAAGTGCTGAATTGAGCAGAAATTGGAAAAATTTAATTTGTGCAGGGGATAAAAGATAAAGTAGACCGAATCGTTTCTTGTAATTTCTTTCTATTTAAAATACACTAACATGCATGTATCTAATATAATATTTTCAATTTCGAAGAAATAATTGGTAATGATAATGACATCATAGACACTTCAATAGGGGGTGTGTTGAGTAAGTTACAGGGTGATAATTAAAAACAATTAATTTATAAAAGATTAAAATAAATAACACTTACTTTCAAAGCAAATGAACAACGTTGAATCTAATTTTTATTCAACACAGGGAGGAATTTGAATAATATTGTTAGTGGCTTAAATCGTTTATCTTGAGTAGTATATTTAAAAAATTTAAAAAACTTGTATTTGAGTTATCGCAATGCGAATTTATTTGATAGGAAAGTTTGCGAAAATTAGGCCAAATCTACATATGACCAGGAAAACGAACATTTTAAGCAAATACGTAAGATAACTAAAGTGAAAAAGTAAACAAGAAAATCACAACTGCAGGTGATAAGAGTTGGCGGCGCCGATGACATCTCCTTCACTCGTCGCACCTCCTCCACAGGGTTCATCGGCCTTTTCAGTGCATATAATTTCGCGATAATGACGCCCGAAAAATCGTCGTTTTTTCCCTTTTTTCGGGTGCATGTAATTTCGTAAATCTCGTGTTAAAAATGAAGTGCAGCGAGATAACCCCAAGCAGCCACCAGGCGTGATCAAAAACGCGACGCTTCCCCAAAAGCCCTCTTGTAAATGCGCTCTTTGATGTTTTTGAAGACGTGGAAGGAAAGTGAATTCCTCAATCAGCACGATGTTGAGTTTTTGGTGGAAGATTTTCCACGCGAATTTTTAAGACGACGAACGATGGCGGACGAGATGAGCCCCACATCTGCCAGCCAAATCTAAATTGCGGAAGACTGTTGCTGCACTAATTGTCGGAGGTTATCAGGGGGTCTTTTATCTTCGTGGATAAGCCAAAATAAGATCGAAATAATTGAAAGTTTACTGAACCCATGAGTTACTGTTTTTCCCTTTTGTTTCGAGTTCATCGCATCTTCTTTCGGCGAAATATGTGATAAGACATAGTCATAGAATTTTGCTGAATACGTTTATCACTTCATTTTTAAATTATTTTAACTAAATGTATTATACAAAGCTTCAAATATTCTAAAACTTATCACCACATTAGGTATCTAATTCACTTCAAAAAATTTTCATTAAATTCTAAAGTACAACTTACACTCTAAGTGTCATCACATTTTATTCAGCCACATATTCAGCTATTTAATTTGCACATATCTAGGTGAAAGGAAAAAATATTAAATCTCATTGATTAAAACATCAAAGTTCCTACAAAAACATTAGAATTTCATTTAAAATAAGCAAGTTCTTGATGTTGCCCACAGTACCGCACCTTTTCCACTTTCATTTTTATGAGTTTGCTTTTTATGAAGTTCAGTTCTAAGTGGTTTTGAAGTTAAGTTGCTCTTTTAAAGAGTAATATGGCTCTCATATTTTAATTGTGGTGTTGCTATAAAACAATAAGTTTTATCGACAAACCCAAGAAAAGTTATGATACCTCAAAAAGTTACATTTTCATAAAAGCTCATTTAAAGTTATTCTATAATTTTTTAGAAAGTGTTTACCCCAAAGCATGAAAAGAATTGTAAAGCGAGGGAAAAAAATATTTCAAAAATTTTAGTAACTATGATTTGAAACATATTGCGGTTGTGATTATACCCTAATATTGTTAAGTATAAGTATACATGCAATGAATCTCGTTTGCAAATTCAACCAATGGATGGTTATCTCTTTATAACTACGTAATAATTCACCCTGTGGAATAAGTTTTGGTGTCGCAGCGTTGTCTAAACTGGTGTTAATCAAAAATCTATTTTTTTACTAACCTTGCTGGAAGTACCCAAATATAGGATTTCTAAAGCAAAAGGCGTGTTAAAATCAATTATACTTTTTTGCAGTATTTGTTTAAATTTAATTTTGAACTCTAGGAATGTATACCTGAATAATTGATTACTGTAGGTGATGAAACTAAAGATAACTCTCTTGTTATTACAAATCTCATAACACTTCAATGGCATCTTCAAGTTAATTCTTGTGTTTCTGTTAATTTGCAAGCAAATCTGCTAGAGGAGTTGCACAGATATAAAGTGTCGCGCTCTGCAAATAACCCATTTATCGAATATATGTTTTGATGCGCCCCAAAGAGTCATCCTGCTTTGCATACCATCTCCAACCTGTTGCATATGCTCCTCCAGAGTACCTTTTCCCGGGGACAGAAAGTGGGTTTGGTTCAGAAGAGCAAAGGGGCTTAGTGGGTGGGTATTGCTTCGTCCTTTGGCAACAAAACAGAAATAGGAGTTGCAAAAAAAAAATAAATATATATATACATATATATTTATATATACATATACAGAACTTGGGCTGCCCTTTTCTTCGTGAAAATTGAAGTCACAAACAACTAAAAGGCCGACCCACAAATGGAATATCCATCGCATAGTCACTTATCGCACGTATGTTTGCATCGTTTTCAGATGAGTTCTCGGAACACTCTTGCATATTGGATGCAATAGATCATAGCTTCTTAAGACTGCAAATTATTTTCTATTGCACTAAAAATCGCATTCGGGAAAAAAAATCCCATCAGCTATTAAAACATTGTCGTTGTCATCATTCATTGCAACGCGATGCAACGCAGGCGCCGTTTGTTGCACATGCAACAGGCTGCTATTTTTGTACTTTTTATTTTGAGTTGGTTACCCTTTTCCTTTTGTGTACCCCCCGGCAAACCCCCGGTATCTCGTATACCCCCAAACTTTTGTATTTACTTGCAAGTTTTATGGGCAGTCGTAGGGCGCTGATGGGCGGCCCCTAACCTAACTATTTTTCACTTCGGGGGTGGGTTCGGAGGTCAGGAGAAGAAGGCAGTGAAATGAAATCACTTTAAGATAAATGATAACCTGCCTGAATCAATTTGAATGGACATGAAAGTCCAGACCAATTACCGACTGAGGGATAAGCAAATGGTACCGGAAGGGACCTCGAAATATGAACCTACCCCACGCTCGGTGGGTTAACTCGGGGACTTGAAATAGTTATCGATCGTTTTCTTGTCACTGCAAACGAACAAGAATGGGAGGTTTTGGGGGTTGGAAAGAGCTTGTCGCTCCATAAGGAAGACGCCTTCTGAACCCTTTCGAAAAATATAGCTACGTAGGTACCGTCCATGTGCAATAGTGTGCACATATTTAGAAATAAAAAAAATACAAAAAAATCATATACACCCACTGCTGGCTACCTCGAAATGAGGAGAATACATATTTTTCTGTGGTGGTGGAGTTTGGAGTTTCGAGCGCTCAAAAGTGCGAGCATTCTTCCAGCTCCATCCTCAGAAGCAGCCATAAGAAAGCTCCCCGAATGAGCTGAATACTGGCGACGGTGGGGCACTCTATGGTTTTGTGCTCGTTCCGCCAGGCCTTTTGGGGTTTATAGCACACTTTTTGTCGCAATTGTTATTTTTTTTTTTAAGAGAGCAGACGGACTTTTTTAGACATTAAGGTTTCATGCAACAAAAAATATGTGCTAAAATTATGAAAAATTAGACGAAAAGATTGTGATGATACCCTCCTTCAAGATTAAAAAACACTTTGTCTAACATGATACGAAGACGAAAAACCCTGTCTGTCTGATATGCGACAAAGTATGTATAAGTATATATAGTTTTTGCATATGTTTAATTTATCTGGCTTAAGTCGGATAATTATATACCCTTATTTTATTCGGCATTCTTAAAACTCAAATAAAATTTGACCAAAAAATATTACAAACTTCCAATTGAAAGAGCTTATTATGTCGAAAACATTGTTAAACGACGGCGTTATATTAATCAGATTCTATTAACTTATAAATGTGCTTTTGTTAGAATATGTCTAGACCATCATCTTCATCTCCATTAGAAGGTTTAAAATTATCTCCAGTAAACGTTGAATTAGGCCAAAAGCATCAATCTCTTTCATTAGGTTTTGAATGCCCAATCCTCTTAATCCCGCTTGAATAATCACAAATATTCGACGGTCGGGCCACAGCCTGTTGGCAAATCTTATTTGATACTCTCCCATCCATGTTACATTACCATTACAAAATTAATTAATATAAAATAGATCTTGGCCATGAAAGCGTATGAGCCATGTACATAGTAATCAAGAAATTCTATTACGATTATCCCACTCTTCGTCATACTTTTATCTTAGGTAATCAATTAATTACTTAATTTATTTAGAAATGTAATAAGTTATTTATATTATGGTCGGTATGAGAACATAACAAAAGATGTATTTAAGCTTTAGACTGCGCAATTCAGCAATTGTTCTTTTTAAGCTGAATTGAGCAAGCGAAACTAGAATCAGAAATTAAAGTCAATGGGTAAAACTTTAAATGCTATGGTCTTTTGGGGGTAATTCAGCGCTTCAAACCGCATGTCGAAATTCAAGAGAGAATACTTTTGGCAACATATTAAACTATTTGCAGCACCAATAATATTCAGAATATTATTAAGTCTTGTTGAGGCTAGGTTCGTTCAAAACATACTTTTCAAAAATTAAGATTTTTATTTTAACGAACCTAACCTCAATATTTTTACTATTGTTGGCCCTACAAGTATTTTAACGTGTTGTTAATTAAAGTATCTCAAAAATTTTATTTTGATCAGTTGAAAGCCCAGAAATCAGGACTACCCAGTTTTCTTATACATACATAGTTCTCTGATGTACATATGTATATTGGAAGAATTTTTTTAAATTAGGTATACTATAAATTATATATAATAATGTCAAATAATAGTACGTATTTGAGGAGTTATGGCCCCTAAAATGTAACCATTGAAAAACTATGCTAAATTTCTTATTATGCTAAAAATAGTCAAAGTGATATTCAAAATGATTAAAATAGAAAATCCAATAGACTTATTTTAATGCTATATGTGCGGAAAAATTAATTGAAGTCAAAGGTTACTGAAATGAATTTATGAACATGTTAGCAAATTTATTAAGGAATTTTTTATCCAAAAAGGGTTTTTGTAAGCTCTTTACCATTGGATTGCAGTACATAGTATGTAGTATATAAGTATCAACAACATATAACTATGAAGGTGATTTTTGAAAAGTTTATGGATTTTAATGTCGTTTTTCTTTAAGTGGGAGTAAGTTTCTTAAAGTCTGTTATAGAGTAAATTAAAATTTCTTGCTATCTGAAATCGACTGCATGAATTACATTAAAAAATTGTCTGATTGACGCCGATGATTGCCGAGATGTTTAAAGAGTGTTTATATGAATGTTAATTTGCAATTGTTATTATTTTCATTCCCAGAGCAAAGCCACGAATGTCGGCAGTGACGGGGCGGCGAACTTACACAGAAGAGGAACTGCACAGCGCGTTGCAAGACATAATCAGCGGGAAATTGGGGACACGGCGAGCGGCTGTTCTCTACGGCATCCCAAGGTCAACGCTGCGGAACAAGGTCTATAAGATCGCGATGGAACAGAAGCGGGAGGCTCACACCCTCCATCCGCCAGTCCTCGACGAGCTTGTGGACCCCGACGACGAGGACAAGGAGCTCTCGGGGGACGAGGATAAGGAGGATAAACTTCTGGCCGCCTCGTTGCAGGCTGATGGTCTTGCCAGGCTCACGACATCACAATTAGCCGCCTTTCAAAAAATGACCAAAGGTTGTGAAAGTAATCAAACGGACATCAAACCTTCAACATCACTCGATGCGCAAGCGAAAATTTCACCGTCAACACCTACACCACAAACCCCCCCAATAACCCCAAATCCGTGGTTCGATCCAAATATTCTGCTACAGAGCATTTTGCTAACTGGCGGCCTTACGGCCCTCCCCGGACTGGTCCAGCCGAATGCTGAGGATCCGGTCAGGGAGCTATTCAGCAACCTGATGATCCAGCAGGAGGAGATCAGAAAGAGCTCAGCAGCGACTAGTGATATACTAAATAATGGCAAGCCAAATTTATTAGACCCTAGACTACTAATGCATAATCTGCCGATGCTCCAGCCCCAACAGCAGCAGCAGCAGCAGCAGCAACAGCAACAGCCCCAGCCACAGCGGCTCCAGCACTCCCCGTATCTTTATCAAAATCGCTTACCAAAGTCTGAAACGCCAGAGACTAGTTCATCGATGGACATTGTTGAGGGCAGCGATGATCCTTCAGTTATTTTGAAAATTCCGTCCTATAAGCGGGTAGTTGTGTCCTCATCATCATCAGGTAAAAATGGTGAACATCTTAGTTCGCCAGCGCCATCTACCACTGCACCGCCGATACAATCGCGTAATAGTCCGCAGCAACCAAATAATTTGCCCGGAATATCACCACCATTAATACGGCAAAGTAGTGAATCACAATCACCGCCAATATTTTCATTAAGGGATGTTATTGCAAATAGCATAAATAGAACATTTAATCAACAAGCCGCCGCTGCCGCTGCCGCTGCCTCTGTGAGGGAGTCGACAACGCCAAAACCGAATCAAATACAAGAAAATAGCGAACAACAAAAACGTGCAAGTATATCTGTTATTAAAAATCTTGGTGGTACAGATATATCACGATTTGCTGCAACACCGAATTTATTAAGTAGCAATTCAAATAGTGCATCATCCCAAAGTACTTCGAGCGGGAGTGGTGGCGGGGGTGTTGGCGGTAAGGGTACAAGACCAAAGCGAGGTAAATATAGAAACTACGATCGTGACAGTCTAGTTGAGGCTGTTAAAGCTGTACAACGTGGCGAAATGTCGGTCCATCGAGCTGGAAGTTATTACGGAGTACCTCATTCAACTTTAGAATATAAGGTGAAGGAGCGGCATTTAATGAGGCCAAGGAAACGTGAGCCAAAACCTCAACCCTTAGATGACCGGACAGGGAGTAGTAGCTGTAGTAGTTCAACAACCTCTAAAAACACAAGCATTCCAGGTATTGCGGCTGTTAGTAGTTTAGATAAGATGAAGCCATCTTTAGCTGCACAAAAGCCAGCTTTGAAAAGTAACCCACCATTCCCAAGCACATCACCAAACGGCATGAAGGTACCAATGTTCGATCCGGCTATGGCTGCACAATTGCAGTATTCACATCTATTTTGGCCCCATACGGGTTTTCGAGGTCCTCCAATTGATTTTCCAACAACATCTGGAGGTGGTTCACAGGTTAGTCCGGCTGGACCAACATTTCCGCCCAACGCTGAGGGTTTTATCGCTTCACAAATGTTTCAAAGATTTCACGAAGAAAACAGACTGAGTGGCAGCAATATGAGCAACACGACCAACACGACCACTTCAACGTCTATGGCTAGTAATAAGTTTAGTTCGAATAATTCAAATCCTCCGAATAAAAGTACTCGTGAAATAGCCGAAAGCCTCTACGATAATGGTGGAGCAAATGGATCATTTTTGGATGGTATAATACGGAAAAGTTTAGATCGTAAACCGATCGATATTCCGCATGGTGCCCTAATAGACCAACTTGTTAAAAATACAAGAACGCTAGGTAGTAATAGTGACCAATTAACAAATCAAAAGACCAAAAGGCCTGCCAGCCCAAGTAATTTCCCTGTGATCGACATAAAACGCGAGCGTGCAAGTCCCACCACATCAGTCTCATATGAAATCGAAAACCGCACCTCAGCGGAACTGGACATATCAAAAGAAGCAGCCGAAAGTTTGGCAAAGGTCTGCGATGGGCGTGGCATTAAATTAGAGGATCAAATTCAGTCCCATCCCCAATTACATCACTCCTCCTCCGCATCGTCGCTGCATCGTCACCATCAGTCACAGCACCATCCTGGAGGGGGCGGAGCCTCAAATATCCGGCCCCTTTTTGTCGAAGACCTCAACGGAAGCACCACCAGCCTCCATGAGAAGCTAGGCCAAATCAAGAGCGAGAAGGAGGATGTTTTATAGAGAAAACTGCAATCTAGGCAAATTGTTGTTGGCGGTTGATTAAGCGTTAAGGTTATGTAGGTAAAATGGACTGCAGCGTACTTGAGAGTGTATCTAAGATATAAAAAATTTAAAAAATAAAAACATCTGAGAGTGGTTAGATAAATATATTTAGGGTATATTTTCGTATACGTAGCTGACACACCCGTCGCCGTGTGAAGCCACAGACGTGTTAAGTTCTTTTCCTTACCCAAAAGAAAGAAAAAAACTAGTTAAGGATAAAGTAAAAAAAGAAAAAATGTAAACAAACACACTTTTTTAACAAAAAAAAAAAAAAACCAACACATATACACAAACACAAAATAATTAAATTATTATTAAACAGAAAATAAAATTAGCTCTATACAATTCGTATATACATGTATATGGATAAGTATACACTTCTATATATTTAAAGTGAACGAGAAAAAAAAATGCAAAGTATATGAAACAAATATATATTTTTAGTTCGTTTTTGACAATCGACAAATAGGCTCTTGTACAAAATACAATAAAAAATGAAGAAATAAACATACAAAGTAATAAGCAAATCAGCAAATCAACATCTCATCAGCAAAAGAAAAAACAAACAATAGCTTCTTCGTTCGCCCCACGAGCCGCGGACGAAGATCAGAAAAATAACAAATTCACATCTAATGAGGGATTTATTTATTTTGTTTATTATAATTAAAAAACAAAAGAAATTTAAATATATAATAACAAAATTCTTTCGATCGTCAGTCACACCCAATTTGGCCGATTTTCGTAGCGAACAAGGAACAATTTGTTTTTGTTTTTTTTCCCAGCCACACACAAACAGCAGAAACAGTTTATCAAACAGGTGAAACCACTACTACAACTATCAACTACAGTCGAAGGAAACAAAAAGCAATAGCGAAAAGAAATAATTAAATAATTAAATGAACAATTAAACAATTAAACAAACCTACCATAGCACGGACAAGACACTTTTGGGTAAGTGCGTTTTGATTTTTTGTGTTATCATAAATCGGGTTTTACGAGCAAAGCAATAGAACAAGATCGGTGGAGTCGTCCTCGGTACATTAGCAAACTATTTAATACCAATTTTCCATTTAATTAATTAAATTAAAACAAAAATACAATCCCAATTAAAATTGAACTATAATAGCCCTTTGCATCATCCATCATAAAACAATCATTTTCATTAAAAGTATTACTCTTTTTTAAAATGTCTATTAACATTCAATTCGAAATAAAACATACTTTAATTAACTTCTATCCAACCTTTTCAATTTATTATAAAATACAGGTCTGCAAAATGTTAATTATGAAAAACATTTTTAGTTTTGTATGTATTTTTTTAATTCGAAATTCGAAATTCAAAATTGAAATCGAAAATGTTCTATCACATGACGTTTTTGAGAAAAATAGCCAATAAAATGATAATGAATAATAATATAATAGTTCCGTTTGGATTTTTTTGTGTAAAAAAACCTGGTCAACTAAATTAATAAAATTTTGCTTGTGTGTGTAAATTTTCAATGAAAAAAAATTTGACAAAAATATTTATATTTTTAAAAGGAAAAACGAGAAATAAAAGGTTATGGCCCTTTTAAACTTTCAAGTGAAAGGTTATTACCCGTTTTAACCTCAGCTAAAATATTTAGAGTAACAGGCAGACAGATCTGGTAGGAATCAATTTGAATTTTTGATATCAAACTTGTCAAAGGTTCGTTTACATTTTGGGTCCTAAAAAATTGGATGAACCCATCCACAGCATTAAATTGCCACTTTTTAATATATGCGTCAAATAAAATGAAATTGTATTAAAATAAACAACTGCCCCAACTATTGTAACATCTCGTTGATTCATTTTTAAAAACACAATTCTTCTAACTTTCATAATAATAATAACTATACTGCTTAGAAACGTGATATGATGAAACATTTTTGATTTCAGATTCAGAAATCTATTCCGAATATCATTGACCTTTAAAATCCAGTATAAACATTCCAATAAAATCATCTAAACTTTGTAACTATATAAATATGAATTTAAGTACTTGAAAATAATTAAATGAAATCCATTTTCAATCCATTTTTTGATCGTTCCTAAATATCACTAAGCATTCCATAAGTGTATACTTTTGCGTATGTAACTAGAATAAAATATTCCGGCATACATAATGTATTAAAGTCTGATTAAAAATGGGTTTATAGTTAAAAGATTTATTTGTTTATAATTATCTTAACCAATAACGATCTCGATACTTTTAAATTAAATACTTAAAATTACCAGGAACGTATTATCAAAAATAGTACAAGACTTAAAATTAATTTTAATTCCTCAACTCATTTTGGGTACAAAGTTTGCTATCATCGAGGCGCTCCTCCGACATCAAAATACATAATATATACACTTAAGACAAGAAACCGCACATATTTGTTACCGGAAAACCTCCACAGTTAATTTTCGCATGACTGTGAATAAGTTTGGAGCATAAGTTGTTTATTGTTTCTGGAGTTTCATACAAAATTAATTATAATAGAAAATTGGTGTTCAAGAAAAAAATTAATAAATAAATAAAAAAAAATTGTAAGAAAAAATAAATAAAGAAAAAAATGGATAAAGGGAAACTTCTAATATTCGAAGTGGTACTTATAAGACAGCAGAGAAAGAAAAAAAAAAGATTCGAAATCGTGCAAAATTATCGTAAATTTAATCTAAAAACTTAAAAATGTCGATGTTTAAAAGTAAATGTTAATTCTGTGAATCTAAATTATGTATGGGTAAATTACGGTCTTTGTGAATAAAAAAAAAATTTCCTAATTTTTTAAGGGCATAACATATTCAAAAGAAACTACAAAAGTAAATTTTTGGACTTACTATCAAAACAAACTACATTTGTACTAGTATAACTATATGTGTGTGTCTTCACGTCGCGTATACCTCAAGAACATCATCATAAATAGATAACCTTAGGTGTGTGTATTATAGTGAAACTTTAACTAAAATGCTTGTAATCTGAAAGGCTATTTTTTATACGTTTTCAATGATTTTAAGGGCGTGAGGTCTTGTTATGTTACATGTTACATTAAGATTAATCAAAACATTTTAAATGGGATCATTCCTGCTGATCTAATTTTACTTTCTAACGAACTGTATCACATTCCAAAATATAACAACCACAAAAAAATATTACGTTGAGGTTTATTAGATACTATTATTTCATATATTTTCGATAAATTGTTTGATCATTTTGCAAAGTACGTTCTATCTTACACGATAAGACCTCAGACTTCTAAATGTTTTAATTGTAATAAACGTAATGATAACAGTAAGAAATCAAATCAACAAAATGTGGGGATTTTAGATAAATTTACAAAAAAAAGAAAAAAATGAAAACAAAAAAGTAAATATACATTTCAAGAAAGTAACTACATATATAAATTGATTTGAGCGGTTCCCAAAAAAAAAAACAAAAAAAGAAAACAACTCAAATGTGTAAATTCAAAAATGATAAAATGTTTAGATTAAATTTTTGGAAAATTTTCTATTTTGATTTTCGCCAATATTCTAAAAAGGAGAATGTAATATTGTACACTATCTGTGATTAATAATCCAAAATTTTGATGTATATTTTCTCAAAACGACGGAACGTAGGGGAAATTTACTTCAGTAAAAACACAAAAACACAAAAAATGAAAAAAAAATATATATTAGAGAAAATGTTTAAGGAAGGTAAGGAAAGGATTAAATCCAAAAATACAAACAAAAGTAACTCATCGCCTGTTTGAGACTATTGAGAGGTTTTAATTAACTTATGTAAATTGACTCTTGACTTACATTTCGACTTCAGGAAGTTTCATTTATTTTTAAAGCGAAAATGCCATTTTTATATACATACATTGCGATATACAGTAGAGGTGGACATATTTGAATCTAACTCACAAAAATCTTTCAATCATTCCTGCAGGCGTATATTTTCTACTTGTAAATTTATATACATATATGAGATCGTGAAAATATAAAAAAAAATATTGAGGAGGTATGAGGTGCGGGAGGAGAATATTAAAAAAATATTAAAAAAAAAAAATATGATCAAGCGAAACAATAAGACATTGTTTTCAAATCAAACTGTTTCCTTTTTATTTACATAAAAATGGATTAAAAAACAACAACAAAAATTAAAGTGCAATTAGAATGAATTAACGGTGAAAGATATTCGTTAAAAATTAAAAAGTATAAGATATAGGGAATAAAATCTATTCTATTTACATATTCAAATAGATAAAATAATAAGAAATTTATTACTATTATTAATAAAGTAAAAAAAAAATTTAATAAACTAAATAAAGTCAGAAGGTAAACAAGCGAGAAAAGAAGTGAAACTATAGCAGTTGTATGTTTATAGGAAAATATACTTAAAATAAAGAGATGTAACAGAGCGCTATAAGAGAACAGAGGGAACAAAGAAGTGAAAGAGAGCCCTCACGGTATGTGTTTTATATTCGGAGAGAAAAAAGATTGACTATATATTATAAAAATATATTTAAAAGGAAGGTGACAAAACAAACGCGTGTATATACATATATAGGTCCAGTTGAATTATAGTGCAATTGCTTTTCTCTATACTTTTACATTTCTTCCCACTTTTTACATTTGATGTTTATAATTTTAAATGTTTTTACTCCAATTATATTCTATGTAGTGATATACCTGATTCTTTTCTATGAGCTTAAAATCATGAAAAGAAACTGATATAGAAAAGCATAATCAAAATTTTTTTATTGTTCTGCAAAAAAAAAAAAAATATAACCTAAAAAATAATAAATTGTTTATACCTATTATTATATAAAAAAAAAATATTGGCATAAATATAGGAATATTTTTTACTACCTTTTATTGGTTACATTGTGATTTTATTATTTATTTGCCTTTAGAGACAAAACAATGTTTGATATATTTTTAATGTTGCCTATGGAAAACAAAAAAACAAAAAGACAAGTGAAAACAAAAATATTTTTTAACGTTTCTACACTGAGAGAGACAAATCAAAATGAAAAGAAAAAAACAAAGAAGAAAAATGAAAAACAACTCAAAATAATGGACATTTTTGAAGATAACATGCTAAACCAAACCCAAAACTGGCTTTTTGTCGGTTCTTTTGTCTTATTTGATTCTTTTATAGAGCATACAGAGTTTCATCCTCAACTAAATCTACGGAATTATATAAATTTTCATTCAATTATAACATTTCTAAACTTAAAAAAATTCTTTAATTTAACTTATTCCTTGAATATTGAATTACAATATTCTGATTTTAATTCGATTATGAAAGTGGTTAAGAGTTTAAAATAAATTAAGTGAAAAGCACATATCAGAAGGAAATTTTGCACTGAATTTAAATTTATGAGTGGTTTGGGTGTATATCGACTTTGCGTCAAAAATTTATTAAGTTCAAGGTTTAAAATTTGGATAAGTTAAGTAAATTAAGGATAAGTTCAATGCTTTGGAATTTTCATCTTCATTGTAAATGAAAACATTAAAACTATTATGGGTCTTCACGCTTTGGTGCAAATAGGCCTTGCACCCTTGCATATCGTTGTATAAGGTGCAAAAAAATCGGTTGCCATAGAAACAACTATGAAAATTTAAAATTTTGCACTTAGTGCAACGATGCAATGGGATATACAACAAAGCGTGAATACCCATATTATTATTTTTGGTTTTCTACCCTTTACTGAATAGGGTCAATTAGAAACTTTTCTCCATAAATTCCACAAACACTTTAAATTGGTTTGAATTTGTGTATTTACCCAACGAATATTATCTTTCGACTGTTTTAAAGAGTAAACTCTTAAAAATATTTGATCCAACTCTATTTTCTTCAATTTTTCTTCAAATCCGCTAATTGCAGTAGTACCGAAAATAAAAGTGTCAAATTTCGGTGGATTTCCGTTTCGTCCAAATTTAAGAACAACTGGATTTGTCTCAATTTCGCATTTAATTCGTTTCGAACGAAAATTAGAACACTAAAAATCAGAAATTCGATTGAACCTCGTTCGAAAACTAAAAAAATTTATAAATGAGAAAAAAACGTAAAAGTATTAGATGTTTCTTAATTAAGTCAAAGTCAAACCGTAAATACATAATTCGAAACAAAAATTAAATTACTTAAAACATTCACTGCCAATTACGAGTATACTCGTAGTTGACGATAGCTGAATATTTGGCTGAATATGTTCTCGGCAGCGCCACTTTCATAATCATTGGCAAACATATGAAACTGCTCAAAATATGTTTGTATACCTCAAGTTTTTATTTTCAATGTCCCCAGAGAATGTTCAATCAATCTAAATTAGATTTTGTTATTAAACTCTCGAAAAGCATTTATAAATTGACATTAAAAAACAAAATTTGTGTCCCCTTTGATAATAAAAGAGTAGATAAATTTGGGATCGCCCGGAAACTCTGTATGCAGACTAGATAAAAACGAAAACGAGAAACACCAATGAAGAAGTGAAAACGCATTATATCGAGTGAAAAACGAAGCTGCAGGAAATAAATTACTTTAACGTAAACCAAAACCCCAAACCCCAAACCCCCCCCCCCCCCCCTCCCGCAAAAATTTGTTTTTTATTCCATGTATCTCACAAATTCGCATGAATGGGAGATACACTGAAGCAAAACAAACATTGAATTTAAAGTCTGGAAAGCAAAATACCGAAAAAGAATCAAAATAAAAATGGTAAATTAAAACGAACAATATAAAAAAAACGTTCCAACATAATTGAAAAGGGAAAATATTTTTGTTTATTCTAATTTAAAAAAAATATAGAAATTTGATGAAAATGCACAGCCACGCAAACACATACAATAAACGGGAATAAAGAATAAACATACAAAGGAAATATCAATAGAGCCATACCGGTGTACATACCTACAAATTACCTTTCACAACAAAAATTAAAAATGCATTCAAATAAAAACTGCAACTGCAAACTACAACCCCCCTCAATCAATCTATGCCGACAGTCGATTGTTATATACAGGAACCAATCACATACAACATAAAACATAATAGCCACACTACTACAATAGACTTACCCTTAGCATTTTTGTTACAATTATGTTTTTTCTTATTCTTACTTTATTATATCGTACGTTTGATCTGTTTGTTTTTTTTTCTCTTATTGTTTATTTGTTTGTTCTATACTCTTAGTTCTTACTATTATTAACTTTTTCATCGGCGTGTCCGTTTCGTTTTCAATTGTCGTTACGTTATGCTTTAATTTTTTAATTATTATTTTTATTATTATTTTATTATAATTTTTTTATTTTTATTATTTTTTATATATTTCCGACTACTCTGTACTTGTACACACATTCTTTCTTATTTAAGACACACTTCATTAATGCGACCATCTACATAACAATTAAAAAAAAATACAAAAAAAAAATCAATTACAAAAACACAAGATGAAGATGAAATAAACAAAAGCAAAGAAATAATAAATAAATAAAAAACAACAATAATCTAAAGGAAAAAAAAAACACATGTATACATTACCAACAAAAATAATTTTGCTTCTTATAACTGCAACAGTACAATTTGTCATTAATAAATGATGAATCAGTAATAAAAAAAAAATTATTTAAAAAGGAAAATGAAATACAACAAAAAAACAATTATTTTAAAGATACAAAACAACAAAAAAAAAGTTTAAAATTTAAATACAATAGCCCGTAAGTTTAGCTGTTATTCTTTAAGAATAAAAAAAATAAGTAAAGTAATTATTGTAAGAAACAAGACAACCGTTATAGGGTTCGTTAAAATTCTTATGTTATAACACTTCTGCTTTATATTTCTGTATAGTTCTTTTTATGAATAAAAAAACAAACAAAACAAAAAAAATCCAGCGAAAGTTATTAACCAAAAGACAAAAGATAAAATAATGCAAAAAACAGCAAAAAAAAAATAAATAAAAAACAAATCACACTATGGCAAGGAGAAACCAGCTTAAGGTTAACTTTAGCATCTACTTTGATATATTCCAATGAGAAAAATAAATGATATAAAAAATAATGATAAAAGACAAAAACAATTGAATTTCACAATGTCAGTATAGTAACAATAAGTAACGGTACATCTTAGCTGCCCCTAGATCTATGGCAATATACGTGTAGGTCATTTCTTTATTGTTTTCATTTACTGCATTTGTATTATAAAAAAAAAATTTTAGTTTTAGCTCTTGTTTTATTCGTTAATCATATTAATGAGAAATTGGTGAAAATGTATTTTTATTTTCTTTGGAAATGAATTTTTTTAAATATAATTTATTTTGAATTTTTATTTAACCAAACAACTATTCCTATTTTTCCTATATAGGTATATTTTTTTTCTAACATTTTCGTACATACAACCCCAATAATCTTCCAAACTGAAATTCTAGTCATCAAAATCTGGGCCAGATTTCGGATACTAACGGACATATCTTTCAAAATGTTCAAGTCATTTATGTTGAGTTAAAGCTGTTTTCTAAAAATATAGGTATTATTAGATCTGAACATTATGTATAGAGATATACGATTTTAAAAACATTTTGAAAGTTGGTATTTATCGTATTTCCAGAACGTCTTGACCATTTCAACCAGTTATTTAAAACGTAAAATTGGTGGCTCTGAATAGAAGCATATTTCATCTAAAAAAAATTAATTCTTACTTAAAAAATCTGATAATGACTCTAATTTGAGCCAAAGTGAGGACCACCAAGACCCCTTTTTTTGGCACCATCGGTAGATAAACAATAACGTTTATAACTATTTTATTTAGAATTTTGCAAATATGTACCTTCGAAAACAGAAACTTTACCCTCTAATATTTAACTATTATTAAATTTGAAGAAATCGAACGAATTCGTCTTCCGGTAAGTATTATGAATGCAGATTGATAACGCCTATTAATAATGCCTAATTTTACTTTTTTTTTTTAATTTACTAGCCTCGATGTTTGGTATCTTGACTTACTTTGTAGAAACAACAAACAAACAATAATTTTATGAATTGTCTGTACTAATATGTAGTAAATGGAGTGACTAGCCATTCTTACCCAAACTAAAGCTCGTATAAGAAAATGATCTCCTCTGGTTTAAATCCACCTCAATAGAAAACACTATATTTGTTTTAGCTATATGGAGTAACATTTTCTGAATTTTGACTTAAATTAAACATAAAACCTATCTTTATGATGACCTTTCACCGAATCATTTGAACATGATTCTCCCCAATTTGGATCTATGTAACAGTCATGTTATAGGGTTTTTAATTTTGAGTGGATAATAATTGATTTTATATAAATATTTGTTTATGCTTTGTTAATTTAAAATGTTCCTCTATTCGAAATATCAACTATCGGTTTTAAGTTAAGATGTTATGAACCTTTGTAGTTTATCCTTTTTAATGATTTTTTTTAAACATTTTGCCGACTATTCTATTTGGCAGCAATATGTACCGGATAGAGTTGCTGGAAAATTAAAAAAAAAAGATTATAATAATAATAAAAGAAGAAAACATGTGATATTGGATATGTAATATATCGATAACAAAAAAAAAAAAAGGAAATTGTGTATATTCTTTACTCAATTATTTCAAGTTATGACGTTGTTGATTTGTATTAGCATTTTGTTTAATCGAAGTTTTACGTTCTGAAAGCTTCAATTTTTAAGAATTTCGTTCTAATTTACAATTAATCTAATGCCGTTTTACAGTTTAATATTCTTAAAACTAAAATACAAATAGTAATATAGCCCAAAAACTGTTTAACCATTTTCATGTTGGATTTCAGCTTAATGCGATCACGTGTTTTATACTAGAGGCAAATAAAATGCCACTGTATACAATTCAAAATGATGGATTAAATGTAAGATGGAAAACGACATGAAAAACGGTGACAGTTTCCACATTCACACACTACAATAGCCTATCTGTAAAATAGTAAAATAGCGAAAAGAAAATTAATGTCAAACAGCAGTTTTGGGTGGTGTATGCCAAAGGCGATACAATCACAAAATTAATAAAATATTCCCCGGGGGAATAGGGCAGGTATCACAACAAGGCTGCTGCATTTTCGATATACACATACTCAAAATATTTAACTGTTATACGCGCTGCAAAAAAAAAATATTGATAATACTCTAAATAAATATTCTTTTCCTTTTATTGTCTAACTACATCAAGTATATAATGAAACAGAGGTATAATTACGATTCTTCGAAGCTTCGTTTAGTTTTGGTTCATCAACTTTTATACAGTATTTTTTCTTTAATTTCTAGATATATACTCAAAGTGACACTAATAGCAATAGATCCTTATATAATTATATAATTCAATAACAAATAAAAGAAAACAAAAAAATGAAACATAAAGATTTCGTCTAAAGATACGTTACAGTGAACCAAACAGCAACAATTGCAAATCTCAACAGAACACACAGTAAGGATGAATTTACGGAAAACAAAAATAAAAGGGTTTATCACACTTTTAAAAATACTTGCAATCAGCAGCAACCGCATCAATAGTTTCAATTATACAATATAACAGTCCAGTACATTTTAATTCAATGTATTACAGTTTTGATTGAATTGCCACTAAAGAACATCGAAAAATCCAATTTTTTCAACTCATCTTCATAATCGCGTTTGAAATGTTCGAGCACAAATAAATGAAAAAAAAAACAAAAACATTTTTTATATACATATACTGTATAAGTTCTTTCAAAAGATTATTATTATTTAATTATTTATTTAAATTTAAAATATTATCGTATATCCGCTCTTCAGTGGCATTTCAACATTATATCTTTTTAGTTGAAACGAATTCAGTTGACGTTATGAACGCATTATATAAATTACAAAAACAATAGAACGGTCATATTTAATTTTTAAGTTTAGGAATATTGCACGCTTGACTAACGATATGCTGTGTGATCGAAAATTGTATATTAAATACGAATATAATAAAAAATCAAACAGTCAAATCAAATGTACAATTGAATAACTTCAAGAAATATTTCTTACTATGTACTTCTTTACGAGCTTCATATTTTATTTTATCATTACTAATTTTAAATATTTTTATACAGTGGGTAAAACAGTTGCGTCACGGTATTATTCAGATGATCAGCTATTCTTTTTCCACTAATATCTTTATTGTGAGATTAAAAAAAAGATGTTGACCAATTAAGACCAATTCAAACATATCGATAAATTTTAATTTTTGTTTCATCTAAATTTATAAAAAAAAATACAAATGTTAATAAAATTATCATTAGACAAAATATGATTTTTCTGCTACTAGATCGTATCTTATACTTTTTTCTCAAGATGATCATTACTTTAGAAACCTGAAATTATGTTTATAAATTAAATTTATAAAATATTCCTTATACTTATAAAAATAAAAATTGGTGTCCCATATTTTATCATTACATATTCCCACTTTTATCCTATACCTTGAATACTAAAATAATTTTTGTCCCAAATAAGGAAATATTTCCTGAAGAGATTCGATTGGTACAAAAGCTTATATGTATCAAGAAGAAAAAAATACTTACAGGTAAAAAAGGTAGAATTTTTACTTCGTTAACATTAAATTTAGGGCACGTTATTGCATTCGATAAAAGACTGAATAATATAAACAATAAAAGCCCAATTGAAAAAAAAATTAAGAACGTTACGAGCGAATCGCTTTCGTTTAAATTGTTTGTTATCACGAGAAATGGTTCTAAGTAGCAGCTCTTTTCAGAGAAAATGCAGAATTCAGATTTTTCTTCGTGTTCGGCCTTATTGAAAATTGTTGAATCAATGGAGTAATTTCGTATGCATTCTTTCTAGTAAAAGACGTGATTTCAAAATATACCACCGATTGCGTTCAGAAAAAAGAACAAAATTCTGTATTTAAAATGAGAGAATAAAAAACAAAAATATGGTTATCGATGTACTCAACAAAATGTGTACTTGTTTTTGGTTACTTGGTTTAAGTTTTATTTGTGAACATCCCACTCCAAAAACCTTTTGGAGGTGATCGCTAAACTTACTATGATTTAGAAAAAGAGAATATATCACCATATTACTAAATTTATCATCAAATCTATCGTATTGCACTTAAGGAAAAAAACCATGTACTTTTCGGGACCAAAATTGTGAAGTATAAAGATGATAAAAAAAAACATGTTCATATCCACTTCCTGGAAACTAAAACTATATATAAAGCTGAATAAATAGAATGAGCATAATACATAACTAAAATTACACATCTTAGAAGTGAGCACTATATCTCATCATTACATAATCAAAAAAAAAGTATTGTGTCTGGCTAACGATAAAATCGTAAGGAACTTTTGTTTTACCCTTGACGACTAAAATATAATGTTAAAAAATCTCTTAATGTATTTTTAGTTGTAAAATCGAGAAAATCCAAAATTATATTTCGAAACATATGAAGGAAAAAAAAAATAAAAAATAAAAACACTGAAATGATTTTCATTGTATACATAAATATTTCTATATGGTGACTATATTGCCTTTAAGTGTTTGACATTAAATAGAGGTAAAAATTTAATGGAGTTTTAAAATGAAAATTAATAAAGAAATTGTAAGATATGTGGATTGTTATTGATATTTATAATTTAGAAGAATATGAACAAAATGAACTTATATACGTGTTTAAATATTCAACACAGAATTATAGTCTGTAATTTGCTTTAAGTTAGCTTTTGTTTGTGATGAGGCAGGAAAAGTTCAGTATTTTTAACCTAAATACATATACTTTAAACTAAAATAATATGACTTCCAACATTTTTATTTGGTCAACATTATAAAAGTTCAAAATTGCACTTTCTTATATTTTTAATCTATCAATATAAAATGTCTACTTTCTACGAGTTTCCGGGCCTTCGTAAGATTTCCCTTATTCTTTTATAAGATGTTAAAATTTTATATTATTTTTATTTTGTTTATGCTATGAATTTTACACTTCCCTGACCTGTTTATATAAATTTACGTCAGAAAATCTACCACTTCTTTTTCATAAGAAATTTCTTTTTTAATGCTTCCAACTTTTTTATGATATTTTTATATCCTTCAAACAAAATCATATAGCCTCAAATTAAACAATTCTAGAAGGACTATTGTCCTTACCTTGATCACCTCTATTCAAAAAACAAAACTATTGAATTTTATTTTCGAAAGCTTTAAACTGCCGCCTTACAAAATTGATATTATAACTATTAAACTTTAGAACGATGCTAATTCAGCGTAGTGTCTCCTAACCTAAGCACAAATGTCTTCTTTAAAAATTACTTAGCCTGCACCTAAGAATTGCGTAAGTGTTGGCATCAACTTCACCAACTCTAGTTACTGAACTTTTCCTGCTTTTGAACCTTAATCGCTAAACAAATTGTTTTTTAGTTCTAAGTAAAAAACCAGAAAAGAAATATTAATATAAAAAAAACGCTGTATTTAGGTACTAGAAAAAGAGTGGTGTGTAAAAATTGAAGCGGATGGTGGATTTTCTTTTCAAAATTATTTTAAAAAAAAGGTAAGAAAGTACTCGAACATCTCTGAAATTATTAAAAAAAAATATTGTATACGACTTTATTTTTCGATGCAGAGCTCTTATTTAGAGTAAATAAAAAAAATCGAAGAAAAATAATAAGAGAAAGAGAACTTGAGAACAAAATATTTTTATATACAACTTTTTGAAAAATATAAGTGTAAGTAAAATACTATAAATAATGCAAGATATATTAAACTTAAATATTGATGACCGTTCAAAGTTTTTTATTGAGACAAACAACAACTGTAATCTATATGAGTATTTATTTCATAGTTATTTAATACATAAATATACACAGAAATTGATAAAAAAAAGGCGAACGGCTTTTGTACTTTAGAGACTTTGATAAATTTTTTATTTGGACGACAGAGTCGATGGATTAAAAGAAACTCATCATGATGTAAAATAAGCAAAACACGATGTATAGATAAAACTGAATAAATCGATGCCAAAATGCATTTCTTTCGCGCGTTTAATTTTGTACATTTACTTTTAAAGGACAAATGTTTCGTTAACATTGAAGGGATTGTTATACATGTATTATTGAAATAAAAATAAAAACATCAAATGCTTGAGATAAGTCGTTTTCCCTTGCTTATACTTTAAAAACAAAAATGAAAAATCAAAACAAATACTAATAGTGACTGAAAAGTATCCGGAAAAAATTGTGAGGTAACTTTTCAGAGACAGAGAGTGAAAGAGAAACAGCATTCCATATGCAATGAAAAGAAAAAAAAATAAAACGATTTAACAATTTGTAGCTGAAATTTTAAAAGTACCCACTTCATCAAGATTGTTCGTTTTTTTAGACACGAAACATTTTCACGTCAGAGATTTTTAGCCCGAATAGTAAATTTAAAGCGACGATTAACGTCATAAATAAGAAATGAATCAGCATAATTAAAACTCGGTAAAACAATATTGTAATATATTTATAATGTGAATTTGGAGTAACCAGTATTTATTATACTGTAATGAGATATATTGAAAAGGAAAAAATAAATTATGAAAACAATAAGTTCACTGTCTTTTCCTTAAAAACCAAAAATCCCAAAATTCAGCAAATGAACATACATTTTTAAGACATTTTTAATTTTTAATTATTTCAAGAATTTTTGTTCTTGTCCTTGCCAGGGTGAATAAGACTGAAAAAAGACTGAACAATTTACTGATTTTTTTTACGCTTAAGAGCAGTTGGAAAACGAACGGAAAGTAGACTGAGGTAGAGACGGAAGGAGACTGAAAATGACCTGAAAATTTACAGAAAATGATGCAAATTCGACTGAATAATGTAGACGGAAATCAGGCGAAAATAAGACAGAAATATTTAGACTAAAATAGCACTCAAAATATTTTGAATAAGTCCAATCTTCGAAAATATCTATGTAAGTCCAAGAAATACCGAGTTCTAAAAATATTCCAAGTCTAAAAATAATAAAATTTACGTCTTATTTCCGTCTCGCTTCAGTCTCTTCTTCATACTCATCAAGGGTAACTGATATTTCAGTCTCTATTTAGTCTGTTTTCCGATACAGCCATTCTAATATAAAACTTTCAGTCTGGTTTCAGTTTCACTTCAGAGTGAAAAAATATTCCTCTTCATTTCAGTCTGAATTCCGTCTTCACCTTGTTCATGTAATACGTTTTCAGTCTATATTCAGTCAGCTTTCAGTGCAAACAATAATTTTCGCCTTATTTCAGACTGAATTCCGTCTAAAATTCATTTTTCAGTTTCTTTTCAGTCTTATATTTTAACCCGGGCGTTATTTAAAATTTAAAATCAAACAATTGTAGTTCGAGCTATGAATCACGCAAGGTCGTAGAAACCGTTTCAAGAAAAACTCGATCGAAAAAGTTGAAATGAACGCAAAGTCACCTTTTAAATTTGTGAATAGAAATTGTTATTACATATTATTCAAAATATGATTTTACTCCTTAGCCCTTAAAATGTTTACTATATATTTTTTTAAATTTCAGACTGGCCGTTACATAAAAGATAATCGCTGTCCCTACGTTTTAACACAACTACTAAGCCCCACCAATTAATTATTCATTGAGCAATATGTAGACACACCACGAACCTAAATTACCTGACCTTTTCCTTAAATTATTCCTTTAAGTTAGCCCTATTCAAAAAATTGGTGCAGGTCTATAACAATGTCAATCGAAGGGCTGGCAGATGGCTTCAAATTCGACTGCGCTCGAGTGGCATGAAACGCAAAAGGGATAGCCACCACATTTCGTGTCAGGCACCCATTAACCGTCGAAAGCGTGTAGGGTACACCCAAAAACCTTAAAAACCTTCCGTTGCACACATGCCCAGAGGAAGCCAGAAATTCTAGTTATAGTTGCGAATATCGTAACAGGCGGTGTGCAGCTAAGTGCGCTGGACAGATTGACGTCGAGAGCCCGCTTCTTCGGTATTTCGATCGAAAAAAAACGCTGCTCCGCTGGCCGGGGCCCCATTCCACACAATCCTCCTCACCTGTGGCCCCTGAGCCTCACTGTAGTCAATTAAATTTAAGTTGAGGCAGGTTTTGTGTGTCGGGACAGGAGTTTACTAACCCCAGCAACGACAGACAACTTCGCTCAATTTCGTAGAGTGGCGATGTATGAGCGGGGCTTTTTTTTAAATTCTTTTTTTTTACACCGTGCACTCGTCCAAGTTTCACCTGTCCTTCACTTTTCGCACAATGGCCACACACACGGCACACATGAGGACAGGTAGTACGATGATAAGCGAGCAGCGCCAGGTACTATCATTTTGATACATCTTCGGAAATAGGCGGCTTTTTTTGGTAACTCGACTCAATCACTTGAGTCCAGCTCTACACAAGCTCTCGATGGATTATCTGAGTGGCCTTGTAATGGAACTCGAATTAGCCCCTCAAGCTTAGGTCGTGTTTACCTGAGATATAAACCCGATTAACATAATAACTCCTGCTGGAAATTCGACTCTATAAATATCGACATTAAATAAATTAATCCTTCTAGCTTTTGTCTTTTCAATTCCAAATAACAATTACTATGAACATCCGCCCAAAATACTCATTCACACCGAATTAATTAATGTGATTAACATTACCGTAGAAAATTACTTAACAAGCTTAATTCATATTGAATGTAAATGATTCGAGAGTGGCGACCACCGGCTACGCAGGCAGAGGCGCATGCAAAACGATGCGACTGGTTAACACTTTAATGAAATTTGTTTCCGAATAATCTGCAAATAACGTCCGATAATATCACGGGGCTCCAGTGAATGCCGGAGCCCCATGAAGACATTTAATTGCAGAAATAATTTGACAAAATAGTCATTCATTACATTCATTAAACGTCGTGGAAAATTCATTTTGTAATCTTAATTGTCGACAAACGACCGATAACATTAAAAAGTCAAGGCGTCTGTCTTTATCTTGCAGACGTATTTTTGTTTTTAGTACAGGTAAAACTTTGCAGATTTCTTCTTGAATGAATTTTTAAAGGTGATTTTAATTCACTTCTATATACCTAACACTAGTTAAATAGATTAAGATGATTAAGATAGTACACATTTTTTAAGAATTAATATAATGTTATATTTTTATGGTTTCAAAAACTAAAGGACTTTACCTCCTAAACAAATATTTTGAGCCACAGGAACTATATTAAATTTGTGTAAATTTATAAACCTACTTTTTAAGGTAAAAATTTCAATCGGCCTTATAGAAATCTTAGGTACTCACTCTTAACTTTTTTTGTCCAATTTTGGGTATTTCTTGATAATACATATTCATTAATATCCGACTATAGAATTTATTTTTTCGGTTTTTTGAGCCAATACGTTCATAGATAAAGGATGGTAAACCTGAAGAAATAAATAAATAAAATGGTTTATAAAGAGGTCTTCAATCAGTAATTAAATAAATTAAATAAATAAATTTTAAGCAGTCGAAATCACGAAGCTCCTGTCCCACGGCGGAAATTAGCTTTAATAAATTTTTCATTTACCAACTAAAAATTTATTATTCAATTTTTAGATTTTATATCTATTCCGTTCCTGTTATGTGATATTTGAAATCCTCACGAAAACCAAGCTGATTGCCTATAATTTCATTGACACGCAGCATAAATTTTATTTCATTCGGATTATCATACCGACAACGATACTCAGCAACTTTGAATGTTCATTCAATTATTCATATTAAGAGTGGAGTGACACACAGCGCACTTTTCCTTTTGATGCAATTAGAAGCATCCAAAGAAAAAGAAATTTTTTTTAAGCAATTGTTTATGTTTAAACATAGAAAGGTAGAGAAACTTTTTAAATGGTATCAATTACATACATTACAAATAAAAATAAAGCGAAATTAAATTGGTTAACAATCTGAGAATATTGAAATTGAAAATTTAGTGATTGTTCCCTAACGAATTAATATAAATCTTTGTTATAAAAAACCAATTGTTCTCAAGAATTCTATTTAACTAATAAAAATATATAAACATACATCCAGAATTAATGATCATCCGTTTTGAATAATATTGTTGCTCAGGATTGCAATTATTTATTCCATTTGCAAACTTAATTCAAGTTAATTTTCAAATAAAACAAATATCATAAGCAATCCAAAAACTCATAGGTACCAATTTTGATTAAGTTTTATACAAGATCTCTGTGTTTTACAAAACAATTGATCGTTATAAACAAAATAAAATACAGTTCAGGTGTACGTTTAAACATTACAAGAGAGGACCAAATCTTCTGATTTTTAATTAAACTAAAAGTATAAAAAGTTAATTTTGGAAAAGTATTAATGAAGGTTGTTGTTTATTATACCCAAGAAATAAAATTGATCTCAATCTTCGGCATTGAACCCAGTGAATTGAGTTGTTGAACTCAAGTTAAAAAAATCGTCTCCTTGACCTTCAGTTTTATTTTGGGAAGTACTGTACGCACATTCGATTTATCAAAAAACGTGGCGTCACGTTCATATATTAAATGGATTATGAAGTCACTTCTACTTTTCGTGAATCCATTAAAATTCAGCTGCATCCCCACAAGAAGCGCATGCCACAGCCAAAGCAATCATCTGGACAATTTTGAGAAGAATCCAAAAGCAAGAGCAACGAGTTTATTTTTCCATAAAACAAAGGCGAAGAACGGTGGCGAAAAAATTCGCAAAAAACGGCCGCCTCAACAGAAATTGCAGGCGCTCCCCGGAGCCGCTGGTGCTCCAAAAGCCAACTGTCCATTTCGACCGAAATGTAAACAACGCGCCGTCGTATTTTTGAGTACTGACCATGGACAATAACATTGACCCCGTCAGGGGCCGGTATCAAGTTTTTTGCCCGAAACTTTTCTTCAAAACCAAAAGGAGAATTAGGAGGCGGAGCTGCTGCGCATGTGCAAAAGTTGGGAATTTGTATGGGTTGATTGGACTGCGGCTGCGCGTTCCAGATACCCGACCGCACAAACACAGATGCAGCGATCGCGGTGATACCACCACATCAAAAAGATAATTATTCGCTTACTGCGCTCTCGGGGGAATGCTTCAATTTTTTATTTATTTTTCAATCAATTTTTGAAGTTTACTTTTTCGTAACTGGTTCAATAAGCTTCCGATAAGGCCAACAAAAATGTCTGGCTTCATCGGCGAAGAAATAAAATACAGCGTTAAGTTCAATGAACTGATCAATACCTTAGCCGAAAAGCGGAAATATAGATCGCATTGGAAGTGGCTTCATGATCAGTTCCTCTTTTGGGTCAAGAAACTTAATGAATCCGAACTTTTCGACGAGGATGAAATTGAAACCATATTGCTTTTGTTAGTGCCGTTCTTGTATCAAATTTTTGAACAGTACGTTACAGATTGCAAAAATACGTTTATTTGTTTAATTGAAAAAGACATTCGATCGCGATACGAACCCATTTTGGATTGGCAGTGGAAATACCTTTTAAATGAAGAGATAAAAAAGGTATTTTGTTTTAACAATAACAAATTTACGCCTCAGCTTGAAGCTGGAAACACGTTTTTCTTAAAATAAGTAAGAACTATAAGTACCTAATGCTATTACTTTTCTTTTAATTATAAGATATTTCTTTAACCTGAATTTTAATAAGCCTTTTATATCCCATTATATTGCGAGCATTTCTCACATTAATTGGTAAACTATTATAAATAATCAACTGCAGAATAAACCGAATCATACTTTAAACGGTTAGTGATTGGTAAGATTATAATTTTCCATCAAGTCATACCTCAAGATTTAGTATGCCTGAACTTTTATTTAGTAACGCAGAAAAAGTATCCCGAGGAAGATTAACCCACTGCATTATGAATTTAGCGACGATTGTGTGTGCCACTTTCGATGACAGCTTTTCTCTCGTGACCAGAAGTAGTTTCAGCACATGCCAAAATCTGCGCAAACCCATAGACATCAATAGCACTACATCTAATATTTAATAAAGAATTTGATAATTATATTTTAGAATAAAGAATAGATTTCTTTAAAGAATGATACGAGGTTATCACTTTTGGCCAGAACAAGATATCACGTGTCTGATACGTGGTTCTTATTTTAAGTACAAAAAGGGGATCACGACACCCTCACGTTGTTTTAAGGCAAAGGATTAAACACCGCTTTCAGGACTCTATTTAACAAAAGCAGAAAAACTTTAAATGTTTGTTTCTGCCTTAATTTATTTCCATTAACAATTTTCCTCGATCTTTAAAATTTGTTATATATGTACAATAAAATATTTTTTATACGTATATATAAATATGTATGTTGTAGGTTATAACAGAAATCGACTTCAGTGAAAGACAGGATTCGAAATGCTCAAATCTAAAAATAGGACCACTTGATGTGGAACCTACAGAGGAATACCAAACTTTTCTTACAAAAATCCATTATTTATTGGATCTACTTATACCAAAGTAAGATCGTCAAAATAAAATAAAATTATTATTTAATACATTTTTCAGCAATTTTCAATATGCCATTTATAAATCTGCTTTTGGACCGAGTAAGAAATTCAAAATTAAAGAGTATGCTTTTGAATATCCTCTTTATTTCCCAACACACTATCATAAAAGTGAAATTGAATCGAGAAAGACTATTGCAGCAAAAGCACGAATTACAAGAACTTTAAAAAAGGAAGATGACTTGAACGTGCAAGTTGGTGAAGTAGAATATATAGTCAAACATGTTGAAAAAGCTGCTATCTATAAACTTGTAATGCCACTGAACATGGCGAATGAAGTTGAGGATAACACTATTTGGGAAGAAATTGAAGATGAAGTAAATACCGCAAAGTTAAACAAAACCAGCAAAACTTCATCAAAATATCATTCAAAGGAATAAAATTATGTAAACTCTTTGCAGAATTACTATTATTGTTTTGCTTATTATTTATTAAAGTTATAACAATAAAAAAAATATTTTCTAGAAGTTTTGGTTTTTGGTTTTGCACTTAAATGGTAAATCTGCCCCGCTAAATCATTTTTCCATTTTTAATATGTGGTACTAGAGACAAAATTTCCCGAACCAGATGATTTTACGTCAATCTTTCACTAGTTAAATTTTTTTCCACTAGCTTATGAAACGCAATTACATTTCTAGAAAAATTTTCGTAGTCCAAAAAATTGTAAATATCTTTTACTTTAAACATGGAATGGAAATTGGAAGTGGATAAAATTATAAAAACTCTATCTTTATATTTTTTATTAGTAATTTTCGCACCGCATCAAAAAAAGATTCTTTAAATATAAATTTATTTAACTAAAAAAAACCGTACACCATGGCCCACACAAAGCTTCCGATATCGGAAAATCGAATAGTGTAAAACTGTCTTTGATATCTTCCAAGGAATTCAATCCCAGCTGTCCATGCGCGTTCCATCCACAACAAAACAACTTTCCACAAGAGTTTTGAACAAATGTATGACGCGCTCCACAAATTACCTTTAATGTACTGCACGATGTTTGGTTGTCTTCGTTATTGCAACAGGGCCATGGTTCAAGGAGTTGTGGAAGAGGATAAACAGTCGGGTTTTTCTGTTTCCACGTACTATCGTCTTTTAGAGTATGCAATTTGTAAACCCGAAGCCCTAGTTGTCCGTTTACATTAGAACCCCAAGTATATAAATCACCAAAAGCTGAAATTGCTGCACTGTGCCAACCGCCTGCTGAAATACTAAGTATCTGTAAAAGCAAGTGTAAAACGTTAAATACTTGAGCAATTTCAAACCAAAGTATTTGTCGCAAGTATGTTGAAAGGATTGAGATCGTATTTTAAAAATTGACGCCCGCTGATTCTAAAATCTACGCTAAATGAGGATATTGGAAAACCTCCTTAATCACTATACTCCTTAAAGATTGGCACAATTTTATTCCTGCAAACCCCTCAATGTAAGAACTAAATACTTATATTGATCGAAAACAGTTAAATTGTAGTTTTCGTATCATGTGACGATTATATTTTTGAAAAATTAGCGTGAATCAAACTCGCACTTGATCCCCTTTTAATTCCAACGTTTCTTTAGAATCTAGAAAGCTTTTTAGAAATTATCCTATCCACCTGTAAAATTTTCCGAATATAATTCAATAACATCAATCGCATGTTTAAACATTCATTTATAAATTTTATAGCTAAATTAGAAGGCGGTCCTATTCGTATTAATCCAATGACTACCAGCAACCAAAAATAAAGTTACTGGGTCTTTAAAAACATCAGTTACCTTAATTCCCGCCAAAGCTTCGACTAACGTGGGTGCTTCTTTAATTCCCAAATCTGCGAGTCCCAGCTGGCCCCTCCTGGAAAAAGAGTTAGTGGGCAATGAGAACATGGGTTTTAAGGATTCTTACAGTCCGTTGCCCCACGCGTAGACGTCTCCATTTGAATTGAGGACCATGGCGTGTCCGAATCCACAAACCAGGGACTTGACCTTTTCATGTTTGGGGAACTCGTGCACCTTATTCGGGAGGTTGTAAACGGCGTTGTTGCGGCTGATGGCGACACAAATTGAGTTCCCGCAGGCGACGTGCTCTATCCGATCGATGGGCTCCTCCTTGAGCTCCCCGAAAATGGTCCTCTTCCTCTGAACCTCTCCGTGGAATAAATTTAACTTTTCTAACTTCTTAGTTCGGATGTTGAGCTTATAAATGTCTCCATTTTCGAGGAGGACCAGGCAGTAGTTGTCATTGCTCGAAATATTTTTCACTGGATGTTCTGTTTCTATTTTTAACGGTGCGGTTGGTTCATCTCCCTGAAATCCCTGAATTGCTACTTGATTTCCCGAGGCGTAAACGTTAAACGCCCACGAAAATGAATACAACAGATTTCCCTCCAATCCGCCAGCTGTAAATTCTGAAAAAGAAAGTAACCGTCAACGTAAAAGGGTAAAGAAAATCGTTTCTCGCCCACCTGTTGGCCGCAGGACCTTTCTAGCATGCGCTGACCCGAATTGTCGGAATCCGTTGAACCCGCTGAAGTACGCACTCTTCATATTTAATTAGTTTTGGTTCCTTGCAGCACGAAGAGGTGGTTTTCTTCGAAAGGCAGGAGCATTTGTTTGAGGTTTTCCGCACCACAGTTTCTGGAAGTGGAGACAGCTTTTTCGGCAGGCCGGATTATGGTGAGTTTTTGCAGCATTTAAGGCGCACAAAGTTTACTAGGAACTAGGATAAATCGTTATTTTCGTCTGGAACAGCAAAGAAATTACGGAAAAACCCCCAACTGTTAGTCACCGGTTCCCATAACAACGCGAAGCCCCAACGATAAAACCGCCGCTTTTGAGGAACTGCTTTCCGATTCCGCTGTCAAGTGTCAACTGATTTCTGACATTTTGGCGCTTCCGTTTTACATTGGTTTGCGTCTACAATAAATTGAGGCTGTTGGCTTTGAAACTTATCGAAGGAAGTGCGAAAAATTGATGCGAGTTAAAAACTTCCATTTCCGGTTTTTATTTTAAAACTTATTTTCCCTCCCATTTTGCAAAACGAACATGTTTTGAGCCACCTAAATAAACAAATGCAAGAAAATCTAAAATACAATCCGCTTTTTCAATGATTCAACTATTCAGTCAGGCCTAATTCAATTTAGCTTTGAATTTTTATTTGCTTATTAAAACTTTCCCTGATGGCTTAATTAACATGATCATAGCTTACGAAATAATCAAACTATGTACTAATGTCTAAACAATGGAATCTAAAACATTCCTAATAACAGAATCAGAACTCACTCTACATAATTCTTAACTATTGAAAAATGCAATAAAACAATTTAATTTCCAATACCCGGGCATTTCTGACTTCAGAAAGGTAATTTTTCACTTTAAAGCGCTTAAAAATTTAGCTAAGAACAAGTTAGTGTTAGAAAAGAGGCCGACTAAGTATTCGGCTGAGTATTTCAGTTCTACAGAAATAATGCGTTAACATTTACAGTGCCGAACAACGATATATCGTCGTTGAGTACAATTGCGAAAAGTACCGACGACGATATATGTATCGTTGTGTATGAATCAATATATTTTCTTATAGTTAAAAAGCAGCAGTTCGAAGCTGAATCATACTTGTGTTAAGTCTGTAATAACATTATAAAAAAATATACCGTTATAATATAATAATATATAAATTTAAACAAATATTGTAATATCCTAATCCTAATACATTCCTTGTATTTTTAGTTCTCAACATGATCATTTTTGAATTTTGTAATTATCTTTTAAAATAAATTTGTTTATCATCCTTTTGCTAAGACTCCATTAATTATATATGTAAATTTGGCTCTGTACTTTACACACAATTTTAATTTTTCTCTCGACACTACGTAGGAGGAGTTATGAATGCAACTTAATTAATTGTATGTTTCGAATAAGTAAATCAGGACCTACCGAAAATGCAACAAAAGTACATTTCGAGTATTCCCCAGTTTTTAAATTGGTGGATATAACACGGAATGTGCTCGATTACTTAGAACCCTGTAGTGACTACTTACCGCTCATTCAAAAAGCCAACAAATTGTTATTTTGTGCACAGTTGTTCGTTATTAAAATTTTTCGATTTTCTAAAATAAATAGAAAACTTCTTTTCTTACTTTAAATTTTTGTTAACTTTGAATGTTTTGTTAAAAAATATTCCTTTCTTTCTGGAGGACTCGAGTAATTAAGCAAAATTCTTGAAAACGATCATCTCTATTAGCCATTCTTCGCCAGCTATTTTCAAACATTTTTAAGTCCTTTTCCTTAAAAAGAAATCATTTAAGTGTTTATTGTTTTACAAGACTAATGTTTCTCGAGCCAAGTAGATAGAATATTTCAAAAAGAACGAGATATTCCTAATTGGAAACAGAAATTACATTTGCGGCTTTCAAATCTCATTAAAATTAAATTACACCTCATACTTTTTTCAATAGTAAACACAATTATAAAATAATACCGATTTTATTCTAACTTCTCACAAGCATTTTTAAAATTATACTTTTACTAAATATCTTTTTAATTCCCATATTTTTATGTATTATGCGATTCCAGGGTTTGTTGTCGTTGTTAAGAAAATTACGACCAAATCCCGAAAAAGAAGCTAGAATCCTGCTTCTAGGGCTAGACAACGCTGGAAAAACAACTCTACTGAAGCAGTTAGCTACAGAAGAAGTTACTCATGTAAGAACATTTTCCCTCGCATGCAAGGTAACTAAATTAATTTATTTTATCAAAGGTAACGCCGACAGCTGGGTTCAATATAAAATCTGTTGCTGCCGATGGATTTAAACTTAATGTTTGGGATATCGGTGGACAAAACAAAATTCGCCCTTACTGGAAAAACTACTTTGAAAACACTGATGTTTTGGTTCGATCAATTCCTTTTTTTTATCTAATTAATATTTAAAATAACCTTTTTATAGATATACGTAATCGACTGCACCGATCGAAAACGTCTGCAAGAAACCAGTGATGAATTATTAGAAGTTTTAGGTGATGACCGTTTAAAAGGTATTCCTCTCTTGGTTTTTGCAAATAAACAGGATCTCCCAAATGCAATGACCGCTTCCGAAATAGCTGAAAATGTCGGATTAATTACTCTGGAAGACCGAACCTGGCAAATTCAGGCTTGCTCTGCAATTGATGGTACTGGTGTTAAGGTAAATTTTTAAAAATTAAAAAATTTAAATTATTTTGAATTAATTATAACATCTAAATTCAAATTTATAGGAGGGCATGGATTGGCTTTGCAAAAATATGAAGAAAAATTAAGCAAGTCATGTTTATATTAAAATGGAGTGCCTCTACAAAGTTTAATAGAAATTTTAAAATATCAACTTTATTTCATTAAGGGGTGAATTTCATTTTTGATCGAAAAAAAAAATTCTTGTGAATTGGTTCCATTATTTAAAAATTTTAACTACATGATGTCCAGACTTTACAAGCTATTAAAATCTATTTCGAACCTTTTATCTAACTTCCTAAAATAAACAATTTGAGATTAATAAACTGCATAGTTGTTTTTTACGCCAAAACAAAAATAAAAAAAAATTTCCCCTTAATTAAATATTTCGTCCCAATGATAAAGCTAGATGTTTTTAAAATATATTTCCATGTTCTATCTATTGTAATGTAAAACTTTTAATAAACCTCTATTAAAAAAAGCCTGTATTTTTAAAATTGAATTTGTCGAGAGTTTTTACGCATTTTTACACTGATTTTTTTTAGTAATGTTAATTATTTACCTACCTTTAAATAAAAAGTCATTCAATTCCTTTAATATAGAGCTTTACTTAACCTCTTGACTCCTTAAAGCTATTTACAACAAAACATTTCCGCCTCATTGACTTATCACAATTTCAACGGAGGCCAATAGTAAAATATGTGAAATTTCTCTTTTTGATCAATATGCGAATAGATTTTAAGACTAAATTAACAGTTCATACGTTATCTAGTTCCAGTATACGTTATTTACAAAACAATATTTAAGTCTTTAGAAATTTTAGCGCTGTTATACTACAGTTCATTGTGAATATATTCTGTTGTTACTTTTGCTTCTCCTTCATGGAATCCTGTGCAATCGACTGGAAACCGTGCCTGAAAATATAAAAGCATAATTATATTTCATTTGGATTTAATTTAGACTCTAATCCTAAACGATTTTCGCAACAAATTGTAAGGATATTATTATTATAACATTCATGTTTTCTTATTCGATTTGATATTTTAATTTGCATTTACTATTTCGTTATTTTTAGATATTAATTTATTGAAAATTATTTTTTCTCTAATAAATAAAGTACGATATGAATTAAGAATAACCTACTTAAGAAACACGATGAGTCAAAAGAGATTATCTGCGTAGTCAGTGTTTTAATCTACTGAAGCTCAAATTACATCTGTTTTAAACTACGAGTTAATTCAAAAAAAATCAATGAAACGAAAAATGCACAATATTTATACGAAAAAATTATTTTTAATTATATTAAATTATTTTTTACAAGTTGCTAATTTTAAGAGGTAGTAAATGTACATGACAAAGCGTTCCTACATATGTAATGATATAGAGCCATAAATATTGCAGAAGTTTTGAAGAATCCAAACAGTTTTATTTATAAAAATCATACCTAATTTAGATAGATTGAGATTTGATTGATAAATATTTACGTTTCCTTTTCTATTCAGCTGAAAGTGGTAAAGATATAAGTAAAAAAAAAACAAAAAACCAAAAAAATTGGGGCATAACTAAAAGTAGGATTATCATCCATTTAGCAAATAGGTGAAGATTTCCCAAAAATGAGTAAATTCTTCAAGACGCATCAGTTAAATTCCGTTATAAACTGGAACTGAAAACAGTTTCACCTTAATTTCCTCTAATTGAATGACTTCTTTCAGATGACCGTTGAAAACGGAAGACTGCTACTTTTGAAGTTCTTCAAAAGACCATAAACTTAAGAATTACAAATTTAAAGGTAAGATCACGAAAATTTCAAGATATATGGAGCGACCATCTGAAGAGAGGAGAAAAAAACCAAACAAACAAGATACTCGATGCGCATCAGGTGAGAATGCAAAAGTGTTAATTGCAACTAAGCAGAAACAAACAAGTTTTTTGCACCATCTTAACTGATCGAGAGTTAGAGGTCTAAGAAATAATTTTTAATATGAGAAAGAAAGATCATCAGACTGTGGGAGCACCTACCTCGCAATTGTACGGATCGTTGATGATAGAAAACAAGGTCCAAAAAGGTGTTCCAGTCTCGGAGCTCATTGCCCAAGCGGCTGCCATGCTTCCGAATTTTATTGCTCCCGGCTTAAATCCGGCCAAACCCAACTTTTCGTTGGGATCGTGCGAGTTTAGCTGACACAGCACGTACTTGTCGCACTGAGGTGTTTTTATGGCGAAATGATAGGCACGGTGTAGCTTCAGCACCGGTTCAATGATCTGTGAATATTAAGAAAAACGATTTAAAAATAATTTTTACAAGAGTTCCGGTCGGGGTTTTCATAGCCACCGCAATTTAAAGACAATTACAAAGAAATAGAGGTAGACGAAGAATCATCCAGAGCCTCTGTCTTCCCCATTACGAAGAGGTTCGGTGTGATTCACAGCACCTTAAAACTGATCAGCGCCTACCTCAAGATTAACTGTGTCAGTGAGCTTGTCGCTGAGCTCGGTTGCGTTGAACTTCTTCAGGAGACCTCGAGCTTGACCCAATTTTAGCAGCTCTTTTGCATAATTAACAGCCGGCTTTACGTACGTCCGGGACTCGATTTTCACGCTTAGATGCTTTTTGGCTACGTGGTCGAACAAATTCGAAATGGTTTCACTGGGTCGAGCCGGATCAAAGAATGTCGTCTTGGGATAGCCTTGTGACTTCAGGAAGTGGTTGAACATCATTTGTGCCGACTGGATATACCTGGAAATAAATTAAAAGAAAAGAAAACGAACTGGAGAAAGTCGCTAACGGTATACTTCAACAACAAGAAAAAAAAAATAAACATATAGTCCGTATATCGTGGGCTTGGGTGAGCCCCAAGTTCTAGTTTCAATGCTAATAAATTTTGGGGGGGAAACGAAACGAGCCCATTTATTCTCGAAGAATTCGGCTAGGTGATAATTATGGAACATTCCTTTTATATCAAACAATTCATCAGTTCGGCCCCGGTTTTTGGGTCAATGCAACTGAAGCGTTTTTGTTTTTTTCAGTTCCCACCCAAGTGATTTGCATAATAAATTTCGCTTGTTGTATTCTTCCGGGGATTGAAAAGTCCGGAGGATGATTCATTTTCAAAATTACGGAAATGGTATTTAGCTGATATTTGAATTTTAGTTTGAATAACTCTTAACTCTCCGAAAGTTCAATTCAGCTGACGAGTGCGTAATTCAGCAATTGATTTTATTGAGCTGAATTGTGAATAAATTTTAAATATAAAATAATATCGATAAATATGAACCCATAATACTAGATAAGCAATGAATTCAGCAGTTTTAACAATATTTTAATAGCGAATACAAATTATGACTTTAAAGTGATTTTGAAATGAGTACATACTTGTAAAAGATAATGAGGAAATATTATACCAAATTTGAAACTGAGTAGGTATAATATTTGTCTCTTTATTTATTATCCAAGAAAAGAAAATATTTTGTTTTTCTTTTTTTTTACATGTATACATTCAAAAATGGGTTGGCGATCGGGCTACTGCAGTATTAGTATTAGATCTATTATCGTTAATGCTACTTATTCTTATTCCTATTTTTACTTTTATATTATTTTATATCAATTTGTTAGGCCTCCACATAAATACATAAAACTAAAAAGCAAACAAAACACAATCGATATCACAAATACACCAAATTTTACTATTGTAGCCCCATTGTTACTTGAGAGACAAGACAAAGCAGCAAAAACTAAATATATTATATTATTTAATATATTTATCACATATTTAATACGCTCTTTCTTGTTTTATAAACATCGATAGAGGAATAAAAGTAATGATAATAGTATAAGTTAGTTCCTTCGACTTTTATCTGCAACAAGTTCCAAAAGTATTTAATTTACATTGATTTTTCAGGTTTGCGTTAATAGCGATTATTAATAATATTACTGGTAAATAAGGATATATTATATAATAAGGTATATATGCTATATTTAGGAAAATCATGAAATTATTTCAAAATATATGATATTTTAAAGTTACACGGGCCTATAGACTCACAGAGGGTTACAACACAAATTTATATTTAGCTTATCACCTCCCATCGGTTTCCGTGGTGTAGTGGTTATCACATCCGCCTAACACGCGGAAGGCCCCCGGTTCGATCCCGGGCGGAAACACTTTTTATTAATTTTTATTTATAGAAATAATACACTGATCAACATTCATTTATTTCATACAATCAGTGGTAAATAACTTTAATTCGCTTTTTCCATAGATTATGAATCCCGAATCTAAAACTTTCGAATGTCACGTTTTTAAAGAAATATAAGGCAAAATATAATTGTATTTTTCGGATTTTTGAAGATTATAGACAAAATAATGGAAAGTGGAAAGAGTTCGTAAAGTGGGTCAAATGAAAGCCTTCTAAATCCTTATCTGGATATATACAATACGACAATTCCATAGCTATTACTCAGCATATTGAGAAACTAGTTTCTTGTGAGGGTGTGCTCATTCACAAGCCCTTGAAAATCATAGTGGCCTAAATTAAGTGGGTTAAGACTAAAACCATATCACATGCCCATTACGATTACCCTGTTAAATCTTATATTAACTATTAAAACTTGACTTACGCTACTACGATTCTTAACGGCTCAATTGTGTTTGCAAGACAAATTTATGTAAATAAATTATAGAAATGCTCATGGTCTAAAAATCCCTTAATCAGGAGATTAAGTAGATGAAAAACTCCCATAGAAATTATATATCACTTGTTACATGATACAAACAATTACAAAATTTAGAGACTCATTTTATGAACAAACTGAAGAGTGTAAGTTCTAAAGTGTCTAATAAGTGGCAGAAACATGGAATGGATCGCTTTCGTTTTTTTAGAGTCGAATTCTTTATTTCTTAAACAAAAACTCAGGATCAAATATCAAAGAATTAAATAAATAAAAATGAGGGAAAAGGTAAAGTAGGATAATACTTCTATTATATGTATATCTACCTAAAAAGGCGAATCTTAAAACTTGAAAAGCTTGTTACATTTTGTATTTAAAAATATAAATTTATAGCTCAGTTTCAGTGTCTCTTTTTAATTTTTCTATTAATACCCCAAATTTATCATTCGAACTCCATTTGAAAATACTACCCAGAATATTAAAACATATTTGAAATCAGTGTTCCTTAAAATAACGAATTTCTATATTTTTATTAAATTAGTTAAGTTAATAACTGGCAAGGTAGATTGAAAATTCGATTTAAATAGTTAAAAATAAAAAATACAAACATTTAACTAACATCAGGAATGATTTTAAATTTCGTACACTGTTTTGAATTGGCCTTAATCCAGCGCGGCATTTATTTAAAAAAAAATTATATGATGGGTGATCGAGGATTAAGGGTTCATTTGCATAATCCATAAATATATGTAGGTGTATTTAGAAAAAAAAAATATTATTGTTTTTTAAAAGATAGAAAAAAGTAAATATTTAAAATTCTTTTTGGTAGGCCCCATCTTTATATAATTGAAGCGATTGAAAGAAACAGCGCAACATAAACGTTTCTAACATGAGCATGGAATCCCGTAGAAGATAGAAAACATAAAGACGAGTCACAATTTAACTGTTAAGTGAATTGCTGCATCACCAGCACGAAAACAGAGCCGTGAACTTGTTTGGCAAAGTACTGTTATAAGTGTTTCTTTCGATCGATCGAGACAGCGATCTTATGTCATTAAGACGCCAAAGGCCTTCTTACCTCTGGTAGACTTCTGGATCGGCGATGTAATTCGCCCAATCGGCCAGGTAGAAGGTAGCGGCTCGAATCCAGCGTCTTCTGAACGCCTGGTTGTGGAATGATTCGAGCAGTTTGTCATAGTCCAGCTTACCGTCGCGGCCAGTGAAACCCTAATGAGGAATGTTAATGAACTCGTTTTAATCGCATTTAATACTCGTTGTCTGTCGATAATTGCACGTAACCCAAATGAAAATGATTACCTGAAAAATTGCGTGTACCCCGGATTTTTGCCATAGCGCGGCTGCCAAGTCGGAGCTAGAGAAATGGTCCCATAAGACGTGGATCTGTTCGAGGAATGGTGGAAGCACCCAGGCATGGTCGCGATGCTTCTCTTGCGTACGCTGTCCTTCCGGGCCGTTGAACGAGCTAACCACTTGCATGATCATCGGCAAAAAATTTAAAAGACTATTTTCTTTGCTGTTTCGTGATTTTCTTTGATTCTGTGAGCTTAAGAGCGTCGAAGCGATTTGCAGAATCGAGTCCAGGCCTGTTCCGGAGGCCTCATTTTCTTGATGGGGCTCATCATCATTTCGTTTCGATCGGTGCTGGGGCTCATCATCTGAGGTGGTGAACATCTCGATCACATTACTGATCACTGAGGGATCGAATCCTCCACCTCCACCGCCGTTCCCTGCATTCGATGCTGCAATTAAACTTCCTAATCCAGAAATAATCTGAGCTGCACCGGATTGGGATTTTTCGCCAGATCCACCTGGTTGCATGAGTGTTCCAACTATGGAGGCAATACCGGCTAAACCAGATCCACCGTTATTGCCCTGGTTTGTCAGAGCGTCTTGCAAGAAGGTCGATGCCATGTCCAAGAAAGGGTTAGAGTCATCATCCCTGCTGGGTCTTTGAGTCGTATGCCCACAAGAAATGTTTACACACAAAAATATTAAAACCAGAATTCTCTTATACATTTTTTAAAAAAATAATTAAGTCACTTTTTCACTAGCTCCAATCAAGAAAAAGTAGTAAACTTAAAATCACTAATTTACAAAATACTAACGAACACTACACTTGATTTAAAAAAATTATATATTTATATCTTAAAAATTATGCAGTTATTTTCGGTAACTCAGACCGGTACCTAACGTCCTATTCTTATGAATTCCGTCGTTCTTCTGATTCCAGATTTCAAAGACACAGCACGACCAAGTCGTTTTTCGCTGAAACTCAGCAACGTGTAACACACGACGGGAATGTATTCTGCTTCGACCTCTGGAGAAATTATTCTTAGCTTCTTACCTTCTTTACCTGAGTTTTTCCGCAAACAAAAATCAAGATAAGCAGCCAAAGAACTTAAGGTGCGTAAGTACAGGTGCGAATTAGGAGAAATCGTAAAATTTTAATTCATTTTTAGGCGCCGATTTAATTAGGACAGTAAAATTTTAAAGTACTGTCTATGAGCTGAGCACTATGTATTGTAAAATTTAAAATATGACTCTAAGGAATTATATTTATGACTTCTTTTTACCATGTAACATACCCTCAAGGCTGTAAACGCAATATTTAACCCAGAGAAATAAAAGTTTCTTACATTATACACTAAAAATAAGTGGAGAATCAACCTAAACTAAATTTCCGAAAATAGGTTTTTTTGACTAATTAATAAGGTGTTTAACTCTTAATATATATCTCTACACTGTAAATTTTATTTATAATTTATTATTTCTAGACTTGTTCTTCGAAGTAACTTACGTTTGTCAAATAAGAAAAGTTACGGAGCAACGAATATCTTTTGAAAAATTTTAAGACGTTAAGTAAAAAATAAGTTTATTTTCTACTTACATAAATCTTTTTTTCCTAAGTAAAAACGTTGTAGCTCATGTGAAAATAACAGTCATATTGAAAATATCATTAATTATCAGAATAATAAAATACCAAACTTTGTGATCATGACACCAAAAAAATTGCTGGAAGTTAACCACTTTCCTAATTTCCAAAGAAGTACCATTATTTAAAAAACCAGAAAATTTGTATTTGGATTAAATTAAGCTTATTGTTATTCTTTTTCGTTTGAACAATGATTTTTTTTAAATCCAGACCAATACAAAAGTTTTAAAATAGAACAGAGGGTTCCAGAATACAACTATTAATAATAGCAACATTTAAAATTTTCAGAAATTAAAGCGTAAGGTTAATTACACTATTTGAGTTAAATTTTGTACCAATGTATGTATGTATGCAATGATGGAAAAAAATTGAATTAAAAAGTGCAGAAGGTAATTTCAAAACCAATATCAATAACTTCTCTAATCACAATTATCTATAATCATCATTTATGTTCTTTTATTTATTATATCTAGAGTTTTCAAATGTAATGAAAACATGCAATTAAATAATCAAATCAAATAAAAAATCAGTCTTCTTTCTATAGGTTAAGGATAAAAACTTTATAATTTAACTATATTAAATGGGAATTCAAAGCGAAAACATTTTAGCTAAATTGTAAACAAAATGTATGTAAAGAAATTGTAACTTTATGATTTTAAGACTTTACCTGAAATATATTCATCATAAAAATTCACTTTTGTACGATTAAAAATAAAAGCCTTCATACCCATTTCTTTAAAGTTAAACTAACGTAATTTATGGACATTTTCTATTTCCATCCAACTCGTTAAAATCCGCTCCCTTTTTCATGTTCCATCAAATGCATACAGGCATTTAAAAAAAAAGAAGATAGGTTCACCAGTGCAAGGCAAAAGATGCATACCGAATCGCATGGAATCTGCGATTATCGTCATAAGAAGTGCATTACCTTCTACGAATTCAATTAAATTTACCTGCACCTTGCGTTTCTCTGCAATTCACGCACGAATGTGCAGCAGTCGGAGATGCATTGAATATATCCAGCTGGTATTTGAAACCGAGATGCAGATACACGTCGAGATTGCAAAATCCGGCGACAAACCCAATTTTTTTTTGCAGAAACTAGCCACCTCTAGCATCAGTGCAACCGCAAGTGCAAGATGTTATAAAATTCACTTTCTCTCGTTGTTCCATAGATTCGAGGAGTTTTGCTGTTGTTTATAAACTTTTTAAGTACAACCGACGGATTAGATGCATTCCAGTGAAGCAGTCGAGTAATAGATGTCTTCAAGAGCGGAACGCTTCAGAGAAAATTTTTTTTGATCCTGTGGTATTAATTGTTTCTATATTCGGTCAAAATGGGGATAACTTGCAGAAATGTGGACAGTGATGTGGCTAAGAAACTTGACAATTTTTTCCCTATCCCAAATTGCTTTATTGAAGTTAGTCCTGGTCCTGTTTTACTTCCTAAAAAATACGCGGATATTGGTGAATCTATCATGGATTTAACTATTTTTGAAGACGATGTTTGGATTATATCCTACCCTAGAACAGGTATGCTTTTAAGACCACTATTTTTTCATAGTTAAATTGAAACAAACACTGGTTTAAAAGGATCTACATGGGCACAGGAAATGATTTGGCTTTTGGGAAATAAATTGGATTTTGCTGGTGCCAAAAAGATTCAACAGGTTCGTGCCCCTTTGATAGAGCTTACAGCAGTTTTTGGAGAAGATCACTATGAATGGGTGGCGTGAGTATAATTTTTATTATTTTATTCCAAAAAGTTTAAATTATGAATTTTTCTTCAAGAAATTCAATGGGAAATTCCGTGGATTGGGTGAAGAATATGCCAAGACCAAGATATGCAAGATCCCATCTGCCCCTTCAGTTGCTACCAGAACAGCTCGAAAAAGTGAAACCGAAGGTGATTTATTTAAATCTTATTTATAATTTTAACTTATAATTTTTATATTAAAACAAAAAGATAATTTATACTGCTCGAAATCCGAAAGACCTGTGCGTTTCATTCTATCACTACTGCCAGCTCGTCCATGGACTTTGCGGTCCTTTCGAACAGTTTTGCGAAATGTTTATCGCCGAAAAATCATTGGTCTGCTCCTACTGGAGCCACGTTCTACCCTTTTGGAAAAAACGAAATGAGCCAAATATTCTCTTTCTCAAATATGAAGACATGAAACGAAATCTTCCGAGTGTTATCACAAAATGTGCAAATTTCTTAAATATCGACTATGAGTTATCTCCGGAACAGATGGACCAAATTTGCGATCACTTAAAATTCGATAAGATGCAATCAAATCCTGCTGTTAATTTGGAGCCTGTGATTAATTCAAATAACAAAACATCTAACAATAACGTGAAATTTATAAGGAAGGGACAAATTGGGGATTGGAAAAATCACCTATCGCCCGAACTATCCGACAAAATTGACCAGTGGACGAGGAAGAACACAGCTGGAACAGGTCTTGAGTTTGAGTACGAGTAACAAGTTTTTTGAGTTTTTCTTAACACCGAATATGCAATTGCGACTTTCACATAAGAGAAGATTAGAGTTTCCGACTTTTCTGCAGTTTTGTACGTGCCAACCGGCTATAGCTTTATGCAACTACACAAATTGATGTGAATCTTAATAACAAGCCTTGATACTTTCTCTTTTATCTGTTGGATTATAAGCAAATAAAATAATTGTTTTTATTATTCATTTTCTTAAAACCTTGTCGTTTCCTTTCTCTTTTATTCCTTCTTAAGAAACTTACTTATTTTTTTGCATAATAGATCAATTATTTACTTACACTCCTCCGAAGTAAAATATCCTTACTGTCTGATGTTCCCTTTTAAAGAATTGGATAGTAAATTTATTCCCCTCCACCATTTAGTAGAAAAATTTGTGAGTCAGTTTAAAATTCGTTAAGTAGCTTTGTAAAATGAGTTTTTTAAATATAGTTCAACAGTAAAATTTTAAAATTTTATGTAGAAGCCATCTAAACATATCTTTTAAGTCAGCAAAGTAAATACATAAGTACAAATATGGAAAATTCACTTTTCTTAAAACGATTTAATTATTTTTATAGCAAGCTAAGTGGGACCAAATAAATACATATAAGAAAATAATTTTCCCAAAAACCTCACCGTTTTTGGATTTTCGTTAGGTAGGTTACACTATTAGAATTTTAAATTTATGTTTCATAAAAACCGATTCATACCATATTCCAATAAACATTAAGAAATTAAAAAAATTGATACAATTACCTTTTAGAGCCACCTCAACGACAAATTAAATATCAAGAGCACACGAGGTTTTTTTCTTTATGCTTATAAATTCTATAGTTTTTGAATTTAGAATCTGTATCCAATTTCATGGCGGCGGTTATTACCGCCAGGGATGTCGAAAAGGCTCAGATGAGACTCAACCAGGTGATGCGTCGGGTGAGTTCCTGGCTGCGCGACCACGGGTTGGAGCTGGCGTTGGCTAAGACCGAGATCGTCCTTCTTACCAAGAAGCGCATCCCCTTGCTTTTGGAGATGCGGGTAGGAGACATGTCGGTCCAGACGCGGCCTGCGATCAAGTACCTAGGGGTGAGTCTCGATTGTAGGCTCACCTTCTGGGACGAGATCAAGGGCCGGGCCGATAAGGCGGCTGCGGTGACGGCAGCGTTGAGCAGGGTCATGGCCAACAACTTTGAGGGTGGCCCGAGCCAGGACCATTGCGTCCTGGCAAGCGCGTTGGGATGGGGAGGCGCGAGGCAGGTGGACAGCTCGGCTGATCCCGCGGCTGGACACCTGGCTGGACCGTCAGCACGGTGAGGTCGATTATTACCTCACACAAATGCTGACGGGGCACGGGCACTTCCGGTCCTTCCTCTATAATATGGGGAAGGTACCGAGCCCGTGCTGCGCCTACTGTGATTCCCCATCCGACTCCGCTCTCCACACATTCTTTGAATGTGTCCGATGGAGGGCGGAGCGGGCCGACCTGGAATTGGTGACGGACAGCATAACCCCTGGCAACTTAGTCGGGGTTATGCTGCAGTGCGACGATTTCTGGCGGAGGGTTGCCTCTCACAAACGAGAGGGGCTCCTGTTGGCTCTGCTGTTGTTTGTTAATTTATTTAACTTATTGGTGTGCTTGTCTGTTTTGGTGTCTGCCTGACAAAAGCAGGTGTCCCCTCTGGGACTCCTGTTGGCTTTTTTTTGGTGTTAATTTATTTTATTGGTGTGTGGTCGGTGTATTTATTTATTTATTATTTAGTTAATAATATTTATTTATTTATTCCTACCTGTGTCGTGCGTGCCGACAAAAACGGGGGCTCTTTAGGGAGCCCCTGTTGGCTGTGTGAGTGGTGACGGATGTCTGCGTGGTGTGTGTCGGCTGACGGGACATCGCCTCCCTTGGGAGGGAATGTTCCGCCAGCAGTGTGGAGGGGGGGCTGACAACAGCGGGTGTTCTCTTCTGGGGCACCTGCTGGCTGCCTTAATTAGGGGTGCCGACAAAGGCAGGGGTCCCTGATGGGCCCCTGCTGGCTGTGTGAATAGCATGTATGTTGCATGGAGTGGTGTGTGCCTGCGTGTGCGGGCGAGTTTACAGGGCTCCACCCCGAAGTAATGTCTAATAAGATGGTTCCGGGGTGGGGTTCCTGGAGGGGGGAGCGGGGTTTTAGCCGGTAGGCCTGGCCTTGGCCAGGCAGTCTGGCACAGGGGTGGCTTTGGCCTCCCCAGTGCGTAACGGCATTTCCCCGCTTCCCTACAAAAAAAAACAAAAAAAATCCAATTTCATGACAAAAAATATTTGACAAGTATTGCGTTCTTGATTTCAACTAGGGCTCCACTGAAGTTTAACTTTTATTTTTCTAATATTATTCTGTAAAAAAAATTGATAATCTAGATTTATCTCAGGTAGTTTTAATACAAACCTATAATTTAATAAAAAACTCCATACATATTAACATGAAAATATTTACAATTTTTATTTGTTTTTGAATAGAAAGCGAAATAGTATCGACAGATTTTAAATAAAATTAAATAAGACAAGATCAAATGTTTCAGTCATTTTTCTAAAAATGTCTAGATGTATAACTCCTATTCACATAGGCATTAACTGCTACCAGGAACAAAACTAGGGCGAATGCTCCACCAGCCAATTCCTCGCTAGCCCTACTTCTCACGTAACTATCGACAATGTGAATTTTCCAGCCCATATTCGCATGAGTAAAACTATTATAATAAACAATATCCGGCCACGATGAGTTTGGAGTTATTTCCAGTGAGGCAGGGTCGCCTTCATCGCATGCAAATCGCAGACTCCTGTTGAATTTCTTAAAAGTCATGAAATTATCATCCAATCGTCTATCGTAGCCGGACGGGTATCTTCCAAGGCAGAGCGGACCGGCTAATTTAAAGAATTGAGAAAGTTTGATCGAGTTTCTTCTTTTAATAGTGTGTAAAATTATTTACCTGCTGTTGGTTTAGGTCTACCCCTCCTTGTAAATTCAACGCCAGCTAAAACTCGAATTTCACTTTGTTTTGCATCTGAAAGTCGATCGTATCCTCCTTTTGGTTCATCAGTTATGACCAATGGATGGTAGTATTCTGGTGAATGTGGGTTATTTCCTCCGCGAACCTGAAGTATAAAAATAATAAATAATAGATCTAAATCAAATCATTGTTAGCAAAAATAATTCGTTGACTATGTGCTGAATCAAGAATTTATATTTATCTTACCTTAAATACATAAGTTAATCCTCTTCGCAGCCAAAGTTCCGGTATCATAAACCCATTAATATACCATGCTAAGCCATTAGAAACGTGACCTGTAAATTAAAAATGTTTACTGTATCAAAATTACGATTTGGATAAAATGTTTTTTTTACCCGTCAACCCTTGGTAGCCACGTCTTCCACCAGCGGGCCCAAGTACGGCGTTGAACGTGCGTACAGATCTAAATAAAAAGAAATTTACTTCACAGTCATTAACATTCACTAAGGTAACAAACCTATCAAAAATTTGTGCTTGAGTCCAAACTTCAATTTCCTCTTCTTTCGCTTTTGTAAAACTGAAACAATCGTTAACCGGCTCTGTTGTATTGAAATGAATAATTATATCAGCTTTCGGATAAATATTGTGATAAGCAGGCTCCTTGTTTGAGTCCAATTGACCAATAGCCCACACAACATACATAGGCCGGTCAAGTTTAAATTCCTTGTCTCCAGGGTCAGCTAATAAATATAAAAATATTATGAAAATTCATTAAAAAATATTTTATAATTTTACACGATATTAGGGTTCTTCTAAAAGTAACAGTGTTAATTCCATTTTCTCTACTGTAGGTATTAAGTTGGAAACTATCAAGACCTCCGACTACATCATCTCGACAAACACCTTTATTTTGCCCAAGTACTTGGACGCACTGGAAAATATATCAAAATTGTTTTAAAAGAATTAAATAAATTGAATATAGAACTGACTGGCGCTAGTGAGGTGATATTGTAGTCTGTTGAATAACCGCGGGCTCCATCAACATATGCTACTACAACATCAGATCCAATCATTTGACTGTGGGATTCTGATCCTGATATTCCAAAAGACATGTACTCATCCTCCTCGACCTGTCCAGATAATTGTATTGTAATTTGTGGACCAAAAACTTCCCAAGATACACGTAAATCTTTATGCAACTGTCTACAATTCGGTAATGCGTCTGTTAATGGAGTTATTTTTACAAGAGACGGCGGCACGTTCAAACCATCAGGCACAAGAATTGATCCAAAATTTTCATTTAGATCCAAATCATAAATACTGATCCAGTCAATATCGAAAATTGTCATATCACCAGGTAAGACTAGTGTAACAGTTTCGTCGTCATATTTTCTGATAGGATCCAGGCTTTAAAAGAAAATTTTAACTTTATTCTAATATAAAATATAATTATAGTATTTTGAACTCACTATCCCATCTCATCTGGTATTTTACTACCCTTACTAGACGGTTGAGGTCCAACACCAGCCCAAAAAAATGTTGACTTTCCAGTTCCATCATAGTTAAATTCAGGAATTCGAATTGTTTTTGAATCTAAAATTTCCAGCGCTCCACTACTCACATTGTGGCTTCGTTTTGAAAAACTAGCAACCTTTTGAGGCATTGGCGGCTCAAATTCTTCTGGGATATAAATATCACCGAAATCATTTTGACTACCTAGATCATAGATCGCCAACCATTTGACTTCAGTAATTTTTTTCTTTTCTGGCATTGTAAGAGTAAATTCCTTGTTGAAGTACCTCTCCAAAATATTTGTTCTAAAATATTATATTTATATTGAAGTGTTTTTAAATGTATGCCGAAAAAATCTTACTTTCCATGTTCATCCGGAATTATGAACCCTTGAGGTCCTGGTCTGTTTGAAGCTCCGGACCAAAAGAATGTGTCAGCTCCATTACCATCATAATTAAATCCAGTTAAGAGGAAGGTGTACTCATTTACGGCGTACACATCTCCTGATACCTATAATTTTAAAATTTCAACAAATTAAACCGATATTGATAATAATTGGCAAATACCAAATTACCTGATGATGATAGGAATTTAATTTTCCGATGTATTTTCCCTGATAAGGCCCTTCTTCATCTCTGGCACTTTCTGAAAATAAAATTTTCTGTATTTTATTCTCTTTATACATTTTTTATTATATCGAATCAACAATTTTTCAGATTGAGGCTTTTTCAAGAAACTATACTATGGAAATTTTGATCTTAACCTTTTTGACCTCACAAAGAACTTTTGAAATTTAAGTAATTTATAAAATTGAAACTATCGATTACGGAAATATGAGTTCAAATGTCCTTCACAGAACGACCTGTTTAATCTAAAGTAAATAATCAAGATGTATTATTTAGCTGAATGTATTTGGGCGTTAACAACTTCTTACGAATCAAAAAAAATAATTGCAAGAAAATAAATCATTTGAGATTTTCATCCATCATACAATCTTTACTAAAAAAAAATTGTATAAATAGTTACATAATAGCATCGATTGAGTAAAACAACAGCGGTCAGGTATTTATTTATTCGTTTAAGAGAATATGAAAAAATGACTCCATTGACCCAACATAATTCAAAGAAATCGCCTTAAGATCAAAGTTAAAAAAGTTGTATTAAAAAACGTCTTAATAATTATCGTTATTAGTTATAATAAATGAAGAAATATGTGCCCAGTAACTTTGATTAACAGCATTGCTAATTAACTTGGTTTTTTTCATTTGATGCAAGTACATTGAAGCTGAAAATAATTAAAGATTAAAATTTAAGTTTACTTTAGGAAGTGTCCCTAGTTTAAACTCATTTCTAATAGCGTACTTAAAATTCCTTAATCTTAAGTAGTGAAATTAATATAAATTAAGTTTATGTTCTTTGAATATGTACCTAATGAAAGAGAGCATTTCGACTTTCGATTCTAGTATGAATAGACTTTAATTGCAAAACCCGATTTTACTATCCAGGTCATATAGGAACTATTTGCAACATCAAGAAATCTGGTCGATTTCCTATCGATATGTTATACAAATATGTATATATGTACCTAAAACAGTGCACTTTCAAAGAAACAAGAAACCAGAAATATAAGACCGGATTGTAAGGAAATTGCACATGCTTAGAAAAGTGAGTCACCCAGCAGATTGCAGGACTATTTATCAATATATTAATCAGAAAATTATTATTCATAAGTATAACTCTTTGTTGCCAAAAATTTGGCGAAAGATTTTTGCGAGAAAACTCGTTTAGGAAAACCTTCAAAAAATTACCTACCATCCTTGCTTTCACCAAGATGCGAAGTTGCCCGTCCATAGCTCTAAAACTACCTAAATTTCAAGGGTGAGAGGCACAGAATTGTGTCTGCAAAAGAAAAACTTTGTATTTTTCTCAATTTCCCCATAATGCCACATGACGAAATTTCTGCCATTATTATTGCAAAAATGGAACTCGAATAAAATAATATCAGACTACGCTACGCATATTCTCGCCCTGTTTCCGTTTACTCCAAAAAAGTAAAAGTGAAACGAATAAATCTGGTTTTAAAGAAATTAGGCGTCACAGTCGGCGAGTATAGTGCAATTTTTGCTCTCACCGCAAAAGCGAACATGTGTATAAAAAACAAGTTTTTCGCTTTTGTTGAAGTCTTTCGTTTTTGGATAGAATGACAATCTCTCTCTAGGGCTGACCACTCTCAAGTCTCAGATATTCGCCAGCTCACTAAGCGTTGGTAGTGACGTTGATGTCTAATAAAAGTATCTTTGGTATCTTCGATTCACAACAATGAATTCCAATCAAAACTATTTGCGGCACTACTTTAATTAAACGGTAAAATTTCACACTCACCTGTTTGGCATACATAGCCCAGGAGTAGAATAATCCATGACCAGTGCGGAAATTTGATTGCAGACACAATTTTCATATTTTTTCACTTTAGTTGCACTCTAAGAGGCCACTTCCTTAATATAATTTCTTTTTCTAGCACTTTGTGGATCATGAGAATTTCATTTCTTACCACTTTTGCACAACCACAAGAATTTTATTTAACATTTAAAAATATGATAAAAAAGAGATCAGAAACAAAGGGGAAACCCGCTTCAAACCACTTTCATTTTTGCGACGAGGTGGCTGCTAGCTGCCTGGGCCCGACCTATTGCTTTTCTTGGCGATCAGATACTAAAACTGGCCAAGTCGAGGAGCCATGTTTCGATCTTAAGAAATCGGTGTGTGCCTCCTTACCTGGCTGTCTGACTGTCTGCTAGATATTTAAGTTAGCAAACATCGGTTGTGTGTAAGCAAAATAACCAAGCTTCTTGCGGGCAATTGACTCACGCTAGAATTTAAATGAGACTTTACGGTATAAACCCAAAGCAGTGACCACCTACAACTGACTCTGGTATGCGTTGGTTTCACAGTTAACGACCCTTGGGTGAACTCGTCCAAACTTCCTTTTCTTGTAAACTTCTCAGAATTCTGTTTGTTCGTCTGCCCGTTTTAAATCTACTTCAAATTTACAGAAGACTATTTTACATTCAGGAATGATATTTAAAATATTGCAATATATTACAATTGTTCTAAAAAATAAACATACATACATATTACAGAATGTGTCAAGAACAAAAAACAAAAAAATGTGGTTTAGTTATGTCCATAAAAGGATCTATTTACACCTTATGGTCTTAAACGTTTTTTTATTAATTGCACTACTAATTTAATCCTAAATTAACAATCCAATAATTAATTTGAATTAATTAGAACAATTTGGGATATTTCAAAAAAGAGGAAATAGAAGATTTTTATGAGTGTTGTCAACTGTTATTAAATTTATCTTTTATTTACTGCTATTGCTATTTTTGGAATATCTGAACAAAAGGTATTCCATTTGTGACTGTTTATTTTGGTTTTGAATAAAAATACTGAGAAGCCAATTTGATATAAAAAATATGTAAGTATATATCACCTTCATGAATTATCTTACTGCAAAAGTATCTGCATATGCAAATATGTAGTGACTACTGTAAGTTTTTATTTATTTATTTTTGTAAAGTTTGCTTAGTATGGAATTCGATTTTCAACAACTCTATCTCCTCAGAAGTGTTCTGGCCTACAACACCCTCGCGAAGGCAACTTTGAAGATTCTAGAATTCAACTTTTAAACCTTTAATAGAATTTGATATTTTAAAATTAAAGGTATGGTTTTCTAACAATCAATGATTTGCAACGTATAAACATATGATAAGCATACTATTCAAATAAACTAGTTTACTTATATAAATCATATATAAAAGATTATTGCAAAAGTTTAAAAAATAATCATAAATAAAAGGCACTGTCAAAATATTTTTTTTTTATTTTTTTTTCTGTTAATCGCCTATTTATCGCTTTTAGTTACATCTGAAGCACTTAGCTCATTTTATTTATTTTCCTACATTATGTAAAAAATTATGTTTCAGTATTGGTTTAAAAAGCTAATGTTTGCAGCAGAAAATCTGTAATGTCTTTTACGTTTCCACTTATATTATCAATACACTGTTGTTGCTTTGTATTTTTTGTAATTATTTATGATTTTTTTATGTTCAATAATAAATATTAACAATTTTATCTCTTTAATTTCACTGGATTTTTTTTTACAAGATTTGCATGATGCTAATTTTAACTCTTGACTGCAACACACACTCGATGTACTTATATCAATATTTAGCGAAACAAAGAGGACTTTCAGAAATAAAATATTTACTTTTACAAAGAAATGTACTGTGGAAATGATTTATGATGAATTATATAATGGAAGACGAAATCGAAAATCATTTGTGTTCCTTTAATAATTTTGAAAGTTACACCATTATTAATAAAAAGTCATCACGTTCAATACAATCCTTCATAAGGACGACTCAAAAATTAATGAAATATATTTTTAAGTATCACGGAATTTAAGTTCAATCGTGCTAATTTAATGACTTGATAAAATTATTTTATGATAACCTCTTTCTGCTTTAACTTCCAATTTTTTTTATAATACTATTAATTTGTTTAAATACTAACTCGTGATCTCAAATATATTATTAATCGCGTTTTCACCTTATTTGATATAGAAAAAAAATACATATTTTGGTGCACATGGTAACCAACAAATTGAATTAAAAACCCATTTGGTTTTTCCCTTTTTCACAAAATGATTATTGATAAACTGGATTGGGTAAAATGATAAAACATAAGACAATAAAATAATTAAATTATAACGACAAAATGCATAAATGTGCTGACTGTGAGTTAATATTGTTGTGTTTAATATTTACAAGTTACTGTAATAGGAAGAAAACTCTGCGCAACTACCAGTATAGCTGCAGAAATTATAATAAGTTACTTTTATGCAAGCCATAACAACGGACTAAACGGACTAATAATATTTGTTTAAAACGCCTTGACCGGACAGAGGTCTACAATTTATACGGTGACCATAATTTAAAGTAAAAATAAACAGAACCAAAGCCTTACTCAAATGGCAGCTATTTTTATAAAAAAAAAAAAAAAAAAAAAAAAAAGGGCTAAAATTCCAAAGCAATTTTGTTAAAATTATAATGCTGTTTCAGTTCGCATATATGAATCAAATTGGAGCTTCAATGTTATTATTAAATTCTGATTTAAAAATAGCAAATTATAGTGTTCTTAAAATTAGGAAATAGTGCACTACAAAATTTAGATTATAAGTTGTTGTAAGCTGCCTGAAAAAATTTGCACTACGCCCTTTTCGAAAATGTCCATAGAAATTGTAGTGTTGATTTTCGAAAAAAACTTAGTTTAGGTGAAGTTAGATTGAAGCTTTGGAGCATTAATTTATTAGTTCAGAATATAAAGTAAACGAGCGTACAGACCTTTTCGGGTTTTCACAAGCCCTCGCTTGAAGTTCATAAATACAAGGCGTTAATCTTCTTTAAAGGTATCAAATCCTTATTTTAAAACCTGTAACCCAAAAGAAGAGTAAAAAATGACTAATTAGGAAGAAGTGGTACCGAGAGGTAGCTTTGAATTAAATTACAGTAACTTGTAATCACAAGCTCATATTTATTTTTAATTAAACTCTATATGCCTTTAAAAGAATGTAAAAAAAAACTGCAGCTCCAAGAACGCCAAGGACATAAAAAAAAGGATTTCGAATATAATATTTTGTAATACCCCAAATTTAGGTACGACTGTCTCCGGTATTCTTGATTGTACCTACAGCTGGATTTGGCGTAAACGATAAATAAATAGGAACCACATAGACAAATTCATTCGCATAAATCCATCATACTCAGATTCTTCCTTATTACACTAATTATTATGAGGTAATTGAGTCACTTGCCAATTTATATTTATAAATCATGTTAATTTAAACAGGTTTATACTGAATTATCTGCGACTTTTTTAAATCAGATCATCCAAAATTAATCTGAATGAAATAAAAATAATATACTTGAATATAATAAAAAGATATGTTCGTACATATATTACTTAAATATAATTTGGAAAAAAAAAAACAAAAGCTCGTGACATTTTTGGATTGTTTATGATGGTGATGATGAAATCTAGTGATATTCACAGTCTTACTCCCTATTACAACAAAACGATGTTCCGAACAAAATACGTATAAGGCAAATTCAAGGATTTGCAAATTCATAAATCTCAAAATTATATCAGGACAAACTTAATATTTTCAAATAGTTATATGGCAAAAGAAAAATGTCAAAAAACGCAGTTAATCATAAAAAACCATTAATTTGATTTCAGTATCTCCTAAAGTACAATCTAATATAAAAATATTGATCAAATGAAAAACGATAATTTCGAACACAATCAGTCTCCCACTTAACACCTTTAATCGTTTTATAGTTTTTGAATCAAAATAAAATTTTTATAGGCTTAAGACCTTTTAAGTAAATTGAAAAGATATTGAATCTAGGATCTATAACCAATGATAAAAATCCAGCAGACGTTATCGAAATCGAAATGTTTGAAACTAACTTATAAACACATGATCGGAAAATAAAATAGTTGCTAAAAATCGATGGCACTTATTGTATTTTTTTTCCACGATTCCTTTAACAACAAAAAAAACAGCGACACAAATTTTCTAGCTGAGACATTAACAGCTAATACATATTCATTCGAAAAGCCTATTGATTCACACAGTACATTCTATGAAACAAAACGTAAACCGAGTGAAGACAAAAGCCAATTCGATAAACGAAAATTCTACTCAATTCATAAATGAACAAATTTATTGAGAATCCGCAAAAGGATTAAAATAAAGCTAGAACTAAACAACTAGTCGTAAGTAACTATAAACAATAACTTTACACAGTATTATAATTAAAAAAAATAATAATTATAATTTTACGTTTAAGTTTATTCTTCTCAGGTTGAACTTGTATGCAATTTTTATAAATTATTTATGCCTATTTTTATCTTATCTCCTCATTCGGTTTAAGTGTTTAGGTTCTTCTCGAACATGGCAAACTGGTAGTGTAGGTCGTCAGCCGTGCCTGCTTATGCTGTTTTTTTTTCTTTCTTTTTTTCACTTGCTTGATTATTTAACTGGAAACATGGCGTGGAAATGATTCGATTGTAATTAAAGTATTGAAATAATTAGAGAATTAATTGATGTAATAATCGTTAATAACAAAACTGTTAGCTAAAATTTATCTTGAAATATAAATAAGTTGTTGGTGGCTGCCACTGCAATAATATTCTCTAAGGGATGCCAGGCCGTGTGAAGAATTTTTTTATTGAAGTCAAGGCAATCAACGCTTATTTCGTCTTTTTTCCGCTTCCCACCCGTACACACTTTACGCGGCTTCAGAATCGTCTTCGGTTTTATAATATCCCGTGAAGCCTCTAACGTGACATCCTTTTTCGTATTGCGATCAAAAACTCTAAAGAAATTATTGTAACTGCCAGTCATTATAGCCGTGTCATTTCCATTCCAACAGCACTCAAACTTATCGAAAATGCAATCATTTTCGTATAAAGAGCAAAGCTTAGCTCGCAGATATTCGTGTACCTAAGTGAACATAAAACATGAAAATAGATTTATTTTTTCTAAAATAAAATTATCATGCCAGTACTTACTGGGTAGGTTTCTATTGGCTTTGTTTCCATGTGAAGATCCCAAACTTTGATGCTTAGATAGTCCCGGGATATCATATACCGGCCAGAATTACTTAATTTTACATCGCTAATAGAGCTAATTATCTCGCTGAAAAAACTCCTATTTGTTGGATTTTCAGGCTCCTCAAATTGTTTTGCATGCTTGTCGCATAGCGCTGCTGATCTCATATCACATAATCGTATTGTGCCCTTACTACTTGAGTATACAAATAAATTGCATTCGGTCGGATGGAACTCCGCCGCCGTTATCACCTCCGTCAGTTCTTCCATGTTTTGCGGCTTTATGTCAACGATATTAAAACTTTGATCTGTTATTTCTAAATTCCACAGGTTTATTCGCAAATCATCGGCGGAGAGATAAGTCTCTTGGTCAGAATTTACGGAAATTGAGTTTATGTGATACGTGTGTGCATTGGCAAAAATGCGTCGTGGCGACGCTTCCACCATAAGCGCTATTTGTTTTATTGAAGGAACTTTTAATGTGGTTATACAGCTGGGGTCCTTAACGATGCCATTTTCCTCTTTTGTATTATATCCTTCGAACGCTTTATCACGTTCTGATACCTTCCACAATTTTATTGTTTTGTCGTTCGTAGAAAGAAGAAAATGTGCTGGGTTTTTCCGTCGCAGCCACCGGATTTTGTTAATTTTTTCTTCTATTTCTAACGATTTTAAGTAATCAAATTCCGGTTCGTGCGATTGAAAAGTGGAATAAACATTATATTCGCCCCTCTTCGGAATGGCTGTTTTAGAGGCTGGATCTCTCTGTAAGGAGTAATTTTTATCATTAAAATCAAGATCAAAATATTAACTTTATCATAAATAGGAATATGGTACATTAGAATGTCCGATCACTTTCCAGTCTATAAACAAATTTTTGCAGCTAAACGCTCAATTCAGCTTAAAAAAATCAAGTGCTGAATTGCACGGTGGAATACAAAAAGTAAATTTATAAAATATAGATATGAATAAGGGTTATTTTGTATTCAGTATCCGAATTTTCACAGTTAAATTTCCAGAATCCGTTCAATTTATTGTCAATTTTGATTCGTTTGATATTTTGAGCTTCTAAAGGCTGAAGCGTTATTTTGAGTCTTAAATCTTCCAGATGCACGAAAGCAACATGTTTTGCTTATTTCTTGTGTCCTTTCCAAATTTTAGCTAATGAATGGTAAATAAACATTTTTCAATTTGAGATATGATATCAAGAAAACTGCCAGTCTAATCAGCAGTTGTTTTGATTTAGTTTAGTGCAATTCTGATTAAATTTAAAGTTATTAAACGGTGTTTGTCGGCGACTTGCTTTAGAGTACAGAGACATAACTCTAGCAACTAATCCGACTTGAACTAAATTGATTAGAATGCCGGCAACGAAAGGACATACTTGAATGTAAGTTTTCTATATACATATGTATTTATAAAAGTAAATAAAACAATATATAACCATCCGCGATAAATATTATTCCAGATAACAAGTGGTCTAAATATTGTATTGTAATTTTTAGAACTATCTAATAAAGATTAAGAATCTTAAATGAAAAGTTCAAATTTTTAATGATGTAAAACACAGATAACTTTATCCAAATTATCGGTTTTCTGCACCATAATCAGGCAGTCATGTGCAAATTCAGCAATAACAGATTAAATATTTACATGTAGATCTTGAGATATTATTCACAATATTCGTGTTTACTTCCTGCCACGGAAAGAAGTTCAAAAATTTGATGCATCCAATTTTAGGAATGCAATAAATATAAACATAAACGAAACAATACATTCATTTATGTTTATATAAATAAGTTTGCACAACATCTGTTCTACTGAAATAAGTAAAAAAATATATTACTAATCAAAAAATAAAAGTGATACGATATAATTTTCAGCAGCCTTGCATATCAAAATACATTCTCTACGTTAAGATTTCTTAATGAGATAAACTGAATTGTGCGAAACATTTCTTATTTAATTATAATTTGTTTAGCTATTTAATTTGTTAAGAAAATACGAGATTAAAAGCCATAAAACCGATGTATTCCCGGGGAGCTTATGTGACAGAAAATATCATAGACTTTTAAAACGGGGCTTTTAAATAAAACAGCTCTTGCTGTTATCATTGTGAGTGGTTTTATGTTTATTTCTATTAATGTACTCACTTGGAATATGACGACTCGCCCTCCCTTATCACCTGTAGCAAGCAATTCACCATCATGATTAAATTCTACGCAAGAGATTATATCGGCATCTGTGACATCATCTTCTAAAGCTCCTTTTATCTGTGAGAAGCACCACGATGTTTCGCCATTACCTGAAATAAAATAGTTTACTTAATACATAGTTCAATGGAATTCATTAATGCGCCTACATTCACTACATTAAATAGAAAATGGAAAGCTCAGCCAAATAACTAAAAGACACCTTTTGAGAATAGTAAACGGCGGTTAGATAACATTCTAAGAACCTGTTTTCGTTTGTTAGCAGACGGTTATGAAAAAAAAGCGTAACACAAAAGGAAAAATTATGTCTCTCTAAATGCATGAATATTTTAACTTTTGTTTTGCAACAACTTCGCTGAGTGCTAGTAATTTTCATTGGCCCCAATAAAATATACACTTAGATTAAGATAGAACACTACGAAAACGATGACTTTTTGCTTTAAAAGTACGATACAAGACGCTCTATAACTCATTCTCAGCTCAGATAAAAAGAACAGATTATTAGCAAAAAATAGAAATGTGATTTATTAAACTAAAATGTTGAAATTTTTTCTGTAAATAAATACTTGTTTTCTTAGTCTTAATTTCTGTTTTGCCCATAAGAATTTTTGCTCAAAATTTAAGAAATTTCATTGTTTTACAGAAAAATTGAGCTGACTAAAAGAACTAATGAAAACCGAAAACAGAACTTTGTCTTCCTATTGTTAAAAATTCAATGCCGTTTTTGGGATTGATTTTGTTAAGGTTTCAAATTTCGGTCTTCTGAGGGCAAACAAACAAAGATACTGTAAGCAGAAAAGGAACGTTTTTTTTTTTTTTATAGATATCGATTTTCTTAAATTTGGCTATAGGAGTAAATGGATAGAAGTTCTTTTAAATACACTAGAGTAATGAAATTTCCAAATGAAAAAAATACGAGTAAAATGTTTTATTTTATTGGTTTCGAACGAATTAAGCCTGACGATGAGACTTGTAAAAATTAAATCAACGAACCATCTTTGTATCAAAGTAGGTATACACCCCATTTAAACGGCTGGTTGGATTATTAATTTCCGTTTCGATTTTGTTGTAAATTCAAGCTCTTTTTAACTAATCAATCCAAACAATTGTTAATTTATTTAGTAGACAGTAGTAACTATCTGAAAACGTACTAAGGTTTTTTTTTTTCTAGGATGAAATATTCATTAATATTAATGCAAACTTACAAAATATAGCCGATCGTAAACGAAAAACGGTATTAAATATGCGAGGTCTTTGTAGCTGAAGTGGACTTACGCCGTGCATTTGAGATAACTTTGTTAAACTCATGCTTTAAACATTAGTTGCTTATTACAGCACTTAAAAATATCACCTTATAGAGCATTTCCGCACCCAACTACTTATATTTTAATACTCGTTTTAATTCTCATAAGAAATTTCGCTATTTTTGCATATCCCCTTCCGAAGCATACTTGCTCTTGTCGTTCTTATTACAATACTAAGGTTTATGGGCTTGTTCACTTTAAATTGTTTATAGCTGAATAACATGTTACAGTTTTGATAAGAAATTAAGCATATCATTCAACTGTAAAATGTATAACCCAAGCATGCCCATAAGTCCCACTTTGTTGAACGAAACTAATTATTTTCAAATTGTTGATTCGTTTTACATTTCGCAGTTTTATAATTTAATTATTACTATGAGCTTACATGTACATATATGAATTTCATGCGAAATTTGAAGAAATTTAAAACCGACCGGCTTGCACTTGATCAAAGAACGAAGTGATGGGATAGCAAGCAATTGCATCAGAACCGCGGCGTAGTGCAGTTCTATTTAGACTTTATGCCCGAGCTGGGTAAGAATTTTTGTTTCCAATTTATAAGTGAATTTTCTTCCACCGACGGGGGAGACTTGACAGAGTGGAGCACTAATAAAATGGCAAATAAGATCATCACCAGCTCTTGGGCAGTTGATTTTGTTGATTGCACCGCGTCTGGGAAGTAGCAACTTCTCCAAATAGTTCTGTAAAAAAAAGGGTTAGAGCTGAAAAAGTCGATACTATTGAGAGCCAGAACCTCCTTTTATTCGTGAAGGTTTATGACCTGATTTTGGTGTCCTATATCCGCCCAAAAGTGGAATTTTTCTTTTGATGCGAATCGGAGAAGGCAGCACTCAAAAACGGAGAGACAACCACCGACTAGACTACGTCCTTTGTCACGTGGACAGTGTCTGCTTTGATTGAAAACTAGAAATTAGCGCAGCTCCAAAAAGCAGCCCCGCGAGCCTCCGTCCGCACAGCGAACGCAATAATATAGTGCGAGTGTTGTATTAATTGGCCGTGCCAATATTTACGAGAAAACGTTTCGCAGTTTTGGAGAGCGTTTTATAATCTGTTGCAGCATTATGCAGGCACTTTCGGGACGGGACGGGGCTCCCCTGCGGCAAATAAATCTAATCATCGGGGGCACACCGCTCAAGCTCGGGGCCTGCATCAGCGCTGCTGTACTCGGGGCTCTCGATTTTGTGTCTTTTAAAGCAGAAAATAAAATCTAAATTGCAGTCAATGCGAAAGCGTATTTTCTTCAATTTTTTTTCTAATTTTTTTTTCTTCTTTTTTTTCGCAAAGCGTGTGCCTCGGCCTTGCTGTGTGCGAGAACACGGGCGACGAAGCTCGCGGATCGGGCGCTTTTTGTGTAAGCCAGCGAAAGGTTAATTTTTTCGCCTGCAAACTCCTCTCGGCCGCTTGGCTAATTTTAAAAGGACCTTGATGCGGCCGATCCGCCACTATGAATTTATGCACTCTGCGGCAGCGGCCGGAGGGCTAAAATTCAGATGAAATCCCAGCAACAACTTACCGGCCATGTCAAATTAACAGTTCGTACAGGGCAATCAAACACGGTTCGGGTTCCCTAGTCTTCATAAAACAAACATTCGACGGAGAAATGGCCGGGCGCCTCCAGCGAAAACGACGACACCAAACACTCGGCTACCGTTAAAATCGTCTCGGTTCCAAATCGAAGCAGCACTCGAGGCTCGATATTATTTTGATCTATAAAAAATTCCAGAAATATTTCCTCGGGTTTCGCGGATAGGACGTTCAAACATTTCTCACAGCATTCGCACAGAAGAACGCACACACATCACAAGACGGATTGTATGAATTACAAAATGATGGCGGGGCTTCGACAAACACAGGTGACGTTAAACCGCGAATGTGTGCAAAATATGCCATTTCTCAATTACGCGACACGGGTGACATCTGCTGTCTGTTGTGCTAGACAGAGGGGCATTACCATGGCGAAGAGAGATTTTAGAAGTTATTATAATTTCGCGACGCATGATGTGATCATCGGCGTCAGTTGAATTATTTTTAAAAACATTCATTTTACAAGGTTTTGTGCGCAAAACGTAGCTACTATTTCAGGACTCACATTATGGTAATTTGGAATTGTTTATTTTAAAATTACAAACTAGATAAGCTGCATAGAATTGTGTAGGGCTTTGACCAATATTTTTTCGATTTTCTAAACTTATTATTATTCGTAAAAAGTTGTTTTAAAATATTTAAGACGATTTAGGGCTCATGATTCTCCCTTTATTTATTTAATATCTAGGCCTAGAATGGTCCGTTTTTAAAATAAAACTAATATGGAAATGCATTTAAACTACTTATTTCTACACTTTAAGTCCTTTTACATAAGGAAAATCCTTTATCAATAGAAATATTTTGTAAAAGGAAAATTTAATTCAAATGGCATTTGATTTGTACATGTAAATTGGACACTAATTTCTCTAAATATCTCGAAAACAATGAGAGATGGATTATTTTTCCCTTCCCTACTGCAAAGTGATTTCAAAACCATTCGAAAAACTTCGGAAATAATATAATCCCCAATATCTAACCCGCTCTACTTATTATTTTCATAAATATGAAAGCATCTCAACTAATCCCAGTAAATAAACATATAAATTCGTGGTGTAATGCAACGAGTTCAAGTAAAAGACGGCATAGTGTAGCAAAACTCTTGTTGCTTTATTAATTTAAGCCACCTATTTTTAGCTATTTTATTGCTTTTATGACTTATCCGAATATCTGAGGAACTTGTGTGCAAATTAGAGAAAAAATGCTTCGTACGGCATGAAAACCCCATGAACTATATTTCTATTTAAAACGCTTCTAGTTCAACGTTTGTGATCTTTGTTTCATAATAGACTTAGGATCAACGACCCTGAAAACCTTTCCCTTATAAAGATCTCAGATATTATTGCAATCTGAACAGCGGTTAGTTTCGTATAGCGAATAAAAAAACATACAAACAGACATAGAATATTTAAAAAACAACTTAGATGATGCCCAACAAAATTCTCTACGTTCCAGTGAAAGTTCTATTTAAAAATAGTTTAGTCATTCTTGAAAATTCAATAATCACAGAGGATTGATATTAAAAATTCTTTAAGTAGCATATTAAATTAAAGAGGTTCAATAAATATAACAATTTTGTGTCAACTGTAGGGATTCATGCAAATATTAATTTTTATATATTTGATTAAAAATTTTGACGCCCTGTATATTGCTGGAATCATTCAACTATGTAATTCCGGGCTCTCTAGGTATTTGGATTCGTAAGCTCTATAAAATAAATAAACTAAACTAAACATACCAAATTTTTGAAAATTAAAAATTATTTCAATTTTGTACTTTTCAGTCAAACGATGTATTTTATAAACGATCCCACATGCATAGTTAATATTAATAATATCTTTTATTTAATTATCTATATTCTTCAAATCTGTTTCTTGTATAAATAGAAAAAAATTATCACATAATGATTCTATCATTTTGAAGAAAGTTCCAAGATTCTAAATCAACTAAAAGTACCCTATATATTTGGTGTGTTAGTCAGTCAGTCCGACACCTTCTAGCCGTTTTTGAGAAAAAGGGTCTTGATAGACAGACATTCGGACAACAAAGTGGTGCTATGTATTTTATATTTCAAAATAAAAATATCATGATGACCTTGAATAATTGATTATGTAGCAGTTTATTGAAAAAATTTTATAGGGTAAAATCGTTAAATGTGGTGTCCTGGTTTGATACGAAATGCATTTGTATACCAAGAATAGTAAACTATAAAATCCATAGAAGCTTTTTTACCAACAACATTCTTTAGGTACTATCTACATATTCGAAATTACTGCCAACCATGACCTATTTCTTGTTTTCTATCTGATGCCCGTAAATTTTGTCGATACTCGACTTACTTGGTTGCTTCTTGGACCCGTTCATCGCCGTGTTTAAAATGTTTCCGAGCTTCGTGAAGCTCGATTGTCTCGTGAAAGTTCGGGGCGGAAGCGGCGGCGGTGGGGGCTCCGGTTCCGGGGCGGGGCTCTGCCGGCCCCATCGGCTTATGGAGGGTGCGTGCTTCGTGATGATAGCTGCTATGTTCCTGAAAAAGAAAACAAACTTCTTGAGATATTTCAATTATGGATTTTTAAAAATAGTACAAATCGAGTTTTAGCGGCAAACTTATAAATGAATTAATATTATTTATAAATGCAACGGGTCTGCGAAGATTTTTTCGTTCATACACTCATGGACAACTAATTAGAAACAGTCTTATAAAACTAAATGTATTGTGCATTCCGTCAGTTTCTTCCGTCAAACATTTGTAAAATTAATTAAGGTGCATTTTAAATACTCTAGAATTAACATAAAAACTCATATTTTTTTCAATCCATCAAACTTTACTTAGCATTAGTTACCAATGCGTTTGTGTATCGATATTTGCCTGGACATTTAATTAGAAACAGCATAATTTAATACAAAAATAATGTCTTTATTCGCAACTTTTATAAAGAATATGACTATATTTTGTAGGAAATCCTTTTTGGCGTAATACTTCTTCGCATGTATTTTGTAGCGATTCGATTAGCCGCCTGAATTTTTCTACAGAGGTATCTTTCCAAGCTGTTTCAACAGCATTGAAAAGATCGTCAAAATTTTTTTAGTTTTGACTAGAAACTGCTTTCTTCACATCCGCCCAAAGGTGCTCAATCGGGTTGAGATCCGGACTTGAGGAAGGCCATTCAAGGACGTCGTTTTTGTAATATTTGCCGTATGTTTCAGATCATTATCCTTTTGGAATTTCCAAATAACAGGCAAATTCTCCTCTGTCCACGGCAACATCACGCTTTTCAGGATCTCTACATACTGTTCTTTCGTTAACGTACCCCTATTTGGCATATCGGACCAACCCCGTTCCAAGAGAAACAGCCCCACATGTTGATACTGCCTCCCCCATGTTTAACAATATGTGTGGTGTATCTTGGATCAAATGCAGCACCTTTGGGCCGGCGAATATGTTTTCTACAATCAGGCCCCATTTCACTCTCACTCTGAAGAACAGATTGCAGCCAGAATAACGGTTGATTGTATTCGTTTAGAATAGGAGTAATAGGAGATAGGGAGATCGTCGTCCCGTGTACCGTGTTAGTGTTTCTAATTAGCTGTCCATGAGTGTATGTACGATGCTGATTAATTAACTATTGAGCTATGCTTTGATAACACTGGTCAACACTAATTTTAATCCGAAGAATAGCCATATCATTTCTATAAAATTTTATTATCCATTGATTATGGATTCGTAAATAAAAATATTCAATTAGTTTCCATTTTCAAGAAAAATAGGGTTATGAATTATAAAAGACCAGGGATATAATACATATTACTCAAATTAGCTGTTCTATAAAATTACAAAAAGTTTCAAATCAGTTTCAAATATTCAATCATTTGATGTTTTCCATAAACCAATTGTTAATAAAAAATTAAGAGAATGACAAGCACGCATTCTCATGAAAAACTTGTTCGCAAAGATCTGTAAAAAGGGCTTGTTTTTAATATTCTTAGATTAGGAATCAGATTTTCGTTTAAGCCACATTTTACAAGATTCTATGATAAACCTATGTTTTTCTTAAATAACCAAAATAGGGTCTTTTGTATACTCTTTTTTTAATTACATATTATTGTTTCCTTGTGTTATTTTTTAAAAATATGTAAATACATAGATATAATAACAAAAGATGTATCTGGAGCTTATTTGAATTGATTAAAAACAAAACGCGTTTATATAATTTTATACATTATGTGTTTTTCTATCCATATACAAATAGGCAGCTCTTACCACATTTTTGGTTGAAATATCCTTATTTTAAAATTGAAGTTTTTCACTACGCTATCAGATATTAGTATTTACAAAAATAAATACCTACAACAGAAATACAAAACTTTAACAGATAATAAATTGCGCGACACTTTTCGCTCTAACTAAAAGTGTAAAACAAATGGGTTCTTCAACTGATTAACGCCTTCTAATAGTACTTCTATAATATTTGCTTAATTCTGTAGGCATCAACCTTTGACGGAAAAATACAGATAAAATTCTCCCGAAGAAATGATTCAGAAACCTACTTAACATACGGATCGTAAATACTTCTTCAAACAGGTTCAGTCTCGTGTGGCAATAAGTGAATCAACTGCAAATTTTTGCGTCCGCCAGTGTATTTGATCCGGTTAATCTCTATGCATGACTTAAGTAAATTTAAATTCATTTGTAATTAATTATGTAATCACTCTGATGTGTAAGATTAACAAATTTTTCAACGATATGTCTTATACATAGGTACATCTGGATGAGCTATATATAAATAAAATTAACCAAGTTCGCTGACTCATCAATTCACACCTTCCACTTTTGAGCTTAAAATTTGAAATTTTTTGAATTTTTTGTCCTTGCTTATTTCCTTGCAAGGACAATATTTACGATCACTTAAGATTTTCGAAATTGTAATATTTTAAGCTCAACAAAATTTTTTATAATGTTCAATATTCTTAAAACAATATGAACAGTTTTTTTTGTCAATGGATAATATTTCAGAATAAATACGAAAAAAAAAATTGTTTCGATTAATCTATCCGCCCAGATATAAAACATGCACTATTCTTTGGAAAAGTCTGGATTGAATGATTCCATTAACCTATTCCATTTTCACTCACAAATATAGGACATGTAATTTTAGCTACACATAAACACTTTGATCTAATTGATGAGTGCAATGCCTCGACGGCTTTGATTATTATCATTAACAATCTATAAATATACATTTCGAATGTTTAAATTTCGTGTGAAATTCAACTAACCGCCGATTGCACCATGTTGATAAATTTATTGCTAAAAATCCATTAATAAACTATGAAACATACAAGAAAGAGTTAATCCCAATTTTTGTAATCTCTAAAGTAAGACAAATATATTCAATATTTCAAATTTATTCTTTTAACTGCCAATTTCAATGTCATCGACTTTTTCTTTCTCGGCAAAAGTTCGTTATAATAAAATGAATCATCAAATTGAGTGAGTATGCATGAATTTGTTGGAACAATTCCAAACAATAAAAATACCATTGCATCCATAGGAAGTTATCAAAAGTTTTCAAAAATAAATTTATAGGAGACTTTGCAGTAGCACATTCTATGTTGCCATTGACTTTTCATTTTTTAATTTTAGAATCATAAAATATAAGCCTAACATGTGTTTTTTTTGTATTGTTGTAAACTGCATATTTTGGGGTAAATTTCTCATATTAACGAATAATTGTTATGACAGCAGGTTACTTAAAAAAAAGTAGAGACAAATAATCGTTAAACATTTTAATTTGTACCAACTACTGGTTTAAAAAAAAAAATATTTTAAAATACCAATAGATATAAATTCACTTTTTTAAAAATTTTAAAATATTTTTAATAGTTCCGCTAAACCCAAACTTAAGTAATAAATACTTGAAATTTTAGATGATTTGGCATAAGTTCCAACGTACCTCTTTTGAAGATTAAATAAGAAAATGTACATATCTTTAAATGTAATCTATTTGCATAAAGTGGCAGAGAAAACTAAATTAAATTGTATCAATTATTTCCCATTTTGGTGCTTTCGAAATAAATGCGGACTGCTTGAGAAAAAATAAAACATTTGATTTTGTTGTGGAAAACCCTTTACTGATTGGCCTGAGGTAAAAAGTAAGGTTTAAAAAGATTCTTCCACCCTCATGTATGGTGCGAGCTTACATAAGAAAACGCATTATTTTAAGGAAATATTCATCAATAAAATGAGGTCTTTTAAAACAAATTGTAATATAAGTATATTAGAGTATATTTTTAATTAAAGATTTTTTCAAAAGTTATTTAGTTTGAAATAATTTATAATTAACCTACTTTTTTAGGTCCGCAAGGTGGTGTATTTATTTTATCAAGTTAAAGGTGAACTCGAACGAAATTTTAAAAGAAAGGGAAATTTAATCACCATCAAATTCGCTGCCTATGAATGAAAATGAACAGAGAAAAACAGCGGACTGAATGACGTAAGTAAAAATTCATTATAAAAGTATATTGGTTCAAAAATATATCTCAAGCTATATTTAACATTTTTTGTAATGCGCAAAAACTTCGAACAGTAAATGTTTAATAAATAATCGGTCAATCGTTAAATACCATCTTTTGAATAAGGCCAGCATTAAGTAATATTTTTCAATGAAAACCACTTGCTGAGTGTTCAACTCTGTAACAATTAATTTGAATATCATTGCCGTCAAATTTTCCGGCGAACCGTTTAAAACATAATCAACACCATAGCACGTAAACCGCAGTTTGTGAGTTACAGAGAAGGTCATGCACATAAGAAATAAATATGAAATTCAATCCACAAACAAGTGAAGACCTCCTCAAACAATTATTAATGTGAGTAGGTCGTTGTCTTTCCCAGCGAAAGATATCCAAACAGAGAAATCTTTCGCTAATTTGCATTTTGATTGTTACAGCAATCGGAAGTGCTTGTCATCCATCGAAATTTTTTAAAACGATTGTGTAATCCAGCAATGTTCTAATGGTTAGAAAAATTATGTAAAAAAAATAATGATTATGATTTTTATGGTTTATGGCATAACGGAAAAGATAAAATATTTATCTTTTAAAATAGTGAAACTGCGAATGTATATCTGGATTAATTGTTTAGATAAGCTCTATCTTTCTGTGATGAGATTTTAAACGATTAATGCGGAAATGTTTACCTAACGCTGTGAGGACAAATAGAGGAATTAAGTATTTTTCCTAAAAATAATTTCGAAGCAAGCTGCTAGAAAAGACGAAATGAGATGGATATGTTCGTCTGTTTTTATACAGATTTTTTTATTTTTATAATTTATTTGCATATATACATACATATATATATATTTTTTGCGCTCGATTTGGTAAAGACAAGTTGTATGTTTTGCAGGTCTTAACGTTCTACTTACATTGTCAAGTTGAAACTGAACTGATTTAACCTCGAAAAGAAAAGCTAAGTTTAAACTTTTCTCACGGAGCTATACAGAGAACCACAATGCTTCAACACTTTCTCAGGATGAGGTATGCACTGAAGCAGGCTTTAAGAAGACACAAAAACAAAATATATATATATAAAAAAACACCTCGCGAATAGTAAACCGCACGTGCTGGTTTTGACCACATAAGTGTCCGCCACCAACCGTAGACTCATGTGTTTTCTTCAAGTACAATAGGGTGACGCAAGTTTTTCCGTAGACTATATGGTTTACATTTTAAATCAATCAAACTTGTACTTGTCCTACTTGTTGGTCCCTCTTTAAAAAAGCGCCACTTTTTGCCACTCTCCCATACACACAAATAAACAGAGGAACATCAAAGCGAAGAGGCCTCATCATAATATCATGCTCTGAGTCCGGAGTCTGCCCCCTCGTACTTCCTAGACCAGGACTATTTTTAACACAACAAATCTCCCAAAAATAATTTTTCCTCAGTATCTTGCGATACCATTCAATCTTCATGTTCATATTGATTGCACTATACAAAAGCGCGTCTGTTTTAATTTTTATTCGGTTTTTTTTTTTTTTTTAATACTGACTCCAATGGACAGTAACGAAAATAACGAATATTTATGATATTACAAAATTAGCATATATTCAGCAACATAATGTAGACTAGTTTCAGCCTCAATCGGGTGAACAATTTTAAACAAAATTATCTCACCTTTAGCGCACTAAAATGATACACCTTTTGTGCTTTAATTCAGTGTCCCCCTGGGTTCGTATATTCGAGGAGCTCTAAAGTTCGTCAAGTTTGTCTCTACAGCGCCTCAAATTCAGCGCTCACAATTTTTGTTTAGCGTATAATTAAAGTCGCACGAAATTTTATCAAACTTTTCGGAGTAGTTAACGATAATGTGCTATACATATAAACACAATATACTTTTAATTAAACAAGTAGTTCCAAGTTGCATCACCTAGTTGAAAACATTTTATAATTCGATTTTCTTATAACACAGAAAAATTCGCAAAAAATCCTCTGTTGAGAAATAAAACGCGTCGCTCTCGTATCAGCGGTTGATCGGCGGGCGTACATCCGATAACTGAATGTTAATGAGCTTGGTCACCTGTCCACGAGCTTATTTGCAGAATATATAACACTTACTTTGCACATTTATTTGGGTAATTCGAAGGAGGCAACAAAACAACACTCGTTGCAAGTGATGGCGACATTCAAATCTGAGACCCGAGACCAACTGCTCATTGGGCATTACCAGGAGAGATCTATCTAGCCTAGATATAAAATAAAAAAATAAAAAATATGAAAGAAAAATACCACCCGGACTGTTGTGCACACTCCCCGGCCAGTAAAAGCTTCGTGCGCTATTCATAAATATTATTAACGCATATTGAAACCGACTTTAACTTTGTAAAATCGCTTATTTATTGGAACAACATCAAAAGAGGTTCGACAACAGTGCGATTCGTGGTGGCATTGTGGACGCGATTCATTATGCGGCCATGGGAGATGGTGAAAACCTAATCGGCACTATAATACAATAAATACAGTAAATATTTCGCGATGAGATGTTTTTGAAACTGCAAAGGATTCTTATCAAGGAGAGTGTAAAACTGGCGATTTTCTTTCGAGACTAGACATAAAATCGTCACAGTGCAATTTACAAATAATTAACACTGTGGGAACAACCTTAAATAACATCGCGAGTTATGAGTTGTAAATAAAACCATAACATTTTATAGACTAAACATAAAATAGTTTTTCAATTTGTCGTCTGCCCGTCTACCATCAACTTTTTCTTCGTCACATATTTTAAGAGATATTTACGTGACTGAGATAAATCGTGACGATGAATTAAAACTAGTAAGGTTTTAAGCTTATAAGATTACACTTGCATTATTAAATGCAATTGCAATTAAAACCCAACTTAAAAGCTTTTTTCTATGTTCGGTAAATATTTTCTGTAACGCAGAGACTATTAAAAATCAAAGATAGTAAATTATTATTTTTGGATAATTCTTTTTATTTGTTTTGAATGTTTATGTAGATGGCATTGTTAAATTCAATTAAAAATACATTTGTACATACATAGGTATATAAAATAAAATTAATCAAAAGAGAGAGTAGTGGACTTTTTTACATTTACACGGCTTTCTATTGCCCATAAAAAATTAGATGATTTAAAATATAAGTAAACTTTCTAAACCAAATCAAGCTCTTTAATGCCCTTTCAATATGTTTTTTAACAATCTATTGAGCAGCTACTGAAAATTAATGGTATAAAATTGACTTTTGTAAATATCGCTCCTAGGGCTAGTTATTTAGCGCTAAATTACTTCTTTTGATTTAATTACATTCATCCAATTAGTACCATAATAATTTTTAAATTCTTCTTTATTTGTTTGTTATTACTTGCATAAACATAAATAACCAATAGTATATATTTGTTTAAGGACTTTTACGGTAGGATCAGGAGGAGAGCTCGCTCAATAACGATTACGAAGTAATTTTGGTTTGTCGATCTTTCAATAGCAATTATTAAGTAATTTTTACTTTTCGATTATAAATAATAATAAGAAATCCGGATTGTATCTATTTTTTTTGCCCTTTTTTCAATTTGTGTTTTTACTTCTCCGTTCCTTAAAGGAAGGAAGGTAATGAAATGAGTTTTGTTTCGAACAATTGAAAAATAAAAATTAATCCTTAATCAGTTGCGAACCTGCAGTTGTGGTTTTATTAACACCATGCTTCTGAACGTACGTGAAGTTATTTAAAAAAATATCAATTACGACGATACTGTTTCCCTTATTGCAGCTATATTTAAAGTCTTAAGCAACTGTTACAAATTATTTTAATTAATTACATAATTACTAATTAATTGTTCAGTCAATTCGAGGCATTGTTTTCCTTTTACTGCGACTATTTGTATTTGATTTCCTTGATTTTAGTTATCAACTGTTGATATTCTTATTATTGTTTGATAAAATATTTCCTCTCTTCTTGCGACTTTTTGATGGAAATATGCATTTAAATCTTTAACAGGGCAATTAAAGCTGGCATTTTATCACTGTTTATGTTTTTACGCTTTCAATTTCTATTTATTTTGTTTTCAGCAAATTGCTTCAAATTTCACTGTACTGTTCAAGTGGGCTAATTTTTTGGAATTAAATTACGTGTGTTAATTAAAGCCTCCCTTGCCCTTGGTTTTTGTAATATCCGTTGAGTATTAATCTTGAATGTTGAAAATTCCAGGTATTCGAATATGCTGATTAGGGATAACATAATTTATGCATACAATTGCATTATACATTTAATTGCAAGAAAACGTAGTTGTATTTATTAAGGTATTAAAAAGCTAAGTTCAAATTACCCAACTGAAGAACATCATCAATGTCTCGACAGTTAATTTAGGTGTTATTTAACCACTATTGCATGTGATCGTATTCCTTGCTTGAATAATTCTCGAATAAATTGAGTGTGCCACGCAAATCTTGCTGGAATTTTTAATAAAATAAAGCAAATGGGTTAAGTAAGAGTGGATAAGAACATTCTGTCGTAATTGAGTAATACATGAACACTCAATTACGACAGAACGTTCTTATTCACTCTTGCTTTACTTACTTAAATATATTTTTAATACTGATCTTTTAAGGTTGTAGCTACAAATTCTTTAGTTTTCAAGATATAACAACTGATGATGAAAAAAACTGATGTGGCTTTAAATTTCGGCGTATAACAGCAAAAAAATTGATAGAAATTTCGTTTTTCTAAAATTGTTAACAAAATTTTTGTTTAATTATCTGAGCATTATTTAAAGCTATTAAAAGCGTTAGTAATTCTAATTACACAAAATAAATAGCCCGGAAATGGCTATATTTAAAATGTCGCTTTCGTGTAAAACTTTCATGAGGCATTCCCAATTTCTTAAGATTGCTGTCGCGTCACGACGTCGACAAAAGCTCCCGGAGAAACTTTGGAAAAGTTGTCGCCACGGCTCTTTTGACACTGCAAACTGTCGCCCACTTTTCCCTGTTTCCAAGTTGGACGGCGACAATCGGTTTTTGGCCGTTAAGAGGTAGTGAAAAGTCGTTACTAATTGAAGAACATGGGGTTCGAGGAGAAGCTGATCGGGATCGTGAAGCGGGTCCCCTACCTCTACAACAAGAAGCACTCCCTCTACAAGAGCATGCAGACGAAGGACGAGGCCTGGAAGGGAATCAGCCAGACCCTCAAAGTGGACGGTACTAAATTTGCGATTTTAAAATGAAAACAACTCCTTTAGCCGATTAATTTTAGAGTACAAATGCCGCGCCAAATGGAAATCGTTGCGAGATCAATACATGCGGGAACTGAGGCGACTGAGGAGCTCCTCGCACCACGGAGTTAAATGGAAACACTTTGAGGCCCTGCACTTCTTGCAGGTCTCTGTTCCTAAACGGTATTTACTTTTTCTTTATTAAAACAAAATCCCTTTGGAAGAAATTCAAATTCTTTAAATTGGCCACGTTCGCAGTCGCAGTTCAAGAGACTGCAACAGCATGGAGGAATTCATCTCGTTCAAAAGGGAAGGCGAAAACTCTGACGAGATGAGGGCTCAAGAACTTCCCTCTTCAGTGGCCCAAGAATCCATCGACAACTCGTATCTCCTCGATTTTAATCACATCGGAGAAAACATAATTTCGTTTCACACTCACATGTCCTCCACCGTGAAATCAGAAAAGACGCGAAGAAGCAATCATCCCTCCACGGCACTAGCCGAAAGTTGCCACTCTGCTAAGCGGAATGATCCAGAAATTGATGAGAATTTTCATAAATTCCTTGAGAATGTCAGGGGACGAATTCACGATAGAGAAGAAGAAGAGGAGGACTATGTTGATCTATTTTTTAGATCTCTATCGAAAACCGTTAAAAGTCTATCGCTTCCTGCAATTGAATTCATGGATTTGCAGTGTAAAATTTTAGCCCTCATTAAGGAGGAATGCATCAAAAACAAGTCTGTAGTTGCAGAATAATTACTTCTAAAAGTTGAGCTATCTGCATTTGAAATTAATTTTAAGTATCACATTTCTGCAGTCGACTCAATTCAGATTAACAAGAGCAATTGCTGAATTGACGTAGGCTGCTAAAAGTAGAAAAAAAAATACCGCATCGCTGATTAATTTAAGTAAAACTGATATAGTTGTTCAAAATTCAAAATGCCTAATTCAAATGCTAAGCAATATATTACTAATTTTCTTAGACAAAAAAATAAAAATTACTTTGAACAGGAATTAGCATTTAATTTTTGTTTTATGAATTTATGTTTTACAGGCGACTGTTCAATTCAGCTAGAGCTGGAATTGTTAAATTGCTTTTCATAGAAGTTATTACTTAAAAAGATTTAATGCATCAGTTTGTAAACCACTTTATACTAAAACAAATAAAAAATAAATGGATTATTTGTGACAAAACAAAGTTTTTATTTATTTCTAGATTTAAATACACCCCTAAATAAAAGGAATAAAGTTTAATAATTACTTGTTTTCGAATTGTTTGATTAAATTATTTTGACTAATTCAGCAGCAATTCCTTAGAATCATTGTCAAGGAATATAATTTTAGGGAATCCCACATTTCTTTCTTTTTAATTCTTTGAAAAGAACAAGAGATGATCCGGGGATGGAATTGTAAAATTTGAGCACAATAATTGTTATATTCTACTTTATTAATACACTGAGTTTAGACACCATACAGTTGCGATCTTTGAACGGAGCATATCTTTGGAGATGTGTCGGATTTATTTATTCCTCCTTATTTTCTCTTTCAACATTAACTTTCTAAATATTTTGAATATGAAAGGTTTTTTTCATTTATTTGAATCAAGGATATAAGGAAAGGGGGAAAAATAAATTAAAAACAATTATTTAGAATTTTGAAATGTGCATATATTACTTTTCTTTTAAAAAAGCTATATAGACAAAATACGATAAAATTTCACAGTAAAAGTATTCTGTTTATGCATTACAAAAAGCTAACATAAGAATGTAATTGAAATAAAATTATATTGCCGCTTCATCCAGCTGGTTAAATAATTATAAATAAGATTTTCTTAAGTGTTTCGGTCCCAAAGCAAAGTAGAACAGAGGTGAGCCCTCTTTTTCTACTCATTATCAGAAGACATACACAAAATAAAATAAAATAACATAAAAAGAAAATAAAACAAAGAAAATTAAAAATAAAACATCTCTAAACTCTGCTATTTCTTCACCTATCGCTTATTAATCAGTAAAAATAATTTGCCCGGCTTATGGCCAAGCGCTGAACTCGCATATTTTTCTTCATTTTCTGTTTTCCATAAAGCATATTATGTTTATGTTCGAATTAGGTATAAAAAAAGATTACATTTTTTTTGCTACGTTTTTCATAAAGTTTTCTTCAGTTTTTTTATTTTATTTTTGTAAAAAAGACATACATCCTGAGCCAGTTGGTCCTTCACAAACATTTAATCGATCACCACACGAGTAAAGAGCAGGCCACGTCTGCTAAGCCACAAACTGCAAAAAGATTTTAGATTTATGTGATATATAGGTTTAAAGAATTTTTGGAAAACTTACCCCAATCCCGCTCCAAGCAACAAGGATAAAACATTTGTAAGGAGAAGTGAGTAAAGCACCTCTCTGGAAAAGAGTGAGTTTTTGCCAACTCTTGCTAACCGAATGGAGTAGCCTCCAGTTCTCCTCTTGGGATGCTCAAATTTCCAGTCCCTAAAATGTTTCCATCAAGCAATTTTAAATATATAATTTATTATTATTATTTTATACAAATACTCACTTTGGTGGTCTCTGATCTGGTCTGCTACTCCATTCCCAAATCCAGTCTGTGTCTTTCTGCGACTCTCCCTCCTTAAATTCGGAAAAAAAAAATCAGTTTTAAAATAATGACTTTAGGTTTATATTGAAGGTGTTTCAAATAAGACGAAAAATTATATAAGATTCTCTGAATAAAACAAATTTGATATTTCAATCTTCTCATAACTAAAATAAATAATTATGATTAACCATTTGTTGGTCGAATCAACATATAATTCATTTGGCACCTTTTAAAACTGAAATATATGAAAACAATTTTGGGAAATATAATTAAAACTGAAACTCCCACTCTGTTCGAGAAATACAAACAATGCAGACAAATTCCGACTGCACAAATGAAAGACAGTTTACATAACATAAAATATTTGTTATATTTGCTCAATTTACAGGGAAATTGTGCGGAAATAAGCGCCCTCCGAAAATAATTTTGATGAAATTTTTCTTTTGTAAGGGAAATTCAATTCAAAATTAAAGGCACGAGTATGCTATTATATTAAATTTAAATGGATCAAGTTTTATTTATAGAACGGATATAAATTAAGATATTATATACATGCCTGAAAAAGAGATTTCCTTTGAAATAAGTACATACATATGCTTTCTGAAAGGTATAATTTCAATTCTTAAATTGCATACACATGTAACAAATGACCGAGACATCGTTCATTATCCCCAACTTTCTGAGCTGACTAAACGCGAACGAAATAAGTCATAAACAATTTATTTTAGCCAGCGCTTTTAAAAAATTACGTAGTAGCGTTTAAACGAAAACGTCGAAAGCGGCCAAAATGGGCGTAGCAAAAATTTTGATTTATGTGTACACAACAAATTAGTTGATTGATTGACTAGATTTACGTGTAATTGAATAAAATAAGTTTATACGGCATATAAGCCAAGCACTCTACTCTACGGTGAATGAACTAGAGTGTGAAATCATCTTACTATATATTTAATTGGTAATTTAATTTTCCTCGAAAAGGCTCAAATTAGAAATATTAAGTTAGAACTTCCCAGCATGTTTCTTTACCCTAAATTTCGGAAATGTGATACAATTATTTCATTTATAAGATATTCCAGTTTGAATTTAAGATATTTCAACCAGTCAATTTTAAGCTGTGATAAACGGGGCGGATTTAGATGATTTAGAACGTAATAGTGAAATAATATTTATATAACCCGTAAAGCGATCAGAATTTAGAATCTCATTCAATACCAACAGATACTTAAAATAATGGCTATATTATTGACTGTTTTAAAGTCAATTAAAATCGGCAATAATAGTAAATGAGTTGTAAGAATCTTATATCGGCGCAGTTGTTTGAAAATATTTATAAAGTCAATGCACTAAAACAGGGGTATATTTCCCCACTATCATTAATCTTCCACATGTTCTTTGTTATCTGTTCACCTTATCGCCTAATTCCCCTTAAACTTGTATTTGTTCCAGGCAGAAGAAATTTTCAGTTTTATCGTCTCAAACAATTTAATTAAAACCATTCAGCTGCGCAAATTAACTGCATCATTTCGAGTTCCAACTTCGCCATGAACGAACTTGAGACAATCTTTGTTTTCGTAAATATTCAGTAGAATGTAATTAACTTTCTGGCTGAATTCATTAGCACAATAAACCCAATATTGCGCAATTATAACAGTCTGCATCACCTCATTTACAAATATATGTACATAAATATCTGTAGTGTACTCTAGAGTTTAGACGCCTTGGCCTAATCGAAAACACCCAGAATAATATCTTCCTCGTAAACGTATGTATCTTCTATATTGCAGTTTTAAGTGAACTATAATTTTGATTGAAACTTTCCCAAATCCTATAATTTACCTGTTGTTATTTATTTCTTTCGAGCAGTGTACTTCAACTGCGTCATTCTCCCTCAGAAAAGTTACCTCTACAAGGCTAGAAATTCCCGCGTCTTTGTTCAGTCAATATTTTTACGCAACTCTTGAAACATATGACCAGACTTGGAACCTCACATCAACGTGTCTTGCCCAAATATTGCAGGTGCATGTCCAATGCAATCGATATATGGCCGTGACTCACCCAAATCTTTATGGGGCTTTTCATTTCTTAAGACTCGTTTTATGCTCGTTTGCTAGCTGTTAACTGCCTGCTGTGAAGTAATGAGCTTCTGGAAAATGTTGTCCAACGTCATTTAGATTTTAATACCGGGTGTAGACGCCACAGAGGTCTAGTGCTACTTAAAACAAGGAAAATCCGATATTTATGACAATTACCCATCCGCCCCGTCGTGATGCTGACGTCGTTTGTGTGTTTTTGCTCGTTTGGTAATGATAGCGAAAGAAAGCTCTATTGCGACTCAGTTCATGAACCTCAGAAAGCAAAGAACCGAGGAAAACGTCTTCAAGGTCAACGATAATTTGCGTTCTTGTACTTCACGTACACGACGACGCCTCTTGTTGTTGTAGTTCTAGGTAAAGAAGAAACTTTGCTTCGTGCCAAGCGACAACTACCTCACGAAAATCCGACTCGAGACCGGATTAGGTCATTGTACCAAAGTAGTCGTCGCTAATTTTAGTTTACAAATTCACCTAGCAGCGCTGCAAAGGCGCAGGTGCTGGGCATTTTCAAGAGTAATTTTCATTCGTCGCCCTATCGTAAAGAAACTTACGAAATAAAAATAAAAACTTGCACATGTTTGTTTATTTACAGAATGATTTAGCCGTCTCGGGCGTAAATCAGAATGAGGTGATGAGTCTTTGTTAAAGTGCACTCATTGCAAGGTAAACAAACAATTTCGTCTTGAGGGCGTAATTTGGTATCAGCGAGGCCAACACGTATTATTATTTTTTTCATTAATATCAATCTTCCGACGATTAAAAGCAGGATATTGATTTTCATTTAAAAAATTGAATTTTTATATTAATGCCTTGTCTACCATTAAGTATATGTATATGGCTGAATAAAATCTGCAAATCAAATCTGTATGAAAAAGATCAATAACTATAAAGCTTGCTCTATTTCTAGAACTTTTTGATTTTACGCTTCAACAGTTCACGGGGAAAAATTCTCATAAAATCTTTATTTTTATTTACACTAGAAATCAAAATTTAATCCATATAAAAAACTAGATCAAAAGCATTTTCACACGAGTTCTCACAGCACGCACGTACCATCTTCTCTGATTAATTTGGGGGGAAGAAGCACGCGTACAGGAAAGTGTTTAAAAGTGCGTTTGATATCTTTTTCATCGCCACGTGAATGAAAACATTTCTTTATTTATAGGACTCACCCGATTTCTTCCACGCGTGCATTTCATAAAAGCTTCGCATATTTGGAAAATTTACGCTTTGACTCGTTCTAACTAAATAAATTATTGTAGTCAGTCAGGCCACGATTTACGACGAATAGAAAGCTCCCAAGCTAAAAATTTCCGTTTACGAGTAGTTTTGCGTGGAAACATGTATTTCATTTTCCATTCAGGAGAGAGAATTCGTTTATTTATGATTCTTGTGTAAACCAACACGGGCTATAATTGCTTAAAAAAATATATTTTTATTTAATTTCCGGAGCAGTGGGTATATGGATTTTGGCGCGTTTCTGATGATATACAACTTTGTCATGGGCGTTAATAATCATACTATTAGCGTCCCACATTTATTTTAAAGACCGTTGCCAGTAATTCTGAATGAGCCAAATTTTGGGTTAGTGCGTGTAGGAGAAGTTAACTTTAAACATTGATAAATTGCGGAATTCTGTCCAAGAAAATTGTGAAGCTTCTGCGTGGGTCGGAATATTTTATGTGCAAAAAGAATCTCAAGCGTTTTAAAGAGCTGCATATGCGGAATAAGAAAGAATTTGAAAAATGTTTTGATTTTATTTTCGGAAAATAAGGTTCTTTACTACTTACTTAAATGCACAAAAACATAGTTTATAACATTCGAAATTACAGAAAAATATGTGCAAATATTTGTTTTTAGTAGCAAAGTAAATAAACGACTATTCTATTTAGTATTAAATTTCAATATACGTATAGCAATCGGCGATGCACATAACATTGAGGAATTTTACTACTGATATAGAAGCTAACGCCAGAGAACCGAAGAACCCAAAGCATTGAATGTTGTTGTACAGTGGCAAAGAAATAAAATTACAGAAAAGCAGTCATAATATCACATTATCCCTTCTCAAAGAACGCCTTTCTCTGATAACACAAGCTCATTAAAGGCCGTTTCCAATAATTTAATTGGATCGGAAAAAATTGAACGCCATAAAAATAATTCCTTTATCGTCAATGAGACCTTGAAACAAACGAGGCTATTGTTATGACCTAAAACAATCTGGCCATAAAATGGTCTCCGTTGGCTAATCTCAGTGCAATATTTTCCCTCTTCTGATTCAATTAAAACAATTACGCATTTTCGATTTCCCTTTGTTATCGGTCTCGAGTGTCTTACGCAATTTATTGATGCGAAATGAGTATAAATTTCCTAAATTTACTTCATCAAGAAATATTTTCAATTTCAATAAGTTTAATAATAATTAATTAATTAATTAATTACATTACCTTATTCCAATAGTTAATATAAACATTTTTTAAATCATCATCTGGACAGAGTTCTGTGTTAGGACTGTTTGGCGGCGACTTCGGACTGTAAAATAGAAAGAAAAAATGATATATAAGTAAAAATGTTACTTCAGCGGTCAGGATCATTGTCCAAAAAGAAAATGACTGTTATATACAACTAGGAGAAACATATATTCAATTTATATCTAACCTCTCCCCTGGTGTATCACGTCTGGAGCTGGCTAGGGAAACGACCCGGCTGGACTGATTTGATTCTCTTTGAGCTTCTCGCAGCAGTCTTAAGTACTCTTCACCCGATGAAAATGGAAGTGGTGTTATTCTGTCCGGACTTTTCAATCCAGCCCCGCTCGGAGGAGTCAACTCTATCCAAGAGTCTGAAAATGAAAATAAAAAGATTGAAACATTAAATTGCTTCAAGAGTCGTTTGTGGCGGATATCTTCAATTCTGCAGGCTTATGGGACGCTTTTTTAAAATCAATGTCGAGGTATTTTTTGTTACAAAATGCTGTACGATAAAAATGAAAACATCAGCTACCAAGACTAAAATCAGGCTTAAAAATTATTTTTAGCAGTGGCAACATTGTAAACAAGTTAATTTCGTATATCTGTTTATCAGAAAAACTGGATATTATATTTCTGAACATTTAATAAGTTTTTCTTTTTAAGCAGAAATTCCATTGAATCAAGTCTATCCGAGAAAAAATTTATTATTTGTCTCTGGCAACGCAGCAGCTGAAAATGTAAGAAATGCGACGCCTTTACGAATTTTCATGAACATATGTAGTTCCACCATACCAGAGTTAGCCAAGTGGGCGTCAGCGGTTCTCTCAAAAGCTGTTCTCTTTGCGTTTAATTTTATGTTTTCAATTGCAGAGTGGGCGACACTTGAAATCTAATGTTCAACCCTTTTGAAGAGCAATGTCGCTAGTGTTGCGATATCAATTTTCTAATTATAAACCGTTATTGAATTTACATTCTTCTAAATGTAGTTTTTAAGAATTGAATTTTTGTTGCTGAATGCGTAATTCAGCAATTGCTCTTATTAAGCTGAATTGAACAGGCGGCCGTAGAAATGGAATGTTTGAATGCTGAGTATTGGGTTCGTTGAACTTTAAATTTTTATACAAATATTGGACGGTGCGAGATTTTAAATTATAAAATAATTATATTTGTAAATTGACGTTAAAGTACAGAATCTATTTTAATAACTCTCCTTTCCTTGAAATGTACGAAAGAAAAAAGTTGTATCAGAAAATCTTCTGTAATTATCAACTTAAATATGTGCTTACTATTAATTAGAGACGATTTTTTCGCGGAAATAGAAATGCAGACTATATTATTTATAAAGATTCTCCTCTCAATCGGTTTCGCAGTATGCTTTTGAGTCGGATTTAATCGTTCCGCGAGATAAAACTATAAATGAACATTCAGCAGTTGCCTATTTGCCACGCGAAATCTAATCGCAGCAGAATAATGTGAAATTGCCTCACGTAATCATACACGACTTACTGAAACGCAACAATTCGGTTGCGTTGTGTCAGAGCATAGAATAGCTGCGCATTGACCAGTTAGCACCTTACCACGAGCAGCTAAGGTTCCGAACTCCATCTTCAGGTGGTGGTGTTGCCTTTTAAATCAAATCCCAGTACTGCAGCTGGCGGGGCTTTGCCCCCATGATACAAAGTGCAACCACAAAGCAACCTATTAAACTGGAGCTTGCTCACCTTGCAGCCTTGCTAATGACAGGGCCCCATTTACATTGGAGGAGGTAAGGTGCCAGAATGCACGCAATCGGAGCCCCACACCAAATGTTTACACCCGAGGGCACTGGGAAAATGTAAATAATTTAGCAAATGGAAGCGGAAACATGAGAATCATCTATTACTATTAGCCCAGGGGGGAGATGTCTCTTTTGGAGCACTTTGTTTGGATTATGTGAGACCAGTCAGTCAGCAGCCGAGCGCGTGTTGATCTGCCAACTGATTACTTGGCCCAGATTAAATAATTAGCCCGAGCCCGACGTGTATAGCCTCGTTGCCTAGCACCATCATATCAATGGTTTACGTCTAGAATGGCGCAAAGTTACTCGGGAGAATTATGGCACAAAGGACCGGAAATTGCTTGAAAGCAGTTCACTTCAGGGCATTTGGCTGATTTATACCATCGCCAGGGATTTGAGGTGAAGAGGTATAAAAAGTCTATAAATATGAACTTTAATATGGCTTATAAGATCTTATTCAATGCAACTTAAAATACATGTCCATATTTCTTCGTTAAAAGACTAATGTTTTATTTTCTTATTATGACGGAAACACAAATCTCTTAAAGCTGTGTTGCCTTTATCCTACCATCATAACATTATTTTTTTTATTTACTTAGTCTATTGATTTAATTACATTCTTATAGGACTAAAACATTAAACATTAAGCTTGTTTTTAGGAACAATTTCAAAATCAGTGATTTTATCAAACAAACCATCAGCCAAATTATCAAAATTGCAATATATGCGAGCGAAGCAATCCAAAGATGATCTACAGAAATATTTTTAAATTATTAATGTACATTAACATTACGAACGAGAAAAACAGTTTACAATATAATTAATAAACTGCAGTGACTACCTTAAGGTACGTTCGATCTGAAATCTTAAAAATGTCGATATATATAAATAAATATCTTATCCAGTAAATTAAAAACCGCGAAAAATGATTAATAATAAATAACTTTTTGCATTAAAATTAGAATAAATAATATTGATAATACAAACATCAGTGTAATTCTTTCTGTATTCAAATATCTACACTAAAATAACTTTATTGATGACGTCGTTAATGTGGCGCCACAAAAACTTTGTATCGTAAAAACGTAGTAAAGATATTGACCTATCATGTAAAAATAAACACTCGATATAAGAAGCATTCGATTTCTGAGTGTATGCCAACATTCAAGAAGTGGATAAATTTGGGTAATGGAAGCATTAGCACATAACGATTTCGTCAATTTTATTTAAAAATAGTTTGTCAGCTAGATTGAAAACGCAATTGTCGTAAATCAACATTGATCTGAAACTAAAAATATCGTATTTTGTTTTTATTGGACTAAACAAATACGCCAAAAAGTTAAATGGATTTTAATTCTATAAAACAAAACTACACTAAGGAGATTAGTCATGACAAGATGAGGTCATTGGCTGTTTTCGTAAATTCAGTTTCTAATGGTTGTAAACAGGGATTATTTCTATTTCAAACAAGTACGTTAAGTATCTCATACTATTTTAAATCTTTTATAATAAACAAAGCTGCGTGAAAACAAAAATATTTACACGTTTAGTGCAACGCCGCCAACTCGTGAAAGAAAAACGCCAACGTCTTTACGAAATCAATTTTCAATTAGAATAAAATCGCGGAAATGTTGCAGACTGAGCGGGGCTAATCAAGAGCTTCTCACTCTATAAGCTTGTGGGCGATTCTAAAAATAGTCGATCATTCGATTTGCTTGTTTCGGATTGAACGCTTTCCCAAGCCAAACGTGTCTAATCAGCCGAGATGCATTCAGGAAAATTTATAGCTCGAGAATTGTCAGTCTAGTTAGTCTCAAGCCAGCGATTTTCTGCGTTCTTGTCGCTTCAGATACAATTTCGAGTTGGCGAAACGCACAATTTCTGGTTACGCGATTTCAACAGTTGTGGTGACAGTGGTTTGGCGCGGCAGCAAACCGCTCTTGTCTCCTCTGGACTGTAAAAATATATTGGACAAGTTTGGAGCGGATGACCTTGATGACCCGCGGGTCGGTTTTGTTTATGTTTCTGAATAGATTTTTATTAAGACAGAGCAGAGTATTTTTAAATAAATAATATAAAATTTACTGAAAGGAATACTTGTTGGAACCAGTTTCCCGTATCAGGAAACGATAAGCTTATTTGCTACGTCCAGATCTTAATATTCTTAAGAAACGCAAAGAAATGAAGTTGTTTTTAAAGCAACGCACTTATTATTAGTCACGTTGTGAAGCGTAGAAGTTCGTCTTTACATTAAATAAATGTCAACACAACTAAATTCATTACCTATATTATCGGTAAATAGGAAAAAAACCACCAGGAACTTGACTCAGATCGTCACATTTTAGCTGAACAACGAAAAAATGTTCAGCACGTATGTAATTCAGCTAAACTATCCAAGCTAGAAATATCCAGAATCAGGTTCATAATTTTTGTGGCGGGAGCTGATAAAAAAGCAATTTACTATTTTATAGATTTAGGTCGAATGGGGGGTACATTTAAAATACACTCAATCATGTTTATGCGTGTGTATTGCATAATTGTGTGTCTCATAGCACAAGTAAAGGAAAAATTGCGAAAATCGTTAATTTTTAATTCTACACCCTATATAACAACGCGAATCCTACTCGCATTTATCCGTCTATTTTGAAATAAAATTGCAGTAAGAAAACAGTGTTTACCTACACAGATTCTCTCAATTGACCTTGATTATGTAACATTTTTATATTATCTAAAAAATTAAAAACAAACGGTAGAAGAATATACAAATATTCTTTAAATTAAAGTAAACATTCTACAAAACTAAAAATAGTTTCAGTTGAGTGGTTAAAAAAATAATAATTATTCAACAAACGTTTACGGCTAAGATAGGAAAGCATCAGAGCAACAATTATGTTAAGTAGAAGTGTCTGAATATTTATGAGCGGTATAAATATTTCCCTGTTTCAAATTTAAATTTTATAAGAGAGAGAATTTCACCAAGTCTTCGCTATTCTGAAGCATTTTACTGAATATTTCACCATGAATATTACGATTTAAGGAAAAACCTTTTCTGTGTGGGCTCCTATTTTCCTATTTAATGTGAAGGAACGTGGGTGCTTTCATGTGTAAAAAAGGAAGAAAAGGATGACTCAGATATAATCATTAGTTGAAAAGACACAGACTTGTTAGCGCTAGTCACTTAAAATTTTGTTAAGTAATATTACCCATCATTACATTAAAATTAAATTGACTTTTAACTTTCAGTGAAAGTTTGATCAAATTTTATTGGACGATTATTCTTTCATTGAATAAAACCTTCAGTTATCTATATATTAATACGTGAAGCGAAAACTTTGTACCCCTTTTTAAGCATATTGGATAAAGTTTATGTAGAGAAGAAGTGCAGAAAGCTAAAATTTATATATAATATGTTACAAATACATTAAATTTAATTAAATAAATTTCTTATTTACGTTCATACTGTCTATGTCAAACGCATAGTAGTCTGTTAACAAACTGTCGTAATTTTATTATTGATAGTGCCAATTTCAAACACATAGTAGGCTGTGTACTTTCGTATTTTTCATAGTAACCCCAGTAGGTCGCATTTCGACCATAGAGCGACCACTAGTACCTATAAAATGACTATGAAATTGAAACGTCAAATCTTTTTACTCTTTAGGCGCTTAGGAAGTTTTTGTTTGAAGTTACTTATTAGCCGGCCACACACGGGATGGTTTTTGGCGTACAAACTTGTGACAATCTTTATGACAAACTTTGTTTGTACGCCATTTTGCCCACAAACGGTGATGGTTTTCATTCCTAAAGCGATATAACAAATTTAAAGAACGATATCGCGACTCCACAATCTAATGTCGGAACAATTCATCTTGACAGATGATAAAAAAATAAAACCACGGAAAAATCAAAGGCGAGAAATATTTGGGACGGTTTTGGGACGGTTTTAAGTTTGTACGCCAAGTTGCCCACACACGATCAATCTTTTGTTTGTACGCGTGCTTGTACGCCAAAAACCGTCCCGTGTGTGGCCGGCTATTTGCATTTTTTTTCAAGAGGTTTCCTGTTGTTAAATAAAGCCGGGTATTTGTTCTTATGTTGTATATATTTAAGAGAAGTGTATTTACATAACTTACATTTGAAAACTTTTCCATCTAAATGGCGTATTTTTTAAAAATTAAAGTTTTTTTGTTTTCTGACGTCAAACAACTCAGAAAGCAAAGAGAGACAAAGCCTGTCTAAGTAATAAATTATTTTTTTCATAATTCCGAGAAAACGAAGGCAAATTCAAAGAAATTTGCGAGAATGAATCATGTCGGTGAGAAGTTTCTTATGTGTGAAATAAGACACGGCACGGCACGGCACGTCATGAGTCGGGAGATTCAATAGAAAGTGGCCTACATGACTTCAGACACGAAATCACCTTTCGAGAAATGGCAAGAACACAACGCCTTGTGCACGTCTTGGGTTCTCGGCACGTGAACCTTCCGTCGTCTTGGATAAACGGTTTAGACAGGTGGGTGGGGCGGGGCTGGCCATCTGATTGTTGCACCTTTCACCTCTGATCGATTGATTGATGCACACAAGAAGGCACAAAATGCCCTCAAGATTCGAGAAACCTTTAGGGTTTGCAGCTAAAAATAACTATTAGGCGGTGTTGATTTTTTCGACTGGATTTAATTTTTCTTTTCATTTCATAAATAATAGCAATTCTTCTGACAAAAATATTTTATATTCTAACAAGAAAATATTTTATATTTTTATACTGAAAAAAAAAAACTAGTTGATCCTTACCCCACATTGCATCTTTAACCTTCTATAAAGCATCCAGTTCCTCGCAAATCAACTTTTTGCCTTTTCCGGCGACATTTGCATCATCTGGTTTTTGGCTATACGTTTTTTCTACTGCTGAGATTAAGTGCAATACATACAATCGATGTTTGTTTTTTAATTATGGCATTAATCACTTACTGATAATATTTTTACCGCATCTCGAATCTCCAAGTTTCTATGAATTTTAACAAAACATTGTTAATTAATCACTGATAAAGAAAAAGACGGGTATGTCATCTCATTTCTTCGTAAACATTTTCAATTTTAAAGTTTTTTAAAAGACTGAGCCTAGATTAATTTTCAAAGTCCTTTTGTTATAAGAGCTCTTTTTCAGCTCGTTTTATAAAAATGGATAAAACAAAGGAGTTGTCGGAGGAGAATAATAATCAGATTTCATAAGGTTGCAAGTGCAATTCTTAAATCGCTAGAGATTTAAATATGTAAATCAAAGCAAACCTTGTTCATTACAATGTCAAGGAATTTGGTACACAAAGCAATGTTCCGGAAATAAACGCAGAATTTAATTTAGGCTGAAATAATTCTATCGACTGTACAAAAGCGACTTTGGGAAACAGTTCTTAAATTATGCCTAGTCGTCTCAAAGGAAATGAGTGCGGCATACGAAAAAAAATTAAAAAAGATGAGAAACAGGGAGCAGGGTTATTTGAAATTACGTGTGCAAATTTATTAAAAAGGTATTTAATGACTGTACATAAACGCCTTTTTAACATAGTGAGAATTCAGTTCTTTGAAAATATTTCATCGTATGGATTTAAATTATTTATTATTATCGTCGGTGCCTTAGTCTTTAACGTAGAGGTTTTGGGGTCACTCTTTCAAAATTGGTTTCAAAACCAACCATTATATTACAAAAACCTTGCTTTTTTACTTATGTTACTTCGATTTTTTCTCTTCTATGAAGTTTATCAATTTAAAATATAGCAAAACATGTCTGAAAATTCATCACACCCGATTTTTGTTGGCATAGAAATTAGATTGTATGATGATGATGATGAATAAAGCAACTTTTCGTTTATGTTTGTTGGGGTCCAAATTTAGTGAATTCTCCGAAGTGCCTTTTTGTTTGTTTTCCTTGTATTTAGGCTGCAGACATCTATGAATAAACCAATTTTAATGATCAGCGACGGTCACTTATCACTTTTCACGACTCGTGTATTATTCAGTTATTGACATTGATTAGTGGCCATCACCTAGAAATCTTCTATTTATCACTTTATTTCTTTTAGTTTTCCTAGGAGAAATAACCAAGAATATAAGACTTCAATTCATCACAGGGCTTGTTGTTTGTACATATCTAAATTTAATAATGTCGCAGTTAAGAACAATGGCTAAGCTTAATAAATATTTTTTTAGCTTGTGCCATGTGTTTTCAAAAGGCCAAAGTTTCGATAGCAGTTTAAATTATACTTTATATTTTGGAAAATATTACGGACTTAACCAAAAACTTAAAGAATCTATTGTTGAATGATGTTTTAGCAGTGTTTAGAGTGTATATTATTTATTTTTAAGTGTGAATTATAAGCGAAGGTAAATTTGTAACAATATTTTTAATAGTCTGGATGTACTTCAGTCCTAATTAGAAATATCTGATTCTTAATAGTTTGAATATCCTATATTTAGTTTATACTCGCATCCAATTAAAAAAAAATCATGGTTCTAAGATTAGTTTATTACTCTGGGCCTGATTTGTTCCTGAGAAGGCGTTTTATGGTGTATGGTGTATGTATTACATATAATCTAAGACTGAGATTAAATTCTAGTCGGGTAAAAGGCTTTTTTTTTATCGAATTATATAAGTTAAGAGAATTAAAAAGTGATTTTTAACTGAATTTGCGTCGGTATTCGTTCTATAAATTCTAAATATATTCACCAGCGTCTTCTAGAAGCTTATTTGAATATTTTTTTTAACTCCTTAAATAACTTCTTCAAACGCCTTTGACCTTTGTGAAATTGAATTGAATCTCGAAAGTAAAACAGAAATTAAGTTTAAACGGAGCCTGACCTCAACGTTAAACTGAATTGAATCTGATTATCGTCCTCACTTTAAAACGCGTGCTATCAGTAGCTAAATCACCCAATTTAGCAAAATGATATCAGCACAGGAGTAAGTGGAGTAAAATCAGTTTTCAGCTTGAAAATTCGCACGTGTTTCCCAATAATTGCTGCAACATCATCTTGAGTGGAAAAAATTGATTTCGCAAGAATGTATGTAACAAAAATTCCCTTTTTTCACCGAATTTGCCAGCACTGGCCGCCGACTTCGGACGTCAACAAAAAAACAAAACAAAAGTGCTCGCAACAGCTGAGTATCGTTTCGTCTAGCTCACACGCACGGCTTCAGCCATCCAGAGGCAAGACGGCGAATTTTTATGCGTTTGCCCGTTCGCTTGTTATTGTTTTCCTTTGCCAGCAGAAAACAGACATTTTTGCGCAGAAATTTCCTTCGTTTGTTTGCCTTGTTTCTGCACTAAAATTTATTTATTAGACGAATACGAGAAGCGTCCAGAAACTCGGAAGAACTGCTGCGAAACAATTAAATAATAATATTTTTTTGAATTATTACTCACCACCAAGCAGGTCTTCCCCTGTTTTTGGAGGTGTTGAGGTCATTTTCGTCCTGTTTCTTTCGCAGAAATTGACTAAAACAAATGCTCACAGCACTAGATCACTTTAATAGTTCTTAAAAATTGAGGAGAATCGCTCGAATTCAGTGCAAAATCCACCGGAATTTTTCAATCTAATCGCTCACAAATTCATGCCGCGGACAGTTTGCACCGCGCGAAAACAAAACACAAACTGCTCCCAGTTCCCAGTCTGGCCAGCTGTGGAGGTTCTCCCCTTCTCAAGTTTTCGAAAACTCCCGACAAGTCAAGTAATTCCGCTATTTAAAATCCGCAACACAGCGGGAAAGCACCAGAAAAAAAAACAACTTCCAGCTGAAATTCCGCAAAATTAAGTTCCTCGGAGAGGGTCTTCTAATTTACGGCCCCCCAAAATACAAATGCGCACTTTAAAACAAAGAAAACTGAGAACGAATCGCGTGCCGTCCTCGCTGGCTTTCTTTGGAGCACACGTCTACCACCTCGGGCTGCTGGCGCTTCGCAACAAGAATAAGAAAAATTCAAAAATCCAAAGTTCCTGACTGACGGCACGTAAGCACCTCTTCCTCGGTCTGGGGCTGTCGCACGATTAACTGTAAACTGAACGTCCTCGTCGTTGTCTCGTTCGATTTTAAAATTGATGAAATGACGCCTCAAAGAAAAGAATCGTCGAAGTTTCTGCTCCGCTGTCGTCACACCGCGCGCCGCAAACTCCTTGCAATTTAAAAACTTTCTTTTCTTTCTCTGCTCTGCTCGACCGTCGCGGCGTCTTTTCTATTTCTTTCGATTTGATCGGCGTCTTTTGTTTTGTCCGCTCGTTCGGCCCTCGTCCCACCTCACGGAAAAATTTCTTTGTTTTGATTTGCTCCTCGGCGAAGCGTTCGAATCCGGCGACAGCTGCGATGCTGCGAAAGGAAATGAGTCGGGAGTCCGGCGGAGCACGGCGAGAAGTCACGTAGGAACGTTTTTTTGCTGGAGTGTGTGTGTGCGGACAGACCGGAGCTTAAATCTAGTACTACAGCAGGGTTGTTTAAAGCGATTTCTGAATAAACACTGCAAATGTTATTTAAATTTAGGAGGAAACAACTTTTTAAAATAAATTCAATTTATTATTTTTATACATCGCATTTATTAATGTAAAAAGGTCAACAAATTAATATAATCGGCTGAGATTTTGAGGTCTTTAATACAAAACAACTTTTAGCTTGAAATTAAACTCATTACACAAGGGAACAAATTTTTATTTTTATTTTTTTTGTTGCGGCAGGACAAATTATAGGTCATTTCCAGAGCATTTTTTCCATGGATTATGAATCCCTAAACAGAAGTTCTAAATTGGCTCCTGTTTTTGAGAAAAATAGAGACAAAATGTACAAACTATCAATATTTGAAAATTAATGAAACAATAAAGGTTTATCCACTGATATACCATAGATAGCTAGCTACAAATCTTTTTGAATAATTATAGGTAATAGGTTTTATTCGATCTCTATAAAATCATTGGAAAGGAACAATTTTTGATACGAGAAAAATATCCAAAAAAAATAAAATTATGCTAGACTTAAAATTGTTGTGAAATAAAATTTGTATTGCTTTATAAAAGTTTTAATACGCAAGAATATTTTGGAATTTATGTCTGTCTCATATTATTAGTTCATAAATTTTATATTTTGTGTATGCAACTCTTAACCACTCTGTCTGTAAAGATTTTTAAAATTTGTGCTATATGTTATAAAATGCTAATATATCGGTATATTGGAGTTTGAAATACTGTCTTACGAATTAAAAGTAAGTTCCCTGTAATCCTTAAAGTTTCCGGACTTTGTACTTATCTTATTTAAATTCACCTAAAATTCTAAGTTGAATAGCATTTTCGTCTCTCAAGAGCACCCACCCGTAATACATTATATAATACCATAACAAATTATTCTTGAAGAATAAATTGTTTTACAAACAGTGACAGTAACTACTTAATATAACCGTTGTCGATAGCATGCTTAAAAGCGTCGGCGATTCGAAGTCTCTGCTCCTTCGAATTCAATGGATAAATTTTCCAGACATCTGTTAAAATGGCATTTTCTCCATTAATTGCTTCCAAATCAGCAACCTCATCGTTTTCCAACATTGAAATAGGAAGTGACTCTATCCCCATTCCGCATCCAAATCCTCCAAAATTTTCTAGCTCATCCTTCAGGGCTGAATAAGGAAATACTTCCTCTGGATCAGATCCTAATTGTTTGATTAAATCACTTGCGCTCGTGTGATACGCCTACATACATTAAATGAGCTTTAACTGCGCTGCTAAAAATTATAGGGTACAAACCTTTAAGATATCCTCGTAGTATTTATCTCTAAATTCACCATTTGTACATGAATATATGAAAAAAGTAATGTCTACAGCTGGAGAAGAGGTTCTGAAATTTTTCGATTTTTTATTAGGTTGTTACCAGAACAAATGATACTTTTACTTAAAAAATAATACAAATAATCTTAAACTTGCCTTGCTAACTGGAAATCTATGATCTTTACTGCGGAACATTCTTTGTTCAAAAAATTCGGTGTCCAGCAATCGCCGTGTGTTATGGTTGAAAATCGAGCTGAAGATTATTTTGAGAATGTTTTATTAGGTTTTAAATGAAAAGAACATTTGCACAAACTTCGGTCCGAAACGTAGTGTATGAGTCGGTCGTATAAATTCTCGGTGAGGAATCGCCTTGCTTTTTCTTCATAAATAGTTCCATGATATTCTCTGGTTACAGCATCCATTGCTACGTGGACAGCATCCTTAAGGAATGGCATGTACCAATCCTTGAATTGTTCGGAGTAATAAGTCTCCTAGAAGTTAAAGTACACTTTTTTAAAAATTTGATGCGATAACCGATTATAATAAGCATAAGCATCTTCATTAGAGTCATCCAAAGTTTGATAATGAAAGAGGCTCGACAGAATTATTAAAGTGAAGTGCTCAGATCGAGATTCGAAATTGCTACGTACATAGGTACTCTTGAGATAATATAAATATTAATTTCATTTTCTACATAATTTAGTAAGATTGTAAGCACTAAGTAAAGAAGAAACTAACACTCAGTGGAAAGTAATGTTTACTTAATATTGATAATTTATAAACAGCCTAATTGCTCGTGTTAGATTATTTATCTTATCTTCAATATTAGAACTTTTATATTTTTCGGATGAGATTGACTCCAAATTTTGTCTTTTAAAATTAAAGATCCCGCCCCCCTTCTTCCTAGTGAAAAGTACAAAATTTTGCATAACTATCTTCAACCACAAAACAATAGATTCAATTATAACTTATTTTGATAATAATCAATCAAGTCTAAAATGATTTAATCTGAAATTTGGAACGTTTTAAATCGTTTTCTTGTCCACTTGCAGTTGAGTAAGTTATTATGTCATCAGCGATTCTAAGACATATTTATGAAGCTCTATCTCAAGTTGAATCGCTTATGTAAATTCTACCAGTAGCTGTTTGTTATGTCTTGATTTAAGTCACAATTAAATAAAAAAATTATGAAGTGGAGAAAATCCTTATATTACTAGAAACTGTGTGAGGGTACGCCTTATTTGAATAATTAATATATAATACAAACAATGAAACGTTATGTTTTTTACCTAAAATTACTTTGGGGATCTTATGAAAAGTTTTGGATTTAAGTAGAAGATTTTACAAGTCAAATTCTGCATTTTGCAAGCCAAATTTACCCTTTTTTTTGCAAATAAAATCAAATTCAGCATTTTACAACTGGAGCTCTATTTCTGCATAAATATTTAACTTTTCCTTGAGTTTTTTTCTTTTTTTAATTAACATATTACATAGAATCTAAAAGTTAATTGTTGTTATTGTATACATAATTTATTTTATTGCTAAATTGCGCAATTTCTTTTTTGAATTTCGAAAAATATACATTTCTCTAATAAACCGGCAAGGAATGAATTTGAAAACATGCTAGTGGAGTGAATTTGGCTTGTAAATGGTTGATTTTGAAGCGCCAAATTTTAAATAGGAAAATAATACATAAAATTGGTCTAATTTACCTCAAGAGACGAGCTCATCTCTTCAAATTTCTTCGGTTCCTGATCTTTGATAGCTAGGGAGATTGCGTGGAACCGTCCCAACGATTTCATAATCAACTTGCAGTGTTCGAAATCAAGGGAATCGAATCTAGGAGAGGTAATTAAGGTGGAGGTTTAGAAGATCAATGAACCACAAGAATATTTTTTGAATTACCCACCTACTCGGAGCCGTATATCCGGAAAAGCCGACGTCTTCCAGAGCAATGAAATCATTGGATCCATCGCAATAAGTTGCAAAGCAGCGAGGGTATTCATCGAACGGATTCTCGATATTCCTTTTCTTCTGGAACTCCTCGAAAATGGGAATAACTTTGTTGTAGAAATTTATTTCATTCCTGAAAAAATCACTGGATCGGAAGAGTTTCCTTCTGTCGGCGTTTTTCGACATCGATTTCACAATCAGATTCACCTCTTTGAGCTCTCTGTTTTTAATTAAAATGAAAATTACAAGATTTATGGGGATGTTTGTGATTAATTTTACCCGCTCCCCTCGTCAATCCCGTTCACTTTCAGCCGGAAAACTTGACTTAAATAGGAGTCACCTTTACTGAAACCGGTCCCGAAGGAATGCCCCGTGCATTTTGTTCCTCCCACTTTTCTAATAACATCATCCAAAATTTTTGGAGTAAAATGAATGGAAATATCTGACAAACTCATTGTTACTATGGGCTAATTTCACAAAAACCGACTGAGGTAAAATTAAAACTTCTTAGAAATGTTTTATGATGAATGCGAGATGAATTATCACTTGAATCAGCACTGATATAAATTGATAAGATTATATTCTTTGGTATCTAACCGAACACTGAGCCAAATCAGCATCCTCCACACAATTTAAACCCGAAAAGCTTAATTAAATCGAATTGAGTAAAAATTGCACGTAAAACAGCTGAGGGAAGTGACCTGACAGCAAAACGCACAACTCGACAGTTTTGAGTTGCCTTCCAGCCGGCACCAGAGAGCGCTATATTTGGCAAAAATCGTTTCCTTCATCACGAATTAAAAAAACCTGTAAAATAACACTGGCAAGACTTTTAAGTGAACAACTTCCCCTCAATTGATCCGCTGCGTTTCATGCGAAGTCGGGAATTTTGTTATTTAAACCGTTTCGTTTATACGCGCCCTTGCGATATCATTTTGCCTTTAAATAATAAAATTACATTTATTTTAGTTGAAATTTAAGAAATCCCATAAAAACCCATATTCGAAGTTGATTTTTTCACAAAACGGCGGCACGCAAAACGCCATTTCCGGTTACTCTTTTGCCGCACAAAAAACTAAACGGCGTGGGTGTGAGGACGAAATTGGTCTTGATTGGCGCTAATTTCCTCACTGTCGAGTGCCAACTGAGAAAATTCTTTGAGAAAAAGCATCTCGAGCCGGTTGCCGCGACGGTCCCGCAATGTAACGGCTATTTTTACAACCCCTTCGTCGTGACGCGCGCATGCCCGGCTAAAGTCATCCGTTGAAGTCTGCCCGCCGCCGAGGGGAGGGACAGAAATCGATTTTGCAGCTTGCGAGTTTGGAGGCGAGGCGATATCGCGAGCGTGTTTAAAGCGAATTTCCTTAATTTGTGAAAGAATTCGAGTGAAATAAAAGCTGCAATTATTCTGGAGTACTGTAACTTGCTGCTGCGAGTGAAATTAAACCCGGGAATTAAGTGTTATGTCCGGAAACCCTCCCAACTGAGTCAACGAAGCGCCAACGAGGAGCCAAAAGCGGAAGTTTCAACTTAAGCGAGATTTTTGCTGTTTTTCTGCAGTAAAATGGGCGGATCTGATAAAACAGGGAAAGCTCAGAACGCCGGCGGCGGTATTTTGGACAGCAGAGTGGCTCAGGAAGTCGAGAGCTCCGTCCCCAGGAAGAGGTAATTAGGGGCCCTGCTGTGATTGATCTATTGGTTCTCACCGGCGATTCGTTCTAATAATTAAATAATTTAATAGCTTTTGATTTTCCAGTTCATTATTTATTTATGAGTGTGCTCTTATCGTTTTGTGGAGCACATGCTTCAGCCGGCAGTTTTCCAGAGCAAAAGAATTAAAAATTATTTAGAGTACATTGCGAGTTAAAATTTCAAAGACTTTGAACACATTTTTTATGTCTTGGGGTTTTGGGATTTTTGTTTTTGATTACCGATTACAACAAATCTTTTATATTAAATTATTTATAATAATCTAACATCGAATCAGAGATTGTAAACATTCCCAAGTAAATTAAATTAAATTAAATTATCTGTAACAGTGACCCGTAGAATGGTTTTTAACATATTAAACTTATTTTATTGTAGTAAAAATCCTGGGCCAGGCAATATCCCCAACATCTATTTTAAAAATTTCAGTTAAAATTAATTAAACTACGATTTCGTAATATCAATAGGCCGTTAAATTATTTACAATATTCTAAGTTTGAATATCGCGGTGATAAAATTCGAATCTCTTTCTTTTTCAGGCAAGATGCGTTAAAGTGGTACGGTTGGGGTTACAAGGACTCGCGGTTTAATGTAAAAGATCGCCAGGCGTGCTTCGAGGGAAAAAGGTAAGCACAAAACTCAATGATTTTTTGATTGTTTTTAACTTTCAAAAAATTTAGATACCCCCTAGCTGGTTGTTACTTACCCTACTTCACAGAATGGGTCCTTAAAACGTTCGATATTGACATAAATAAAAATATAGCCAGCCCAGAAATGCCTACCACTTTCCCTGAGCCCGTAATAAATCGGGATTTTGTTGAAAATGTAAAAAGAAAATCTTATCTCGTTTCGGACAACGGAGAAGACCGACTAATTCGATGTCACGGACAAACACTGCACGACATCTACGCCTTAAGAAATGGTAAGTTTAAAAGAATTCCTGATTTGGTCGTCTGGCCCTTTTCGCACGAGGAAGTCGTTGATATAATTCGTCTGGCCGAGGAGCACAACGTAGTCGTAATACCCTACGGCGGTGGGACCTCAGTTTCCGGGTCTATTACTTGCCCCGAGGATGAAAGTAGAATGATAGTTGCCTTGGACACTTCGCAAATGAACAAAATGCTTTGGTTGGACCGTGAAAATCTCACGGCTTGTTTTGAAGCGGGAATTCTAGGGCAAGACCTGGAGAGGAAATTGAAAACCCTGGGCCTGACGGCGGGTCATGAACCGGATAGCTATGAATTTTCTACGTTAGGCGGGTGGGTGGCAACCAGAGCCTCCGGAATGAAAAAGAACGTTTACGGGAACATAGAGGACCTTCTCGTCAAAGCAAAGTTGGTGACTCCCAAGGGCGTTCTAGTCCGAGAGTGTGCAGCGCCGAGGGTATCCTGCGGTCCAGATTTTAACCACGTGATCATGGGCTCGGAAGGAAATTTGGGAGTTATCACTGAAGTTGTACTGAAGGTTCGCCCGCTTCCCGCTGTGAAGCGATATGGGTCTTTAGTGTTTCCTAATTTTGAGAGTGGGGTCAAATTTATGCGGGAAGTCGCTAGGAGAAGGTGCCAGCCTGCTAGCGTACGGCTGATAGACAACGAGCAGTTCATTTTTGGGCAGAGCCTGAAACCGATGAAGTCCTGGTTTGGAAGCGTTGTGGATGCGATAAAGCAGAAATACGTGACCAACATAAAAGGATTGGATTTGAAAAAGATCTGTGCAGCTACTTTGCTCTTTGAGGGCGAGTCTGCAGAGGTCCGAAGGCAAGAGGAGGTCATCTATGAAATTGCTCGGGAGTGTAATGGGTTCCCTGCAGGTGGAGAGAACGGGGAGCGTGGATACATTCTCACATTCGTTATAGCGTATATAAGGGCAAGTTACTATAAAATTGTATTTGGAATTCATTTTAAAGATTACTTTTCATTTCCAGGATTTTGCTTTAAATTTCGAAATTGTCGCAGAATCTTTTGAAACATCAGTGCCATGGAATCGGTGCCTTCCACTATGCAGAAATGTTAAAAGAACTGTTGAGAAGGTTCATTAAATGATTGCTTTTTTAAAAAAAATTATTTTCAAATACGTATATTAATTACAGGAATGTGCGAAGTACAATATTACGCACTTTTTAATTTCTTGCCGTGTAACGCAAACCTACGACGCTGGTTGCTGTGTATACTTTTATTTTGGCTTCAAGTACTCTGGTCTAGCGAATCCTGTTGAAACTTACGAAATGATAGAAAATGCCGCGAGGGATGAAATTTTGTCCTCAGGAGGCTCACTATCACACCATCACGGAGTTGGGAAAATACGAAGCAAATGGTACCCTCAAACGATTTCGGAAGCTGGTGTGCAGCTCTACAAGGCCGCTAAAAGGGAACTCGATCCCAAAAATATTTTTGCTGCTGGTAATTTGCTGCCTCAAAAGCTTCAGTCAGACAACGGGCATAATTCCAGTGAGCATTTTGAGAAATCGAAGCTTTAAAAAAACATTTGTTACTTTTAAGGTAAAAAATATTGTGTTTTGTGTTTTTTACTGCAATTTTCAAAAAATGCCATGGATATTAAAGATTTTGTTATTTAAAATTGTTTGGAGTTTAGTATAGTTTTCATTTTATTTAAAGAAAAGTCAAGATTAAATATTTTATTTCGTTGGAATTTTATAAATAGGTAAGTACCTACAGTAAAAACTCGGTAGTAAATAATATTTTTTGTTTTATAATTATTATTTGTACTTATTTTTTTCAGGACTCTTCGGTTTTTTATTTAGGTACGCTTTTTTAATTTGCTTCGGTCCCAAAGACAGCCGATGCTCATTAATATTTCAAAAATAAAGGATTCGTAACGGGCATATTTTGCTTTTTGGGATTCCGTTGAAATATAAGAAAACTTTAATTGAGAATGATTGATTCTTTAAAAATTGTATTTCCGTAAAAACGACGCATTGATAAAATAAATTTTTAAAACCGGAAATAAGAAACCTTTTTGCCAAAACTCTAGTACAAAACTCTCATTCCAATCGGGTAACACCGAAACTGCGCGAATATAAACAAGCCGTCAAAGTGCTGTCAGAGAATCTTTTGACAGCTGCTGCAAAAGGGATTGTGTGCTCCTCGCTGCAACCTCGTGAAATTTTCATTTTTCTGCAATATTATCCACAAATAAAACATGCCAAAGGTCCGAAGAAGTCGCAAAGCACCCCCAGATGGGTGGGAACTTATTGAGCCAACCCTCGAGGAATTGGAGCAAAAGATGCGCGAAGGTGAGTTTGTAAACAAGTCAAAGGTTGGAATGTTTATTTTTACAAGTTTTCATGTTTAAATTCCCCAAAGAGGCTCGATCTAATTAAATTCTCATTTATCATTTGCAGCCGAAACTGAGCCGCACGAGGGGAAGCGGATCAATGAGTCTCTTTGGCCCATTTTTAAGATTCACCATCAAAAATCGCGGTACATCTACGACTTGTTTTATCGCAGAAAGGCCATCAGCAGGGAGCTCTATGACTACTGCATTAAAGAAAAGATCGCCGATGCGAACCTAATTGCCAAATGGAAGAAGTCTGGCTACGAGAATTTATGCTGCCTGCGGTGTATTCAGACCAGGGACACAAATTTCGGGACAAATTGCATCTGCCGCGTGCCTAAATCGAAGCTGGAGGAGGGACGGGTGGTCGAATGTGTCCACTGCGGATGTCGAGGGTGTTCTGGATGATTTTCGGAGTTCTCCAAATATCCTTGCTTTTCCTTTCATTTTACTGACTTTTTGCCTATATCGAGATTTATGCTAAGTACAATTTATTAAAACAATTTTATTCACTCAATAATGGCTTTAATTGTTTTCTACCACCTTCTACCTTCTTAAAGTTCTTAAAGTTGCTAGACTAAAATTAAATAGTAAAAGTGTATATGTAGAAGTATATTTTTAGGTAACCCAAAGGCCCAAAGGTAAAAGTTATGGGCTAAGGTTTGTGCACAGGAAGAGCTTTTGGCTTTTCACGTAGCCAAATTCACTTATTTTCGAAGTTGGCATTCATGGGCTGTTGTGCTGCAATCTTCAGGGCTTAAGCGCCCCAGAAAATTTCGTAACGTTTATTTCAGTGTGGGTTTCTTTAACATCAGATATTTGCAGCTATTTATACTATTTTTCATTTAATGTTGGAGTATTGTATGAACTACACAACGTTCGACTGTTGCTTAAAAGCTTATCTTAAATTAAAACAAATTATCACATTTATTTGAATTTGATTTTTTAATGTACAACTTTGACTGAAAAGAAGTTCTCTTTTTTATAACGTTAAAATTTCCACTAAAGACAGTAGGTTTTAGATCGTAAACTGATATTTTTCCATCTCCAGTTCAAACAATTGTTGTTGGATTCGATTTTGTGCTATGCTTTGCAATCTTTGATTGTTCAATTTTCTAATTCGACAAGTAACGTGTTCTCCAAATATTTTAAATTCATCTCGTTTATTTTGTTTAATTCCAGCAGATTTAATATAATAATACGCTTTGGCTAATTTACGCTTTTCATGCTTGTTTAACTTTCTATTCGGGCGAACGTGGTCTGCCCGCTGAAGGTTCTTAGAATCAGTCTTAGGACTAACTTGAGTGTTATCATTTATTTCAAGGTTTGGTTGACTGGTGGTATTAAGTGTGTCGTTTTGATCATTTTTTAAATCAGTCTAGAAAAGTAAACAAAAATATATATAGGGCTCGCGTAATTGGGTGGGAGCGGCGGCAAAAGGGCACTTTTCTGGTGCATGGTACTCACCTCAAATTTTGGATGGACTAAATTATTATCGCCATCGCCACAGCAATCTTCTTTGCTTCTACTCCTCCTCGGAGTAATCCTGCCGCTCTCATTAATCAAAAACATTAGTGCGTCATATGCAAACCACGAAGACTGATAAGCATCTTCCGCATTTAATTCACCCTTTCTTTTGGAGCATTTGTCGTGTTCCTTAAAGAAATAGCAGCGCAAATTTTTTATCTTCTTTTTAACATCATCCACGGAACAATTAAATTTAGCTGAAAGCTCATTATACGCTTGTAATCTCTTTACTTTGTTCGAATACGCCTTTAAATTTGGATTCCACAAATCTTCTAATTTTTTGTAGTTCTCAATAAAATTTAGTGTTTCTTGCAGAGCCATGTTGCTCCGATTTTTCTTTTAACACTGGAGCAACTTTGGCGTCGCAAGAAGTCGAAATATTGTCGCGATTGCTATGCAAAAAGCGCAAAATAAATCGCATGTGTATGCTGTGAAAAGCGCACATGCGCTCAGCGCTGCGATAATTATGTTTCAAAACGGCTTCTTTCAGACTTTTAAACGGAGCTGGAAACACGTCTCACTACAAATTGCCAAGTGTCGTGAGAATTTGTTGTATGTTCGTTCGACTAGTAAAAAATGGAATTTTGTTTCGCTTCTTTACATTTCGAATATGTTCAGATTTACCTCTGGCAGTCGTGGGGGCATCTATGTAGTTTTAGGCATTGAGATAAAAATGAGCAATAAATGAATATCGCATTAAACAGTAGAATCAGTTAGATTAATTGAAACTGTCAGCGAATCAAGTAGATTAATAAAAGACCTAATGATCCCCATTATATAATATGTCTTTTAATAATTAAAAACTAACTGTATTCATGTACATTTTAAATAAATTAACTATTTAAATAACGTATTTTAAAACACACAAATTTCATTTCACCACTGAGTTTTTACACTTTTATTACTAGCTGAATTATGAGTTCTAAATCCCGAATAAGAAATTCAGCTATATAAAATCATCAAATCGATTCACGAATGTGCCTCGACTTCAGCACAAATGGTGGTTGTATAGGATAAATTGATTGCAGGATGTGAAGGAAGCTACATAACCTACAAATTGTGAGGAGATGTTTTACAAGTATGTAAAATGTGTCCCAAAAATTTTATATCACCTGTGGATGCAGTTTTGCGGCCCTATAATGAGTTGCGTGGGCTAAATTTATCCGGGAAAAGGTGCTGGATGAGCAGAAAGGAGGAGGAAAAACTGGAATTGCATGAAATAACTCGGAGGATTGCTGATTATGCTTCTGACGTGGAACTCTTGTCTCAGGTCATAAATCTGACTGGAAGTGAAATCAATTATTTTTATCGAGGTAATTGTAGGGAAATCGTAGAATTTGAGTGCACATTGCATAGGTGAATTATAATTATTTAGATTCTAGATACTCTTTCGAGTTTTTATTTTAGGTAATCTTAAACGGAAATTTAAACCTTTTCTCCAAAAACGGAATTGATTATTGAAATGTTGCAGGGTTGTTTGTTTTAAAATATGAAAAGAAACATTATTAAAAAAAAAAAAACAGATTCTTCATTTTTATCTACTACAAAAATTATTTACTAATCAATAAAATAAAAAGTATTAATTTTTTTACTATAAAGGGTCGGTCAATTTTTGGCTTTTTTATTTTCAAAAAATGGGATAGCTAAAACTGGAATATCTTAAATAGTTCGTGTTATCTAACTCCTTGGAATCGTAAGTCCTATGATTTCGTAATAAAATTATTCATTGGCGTATTATCTTGCATAAAAACTTATATCTATTTTTATCACAAGAACAACTTGAAAACTTTTAAATATTGGTCGTTCACCTTGCCTACTGAAGATGCAGCATTTTAATGTTTTTTTTCTTGACTACATCTTTTATCAATATGATGACAATTTTCTTGGCCTCAACTATTATTTAATTACTATTAAAAATATTATTTTTCATTATATCTTATGACTTTTTTAAAGCTATTATTCTATAATTGTAAGATAAGCATTTTTCCATTTCCATTTTTTCTATATACTAATTATGTAAGTATAAAAGATTTATAATCTTGCGTACCTATTAGAGTAGGAGAGTAATTTAAAAAATATAATTCTTTAGCAAATTGTAGGGTAAAATTCTGAGAAGGTTTAGTTAGTGTACGATAGTTTAGTTCTAACTAAACTAAAACTATGATTTAAATTTCAAATTGATCGGTTGATGAAATCTATTTTTACGGTCCCTGTTTTTTCATAGCCTCCTAACTATGTAACGCAATACTTCTTTAATATAATAACCCGGCTTTTTAATAAAGCTTTTTTCAAAAGTCTTAAGAGGAGGGAAGTTGTTACCCTCAAAACGTTTTCTTAAGAGCCTCAGCTTAATTTAGACTTTATTAAAGTTTGGGGCTCTTATCAGCGCCATTATTTAGTGCAGCTGCTTTGGGGATGTCGCCCCATCGTGTACCTTGGGAACAATTACGCCAAGAATGGCCCGAAAAACGGGGACAATTATAAGACCCAATTATCCCACATATCCCGAACATGATAAAATTTTCCGGTCGCCATTGTTGGGACCACGTAAGGAGCCGGGGGGGTCCACAGCTTCTTCTTATCGAACTTCCTTTCTTCCGGCGCCCGCGAGTTGGTTCAATTACTCGTTTCTTGAACGTGACCTCCTCTTCGAATTCAATTGCTGTTGACATTACAGAAACGGATTCGAGTAATTAAAAGTCGGAAAGGAATGCCCGCTTTCCCCGCAGAATTTTAAATGAGCCCCATAACCCGGAGTCCCGACGGCGGTGCCACTGCGACTGCAGCCGGGACCTGGGACCCGGGACCCCGCGGGGCCGCCAAGTAACAATAATAAAAAAGGGCGAAATAAGGGGAAACACTAAAAATCGAGGCATAAAACAGTCCTTGAGCTACTCGCATCGGCTAGTTATGGCGAAAGTAATTTAATTCCCGGCCAGGAGTCCGGGTAATTGTCCTAAATTCCCGGGCAGGCACTGTTTCGGACAGGGCGCCCGGGGTGGCGGGGGGCTAATTGGGTGCCGGAAATTAATTGGCACCCGACTTATGTACGAGGACCAGCGCACAGTTCACCGGTAGTGCCAAACAATTGAGTCCCCGAACGCGCCCCTTTGCCCGCCGAAGCGACATCGTCCCGGCTGAATGACGGGGGGGCGCTTGCTGGAAGGGCGGAGCACCCCCACCGGCCAACTAGCTCCCGCTCACGCCTTCTGGAGGGTTTGCGGGCTCGTTTATCATAATTGGTTGCCATCTGAAATCTGTTTCAACTCACCCCCGCCTCCTCGTCAAATAATATGAATCGCATGTGCCCTGCTTGCGAACTAATTTCGCATATACGCGGGCGCTCCGGTGCGGTAGAGGACGCTGGGGGCTCAGGAGCACCCGCCACAATCCCAGGGAGCGAGCGACGGAACGAAGATGAATGTCGCGCGATGCGCCCCAATATCCATGAAATGGGGGATGTTTTTGGACACCGCACCGCAGCAGTATCTGAGTTTAAAATTTCGGTGAAATATTTCTTCACCTGAGACAAAATCTGCTGTAAAAGGACGAAGGGAGCGGGCCGATTTGGGGCCACCTGATTTTTGTGTGACACCTTTATTACTTAGAGGCATTTATATTCCCGGGGCGGATTGGATCAGTTGCTCGTTCTGGCAGGGTTGATTTTTTGAGATTACCCACCCTGGCAGTAAAACAGGCGATTTATGGGAGGCGGCTGGAGGGTTGATGGTTTTACTCAAATATTAAAGCATTACCTTTATTAACAACAGCTGCCGGGAGAAAAAACAAGATGAATTGCCCCGGGTGGATGATGACAAGGTCTAATCAGTTGGGTTCGATCTGCGATATTATGTAAGTCCCGGAAATTTGATGTTGAAAAATTGTTAAGAACAATCGCCGGAAACTGAAGGTAAGGGATATAAAAGGCAAAAATATAGTTTATAAGTATTCGCTAGACAAAATTGCTTTAAGTCTGTTATTCAAATCGAAATAAAGTTGTAAAATTTAATGTATCTAGTATTTACTACTACATAGTATCACTCCGTTTCTTACTCCCTGCTAAGAATTCATACAAAAGTTGTTCTCTACAGAGAGTTTTAAGTTTTTTTTAGCAAAGACGAAGTTCAAAGTGAACATTATTTTATCTGTTTTTTAGGACCTTCCATCTTTTGAAGGCGGTTCTTCTTTTTTAAGAAACATTTTTATTTCATACTTTTTAGTATTATCTTCCGAATGAATCATAAATCTGCATTCTAAAATTCAGCTAATTTAAAATACTTTCCTTTTTTTGAGTCGGTTAAAAAGCCATAGAAGCAAAACTACGCGAAAATATAAAAATTTTAAACTCAGTACAACGAAGCAATATGATATAAAATAAGTTATCTCCTTTAATACTTCAGTTCCGGAAAGGAATGCAGATATAAATAAAATAACAAATTACTTTTATTTCTAGAGATAAAATTTTTCTCATTATTTCTGGAAAATTGAGTTGATGGATTTTTGCACTTTTGATTCTAAAGTTCTGTCATACTGTCATAAGTATAAATATTCAAAGAGCTGGATGTACGATGCATCCGAGCAGAAGTAAAGTGTACTATATATTTTCTAAAATGCACTGCGGTAGCATTAAATACGAACTCTATAAAAAAACCGTGTCATTTTCGTGGCTAAATAAAAAACCGAGGGAATGCAACCGTGAAAATGTTAGCAACGAGTCCATGGATAAAGGTGAGCTAATCGCTTTTACCAGTCGTTAAGCCGTGGAACCAGGTGGATTTTTCGCGTGGAAACCGCAATTTGCTAGTGCATGGATAGTTTCGTTAGTCGGTCAGTCCATGGGATTATTGGTACATAAAAACAAAAAATGAGCCAATTCATTCAAAAACTAGAAAAATTGCACGTTAAAAATATATTGTAGGAAATTACAGATGTCGAAAGTGTCACGCCTGTTCCATTACTTCTAATAAAATTGCTCCAACCGGGCGCTCTTCATCCCCATGGATATGGGGAGTTGGTGGGCTGGCGTCATGAAAAATAGAAACGATTTGTCCCTTCAACATTTTAAAATTCATTTAAAAGTGCATTTGCCCGAGGCGGGGGTGCGCGGATTCTGCATCGACCTGGGCGAGGAACTCCATTCAGGTTGAAATATTCATAAAAGCCAACTCTGGAGCCCCGCGCCGAGTCGGCATTATTCGTTTTGTTGGTACTGTTTCATATGCAAATATCGTGTAACTGGAAGGTGCCCTTATCTCGCTGACTGGGGCCGAAGGAGATGTGCACCAGATCCTGAAGGCGCCCGCCGGGATGGAGATGGGATAGGATAGAAAAAAAATATATATAGTATAAAAATAGGGAGCAGGGGAACCATAGAACCGTGTTCTCTACGCACGTTGAAATGCAAAAGACTGTCGGTAGGAGGACGACGTCGACGATGGTGTGGCGGTAAAAAATTTAGATCGCGTTCTTTAAATAAATTCCAAGAGATTTTTTCCGGTTCTACTTGGCTAGATGCAGAGTACGTAGGCGAAAATGTGACTGACATCCGTGAAGGTTTCCTTCCGTTTTCCTGGGCTTTCAAAGTTCGTCCTTCGCGGCGCTAGATAAATTTCAAGTTTTCTATGATATTCGATCGGAGCGTTCTGCGATAAACCTTTAGTGCCGGGGAGGTGTGCTACTACCAATAGAAATTGCTTTTTTAAAAATAATTTTTTTTTTCTTCCAAGTATTCTGATTTCGCTTTGGAAATGCATATCGTAAAATTGCAGAGATGTAGACACATTACATTTATAAAAAAATATGAAAGAAAAATGATATTTTTAGTCATTAAATTTCATATTTGAAATGCAAATCAATGAATATATAAATATTTATTTTAGCTTCGCCAATTTGACTAGGGTTTCACGGTATTCATGATAAATTTTAATATAAATACCAGTTTTTATACACATTTACATACATTTTTTATTTGTAATCTATTTTATATACTTAAACATTCTGTAACCCCAAAAAGAGATTTAAGAGTTGCTGCTTTAATATGCGATTTTTGAAATGTTTTCTTTAAAATTCGATATTGCGGCGTCTATTGCAGTTGAAAAAAAGTATACACATACATGGTATCAGTTGTTTTTGTCTATTTTGTTTCTTTTACGCAAACAATCAGAAGTATATACTTTTTTTAAATGTTTCTGATAAAACCACAGAGAGTCTCTTCGACTCGATTTTTTTAATAAAATGAATGAAATTTAGTAGCAGTATGTGTTTTAAAAAAAAAAAAGAATGATCGAAATAGGATTGAAATAGTTCAATTTTGATGACAAATGCGTCCGCTTTAGAAAGTTTCGGGAGCTAATAAATTTTTAAATTTTATTTCGGTCCTCAATTTTTAATCCGGGAGATCCTAATTTAGGATTCCCAGGTTCATAATTATATATTTATCACGGAAAAACATTTTTCAGAAATAGCCCTGTATTTTCCGACGGATTTTGGGATAGTGCATTATTTCGGTAGCATTTGTGAAAAAATACACGGATTTTAACTAAAAATTAAGGGCCAGCGTAAAATGTTGACATTATTTCCTATACTGTTAAGGAGATCTGCTGCTTTTTCAATATATGTTGTGGATTTTATGGCAAACGTTCATAAATTGGTTGGGAAGATTTTTACTATCCCAACTTTTTTTTCCGTGATATGTGTAAAATCCAATGATTCGAAAGAAATTGAATTCGGAAGAATTCTATGATTTAAATAATTTACATTTATACATATATATTATGAGCTGTTATTTTTGAAAGTGGTATAAGTCCACTTTTTGTAAATTGCACACGAGGATACCCTATACGATTAGATTTAATTAGAAAACTTGTTAAAATGTCATGTTAAAAAGTGGACTTATACCACTTTCAAAAACAACCGCTCGCTACATATTTTTTTATTTTATTTCTAATTATATGTATGTATAAATAAAGTGAGGGCTATACAGTTATAATGAATTAAAAGAGGATTTAGATGTATGACAATTGATTTGAAAAATAAATGTGTATTACGTATTTCTTTGAATGTAGGTACATATAAAGAAAAGTTTTTAAAAATAAAATCCCACAGAATCCCCTTATCAAAAGTAGAAGAACAAAATGTTTTTGGTTGTCGTTTTTATTCCTGGATGCAATTTTCTATATGTCCGTATATCCTAAATCCGAGTTTGAAAAATTATTTCATTCCATTTTAGATCCACTCTTGAGATATACCCACATCGAACCTGAAAACCCAATTCTTCTGGAATTCTTCCTCTTTTTCCCCTCGATTCGTGTAAACTAGGTGCATTTTGGCTTTAGAAAGAACCCAAAAAACCATTTTCCATCTTCCTGAGGAAGTCTCATCTAACATCCCGAAAGGAACAAATTATTTCTCCATTCATTTTTTTCCCGGTCGCATGCTGTGATTTATGCTCGTGCCCTAGATGCAGCCTTAAAACAAACGATGGCACCTTCTGAGAAATTGCATATCGCGGAGGTTTTCCGATTCCGTCGCAGCGCAGTCGTACCCCCAGAACTAGAAACCTTTTCCCTTGCGTTGAATTTGAATCATTTTCGGTTCAAGGTTGAACCACTTTGGCGGGATGAATTTCCTTTAATTTGAAAGCATCTCGATTTCCTGGAACACTAAGCGGTCAACAGGATTACTCCTTTCTTTAGTGCAGAAGGACTTTATAGGTACCCTGTATGCTCCATTTTTGTAAGCCATTCTCCGTTCTTTTTTTTTTGTGGTTTTCAAAAGTTTGCGCTTCCTGCGCGCGCTATCTGATTAAACGCGATGCAAAACCGCCAGCGTCATCAGGATGATTACCAAAACGTGGGACGTGACTGCACTGGATAACGAGGTGCATCCCATGGGATGAGCTCGCCGCAAAGTCACGGAAACTTCCTTTGACTGTGTTCTTCCTCGATTCGATGATAAGAGGATTGGCGATTTGCTCGTATTACAAAAGCGGATTGGTCCAAGGTTCACTCAGGTTTTTACTATTTTTGCGAAAATTGTGTTTTTAGCTTAATCAATGTAATTCGCTGACAGTTTACTAAGCAGCCTACTTTCGATTCAGTCTGTAGTCATGTAATTTAAATTTAGCTATGTTATATTATGGTAATCCGTTTTCCTATACAACATTTTAAATGTAATTTTCGTTAGGTTTTAGGTTTAGGTTTAAAAACGTAACCTGGTCCAATGCCAATAATGATATTTCGGATTTTTATTTTAACTTCAGCCTTTACGGAATATGAAACTTTTTAAATAAAAATTGAAAAAATATTTAAAATAGTCTATCTAGCTATCTAGGTAGTCTACGTAAAATATGGTGATAGTGCGGATACCTACAAACCCCCCAACCTAACTCTTTTTTTTCTGTACAAGGTATTATACAATTACTGCTTATTTACATATAAACAATTTAAAACGATGTACAAATTTTAATTCAGAGGTAAATCAAATATTCATTGAATAGAGTCAAAAGATACACTTATCTACTAATCGTTAGTTTAACGAATTTTTTGTAATATCATTTAGTTATTTATTTAAAAATTAGAATAAGAATTTCCTTGCATTAGAATACTGCTTCTTCTGCAAGTTGATGACAAACTGCGAAAGTTACAAGAACTAACTAAAATAAAACTATTGAATCTGTAAGATCTTGTAGCAATTTCGTCAATGTTTGGTATTCACAACTCAGTTTATTACATCAAAGGTCACTCCAAGGTCCTTAAATTAAGGCATTCACAGGTTGTATTAAATGGCTTTTTGAAAAAGAATGTCATTTTAATAGATATTTAACATTTAAAAACAGACGATCTTTCAGAGGCATTAAAATGCGCTGAAAGAATTTTTGAGGTTTTCAGCATATAAAAGTCAGTTAGAGGTATAAGTCTAAGTAGTCAAATCATTAATTAATAACAAAAATAAAAGTTGACCAAGGATTGATTTTTATGGAACACCAGAAATGGACAAATTCGAAGCGTAGGCTATAGGTGTAAAGGTAAAACAGAATCAGTTAAGCCATATTTAACGATTTTATATAATTTATTGTTTTTCAAAAACGTAAGCAAAAATTTGTAGCTCCCATTTTGTTTTATTCAGGGTAATTACTGAAACGAAAATAATGTTCCCAAAACTTTAATTTAATGTATTTAGCATCAATATTCAGTATTTTTGAATGAAACTAAAATAGAAATAAAAAATTCAGATTAAATCAATATCGTTTGGATTGCGTACATAATACAGCCACCGACCGCAGATGGAATCTTGCAGCTAATTAATTATGCGGCGCGATGCCGACATCGTCATCAGCAAGTGAATTATTTTATCGGTAAAGCGATTAATTAAATTTTATTAAATCTAATAAACTGATAGCGATCGCAGGTAATTTAGAGCATTTCCTGCAATTCGTAATAATTATGCTGCATTCCTGTCACCCGGGGCTACGCAAGGTGCACTGATACAGTTACATTTATTGCTTATTAATACTGTGATAATTTCCCTGGATTAGCGTAAATTCTGGTATGAAGGTATGCAGCATGACCTCCGCCCAGTAAACCGCCGAGCCACCTTACCCCTTTTCACAGGGGGTGCTTTAAGGGTTATTATGCTCATCAAAGCGGCAAATGGGAGCACAAACAGCCCCCAAGGCCCGGGGGGCGGAAGTGGGGCTGGAATTTCAAAATTGACATATATTGTATAAATGCCGGCGCAATAACATTGTAACGGAAACTGCGATTAATTACACCTGTCGGACGTTATAGAGACCGCCAGGTGAATAATTGAAATCCGAAGGAATCGGGGCTAGCGCGATGCGAATTTCGCGATGACGTTCAAACCCTTTCCTAATAATTAATTGATTGGCTCTGGCTGTGGTTCAAGTGCGGCTGCAATCAAATCTAATTATGGGGCCGAAATAAGGGACGGCGTCATAGAATGGCGTGTTTGATTTCAATCTATTGCACTAATTAATGGGATTGTTAAGCGGGCACTAATTCGCATTACCTTGCATTGACTATGAATAGAAGAGCCAACAATCTGCTAACCAATGGCGCATGTCATCATTAAATCGGATATATTTCGATATAATTAGCGAATCACTATGTGGTTTTAATATTAAGGTGTATTTTTATTTTATATTTCATCAAGCGTTTACAAAATCTAAACATGTTCCTCTTCTTCAAGCATATACTCGTAATTGTTTTTATTTTTTATTTTTTTTCTACGTTCAAAACGATCTATACTACAATCTACTTGATATAATTTTTTGATGAATATACTCGTCATGAATATTTTGTGCTATGGTGAGTAATGCTCTTAATGTATAAAAATTTTAATTACTTTTTGTTTTTAACCTCTTTAGGGACGGATTTGTGAAAACTGGAAAATTAGTTTAATATTTCATTTGATTATTTGTTTATTTAGATTTTACCGACAACTATTCAATACGTAAAAAAACATTAGAAAAGCAATTAGTATAAGAAATAGAAGTATTCATCCCAGCGGGAAAAGAAGCAGTCCAAGATGCAAGCGGAAGCGATTCCTGGGAAGCTATGGATGCATTCCCTTTCGTTGGACACTCCATTTCTTTTTAACATTGCATGTCCGCAGGAGGAAGCAGTAAAAAGCTTTTTTACTGCTTCCACCTAGCTTCTCTGGAATGCAAATGGAATCTCTTGAAACTGCTTCCAGCTTGCTTCTCTGGAATGCAAGTGGAATTTTCCGAAAAACATTTATACTGCTCCCAGCTTGCTTTGTTGTTTATTATTTAATAAAAATATATTTTGTTCACTTTACCTTCTATTTTGCATAAACACAAAAACAATTTTTCACGACTGAAATAATTAAAAAAACATAACACAAAAAACACTCGACGAAACAACGCAAAACCAACTAATTCCATAAAAAATCAAACAGAAATGAGCAAGATTTTGTGATGTTTTCTTTGTTATGACTAAAAAACAAAGCGAGAAGATTCGCTCGCAGCAAAAGTTCAATTCAGTTGATGCATACCTGCCTTCCCTGGAATTAACAGGGAAGCAACATATTCTTCGCTCATAAAAATTACTGATTCCAAATCCCCTTCCATAGGAAGGCCTGACCAAATTTCCCGCTGGGATTTTACAAATTATGTTTTTAAAATAAATCAAACATTAAAACTGATGAAATTGTAATAAACATTGGATAATTTATTTTATCAAAGATTTACGATATTTTTCCAATAAACTGAAGAGAAACCTCGTGGTAATCAGAAGCAAAGTAATATACGTACATAATTACTTAGTTTTTCATCATCACTTAGTTTTGGTGACGCAATTTGTAGGCTTACATTTTTCAAAGACGCTAAGTTTCGTTTTATTCATGGAAATCTCTACAGTTATTACATATAGAAATTCAAAAAGTATGCTTATATTGGATATGTGTAGATTTGTTTCGAAAGATATCTACAATCTAAAAATAAAAATAAAATATTCAAAAACGCTACATATCATATTTTTGGTCAAATATTCTGCTTTCATTTTAGCCATCATTCTGTATAGGGGACTGTTTAAAATTGAAAAAAGGGGAAATGATAATTCTTTTGTTATTTTTTGTTGGTGAAGGATAAGTATCCAACGCATGGATTTTAGCCGAATGTTTATGGAACTTATGAGTTTTGTGTTAATTCCTACAAAAAGTACGACGTTTCTTCAATAGATTTATTACTTTTGCAATTTTAAAATGTTGAACCATATATGTTTTGAAATGTTTCTTGTTTTTTTTACTCCAAATTTAATTATACATGCCTTCGAGAGTCGGCAATTAATTCTCAGATTTGAAATTGTAAACTAGATTTATACGGTGTCAACAACTGGCCACATAATTAATTAGTTGCTTCGGGCTTCATTACGACTTCCAGGCACCTTCTGTTCCGCAAATATTCTTGGGTAATATGTGGGAGCACCATTTTATTAAGATTTTTCTAGTTCCCCTTCCCCGTAATACCCAAAAAAATTATTCACTCCTGAACAAAGAGCGCCCCACGGAGCCCTGTCGGGTGAGTTATGACCCTAATCATAACCGTCCCAACGAACCTGACCGGCAAACTCCCCAAGGAGTTGGAGGCTCACTTAACTACCGTCGTCTTCTGACGTGCCCCAAGACGGCGATGGCGATGGTGCGCTCCTCCGCCAGCGGCAAATAAATTCAGCGGAGCGACACCATTTGCGATACACAAAGCGAACATAACCTGGTCATCAAATGGTCGTGACACATTGATAAATGGAAATGTCTTATTTGCATGCAATTTATCAGGAAAACGGGGGCGCACGGCCGGCCCCAGCATCCCCCAGCCTCCAGCCTCATTGCCCTGGACCGATGGGAATTTTTGTGTCCGACTATTTTGTAGGTTGCCCGGTGGCTGTCGCATTTAAAAATATATATATTTTATATTTTTTCTATTATTTTTCCCCGCAACCGACCGGAAGTATTAGTTCAGAACAAGACCAGCCCCGTGCTTGTGACATGGGGTTGATTGATTGATAGAGAGGTGGCGACTCAAAACAGCCCCAAACAAAAATTTTTCCAGGCTCCGAGGTCCAAGCCCCACTGGCCTACATTTAGCCGGAATCTGCCCCCTCAGGCGGTTATCACTTGGCGGGTCCTGTGATTTATTTTTAAGGGAATCCGTCGAACTTTTGGAAGTTCTCAAATTGAGTTCCTCTGGCCCCGGGTACCAGCTGTTGCCGGCAATCCGATTGCGGGGGCGGGACACAGGCGGCCACTGCGGAAAGACATTCCCGAAAGTATTTTTCTACTGCAGTGGATTTGTGTTTACACGGATCTTGGTCGGGATCGAATTGTATCTGGATTTTATGAGCTGTGTGCACTTACCCGGCCGAATTTTGTATCAGCGGCGGTAGTGATGAATGGGAACGGCAGCCCCATTCCCGGATCTATGGGGCTGAATTGCTGAATACAAACCCGGAATCTGTAGATGGATTTCAGGATGTAAAAAGGATAAGGAGAATGGCTTACTAAAAATAATATTGTTTGTGGCTTGGGACTTTCCTTTCAAGACATTTGTTTACTTATTGTTGAACGTGGAATGTTCGATATAGTCTATAAAAATAATAATAGAATAATATGAAAACAACAATCTACTTATCCTTGCCATAAATTAATCTAATTTAGTTTTTAGAAAAACACTTTATATTGGAGAAAATAAGGGTTAGCTTTTATACTCCGAACGAACTCGCCTGAGGTTGGATAATCATTATTACTTTTGAAATTTAATTTTAAAGCTACGCTTATTTTTTTATAATACATATGTAATATTTTAATTTAAAGTTAAAGTTGCAATTTCTTAAATGAAGTAATTTTATATGCGAGGCATTACATGCTGGGAAAGAATCTTTAATATCTGCATTTTTATTTACTTTACTACTCTCGTATAATTTCATACATGCTTTTTTTAAGTGTTCTTAAAAAGGAAACTGTTATGATAAATATTATATACATTAACTAGGTTACTTCTATTAAAATTAATATAAATTTTCCTTTTTTTTCTAAATTAAACCGATTTTTGTAGTAGTCTTATACTAAATTCTAAATTTCGGTTGGTGTGTCGCTGGTATTATATGCTCTAAAATTTGCGAGGAAGACATTTATTTTTGAAATTTTTCAATAAACTACAACAAATCAATATTGGTAAATTTTAGTCATGAAGGGTTAGTGTTGGGTCTTAGTAATTTAATGCTAAAAGTGGTATGAAAATTTATTTACTGGTAATCATCTCTTTCAAGGAGGTTTTTTATTTTTTATTTCACGCCTAATGATTCTCGACTGTTCATCATACCAAATATCTTAGTTAATGTATGTAGTAGTTATATTCGTGTTTGGCTAAAATATTTAATTTATTTCCGTATTTAACAACCTATAAATAAATACAGCAAGTTTTAATGCATTTATAATTTTTTTTAGCATAGAGACGATTTTCCAGTTGGATTCAAAATTGTGAAATTCAGAAACTAATTTCTAAGGATGATAACTTTGAAGAGCAATTGTGGCCTCAATGAAATGTTAATTCAGCAATAAGAAAATTAAAAACTCGTTTGGATTTTTAAAGGAAAAATAGTTTCCGTAAGTAGGTACTAAATATAAATTATCATAATTGACTACTAATGTTGTTCCACATTTAAATAATTCTCATTATAGTTCGACTAATTTAATAAGTTCAATTAATTTTACATCAAGAAATTTACGTCATCTACATCAAAAGTGCATTTCCATCAATTATTCAAATCTCATTAGAAATTCTAACCGCGTAAAGGTCTTATTGTCCGCTTTAAATGTATTCAAATCTAAAATCCGCATTCCATCCTCGCTTGGCCTCATCAGGCATTCGAGGATAACAAAAACTGATCAAATATATCGCCGAAATCGACCAAAATCGGCAAAATCAATTGATATTACTATAAATGGTATATTCATACAACTTCTATCATTTTATACATCCCTTTCCTCCGCTCTCTGACTGTTCTGAATTAACTAATTGAACAATTTCTAGGGCATACAAAGCCTGCAGGAAACACAAAACGACAATTAAATTGCCCGCGAAATTTTGCATCGTGAATAGAAAGTAACACAATACGTTCAGCCTGTTGGATTTTGAATGGATTCACACAATCGTCGCACTGAATGCTGACAATAAAAAACGGGGTGATTTCTAAATCCCATAGGGTTTTTGGGTAAAGTCGGTATAACCACCCCCGACTGTTGGATATATCTAGGATTTTTGAATATTACTGATATATAACTTATAAAGCCTATTTTGCCCCAATTCAAAGGCTTTTTGATAAATTTTTTATTCTTGAAAAAAAAAGAATCATTTATTTGAGGGCTGTGCGAAATTAAATAACTGCGGCCCATTTTTTTCCGCGATTGCAATGGCCTTAATGTTCATCGCGGAATTGTTTCCTGAGTGAATTGAAGCGGTTTTTAATTAAATTTAACTCTTCCGGGCTTGGATGTCATAAATTCCTGAAATCTTATTCAAAAATGCAATTTCGGGTATACCACAGGATTTTATAGCTTTATCAAGTTGAAGGGGCTCGGTTACAATTTCTCCACCACCTTAGATTTCTCTTTTATCCCGAAGGCATCTGGTCCTAAAAAATATTTAATGTTTCCCATTTAATAAATCCTGTAAGGGAAATCATTATTCCGCCATTTCCGTGCCACCAAAAACAAAGTGCACAAAAGCTCAAAGGCAAACGAGCAAATTAAGGGCAGATTAAGGGAGAAAATCTCTGGAACCAGCAAAAGATCCCACACTTTCACCTCAATAAGGGAGTGTAATTCAAGTGGACCCGGAATGGGCTACAAATTATTTATAGGCGTGTTTTCGCATACTCCAGCGGAATAAAGAAGTTAGTGCTGTTAATCTTCCCGCACAGTTGGGGGGAGTGTAAATTTGTAATAAAATTTATTTGGGGCCTCGGTTCTTGGCTGATAAATCTCGGGGTATACTTTGCAAAAAACCTAAAAAGAAAAACAAAAGACGAAATGAAAGAAGCTAAAGCATAAATAGGAGGGGTCCATCCCAGAGGAAGGGACCCACATTGTCCCCGGGAGGAACAATAAAATCATCCGGCGCGGTTTTATTTAGATACGAATAACTTACATACTATGAGCCCTGTCCTTGACACTGATGCCAACCGATATGAATGGGGAAAAGGAAGAAGTTCTTGAGAAGCGCGTGGAGCCCCAGGGCTCCTTCCGGCCGGGCTGTGGGGCACTTTATCCGACCACAAACCTAAGCACGCGTGAGTGCCGCATATTTCTTGAAATCTTTTCGTTCTTGACGCTGGGAGACCAGAAAATCAGCAACACATCGGCTGAGAGTCAGATTTAGTTCATACACTAGCGGGCAAAATGTTTTTCCTTCCAGATCATTAATTTATAATCTCATTTCATTAACAGACTATTTAATTTTGAGCTAACTTTACTGAATGTAAATTCTTGTCTGAGGTTGAAAACTTCAATTGCTTACCTTTAATCGATAGTCACAATACTTACTTTTGTTAAAGAGAAAAACTTTAAACAATTTTCAAGTTACAGCTTCGGGTATAAATGAAAAAATTAAAAATTTATTACTATTTGTGAAATCGAATACAGGTACAGGTGTATGTTACCCTGTGCTTTTCCTGAGGGTTCAATCCTTAAGGCCGAAAACCCAAATGCGATTATTGTGAAATTAAGGGGCAAGATTATTCGAGTAATTGGCTATCTGCAGCTGGATAACTCCCAGATAGAAATTGTTCACTTTACAATCATGAATAAATGAAAAACTGATTTAAAATTGATTCCTATCAACAGACACAATAATTAAGTCTAGTTTATTGGCAATGATTAATCATTGTAAATCAGTTTAAAATCCATTTAAAACTTATTCTGCTTCAGTCGAAACACATCACAATAATTCAGTATTAAATAAACAATTTTCTATTTATTCCACAAAAATATAAAGACAAAAAAAAAATTTTGTTGTAAAAATCGTTACCTTTTTAAAACGTCATACACTGACAGTTATTTCTGAGCGTTGCGTGTTAGGATTTGACCGGTAGTATACCTGGTATACTACCACTATGCAAAAATGAGGCAAATCCGTTTCCCGTTGGTCGTGCCTTCCCCTTGAGAAAAAATTTTAGTTTTAAAGTCAAAGAAAATATTTTTAGTACTATGATAAGTCTTTTTATTATTTATAAAATTATAATTGTACTTATAAAATTAAAGGCTGATATTTCATAAAATATCTAAGAAATCATTTCTAAGCTGTAAAGTACAAGTTATAAAATTGAAGAAAATTTTCCTTTTACTTGATTATAAGTGTCATAAATTATAATTAATCTCATGAGATTTATGAAAAATAAATTTCTTACACCGTAATGTTAGTACTTCTTTAGTTCCAAATCATGCCTAATTTTTCTTAAGATTTATGTAATTTTGCTTTGATATTATGAATAAGTTTTCTGTGTGTAACTTCTACATTTTTATTTCTCATCGATTCTATTCTATGTGGCTTTATTTTTTACGTAGCTAATTTATTAGATATTAGAGCTGTAAAGGCTATATAATGTCTGAAATTATAGCATTAAAAATTAACACAATTCGTTATGTGTGAGGATGGTTTTAAATATTTTTGTTTTGTTTTTTTGTATAAGTCGTCAGTTAACAACCAGGTCAAACGAAATGTTGATTTTGATAAATCCAGCCACATTTTGTTTTTTGAGAAATTCTATTTTATCAAATATTAAATTTAATTATAAAACAGTCGACGTACATAAGTACTCTATCTGATTAACGCCAGGTGTGGATGAGGTAGAAACAAGTTTTTGATATTTATACTTAAAAATCCTCGATGTACATTTATTTCTGCCACTAGTGTTCTGGTATGCGACTCCGACGCCGAAGGTGTCCAAGTCGAGCCACTGCTGGGGCTCTGTTTTTATGATTTTTATGGGCGGTGATCGCTGTAAGTTGGGGCTTGGCAATTATGGCAGTTTCCGAGCATAGATAAAAGTAATATAATAGCAGTGGAGTACATAAATGTGTCAGTCCATAATTTATTTGTTTTTGTCTCTTGCATTAGGCGCACAGCGCCCGTAGGCCGTAGATTTAGTTCGAACTTTTGGCTGCTGTTTGCCGCCGAACCTTTGAGAGGAAAGCAAAATCCTTCACGCATAATTAGGCGTTTTTTGCTGAGAACCTCATGCATTGGGAAATGTTGGATTCCAGTCGACACCGAATGATGAAAAGTTTTGGTCCAGTGTATACAGATCTAATGGGGATGGGATGTTTTTTTGGATCTCATTTTTTAAGATAAAATTTCGAACATTTTCACCCACCAGACTTTTGGTGGAAACAACTTTTTTTCAAAGCTCCTCTGGGCGTGTTAAATAATAACAGAAAGTAAAAAGAGAGAGGACCTTGAAAAAATTATTGGGTGGTTTTTATGGAAATTTTATCGCAAGAAGTCGTTTGACCTTTGTTGAGACTTCGTAAAAAGTACGTGCATGTATGTATATATTAGATTGCTTTTAGAAAATTGCGGGGGTTATTTTTATTATGTTTCTTTCTTTTTAATAAGCCAAAAGGTTCAACGAAGGGAACAGTAAGAAAATATACATTGAAAAATACGGGAGAGTTAGGGATGTAAAATTTTCAAACATCCCCTAGTAACAATTTGGTTATAGACTATAACCTTCTGTTTTCGTGTTGATAAAATGGTTTTTGGGACGCCCAATTTTAAAACACTGACTACGATGTTAAGGGCAATGACATGATCAAATTGGGTTCATTACCGTGAAGTTTATTTAGGGGTATTCAGTTGACTTGTTAGCAAAAATAAAAAACTTGTTTCTTCAATATAAATTCTGCGCAAAGAGAATTCTTTGTTTGACTTTATTATAAAAGGTCTTAAATTAGGAAAAAATATACCCTAGTATAATTATTTTAAGTATGAGGTGTTTAGTTTACTTTACTTTTCAAGAACAATTTTTCTTTTTTAAATAAAAATAGGAAAGATAAAATGAGATTTGATGAGAATTGGAGGGTGGTTTGTTTTATTACATGTCCCTATTTATTAACATTTTATTCTTAGTTAGTACTAAGTGTACCTACACTTGAAAGGTTAACATAAAGTTCTTAATTCTAATAAAATTCAGCCGTTAAAATATAGATGGTCTTTTCGGAGTAAAAACGCTGCAAACTGTATGATGAAATGAGCCTGGAAGATTTTAATCAACTTTAAACTCAAAAAATTTTAGTTTTGGCTATACGGTCCGAAATTTTATTTAGGTACCTACCTACCTCTTTTTTGGATTGATTCAATAATCGATATATGTATGTATTGAGAAAAACCTTTTATTATACGTTTCAGTTTCTACAAATCAAACAGAGTTATTAGTTATTTGAAATTTTATTCTGTAACGTGTTAAATTTTTAAAATTGTTTTGAAATTTCATATTCACGACATTGTGTTATGAATTCAAGATGGTGTAAAAATCCAATTTTATCAAATCCAAGCCATAAATTGAGATATTAAATAGTTTGACTTATATTGGTAGCTACTACTTTACAAATTGCTTTTCAGGTATCCGCAAAAGTAACAAAAAAAAAAAAACAATTTAATTTTTTGCCACCACCACCAACCTGGAACTCACCGGAGCATTAAGGCACTGAAATATCCGCCGCACCGGAGCAGGAGCAAAACCCCTGTTTGCGCTGACAACAATGGCAGCATTACCCCGGGTACGTGGCCGCCGCCTCATAATTTATATTCCGCTGGCTACTCTCAATTATTTAATGTGCTCAACTCGCCCCATCCCGGTTCCAGGAGCGCCGTAGCTGTCGGGTATAGGCGACCAGGCCCATCGCAGCCCCATCACAGCCCCACGAGGCCCCCTTTCCACTTCTAATGCAGTTCCATACTGCAGATACAATTTTCCGCAACATCGTCTCCTGGCTGCACTTCTGGCGGGTAAGTGTCTTGTCTTCGGAGCAAAAGGAGCTCCAAGAAAAGACAACTTTCTTGGCATGGACCATATCCGTCTCGCATTGAACTTGGAAATTAAAGTTCAGGGGGCACCGGAGCACAGCGACGCTACTCCCTGCCGACAACGACTTTTGGTGTGCCGTCGTCTTCGTCGTAGCCATTGGGGCCCCCACTGATGGCGCCCGCTCTAGTCCAGCCCCAGACTCAAGATGGAAGGGCGGGAGGGATTTATCCAATAATCCAAGACTACGTGGAATGATGCTAATAAATTCAATTAACCCCCCATATCATTGCGCCAAGACTCCGGCGCCCACACCTACTCCGCCGCACAAAAAGATTTTAACTCCTTATCAGATCAACTTAAATAAATTTATCGCAGTTTCATCCCATTTCACCCTCGGACAGTGTAACGACTTGCGTGCGAAGGGATAGAAGGGCTCTGTCCTGAGGCAGAGGGGCACATCCTCTAGGTTTGCCTGCAAACGGAGCCCTGGGACTGGCTTTGGTCTGTCCTTGGGAGATGGTTTCGAGGCTCCCCGGGATCGGAGTTGTTATACGCGGGATGCGATCCGGGGCATTCCCACTTGATTACCACATCTTGGGGAGCCATCCAGAAAATACATGAGTCGAACAAGGTACCTTCCAGGAACCTGCAAATAGATAAGACAAGATCCGAGTCGAGGTAGTCTCCTCCCGCCAACGAGCACTAAGCTACACAGCGTTGCAGCAAATTGACTCTGAGATAGCGATTAAATGAATTAAAAAGGGGGCTCCGCATCTCCTTTAAAGAGAACCTATCCCAGCCACTCTGGATCACTTCCTTCGGCTAAATTAATTTGGAGCTTGGTAAACTCCTTGACCTCGCCCCCATGGAGGAGTCGACTGCACCAGGTAACAGGCCAGAACGCCCCGTAAATTTTATGACTGAACATCGTTTTCGATGAACTTTAAGTTCGTGTGGTGTGACCAGAGGCGTCGCCGTCGACAACACCTCCTCGGAGGCTTCTTCCTATCGAAAGGCGAAAGGGGGCCCCATTTGGTTCCTACTTCACCAGAGCGCTCCTTTAAGGTGCAAGGAGCTACCGTTTAATGTTGAAGATTGGAACACAAAGTGGCACTAGTTACACAAATCACTTCATTTCGCTGATATTTGGGAGTTCGGGGAGTCCGCTGCTCCTCCTTGTGTTTGGAGCCTGGGAAGAAGCCATTTCGTTTTACTGCTCTTCAACTTTAATGAAATTTCTGATGAGCGGTCGCAACAGGTTTTAATAGTTCCTCTTTCGCCCTTCCTCGGATATTTGCGGGCTTTTTCAAATAGGAGAGTGTTCAGTAGCGCATTATGCTCCAAAACATTGTAAGTACTTTAAAAGGTTCCTTAACAGGTGCTCGACCGGGTTAAAACTAATGGAAGGTCAAAAGTAGGCACAGAATATCATTTTCGAAAAGATATGGGGTTGTATAATGATTGCTTTTAACATAGATGTAGTCATAAAGAAAATCATTTAATTTAATTTTTAGGGTACCTTGTCTGAGTTTCTAAACTCCAATCTTAGATCTCAAATATATTATGTCCTTCAAAGGTTTCAAAAACAAAAGGATTAGGTTTTCCCATAAGTAATAATGTTTAGGGGCTTTTTTATAATCCTATAATATCATATCAATACAGTATCATCATTCGATTATATTAATTTAAGGATTATATTAATTCTAGCGCATTTCCTTATTCATATAAATTTGTTACTTCGACTGTCTTGAGTTCAATGAAACGAATATGAAAGATGGGTTTAAAATCTCATATTTACTTGTTTCATTGAAATTATTTTCCTATATTAGGTTTCAGACTTTTCTTTTTTCATCCGTTAGATACGGATAAATAAAAACTTGTAAAAACAGTTTGCGAATTAAAAATTTATATCTACTTATTACTACAACTACTGCAAATATGAATATGAACATGAACATTTTTCAAAGAATTTGGTCACACAAGTATTTATTTTCGCGGTTATGAGTTTAATTTCCGTTTCATGTAAATTCGAGATGGAAATTGCCAGGGTAAATTTAAAACCATCTTTAAAATTTTGTTTTGGATGGTTTGCAATTTTTAATCTTCGATTTATGTTTCAATAGTTGTCAACAGAACGCAGTAAACTCTGTTATATTTTTCTATCGGAATGGGGCCGGCATTATGATTGAATTCGATCGCAATCAATAAACTTGGTTCCGTATGTTCTTCAGAGCATCAAAGATAAATATAAAAAAATAATAAAAAAAACATTATTTCTATTGGAATTGAGATTTTGTTAATAGCAAATTGAAGTCAAAGTAACCGACATCACTTAAGTTCAGTTTTTTAAACTTAAACCGAAATTTACTTGTTTATTGGGATATATGCATATAACGTGGTCATGCTCTTGTTACATTAAAGCCTTGATAAGTATTTTTTTCTAAATCACATTTAAAAACTATGCAATTTTAGAAAAGCGAAACAGTATCAATTTTTATTTCTTTATAATTATGATTGTAGGATTTCGAAGAAATATGTAGTTTTCGAGGAAATACAGAACAGAAAAAATCTGTGCACAAGCATCAACATCAAAAGAAGTAAGGAATTGGTCGACATATGGGAAACGAATTTTAAAAGTCCAGCCGTTAACAATATCAAAAGGTACTGTAAAAATAGTAATATTATGGTAATTTTTGCTAAGTAGGTAATACAATTTCGTAAAATGGTTTTTTTTTTTAAATAAAGCTTATTGCTTAATTTTTTAAAAAGACAAATCAAAAGCGGCAGGCGCATAATGATTGAGATAGTTACCAAAGTATTTGGTAGATTTCTGTATAGAAAGAGTTTAGCAATGAAATATCACATCGATAAACAATAGTTTGATTTTGTATAGAAATTGGGTATTGGGCGCTAAGTATATTGCATTTGCCCTAATTTTTGAGCGAATTTTCCGGTAAAGTGGTGCACTGATGATATTCGATTTCAGGGTTTTTGAGTCAATTGAGTTTCCTCATATTTTTAAGAGGGTTTCAAGTAGTCTTCCGGCATAGACATTTCGCCATTAGCCTCCAGTCGACCGCTCTTAAACATTCGCTTAAAAGCTGGGCACTTAGCCTCTGGAAGTAATTATGCCATTGTTGGAGCTGCTTCGATGCGACCCTGATGTTTGAAGCGAATAGGCTAATTTGCTTAAAACATATTTCCTTCGGGCGTTGAAGAAGGGATGGGCGGCTCAATTTTCCAGAATTCTGTAAGAAACAGAAACGGCCTTCACCTCCCGGTCCAGTACCCACCCTCCCAAAAAAGAGGCCGGGAGGGACCCCAGCACTAAAAAGCCTCAAGAAACGTTGTTCCGGCAATTTATCACTCGAAGGCAACTTGCTGGGTAATTTGTGCGCCCTCTGCAACTAAATTTTTACTTAAAGCTATAATCGGATTAAGGAGGTCAATAGACGGCTGGCAAGGTCCTGAGGGAAAAAAAGGGATACAATTCTAGTCACAATTCATTCGTTTCATGGCATTATTTGTGTGTACTAAGCGATTTGAGCAAAAATTGCTTGCCTGTATGCGCCGGCTGAGTCGAACAGCAGAAATTTTTGCTTAACATTCGGACGCGGGTGGTAAAGGGCAAAAATATCGAAGGAAACTGAAAGGAGCCAATTTATGGGCGGCACAGCGTGTACATGTCCCATTTTTATACGATTTTAATATTCAACTCAGCTGGCTTTAAAAATGTTTTATTGTTGCCGTTTCCCAACCCCCCGGGGAACCTCAGCCATTTTTCTCATGCAACTTTGTTACGATTTTGATTTTGTCGTCCTCATCGCTTTCTCAAGCTGCGGAATTCATGAAGTAATCGGCGTGAAACATAAAATTACCCCGACTCAAATGGCTGAGTTATGTGTGCATTTTTCACGCGGGAAATTTATTGGGGCAAATGCATATAGCTTAAATGTGGAGGCAAGCTCAACATTCGGTGGAGAGCAACATGCGCTTCTGATGTAAAATATACAGTGTAGCTGGGGCCTTATAAAATGATTGCATTATAGATGCGTCCCTCTGCATTCTTTGGATTGTTTACGATTCCAGGAAGGTCGAATCGTCAAATTGAAATTTTCCCTCTGCATTCAGGCGTTTGGGTTTTGTGTAGAATCGACAAAACTACCAAAAACAACGAGTTATCTTTCAAAATATTTGTCCCCACTGTCGAGAAAGTTATGACAACGTTCATTCTGTAGAAGTAGCACCGATGCAATAACAAAATTTCAAATTAAGTCCCATGTGAAGAGCCCTATCATCTGCTCTACATCCGTTATTAAAATTGCTATTGCAGTACACATTCAATAAAATTAAATGGATCCATAAAATGTATTGTAATTGTATAACATAAGCAACACTTTTAGTTTAAACAATTTAAAACAGAGAATTTATTGTCAATTAAGCAAACCGTTCCAGAAATTTTTAATGAATAATGAAAAGAAAATAAACTTGACTAGTTTTTAATATGTAGTTGGTTCGATTTGTAGAATATAATGACACTTAAAGATAGTATTTATGTATTCAGGAGGTGTAATTATTGTGCTCGGTAAGTATTATTACCGAATCAAGCATAGCACATTCAAAAACCTTAAAGTATACGTGAATAAAATATTGTGGATAAATTTGATTTATAATTTAAACTAGGTTTCAATTTGTAAAAGCGTGCGTATAAAAATATATTTATAGAAATGCTAAATTCTATAAAATATATCTAATATTTGATATGGCGGCTTTTAGCAATTTTCTCTAGTTTTTTGTCTGTAAGCATTTTTTAAAACGTTAAAAACGAAAAGATACATTCTTTGTAATGAAAATAAAATCTGTGTTTTTGAGAATTTGCTAACGTTTGGTAAAATCTATGAGTTAATTGTTGAACGCATGTTTTATCAATGAATTAGTTGATTTAATGTTCAAACGGAAGGGAATGGATTTTGTTTTATTATATTCAAAGTATATTTTTATGAAAAAATCGGCGAGAAAAGTATATTCGTATTTAGTTCAGCAGAGAATGGTATTTATTAAGCTACAATTAAAATTTGAACCCAATTGGTTAATTGCGCTAGAGGTACGCCCAGCGCGAAAACGTAGTTTTGAGAAATACGCTTTTAAAGTTCCAAGTACATTGTATTAGAATAAAAAAATTTAATGAAATTTTTGATTTACCTCTAATTTGCAGTGCCTGCGCATTTTTCTGTTTCTTATCTTTCCTTGACGAAATTAACTATTAGGGCAATCTACAGGAAGAAAAGTAGGACAAACTTTGTGGAAGTTTTTTAGCGAACTTATACAACATATAGAAATTTGATAAAAAGGTCTTTATTTAATAACTCTTGAACAATTTTTGTAAGAGCTCTTAAAAATTTCTGGAATTTTGAAGATGGAATCATGAACCAAAAAAATTGCGATTTAGTACGATAACAGCTACGTAGTAGAAGGAAAGTAGTTTTAAATATACAATTAAAATTTCAAGTCAATAGGTTCAGATTTGACAGAGAAATTGGTTGACCCGACTTCAAAAGTGTTTTTTTGAGAAAAATGCGTTTAAAATTTTAGATTGCAAATGATAATGGGCAGATGTGACTTAAATACATATTTTAAATGTCTTCCAACTTATAAAAACTATTTCTATTGTATATTCAAGGTAGTGAAGATTTTTTTTGCGCGTTCTTATGATATACTAGAAATATGCCTAATTTTAGAACTTACTTTTTTAGTTGAAGATATTTTTAAGTTTACCAATTTAGGGCAGCTATCGATAACTTAAATATTCAGTGGCCTTGACCTCACGATATACCAAATAGTAACTGATGTAACAAAACACTGCATTCGAAATCCTGATAAAAATTCGCATTCGAAAAGGGTTGTGTAATTCACCCGCGAAATTTTCCTATTTGCCCTCTACACGCCCTTTTTTTTCGGGCGGGTGTGGGCGGTGCATTCAGGCGATAGGCAGTCACCCAAAATCTCCCACAGCCGGCAACATATTTTGCGCATTTCACGCCGTCCGGCCGAGCGCCCATCCGTTCTAGTTATCTGAAAATAATTTCTTCCCATAAATATCGCGCTATCGCGAGATCGTTGTGCACCGAAATAAAAAACATTTCAATTTCCGTTCTGGAATGGTAAAAAACGGACTCCGCAAAAGAGTGGCGGCGGCGGTGGTGGTCCAGCAGCAGCATCAGCATCAGCGAAGTGTTCCTTCGTTGTCGACACTCCAACGGGACATCCGCGGGTGCACCCTTTGCAAGGGGCTTAGGACCGGGCGTTTTCTGGTTTGGTTAGTGGAAGCAACCACCCGGGCTCCATACCCCCGAAATATGGGGCCCCAAATTCGACCATAGGCCCCAGATTCGGAGTAGTCGAACATGAGAAGTGAACAAATGAGTAAACTTTTTAGCGCAGTAGTTTATATCGGTCGACCAGGATCCAGCCGAGAGAGACCCGGGAGGGCCCCCGTTATCGGGACAATTTCCCAGCGCTGCACTACGAGTGCAAGGGGGGGCCCCGTGCACCGATATTGGGCCATAAATTGGGAACTTTTGGCAATGGGATGACGACAAGCTATGAATATGTCGCCCTCCTTTGTGGTCCTTGCGCGGCGGCTGCTCCGGTTCCCCGGGGATTTATGTGGCGGATTGTGCTTTCGACGACGAGAAACAGTCCTCCCCCCGCTTCCCAAACCAGGAGGATTTTGAGGACTTCAACTTCCCGCTAAAGGGAACCAGGAAGAGGGAACGACGGAAATTTCGCAGTACTAGAGCCAAAATTAAGTTCTGCGTGAGTGTGATAAGAACGTTATGTTCGACTTGGGTCATGTGAAGGAGTCCGAAGACTTCTCTGTAAATCCTCCAGAATTTCCGTAACGATTGTCGAGCGCATATAGTCGCGGATTTTGGGTAGTTTGAATGATGCTTCAAAACAATTTGCAGGATGATATCTGCCGCTCCGGTGCGCTAGTGATTAACTCCCGGGCCGGGTTAAGTCCCTGCTAACAGGGCTCTAGGGATTTGTGGCTCACATGCCTAGGGGAAATTTATTTTTCGGTCTTAAAGTAGATTAAAAAAGGAAAAAAAAAATAAAATAAAATAGGGAAGAGAAGGCGGTGGTCATGATATATAAGCGTAATCCAGGATTACTTCCATCGGTTGGCTCTACTCGAAGGATATGAAGGAGCTTGATTGAACTTTTAAGAGAATTCCCCCCGTTGCGTTCCCGGATACCCGTGCACAAAGCTCCTGGGCAAATAGAGTGTTGACCCAGTTTTTGAGCCAGCCATATGTTCCGGATTTTGCCGGGTTGCGCCCCTGCATTCAACCCCCCGATTGGTGCCTCGATCTGAATATGATAAAGAGCTTAGGTGTGGTTTGGTATTTGACTTATTGTCCCGAAAAGTCCTGTTCAAAGGATGTTGGTGGTTCTAATGCCAAGTGGTCTCCGCAGACCCAACAACACCTCCTCTACCTACTCTACCCTTTCATGCAATCCGAGAAAATATTGGATCTGAAAATATCCCACGTGCTCCATTTATTTAGTTTTAGACAAATAAAGGTAAACAAGTCCGGGTACTGTACCAGAACTTAAGGCCAATATTTTTAAAATCACTGAAAATAATGTGCAATTGCTGACAATGTGTTGCGGTTGTTTCAACCGTAATTTGCAATAAAAATTAGCTATAGACATAAAAATATGGTCATTATATATTTTAATGCTGTTGATACAACTTCACTATGGGATTAAAAAAGGCTTAAATACAAATATATTATTACAAAAAAACTGCTTAATAAAGTAGAAGTTTTAGGTTATTTAAATTAAAAACTGCTTCAACCTATATATTCTTACCCATATTTTAAATGTGCTTCTGAGCCGAACTGACTCACAATAACCTCAATGAAATAAAACCATACCTTTGAATAATGTAAAATAAAACAATGAAAATATGTACATAATTTACCTTTTATTTACAAAAATAAAACAAAAATGAAAGTTAATACATCGCTTAATTAATACAATGGCACTCGTTTAATTTTTTTCCATGGTGTATTAAAATACATCTTATCATACATAGGTACACAAAAAAAGCATATTTGTTACTGATTATTCAATTATTTCGTCTCATCATTTAGCAAAGTAAGAGTTGTTTTAAGAAACGTTCTTATTCTTGGAGCTTGAAGTTTGAAATTTTCACTATCATATATATCTTGTATATCGTGCAGTGTCCAGTCAGATTTTTATCAAATGTTTATATTTAAAAAAAACTCTCGCCCTTGCACCGTGTCTCCTTGCTTTTATATTTTCTAACAGATGTTAGTGTTGAAAAGAAAACAAACAAATAACAGAAAATTAGACTCATCTATTCACGGGATAAGCTTAATCTTTATTAAATGGTCCAACAGGAAAAAAAACAGATTTATAATTTTATCTACATATCTGGTCTGGAAAAAAATACTAATTAAAATCAAACCACATTTTGAATATATATATGCATATTGTCGGCCATGAATTCCCATCTGTTTTAGTTTCCTCGCTGCAATTGTTTTTGAAAATAGACTAATTTCTAAACCCATAAGGTAAAATCATGCAATATTTAATACACCATTATTGTTAATCAATCAATTTCAATGAATTCCTTCTATTAAATTAAGTAGGTACCTATTTTACAAATTAACAATTTTAAACTTAACATTTCAATTAATTTTATTCAAAGTTAATAATGTTAAGAAGAAATCAATCATTTTGGGAATTGGGGCTCAGATAACTAATTTATTATTTAGTTAGTGATCAAAATTGAATCAAGTTGACTAGCGTAGGCTCACTTCCAAAGTGTGTAGAATCAGAAATAATTGAAATCTATCTTCTACTACCTACCTAAATAAATTTTTGAATATACTAAGGAAGGAAATCATCCCCTTTAACAGGTTCTGCGTGAGTCACAGGGTGGTTCAAATTGAATGCGTTATTACATAGTTCAAATTTACGCCAGATGAAACATTTTAAGGGTGTTGGAAGAAAATGAAAAACTCATTACTTGAACCATTTGTTTTTCCGGGGGTCTATTTATGTTGGTTAATGAGATGCATTAAACATTCATTTACTTCCTTATTTCATATCAAAGCAGTTTTACACCGACTTGAACCGACATTCTTTACCAACTAAAAGTAAAGGCATCACTGAATTAACTACAGTCGTTTGTGGAAAGTAGGAAACCAATTTCATCTAAAGGGCGCAGTAAGCCTTTAATAATTAGCGTGGCACAATTTTAACCTTTCCTCCGCTAAGCTATCCGTCGTGAAGCGACGACTAGTTCTTTGGGAAGCACAAAATTCGAGGGAAACATTCAAGAAATGAGCATTACTTTTGCAGAGCTGCAGAATGCTTTCTTGAGCAATTTGCATTTGAATCGCACCATTTCAAAGAAACGAGGAACCTGCACGTTAGCAGAAGTGCTGAGGTTTTGTCCTGAAAGTAAAGGGGACACAAAAAGTAGTAGACGACGGCGGCTGAACGCTAGAGGAGCGTCAGCATTTGCTGTAGTGGAAACGTAATAAATTTTGAACTTGCTTTTCTAAGGAAGCGTTTTTCCCATAAAAATTTTCAATTATTCCCTCAATGCAAAGTGGCACTCATAGAACACTCCGTTTCTTGGTGGATGTCTTAAAAAAAAAAAAAGAGACTTAAAGAACGAAATGAGCGAAGACCAGATCGTCTCCAGTGGCTTCCTTCTCGAAAGCAGTCGTCTACATTTCTCTGCTGATTTATTAGCCGACGTGTCCTGCGTTTGAAATAAATTTTCACATTTTCGCCGCCACTACGTTCTATTCAGGATGCGTTCCTTGAAGGATAAATTGAGGCAAAAGCATCCTCCTGGAGGCATTCCCACATTCTGGTAGATCTTAAGGTTTTCATCAATACGAGAAATTCTTTATACAGTGCACCCACAGCAGGGACCAGTTCCCAACTCCTTCGACTTCATCCCTTTTACAATTTTTACAAGCCAATAAAAATTACGGGGAATGCTGTGAGGCTGTAAAAGGCGATTATGTTTACAGCGCAAACAATTTTAGGGTTCTGTTGGGAGATTTTCGATTCAATTTTAAACGCCTAGATAAAAGGAATTGGTCCCCCTGGGGATAATCCGCTGGTACAGGGATAGTGAGAAGTTTTCGACTTTATAATCTTGTAAGCCGTACCCCACGGCCATTCGTTCGGGGTATTGAAGGTCCGAAATTCCTCGACGTCTACCATTTATTGTCGAAGCAGCAGTTTTATGACCGGGTGGCAATGAGATTTTCAAATTTAAGCCCTTCTCCCTCATTTCGTTGCGGATGATTGGCTATAGGTGATAAAAAATGGTTTCAAGTGGACGTTGTTCGCATATCGTCGTTATTGGAAAAAATATTCAGACTCTTTTACAAAGGCTACACAATTTTTAGAAAAAGTAATAATAAAACGAATTCAACAACATATTTTAAGTCGATTATAGCTTTCGTTGACATTTAAAATTTGAGGAAGGTTTTACTTCGTTGAGATTAGAATCTTAATAATATCTTCTATAATAATTAAAAAATATACATTTCTTCTACTCTGGAATTTCAAACCATAGTTTGTTCAGATGGTTTACTTACAAACAATTTGATGACTAATTCTTTCAAGATTAATAGAAGTGAATTTGTTCTGAATATATTTTGTATTGTACTGTTTCCTTTTCTCGCCTCCAAATTGATTTGAACTTATCATATATGTACATAGTCTTTGGCGAATATTTTGTAAAATAGTTTTATCTGTCGTTTTATATCTAGTTTAGGTTTTTAGAATCTGAAGGCTAAGACCTAATAGGTGTTTTCGCTTCGATATGTAGAACCTCAGTAGAACCTTACAAGCTTCTGTAAACTTTCCAGTAACTATTCATAATAGTCTATTGTAGAACTAGTTAGTATTGCTTATTTCCATTTCCATCAGCGCCTGCAAGATTCTAATTAGGTTTTACTTTTACCTTTTAAGTCCTTTTTGCAAGAGTGTGACAAGGAAAATATTGACGAAAAAATGTACATACGTATGCCTAGGTGTTTGAGTTTTTTTGTTACATATTATGTACATACATAGACATGGAGTTTATAGAAACCTAACCTACATTAAAATCGCTTAGAATTTGATATTCTGCGGATTCTGCCATTTTAAATTCGTTAACATTAACAGCAAATTTGATGAAATAAGTGACTCCGAAAACTCCTATAATTTTTCGTATCTATTCTTTTTTTTGTAATGATTGATTGAGGGTTATTCTACTACTACTTCTAAAGATCGATTAGTTCTAACATTTTGAAATATGTTACATATTTAGAAATATTAGAATTCTTTAGTTTTGGCCTTACTAATGCTAGGGTTAAACAATTATCATTATTAAATTTATTTATTGTATTTTATTTGGATTAAAATCATTCTAAAATTAAATTATTGGCTTCGAGTTCTCTCGAAAACGAATAAAAATTATTTAGTTCTTCGAATTTGGTAAGTCAACAAACTTAAAAACCTGAGGGAATTAAATGAGATCGTTATATTTCGGCTTTTCAATAATTTAAGTGGGTTTTGCCAATTAAGCACGGCTCTTGTTACATACTAACACAGGTGCTAACATGTCCCATCTGTCCCAACATTTCACAGGGTGCCGCTCCTACATCCAGCTGGGACAAAGCGTATGAATCGCCCGCTGTGCTGGCAAATAATTGCAAATTAAATTTCGTTTCGGGTTAATTTGGAGTGACTGCATGCAATTATTACAACTTTGTCACGGATTACCGTGCCTCCGCAGTGGTGTCGCTTATCGGGGGCGACACTGTCGCGGTGTAACCCACCGCCGCCACCGCCGCTGACTCGCGTGGCCCCAAACAAAAGGCGGGAATCGCTCGCTTCCAGGATAAAGGCGGCAGCGGGAATAATAGAAACAGCGCTTCGTTGGGGCGCTCCTTAATTTGCATAATGACACAAACGGAATTTGCGAAATTTCTGAATATTGTCCTGAAAATGCCTCTTTTGTGTATACATTTTAGGCGACAGAGATTGTTACTGTAGTCCGTTTTATAGTCTGCAGGGTGCTCGTCTGGGCCGTGAATGGCGCTGCTGTGCTGCCTCCGGGATACAATGTCCAATTCAGAGTGGGGGGGCCCTGGGTGCTCCAACGGCCGGAGGAGCCCCATCGTCCTCGGGTCGTTCCCGGCCGGTGGCGGCGGGTCTCTTAGTTATCCCGGGGAGTCGAGACAACACTTTCATCGCAAATGACTTTCAAAAGCTGTGAAAGACACTAAAGGGATCAAGGCGGAGGCGCGGAGTAATTCCTCCCAAATGTCAATGCAAGCAAACCGTCATAAACCCTCCCGCGCGCCCCATCCACCCACGCAGCTCCCCTCGAACTGAGGGGGCCCGGGGCGGAGACTCCCGGAGTCGGTCTGTGTGTACAGTGCACGGACAACGACTTCGTCCGCCGACAAGAGTCTGCCCTTTTTATCCGGACCGGGGCGGCGTTGGTGGAATTTTTCTCGCCAAATGCATTCCGCGGTGCTATCGTACAATTTTCCACTCAATTTTCCGGAGTAAACTCTTTGAAATGAAGTCCGGACGGTTGAGGTGCAGGGGTCACATTGCAATGCAATGCATCATTTATTCTGGTCCTGTGGCGGACGGTTCGTTGACAGATTGAGAACTGATAATTCGCGCTCGTCCTGGGAGTCTCGGGACATGGCCGTCTTCCTTTCTGGAAGTATCCCCTGACTCCTGTCGGGAACATTTCAGAAAGATTTTTTTTAAATTGTCAAATTTTTCAAGAGTCGTTCGTGCTGCAGGGAAACCAGCGGGGGCCAATGTATCGCTTGAAGCATTAGAAACAAATTTTTTTTCAAGCCCCAACGACGTGGCACGTGAGACGGGGATGAGGATAGATTAGGTGGGGATTTATAATGGAATATTTAATAAGCTGACTCCCAACGAGCTCAGCCAGGGACTTGGGAGTTTTATTTAAAAAGTTCTAAAGCCATTTCGATATGTGGAGCCACTCCTCGGCGGAGGGAGGAAGCAGGGCTATTCGACCAATTCCGGTCGATGAAGTTGTTTTCTTATTTAAATTCAACCGAAATGGCCAGATTGCAAAAATTTTGCATTAATAAGCTATCAAAAGCTATGGTACAAATTAAATTATATGAGAGAGCACAATAGAAACTTGAAATAACCATAAACAGGGTATTTGGTGATTAAATATTCCAACATATACTAACCGGAATACTGTAACTTGTTTAAAAGCGTCTCTCTTATGTTATTCTATAAACAAATTAGTCAAAAGACTTATAGGAGAAATAACTTTTTAGCTATTAATATAATTTTTTCAAAAATAGTTTCAAGCATCGCTTGAAACTATTTTTGAGATAATCAAAATTAAACTTAAAGAAAAACAACAATTTTTGTTAGTTTTTTAAACTTCCTAAATTTGTATTACCTACTCGAGAAAGCATAGAAGTACAAACAAAATAGTAAAGCTATTATTTGCGTAAACATGGATTTAAATCACAACCCGGATTACTGCAACAAAATACATATTTAACTCGTTTTCAGCTTACCGAGTTTTTGGTCACAACAATGTAATGTTATCAGCCGTGTAGAATTTGTGGAGGTAACATTTTAATTTAAGGTTTTCTATAATTTTCGCCAAATAATTTTGTAAGCATGGGGAAATTGCAACGTAAAATTATCCCTTCCCAAATTTTTAAAGTTAATTTATTATACATGCCAAGGGGATGCAGTTAGAAATTTGAAAATAATTTCGTTATTTTAAAAATGCTTTATTTCCGCAAAAAATGTACGTATTTCAATAATTAAGGGCTCATTCGAAAATTTTTACTAGTTTTTTAATCGAGATTCTACCCTCACGGCACGTTAAGGGATGATAAAAAGTCATGAACTCTCGATTTAAAAACTATTCATAGCAATTCATTGCATTTGCCAGATTGTAAACTAAAAGCTGAAATTTTTGTTCAAATACATTAGCCAGGAGTTATAAAAAATATCAACATTTACTTAAACTAAACTAAAAAAAATCGATATACCGCATTATATAATTGTGGATAATACTGGAAAAAAAAAAAAAAAACATTTTAGAAGTTATTGATGATTTTACTTTATTGATCTAAAAGGCAATCTCTTACACTTAAAAATTGTAAAGCATAATCTCTTATAAGTGGATGTAATATTAAATATTTAATTTTTACTTTCTCATTTCAAAGCATTCAAGTGTTCGGATTTCCGGGGGCTGCAGTTTTTTTCAAGTTTTCCTTTCTTAGATAGCTCCTGAACTTAATGAAAAGCAGGTTGATCTACAAGGAACCTTGTTCCTGTCTTTGAGAATGTTTAATTAATCCATTTTCTCAGCGGGCATTGACACAGCTCCTTTATCCGGGTAGCACGGTGCTATAATTTAAATTATAGAAAAAGTTGCACCATCAGCGCTTCTTCAATCTGTTCAAAATGCAAGTGGAGCGGCGACTTCCAGGGGAGTCTGCTCGACAAGGGATTCGAGCAAATCTTAAAAGTTTAACGTCGTCTTCATTGGAGCAGTGTAAAGTTCCTCTAGGTTCTTTATTACCTGTTCGATCCAGTCGCCGTGTAACAACTCCTGGCCCTTTGTTTTTGTTGACTAATGAGTTCATAACTGGGGCTCATCTCCACACACTAAAGGTGCGCGAAAGTCGGAAGCTGGATAGATCGATGGACCCAGCCAAGGATAAGTGGGCGATGCTCCACATTTCAATCAATAGACTTTTAAGATTTTAAGGGCTGCCGAAGTGAACATTCCATCCAGATGCCGGTCGCCCAAAATTGGTACGAGAAATTAAGAAAATTTCCAAGGAGTAATTTAAGGAAGCGCTCGTATCTGCAGTTACACAGTGCCAAGTTAAGACAGGACTGCAGCCTCCGGTAACAATAGGCCTCTTAAAGTCGATGAGAGACCGGCTTCTTGGGCCGGGATTTTTGTTATTCTAGGACAGACATCGATTTTGCATTTGGTTCAGCGCCAAAATCATTTTATCATTTTCCCTTGCAATTTTTGGTATTTTCACTGGTACTACTCCCAGGATATTTCGCTTACTTTTCTATCCGTGCCTGAAAGATGCCCGTCGTCTCGTTGTTCGTTGGACTCCCGGTTTCCTTCTTACAAACAGAGGGAAGAGATCCACTTCTATGGTCCTGTGGGGACGGTGGATTTGAATGATGAGTGCTCTACGACATATTAGGGACTTGGCTTTCATGGGCCGAAATGAGAAATGAAAAATTCCTCCATTATTTTTGGCTCCTCCTGGTTATACTTATGAAATTTAAAACGATGCGCATCAACATTTCCTGCAGGCTGTTGTGGAGCCACAATGTCGATATAAATGTGATTACTTTCTTTTATGGAGCCACCGTATGACAAAGGTGTTTAATGTTTGTTTTTCAACTTGAGCTACTTTTGGTACAACCTGTTTTCTTAGCCAAATACTTCTATTTTACTTACGACAACAATTATGTATTTACTAGAAATTTTCTTGACTACAGTTCGAACAACATTAAATTCAGTTGCGCGTAATCTGTTAGGAGTGGTTATTGAGCTTGTAAATTCTGAGAAGAAGGCACAAATATTTTTGCCTACATATACTTATAAAATCTGTAAGGAAATGAATAGTAACCAATTATAAATTATCGTATAAAATAATATATTGCCATAGATAGCATATTTCCTGTCATAGTATGAAATAAAATACTCATTAATACCCTTTCTTTTATACATACATATACATAAAATTTAATATTCGTTTCTATGGGGCTTATAGGCATGAAACTTACAGAGCTAGTTAAGCTCAAATTTACAGGCTATGTTTATATTGATGTCAGGACGGTTTAGAGAATAATTTAAACATTTTTTGATCGGTAGCGCTGAAAATAATTTGTATCTGATATTTAAATTTTTGAAATTACATTTCATGACACATAAATTTTGCGATGTTTTATGTGAAACTATTTGACCTTTCCTTGTTATGGTATTGTTTGCAAAGACAATCAACAAAGCGATAAAGCGCATGAGAATAAACATTACAATAATATTAATAAACAAAATTATTATATTATTTTCTTTCGATAAATTAGTTTATGTATGAAAGAAATTATACATTTTCTATTCCATCCATTCCACTATAGAAATATGACAAAATTTAGTTTAGCAATGCATCAGAGATATCTGTAAAGGTATACATAGTTGACTAATTTAAATGTAGGTGACTGAAAAAAACTCAAATTTTCATATTCAATTTTCAAAAAGCAATAAAAGTTTAGTTTTTTAACACATTGACTGGCAGGTGTTATTCAGCTCCGTATTCAGATATTGCATTTCAAAGTTATAAAGTACTAATTATAACAATGTAGATGTTTTATTTTCTTTTAATATTATTTCAGATGATACGAAATACATCACTAATAATTAAATGTCTTATTGCTAAGGAAGATTGATCTAATGTTTGTTAAATTACAAGGCTGCAAGTCCGGCCTCTGTAAGAATTGTCTCAAGAGTCTTGTTCATTTTACAAACGTATCTCGACAGTATCGCACTATTTTTCACCTGGATCTCGTTAAAAACATCAAACAATCTGTTTTTTAATTAACAAATGCCTGAAAGTGATTTTTCAAATAAGCTTCCTTCGGATTACACACGAACCTGGTTTTCTGGCAAAGGCGATGTTTCGGATCATCCATTCAGAATCCAAAAGTTTCCCTTCAACGTAAAAGTCCAATTTATTTTCATCAATGCTGAGAGACTGTAAACAATGGCGAGGAAAGAGGAAAAATCCTATCCCGAAAGTGTTCTGGAGCACCCATTCAAAACTGTGTCACACGGTTTCTGTGTCGTTCCGGCAGCCCATCACCGTGCAAAAAAAGGCTGAATTCTGAAGGACTCGGGAGAAGTTGCGCTGAGCTTTGCTAGGATCTGTGCGGGAATGCTTTGATCTCGCTCCTTTACCTTCGAGCGGACTATGCACAAAAAAAAAAAAAAACAAAATTCGGCCCTTTTGTCGGAAACCCATAGTCCATTAGGGCTGCGTTCGTATCGAGCTCCTGTTAACTTGAAATATTGTTTTCTGGGACTGTGCCAGGCATGGTTGCACTTGAAAGCCGTCAACGCAGCCCCAAAATCAAATTTAAGTAAAGCCATCACTCTCCCTCCTTTGCTCGATTTTTGGGGGCTCCAGAAAGTTCCTTAACATCCCCCAGTAGCTCCCGAAAAGGGGAGTCCTTGATATTTGCAAAAGTGCCAAGCTTTTTATCTCAATTCAAATTCTAAGCTTTTTGCAGAACCGAAAGTGAGCTTAGGAAAGGAAATGGCCTTGCTTTTGTGCTCGCGTTCATTTGGCGGAGTACCGGAGCACCTCCGAATGATCATTAATCACTGGAGTGGCTGAAAGCCCTTTTAGGCGAAACCCTTTCAGTCCTGGGGAGCCCCAACGTAACAAGTGCGAAATCCTTCGGGTCTCTTATGCGAGATTACAGTCCGCATCCAGCGGGATAATGCCGCCGGAGTCCCAACAATGGCGCACCTTCATGTTGCTCGATTAGTCATACGGTGGCTCTGACGCTGACAACTGTTTTTGGGAATCCCTCAAGCCCCTGGTCCATGAAGATGTTAGTGTCACCCCGAAAATTAATCATTTTGAAGTTGTCCAGCACTCATCCGAAGTAGGTCAGTGCCAGTGGGTCTGCTAGCGATCCTTCTGGGCTTTGAGGTATTTATGTCCAGAGGTCAGTCCGCAGGCAACTAGCCATGTCCAACTAAATTTGGACATTCTGACCCAACAATTTTCCCGTCTACTATCCAAATCATGTTAATTTTATTTGATAAAATCTGACAACTGAGTTGAGACTTTTCAAGTGCGACATGTTACACATTGTGGCTACCAAGTCAAACAAACAAATCACTGTTTTACGCACAGGATAGTCCTATGAATATACAGTAAAGGAACGGACATAAATCGCTAAAAGTGAAGCATCTCACGAATACTAGTCTGAGCTTACTACTACATAGAAAATTGATCAGTGCAGTTGCAAAAATTGTGTGAAAATGAAAAGGAGTTTTTCACGTACTTGATTTAATAAATATTTGGGTGCCCATTTATATCACCATTTAAAAATATTTAGCGACTTCTCTGTGTCAGGGCTCGTCGAAATTGCGCATGAGTGTCGTGGACTGACATACACCAAAATATTTTTAAAACTTGAAAATTTAGCTTAAAATGAAATAACATGTTTAATGCATCAAGAACAATAAAAACCACAGGTATCTATCAATCACATCGGCAAAAAGATTTCAAATTCCGGCTTACCGGTGAAAAGAAATTCGTTAATTTAGTCGCCGCTTCTTCTCGCCGCAATTCTTTATCACACACATCACTATCATACACTAAATACACACCAAATAAAAGCCAGTATCATACACACTATTTTTAACCACATTTCACCTTCTGTCTTTGCATTTTTAATTCAAAAAAATGGTTAGAAAGGCTGCGATCCCTTCAAATCACAATTTTTTTAAGTTGCCAAAGTATCTTCTTCTTACTCAAGGCTCACTTCCCCTGAAATTTTCCCCGCTGGAGATGCTTCATTCACACAGACTACACGTACAGGGTATAACCGTTCCTTTACTGTATATTCAAAGGGATAGTCTATGTTAAATAATATTTTTCAAGTAGGTACGTAAATAATTTAAAATAGCCCTGAAAACTTATCCTGAAAAATAGAATACACTGCTCCTTTCAAAGTGAAAAAAAATCATGAACAGGATTACGTTTAAATTGAGTCATAATTAATTGTATTGAAACATTCTGGCGAGGCCAATTGTTATAAATAATTAATTTGTTTATTTCCTTATGACTGTTCAATCACTGGGTTTTAGAGAAACGGAATTAGGCGCATTCATATCACTATATAGACTCACACGGATAGCAGTAAGAATGATCTCATGAGTTAAAAAAATTGTATTATAAAAATTATTATATATACAATATAACAATAAAACAATATATTTCCATTCTTCCTTTGCAAGGATTTACGTTTTCGATGTAATTTATATTAATATAATTAAAAGGCTTCTAACTCTAGTCGGTTGAATTTGCATTAAAAAACAACCAAAAAATCATTTATGCAACATATTTAAAGAAATTTACTGTATGTATGTTTAGTTGGTTTTAGCTATTTTACAGGTGCTAAACTTTTTAAAAAGATATTTGAATATTTATATTTCTAAACAATTATTCAAAACTAATCATAGGAAACGAATTTGGTGGGGACTATTTAACTCCTTATTTTTAGCCACTGTATGAATTTGTTTACCTATTCAGTTGGATTGAATTAAAATATTTATAACTAAAATTTTTAAATGAATAAAAATATCTACGTTAATTATTAATGATTCTGCATTTGTCAGAAAACCATTGTGTCTTTAAAATGTACCTGGAGCTGTTCTATAATTGTATTTTACTATTAAATACCTTGTTTGATAATATTTCTAAAAAGACAGCAACTCCAAGAGAAAAGTGCAAGGAGATGATAGCAATCATAAATTCAGTTAAAAGCCAATAAAAGCGAGAATTGAAACAATAACGAGAAAATGGAAAAAAGTTCACTTTCTGTCTTGAATGCAATGAATTTTGCGTTGCAACGTCTGCTAAAGAAGCAGCTCTGTTCCTTGATACCCTGCCCCCGTCGCGTCGCGTCGCATTGATGCCGGTGGGTGCATTGTCGCTCGCAAAAATTAATCTTTTCTGTTTAATCACACGCTGACAAGGAACGAAAAATGTTTTGCGGTTGAAAATGTCTCAGGGATTTAATTGCTCCGTGGACGAAGGACGAGCCCCACGAGGAAGCAGGCAATGTAATTAATTGCCACAATGAGCGGGAGATTATTAGTGCGAAGGAAAATTAATTTCCTCGAATTTGTCTTGTGCCTTCCCTCTTGCTTCCAGCGCCCTCTGCAGGTGGCTAAATGCGGGAATATGGACGAATTAAAGATTTAAGTTTCTTCGAATTTACTTACTAGGTGCGGTACTGGTGCTAAGGTTACCATATTAAAAAAATTTAACTTATTTTCAACATTTAAAACATAGTACTTTTAATAGAAACTATATTTTGCAGGAATTCAAGAAAGTAGGTAAAATAGAACAGATGATATACACTATGCATTTTAAATTAAGTTTTCAATTTTCAAGTTATGGTCGGGTCTGAACCTGGACCAAGACTCTTAGACTCATTAGACCTGACTTATAGATTCGATTCACAGGCTTCGAAACTTACAGACTGAATCTCAAAATCACTCTTATAGTGATAAAAGGATAATTAGAAAATAATATATGTATGTAACTTTCTATAACATTTTGAACGCGCTGTACATACTTTGAATGTCTCCTTATATCAAGATTAATTAACTTAACTTCAAACAAATTCTGAATCTTCCGCAATTAAATCCATGAAATTACACTTTAATTGCAGCAAAGGTGTACCATAAAATCGCAAGGATTACATGCATAAAATGAAAATCTAAATCAAATGCATTTTGAGGATAGAATAATCGGAATGCGATCCAATATCGGATATCATTTGCCAACTCAACCACAATACTCTCTTGGCTTACGGAATGTTCAAGTTAATACCGAACGTGTGATTTCATTCAATTGACTGTTCTTGGATGGATCGATAAATTCATTAGTTGTATTTGATGCAAATATTCGCTCTTTTTGCATAGAATGCTCCAGGGTACTCCCCAAATTCATATAATTTTTAATACACATACATACATACATATGTACATATATTCTATATGTTAGAAACTTGAGGAATTATTACACTGATAAATCAAAAAGAAAATGCAAATACATAAAATATGCTTTTGGCAAATTTTCGAAGTAGGTATATACATATGAATGTATATTTCAGAAACGTATTTGTACATATGTAATATATATGCTCCGGTCGATTTGTAACTATACAATCTGACTTTAAAAACCGCATATTGCTATATATTTAAAGAGTAATATTTGTTTGAACCCTAAAAATGGAAGTGTTTTTTTTACATTTTTACTTATGATCTACATAAGTTTTTCTACTTAATTATACAAGTGTTTATAAAATATTGAGTAGGTATAATGTATCCAAGAAGCTATAGTCAAAATTTCAAATCAATCGGATAAACTTGGAAACTTAGTATTTTAGTAGGATATACCTACATGGAATAAGGACTGTTTATCTTCCAACATGATAACGATCCTAAGTGAAAGTGTACCAAATCAAGTATTAAATTCTGTTTTTAATTTAAAACCAAAGAAAAATCTTATAAATGTAGTTATCTTACTTTCCGACTATTATTTATAATAATAAGTTAATATAAACCTTTAATTATATTTTGAATTAAATACGTTGTTTCAACCAAAGAACATATTTTCTTCGAATTTGTTATTATTTATAGGTGGTGGATTATGAAATATTAGTTCTGAAGCTGTTGGGAACATGTAGGTATTTACAAAACTTATTTTGTAAATTAATTTATAAAGTAAGTAAAACGCATAAGCTGAAGGATGTGCAAAATTGAGTTGATGGTACACATACATATGTACCTATGCTTTCTTGACGGAAGTTTTATTCCAAGAAACTGGTAAAATATGTAGTGCCAGCCAGTGCAATTTCCTTGTGAGGTAACTTTTTAGGGGGGTTGCATGCATATTCAATTGCGCCTCATACGTATGCATCATTGCCCGCTCAAAGCGAGAAAGGAATGTAATTAACCCGAATAATTTCCATTTACTCGCCCGCACCACCATAAAAATTCGCTAATATATAAATTTTAACAAAATTCACAGTGGCGGCGGCCCTCAGCAGTGGTGGCGTTCAGAGGCGGACAGTGGGGAGGGGCACTCCATTTCATCCAACGCCATAAACAAAGCAATAATGAACTCTCCTAAACTTATCTGGCTGTGTAAATTTCGCGAAATTCTTTTGCGCAAATGTTTTGCGGGGGTGCGGATGGCACCCTGTGGAAACTGGGGGGTTAGGGGCAGCATAGCTGCCGTATGAAATCGCAGAACGTTTCGAGGGACCCGGGAACCCGGGGAGCGGGCGTAATATATTTTTCGCTCGTAAATTGCGAGCTTCCATTAAGTTGGCAGTTAGTGCGGTGCAGAACTGGGGCTCACATACGTTCCCGAACGTACAGTGGTCCAGGCCCAGGCCCAGGCCGGGCTCCAGCAGCCCCAGAGCCCCGACAGCCCCAGCACTTCTGCACGTTGGCTTAGGGGCCAGGGGATTTTTATAATTTTCAATTTGAGCTGTTGCTTTTAATGGTGCGATGCAGTCAAATGCAGAACGCACTAGAAGTTTGGGGGTGTGTTTGTATTGTGCATGCACCCTGACCTTTGGCCGATGGAATTCCATTTTACTTGCTTTTATAATACACCCGCACACTCCGAACCCGTCAATCCAGCGGGAATAGGGCAAAATTTCGGCAACTCATTGCTCCTTCCTTCAGCCGAGGAACCAGAACTGGATCCTGCCTTGTTCTATCTTTTTGGAAGCTGCATTTTCCGCCCTTCAAGAGTGCGAGGTTGTCTATCTGTCTTCTCATTATTCATCTAAAATTTTCCAAGCGATTTGTTTGTTTATGGTTTTACTTATCCAGCTTGTTCCTCGCCAAGGGACACACCGGGGGAAGGGTTTCTTGGGAGAGTTGTGAAATTTGAATGGCTTCTAAAACAATACTAAGAAATTATTCGTTAAATGTTTTTTGCCTTTTTTGAAATAGACGCCAAAACTAGGCCATTCTTGTGATTAATTATGGAGGAAATAAGACAGCCCAGCTAGACATCGCAGAAAATCTGGGACAATGGATGAGTTAGAAGCTTTTCATTTCACTCGAATCATGCTCTCTGGATAGGATTGTGCTCTGATTACTTTTGTTTCCTTCTTCAGATTTAAGTTTTAAGAAAATTTTCCCACTTTGGAGCTGGTGGAGTATAGATACAGTAGCGTGCCCTGAAAATAGATTTTTCAGAAAATAAAAGCGGTAAAGGTATCTTAGGTTACTCCCTTTATTTCACCCTTAGTTTTCCTCATAATTAGGTGAGAAAACTTTAATTTTAAAACTTTTTCATTAGTGTTACTTGTTTTGAGAAACTACAATTATCCAGATACTAACTTCAAACAAAACTTTTAAGTAAAAAATTTGTTCTTTGGTTTTACTTTGTAGATATAATTCCCCTTTTCACAATGTTGAAAAGAGATTGAGAAATTTCCAAAGGTTTGTGATTTAAATAACCTTCTAATCGTGCCGTAACACATCTTATATCTTTTGATGTCTTAAAATTAAATTGGAATTACAAGCAGAATTACTTTTTGGGTAATTGAGAAAAAGTCATAAATAATTGATGAATTTTGAGAAAATTCAACAACACCTACTTTTTCTTAGGAACGGGTGGAGCTGGAGGTATCGATTTAAAACCATATCTACAGGCTGTTAGTTATACAAAAAGTTCAAGTTTCTAACCCAGAAAAACAATCATTCTTGTTGACTTAGAATCTTGTTTGGCATGATGAAAGAAGATCTTATAGCATAAGTAAAAGTACAAAATGCGAAAATCGTTAATTTCTAATTTTGCGGATTCTTTTCTTTTCGTAAGTAAAAATTATAGGATTATTACGTGACAAACTTTATTTGTTTTCTATGATTTTATTTAATAGATATTATGTAATACTTACTTTACGTTTTTAACATATTTTTCAGGAAGTTCTTAGAAACCATTTCTAAAGACCTTTTTGGTAGGGTTCGGAAAGATTTATAGATTTATATTTTACTAACTGAGCTCTATCGCAACTAATGTGTTAATTTAAAATATGTCATTATTGCTTTTTAAATGTTTAAACATTTTTAAAGATATCTACGAAATTTGGCTAAAATCGGACTTCAATCTTTATTCCAGTATTTGCTATCTATACAAGCCTACTAATTAACACACGATTCTCTGCTATTTGCCTCATTTCAAATTTATACTTCTTTTGTACTTAATTCTATAATTTAAATTACTTGACTTATTTTATTTTTCTACTGTATCTTTTTACCGCGGCTTCCATGCGTCGCTTACTAAATTATGTTTAATTTCAGTATTGATGTAAATTAACATATCGATGGTTTCGACACGAGCTTATTCGATATTTTATTTGTAAATATGATCGAGATTAAAAATTAATTTTTAACAGAACCTATTTTTGTTCATTAAAAATCAATAGCCACTGTATGAAACATTTTATCAGAAATATATGTAGGGATTTTTCGTAAGATATTTTAAAAATTTATTTTTGATCCTATTATACACCATCGGCACGATGTCTTTTAATTTTAAAACAGTATAACGAAGGTGTATATAAAAGTTAGCTCACACGGGAATTAAATCGTCTAAACTGTTGTCTTTATTAGTTTTGATTTCATAATGTAACAGTTTGGCTAATGGTTTTAGCGAACTATTTAAGAACATCTGATAGTGAGTTTCTTGATTATAGGAAGCAGAACTACAGGTAAAGTGTTATTGAATAGATTTGAATTTAAATTCTCATTTAAATTTGTGTATAAGCATTCAACGCCAACGAAGTGGAATATCCGAAGGGCGTTTAACAATTCGAGGTGTTTGTGTATATTCGCAGGGCACGTTAAGCGAAGTAGAGTTTAAGTGCCTCCTAATTGCAATTTCAACAAACCACTTGTACTTGTCGTCACTGATAACAAGTTCATTTGACGAGGCGTGCAGTACAATTCAAATGTCCCGCCATTATCACGTAGCAGGATAATTTCCCAGCATTTTGTGCAAGCATATCATAAAAAAGTATAGAGGTTCGGAGGCCCCGGGGGCGTCCATTGAAGCCATCTCGACTTCAATCACATAAAGCGGGGTAGTTCGTGGCCCCCCGGGGGTGCTGCCCTATTACTATCAACACCCCCTTCTTCAATGGGACAACAATCTCATTAAGTGTCGCTTTCATCACCAATCCTCGTCTGGCTGTGCTCTGATGGGGCTCCTTCGCTCCAGCCCCAGCTCCAGCTCCAGCTCCAACTCTAGACTGCTGAGCTGAGCCAACCCAGCCGTCTCCTATTTGAACAAATTCCCGTGTTTTCTCTGTCAATTTGCATTCGCACAATAGCGGCACTCAAAGAGTCTTTTAGTGGTGTAAAAGTTTCGAATACTTTGTCCTTATGCATGGCAGGGACTAGGGAAATGGCGGTTTCGACCCACTCTTAACCCCCCCGCCCCCCGGCATTTTGCTGCATGATTCGCTCAGGAACGCATTTAGCCAGAATGTGAGCGTTGCGGCTGAATTGTATGTTGACATATGTGCAGACTGTAAGTCTACAGTGGCCCACACTCGAACCCTGGGGTACACCATTTTTTATTTTATTTTATTTTTTTTGCACATCGACCTCAGTTTCACCCCCGCTCGATTCGTTCTACGTTGCCAAACAGTGAATTAAATCCTGTGGCAATACAAAAGAAACGAGTCAAGACGAAGATCGGGCAAAAATCTTATCTTATAGTCAAAATGTTTGGCTTTGTGGTCCATACAAGGAGGAGTCGTCGTGAGCGTGTGTCACTTGTCTACGACCTATGCAACGTCTCGGTCTAGAGGGTGTAGTCGGGGGTGGATTTTCGGGCACCCGAACGGGGGCTGCAATATGTTGGGAACATTAGCAAGGATTTGCCATTTGTAAAATTCATGCTGCTCCTTGAATTGATGACTTTCGGCAGACATGCCAGGGACGTTCAAGTGGTTTTTCAGATGCATGCATGATGCAAATTCTAGATCCGTCGTGAACATCATCGGTTTTGTGGTAAGGGAGGAAAAATAAATGAAATAGGTGTTAACAGGTGATGCCTGTTGTCAAGGAGTTGTCAATTTATTATTAATGCATTTTTCAATACCGCATTATAACCAGGAGCTGAAGGTAGGTGTTGTGGTCGACAGGATATTAAACTGTGAATGCGATGATTGGATAACATATTTACACAAAAAATTTAAACTAAATGGGGAAAAAATATGGTCAAGTGCGAGTCAGAGCAAAGTAACAATCATCGCACTGTAGTCGATTATAAACAACATAATACAACAGTATAATTTCTATAAATCAGTGCTTAATTTTATTGAACAAATGTTGATGAAAATTGTACTGAATCTGAATTGAAACACTGTATATTTTTTTCTACATAAAATATTGTTATTTTATTGAAAGTACCATAAATCCTATAGTTCCAACCCTAATCGAAGTGGGTTTACATATATAATTAATTGTTTATAATTAACCATTACATCAGTAATCAAGTATCTAATTACTAAATATTGAGTAATTGTCATAGACTCGTTTGTAGATATTTTGAAAACGAAATACGAGAGAAGAATTAAAATATTTTCTCTCTTACAACTTACAACATATTCGTTTCATAGACTTATGTTATTGTTTTTGGACAGAGCCGAAACGATAATTGGCATGAAAACTATGCATAAATTCGTCAGCGTCACTAATTGTAGAAAAAAATTAATTAAAACTAAGTGTATTAACGAGCAATTAATTGGACAGGACAGTATGATTAAAATGTTTCCTGGGATCATAACCTCGCGGTATCAGTTATTACAATAAAACATTGTGATTTATATTGTTTAAATTATTAAATAAACTTATAACGCAATGACACTACGCAAGTTTAATCTCCAGACTTTTTAACTTTAACGCATGTTTTATTACCGGGCAAATACAAGTTGGACTTGTGACGCCAAAAATATTCGTTACAAAGCCCCGTACGTGCTATAGAGCAGATTTGGATTATTTTAATTACATACCTACTTCTATTTTATTGCAATGTACATAATGTTTTCAATCATTTAATTCAGGTACCAATAATCTATCTTTATATCCATGATCTATGATTATTTATAGTTTACAAATTAAGGAGTTAGGGAGTGCTAAAACAAAACATTTATTTATCTTCTTCAGGAATTATAAATGTTTCGAACATATGTAGTTTTTCGCACATTAGCAGACAGACACGGGAGTTTCACCATAAGGGTTTCTTTTTAGCCTTAAATAGGAACCTATTCCGTACAAAGTTTTCAGGAAACAATTTTTCCCCTTCCACATCGTTAACTAAAAAATTCACTATTAAAATTAATACCTTCAATGTTTTTTTAGTTTGCATTAGAAGACTTCACAAAACTTCATATTTCGAATTTTTTTTAGAATTTACAAAACAATGCTTTCATGTAATGTATATATTATTAATAGTAAAAAATTATAAATTAACCTAAAATGACATATAATTTTATCTCGTGATGCATTGAAGCTGAACTGAACGCAGAGGAGGAGTTATGATAAATGCTAGATAAATGTGTCCTGTCAGACCCTTGGAAGACGACTCAAGTCTTTAGGATGGAGTGCAGAATCTCTCTAATTGTGATTTATGTGCGCATCTCTAAGAAGGTACTAATTCGGGTAATGTATCTACGTGCGTACACCTGACGTACCCTTTGAGGTGTCTGGCTCCAGGGACAAATTCTCCCGGTGTGTGACAGTATGTTTAGCTGGTTCTGCATTGAAGCCTTTTCAGGAATGACTGCTTTCTGCAGATTATCTCGAAATTAATTTTAGCTATGCAGTTCCATGTTACGTTCGGATGCGATGTAATTAGAGCTAGGTGTGTAGAATGCATTGAGGCGGTGCAGATACTGGTGTAAGCGACGGGCTATGCTTCGTTCAGCAGCTATTAAGGTAACCGAATTATTCACAACCGATTTGCTTCCACAATTTGAAGGGAATTCCGGGAACGCTGGATTTGTTATATTTCGTTGAATTGTTTGATATAATGCACAAGCGGAAAACTTGTAAGCTATTCTCAAAATTTCTTTATACCAGAAAACGACGAGACCAGAATAGATTTTCCTGAGGGTATTTAAGTATGGTAAAATTCATAAAGTACGAGGATTTATACCTGATGGAGATAGAAACAATTTATGCTTCTGTAGGGAATTAATTTGAAACCCTCATAGGGAAATGTTATCATAGTATACGCTTACTACTAAATAATTTCACGATCAAATTTCATTTGAAATTATAAGTATGTAAGTATTATTACTTGCGAATACCCGGCGTACGTTGCTACGCCTCGACAAATAAAAAATATTTAGTTTTAATTGATTGTTTGAATATGTATAGGAATGAACTTTATATGCACAGATAGCTATTTTTTGTAACGCGTGTGGATAAACAATATTTTATGTTTTTCTATTTGGTGAAAAAATGAACAGCCATCTGTAATTTATAAATTCTGACAGTCAGGTTGAAATCAGCGACCCCGAAAACCTCCAAGCACTAAATTTGGTGAGAATCACGTAAACTTCAAAATTTGACAATCCGCCATCTTGAATTCGTTACATTTGACAGCCGAATTAAAATCAGCGATTTCGAAAACCTTCAAATATCAAGTTTGGTAGAAATCGTATAAACTTCAAAATATGACAATCCGCTATCTGGAATTTGTAAATTCTGACAATCTCCAAGTACTAAGTTTGGTGAGAGTCGCATAAACTTTAAAGTTTGACAAACACACAAATAAACTTTCGCTTTTATATATGTACAATACAATATATAGATTGTTATTCTGACTATTTTATGTAGTTTCCATATTTACACTTATTTTTTACCTTAAAGAAGAATTGATAAAATCTAGTACTTACAACAGCTTTATTTCTTTTTTCTTCTAGCTAAATTATTTTATAAGTTCTGGATGTCTCAACCATGTCCATTCTAAAACGAACAAATAATTTATTTTAAAATTGAGAAACCAGTACCGATAAAGGTTGTTCAAGTGTATGAATCGATTTTCTTCTGTTTCCTCTTAAATTTTATGTAAGGTGATAACCTTTTCTTTATTGTTGTTTATTTTTTAAAGATAATTCTATAGATTTTAAAAGTCTAATTAGTTTCATATTTTTTGTTTTAGCATATCATCGATTCTCTCCAAGATAAATATATTCAAATGAAATTGCTTGAACAAATAAATTGGATAAGAGTAAGACTGTCCAGTCTAGACATTAGAGCACTTAAAAAAAAAGGGAAAAAAATGTTCGACTAAGTACGAAGGTAAATTTAATTAAAGGCAAGACACATGCACGAAATTGTCCCCAAAAATTTCACATTTACAAAGGATGCCAATTTGGCAAGGTACCACGTTGAATTTTAAAACTCTATTCCTAGAGCCCAGCCTCATGGAAGCTCCCGATTATCCTCCGTTCATTGTAAAATCATTCCCCGGCTGGCGGGATTAATTTTCTACTATGTATATACGAGAAGGGAAAACTGCATTTAAGAGGAGCAAACTGTCCCAGAATAAAATGCCTTTCGCACAGTGCTCGGCTTCACAATCTGCTTTTTGGTAGGATAAACTTTCTTATGGCTCCTGTACCCCGTCCGGGGGGAATCCCCGAGATTACGACAGACAATATACGAGTCGGAGACTGTAAATCAATTCTGGTGTTATTTACTAGAAGTCTTTTATTACTCCTAACGTGAGGGAGGGGGGAACTCCCGAAGTCGAGCAAGGAGCAGTTTGTTTGTGCGTGGATCCTCCGATAATAGCAATAAAAGGGAAAGCATTCCCTATAGATCCCCAAGGAGCACCAGGATTTCTACCAGAGGAAATATGACTTACCAATAAAGAAGGCTGCCCCCAATAAGGTTTCTTTGGCGAGGCGCTCCCTTCAACATTTTCTTGGAACCTGGAGCAAAATCCTCTGGGGACATGGTAATCACTGCAGAGCACCACCAGAGAAATGGGATGAAGGGAGGGTCCTCCTGGATACCGTCGGGCAATATCGTTGCAGCTATTTACTGCCGAACGATGCCCATTTTTATGATTATGGAAAAGTAACTGTCACGAATGACTAAAATGGAGATTGAGCGGTGGTAATGGCCGGGAAATGGTCCGATTTTATAGGAACCCAATCAAAAGCGACCGCAATGGTCGCAGGGCAGATTGGGAATTTTACAGCATCTTCCGGGGGTCCCTCGACACGCCATGTGCGCAATTTCCGGACTAAAGAAAGAGTCGGAGGCGGGAGGTGTGGGAGGGATGTCCCTAAAGTCCTGGTTTCACCAAGTTGCCGCATAACAATTAAAACTTTAAGAGCAGGGGGAATTTTTATTAAATTTTCAGTGCGACAGGATAATTCCAGCAATATTTCGTCCGTGCGCCACGAAAGATATCCTCCCCCCGATAATGCGGGGTGAAGCAGGCCTGCCAACCCTCCCGTACCAGAAATAAGCGCCAGCGATTGCACATTTTTCATTTGGAACTTTGAACAAAGTTTAAACTGTTAAAAACTGGTGCAGCCAACAAGTGGAAAAATTCTTTTCCAGAGCACTTCACCTAGGCACCAGATGAATAAAAGCGCCCCATGGAAAAACTTCGGGCCTCATACATTTTTATTTTTTATTTTTTTTTTTGATCCTGCATAAACCTTTGCGATAGATAGGACGATTTTTACACTCTCTCAAAGTAACATGATGCGGGTGGAGGATCAGAAACGGAAGGGACCCACCATACAATCCTCGTCCTTCAAAACATCCAACGATTTAAGCAAAAATTAAAGGGAAATTATTAAAAGAGAATTTTTAATTTAATCACTCAAAAGTGTGCATAAAGTGGTCTGAAACCACAAATGAAAATATTTACGGGGCGTTTAACGTGGAACTACCTCGCAGGTGGGTTAATTACGCTATTTACGTCGTTGAGTGGAGATTTATTTCCTCGATGGGTTTGTAACACCTTTACGAGTAATATTCCATATTAAAAAAAACTGCTTTCGAAATTAAGAGATTCAGTGATGGGATAATTTTAATCCGGTTTTCAAGTACTTAGAGGTTTAAAAACGAGAAAGTGGTCATTAAATACTAAAAAAACGAATTATTTTAACAAATTTATTTATACATAATCGTCTGTTTAATACGTAACTTTAAAGTGGACAAAAATTAGAAATTTCCTACTATGGTTATGTACATAGGTATATCTACCCAAAAATATCTTCGTATTTGCTTCGTAGAAAATTACAAAGATTTTCTCTTTATAATATTTCTTTAATTATAGTTGAAAAAATAAATTTAGTTTCATTGAACTGAACAAATTGTAAAAAATTTTCTGTTCGGTAGATTGCACATGCATTTCCTGCTAGGATCATATTCAGCCGAATATTCAGCTATTGTTAACAATGAATATATTCATGATCGTGCAGGCTTTTCATTTTGTTTAGATATTAACAGTAACTAACTTTAGCAGTTTTGCAAGCGTTACAAATTTCGAAGAGTTGTGAAATATTCATAAAAAATGTTTAATATAATTCAAGTATGTACATTATTTTATTTTTGAGAGGTTTTATTTTACGACTCTTAGATTATTAAAAAGAGAAACTTTTCATAATGCAAGTTCGAAAATATCAGTTGCGTGAAAAATTCGTTTAACTGATTTAGGAAAAAATTAATGTTAATTTGAATAAATGTCTTTTCGTTACATTGCACTGATGTTCATCCGTATACTAAAGTCAAATAGTCTATGAGATATGTATAGCCGACCAAGTTATACTTATGTGGACTCTAAACTTTGTGCTCTGTATATATTCCTCAAAATTTTGCTGTTAAAAAAAGAAACTTATTTCTTTTGTTTCCAAAAGTAATATGTATATTGAAAGTTAAAGGTTTTTATTTTAAATACATATATAAAACCTTCTGTGCGCTTATTTCCTCACTCTTGACCGAATGAGACTATGTAGTTTAATGACCATTTCAAAAAAAGGTCTTAATTACGTAAAAATAAAATTCCACAGCATTAATGTTTTTGTTTTTACACCGATGCACATCTTTCTGTATATAAATATATTTTGATAAAATTTAAGTTCTCCAGAAATGCAAATATACGTCCCTCTTCCGACTTTAGCTATTTATAAAAATTTAACCCGGTCCTCCAGAAACATCCGACGCCTGGGTGCAGCCCGCACAATGGTCCTCGTGTCCGTTGAAATTAATAAAACCGCAAAGCGCCGTGCCATCAACTGCATTTATAACCTCATGAAACGAAACTTTGCCGTCTTGGAGGACCCAGAGCGCAAAAAAAAAAAAAAATAAAATGAAAAGAAATCACCCACCAAAGTGGAGGGAACTTACCCGGTTTTTGTCATTAATTGGAGGAATATTTGAATGTTGATGTTAAGCAAACTGCTAATGGTATCTCTGCAAAGACACCCCCGCACCCGGGTAAGTGGGTCCGGGATCCCGGCCTTTCTCCCACAAGAATAAGATGCTCCGGGTCCAGGGAACAAGAACCCAACGAAATAGCGCTTCATGAATGCTAATGGAATGGCTGCGAGTGGCTTTCACTGCAAAATTGAATGCACTAAAATTCCAATCCCGTCTCTGTTCCCACTTCGCTTCCATAGTTTTGTGATCAGGAGTTTTTACTATTTTCAGCTTACGCTTCACTTTAAAAGTTTTCGAAAAAGGAATGCTCCTTTATTTTCGTGGAGATAAATCTTTTTTCGCTACAGGACTTAAAGGCTTATCAATCCTTGAAACTTTTAACCGGGAAGGACATCCCACCTGAAAAGGTGTAGCTACTTTGTAAAAATTCCTTTATTTTCCGACACTGGAGAATTTGCTGCTCTCACTGAGCTGGGGATAAAGTCAGATTCGCTAGGACAAGTATAATCTCAAACATTATGGGATGTTCTTTTTTCCCCATAACATTTCGCTATGAAACACTTTAAACATTTACAATTTTAATTAAATTCACAGCAAGGTATTTTAAAACTAAGAGGAGACCGGTGGCAGGCTTCACTTTTTTAAATTTCGTAAACTAAGCAAGTAACAAAATATCTGTAAATTGGTACAAACCCTAAATACATCATTACAAATGAAATACCAAAAGTCCTCGTAGATCGCCATACGGCTAACAACTTTATTTAGCTCAAAGCTCAAAAAATTTATCGCGTTTTTTCGCATTATATTATATACATATATGTATTATTTTATACAAAATTTCAAGCTTATGCAATTTTCTTTTTTCTATAAATTATCATTCATGGAATATTGCTGGTAATGCCATTTCTGCATAATATGCATTATTTTCCACGACACTTTCGATGTACAATACTTGACGCATTTTTGTAACGAGATTTCCTCTTTAGGCATAATTCATGGTCTATAGAGTCAAAACAAAATTCTTCAGACAATTTGCTATTGATTAAATCAGTTTTGACAATCTGTCAGAATAAGAACAATATACATATGTACAAGCAATTTCCTTAAATTAGTTTTAAATGTATCAATAACGAAAATAGGTGAAAAATATAGGATAACATTTCAGAATATATTTACAGAAAATATTTGTATTTCTATTAGGAATTCGGTTTATTTTCTAAGTTCAAAAGTGAGCTAATACAAAAAGTGTTATTCAAAATTACGTCCATATAACATTTTATATATTTTCTCGTCCCGCATTTCCAACAAGTTATGATTGAAATTTAAGAAAATCTTTACACGAAAGGTATTTAAGTACTCACATTCTGTCTAATCAGAAAATACGGAACCATTCTTGAAAATGAAAATTTAAATGCGTGCTTGTCGCCGTCGATAAGTTTATTAAGTGTATTTGCCTTTAATTATTGAAAGTAGTTGCGCCTATTTTAAAAATACATACATATGCACATATGTTGATTAAATAATTAAGTAATATTACTATTTTTTTTGACCTATCTAACTAATCACTCTCCATCTAAGAAAATATGCCAAAAAAGAAAAGAAAAGTGTCGCAACTGTCTCAGAAGAAGAAGCCACAAAATAAGAAACATTGAAAAGACCCTTTTCTTGTGGCGCACTCGAACCTTTTTCTGCAGCGGCAGGGCCACTGAAACAAAGTGTGCCAATCAATAAGAAGTGGATGAACCCTCAAAGTCAAAGTGGTCACAAACAACTCCCGGAAAACGTGAACTGACTCGATTCGAGCGCATTCTGCATCTTTGCATCTTCAGCTAGCGTAAATCGGAAGTTAGACGCCTAGATGCTATGTTGCCAGTTCAGCAGGAAGTTAAGTGCATGAAAAAAGGACTCCCCCGTGGGGATGTATGATTACAATTTTCGTAATACGACAGCCATTCAACTAGGAGGATATTGGGGCATTAAGATGATTAGCCCGGCATATGGCATCCTTCGGGAGGAATCTGCTCGAGCCCAGATAGTGGGGTGCTTAGACGTAAACACCCGACATAAACGGCACCAGGCTGCATGGCGCAAGTTTCCGGAGCACAAGTGTACTACGTCTTCCCGGTTCCCAAGTCCAGGAGGAGTCCTGCTCCTCCTGCACACATCGGTTAAATAGATGTCAATAAGTTATCCTTATGATGCTCCCCATAAAATTCAATGTTGGCCCGCAAACAGCCATTCCATGAGTCCACTTGACGCTCCTAATTATTATTGCTAGTGCGGGAGGATTGGAGGAAAGTCGCCTCTCCCATCAGCGTCGTCATCAGGCCATCAAAGGAACGAGCAGAGCTCGTGGGTCTTGGTCCTGGCCCGAGTTCTAGTCCTGGTTCTGGTCCTGTGGCCAGAGAAGTTGTTGACTTACTTTCTCGGCCAGTGTAAACCGAAGCGCTGTCGTGGGGGCGGACAGAAGCGCGCTTCACACCCCCGGCTTCTTGATGATGATGATGATGATGCTGCTGGTTCTGCAGCTATTCCTGGTGGTCCTGTCCCGGATGGCCCTGTCCTGCCCGGCTGCCAGTGCTCCTCCTCGGGCTCCTGCTCCTGCTCCTGGTCCTGGTCCATCCCCGCCCCGGCTGCCTTGAATAATCCCGATGTCGTGTAAGTGGGACATTTGATTTTCTATTCACACCCCAAAATCTGCCCACTGGACTGGCAAAGTGGCACCCGGCTGGCGGAGGATTCCTCCCCGTTCGTCGTCTGTCCTGTCCAACAAAAGCTACACAAGCTGAGAACAGCAGAACCCGAAAATTAAATTTTCCAAGACAAAGTCACGAACATTTTAAAATCACTTGCAGACGACGGAAAATAGCTTTATGAGCTTGGCGTTAATTAATTTCTGGGAAAACTGGCAAATATTTGCCGTGGCCAGTTCTGATTGAATTTTTCACGCTTTCTCGGCCTTTTATGGGGATGGATAACATTTTTCTTTTTTTGAGGGATTTCGTACAATTTTCAGATTTCAGGCAGAGATTTAATTGGGCGGATAAGTTGAAAACCAATAGAGCCAGAGGTGTAAGAAAATTGGAGCATTTAATTAATTTAAAATGCCTTTGAGGCTTATATATTCGACATTTCCAATTATTTTATAAGATTTTATAAAATTTTAAACTTAGAATTATATAACAAAATTTTATTTTACAGGATAATACATCAATCATCCAACATGAAGCATCAATACAACAGCATAAACAAATGGTCCAAAATAGTAGACGAAGAATGCCGTGAGTTTAATTAATTTTTGTCCGCATTTACTTTAATATTTCTTAATCAATAGTTTACATTATTTTGTAGAAAATTGCCAAAAAAACTGGTGTAACTCTTCAGAGAATCGTGCAATATATTGAGATTGTTGAGATTATTTTGGGACAAGATTTATCATTTCAAATTTAAACACATCCAAATATTAATTTGTAAGTACCTTACCTATAAAACTTTCCCTTTCTCTTCCCTTTTTTTAAACATCTATTTTAAAACGGAGAAGAATTTCCCGAAATTTTTTAATTAATATGCTGCTAGAATGTAGTGTGTCCACCATTCTTTCGAATCACTTTGAAAATTCTCTGAAGTAAAATTCTCTATTAAATTATTAATTTCATTAATTATGAATCGACTTTGCAATCTTAAAATCACTCAAGTCAATTTTTACAAACGTGGGTTTCAGTGTTGTCTTGTTAAAATAAGATGTTACGATCACCAGCGATATCTTTCAAGTTAAAACGCTGTCCAACATTTCACAATAAGAATTTCAATCGATTCTTTTCTTTGGGTCACACAACATCCAAATTAATTTGTTAATGTGTCTTTAGCAAACCACAGGTGTTCTGCTTTATGCTGGGATTGTAAACGAAATTTCTTATAATTTACCTTTTTTATTTCTCTTTAGTAAAACAATATAAAAGTTTAAAAAATGGACGTGTGTTTAAATAAAGTACACATTAAAAATGCAAAGAGCAGCTCAAGTTGTAATTAAACTGAGAGCTTTTATTTATTAGGTGTTCCGCGGCATGTAAAAGCATTTCATTACTTTGCAAAAAAAAATTCCTTTCCTTTGTTTGTTCTTTAGAAAAATATAATATTAACTAATTGAAAAAAAAACCATGTAGTCAATAATCTAATTCGGAAGATATGTGTAAAATTTCAAACGGATGTAAATTGTTCGAATAACTAAAAACTAAAGCTATGTAGATGTGACCATATAACTTTTAATATTGAATGCAATAGTTAAATAATTTTAAGTGCGTAAAGATGAATTTTGGTCACTGTATGATAGAATATTTTCTAAGATTTCAATAGTAATTAATTAATAAGTATACAATTTACACAAATTATCGTATACATATTGGTATAAGTCGTAAAAATGCCATTTTTAAAATAGTTTCCATTATGCTGCAAATATAAATCCCTGCAGCTTTTTGCAGATAGAAGCAAACTTCTCCCTGCAGGATTGTTTGGGAGATTTCTTTAAACGCGCGTTTTAGCGAGAGGAAAAACTTATGAGTAGCAAAACACTTTCAGAAGACGTTGACTTTTGCAGTAAAAGCCTTTACTCAATCCCCATTTTATTTTTTGGTCGAATAAAATTTTAACCCGGGGCACCCCCGAGGGCGCGACAGGGAGCGGTGTTGCTGGTGGCCGGGCCAAATAGTTTTTCGGTTAAAGTGGCGACCGTTGATGGCTTTAAAATGCACGTTGCATGGGCATAATGTAAATTGGAGAGGCCACAAAAGAGTTTTATGTTAATGCCACCCCCGCCGCAGCGTGCACCCTTGTACGACATGCAATCCAGTTTGCATATCATTACCGACCAGCTGCAGCGTTAGCTGCGCTTCGTTTCACTTCATGGCCGGACTTCGGACTTCATGTCCATGCTCGCAGGCTGCCCGGGCCACGTTCGCAACCCGGGACTCTATATCGGCGATTTTTTGTATGCTTTTGTGCTTTTTTTTGGAGGGGTTCTTTCGAGCCCGAACTCGTTTTAGTTTATAGTCCCAGTCGGGGGTCGGGAAGGGTACACAATTAACAAAAAGGACATTCAAAGGTCATTAGGAGATTGAGGCGATCAAGCCGCATTTTTAAAATCAACTCTACCGACTTTTTTCTCGGCCAGTAATGACCGGCGGAAACTTCTGCTGGACATAGTCCAAAACTGCACTTTGGTGACAACCCTCGGGACCGGGTCCTGAGTGGAAATTGAAAGCGGACACAGCTTCTGCTCCTGAGTTTTTTCCTCGATCTAATTCCCATATAATTGCCCGAATGCGCCGCCAGGAGCGCTGCGAAAAACATCCTTTCAGGCAGCTGATCCTTTTTACAGCAGGATCTTTTCCACCCTTTAAAAGACAGTCTTGTGGGAAACTTTACCCGGAAATTGCATCGGCAACTTTTGAAAAACTCCTCCTCCGCATCGCTGCTGCAGCCACTGTGCATAAGTCCAGGATCCGGGATTCGGGATCCGGGACACGGGAATGGTGCATTCGAAAATGTTCTGGTCGCGAAACTGCTTGTTCGCTTCCAGTCAACAATTTCATGAATAATTCAGGATGAGCGCACCCCGCTGAGCAAATTAAAAGAATTTAATGCACTCGGTGTGCGCGCACCGGGAGGAGGTGCGGGCGCAGGGCGGAGGTGTATCGCATTATGGTTAATAAAGTGTACGCGGGGCCAAATACCCGGCGCCCGATGCGATGGGGCTGCGCTGCATTTATTTTTGTCATCGTCATCGTCATCGCAGGCGGCTGGGAATCCCTTTTCACATTTTCTGGATCAAGCCCCCCGCCTTTTTGCGTCACATTAAAATTACCGCCGTGAAACATCTGACAACATTTTGAGCATGGCGAAAGAATTTTAATCACTTGGCAGATTTCGTTGATTTTTATACCTTGTCTGTTGCATATGTGTCGCTGCGATAAAACTCATATATTTTTAATGAGTAATTTATTGCAGATAAATAATAGTATGAATTCCATGATATCTCCCCTGAAAAGTTGGAGGAAGTTTATCCTCAACTCAAATTTTTAATCCAAACTCAGAGTTCCCGTTTTTTTAATTTAAAATCATTATTTAAATAAAAAAAATTATATATACCATGTTTTGAAAACAAACTAAAAAGTATAAAATAATTTGTCGTAGCTCCACACAGATTTATAACTCAATATAAATTCCTAATTCCATACCTATCCTTTCATGTCCTTATTCGTGATTGTGATTTTTTAATAGATATGAAAATATTTTTAAGATTTAAAACGAAAATCGTGGGGTTGGGTCTTTTGTTTGTGAAATTGCAATCGATTTTAAACATGAGATAAAATAAAACAGAGACAACGTGTCAAATTTCAAGTTTGTTTTAGTTGCTCTTCACTTGATCATATCTGGAAAATTGTTATACCTAGCTACCAATAAGACAATATATCATTTTGTTTAATTGTTATTTTCCTGAAAAATAAAATGAAGAAGCAAACAAATTTTATTTTATAAGATTTTCATTTCAATATTCAATGTAATTATTAATTAAAGGCAGATCCTTATAAAATCAGTTAATCATTTATGAAAAAAGTTGAAATTTTATAGTAGAAGATGTTCACATACTCAACATAATGTTTTAAAAAAACCAATAATATCTTAGAACGAAATGTTTTAAATAAAAAATACCGAGTGAAAGGCATGTTGCATTTAGAACTTAGAAGACCCAAAATCGATCTTCAAATGTAATCGAACACATATTACTAAAGCTGAATACAATTAAGGGGACTTTACTAACCATTCTTTTAAATTTTCTTGTTTCAAACAAGTTTTTATTACTAATAAAGTGCATATGCTATACCTTCCCAAATCAAAGTGAAAATCTCTATATTTTTAATATACATATGTACATTTATATATTTTGTGGTATACAGACAATAAAACATATTTACATTTTATGTTATACAAATTTTTAATAATAGCTTTTTCTCGTAAAAAACTTAAATGATAAATCAGCAAAGCTGGCAGTCAACAATAATAAATCAATTAATACCAAAATTTAATTTAATTGGTGTCCAATTGAAAATAATTAAACATTTTAGTGTCGCATAAATGTTAAATACTTTCCATTAAATTTATAATCACCCGGTAAAAAAAAATATAATTGTAATATATCTTGAAATTAACCAATTTATGGAATGTGATAATATTTTTTACGCTTCTTTGCACACTTTCGGGAATTTACTGAGAATCAAAAATTAGACAGTTGCTCTTGTTGAATATTAGGAACTCATCTTTAAGGTAGGCGCAGACTGACGCGGTGGCGATGGCGGTTGCGATGGCGGTGGTAAAGCGGTTAATCGCTGCATGTGTTCTCAAATGTGTAAGCACACATTATCGCGATTTGCTGAACAGCGATGAGCGGTAGTGCGGCGATCAGAAATCGCCACCGCCACCAATCGCTGCATGCACCATTTCACCGCGTCATCGCAAGTATAATAAGTATGGCACAACGAAAATTTGTATCATTTTTTTCGAATATCCTGTTCTATATAACCCAGTATTTCATTAAAACTGGGGTCCGTTATTCTAAAGTATTGACAGAATCGCTTTTCATCGGTTTGCAAATCTGCGAACAAGGTATAAAATTCTTGGCTCAAATTGATGTTACAACTCCATTTCCTTTTTTAAAGTAAGTTTAGTAATCAAAACTTACACGCAACTCAATTAGAAGATAATACTGATTTTGTTCAAAAATCGTATTAAAATAAAGCAAATTAAAAATCAAAAATCGCAATCGCCACCGCACTAGTATGAATGGCTACTACCGCAACCGCATCGTTACTCCAAGCGCCTCACCACCGCCATCGCAACTGCCATCGCCACCGCGTCAGTCTGCGCCTACCTTAAATGATTTAAGACAATTTTTTAATCGGACCTATGTTATCTTAGGAGCAGAAGAGAACCTAGTATTCGATTTTATATAAGTATTTTTGTAAATTATATATAGGGATTAATCCTGAAAAACCTTTTTTACCTACATATATATGTATAGCAAGCAAATAAAATTATTGAAACGAATCTGGCAGTCAACATGCGAAAGTTTGGTACCTACCATTTACGTCAACCTGTTCAATTTCGCATTACAATTCCCTCAGCCAACACGTTGTTAAAAAAAAATCTTTCCACGTGAAAGGTGCTTGAAGTGACAAATGATGTGAAATAATTTTGCCAATTGTATCCGAACGTCCATTGTTCGTGGCACACTCCGCCAATTGATACTCTCGTCACTCAGCCGTTGCACTGAAAAGGTTTGAATAAACGACGCCTTTCGAAAAAAAAAACAATAGTTCCAGCTCCGGTTGAATTTTCGAAAACTCATTTGGAGGGAATGAAAAACAAAAGGGAAAAATTTCATACCTTTTCCCGGGGCCACCAACCACAACGCCTGGAGTACGTCGAAGTCGCACGTCGGGACGACAGTGCTTTTGGGTACTCAATCACTTTTCTGTTTACAATATGCCATGAACCGTGTCGCTCAGTCCAGGTCCCAGGATTCAGGAGCCACCTCCTTCTCCACGGCGGCGGAGCCCTGCTCCTGGATCATGGGGCTCAGGTTCAGGCCCTGTTCAGGCCCCAGCCACCACCACCCCCGCCGCCGTCGTCGTCGTCGTCGTCGTCGTCGTCGTCATGAGCATCATATCTCCGGGGCTGCCGGAGGAGTTTGCACGTCGGCACAAACTGGAATTGATTTATTCCAGGGCACGAGAGTCCCTGCTTATCCTTAATTTATAGCGAAATCTGTTGTTCGGTTGATGGCCATGAATTATAAATCAAAGAATGCAAGCAATTATTGCGGCGGCTATCAAATAAACGGCACCCAGAGAATATCTAGTGTGCTATTGTTCCTCCAGTAGCATTTTTGAATTTTCACATATTCAGGACAAATTGGCAAAATCGTAGGATTTTAAGGGACTGGATGGGACGAAAAATTTGTATCCTATTTTTGGCTCAATTGATGTCATGCAAAGTAAATTCTAGAAATTCTTTCGGAGTTGAAATTTGGAGGGGTTCAATCTTTAAAAGAAAAGCTTATAGGAATTTTGCTTTCCTCAAAGTGCGATTCTGAACCGCAATTAGTAAATGGAACCATACATATGTATATCCAATGAGAAATATGTTCAAAGCAAAAATTCCGCAATTCCACGGAATTCTTGAGTACCTACCTAATAAAACATGAAGATACATATAGAATTCAATAAACGTATAATTTTTAATAATTAGCAATTTTTGTGAGGTTTATGAAAAAAAAATTATTATTATTAATTATTTTATATTCTTTTCACACTATCAATTTTCTGTTCCAAAAATTGTGAATATTACTTTTCAGTAGGTATATAAAATAAACTATGGTTCTAAATGTAATTAACAGTAATTAATTATTCTATAAATTTTTTTTGCAGTTATATTTCTGGTGCTCCATTAGGTAGCCACGGTGCTTTAATTTATTTTCCTTAATTTTGGCCGTTGATGATATCACAGACCTGTTCAAATCTTATAAAATGTTCATTTACATATATCGTTCATAGAAATTTGTATGTATTTCAAAATTACGTCGTTATTCTTACACTGTTCTAATCAGACTTCTTGTAATTCACTCAGGATTGCAATAGTAATTTATTTAATATTAGAATAACATTAAAATGTTTGCTGCATGTACCCCACTAAATGCATAATTCGACAGTATTCAGGAATATTTCTATAGCTTTTCCTCATTCTGCCTCGCTTGCTCAAGTTCTGTCTCGCTCAACTGAGCACCCTTTGAGCACCCCAAAAAAATGGTACGCACACTTATACTATATATGAACGTTTCAGCACTTCCTTATATCTTATTTCTATAATATCGTTATCATAAAGGAATTCCGTCGTTTTTAGAATATTAATTACTGCCAGTTAGATCAAAATGACTTAGATGTTTTTCAGTTTTGGTGCTTTTATAATAATTTGAAACTTATATCTAAATGAAAAATTATGTTATTTTACAGAAGGCACAACTACTTTAATTTTAATTACTTTTCATCTAGCTGTATTCTTCGTCAAGCTCCAGGCATTTTTCTGGACAAAAACCTTAACTTTTTGGAGTTATTTATATGGTTATAAAGTCTTCCGCTGTTTTTAGATTTGTTAAAAGATCGTCTCGCGAATTTAATAACATAACTATACCATATATAATCAGTTTCCAAAATTATACCTCTTCTGGAATATAACAGTCAAAGTTTGTTAGGTTCGGGTTGGGAAGCTTACTATGGGAAAGTCCACATATCCTTCCTCCTTATAAAGACCATTGTCTGTTGCAACAGACTTTCCGTCTTGGAGAACTTTGTTAACTCCTAGATGAAATCCTCATAACCTAAGAAATGTGACTTTGTTCCACATTTCTAAATCTCGAATTACGGATATTTCCAACTTGTAAATCGTAGTGTTAATGAGCATGCTGAATTTTTTTTGATACTCTCACTAATAAATAAGTATGTACTAAAAAATCTCTGTTTAATCGTTTTGCATGTAATGGTTTAGTATGTGGTATTACTAACACTGGACCAAATGATCACATGCTTCATGCAAGAGATTAATTTTCTCTGAAGCTTGAACTAAGCTGAAGGTTGAAAGTTAAATTATCACCTGCATTTTACATTAATGATGTTAAATTTATGCTCTAGAAATTTTCATGAAAATAACTGACTATTGTAATTTGGTGCTCTAATAAAAGTACAAATTTACTTAATTCTTCTGCTAGTTCTCAGGACTTATTATTAAATGCGTTAATAAAATTGAATTACTTCGAGAATATTTCAATGAAACGAGTATATGTATTAGATATTGGCGTCTGTTTTAATTTTGAATGTTATAATCTTATGGTTATAATCTAGTATACAAATAAGGTACTTTTGATCTGTAGACTGAATAAATAAATCAAATATATTGAAAAATTAGGTACTTAAGTTACTGTATACATATAATATATGTATATATAATGAAATATATAGTCAAAAACTGAAATTTTCATCAGAAAATTGCAACTCTTTCCACTAACTTTTATGTTTATTCTCAGCAGAAGTAAAGCCAATTTTATGTGTACAAATTTATACCTCGGAGATTATTCGGAGGGATTTCCCGGATAAATCCTTGGAACTTTGAAAGTCCCCACAGAGAGGGGCATAATTCGATAAAGGTCGTAAGCGCAATTAATGCCCGCAGCTTACGATCTAATCAAACAGCGGCAAAACATAAATAGCATTTTGCAAACATTCGAAGTTTGTTATTTATTGGATTTTCCTCCAGATCCGCTGACAAGATCTAATTTATTTTCTGTGGTGAGTGCGTCGTCGTCGTCCATCTCTTCAAAATTACTTATCTGCGGAAGTTGCAATAAATAAGTACGTGAAAGATTAGCGCGGTCCCGCAGGCCGACTCTCGGGCTCTGGCTCTGGCAAAAGTTTGGTAATTGATTGTCCCCATAATTTTGGGGCCGATCAGGAAAAAAAAACTCATATTCAATTCGAACAGAATCCGAACAAGTTTTCGAGTGAAAAATGGCCTCGTCTTCGGTTGCTCGACGTCTTTTTAATTTCCCGTCGATTTGGGCGGCCCGGGCTCCGGCTCGAAGTTCACAAGCCCCACTTAAGGCTTTTAATCGATTTCCATGTTTTTGAGGTTTCCAGGCGGGCCGGCCCGGGCAGATAGTGGGGCTAGATAAAACTATCCGCCGTTTCACGTGGAAGCCCCCGCTCCCATGTGTGGTGCTCCGCCCCATGCCCCTAGTTTTGTGTACAAGGATAAAAATAAAAAAGAGCCATTCCTAGAAAATTGGAGCCAAGTTTTATGGATGGCTGATCCCTTATTTAAATAAGAACTGATTAGTTTCTTGGGCCCCGGGCGTGGATTTGGTGGCCTCTTTTGGGCCCTTTCCAACTTATCCCACAGCACGGCGCTGTGTTTTGTATACTCCGCTTAACCGAGGTTTTGATCAAGTGTTTTCCATTTTGTAATGTTTTACGGCAGCCAGTTTTGGGCCTGAAATGGGGAAGAATCATTTAGAGATTTTAGAGGGAATCCAAATGGCCTACTTCTCGTGGAATTTTGAGGTGGGCGCTTTGGATAAATGCAAATGGGAGTAGTAGGGTAAAAAATAAATAAATACGACTTTGACATGGAATAACTTCTTGGCAGAAGTTATTCGTTACTATCGTCCCTTGTAGGTGAGATACCCATAAAACGAGAACCTGAACCTCGTTCTTGCAGGGTCTTAAATTTAATGTCCTCGTATTGGAATCGGAACGATTCTATTCATGTGATATATAAGATCCTAAAAAGTGGTTTTAGTTTATTGATCAATTCATGCTCTCAACTTCTTTTAAGAAGAATTGTGGGGACAGTGCTAGAAAACCGGTAAAGTGCGAGTTTAATTCACGCATTTATCGTTCCGAACCGTGCATAAAGCGTAATTTTTATGTGATTCTCGGAATTTTGCTTTTATGTAGGTTTCCCACATTAGCTAAAAACATGTTAGCCAACGAAAAATAAAATCATTAGAAGTTATTTTGTTTTATGGAAATATGTAAGTTTGCCTTTTTTCTTTTTTGGGAATTGTTACCTGTTTTTTTTTAATCGAATGTAGATAGCACACTAAAGGGGGATGACAATAATATGTAGGTAAATACACTCCTAAATATTTAAAATTTGTTATTTCGTATACTACATACTAATTTCGAAGTGGAAGTGTTTGAACATTTTAACTCTATTAATATAGCAATTCCTTTTCTCCTGGAGTTTTGCCAATTTAATTAGTAACAGTGATAGTTGGGAGTATATTTCGAATTAGATCTGTTTTTGTTAACAATGCTGCATTCGGTTATTTTATTTTATTTACTCTTTGTTCATTGTTCAAATATTGTAAAGCCAAAATTGGAATAAAATTAAACTGTCTGTATTGTATTTTAGTTACTAACTCATATGTAAGCATTCTATTTTATGATAAGTGATGATTTTTTCCACAAAAATTTAACTTGATAGGTTCTAAAATTCTGAAACGAGTTTTGCAGTTAATGATAGTATAGAGTCTTAAAATTACACTTTTTCAGTGTTTCGCTAGTTACTTAACCTTATTTTTCATTGCTTCAAATTATTTATCAGTCTTTTCGTAAATTCGCCAAAAAATTTAAACCTTATCAAGAAAAAAAAACGAGCGCTTATTTTCTTTTTTCTTAATTATAATATAAACATATGTAATTCGAAATTCCTTAAAATTGTATAAACGTTTTTATTTTCCGTTTTATGCATTGGATTTACAATTTTTCCGAGAGCATCTAAACATCATAAAACACTTAAGGTGTTCAATTTAAATTTCCCGCCTGTCGATCCTTAGGACATTTAAATTTAAGGATCAAATCTAGTACTTCATTACGCCGGATAATTCTTGCAGTTCGCGTAAATTTCTCCCGCTTTCAGGAAGTTCGGTGCTCGCTCGGTGCAAAAACAATTAAATTTAACATTTTATATAATTTTAAGATCGCCAAATATTCCTTTAAAACTTAGTTCATCATATTAAAGTTGAAATAAACTCACGAATTTGTCGGAAATATGAAAAACTTTGCCCGAACAAAAAAGTGGCCGAAAATTGCTCTTTCGGCGGCGGGTTAAAAAGTTCGATATTTAGGCGCGAAAAAATTGTGTTGGCTACGAATTAAATGTGCTCGTTGGGAAAATGCGAGTAAAAATTGTTTATTAATTGTGTGGACCTTAATTGAGGGTAAGTTGCAAATCTTTTTCTCGGAGGGTTGATCACAAAAACTGTTCTGTGGTGGGGTTTTATTTGAATATTTTTTGCAATTGTTGTAATCTATGTCGCAAAAGTTCTCTTTTCTGATATTAAAATTAGTGATGATTTTACTTACTTTTCTTATATAAAAATTAGTGATGATTTTACTAAAAATGCTTTTTCCTTAATTTGTAATTAATCATAAATTTTAAATTGGCCGCCACTTCGCCCAGAACAGCGCGAAGGAGTGCTGCCCGAAATTATTTCGCGCACATTCGCCCTGGGAAAAGCGCCAACAACGCCATCAGGCTCCGATTCCTCGTACCAGTTCGACATTTGTAATGGCCGCCGCTGGTCATCGCAATCATAAGTTCTTCTGTGATATTTTTATTTTCGTACGTAAAATCTCTGCGTGATTTATGTGTTTCACACTGGAAAAAGAGCTCTAAAAAACCGGTGGAAAAAATGTTTCACTCGTGAGATAAGCGGCTAAAGTGAAAAAGTGGATTTAAAACGTACGGTTGCAGCAAAGGCGAAGAGGTGCGAGCCAACACTCAATGGATAAATGTATAAATATATATAAAAAAAAGTTTTTCTTGCTGTCTCGCGTGAGGCGCTCTCCTCGAATCCGCGGTGCTTCACCTGCAGTGCAAAACGAAGAAACAACAAACCGATCTAATTACCTCGTTCGGTCCGGCCGTCGTCCCTGCTCGTCGGCCCCACACACCAGTTTCCGGCGCTCTGCGGTCCTCCACAAATCGATTTATAACCTAGAAGCGCCGTGAATTGTGTTTTGATTATATCATGGCTCGAAAAAGGCAACAAACACCGATCCGAGCCGCAGTTTGGCTCATCGGCGAAACGGCGGACCCCAGTGACATTTCTGTGCACAGACAGAAAAAAAATTCCATCGCGCCCATTGCGGCGACGGTGGTGCTATTTTGCGAAAATGTCAAGGGATATTCACCGAAAATTTTCCGCCGCAACGGTGTGTGGGATTGTGCAAAAGTTCCGCAAAAGGGTTATTCCCCCCTGCGGTCCCTTTTCCACACATAAAACCGGGCTCTTCTGCTCGGCCCGCGGAGGTACGTCAAGACGAATGTCGGTCGCTGGGAAACAAAATGGCAAACGTCAAAATTGCTGCGCTGTTTATTTGAAACTCCCCACACAGGCGGGCTCCCCTCGTTGGGGCTGCGGCGGCGGCGGAGGCGACGACGACGGCGTTGGCGGGTGGGCGGATGGTCGTGGAACTGTCGTTCCTACGACGAAGAAGGGCCCTTGCTGCAGGAGCCCCCCAGCCAGCAAATGCCGATGGATCCCCGTCGCACACAGCCGCAGCCCCAGCAGCCCCCGTTTGCGTTATTAGGTCGATAAAGCATTTGTTTTCATTGAGATGGAACGACTCCAGAGCCGCGCCACCGGTGCAAAAATTGTAAAAAAGTCTCACATGCATCCTCCGGGGGCGAGTGCCGAGACGTACTTCAACTCCCAGTAATTAATAGGAGCGCGGTCTGGGTGCAGGTTTTTGTGGATCGACAAGTCCCCAGGTGTCGTGGGAGCCAAGTTCACTAGACGTGATGGAACTTAAAAATAAATAAAAAAAATAAATAACAAGTGCTTCTAGCCAGTTCGAGCGGAAAGTTTATTTCTCGAATCTGGTTGTTGAAGAAAGGAGCACTGGTGCTTCACGCTGTCAAGGTGCTATTCCTTTGCCTCACTGGTCTGGCCCATTTATATAGTTTTTTTGTATAAAACGACGATTAGATTCTGTGATCTTTTGTAAAGAGCTGGTGCAAATAAAGCGAAACATCTCTTGACTTCACTGAAAGGTTAGAGGTGCATCTCAAAGGGAAATCTTAAGTAGGACGCTAGGATGCATCCCTATGATTTTCCTTCTCATTTTAAAATCCTCTTTTCTCGTTCACACTACTTTGAGGCCAGTTGTAACGTCTCTGTCTTTTTACTTACACCCCCTTCTTTTCCTTTCAGTTGGATAGTCTTAAAATACTACCTATCTAAAAATAAAAGTGCAGATTTTTCCTAAAACATATGGTGACTTTATAATTATTAAAAATAATTTTTCCCGCGCTTAAATTCTATATTCCATTAGATTTTTTATTTCTATCTAAAACGTTTTCTACCAAAACAAGTTGATAGTCCACTTTGGATTTAATTTGTGTTAAGGTAGGTACTTCGAATCATGGAACTATTTTTAATTTACATTTGAACACACCAAGCACGACTTACGTTTTTTAATTATCTTTCGAATATCAGATCATCTTAAAATTGACTGACTACAGTCTAGGGACTTGTGAGTCAGATAGAAGTTAAGATGCAATGCAGACAAATCCGCATACTTTGTTCTTTTTCTTCCCTCATAGAAAGAACGTAGATATGTTAATTAAAGCACCAATTTTTATACTTGCACAATTATTTAAAAAAATTAGAGCAACAAATAAGTTTTTTTGTTTTGTTATGAAAATCCTGTTAGTCTTTATGGATATTAAAATGGCATATTTTTTCCATAAACCACTTTTATGCATAGAGTGAGCCTTCAATCAAAATTGTTCAAGCTATAATGTTTTACGGCATACATTTTTTAATCTTCGTCTTGTGATTTCACTTCTCCACGGTGGGAAAATATGTATATTAATAATAGTTTTTGGCCGTTTCATCATGCTGTAAGATAGATTAAAAATGTTTCATCAGCTTTCAATTTATAAGTTACAGATAAAGAGTGGTTCAGAAAAATTTTTTAATTTTAATTTGATGTATGGCCAAAAAGTTTCAATTGGTTAAAGTTCTGGTGTCGTTATGGTAACGTCATTTCGATATCTCATTGGTACAAAAATTCAATTAATGTATTGTGAATTTCCGAATCAATACTTTGGCAAAATGCAATTTTTGTAAAAGTATGCGAGATACTTTGCAATTGAAAAATTGTAGGATCAAGATACACTGCAAAAAAAAAATTAAAAAATAGAATAAAATAGTCAGTTGAGAATTAAATCCTGTACGAGCTATGTATATCGAATCGTATCGTCGCAAGAAAATAAAATAAAATATAAAAAAAAGTTATATAAACAAATTTCTAAAGTTTTCAATCATGCGTTACAAAAATGGTGACCCCGATTGGACAATTTGGCAAATTTGAGTTTCCGGCACAATATTTTTATGAACACAAAATTTCATTGTCTTTTTACGGCAGTGTGACGTCGCCAGATTTGGCCAGACGAATTTGGAGACATGAATCTGAATAAACAGCAGCATGCGTTTTCTAATACACTTCTTGATATATGTATTGCAATACATACTTATTGGTGTTTACAATATCTTTGGTGATAAATTACTGCCTATTCTTGCAAGAGAAACAAATTCCTTGCCATACTACGAATTTTGCAGGATAGTTCAAGAAGGCTTTTCTGGTTTTAAAAAATTTCGTTACTTAAAAGAGGTTTGAGTATTTGATTGTGGTCTCCAACACAATATGCCCCAACATCTATGATGAAGTCTATGAAATGTTGACCCCGAAGTTCCAACTTTTGAGTCAACATCAGTTTTTCGCAGTTCTCGCCCATTACTGAACTCTCTTGGTAATTTCAAATTAAAAGTTCTATATATCCAAATATTAATTAGATCCAACTACGAGGAAATACAATTCTTTGTAATAATCAATATTAAATAAAAAACACTTTGTTGTTGAAAATAACATTTATTTAATTTGTGTTTATTAGATGTTCGTTCCCTGTAAAACATAATTAAAATTACGTTTTTCAAGATAAAATGATAAAATAAATAGTAGAGCGAAACTAATTTATTGATATCCCAGATAATTGCAAAAATTAATCCCCTAAACTGGATGCTGACAGCAGCAGCAGTTGTATAGTTGAAAATATTTTCCAAAAAGAAAGCAAGAAAAATATCGCTGCAATGCATCTTTCCAGCACCCACTTTATCAATTTGAAAACAATTTCTGTTTCAACAAATATATAAAGAAAATCATTATTTTAACACAAAACTAAATTAATTGCATCGACTATTTTTTCACAAAAAATAAAAAAATAATATATATTACCCCAACAAATATAACGGGAAAAAAAGGCGGAACGAGCCCGACCTACATTCATCCCAACACAGGGAGATAATATCCCCCATCCTCTCCCTTCATCCCCCCCCGTTCGCCCAGTATGTCGAGGAATTGTGCGGTGTTATTTAATAAATTTCCCACCAAACAATGAAATTTATTATATCGAATAATCCCGTAAAATGGTACACATTCCGATGCACCGTAATAATCACAACGGCACATAAACTAGTTCCGTTAAGCACAGCCCTGCTCTCTCCGTTTCTCTTACTCTCTATATCTCTCTTTTGTCTCTCTATAGGGAGTAGAGGAGGGGTTTGGAATTGTGAGAGAGCAAATTCTCTCGTGCGGAGAGAGAGAGAGAGAGAGACTGGGACACGTGAGCTTTAACGGAATGTGCGCAATTGAAGGCTTTTTGTGCTGCCCTACCGTCTCCAGGTCCCGTTCAAGGGCTAGCTGAACGCCCCCCATAACGGTACTGAAATAACTGTACTACCGTGCCGCCTGACAACGACCAGAGCGAAGGGGTAATGTATTCATCCCTCCGGTAAAGAAGTCAACAAAATATATATGTATGTATGTATATAAGTATGTACATAGCTTTTTGTTATATTTCTCGTTTTTTTTTTTATTATTTTTGGGGGGACGAAAGTGCGCGCTGTTCTTCCACGTCTGCTCCATTCAGAGAAGCTTTTTTCATTCCGTAACACACGCTCGGTTCGGGAAGCTTTTTGGGGATTTTGTATCCGTTCGTCGGGATCTTAGCGGTATATCTCCACCTAGTCCTGCTTTCTCCAAGGCTCGATTTGTTCGCCCCAAACGCTACAAACATTTCGTTGTCAATAGTTGCCGTGTCGGGGACGAGTGTAAAAGGATGAGTGTTTTCAGATAAATAAAATTCTGTGGGAAAACCTTTTGAAATATAGTAAAAGAAAAGATTGTCTTAGTAAAACCCAAGAAAATAAATCTCTAGAACAATACACTCCGGGTGCTATTAAAATAATAATAATAATAATAAAGTGAAGGTGTCCGTTCTATCCGGAGCTGGTGCGGCTGATACGCAAAACAGAAGCCAGAGGGAGCGATTTTATTATAAGACTAAAAAGGTCCTGGAGCTGTTCCTGCTGCTGCTGCTGGTGCGGGTGGTGTCCTGGAAATTTGTGCGTGTTATGCTGTTGAGCCTCAATGTAGAAGAGAATTTTCGCTCTTCCAGCACTCTGGCTTTGGTATCATTATTATTATTATTAATATCATAACCGAGCCCGCATTTCTGGACCTCTGGCTCTGTTCTTTTTCACCCACACGTAAAAATTCAACACCCTCAGAGCCAATAAAAATCAGCCCTTGCAGCTGCTGCATTCCAAAACTTAAAAAAACGACCAGAGCCAGTGCATTCCGCTGAGTGATATACTGACCCACATATTAACTGTTTACCCAAAACACCGTTAACTTGTCTATCTCTCTCTATCTTGGATATATTCCGCTTACTTAAAGGAAAAAAAAAGAAAATATATAGGCTGCCCTTCTTTTCTGGCCCCGCATTCCTCTGCGTATAACTGTATATTCTACAAAAAGTAAATAATAATAAAAAATAATAATAATACGTCGTTTGTTGTTTCTTCGTAAGCAAAAAGATAAAAAAAGAAAAATATCTCTAAATTTCCGTTGAAATTCGTGTTGTTGAAAAGAAATCTAATCGTGTTGAAGCAAAATAAAAAAAAAGTTCTTCAAAATTTGCTAGTGAAAGTAGTTCAAAGTGTTTACCTGTAAATAAGAAAAAATAAATAAATAAAAAGTTTTAAATGTTTCTCACCTTTCGGGCGAATCGTTTTTTGTTTTTCTAGAAAAAATTACAGAATAAGGTAAAAAATATTTAAAAAGAAAAAGAGTGTTCAGTCGTTCTCCTTGGAAATATTTGTGAATGTTATTCGATTAAAATAAAAAATAAAAAGCCACTACAAAAAAAAAATAAATTGCACTTACAGTTACCGGGGAAATACAAGTTTTTATCACCCGCCCTCCATTAATAAAAAAAATCATATATAACATATATAAAAAAGAATAATATTGCGAAAAAAAGAGAAAATCCAAAAAATTTCTCTCATCAATTGGTTGTAAAAATAAGATGCCAACATCGACAACGATTGCATCAACAGTAACATTGATAGCAGCAGAAACAACGTCCTCATCACAACATCAACAGTACGTGACGTCAACACCAGTCAATATGTTGGCAACAGCTGTAACAACAGTCGATGATATTATTAGTAATAATTCCTCATCAGCACCACAGACATCAATAAATAATTCATGTTCAACAATGACAACAACACCGCAAACAGCTGTTGCCGCTGCTGCTGTTGCTGCCGCTGCCGCTGCTGCAGTATCGTCACAACAACAACAACAGCAGCAACAACAACAACAACAGTCTTCAACAGTTGCATCATCATCAGCAATGCTTGCAACAACTTCACCAACATCGGTTGATTCAATTATTGATGTCGCTAATTCATGCAACAGTCTACAAAACGCTCCAGCCATATGTATTGGTGTTGGACAAACACCAACAACGGATGATATTATAACATCGATTGCAGCAACATCAATGTTGAATGGTGGTGCGGGCAACAATGGCAACACTTGTGTCGGTCTACTCGAATCAGAACTTAAAAATCAAACACAGCAACAGTTGCAACAACAATCCTCGATTGTTGATCAACAGGGAAAAGTAAGTGATTTGAATTTGTCGTCATCATCTAACAGCGGTCTCGCGAATATGCTCCTCTCGCCGGGCAACACTGGACCCAGTTTCCTTTCAATACATCCAGACCAGTGCGTCTCGATGGGTAATGCCACATCGCCGTCATCAGCTGCTTCAACACTTTGGTCAACCGCTGATGACGGAAATCACATGTCGATTAATGGTTTTGGCAATTTTCAAAATTTCAACAATCCGCCACTGTTTAATGGCGCTGCAGCCGTTGCCGCCAGTTTGGCCCATCAGCAGAGGCGTGCCATAACCGCTTCACAGGGGGGCAACTATCACCACGGATTGTCCCCGAATCGCTCGGCACAGATGCTCCAGAATCAGCACAGTCCCTCAGCACAGCAGAATCAGCAGCAGCAGCAGTCCCAGCAGAATATGTTTAAAAATCCGTACCCATCCTGGTCTAATTCAGCTGCTGCTGCTGCAGCGGCTGCGGCAGCAGCTCAATCTGTTGCCTGGGCCCCACCTCAGCAGCAGCAGAACCAATCCCAGAATAATATGGCCCAGTGGAATCGCGGCCGATCGGTCCCAAATTTGAATCCACTAACTGCTGGCGGGAGCGGTGTGGGAATGCAGCAGAGGAAGCCGACTTCCCCAAATCCGGGACCGTCACAGTCTTCCCCATTTTCGGCATCGCACGCCGGGATTTCGGGAATCTCTCCGCTGAAATATCGCAGGAGCACTTCATTCCCTGGAAAAGGACCTTCACCAACAACCGGAGGATATTCTTTGGATGTACCAACGATCGACGATGGCAGGGACCCCTTCATGGCGTATCAGGTAAATTTTACATATTTATTCTATTGCTGAAAACAGAACTTTAAAATACTGCATTACCTTGCATTACAAGTAATGGTAATTACCATAAAAAAAGTAATGGGACTACATGCAAACATTATTAATTATTGCTCACAATTACTTGTAATTACTTGCAATTACTCGGTGTAATGGGGAGTAATTGTGAGTAATCCGCACATGGTAGAAGATAACAAGGTAATGCTTATTTTATAGTTCTGGCTAAAAATTTAAAATTATAAAAAAGAATTAAAGAAAACATTGGTAACGAAAATAATTAATAATAATATCATCTTTGCACACGGCCACCGCAACCGCTCGGAGTGCCCAGGGGAGCGGCCGACATAGTCTCCTTCCACCTTGTACTACTATTAGCAAATACTACCACCACCAACACTACTACTACTACATTTTGTTGCACCTCACAATCATCTCATACGTCATAAAAATAAAAAATAAAAATCACCATGATAGTGACCCAGCAACAAGCAAAATCAAAAATAAAGTCCTCGCTAGTCAAAAAAGCAGACTTCCCACTCACCGCCTCGCCTCAACATGTGTGTTTTATACTTTTTACTCTTACTTTAAAATCAAATTTAATCAATTGTGGCTTTTTGCTGTTTTATTTGTTCCTTTTCGTTGTTATTGTTGTTGTACGATTATTAATATTTATTTTTCAATAAAGTTGCTTTCTTAATACACGTTTTTGTTATTAATGTTTTTAATTGTGTTGCTATGTTGTTTTTTTATGTGTGACCTATTTTTTGATTAATAAAATGCGATTTTACACAGCTAATGCTTTTTGTGTTTTTCCTTTTTCACCTATTTTTTTTATAAGTGTATTTTTATTTTATTTTAAATTGGTTGTATTAATTGGTGGATTCTTTGGCTGGATTGGCGGGAAACATCGGAAGTAAACTCATAAAGGTGGATTCGCATCATTTCTTCTGTTGTAAGACTGTAGTCGAAAGGTCTTTAAGATTATCCTCTATTTTACAAAAGAAATTCAGACAATAATTTTAACGCTTGAAAATAATTCTGAAGATCAGTTGAAAGAGTGTAGTTTTAAGATCTGTCTGGATTCTAAAGAACGCATCGCTAAGGAATTTCAAAAGATATTATTTTCTTCTTAATTTTCAGTTTTTAAGTTAGATAAAACAGGTGGCGTTAAAAGTAAGTATTTTCTATATAATTTTCCTTTCATAGGTAAATATAACATTCGAATACAATTTATTATAAGATCCACGAGACTAGTTTTTAAGTTTGCTGGGGAAAAAAGTTTAATTTTTAATGAGTAGAATGGAAAAAGAAGGATCTATAAGGTGCTTTAATTGAAAAAAAATCGTTATATCTGAAACTTATGAACTTTCGTATTTACTACTACTTTTTGTTGAAACATCATCTTAACCAAAGAAGACCAAACACCCTGTATAATGTTAATATTATCAAGACATACACTGTAACATTTTATTTCGTAGGGATTATCTTGAATTTTAAATTTGAACCTCCAGAAAAAGAAACGTTGAAACGTTCAAAATGTTTGCTTTAGATTAGTTGAGCTAAAAGCAAACGGACTACAAGTCGAAAAATGCTGTTTTTATAACAATAAGTATTAATTAAAACTGAAAACCTTCGTCTCAACGATATATGTATCAAAATAACTCTAAATTGATGATACAGATTAGGATAATAGTAGACTGCGTTTTCAAACAGTTTATTCAAATTATTTAAAATTCTCAGATATTTTTAACGTGAAGAATGAAACTGTTTCATCGTTTTGAGTAACTAGATTGTTTCCTGAAAAGTGAAGCCAATTTAATATTTTTGTTTCTCAATTTTTAACCTGTACTGAACCCTTGTACATAATTCTTGCTCATTTCAGATTCATAATATGTATATACTTTTTAAGAGTAAACCCTATCGACAATACTTGTCCTAAATATTTCGCTAAAGAAAGTAACAAAGTCAGTAAGGATGGTCACTCTAACTCAACTACTATTTATTACCGCTGTTTAGAAGCGCAAAAGGATTTTTCAGTCTGGCGCAAAAAGTCTGTCGGGCAGGAAGACACCTGCGGCGCGCGATTTCGGCAGTAAAAATTGATCATGTTAAGTGTTTTCAATTAATTTTCTTTAAATACAATATTAGTTTTTGTTTTAGATTATTTTTCAGTGAATTTCCTGTATCAAATTTAGCAAATTAGTGTGAATGAGTGTATTTTTGGTAATTGCTTAATAACGTGATCAATCGCGATCGCAAATGCCACGGACGTTTTTTTGTGTTAATGTTAGTAAGATGCACAAAAGATCGAAATCATTTCTCGTAAGTAAATCTTTGATGAAGTTCAAGCGAGTCTCGCCACAATTAATTTATTTAATTTTACTTCTACTAACCCAATTAATTTAAATTGCAAATCAAAGCACAATTAGTGGAATATAACAATGTTATGGTTTTGGTGACACCGCAAAATTCTGAATGATTTGATTAATAAGCAATTAAAATTTTTCATTTGAATCGATAAAATAATTATAGCATATTAAAATTTATTAATTTTGTTTTTATTTTATGCATTGAATTAATATGCTGTGGTGTAGAATATGTTTATTATGATGAAAAGGTTTCGAATAATTTTATTGTGAATTACGCAGCCACAATTGTTTTAAAATAATAATTAAATTAATTAATACAAAATATCGAGACCACGTTTTTCTGCAGAAAATTTAGAGAGGAGTTCCGTCGAATAAAAATGCTTTACCTTTTCCTGGTAATCCAATTAATTAGTTTAAAACTTTTCATTGAATTAATGCTACCTTTTTAATCTATTTATTTTCAAAAACAATGCGACAAGAAAAAAGTAAATTGCAAATTGAACTAATCCATAAAACTTTATTCGAAATTTTCTTGGAGCGGATTTTTCATCAGAGGTTTTCTAATAGTAGCTCAGAATCGAGAATCCATTAGATTTTGATTTTTCATATTTTACGCAACACACCAGGCGAAATTTAGAATTTCGAGCGTATGCAATTTCACAATATTATTGTATTGCTTTGAATTTTTTAAATACACACGTAATTCAAAGGTGATATGATATATTTCTGAAATTGAAACTAATTGAATATACTCGAAATTCTAAATTTCGGTTGGTGCGTCGCTGGTATTAGGATCTACTGAAAAATCCGCAGAGCCTCTAAATTAAGACCTATGTATGAAATTTAAAATTTAATAGAGGGGAAAATATTCAGGGATTTCAGAAAACATATCAGAAACATATCCCCAGAGCAAACATTTTAAGCACCGGCTTCGTAAACCAGTAGGTAGTATAAAAATCAACTAGAAGTAGCCTAGAAATTGTCTTAGGTTCTACTGAAAGTTCCGCAGAACCTCCAAATTAAGCCCGATTTTCGAAATTTAAAATTTAATAGAAAGGAAATTATTCAGGGATTTCAGTAAACATATACGAAACATATCCCAAGAGAACTTCGAGACATTTCAAATAATTTCGTGGTTATGAAAATAATTACCTATCATCGAACGATCTTAAGATTTTTTAAAATGAACTCTGAAACCAGAATGTGAATTATTCGAAGCATTGTCCATTTCTTAGTTTGCATTTTTCTTGCTAAAGCATTTACTTTACTATTATTTCTTTTTGAAATATTTAATGGGGTAACCTGGTGTAAAACGCCAAGCACTTTTTGTGGATTAAAAAAAGAAAAGAAGAACAAAAAAAAAATTTTTTTTTAAATCCCTACACCAGATTACCCCCTTAATTCAAACTATCCAACTTATTTGAGCGTCGCTGATTTCAAAGTTTGATAGTTAAAATGACCTGTGAACTTGAAAAACTAAATTAATGTAATTGCAGAGAAATCTGCTATAGTAGATTCCACTGTTTTCAAGAATGAGTATTGTTTGTGGTTCTGGTATGGAAAAATATTTATGTTATTGAAATTTAGCAATAAAGTTCTGAATTTATGCAACTTCCATTTAACTTGCTGAATATGTTCCCTTGATATACATGTGGGATTATAGTCATAAAAATGAAACTTTAAATGTGTTTTTCTTGTACGAGGGTCGTAACAAGAGAACAAAGTTTGCGTAAGTGGACAGTAACGTCTATTAGCTTCGTAATCATTCGGTCGTGGTCATTTCTCATCCCCAAGAGCACCATACAAAAGAACAAAGTCCTCGAGGAGGTGGTTTCGACCATTCCGACAAAAGTAAATGCCAGACATTGATATCGAAAAAATATGCGAAATTGTTCTTTGACTGGTTTTCAGTTTAAGATCTTCGTGAGCGATTCCCTTGGCAGGGTCCCCTCAGCTGGAAGGGCTGAAAATGAAGACGGAAGGCGTTAAAGGAGCAGAAATGAAAGGCGCATTATTTTGTAGCGCGACAAAATGATATTGCTCCCCGAAGTCCCGTCTCAGGTGCGGGAAAAAAGGAGGAATTCCTCGAATTTGCTTCCCGGAGTGCAAAGTGCGATGATCTATATCTGGAGTTATGTCCCACATTGCTATATTTTTTTCCCTTTTTTTTTGTAATCCAGAATCCTGTAGGACCCAAAAACGTAATGCAGATGTGGAAATGTGGCGCCTGCCTTCGTCTTATATAAATTTTTTTTTGTGTATGTTTCTTGTTTTACTCCGTCGGTCTGCTTTGAAATCGAATTCGTTCGGGATTCAGGGAGCAGTTCGACGCCTTCATTTTTGCGCGTGGAGTGCTCCTTCGGAAATAAAAAAACAAAAAAACAAAAGGCTGCAAAGAAAAAGGAAATTTTCTTAAAGGGCATACAGGTCGCCATACACATACCATACATGTATGAAGAAATTTGTTTCCAAGGAGATTTTTGTGTGCCACTTTCTTATCCTTTTTAATATGAATGACTTTAGCCTTTTAGCTTAGATTTTTATGATTGGCTGACTTTAGATGGATCATCGCGCGATTCTTGGCCTTGTGACAAAAATTCTCCAGCTACTCTCCAGACTCACACTTATTTTTTTAGATTTTGGCCTTACTTTCTTTTTCTCCTTCTTGGGACAGCAGGAAAAGACGTGTTTTACTTTTATTAAAACGTTTTCATTTGCACAAAAAAATAAGAAGAAAAACAGGGGCGTTACGCTGTTGGGGCCATTTCGTTATTTATAGCCTTCGTATTTTAGTCACGTTTTTTATGAGCACGGGAATTAGGTGATGGCATATTTGGAAAAAAATTGTTTTCTATTTTCGGATTCCGTTGCGATTTTTTGTATGGTACCTTTCCCTTTCGAAGGAGAAGAACCCTGGGCTCATTTCTCAAGGGAACTCAATTTTTATGCTTTCAACTGCTTTAATGCATTTGTTAGGATCATACTTTAATTTAATGTTCACGTTTATGTCACACTCATATCATGCCGATATTTTTATTGTTATTAAGTGTCTATCATTATAATATGAAACTGTGCAAATTTGTTTCAAGTTGGCCACCTGCGGTGCAAATAATTTTGGCCAACTTTAGCATCTGGCCAACTTATAAAGGGGATAAATTTTTGTAAGGTCACATTGAAATAAAAAACACTTACTTTAGTCTTATTAACGTCCCATTTGGAAGTTATTGAAATGGATCGTATTTTGTAATTGATAATGTTGATATATACATATCTCCACGTTCTGAGGTCCTTACAGTCAGCATCCACCGTTTTGTAAAAAGATGTCTGTGTGTGACTCCCGACCGATTCCATTAGATCGCACAATTACATACATACATAACATACATGAACACCTGATACCGTATGCAAAAAATTTGAATTTGCGCTCAATGGGAAACTGGCAATGTGGGTTGACCAGTCGCACTCAGCCTAATATTTTTTATTATTATATGTTTTTATTAAAATAAACAATAATGATAAACTTATTTCATTGAGTTGGGCATTAAACATAAACAAAATCAAATTCGAAAATAAAATACAATATTTAACAAAAACAAATAAATAAAATATAAGCAGAACCCAGATAAATTAATGTCAATCTCCAAAATCAGAAATTTTTTTTATTTGGGGTTATTATTACTGAGTTATGTATATAAAACACAGTAATATGTATGTTATAAATTTTTAGCAGGCCACATCAATTTACATCAAATGACATTATATTGCAACTTTCTTCTTGAAACGTTGAAAAAAAAAAACAATCTGCTGTTGTGTTCCATTACCAGACTGACAACAAATATGAAAATTCCCAAATTTCTTAATTTATGTAAATACTACTAAAGTACCTGTGCTTACAATATACGATTATAATTTTAAATAGATTTTCGATATAAAAAAATCATCACCCAAATATTCTCAAAATATTAGAACAGTCTACTGGTTTCACTTAAAAATCGCGAAAAATTCATATCTTTTATAGTTGAAATTGTTGGTAGCTTTTCTTTTATTTTAAGCGATTAAATAAAAATAATTTCACAAATCATTTACTCAGTGACTACATTAGCATTTCTGACTCTTAAATCAACATTTGCTTTTCATTTCACTTAACATTGACGTAATAAGCTTATTTAAAATTGTTTTTTCTAAAAGGGTATCCTGTTACGGTTTGTCGCAAAATCGTCTATACCAAAAAAATTATGTGTTATAAGACCATAGTGCATAGTGCCACATTTGAAGATTTTGATTCTGTTTCTTTTAGGCGTCGAAAATTCAAAAGAATATTTGCATCCTAGATTTTTAGTTAGTTATAATTTATAAAATATTTTGTATCTGCAACTCTAGATCTTTTGAGAGTTATGATACGTTTTGTGTGAGCGCAGTGTATATATTATGATATATCTCCATAAAAGTCATTGTATGATTTTCCCATTATTTTTGTAGTATCAAATTTATAGATATAAAACCAGAATTCTCGAATATCTATTTGTTCTCATTTTCGTGAAAATTTGAATAAAAAACATTGCATAGATGTTAACAACTCTCGGATCCTAGACTTATCTATATAAAATTTATTATTCTGGGTATACATTTTTAGTAGGTGAAACGATATAATTTAAGAAGATAAATGGGGTGTATAAATTCCATAATGATTATTTATTGCTTTTTACTTTAAAAAACTATATTCTAGGTGATAAATTCTAACTAAACAAGATCCAAATTTGCTTCATATTTCGGAGGCTTTCAGAAAAATCTAAAGTTTTGAACATTATGAGAGTGAAGGAATAAATTTATTTGTCTGGCAATAAATATGTATGTCTTATTATTATCCTTTAATTGAAGGCATTACAAATAAAAAGTTTAAAATATCAATTATTCTATTAATTATTTTAACTATTTTATCATATTGGTATAAAGCCCCGATTCAGTTGCATCCGTGCGTCGTAATCATCAAATCCGATTTTAGCCGACATAATTTAGTCCAGCCCAACTTTGCACTGCAGCAGCGATAGTTTATTATAATTTCATTGTCATAAAATGGTATTAAGTTTTTGAAATTGCGATAAAATGCAAAGTAAGCACGTAATTGATATTACCCGAGAAGAAAATTGAAAATGTAAAATGTTCGTTCCACTGGTCGATTTAGATTATATCTATCATCCTAAAAAATTGTTGCAATTAAAATTGTTAGGCCAGGCAGGTCCTGGTTGTGGGCCCGTCCTGCACACGAAGAATTTTAATAAATAAATTTAGTGTGAAAATGGTGAAAATTAATGCCTAAATTTTTGGTAAGCCCCATAATCCGCCAGTTGAGCATAGATTCGGGATACCAATGGAATTTTTATATTTTATTTATTTTTTTATTACAGAAGGAAAATACCATCGACGTGTATCCATTTAGCTGAAAAACTGACTCTGGTCAGGAGGGGACCTCCAAAAATTGTTGAATAAACTCTCGTTCCCGTCATAAATGGAGGGAATATTCGAATATTGATAAAAAATCCCAAGAGTTGGGCTCGGTGGGTACGGTTAAAAAAAGGGAACGTTTAAAAGTAAATCGTCCAAAAATTTTCCATTGCGGACAGCTGCGACCGCGAATAGTATCCGCGTTTTTGAGCGTGAATATAATTTCTCCTTTTTTTTCTCAATGCGCAAATAATTCAAAATTTTGTGCACAGAATAAATAAAAAAGTATAAAATAATAAAAAATAGGACACGTTCTGGATATCAATTGTATAACTCAGCAATAAATATTGGCTTTTTGACATAACTTCCCGGGCTAGGAAACTTTATTGTATTGCTATCATATTGAGAGGCGGTTCCCACGCCCCTTTCTGAACCCACCCGAACCCTCCCACGACCCTCAGAGGATGGCGGGTCTTACGCGGGCGGGTTCATGGTGTTGCTCTGGAACTTTATGCCCTGGTCCAGGATGGATCGTTCTGCTCCCGGGCCCCCCTTTAGGCCCCCGCCGCCGCCGGGTTGGTGCTCCAGAACCCAGAATCCAGTCAACTTGTGGCCTTATCGAACGTGAAAAGACGTGGATTCGGGGCCGGTTCGGGGGGGTTCTGTAAACATTTGCATGCGGACCCCATTTGGTTTCGGCCCATCCGTCATGAAGGGCAGGATCGGGAGGGCCTCCGGAAATGTGTCAAAGGGTTCACTTTCTTGATGGGTGTCGTTGGCTGGTTCTCATCGTCATTTATTTGTACCCTCCGTTGAAGCGCACTAAAAAATATTTTGTGACACTTAAGCGATTTCTCAGCGATGCTGTAGTGAAAATTGAAACATTTTTCTACTGCCGGCGAATGTATTTTACTTTTTTTTTATTAAATTTTACGCAATATTTCTTGGGCGGGCGGGTACGATTCGACGAGAGACCCTCACCATCTGAGGGAGGGTTCAGAATTCAAAGTAGAAGTCGTCGAATGAGGTTTTGATATATTCCCCCCCGGCCCGTTTCGACTTTCGAGTGAGGGGGCACTGTTGATTTTGTGACTTTTTTAAGAGGCAAATAAGGCGCCAAGGATAGGTTCGTTCTTTGATATTTATTTCGACAGGAAAAGACGTACCGATGGGCGTCACCCTGTGCAATGCCGGGGGTACGGCATGATTGTTTTTATTTATTTACCTTTCATAAAAAATTCCCTTTTTCACCCGACAGACATTAAATGGCCTCGACAGAAAATTCATGAGGTTTTTTCTACGAAATATGGAGAAATTCCTGGAATCAATTTGCTCACCCAATTTGGTGTGTGTGGGGTAATTTCGTTACTTTTTTGTTTTATTTTGTTTATATTTTTATTTTGGTGTTTTTCATTAAACTTTTATAGGGTATGTCTGACATTGGTCATAAATTCGTGGCGGGAAATGGCTTTTTCGGAACAGGACTTATATGTCGCAATTAACTTTTGTTGGAAGTGGGTAAAACGTGTCTATCAACATAAACATCTTTACGTGAATAATGTAAATACCGAATTTATTCAATTAATTTCGTGACATTTCATTTGCATGAAAACATCAATTAACCAAATTTTATTTACAACTGAACTCAAACTTATTATAAAAGTCTCTTTTATCGTTCCTCATTCGATTCAACAGGAATTTTCAGGACTCTCTGTTATTGAAAGAGAATTTTTAAACTTGGTGTTTACAAGAATCCGATTTTGTAATTATTTTTTTTTAGGATTAGTCACATTCTAATTCTATGAGATTCTATAAAATACAAACAAAAAATGTTAGACACAAGCAAATATTTAACTCTAGTTTTAAGCTCAAAACCTTTCGCAAATAAAGAGGAGGGAGGAGGGTGAAATAAAATGCATTTTAGAAATATTGTTCGAAAAATTAAAGAAATTTCTTTGCCTCAAATAAAGTCAATATTTGTTTTAAAACTGAAAACATTTTTGTAACAAAGCTCCTTCATTCATGCTTAGTAAGAGTTTTTATAGTTTAAAAAAATGTTTTGCAAACTAATTCTTATAGAACTAAAACGTGTATCCAATACGGAGATTATGTCTTATTTATTTCATTTATTTTTCTAAACTGGACCTCTGGTCTCTGAGGCCCGGGGTACTGCCATAGGGTCGTAGATAGCAACTGTGTGTATATAGATTGGTAATCTAAAAATCTTAGTTAAATTTGAGTTTGATATTTTTAACCTAGGGATCAAAAATAATATTTTTTTCTGAAAATTAAAAGCAAAAAAAAATTACTTTGTACTGAGTCTAAATCAATATTTCAGTCTTAGTTTCACTTAGATTTTTTAATAAATGATTCAATTTTTAATAACAGTTATAATTGGATAGGTAAAAACAGTTCTTTTCATAAAATTGGAAAAATTTTCTTTTATTCCTTATAAGCTGAAGGTTCTTATTTCGTTTAACAGATAGTATAAATTTCTTAATCGGAAATATAGGTACCTTCCGTCCTTCACACTTTATACTTCATAAAAAAACTTTCAATATCGTAAATCCGAATGAAAAAATCGATCGCGAAATTATAGCCATACAAAATCATTTTACAAAGGATTACAAAGCGAATGGGCAATATTTCACGACAAACTGTTCAATTGCAATTTAAATCTGTAAAAATGCCTTTTATTCAAGAAGTTTATTGCTTTTAATGTTTTTTGTGGGTGGTTGTTTTTAGCTCATGTTGGTGACGACAACTGACATTAAGCGAAATAATTGCTAACATGGCAACTTTATTTTATTCAGCCAAATATTTGAAATATTCAGCTATTCTAAGCAACGCAAAGTATTCAACAACTATATAAAAATGTTTCCCTCTATTCACCGCGCCAAAATTATGAGATAATTTTCAGTTTTTGAATGTGAAATAAATATCAGATAATAATTATTTAAAAATTTCTAGGGACATATATTCATTGATCTGTTGCATGAAAATTAATTTTAAAATATTCTACGTAAACTCGACGAATTATAATATTAACTTTTATGTTTTAGAAAAACAAATAAAACTTTTTGCTGTTCAAAATCAGCAAGACAATGGCGCCCAAATACACATTTTCCTACAAAGTTTGGGTTAATTAAACCGAGGGGAAAAAACTTTTATAAAACAAGTTTCGCAAGCGTGCCGGTTTTCAATAAAAGGTTCATCCCCCCTCAAACCCGAATTCGACTAAATTCAATATCCTAATATTATTCAATTTTCGATTTGTTTATTCACGAGAAAATGTTCGCAGGGAAACTTGGAACCCGTGACGTCGACCTTTTGAAAACCGATGTACGGGTGAGAATATGTATTTTTAAAAAACGTGATTTTAATAGGAAAATGATTCTATTTCTAGAATAGGTCAACTTTAGCCTGGATTTTAGAGCAGACTATGCCGTGAAACAATTAACCTTTGGTCCTTTGGTCAAGCAGATGAGTGATGACCTCGCTTAGGAGAATGTGAATACTTTAATTAGAGGGAATTCAGTGGTTAGCCGTTCTAAATTTTAGGGGATAATCGGACCCGGGAAATTCGGTGGGGGTCTGAAGAAAACTTTCGAGGGCCCCAAGATAAACAGTTCCGCCCTGTAAATGTTCTGCAGGACCATCCCTGCGACACTGTCTATGCCCTCTTCTATTTGCTTTGTATTTCTCTAATAACAGCCCTGTAATTTGCTATTTGCTTTAAAACAATGAGATGTTTGCACACCCACCGGAGGTGTAAACCCTTTAACGCTTGCCTCTGTTGTTCTGGTTGCCCAAGCTGCCACTTCTAATTATTATTGATGAAATGTACACGGTGCCGGGTTCTGGTAGCAACCCGCCAGAACCAGACCCGGTGGTAGGTCTTCTCGTCTTATTCTGCGAAGTTACCACTTCAGACCGAGTGGGTTTCTTCTTGGTGATTAAAACGACGTAGACGACGTAGAAGACGACGCCGACGAGGACGTCGAAGGTGGTGGAGCTTTTTACATTTACTAATACCCCGGGATCCGGGATGTGTCTGCTGCTCTATGGCAAAATTCAGAATACGGAGCTTAAGAAACACCTGCCGTAGATATTTCCAGGTTCTATCCGAAAGCAATCAGACCAATTACGAGAATTTTGCAATCGCATTTACATCGAAAGACCAAGGTGATGATGAAGAACCCATCGACGACGTCGATAGTGTGGCATTCGACATTCGAAGAATGTTTTTGAATTGTGTCTGGATTTTGGTGATGTCGCCTCCATTATTTAAGGAGCAATTAAAAACATAGTTTACCCATTCGATAGATCTGCATTGCTGAGGGGATTTAGATTTTCTAATTGGAAAACCGCATAAAACCACGAAGGACATGGTTTTCAAGGACTGACTCAAGAGATGCTCCTAAGAAAATTAAAAGAGCCTACTTTGAATTTCAAAAGATTGTTTTGTTTTTAAAATTACACAACTGATTGTGGGAAGATATTTACATACATAGGGAAAGGTCGTGTTTAACATGTTTGCAACAAAAATTTATATAAAAATAGAAAAATAAATATTTTGGCAGTAAATGGAACAGGTTAGGATTTTTTTTTTAAATTATTCATTCATTTTATATTACTCTCTAGAATCTAGATTAACATTGATTCGGGCATTTCTTACAAACTTGTTCTCTATCTCATTTAAATTTCCTTATCGACTGGAGTTTTACCTCGTCCTTAGAAAGTTTGTAAAATTGTGTCCATATCTAAAAACGGAGCAATTGTTTTAAAAGTCTAGTTTACAATTAATTCAATTTTTATTTAGAATACACCATTTACTATTGTGTATACACAATTGGACAGCCATTAAGTGCTCGCATTAGAAATTCATATATTTTAATTATGTCGATTGCATTTTTTATCTGACTATTTTAACCACATTTGAAAGACAAAATTAATTGAAGTCAAAGAACTAAAATGCGTTTACTAAAAATTTAGGAATTAATTCAAAAGATGCTTTTGTAAGGTCTCTTCCAACCGATTATAACGACTACAAGAATAGGACCCAAATTTTTTTATGTTTTGGAAGATGACAGTCAAATTTACGTAAACTATGCTGGTTTCTCCAAGGCTACTATTGTTGTCGAAGTTGAAGACATACCTAGCCTCATCGGGAATTAATTTGATGACTCGAGTAAAACATTGTACTGAGTTGGTGTTTACCGACCATGCGAATTACAATTATATTATTTACAATTAAATCCGTAAAAATTTACAAATCTAATAAAACAGACTACAGACGCTAATAACTAGTGTAGTGTTTTTAGGATTCACTAACAGAAATTCTAGTAACTTTTCCATCGATACTTAAAAGCGACATGTTTTTTCTTTTGTTTAAAATCGCAAATGGTGGAATTGAATCTTTAGAAGCTTTAGTTTTTTAGAACATTTTTCAGATTGTTGGGAATATTTTCTTGAACTGCTTAATTTCAAACAGTCTAGAAAAGCCTCAACACTTGCTGATATTATTATGAAAAGAAAAGAGTTTATTCAATAATATATGAATTGTTATAGTGTTATAATTTTAAGACTATTGGGTACTTTTTAAAATACATATAATACTATCTTGAAGCATGGACGTAAATAAATTTAATTTATATATTTCGAAACATTCAATGCATAGATTGGATAAATTAAAAAAACCCTAGGGCGTTGCAGAACTTTTTCAGACAAATATTATTACATTTATAGAGGAGAGGTGTAGGGATCCAAGTCATACTAAGAAACACTTTTTTATACGCAATGTCTCAAAAACATGAAAAAAAAGTTGTTCAGCTGAGCACAAAAACTTTACTACATAGGTACTCTTAGGGTAGTACTTTCAAAGTATAAACGCGCTTATTGTATACAATGTCGATATCTCTTCTCGAAGGTTTTCCACGACAATGTAGAAAATTTCCTTTCACGACCAGAAACACTTAATGTTAAAATCAATAACATTTAGAGAAAAACTTGTGTTTTCGCTGTTGTTGCAAAACGCACGGTGGCAGAGCGGTAACAAAGAACATTATTTCTTTCCACCTTCGAGCGTCTTACAAAAAGGATACCTCATTACGTGCCTTGGGGAGCCATTAAGGTCTCAGCCGTTTCTTTACGCGTTTTATATCAAGCAACCGTCAGGGATTAGATTTCCTTAATTAGCGGGAAGAAGTAACGCTTACGCGCGTCTCTAAGCAGCAGGGGTTTACGATTGTCTGAAATTTTCATAAACTTGATGAACCATTCAACACATCCCCAGCATACGCGAGTCCAATAAAAAATTTAAATTAACGCAAGTGGAATTGCAGAGAATACTTCACAAATGCACGTAATATGTGCAAATGTTTACTTATTTTTTTTATTACACTTCATTAAAACCACCGCATTACCATGGGATCCTTAAGATTATGTTTCATTTTTATGTTTATGAAACGTGAAACAGATGCCAAGAGGGTGAAAAGATATATGTACCTAAGGGTATGGTTTTAATAGGAAAACTTTTATTATATTATATATTTTAGAAATCTCATTAAACGAAATGAATGAGCCTGATGATGCGGAAAAAGAGTGATAAGTAAAAAGTTGTGTCGTAGAACATTGAAAAAGTGTACTAAAGCTAAACAATGAGAGGGATGTGCGGTCGGTTAAACCTCCTCAAATTGGTTCCCGCTGTTGAAGATCTTTTACTCTTACATTTATTTTATTTTATTTCCTTTTTCATTTCTTTTATATCCTGTAAATCGGATTACGTCGTACGCCATTTCAAGCGAATTTATTTTTTAAACATACTCGAGAAATTTTTCTTGTCCTTTACTTTTTAAATCTGGTTTAAAATGAAAGCTTTTTACTAATTAACAGAGTTATCAAAGTAATGCCAAGAGATGAGATTTTTGAGTAAAAACGCAAAAATGTCGTAGAGTAAGCATTTTAAATTAAATTGTAATTTAAAAGTAATACCAGCGACACACCAACTGAAATTTAGAATTTCGAGCGTACTCAATTTCACAATATTATTGTATTGCTTTGAAATTAAAGTCAAATTTTTGTCAAAATCTCGTTTTTACAGAATAATTGCCTGAAACTTTTTTAAGAAATTGAGAGGTAATATGATATATTTTTGAAATTGAGAACACTTGAAATTCTAAATTTCGATTGGTGTGTCGCTGGTATTAGTTGAAATAAAAATTGAATATGAGATAAAACGCAAATTCCGGCCTGGATATTAAAATTTAATGTTTCTGTTTCCTTCTACTACTTTCTACTATTGTTACTAAATATATTTCCATTATGGCTGTCCCACAAAAAATAAATCTCTTTTTAATTTATATCTTTAGAATATTTAATTTTTATGGTCAGACCAAGTCAATGTTTGGTTAATTGCAATTTATAAAGGAACTATCTTATTATTCATTAGAAAGTAAGGACATGGAGTTGAAACTATAGGTTATTTATAAACATTCATAAACTTATTTATATTTGGAACTAATTTAGTTTTAGTTGCTCGCTTAACAATAATATCTAGGTAATCGTTCATAAGACTTATAGACTCATTAATTTCATCCTTGCCACCATATTGCAAACCATTCAGACATAAATGGAGGATATAAAAAACACTTATAATTCAGTCGTAAAGGACAATTCAAGCGAACTTTTAGCAGATTTTCGACGAATAGAAACATTCAAATAAACATCATTAACAAAATAACAAAATAATATATTCACAATAAATAAAATTTAAAATATTCTAATTCAAATCCATTTCTTACAAATAAAAGTCAGTTCAAGTCCTACATAATACGAAAGGAATTCAATTATAATCTTGGACATTTCAAGAAGGTAATCCTTCGAAAAAGTTCTGAACCACATTCCGGAAGTAAATTTGTAACGCCTATAAATATATTTCACAAGCTCGGCAGTAGTATGAAATAAAATTCTAGTAGTAGTTCGATGTGAGTTCTAATTGAGTGAGTGCTAATTTTTATAATATTTAACTGAATTTTAAGTGTTGTTATTGCTCATAATTAAAGTAATTTCTTATCAATCAATCAATTATCTCGATTTCGAAATGAAATCAAGTGAAAGATATGATATTGGTTAGGTACTTAATTGATAAAAAGGGAGAAGAATAATGGTCCCAAAATTGATTCTTTAGGAATACCACTAAAAAACCTTTTTTTACTCAATATTTTTTCGACGTTAAAACTCTAGCTCAAAAAGTTATTAACTGATTGTTATAAAAAAAACTGCTATCGTTCTTTATTTAATTATGAAGAACATGAAACTAATTTATTCATGATAGGATTATTTAAAGCGTGTTTTTTATCGCAAAAAAAATTCAATAAATTGGTGAAATATTCAAATTTCAAAATTTTCAGTTTGAAGTAGAATAATATTCCTAGAAAATATGTGAATAATATGCTTGAAAGTATTAATAGAATGATCACAGACAGTTTCAAATTATTTTATCTGTCTAAAAATCATAAAAAGAACTTAAAAATCAGCCTCCTAAATTAAACTTAAAAGTCACGAAATTAAATATAAAAATTATTTAAAAAATAATAATATTGAATCAAAAATTGACCAATAAAAGAAAAGCTATAAGTAGCTCATTATAAAGACATATCCACATAATATATTGTTTATTGATCATGGGCCGGAAACAATCCCTTTTTTAATTTAATATTATCCGCGACGCGGAAATGAGCAGCAAAAAACAATAAATTAATTACCGGCCCTGACGGGTTCGATCAAGAGACATCCCAGGGCTTCTTTTTTCCATCACCCACGACCCACGCCTCTTCCCCTCCCATTCTGCCACCAAATAAAGCTTACACGGGTCACGTACCCGGTGACATCCTAACTGCTGCAGAGGAGAGGAGGGGGCAAAGGAAGAATCAGGAGTGACACTCAAAAGTGTCACCAGTGTTCGCTGTAGGAGCGCGGCCCTTCATTAAAAATTGAAAAGGATAAAAAGGATAATCGCAAAATTGTGAAATGAAGGGTTCGTCGCAATCGTATTTCACCTCCGCAGTTACTTCCGGACGAAATGATATTGGAGGGGAGGGACGGTTGGTTGTCTATCGCTGGGCTCGCGATATATCCCGCCCTTTTTTTTCGTCCTGTGGGTAAGAAACCGCCCATAAATTTTGCCCACGTTCATTTCCACCATTGCTCGCCTGCATCCTCCCCTTACCGTCCCCTCCTCCCTCCCCGCTGTACACCTAACGAGATGCCCTTGACGTTGATTTTTGTATGCTAGCTACCTCGAAAAAGGCAGAGAGACGGAAGGAAAGGGTTTGAAACCCTTTTCGCCAGCAGCGCGCCATACTCACCGTCAATCGTTAGACGGGTCAGAGGACGACGGTAGTGTCAACAGAAATGCAGCTAGGGCGCTTTTTTTTTTGGGGAGGATGTGGGAGGGGGGTTAAGACAATAAAACCAGGGACGTGCAGGAAGCCAATGGCGTTAAAATCCTGAGGGGTGGGGGCGTTTGGGTCGAAGCTAAGCGCTGAGGGGATTGAAACGTGAGGTCGTTCGGATCGTTTGCCAAATAAATTCTGAATTGAGTTATCAATGGCAATCAGGAGAATTTTTGGGCTGTCTTGTAACCTTTCTGGAAAGACAGTTGTAACCATCCCCCTCCGTTGGTCCGCCTGCACTGGTCGTGGTCAGGGGCGGCACGGCATACTGTGGAGAGGGGAGACGGGGGCATTATCCTCGGACAAAAACCCACTCGATACGACCGCAGCGTGTGCCATTTTCTCCTATATTTCGTGTTATTGCGGCCAGTGCTTTCTGGATTGGAAATTTAATGGCGCTCCAAAGTTTTTATTGATAAAGTTTCTCTCCCTTAGACTTTGGCAAGGACAAAACTAGACTTGCACTAGAAGAACAGGGAAACGGGGTGTTGTACGGTATGGCGGCGGATGGTGCATTTTTCTTTTATTCGCCTCCGGCCATTCCTTCCTGCCCCTAGGGAACTATTTACTATAAAATGGTGGGTTAGGAGCGTGGGTGGGCAACCGAGTTTACAACATGCACTCAGAAGCAGTTGTGGTGTGCAATCAGTAGGCACAAATCAATTTCTATGTTTCTCTCTGCTCAAATGGGCGGGGCTGGTGTTTCTGATGGTGGCGCCCCCTTTTGTGCCCAGAAGAGTAAGAGCAGCAGGTGCGCTGCGGTTTCTTCTTGTTTTGTGTGGGTGAGCGGCGTCCCGGCGCCCACAACGTAAAATGTTGTGGGTGGCATTACGGCAGGCTAAATGACACGTTTCCGTTGGTAATGTATCACGTTTTTCTGATAAAAAAAAATGAAAAATAAAAAATAAAAAATGCAACCTTTCTCCATGGTACCGATGTAGGTCAATTGGCTCTGAAGGGGCATAATAGGGTCCTACCGAGCCTTTGGTATGCTATACTAGAAAAATCCCACTCTCTCAAGAATGTGCTTATTGATTTTAGGCTAAAAAAGGGCGAACTTCTTTCGCAGATTATGGAAATTGGGCTTGTAGGTGACGAGCTGTTTAGCTCCTCCGATCCTCCCCAGGTGGGATCATATCTTCTGTACATACATCCGTAACTATACCACCCATTTACACTTATTCTTCTTTTTTTCTGCCCTTACAAATGTATGCAAATTTCATTTTGTATTAGAGGAAAAGACCAACAAAAAATTGGTGTGTAAAAAGTTTTCTAGTCTTTCTACATTTCTCTCAAAAGTCTAAGGCAGAGCTCTAAAGACGTTGCTCCTCCCATGTGGGACCTGCACGAGTAAGATTTTCAAGTGGAAAAGCCAGTTGAACATGATTTCAAACTTTTTTTTTTATTTTTACCAAAAAGAGGAATTTAGCTTCACTTAAAATTGAAGTTTTCTATTTTTCCCATGCATGCGGAACAAACTCACTTTGGATGATGTTTTCATTTCCGGAAAATTTCTATTCACCACCGCAGACATTTAAATCTAAAGTTCCAATTTAGGTACGTAATTTTCCTAAATGAATGAGGAGATGTCTTTCTGTATGGTTAACAAATTTCTAATAGAAGTAGTTAGCTAAATTAAATTTTAAATTGGGGTTTTAGTCAGGTTTTCTAAAAACTAATTATATCTGTTCTCTTTTTATGCTTTGTGGTACCTCAGCAATAGTTAGTCTTAGTTGCCTGTCTGTCTGTTTTTCTTTTGTGGATATATTTGAACTTTGCACTCATATACAATTTGGGAGGAAATTAAGAAGTTATCTGGTTTTTGTTTACCAAACTATATGGGCACATATATATTTAATCAAAAATCGTAGTCAAAAGTCCAAAATATATATTAGGAACGAATGAAGGCCCTAAAAATATTTGATTTCTTCAAAACCTTCTTCAGAAGTCTTCAATATTTTTTCAGATTTAAAATACAATATCTTCTGTCAAATCGTTGACTTTTGAGATATTTTGATTTCGCATGTTCAATAAACAAAGACAAAGATATCAAAATAATCGATTCAGTTTCTTTAAAAGAAATTCCTAAAAGATCAATTGTAAATAAACCAGCGATAATTTGGTATTTTCATTTTTATAATATTATTTCAGGTATAAAATTTAAATGTGTTTAGAAAATTTTAAAATAACATAGCAGTTTGCTCTCAAATATTAAAATTTTTCAGAGATAGTACTATTTTAACTACATATTACTCAAATAAATTAGATTTTTAAAAAGTATCCGAAAAATGATAACAAATATTATATTTTGTCGTGTGTCCTTTACTTCTACCTGTAGATTTTCAACTTAACTATTTGTACTGTATGTTTATGCTTCGGATCATTGTCCTGTTGGAATTTATTTTCTTCTTTTTATTCAACCAGAAATATTAGAAGTATTAAGGTTTGGTGTTTCTCTTAAAGTAGAAGTAATTTGTTTCGAAGAAGTTAAAGTAGCTTTATTTCGATACGTGAACAAATAGCTTGTCTTTGAGAATTCTTCGGTTGAATTCTACGTTGCATTTTTTGGTTGGGTATTATTCTTAAAATTGAAAACTGCGTAAAATACTTCCTTCTAAGATTCTCATTTTAACTACAAAAATTTTAATTTTATTATTGTTTACCGTCTTAAATTTAACTATATCTTAACTTATGTACATCGGACAAATAATTTGAATTTACTCGGAAATGAAAAGTTAACTAAAATTTCAAAATGAGAATTATATCTTGACTAGGCTCTTTATACTTTCTTTTAAAGAAGCAAAGTTCCCCCAAAGGGGTTTTCACTCCTTAGAATGAATTTGTGTAACAAAAATTGCCTTCGTAGCCATTTGGCCTGCAGCTTTGAAACATTCGAAATATCCATTCTCAATTTTATAATTTCCCACTTCTTTTAAGCACCCACTTCTGTGCGAAGGAAGCGGTTTAAATTAATTTCCTGGAACTGTCCGAGGCCTGGCGCGGCTTTGTCCCCTTTCGTCATTACCCGCACCAACGCTTTTCTAAGCCCTTTAAATTCCCTCACCCTTTAACCCCCAGCTCCTCGACCACCTCCGGGACAGGACCCTTTGAAGAGTTTTAATTGGCCTCGGATCAACTTTGCAGCCACGCACCAGCCAAGGCCTGGTAAATTGTTTGCGATTTTGTCCGTCGTCTTTCCATCGCAACGCAACATCTTAATGAATGCGGTACCGTCTGCGTCTGGCCCGTTGAGTAATAATTTCCCTTAAAAAAAATAAAAGAAATCTCACCGCAACAGCTAGGTCCTGAAAAAGGGATGAAAGGCCATCAAGTGACTTTTCCACACTGCCCTAATGAGCAAGTATCGGTTGGCTGCGAAAAGTTACGCAATACGCCTTTTAGTCTAACCTTTTTCGGGGATGCGAAAAAGGTTTCGGGAGGAGCGGTCGGTTGGACCGCCGCTTCCTGATTTAATTACAAAATTATTTCAACCAGGCAAAAGCCAAAAAACAAAACAAGAAAAAAAAACAAAAAGCGGCGAAAATTTGTTCCTTGCTCTGATTAATTATTTGTCCCCCCGGTAAGGTTCCAGGCCTGACCACGGAAGGGCTGAAAAGGTCAGAAGCCACACTTTGGGTGGGTTGGACGGCGACCGACCGACGCACGCTACCGGCCACCACCCTGTACCGGCTCTAACGACGTGGAACCCTGTTAATCGATATTAAGGTACAAGTGGACAACATAAAACAAGCCGAGATAATGAGACTTTGATAAAAACGAGCTGAAGAAAAGGTAGTCGTTGGCCGAGAGGACCGCCCCCTGGTTTGGGACTCCCAAGAAGAAGGCCCTCTGGCGGAAGGAAAGAAAAAATCCAGGAGCCTTAAATTAACGAGGAGCAGCGCCCCCGCCCCCGCCCCCGCAACGGCGCGCACCAGAGCAGATACAATCCGCCTGCTTTGTAAGTCTTTTGTAAGAAGATTATCAAGGTAAATGTCAAAGCCAAATAGTGAGATGGGTTGGCGATAGCGACCTTTGCTGCCTTTGAAGGTTTAATTTAAGAATCACTTTAATTTATATGTATAGCCGGGATGGTGCTGGTATCTGCTCCGTGCTACCCCCAGATGGGATTTAAAGACCCCTTAGATACAGTAAAACTTTTACTTTACTTTTTTACACTAGTGGCATTAGTTCTGGACACTTTTCATAAAAATTTGCTTTATTTTATACTCGTAGTTAGAAATTTCCTATTGTTACAAATATTCCCTTCGTTGTAATTCACACTTGAAATTTTAAACAAGTGGATATAGGGACCGGCTTTCGATCTGCACGATCATGGCGTCTGTGGCAAGAGTGCTGGCCATTCAGCCACACTGAAGAGATCTGACCAGCGCTTTGGATCGAAACGCAGACCATTTTTGGGCTCGTTTACCTTGGCGGATCAAATTAATTTGTGAGACCTTAGGATCTCTGTTAAAGAATATTTATCCAAATAGAATTTCTTAAGCTCTATTTGATTCGATTTTTTACTAAAATTACGATGGGGTCCGAAACCCGAAACTAAAACTACTTATTACAAAAACCCACCTTTTTTCGGGTTCAACAAAAAACCTCGCAACTGTCGAGAATTATTTCCACTATTGTATGTTTATTTAGTAATTAGGTAAGTATTTCCAAGTCGATTGATTTATTAATAATTACGTAGGGTTTTCGATAAAAATAATGTTAAAAAGTATAGTAAACCATACTTAAGCCATCAGTTTGAGCTCTTGCGAAATATCCAAATGTTTTGTAGAAAGTTCCAAAAATAGCTAAGACCACTTTGAAAAATGGTATCTTTGAAATTGTAACATAATGCCTTGCAATCGTTATTTTATGTCTAAACAACATTATAATTTAAAATAACATCTTGTTTTGGATTTTTACTTCATTAACTATTAAAAGTTTTAAAGGTTACAAAAAGAAAATAGAAGGCGAAAACTTGGACATATAGTTTCTTCGTTCGATAAAATTTAACTCTATAAAGTTTGTGTTATATTATAAAGGATTAAGGATGAACGATCTAAACGATTTTCGTATATTTTTACATTAGATTCGTGTAAAAATCACAAATGCATTACAGGAAATTACAACCATTAGCTTTAATTTAATAATACTATCTAAAATAAAATTACACGACAATTTTACCCTCGTTTTAAAATTTGACGTACTAGAAAATCTATTTATATTTTAGAACACATTTGTTTAATTTACGTCTTATTTTGTAAATTTGCACAATTGTGCACAATAATAGTTACAATTTAAATGAACTAAAAAAAATGTAGACACAATGTATACAACTTTATAGTCTGTTGTTCAAAAGTCATTTCGGAAAATCTATAACCAAGTTATTTGCTTTATAGTTGGTTGGTATATTCAGTTATGGGATTACATTACCTTGACATTTTCCAGGTTTATTTCTTTTGGCTTAATTTTACTACTTAGAGGTTCAAGAAAATTTTGCGTGATCAAGAATGCAAATATTCTAAACTTTTCTAGAGTTATACCGAATAGAAAATAGCGCAGTAGAAAATAGACCCAAGTTACGAGTATCCATCGCGTAGATTTGCTTTTTATTTTGAAAAATCTTTTGAGCGAAAAATGTTCAAACATTTGCAAATCTTTTGTTTAATGTACATAGTAATTTTGTGCTTTTTAAAAAGATAATGCAGGTTACCAAATATTATCTGAATGTAAACAAAAATTAATTTTGGTGGCTAATACAATTTATAGACATACATAGTTATCACATTAGTTAATAAGAAAATAGTTTCTTGTTTTAAATTCAAACGAGCTGTACTACCATAAGAATATACATAATATTACCTATATTTTTGGATTAGAAAAATATCCTATAGATATCCTATTGTGTAGGTTAGGGGTCAGCGCTGTACTACGCATAGCTCCTAAGAGTAGGAGGTGGTATCTACTTATTATACAAACGACTAAAGTGGGTAGTGTTCAGAATCTTTGAACTTTACATTCCAATTACTTACGTAACTCCTTTCCAGCTGGCGCCCGGAGCAATTCTTGGAGCACGTAGATCTATGTTTTATCTCGATGTATTGCAGGTGGGCCGACGGGTGCATCGTCGCATTTTCAGGGACTATCGAGGTCTTGGGTCTCTGTCCCGGGGTATCCCAAACTCCACATGCCCTACAAAATGTGCCCTATCTCCTGGCATAACATTGCTGCGGCAACGGGGGTGCAAACATGCTCACTGCCAAAGTTTCGCACTAAATCACAATTAACAATTTAACGAGCTCATAAAATTGCCAGAGGAGCAGGAGGAAACTGTCGAAAAATTTCATTTCGGGAAATATACACGTGGCAAGATATTTTCACCCAATTACTATCTTCCTTTTAGACGGGTAAAATGAAATTGTCGCTAAATGTTATCATGCTTGGGAGTCGGTTCGGGCAAGATGAAAATTATTATTATTACCTACCACCTTTAAGATCCCTGCACATTTACCACCGCTAATGTTTTTCGTCACGTTGTTGGCAAATTAGGTCTTATTATTTTGTCCGCAAAAGAAGCTAGTAATAATTTTGTAAATTTTCTTCTTTACTACCCTTCGAGAAATGATTTATATATAAGAAACGCTATTTAATAAGGGTAAATGGGTTAAAATGGTTGTAAATTATAGTTCGCTGCGTTCAGTTTTAACAAGCCTTTTTATTTATATAATAGATGGTGTTAATATTTTTGATGGTGTTTATTAAATACTTGTTAATAGTTTTGAATTATTATTAATCGTTTAAAAAATAGACGGTCTAAAAAAAAGCAAACGGCTTCGGAATTTTTACCATTTTCATTGCATTCGAAATATAATATTAAAGAATGAATTTTTCCTAGATTGAGAATCCGAATTTGAAAATATTTGATCACTTCCTTCCAAGTGTTTCCGAGAAAAATAGGGTCAAAAAGTTAGAAAATGCTTACTTTGACCAAATTGGTCGAAAATTGTGGAGCAACCAAAACTACTTAAAACAAAATTCAAGTGAAAGCTTATACTTTTAGCTATACCTATTTATAAAATATTTTTAACGTGTAATATTTATTGTTAACTTTTTGTAAGGTATACTATTCGTATTTAAGAGAATTGTCCAAAACTGCTACTCATTCACTCCTTATTGCGTGAATTAAATTCGTTTAATAAAAAAGTTAATTTAAACGAATTGTGGCAGACATCTTTAACCTTTTCATATTTTGATATATGTAGTAGCTAAATGTTCGAACTTTTATTTAGCAGCGTAAAATACTCCTATTATGTTATGATATTTTTAAAAAAGCTTTTCAAATATTGACAAAATATGATTATTCTTACGTTTTAACGCTACATATTTTCTCGAAAACGTGATATGATAGAACATTTTTGATTTTGGATTTGTACATAGTATGTACCTACTTTAAAAATTGAATGAAACAATTTTTAAAACTAATAAAAAGGGTTTTGATTGGCCAAATTTTGTAGGCAGCAAATTTGAAAAGTATTTATTTATATGTATGTACATATATTGTAGGGAGTGTCAGATGATATAGAAGAGATAGTCTATATAGTGTATTGCAATTAAAAGTTTCAATACTTAATAACATACACTATACTGAAAATTGTCTTTGAGCTAATTCTTAAGAAAATAAAAGTTATCTTTTGGAATGTATATATACATATGGTTATGGTGTATAGTCTACTGAATTTATATAGAAATTAATTAATTCCTGAATAGTGTGATGATTTTTAATGAAATATTCAAGGATAAAGTAGTTTTGCCAGACTTTCAACATTCTTTGAGTATGGTAAAATGTATTAAATATACAATGGAACTTTACACTGTAGAGTAGAAACATCTTCTATAATAAAACCAGGAATGTTGATAGCTGCCGAGTGACGGCTGAGGCTTTTAGTTTTTGAAATAATATTTGCCATGTGTAATTTGTTTTACTGAGGATATCCCAAAATTTCTCAAAATTCAGAGAGCTGGCTGCGTTACTCCTTTGAAAGTTAGTGCTTCATTTTAACATCTGAAAGGCAATCAAACACATTCGACGAGGAAAATTAGAACAGAGGATGTTATCTTTACATTTCTAGTTTCTGCAGTGCTCCTCTTGTGTGTACTTTTCGGCAGCAATTTCAACTGACAAAGGTTTCTCTGGTTTCGCGATCCTTATTACCGCGAAACCACCACCCGCCCGCACCCACTAAAACGGGTTGCAGTTCCCGAACAGAAACGCTACAAAATCTGGTGCCTGGCTGCATTCGGCTGATGACGACGCGCGTCGTTTCCCACGGTTATAAACAGAGAGAGGAAAACTTTTCCCGCCCCCGCACTGTGTCTAATATCAAGGAAATCTGCATCGGTGCGAAAGTGCTAATTACACAGAAATTTATAAATACAATTAGTGCAAGCACGGAATCGTTGGCAGCTTCTTTGTTTACACGCCAGCCAGGCCGCGAGGAATGCTAGAGACCGATTAGCGGCGACGCGCCCCGCGGCATAATTCACACGCTTTGGAATTAATTTCGCGGGACGGGGGCGGACTTTTTTCAGGAAGAACGCGGAAAACACCAACCCGAAGAAGGTTGTCACGTTATCAAAACGTTTCGGGGGGTTGTCCGCGTGCTGTTTGCATTCACAGGATCCAACACTTTTACGAGTATCTCAATAAAAAGGAACGCTGCGCCGGATATAATAAGTTTGCGGAGGAAACAAATGTTGCGGGCGTTTTAACGACCTTTGCAATTGTTGCCGCACCAGAAGGATTTTTCTTACACGGCCAGAGGAGCCCCACAGCTCCCGGGGTGCTCCAATGGGTCTGAGTGTGTCTACGCCCAGGGTTCGTACAATAGCAGCAGAAATTAGCCAGATGCTGTACAAATAAACGGCCGCCAGTACATTAAAAAAAGTAAAATTAATTAAATATTTATGAATTTGTACTTAACAGTTCGCAAGCCCGCAGCTGGGGGCCTCTTTTCTTGAGCAGCCACCAACCAACGTCGACATTCGACTGTAATTAGAGTCGCCCCGTCGCAATCGAGCATCCTGATGATTGTTCAAAGTTTGTTTTCGAAGTTGTCGGGGGAGAGTTTTTGAGGGTGGGTTTTTCAAACATTTCTCGAAAGTGGGTGCTTCGGGGATTGTGGGGTTGTCTTGTTTGTTTAAATAACATAAGAAACGACAACGAGCTGCTAATGGTCGGGACGTAGGTTTGTAAAGAAATTCTTTTCTTTTTTATACATTCTAAACACGCCCGGAGCTGTCGTTTATTTTTAACGAATTAATTTTTTCCTAGCTCTGTATTTCAATTTATTACTACCCATCAGTCTCATAAAATAAAAGCTTCATTTTATACGTATAAAATATATACAATTATTTCACTAATTTTAATTACAATGTATTTTTGAAATAATTCTTTACTAATTTATAAACCAAACCAAACTTTTCTTGCTGAAGCTAAAATTAATCGAATATTGAAAACTATTCTTATCTAAAAGTTTATTTATTAGATCAGATTAGTTAAGAGATTTGTCGTTGATTGAAGAGAATTCTATGTATATAAAAGAATTAAAGTTTGCACAAAGGATAACTTATTTTCATGATTTTTATTAATCAAATCAAATTCAAATCTTGAACCGAAAAATTTTTTGGATATAAACCAAAGTAATTTCTCTAAATCTGATCCAGATCCGATTAAAAAAAATAACGAAGCTAATTGTATGTAAAGCTCAAAAACCAAAATTTTAAAAGATAATTTTTCTAAGCTAAATTGGTTCTTTGTCATTTTTACGAAAATATATTATAGAGGTCTTCTAGACTCTACAAAAAAGTTCAAATTATAAAGACTTAAGTTTATAAATTCCTTTATAAGAAACTCTGTGTCTTAATAACAATCTTAAAAAATATTCAGTTACAAAAATAGCACTGCTGTGCTATTCACTAAGATGAGAGTTAACTATGTTAAGATTTTAAATTCTCTATTCTTATTAAAATCAAAGTTATTATTTCGTGTAGGGTTCAATATCTCCTTATTTAAATATGCTCAAAGATTTTCAGTTGATTTAAAATCTGGTGACTCTGGCAACTTAAACCATTTTTTAATTTCTTGCTGGTGGGTTTCAGATCATAGTCATGCTGAAAATTGCTGAATTTTATTAATTACAACAATGTTCGCAATTTTACTTAAATTTTGAGGTAAATACTTTATTTCTTTGACAATTATTTTAAAGGGTAATATATAATACTAAACTGTGCTCTAAAAATATTGTTACTTAAAAAAAACATATTTTCAGATTACATTTCGTTATATTTTCATTTTTTAACAAAATCTAAATGAACATACACTAAAAATCAAGTTTACTTAAAAAGTCTTAGCCTCCTAATTTTAGTTAAATTGGGCTTAAAATGTTGTTCATTTTCTTTTGAAAGTATGGACATTGAGAAAATGTAAAGAAATTAATTTTGTCATATCCGTAGGTCTCTTTTTTCAAGTTTATGTCCAAATAATTTGAAATCATGGTAAATATTGATTCATTGGAGTTGTATCTTTACTTTTTGTTTGTTTGCTAAATGAAATAAAATTCAATTTATTTTCTCAACTAGACTAAGAGAAGACTAAGAACAGGTTGCTTAACAACTAACAATGGGCAAGAAAATAACAAAATAAAAGATTATCTGTTTTCTTAGATTGTCTACTAATGAATAATTTTAGTACCACAATAAGTGTTAAGTGCTGACCATAAGTTTTGTTAGTTTGCCTATGAAGAGATGGGCTCCTTTTGCTCTGTTCGAAATTTTATTCCCCAAGTGCACTGGGCGGAGATGCTGAGGAACGCGCCACAAAAGTTAATCGGAAAAAAATTTCCTTCGAAAGTTTGGCAATCCTCCAAACGTGTCTAGTCTGGCTCCGAGCTGAAAGGGGCCTCTGTACGCGTGTCACTGGGAGCCTATTACACGAGGATCGAGGTTCCAGGTCTACAACTACAGAGACAGCCGGCAATCCAGGAAATTCAGGTCCAGTACAAATTTGTTTTTCTGGTGCCGGGTTTTTTCCTATTTTTATGCTCCTCGTTGGCTATTTTTCTTTTTCGGGCAAGTTTTAACATTTCACTAAATCCCGACGAATTGGCCGGGAGAGGTGGGAACACAACTTTCCTCCCGACATATTTCGTTTGGTGGATTGTTCGTGTTGGAATTATTTCGGTTGCCCTTTTTGCTTGCTGCACCACTGTCGTTTGGCAAACTTGAAATTAACATAAAATTTCCAAAGGGGGGGCTACACGGTGCCAGTGCCAAGAGAGTTTGGAACTTTTTCGATACGCTCAGTGGGGATTTTGTTGATTGCAAAAAGTTCGGACGAATCACTCCTGGATGATTTGCATGCTGTCGAAATCAATGCTGCCCCGAGACTTACTTATTCGTTCGTCTCTGGGACATTTGGCAAGGGATGCAGATGAGTTTGGAATAAAGATTTCGAAAGCCCTAGATACTTTTTTGGAGGGTACTTCGTCTTGTTGGAAGGGTCACCTCGTTTCGGGGGCTGCAACTTTCTTTCGGATTAATTTTATGAGTTTTGAGGATTAACCCCGTTTTTGAAAGGTTGCTATAAATGATGATTGCATTTCGACTCTAGAAAATAGATCTTGACCATATGAATTTTAAATGAATTTGGAATTCGAGGTAGAAGATTATTTCCACAAAATTGTGAAATTGAGATGAAACTGGTTTATCACTAGACAAGACAGATTTATCTAAAGGAGTCATCCAAAAACTACATAATATATTCTTCTTACGCCTTTTAACCTTCTTCAATTGATATTAATAATAACACCGAATTTGCGGCCGAACAAAAAGCATATAATTTCTATAGGATATCTTCCATACATTTCGAATTTGGAAATAAAAATATTCAATTGGCTTTAGTTTTCTATAAAAATAGAGAGCCAATTTAGAGCTTCTGTTTAGGGATTCAAAATCCATGGAAAAAATGCCCTGGAAGTGACCTATTATTTGTCCTGCCGCAATAAAAAATTAAATATTTTCCCCTGTATAATTAAACCAGCTGAAGAAGTAAGCGTTCCCAAAAACTCTAAATTAGTAATATTCATGAAAATGTATTAAATTCAAATTTGAAAACACATTTTGACCTTCGACCTCTCTTTATATCTTTGCCTATAAAAGCAGTACATCAAAGTTTATAATGAAAAATTGAAATAACTTTTTTATAACGATGTAAACAATAGTCGGACAAACAAGAAAATTCTTCAAACAATTTTAAGAACGCTTTAAGTAAACATTGCCTTAGAGCCCGTCGTTTTCTTTTTTTTTCAAAGTAGGTATCATTTCTCCTCCTATGCAAATTTGAATCCAATCGAAATTCTGGTTCAATGAGTAATGAACCTTCGTGGAAATCACTTGTATATGTGTATAAAGAAGCCCATAAAAGTCGCCCTCGTCGTAAAGATGTATGAATTTTTATGAGCACTTTGTGATTTCAAAAGTATGCAATAATTTTTTTTTCGTTTCGTGCCCCTCAGGACATTGGACGTAAAAGTTTAACTGGCTTCTAAAAGCAAAAATGTTTGCGAGTTGAAGAGGGTGATTGAATTCGGGAATTCACTTCCTTTTTTCGCTTTTGATTTTTCAATACCAAATTCTCTGTGCGCTTATGGCTCTCATATTTCCATTAAGTCCTTTGAATTTTATTGTTCGTCGAATGGATTTTTATATAAAGGATTTTCGGTATTAATGGATATATTAATGGTTAAGATGGATTAACTTAATTCGTGAATTATTTTAAGGGTAAACAAACATGGCGATTATTTTCCGCATTATTAAATGTTTGAATTTGATTGGCAGCTAAACTGATCTACCGATTTTGTATTCAAATACCAAAACTGTTTTATTTAAACAGACACATAGTCAAATTTACTGGGATTATTTTTTGAGCTCTGTTCTTTCTTTCTTAAAATTGTATGAATAGATTACCTATAATACAAAATCTGTATTTCTCAAAAATTAACATTAAATACACAGTTTGCGTCCAAAACTTAATCTCAAAACATTTTCAGTTCAAGATTTGGAGTTTGAATGGATAAAATTTATGAAGCTTTGTGTCTATTTAATTTATTACTAAAGTGTCTAGTTTTAGGTTCGTTATATGTACTAAAAAAGATAGTTTTCATTTTAAAACGAATACATAGTTAGCATTTTAAATTAATTACTTTTAACTATAATACTAGCGGAGCAGCACAATATATTTGTTTATAGTATGGCACTTAAATAATTTTACAATTTATGAAGATCTGGCCAGGCGTTTCAAGCTCATCAGCTCTTCTTGTTTGTTGTGTCGAGGGTTACTTAAAATGTTTAATTTTATTAACTTGTTATAAAAGTATTAATAATTTCACTTACATTCAATTTCTTTACAAAATTTTCATGTATATTTAACACTAGAATAACCAAAAAGCCATTCAAGTTGACTGGTACTAAATTTCTTTCTTGAGTTAATTATATTTTTAAAGTGATCTCTTAAAATTTCAAAATTACTACATATTCAAAATTCTTGCCAGATCATCTTAGTCTGTCTTGAAGTATTTTAGATCTTAGATAAGTTTTAAGACACCTAGAGCTAAAAACAACCTTTCATTCATTCATTCACGAAGAGCTAGGATAAGTTATCAAAATTTTTATAAACTGAAAATATGCAATGATATGTCTCTTAGAACGCTTTTTTTTGTAAGTGTGATACCACATCTTTTAGACTTTCGATTGATATTTTATACAAAAATCCTGGGTTGCATGGGGATGGCCTGTAATTGTAGGTATGAATTATTTTTATATTGAAAATCTCAATCTTGTTTGCAATGCTAAAGTTAAAACTAGTTTTAAAGTGCTAACTGATGATTTTATATTCCATATTCTCCATCAAAATGTTGTTTAGCTTAAGTTTTGATATAACTAACTTGCAATCAAAAAGGATTGTAGAAGAACGAAAATTTAATTAGCTTTAGCAGTATTGAATGAAAATTTTGTAAAATCTTTCATATTTCAACACCGCAGAATGTAACAATTTTCCGAAATTATATGGGATTACATCCGCACACGCACCTAAAGGTGGATCCGGAGTGGATTATATCTCCCGGATGTGCATAAGCAATGACTCTAATAATTATAAGCTCAGTTTCAGCCAACATTTCGAGCGTTTAAATATTCATGGAGCTTCCCGACAAAAGGTCCCTTTCGCAGTTTCGTGCTCTTGGTTTCCTTTCACGAAGCCGCGCGCTGATCTGCTAAATAATTTAGCTCCATTCAAAAGGTCTAAGTGGGGGCCCTAAGTCCTTCGAAGTTTATTTGATTAAGCTGAGACATTGACGATACCTTTCACCACCACCACACCAAAAACTGCTCCGTCGGGTGGCGCGGGGATCGGGAAGAAGATTAAGGATTCACCACCACAACGCACCGCCCTGGGGGTCCTTTCGTCATAACACTGTTGCCAAAAAGGAGGAGAACGAAAAGAATTTCATCGTACGCTCCCGAGTCGATTTAATCAGAGAAAGGGTCCTGCTCCCGGGGATATTGGCTACAATGTGCAGCATCACCATCGAAATTGGTTCCTGTAACCGGAGCCCTACCCGGGGCCCCGACTACTCGGCTAAGTACACGGGCATTGTTCCCGGAGCATGACGCTCAAAATCTCATGTATGCCCGATGCACGATCCAGGAGTAATCATATCTAGTGCTTTAGTTATTTGTCCCAATTATTCCCTGAACGGGCTCCTGTCCCGTCGGAGAAGAAATCGCAGGCAGCGTGAATGCCAGCACTCAATAAATTATCCTCAAATAAATTTACATTTCCGGCTAATTCAATGGACCCATCCCGCTCTTATCCTCCTCTGTCTCGAAATAGAAATACCCGCGCCTCTCTCCCCGCGCTACAATTTCAGGATAAAACGGGCTTGTTATATTGAAATCGGAATTTTTTACAAGCCACTTCGGTCGGGCTTCCCGGGATATATCCCGTGTCCTGGGGCCCCCGGTAATGCGAGAGGACTCCGCCACCATCGAGCCGGACCCCACGGGAAGAGGATTCCTGTGCATATTCCCTCTATCCGCGCTGGGGCTAGTCTCGCTAGAGCTGCGGTTTCATTTAACAATATGCACCCAGAAATTCTGCGGTTACATTTACATTTTGACCTGGGTTTTCGGGATCCGGGAATCGTATCCCCTCCCGAATCCCGGACATAAATGCGATTAGGGACGGTAACTGATTCGTCCTCCTCGTGCCCGCCCATCCGGGACAATGACGGGGCCCCAATTCTAGCGAATGTCCGCACTTGCTGAACCGAAAATCGTTATCAGGTTATGTTATGGAAATTGGGAAGAGGTCCCGAGATCCCGGGATATCTTCGACAGGAAGCGGTCCTGATCCAGATTGTACCAAACCGAAACCACCCTTCGTTCCGGGACTTGGCAGGAACAGTAATGGCCGTTAATATTTTGGCAAAATAAAGTGGTGGACAATTTTAACAGAAATTCTTGTTCCTGGCTGCGTGGCCTGCTCCTGTTGCTCCTGCGGGATGAAACAGGAACGGCATGGCATGCTAATGCGGCAGCGAAGATTGCTAATTTATGTGATTGCCCATTGTTTTTTATTCTGGTGGCGGTTTTTTTACTTTATTTTTCTAAAGGAGGGACCCTTTGGCTTTTGACGGGTGATTAGGGTGCAAAATTAAGTGGCTGCTGTCAGGCAAGAAACTTGAGATTTTAGAAAAATAGCCCTTATGTGGATTTTATTACCGGCGGAAAATATGCATATTTTATAAATTTTAATATACATGACTAAAATATACTTCATAATACAGTAACATTTTGCTTTAAGGTCATAAACGATTTTTAAACATATTGTGTTTTGTTTTCCTAGTTTTAAAGAGCTGATTTGCTAGATATACAGTCCAAAATCTATAGTGAGAAGCGAATCACTAGAATTTTATTTTAATTATTATTTCCTGCATTTCTATTTTGGTGCAGTAATTTTTTAAGAAATATAGTCAGAAAGACAGAAAAGCCTTTGTCTCATTTACTAGTAAAGTTCATCTGAAATCTAGGGAAATTATCTGAAGTATATCTACTGCAGGCAATGCGAACCTATGCCATAGTTGGAAATTATTGGCACGGCACTGATTGACTGCAATATATTTAAATGTACCTACAAAATCGAAATATTTAAAATGAGGAGATGATGAACAAAACGATCTAATTACACTTTTGGTCAAAACAATTTTTTTTTTTTCAAAAGCGACTACTGTCCGACATGGAATCGTGCATTTATTACTCGTTTTTTATTAAAATATCCTAAAAATGTGTAAAAATGGAGTCAAAAGTTCGTGATTCCAATTAAAATGTTATAAGTTTTAACAAAGTCGAGTAATTTTCAAAAAAATCTATAAGATTTCGTTTCAATTTGGTTTTGTTACAAATTCAGCAAATTTGCAGTCACTTTTAACTATAGGGCCTTAGTTTTATTGAATTCTGAATAACAGCATTTACATGAGTATATTAAGGGGATAAACTAAATATGATCACACTTAGATCTGATCCAACTTAATGTGTTCATGCGATTGAAGGCATGTGATTTGAAATCAGCTACCCTAAAAGCCCCATCGCACCCATTTTTTTGAAACTTTAGTAAAATTTAGGATCAAAACGCTATTCCTGTAGAGGTGTTATTTTAAATTTCTGAAGTTGAGCACTTATATACCCATTTTTATAAAACTACAACTAAATCATTTACAATTATTATTACAGTAGATTTCACTTTTGTGAAACTTTTTTATTTAAAATTAAAACAGTTTCGAACTAAAGTTGAAAATAGACTTTACTAGAGTTCAATTTATTGAAAAAAATTCTTTACTTCAGTAGGTTTATCGTACCAACAAACAAATTAAAACGAAAGTATTTTGGTTTCAAGTTTGAGAATTTGTCTTTTTCTACTCATTGTTATTGGCTTGACTTTGAATTTAAGTTGAAACATCTTTAACTTTAGCTTGATTCTATTTTAGATGGTAGACTTTCTTTTATTGTTTTGAAACAAAATATGTTTTCTTATTCGCAGTGAGTGATTTTTTTTTGTCAGCACCTTCAAATTTAAGAGTTTTGCTCATAAATTAAAAAAAGATATTTTATTCAAATGTGGAATATATTTTAAATAATTATTTACTCTACTGCTACTATATTATTATAAGTATTACTAAAAATTATTCTAGATAATATTATTCGTTATTTCGAAATATTTAAGACTATTCGAAGGTTGTCTTTTTACCGAAAAAAAAAATACATTCTGATAAGAATTAGGAGGAAGACTTTAAACGCGCCAGTCTGTCTACAAGTGTGTATCTTTGCCGTGAACTATAAATAAAAATTTCGCTTAAATTGTTCTACAATTACTAAGATGCTCAAATTTTTGTCCTAATTGCGTCGACCTGAGTACGTTAGCAGAGCCCATTACTCAGTGCCTCCGCCCCCTGGGCCCCAAAGATGCCCGACGATGCATGAACAAAAGTGTGTTATGTCACACTTAAGTGACATTTACATTGTTCCAAAAATAAAAGCGAAGGAACTGCGCCATCGTAGCAAGTGCAATTTAGCAACAGTGAGCCTGTTTCTATTTTCAAAAAATTTTTGGTACGAAGGAGTTGTCGTCATCGCGGCCACCGCCACTCACCACCAATCCGTCGTCAGCTTGTAAGGGGTGTTTTCTGGGAAAATTTCACGGGTTTTTGCAAATCTTAACATATTGTGACCAATATTTTTTTACTGGCTAGAAGCTAGACGGAAGAGAGTATAATTAGACTTGATGCTAGCTTGCATATGCAGAGCATTTGAGACGCAGGTATCTTCCCGCGGGCTGATTAACACACTCGCACTAATTACTGCGCTCAGTTTGGGGTCTATTAATAGAGGCCCCCGTGTGATTCAGCGGCTTAGAATTTATTTTCTAGAACTGCGAGATTAGTCTGCGTCGGCTTGCCAAGATTGTCATCTGTCTCCTCCATACAATGAGGCGTCCGGTGCCAACTTTGGATTTATGGGGGCTGTGTCTCTTCGGAGTTCGGAGAGATATTTTGATCAGGTCGGGGTCTCTGTGTTTACAAATAAAACGAGCCGGTGTTGACAGACGTCTCAAGGAGTATGATCAGTTTTCCTAAATATGCGGAAGACGACATTCTTGTTAGAAAGAAGTTCAGATTTCATATGAAAAATTATTTTTTAAGTTTAAAAAATTCAAATGTTTACATATACCCTTCTACTGGCCCAATTTAGCTAATCTTGGATTTCAAAGTTTCAAAGTGATGTATGAAACCACGAAACTGAAATCTTTTAAACCATGTTTCCTAAGTTAGAAATTATTTCAATAAATTCACTAAAGTCTAAAAAATATAATGATTCCAATTTGTTATAGCGAAAAACTCGGCCCCGTTCTTTTCTTTTCTACACTCATTCAAAAAATATTGTGATGCTGCTAAATCTCAAATTTAAGAATGTTTCAAAACCATAACATATTTATTGGATTTCTTTCTATTCTCACTCCAAACATTTTAGTATTTGATAATACAAAATAAAGATAATAACCGGAGGACTGTCAGATTCGCCGGTTAAAATCTTAAAACCAAATTCGATTCTAGCAATTCTCTATCATCTAGCGCTAGCCCTAACATACAAATAAATTTCAAGCGGTCCCTATAAAGTTCAAAATTAGACAATTAAGAGAACAAATATCATATAAAAAATTATTTAAATGTTCATTGGGTCTGGAAATTTTGACGTCGTCGTCAGCATAATAAGAAATTTTGAATGTGACAAAATGAAATTGTCTGAACGATTAAATATCCGTTGAGTAGAAACGTAGAAATGTACCTTTTAAAGTCGAATGAATAAATAAAGTAAATAACTTTTATTCTGAAACATTTCTATCAGAAACTCAATCCTCTTGAGATATTTGACAGTTCCAAAACTTTAGGAAACAAATAGTTGAACAAAAATCGAAATTAAGTTTTTTGTAAAACATCAGTAAAAAGTTTGACAGTGGACAAATTTCTAAATCCCTAGTTCCAAATAGTTTAACACTAATAAAATTTTCCTACATACATATGCAGTTGAGGTAATTGTCGTTAAAATTCACTAAACCATGAAATGAAAACGTCATAACTTTCGATTCCTCGAAAATCTATCCACTTTCCACTGTGCATTCAAGGAATTGCAGATAACAATTTTATTTGCCGCAACGACAGGAAAGGCGAAGGGTAATAAATTCGGCTAAGAAATAAAACTTGTGACGTCTATACCAACTCCTGGTAGTTCTTAGACACCTTGCGGTTTGCGGAATTGTTTAGGGTTTTTCCCGAAAGACAAAGTTTCTCATAGTAGCTCAGGACTGCGCTGCAAACTGCGGCTGTACGTTTGCAGAGAGCCCTACCTGAGGAGTGCCAAAGCAGTTGTAAAGCTGTCAGGACTTGTCATATCGAACTGGTGAAACTCCTCCGGATGAGGCAGGAGCATACTCCTGGAGTTTCGGTGGCATTTTACGCTGCAATAACAAGAGAAATCAATTTAACACGAAACTAAGCAAAACTCAGACGTCTTTCAGCCCCAAGGAGATGGAGGGCCTCAAGGCTGTGGTATGGGGCCGCTGCTACTTTCGGTTGCTCCTCTTCACGTACTTTGGACAGAAAATAAATTCGCTGCCGGGAGCGTTCTTAGATATTATGACCAACAAAACCGAGTGGGGCGCATAGACTAAATCACAGAAATGTAAATTTATGGGTCGTTACTGCACCAAGGGTAATTCAGCCCCACCAGCTGCTTTCCCTGGGCTGGTTGGCTCCTGTTCCTTTTCGGGGAGCTCTCGGGTTTCGCCTCCTCAGCCCGGGTTATTTGTATTTCGTATTACTGCGGTTTTTGGAAGGGGTCTAAGGAAGAGTTACGAGGAAAGTGCGACTATAATTCGCCTCGTGAATGGGCCCAACGACTATAGCAGCAGCAAAGGGCCGCTCCAAGGAATTGTAATAATCTTGCGAAACTTAACTCCCACGACGCGAACTTTTCGCTGACTTTTCCTGTCGTCGAGACGCGATATGCGCGCGGTTTTCGCCACTTTGCGAGTTTATTAAAGTTTCTCTTTCCCCCTTTTCCAGGAAAACGACCAGTCCCAGAAGCGCTCCATCCCGCCAAAAAAGTAAATTTCATTTTCCTCTCATTCAACGTGATTTATCGAGCTAACTGCTCTGGAGGCTATCTCAGATGGGGCGGAACCATTATTGCCCTGAAATTAATCACTAAGTGTCCAGAGATTTAGCCGCAAATTAACTGAGTCCTTTTAATACAGAAAACAATAGCAGAGATTCATAGATAAAATCAGAAAAATATTTCGTAATTTAAAAGGAAAACCCATAACATACAAAAATTTGTCCCTATTTTAGAAGGTTTACAAAATGGTTTGTAACATTAAGAGAAAGATAAAGACCCTAAATGAACAAATTAAGCGCACTATACACGTTTTAATGGAAATCGTACATTATGCCACTAATTGGTGGACAATCAATTATCCATTTCGAATACTAAAATTGTGTCATTATAATTGAAAACCGCGAAACCAAGAGCCCCCAGGCGCAAAATTTGTCGAAACGAAAATCGACCAATGTATGATTGTAGAATGGGATTTATCCTTGCCTAGAAGCTATGGAACTTTGTTCGTTTATCACGGAGTTTGGACTCTGGGCAATAACTCGAGGGTATGCGAACGTTTCCGTATCAATTACAGAACATGCTTCACCTTTTCCTTAATTGCGAAATTGTCATTTATAGCCGCAACGAAAGTAGTTGAGTAATTTTGAAGCTTATCGAGGCTCAAGTAAATGTTATAGATTTAAGCAAAATACAATAAATAGCCAATTTTAGTTAATTTCTGTATAGAAAATATTTGAGAATAGCCCTTAATTTGGTTTGGTTAAAACTTTCGACCCACAGATTTTATTCAGCCACATATTCAGCTATGGCTTGTTACAGGGATGTTACAAAAAAAGGAAAAACTCATGTGTTTCTAAAAAATATTGTATAAACAAGTTAAGTTTGAATTTTGAAAACTTTCTAAATAGTTTCATTTATTTTATTTCCAGGATCGCTCCGGATTGGGAAATGGATTAGATATGCGATCCCTAGAGCACTGTCTCAGCGACATCATGCGCAATGTTGGCGACTCAACTCAGCAAGACCATCTGAAAGGTAAGTACCTTTTCTGAAGGGATTCACTTTTTACGGTGCTCTGCGACAACCCGGCTCTATCGGCTGCTGCAAAAAGCAGCCCTATGTGTTTTCAAGGACTCCAAGGACTTGAATTTTTTTTTTTCTTCTTTTTTGGTCGCTGCCACTGCTGCACGAGTTCTTTATTGTGCAGAAATTCGCTTTCATAAATGCCTGCACCTATATCTGCATGCATATAAAGGATTCAAGAACGTTGAAAAAAATGGGTTTTGGGGGGTTTTAGGGGTTTGGGGGCCGAGGATGGCGAAAAAAATGGAAGAACTCAAGTATGTGAGCAAGCGAGTGTAATTTTCAAGTAGCTTTCGACATGTTACTCTTAATAAAAAAGGGATTACCTAAGAGACCACTTAGTGAAATAAAAAAGGTCCTTCTTCGGCTGTCGAGGGACGGGCGCATTCATGCAGAGCGCCCCCTGGTCGGTGACAGCGCGCGTTTGTGGCACTGATCCCAGCCCTTGGTCCCTCCCTCCCCCGAGCCTGCAGCGTTAAATAATTTCACGTTCCTCACGGTTCGGCAGTTTTTTCTTTTGCAGAATCCACTGCACTGCAAAAGCAGATTGGTGTAACGCGTCCAAAACTGATGGAAATGTTTTTAAGTTTGCGGCAACGATTTTTAAAATTCGTTTAACTGGTGGAATTTTCAACCAACAGAGGTTTTTGATGGAGAGCGAAGCTCTTTTTATTTTTATTATGAAATGGTCATTTTAATAAACAATTGGGAATCTCGAATTAAATATGGTACTGCACTTTTTTGAATGATACCCTGAATTTTGGATGGATTGTGAGTATGTTATGAACACTTTTTCTATAGAGGAATCCGTTTATGAAATATTGAATTTTAAAGTGGTTATTTTTGTTAGAGTTACGAGCCCTCAACCCCTATCAGCTAAACCACTATTTTTGAATATTTGGTCTGTAAAAATTTCTTAGAAACAACATGCAAATAAATTTAAATATAGCCATATTGACTATTGAGTTCTATACTGCGCGTAGTCCGACACACACTTGGCCGGTTTTTTCCTTTCTGGTAATGTGCATTTTAGTATTAAAAATAGAGTAGGTACACAATTCTCAGTTTAAATTTTTGTATAGCACCCAATATCAATATATGTATGTATTAATTTGAAAAGTTAGATGAGCACCCAACCTATGAGATATTAAAAAAATTAGAGTACAATTTAATGTCAATACATGTATGGATTTTAAACCTTATTTAAACCTAAAATGTGAACCGAATCTTATCTTATTGTTAGTAAATAGGGCATGCTGTTAAAAATATACCTAAAAACTATAATAAAAATGGCCTATAACTTACTTGATAAAACTCGGATTGAAAGTTTCAAAATATAATATCCAAAGATTCTATGTATAGTTGATGACTCTTTGAAGTCTGAAAGAATCTAGCTGTTTTAGAATCTCCTTTTTAAATTCCGTATTCCGTGAAAAAGAGCACACCATGTTTTTGATTGCTGAAAGAGAAAGACAAGATACAGTACATCGAGCATTGCCCTGTCGTGTTAATACTCTTTTGAACCAATTATTTTCCATAAACTGCCAGTCTCATGCCAACATTTGAATTCAGAAAATGCTTTGTATATTTGGATAAAGTTCTTTAAGCAAACTGTGATACGTCCGTTTCTTAAAAGTGCCTATAAAGTTGGTTACTGGGTCCCTGAGCTGGGCTCTGGGTCCTGGAAAATAGAATGAATAATTGAAAAAATCATAAATATTATCTTAAGGTACAAATTCAGTCATCTCGTAAATTATTAAAAATGTTAGCAAAAACCCTTCTCTTATTTTTATATGGTGTAACATTTTACATATTTCATAATCTATGTTTTCAATAACAAGAAAACATTTATTCAAAAATCCCTAAACTCACTGTGATACGTCGTTAAAATGGGCCCTATTCTTGTAGTCGTTCGAATTGGATCGAAAAATAATCATCAAGGTCACTACAAGTTACGAATTTTGTTATCATGTAAGGTACTCTTGCCTCCAAAGTGGTATAATTTTAATGATTTATTTAGTATAATTACAATAATTATTATTACAATTATGTATATCATAGTTTTTCTCAAAATATTCTTTTTTTTTTCTACTTTAAAATGCGTTGAAAGCAAAAAAGAAATCTATGATTTAAAATAATGATCGAACTAACCTTCTTACAAATTTTTTTACGAAATTACAATTGAACAACTTATCTTCGTTTTAGCATCATGCAATAGCTTAGCTACCCAAAAAAAGAAGATATTTTCTGACTGTTAAACCGGGAGAAAAATTCAGTGAAATCCGAGGGTTCATTTATCACAAAATTATTTGCATCCGCGACTGGCATTGACTTAAATTTCTGCGGAAGTCGATGAAAAATAATCGCAATCAGCTGCTCCAATCGCGGGATTCATGGCGCAAACAAACGAACATCCTCTCGGAGCAATTTCGATTTACATTTTTATGTCCTCATCTGCAATAGCCCAGGAATGGTGGAAAGGGATGATCCAGGGGTTTGGTGTGAGTTCGGAATTTGTTGTGCACAACTCCCGGGGATGTTGGGGATCCTGGATTCTGGATGCCGGGCCCCATCCCGACTAATGGCTGTTATTTCTTTATCCTTGGCCCATCCATCAGTTTTCCAGTTGGTTCTAGTGCCCCGGAAAAACATTCACACTTATTACAGCTCCCGGGATAAATCGGCGGGCAATGTGCTTTCCACGTTTTTTTTTTGCTGCTGTCCAAAACGATTCCAGGCTTTTGTCTTTATTGTTTTTTATTGCAAATTACGCTCATATTATTCCCGGGGAGTGTACAATAAGTCCTGGTTTTGTTTAGTTCATAGATATGTTCTTTTTTTTTGCTCTATCCCGGAGAAATCTATATCTAAAAGAAGTCCTGAACGCCCATCAAGTCCAGCCCAAGCCACTGAGGCTGTTAAATTTGGACAGTAATTACCCGAGTTAACATTTTTTGTTGGCAAACATTACACTCCCAAATGATAAACGGAATTGGCGGTATATACACGCGTCCAAACCTAATCCGTACAGCTTTAAATTTGACCCAAAGTAGGCACGAAAATTTTAAAATCCGACCGTTTTGCAGAGTGTTCTTTAAATACTTATACATTTTTTCAGTATATACCTTTTAAATATTAATTTTAAAAACTGAAATTTTTGCTACGTAGTGGTTGGATTTTCTAAAATCTTAGAAAAAGGGCTAAGTTTCTTAAAAATGTTAGCCTTATTTTTATGGTCCCAACCAAAAAATACTATTGGCTTGCATTGACTTTTAAAGTAGAACTACATAAGTTTTAATATTTTTCATCAATAAAGTTGGAACACCGAGAGCTATTTTTATTATTGTGTATTTTAATTGTTATTAAATTTATCTTTAATTTAATTATCCTAAACGTAATAGATGTAAAAAATAACCAAATAATGTAATTCTTACATCATTCCCTAATAAAGGGTATTATTTTTGAAATATCTGAACAAAAGGTGTTATATCAATTTTAATAAAAATACTTTAAAAATTTACTTTAAAACAAAGAATGGTCCTTCATAAATAATCTTATTGAAAAGCATTTGAAAAGTTTGCTTTTACTTAGATTACTTTAGAAATATAGAAAATCAGCAAATTTCATATTGTTAAGTTACTGTTTTCAAATATGATAGATTTATAATACCTATCTAAAATGGAAGAAAATTTGTTAAAGTATCATACTAAATGCATTTAGATATTGGCTGGGATAAATAATCCCAGTAAAAAGAAATTATGATATACATTAGATATTTATTTGAAAATTATTGATAATAGGGTTGAAAAGGTCAAGGCCAAGTTAGTTATATAATTGAATCCAGAGGTTTTATTGTTTCGGAACTATTTTTAATTGACATGTTTAGGACTTCAGGTTTATTAGAACTTTTTCCACATTGGAGCTGAAAGACGTAATATTAAGAAGCTAAAAGTATAAAATAAAATAAAATCACGATTTAGAATGACGACTTAAATAATGGGTATCCCTAGAATCGCCGGCTCCGGGTGAGCTAGTTTAATAGAAAGAATTAGAGTCAGTGCGAGTTGAATCGACGCCTGGACCCCTACATCAATTTAAGGAGTCCCTGTACCCGGGACGACGGAGTGCTTCCGCTCCCGATCGGGAATCGTTCGTTTGTTCCGGGACATTTTTCCTCGGTTGTTGTTTTTGTTGCTTTTGTTGTTTGCTCCCCGGGACTGGGGCTCCATCGGAAGTCGTAAGTGACCCCAATCGAATGGACAATTCAATTGAATTGCTTCTGTGATTTAAAACTGAGTTTAGAGAGACGTGCGGGGGTATGGTTTATGTCCGGGGTACCGGGAATAGAACAACTCACTCCCTGTCCGGGATATCGGCGACACTCAGGGGAAATTAAATTTATTATATCTCAGCCCGGGCAAAGCAGCAACAGCAGCACCAGGAACGTTTCGAATTGTTCTTAATTTGTCCACGGCAGGAGCAGCAGCCTGCCCGGGACATGAGAGAATCATGCAACTGCCCGAAGGACTCATTTATTATCCGACCTTAAGTCCTCCTGCACGTAATTAGATAATTAATTCCAAGGAATCGTTCATCACCGGGAACCGGGACATTCGACGGCGATGGAGGCGTTCAGCACGTGATTCCTATCACTCATAGAAGCCGCCCCCGAAAATGAGGATTCGACTATCATAAATTTCTGGAAATGGGGAAACACAACTTAAATCCTTCAAATAATTAATCGAATCGTCTGGATCCTGCCAGCTCTTCGGGAACCTAATGAAAAAACTTTCCCTCCAAGGCGAACACGTTGATCGATTGACCTGGAGGCCTGGCGACTCTTGAGACCGGAGAAAGATGCTCCTCGAAGGTACTCTGGAGTCTGGGGCACTTGTCGTCGTCATCTTCATCGCCATCTCGCCCACGTTTATTGTTATTCAATGCAAGGGAAACATGGAAATTAAATGCCAAAATGCTTAATGGGGCCCCTCGGAGGCGGGTAGTAAATAAAAGTTGTTTGTTACCATCCAAACAATTCAATGGGGCTCCAACGACACAGATTTATTGATAAGCAGGTAGCATAACATCCGGGCAGAGGGTCGGCAATTCTCTGAAAAAGTTTGGATTTCGGACCAAATCATAATATGGCTGTTTGATACTTTTTTATGTCATATACAGGATTTGTGGCATATTAAGGAAGTCCCACTGAATTGCCGTATATCACCCAATTAGCCAATATCTCGTGAGTTATCGCCAGAATGTCTTCCTGTGGTTTGCCCATGTGGGAAATATACCCACCAGAAGAACTTTTTCAAATGGGATTACGTGTTAGATTTTTATAAAATACACAGATGGAGAACCATAAAAGATTCTCCGAACATATTTCAAAATTTTTTTTAAAAACAAAACATTCATTGCGGACTATTTTAAGTAGAATTTACGATAAGCCATAAATTGAAAAATAATGTTCAAAATTGTTCATATGTATAAATTATTTACATTTAACTGAAAAATTTATAGTATTGTGTGGAACAACGCGTGGAGAACAACTTTCATCGTTTCATTTCATTTAAAACTTATCATAAATAATAAAAACAAAGCAACTTATAAATTGATTTTATAAAAGGACTTAGTTAAGTAAATTTGGCCGAATATTCAATTATTCAGTAAGAGTAGTTCAGACCTGAATCGAGCGTTTCTTTTTAAATGTTTATATATTTTAATAAAACAATTATGTATATCTTTTAATTTCTTTTAACATTGTAGCTACCTATTAGGGATTTAAAATATCAAGAGAAAACATCCACAAATAATTCATTATATCAACAGTCATTACAGTATTTTACCAATTTTGAATGACTCCGCTGCTCAAAGTTCCAACTAATGTACTTTTCATAAAACAGTAAAGTGCTCATTTTATTTCATGTATCAAGAAACGTTGTATGTTAATTGAAATTAACACAATAAAATATCGATATTATCTATAACATTATACTTATTAGAAGAATCATTTGAAGTTTTTCAGATCCAGAGACGTTTGCAACCAATTTATAGTTAAAAATGTTGTCATTCTTAAAACAAGTTGTTTAAATTCATAGTATTCTACTTTGATCAACTGAGAAATCGATAGGTTTTTTAATATAAAGACAAATCTATTGATTTCAATTCTTATTTGATTTAAAAACATATTAAGTTTTTAAAAAACACGAAATGCCTTAATAATATGATGTAGAGATACTAAAGTGTCGATAGATGGCGCTGGATGTTGGATCGAAGTCTTTAATAATTTCCGTGATAATGAGTAAAGATTTGTAAATCTAAAATCTTTAGATAAATAATTCATTCATCATGAAAATTAATTTTAGGGGTAATCACAAGCTGGTGCAAATTTTTAAAAGATTTTAAGACATTATTAAATGTTAGAAAATCTATGATTTTAGTGTCTGATGTGATTTTTAATATTAAGAAGTTTTCCCTGCCCTACCGTCCATAAAAAATTCCTCGAAATTCGGCAAACAAAAATTAATGAAGCATTTGATTAATGTTGCTGTTCATGAAATGTAGATGATGAAGAATTTTGGTGAAAATCATCAGTTTATATTTTTAATTTCTTTGAGGTGATGTTTTTTGTTCCTCCATTCCATTACTTTCTGATTTTTGTTTTTAAAAATAACATTATGACTTGGAATGTTATAGTAATAAAATATGTAATTCACTTTGTAATAAGTACAAGATTAACATACATATATGTCTACATACTTCCTTTTTTTCGGCTTTTTAGACACTTCAAGTTCGCCACAATGAGATTTTACTCTATAGTAATAAATTTGATTTAACATTTTTAAAGGTTCCCATAAATATAATTTTCCTGAGATACTAACTTTTTAAAAAAGAACGGAAGAAGAGGATTAGGCTTCCTAGGAAATTAGCAAAACTGTCCCACTTTAAACTTTTAAGAGAATTAAGGCGTCATCTGGCAGCACTTAGCAGTAGGGATCTCTTAAATTTATTGCGTCGAAAATAAAAATGACCCTTAAACTAATTCCTAAGTGGTGGTTTGTTTTGTGCGTTTAAAAAGGTAACTTTACTGCTCCTTTTCCCAACCTTTTATGTTTATATTCCACAGAACATAAATAAGCTAACAGGTGCTAAAAGTCCCTTTTCTACGAAGACATACGAATAGAAAGATGTTGGATGAAATAGTTCTAGCTGACGGTAGAAGACTTAACTAATAAAATTTATAGAACTTTTATAATATTAATTTAAGTAAGTACCTAATAAAGGAAGTTTATTTTTCAGCCCTTTTACCTTTTAAGAAAAATAAAACCCGGATGTAATGGATTAAATTAGTTTGATATTCAACAATAATTCTAAATAAAACCAGTTTTTCATTCTTAACAATCTTTAAAGTCAGTTAACCAAAATATTTCAAATATTTAGGAGCCCTGGGATAAGTTACGTACTCGTAGGTTTCCCTCCAATTTATATTTCCATGGAATACAAATGAAATACAGAGAAAGGCACAAAGCGAGCGAAAAGCAATTTCATGAAATGGATTTCGCTTTAATCTCATATCCTCCGAAATCCCAAAAGGAGTTTTTACTTATGTTGTATATCTGGAAGGCACCCGCAAAAGCAACAGAGGAACATTTCAAAAAGCGTAGGAGGACAAAATTTAATTTGGAACGGAAGTGCCATACCCCGTCCTCAAAAACTGATGTATATTCGAGTTGTTGGAAAATTACAAAAACTATACAATATCCAATGAATTATTATTAAGAAGATTTCATAATTATTATACCTTTTAATTTTCTCGAAATGCAATTTATGAGAATTACCATATTTTAGATTTATTTTCATTATCCGATTCAGTTTAATTTGAAAATATCATCAGGAATTAAACAGAGGAAAGGGTTTTTAATCCCGCATCAAAGTCCTTGGGGAGAACAAAATTCTTCCTGTTCTGGTGGAATCGACTTCGGTTCGGCTGTTAACATTAAAATTGAAATTTTCACAGTCACATGGATATGGAGAGTCATCCAGACATGGTAAATATTCCGGGGCTAATTAAACGGGAACATGTTCACATATGTTCCCGATGTCCGGATGTTTTTTACTTCTGGAACACTTGGTGTATTACATTCATATTCCAGGATCTATACTTTGTCTGTCTGGGGTAGTAGGGAAAAAAAGAAGAAAAAAAAGGGAATAATAATAAAACCAGAGCATCTAAAGCTGGATGCATCCCAAGTCTTGAGAACGAATCCCATAGGTGTGATGAGCGCACACGTTTTCGTCCGAAAGTAATCATCCACTTACATAATATTCCTGGATGTGCCCGGTCTAAATCCAGCACAATCCCGTAGAGATTAAGACTAACATTTGCAATTGATCCGAATCCGCCGGAGCAGCCAGCCGGGGAGCTCCAGTCGAACATTGCCCGTGGGAATGATAAGCCTGATATCCTGGCAGCCGGTGGCTTCCTGGTACTTTTCTAATAAGGAAACTGGCGCTTCTATGCCCTCATAAATCGGCTTCATTGGGGCTATAACAATGAAAATCCAATTGGACTCTATATAGACGCCAGGGAAAAATTGAAAAACAAAGTCCAGCCAGAGGGCGCAGCAATCGTTCCTGACTAGAGCCATTGGGACTGTTGAAATTCCTGGATCATACTATCTATATAATATACTTATGTATGTATATATAATATAGTATATACACTGTCGGTCAAAATGAAAGGAACTGAATGGAATAATACCATTTTCTTTGATATTTCTGTATTCGAAATCTTTATTACAAAAACAAAATATTATTATTAATTACCTCAGTGCTAAATTATTACTAGTACAAATTATCATAAACCCTTAAATCAATAACAAATTAAAACTCAAATATGACAACAATTGAATTTTTCACATATCAAATCAAAGGGTTTTTTCAAGTTTTAACTGCTTCATATAATTGATCAACATTTATAAATTTTCCTAGTTTTCTAACTTACTGTTTTACAATGTCTAGAGGTTCTCGATTGGGTTTAATTTGGAATATTTCGCTGGCCATTTAAGCACATCAATCTCCTTTTCATTCAGCCATGTTTTTAGAAGTTTAGAGTGTGTTTCAAATCATTGTCTTGTTGTAACCTCCAACATATTCTCGGCATTGGGGTAGCATTACACTTTTCAGTACATTTAAATACTGGAAGATGTCCATAATGCCATGATGATAAAGTTTATGGGATTTCCACCAAACTTATTAATTGAGGGTTTTTGGAGTCGCTGATTTCAAATCAATTTTCAGAATTTACAAATTCAAGATGGCGGTCTGTGAAATTTTAAAGTTTATAATGAAATAATATTGAATAAGAAAAACGCACGCACAGCAAGCGTAGCGCAGCTACGCCCAGTAATTTTGTTTTTGAAATATAAAGCCTTGCAATTCACAAATATCAAAAGAAATTGGTTTAATTCTACTTAGTACTCTGTTTTGACCGACACTGTATATATGTAGAAATTTCGCCACTAGATATCCCGTCCTATTCTACATCTAAACTCCAGTCTGAAGCTAGAACGACGAAGATTTATTGATTTGAAACTTCCGTGCAGCTGCGCCACTGTCGAGCCTCAAGTTCCCGTGGTTCCAGGAGGAATTTTATAACACTTTTCAGCCGGCATGCATACACTTAATTGATGGAACATAGTACCATTGGGCGGCGGCTTTAGTTGGCACCTTCGCTTTTCGACTTGGGTCTCTTCCAGCTCATTTGCATACACTACGACTGCATTTATTATTCCCTGCAACAACTCTAGCCGGGATTCGGAGTGAATTCCTCTCGGGTGAAATTACTTTCGCGCCCACAACTTATTATAGCCATAATAACGTATAATTGATATGCGTGCTCCAAAACCGAAACTCCACTCTGGACTTAGTCTCGATTTATGGCGGTAGCTCATTTATTTAATGTTTTTTTATACTTTCCCCAGAATTTCGCTGTTGGACGCTTGCATCAATGATTACGTCCGATTAGCATGAAAGGAAAGATTTCTTCCCGCTCGTTTGAGGTTCACGTGTATGGTCGCCGCCATTCCAACAATATTAAATATTTACATACGCCCCAGGTATTTCGTCTAGGTGGACACACGATGGCGATTTGAATAAACGCTAAAACGTATAAAATCGCTGGCTAACTTTGTATTATGCTACCCCCGAAGGAAGCCAATCAGAGCGTGTGGTGCATGATTGCACGTAGGGGGAATATTTCTGGAGCGTATTTAAGGACATTATTAAAAATGGTTCATGCTAATGGGTTGCATTTGAATTAGGTCTAATTATGGGACAAACGTGCTGCTGGACACTGTTATTTCGGAATTAAACGCTCGAGTGCCCTGACTGGACTTAGTCGAACATAATTTGAATATAAGCTTAAGGGTGTATAATGATTTAATGATTTGACAACTATTGTAAAAAAAACATTTTTAATATTTACTCATTTGAATAAATTTGAATTTAATTACTAGTTAAATAAGATTACAACAGCCGAGACAGGTAATTTATTAGAAAATAGCATTTTTTAAAGTTATTTTAGACAAATAGTTGCGAATACTGTTGAGAATTTATAACAATATTCGAACAAGTGAGTTATAATGCGTGCCCATTATAATAATAGATTATAAACCCACAACATGAAAGAATAATTCTCTTTATAAGTTATCAAATAGTTGTTGTCTTTATGCTTAACCTTTCGAAAGTAAATTACTACAAATCACTAGCATCATTTGAAGCAGGTATAAAAATAATATGGAGCTAAGGGAGGAAAGTTGAGCGGCTTGGTAGTTTTTCTGTTTGGCATTTTATGTTTTCGAACCAAAAATAACAAGTTTTGAAGTCTGTAATTATTTTGTCCGCAAATTTATCAAGTTATACGCTTAAAATATATATATAACCTATTTGCTGAAAAAACGTGATAATTTTTATATTACTACAACAAATATGTATATATTATTCATATTTACAAAACTTGTTATTTTTGGCTCCAAAAAATAAAAAGCTAAGCTGGCTTTTAATTTTTGCCAAAAAAATTAATCTATTGAGCTTGTTTTATTTTGCTCCAAATTATATTCGGCTAGAAATAACAATTTTGACACTCCTTTTAAAAAAAAAAAAAAAAAGCTAAATTCTAAAAAGCACAGGAACCGAGAGAGAGCATCACGCACAGCGTCTTAATGTACCTACTTATTTAATTTTATTGTACTATGATAATTCAGCTTTTTTAAGATTAAAAAGTGGAAAACACCAATAATTTTCGGTCCTTGATTTTAAGTCTTTATTAATAGTTATATTTAAATATAGGTCCAAATCAATTAACTCGCTAAATGTTGCCGGGATTGAATTTTTAAAATTTATGATTTTAGACATTTATGGGTAAACTAGTCGCAGTCTCCTTTCTTATTCAATAGTGACCAAAATTTCCGAACATTATAATATATCATTATAATATTTTAGTTTTCCATTAAAAAAATGTTTGATGCTAATTTTTACTCAATTTCTTGTTATAAAGCGAACGTGAAATATCTCCAACTTTCCTCAAAAAAGTTTTAGAAATATTGAATTTCTTGCAGTGACATTAAAAGCTTAACGTGCGTGGTTACCAAAGGGGTTATTAGATGAACAACTTTTCTGAATGTTGTTTAAGTTTTATAACATACACTTACAAACTTAATCCTTACAAGTCTCTGCACGTGTTTAAACTTTCAAACGAGTACCCAGAGTCAAGTTTTTAGCATCCCGACTGGAACTGCATAGTTTTCATGAAGGTGAGCCATCACTAAATTATTCATGTCTCCCACCTGGTCTTATAAAACTCATGCAGTAAATTTTGCATGGAAAAATCAAAACCAGTAAACTCTGTTCCCGCCAGAATATGCTCTCGTTATTAAGTCGTTTGAGGAAATTGTTTAAAGTTCCATTTCCTAAGGAAAATTAGCCCATTAGCCCTCAGGTTGATTAATGTAGTTGTGGAGCCCGGAGGAGAGACGGGATAACTCCTTATTTGCATTTAGCACCTACATATATGCTCAACTCTACTTTTACTGCTTCTCATTAACATTTTGTCTCCCAGTTTGATTTGGAACATAAATAATTGGAATTTACTTCCTGTTACGACATGTTCACATGCAAGTACTAACTCTGGATGATATTTTGTAGAAATGAGCGGGAACAATTGATGTTCTTTTGGAGAAAGTAGTTATTACCATCTTGTAAGATTAGTAGGGTATAGTCCATGAGATTTTTTTATTTTAAGTTCACTTAAGTATACTGCTTTTAACAAGTTTTAAGTACATGTATATTTCACACATGTATTGAAGAGTTCGAGAAATACATAATTTAGGTCTTAGGACATTAATACCAGGATTACCATATCCGACACAAACAAGTATCATACTAGTACTTACAATATTTCACCAATATTATAATGCCTTCAAATTAGAAAATTCATAAATTTCTATTAAATCATAACTTTCTTTCAATGCTAAAAGGAAATAATAAGGGGTATTCAAGCTTTGGTGTATTTTCTATTATATCATTGTACGAAGGACACAAATTTATATAGTTGTTTCGATTCAATTTTCTAATGAATTTTTGTATGAAACCAATTTGTTGTTTTCAAAAGCTTGGGCTTTAAACACAATCCCATCAAAACGTAGGTAAATTAGTAATTTTTTTAAATACTAATATTGGTATTTTAGTGATACTGGTATTTATTTGTTTATAGCTCTGTGAGCTCTGCGATAAAAGTCCTACAACATTATATAATTACTACTTTTGTAAACTTCTTTATCTTAAAAAATAACTCTGTAAATAGTATTTATCATTTAGTTATAGAAAGAATTCTTATTAATTTGTGGTATATACTAAACATACATTAAAGGTCGTACATACATTTGTACATATTAAGAACATTTTTATTAGGTATAAAATACATCCTATTGCAGCCTACCTGATGAAAGGGATATAACGAATTTGGTGGACACAATAGACAACGTATTTCTTAATCGATTTTGATCAAACTTTGCCTAAATGTTTATTCCGCCAATATTTCTGCTAAGTTCCGAAATGTTAGGAATTGATCAAGGGGATTGGGCTATAGGGGCTGCGTGAGTTATAAAAAAATGGTTTCGACCAAGCTATCTTTCGTATTTCTTAACCGCTGTTAACATATGTACATATTGACAACATCTAGTCCTAAGTCTTGTATAAAAATAGTGGTGCTATATATTTTATTTTATTTCCGTGTGGACTGTTTATAAGAAATAATTAATTTTTAAGAAAAAAAAATTAAGACAATCCATTTTGATTAAAATATTTTCCATGACAATGGCTCTTATGCATAGAAACTGAGCAAATGCTCAATCTTAATGTTTATATAGAAAATTGGAGCTCAGTCTCAATTTAGGTGAGATAAAACTCAGGTTTTCTATATAAAAATTTAAATAAGGCCAATATATCAACTACATATGGCTACCGCCAAAAATTCTGTTTTTACATTCAATCCTTTCATCACAAAAAACATTTTTTCTGTTTGAAAGTACATATAAAGAAAATAACTCAGATTTAAAAGGGTTGCTCATGCAATTGTCAAAAATAGCGTAAATATTTTAGTTTTAATATCAACATTTTTCGAGAAATTACACCTCGTTGTTCACAAGATGCTTTTATAAGAAAAATATAAAGACTATAAATTTTGCACCTGACGTCCGTTCAAAAATTCTCACACGTCAATAAATCGCGGGAATGCAATTTTAGTGATAGAGGGGTGCGAAGGCGGGACGAGAAGATTCAGACGGAAAAATTTACTATCTTGCGAATGTTATAAAATTGGTAAAATAAAGATAATACCGATCGAACGATTGACAGCCCTGCCAGGCAATAATGTTCGAAATTGAAAGTAGTGAGCTACTGCGGCGGCATTTTCGTATAAATTTCAATTTTATAGACCTCCCAGAGTGCGGGCAGACAGGCAGGAGTGGTGCCAGCAGTGGGGTCTATCACCTTCTTTGACGGGGGCTCAGGGCTGTTCTTGGATAGGGGAGGATTCCACAAATTGGAAATGTTTCCTTTATTTTTTTCTCATTTTGTGAGTGGAAGGACGTCTTTTCGCCATGGGTGGCGAAGGGTGGTTAGCGCTACTAGTTTTATTCCCGGCGGGTCCCTGCCGGGCATGAACGAATCCCGGTGTGTGGCCCTGGGCACGGAAACATTAAAACGATAAGAAAATCCAGAATCCGACTTCAACTAGCGTTTCCCATCGTCTATTTTTCACCTGACACAATTCGGTGCTGAAAACGAAAAAAAAATTCGATTTTAAGTTTTATCTGCGGAGTAGGAGAGGGCTGCTCCTTCTAGATTGGGGTTGCAAAGGGACTTCTACGTAAGACGCCCGGGGAGCGCCGGAAGGAAGGGTTTAGTCATCCGCTAGGGCTGTAAGATTCGCACCCTTAATCTTGCGATTCCCGCACCTCATCTCCTCCCCAATTCGGAAGGAGAAAACTCCATTTCGGAAAAAGTTTACATTGCGTTTGATAGTGCTGCAGCGGAAATGGGAATCGGTGGGGTTTTACCCTATTTTTTTTAAGCCATCCAGGGAGGGTTCGGGGGTTACCTGGTGAATGGGGGGTACACCTGTTATCCATGTGCTGAGTGGAAAATCTGCTGCTACGTGATTCGAACTCGGGCTAGATCCTGATTAATGGCAGCTATCTCGCTGCCCGCTTCCTTCCGTATTTATGGAACCCCTTAGCTTGGTCTACTTTGGTATTTTTCACGTTTAAATTATTTGCCGCGTTTAAATTGTTTTTAATCCGCTCCAATCTGTACTTGCTGATAATGGAAAATTCTTGAAATTGTTAAGCTTTATTTACTGCTTTTAATCAGGACTTGTGTTCCCTGTGATGCATGACTCTTCCTCGTACAGATTTTTATAGTTTTAACTCTTTTTTTTTCGGTTTTAACCTTTTCAGCATATTTTGCAACATTTTTGTAATTGTTTCAGTAAATTGGATTTAGGTGATTTCGTTGCGGGAAATGGATTTGCACTATAATTCATAGATGTAATTATTTTATTGCCTAAATTTAATTATTATTTTTTTAAGTAAATTATTGTTGAAAATTTGAGATTTGGGCATAGAAAGTCAAGTTATTTAAACAAATTATTAATTAATTAAAATATTAATTAATATTAATTTTGAAGGAAAAATTAATTATAAAAATTAAACCTTATTTTCGTACTCAAAAAAAAAAAATAGGTTAAGGGAATTTTATGTTTATTAATTGAAAAACTAAATTCCGTTTTTTTTCGTGAGCCGAAATAATAGTAGTTTTCAATCATTTGAATTATAAGTACTTAAATTTTGAAATTATAGATCAAGTAATTAACTGACTGCTTTGTCATTTAACCAGCTACCTAATCGAAATTTTACAAGGGTGTAGTAATATTTTGCTTAAGGTTACTCACTCTTCACTGTAAGCAAATACTGCACTGAAAGAAAAAGGTTAGCAAAATTAACTATTTTTTCAGCCAACTAATTAAATTAGTTGATAGAACTAAAACAGTGAGAAAAACGTTTACAAAAATAGTTAGTTTCTCAACTATTTTAGTTGATTTCACTACTTTAAATTGTTATAACAACTAATTCAATTAATTGGCTGATAACACAAGTCAACACGAATTTTGAGTCTGAGTTCTGCATGTCTGATTTGGATTACTTATGCCTAACTAATGAAAGAAAAAATATTTTTTCCTTATAAAGTTTGCTTTTGTAGCTAGAACGAAATTTCAAATTTTAAGGAAAATTTTAATTTTTTTTAATTTCAATTGTGTATCAAAGGAAAATAAACTTTGGCCTATATATTTTTATCACTTTTATCTACAAAAGACGACAAAAATAAACCTACAGGTACAAAAAAGAATACAAAGAAGCTTTAAAAATGAATATTTTTGGTATTTGTCGTGTGTAAGTAAGAACTTACTCATATTAGCCCCACAATGTAGTCACCCATCATGTAAATGGGATTCGGTTCTCTTAGATTAGGATTTAAGCTTTCATTTAAGCCAAGTTACAAAGTTCATATGATGATCCTTTATTTTGCAATGATGATTCAAAAATGGTCAAAATACGGTATTAAAATTTTGTATTACTGCTACAAACACTACAAAAGCCATTTTTAAGGAAGTTGTGGGTAATTTTTGATAATTTTGAGACATGATAAATAAAAAAATCACGAAATAAACCGAGACCCAAGAAATTTTTTTTTTTTTGTTGACCTGTGTAATCAACAAAAGAGTTAGTATTGCTATTTCTTTCTTTATTCTTTTATTCTATGAAAATCTCAAGGTGGTGTAACCCCTTAATATAGTTTGCCATTCCAATTTTAAACCATACATCTTAAAAAATAAAGCTTCTTAACTAAAATGACTTATTCCTCAGTTGCATATAAATTCTAAAGTTGGATCAGATTCAGAAACATCTCTGCAATAAATGCGCATAAAAATAATAAACGAGTAGAATTTAGCATTGACCTTCCCCGATTAGCGCCGAAGGCTTTCAATAATAACGACTTTGTTCCGATTTACGTTCCTCTTTTAAAAATTAATCCGCAACGCGGGGATAAAACATTAAATCAATCCAATGAAACATGCACTGTTTATCCCGATCCGAATTGATTAATTGCCGTACATAATTCGCATAAATGATTCACCGAGCACAAACAATAAAAGTCAACACTGCGGCCGTCCGGTGAGGAGCAATAAATCCACCGAAAAAGCCCCGCCAAAAAGGTATTAACTAACTTACTTAACGAATTTCGGCATATCGGATTAATCGAATCGCGGGAAAATTCGAGCCCCACTAGACTGAGCCCGCTCATCGGGCTTCCTCCGCGATGCGATGCAATGCGATGCAGCTTGGAAAGGGCATTTAAAGGTGCTTAGCCTGATTTTTTTTCGCATTTTTATTTTTCGAATGCAACTTCTCTTCGTGCAGAGAAATTGCACAAAAAGACCGAGAACAAGGCAGTGCCAGGGAAAAAATGCATAATAAAAATTGCAGCCACAGAATCCAGATGGGAGCGGCAGGTGCGACGGCAGCAAATCGCATTATGACACGCTTCAATAATTTTTTTGATATTCCCGCGAATGGAAACAGGAAAAAAATTAATTTTCTCTGGCAACAAAGAAATTGCAGGAGCATACGACATTTATGTAAATAATTGCTTCAATATGCACAGCGGGGGGGATGAAGATTCAGATCCATCCGCCCCCGAGGGAGCAGAAGAGACCCTGTGCAGCTGAACGCCACCACCGCGATAATTATCGCGGTCCCGCGACAATTCCCGCCCCCCGCCTTTCCCAATGGATTTGACTTTTTTCAATGGGACAAAATAGAAAATAGGGAAAAAAATTGAACGGGAACGACAGCGTGACGTGGTGACGATCCCGAGGAGAAGGACGCCGTCGCTTGTGACACCCACGCGACGGTGATGATGACGACGACGACGACGTAACACGTAACGCATTAGACGTAAAAGCGCAATACTCCAGTGACCCAGTTTAGGGGATGTTTTCGTCATGTCCTCCCATTGTTTGTTCCTGTTTCATCTGCGATTTTTCATAGCCGGAAAATTTTTAAAAAATATATACTTATATAAAAAAAAAAGAGGCGACAAAACACAATAAGTGTTCGCCGAGTGACATGCTTCTGACGCACAGAGACAAGCTGGACGAGGACGTTTTTATACCGCCATTGTTCCCATGGTGTTGACTCTCGGGCTCTGAAAGTGCTTTAATAAGTCAGCTGTAATGCGACACAATGTTAAATGAGCAAAAAATATAAAACAAATATATAAAATCTAGGCTGCGGGTAATAGCACAATTTTGGCGACACTAGATCACAGGATTTTGAAGGTCCTTTCAACACTCCATACACCAGAAATCGTCTTTAGGGTAGATAATTTACGCCTACTTTCTCAAGGCTTCAGAATTCAGATTGGCTAAAATTAACGTTTTGTTTAAATAGAGAATTGTTTCTGATTTTATCTACGGTTTGATAAAAAAAAAAAAAGATAAATCTCTATATGTATAACCGATACCAATAAATAGTTGAATCTGGAATTCAGCTTTACTATCATATCAGTAGCTGAATCTTGAATTCAGTTTCATTGTCAGAAGCTGAATCTGGAATTTATCTATTGGTGATAAATAGCATATCAATTGAAGGTATTCAAAGTATTTGAAATTTCTTGAAATGTTAAAAAATATAGGAAATTTGAAGATTTATATATGTAAGGTAAAACGGGTGATATAAATGAAATTGAAACGTTAAAGATTAATTGAGTTTTTTTGACATTTATGATATCTCCAGAATTAACGCAATGCAGCTTTAATTATTATTATTATTATTATAGTTTCGGTTTCATTTTTAAGTACCTTTTGTGTATTGAATTTAAATTTAATTTAAAAACATTCCTACCTAAAAGATTATAAATAAGCTTCATTGATATTAGCAACTCGCAGATAAGTCAAAATATTTATATATGGAAAATGGTTCTTTAGTTACAGAGGTGTAATTTGGTACATTTACACTATTGGTTAGGGTTATAGTAAAATCAACTCTTAACTCATACTACTTGGTTTGGTTTTAACCCTAGAAATTAAGAACTTCTCAATAAAATTTCATCCCCAATTTTACCTCCTTAGAGGATGATTTTTCAAAAGGACTGAAACACGACATTCTAAAATTCCAATCAAACAGGTTAATATACTAATTTTTATTGGTTTATCTTCAAAAATGAAGGATTTTCATACAAACTTAAATTTCCTTTTCTTAAATCCTTTTTAAGTGGGCGCTCTTCCATCACAAAAGAAATCTATGTACCGTCCAAATTTAATGTAATTAGATTCAGATGTTTTGCCTTGTAAAATAACCCTTTTAAAAATAAATTAATATTTAAACGCTCCTTCTGTTTTCAGGATTATAGTTCAAAATAATCACCAATCCCTCCATGAATTGCATACTTTTAGGATAAATCAAAATGTTATTTTCATATGTTATAAATTTGAATGTATCTTAAGATGTATTTAAGGTGACGAATGAAATATTTTAATAGTCGTTAAATTTATAGAACATATGCATTTAATGTTGCAACAAAAGTAAAGGATTATGGGGCTAAGAGTGTTGGATAATTATCATCGAGTGCCACTTGCGGCCGACCTAAAATCCAAATTAACACTTTGATGGGCCCCACACGCCGCCCAGTTCCAGGTGAAATGAGCCGCGAATCCCTTCCATGGAGGAAGTATGGTCAGGTGAAAATTACACGTGTTGGGATAAGCCCAACATCCTCCAATTAGTTGGCGCTGACAAGGAATCCATCAAGGGTCCAGAGTGATCCTTGCAATTCCAAGTGATTCTGGACGAAGGCACGTGATAATTCGTCGCCTCATCGACGTCAGACAGGTGCATTTTGTGTAAAACTGCAAATTAAAAGCACTGCGGCAAACAATTTTGCTGCCAATTAACGACAATTAATGTCGCGGGATACGCGAAAGCGGGAACTCATGCGGAAACGAGGAAAACATTTCTGCACTCAGTGAAAAATTCCGGGTCCCGAGTCCCGGGTTCCGGGTCCCGGAGCTGGATTTGGTCACATTATTGACATCCGGCCGGGATAAGGCTGGGGCCTCAGTGCCCTTGTTTAACCTTGTTCATCCCCCCGAGAAGTGCAGTGGATTATGTACCTGGAGAGGGGTGGAGGTAATTTATAATTTAATGAAAATTCGACATTGCCTTGTGCCCTTGTCCGGGACCCGGGAACCGGGAACGGTCCGGGAGGATCAGGGCAAAGCCCTTTTCTGCAGGCGAACCTGAGTCCCGGATGCTGCGGCCGAGGTGGGGTATCCACGTATTTTCGTAAATTTCACGTGGATCGATATTCCCGACGCAACCCCTTGAACCCGAGCCCCATGTATCAGAGGAACGCCCGACGTCTCCTGTTTTACTTTGACGCCACCCTCCGAGAGAATTACGCTTAAATTGAATTTTCTTAAAATTTCTGAATTCATGAGAGGAGGCCCCCCAGACACCCGGGGGCTTTTTGTTCGAAGATGTTTTGATACGACAGGTAAATATTTGTTGACGGCCAATTGTTGAATTTGTGAAACGACGCGGGGCTTCGCGGGGGGCACATCAGACACCTGAGCTCTATTATGCGAACTCTGTCGGTACGGCTCAAGAAAATTTGGTGAAGGTTTTCTATTTTTTTTTTTCTTGTTTCTGCGGCTCTGAGGTGTTGGCATGTAACGAAATCAAAATCCAGCAAGTTTCCTCCCCCTGACGAAGTTTATCCCGCACCGGATTAGGGATATTCGACAGCAGGAGGCGGATAAAACCAGGCTCAATCACGGAATCCTGAATAGATCCTGCTGGTCGCGGTGACTGCGACACTTTATAAAACCCTAGGGATTTTTTATTGGAAAGAAAATTGAACCGCCTTTAAAGAAAAAAAAAGTAAGAAGACCTTGAATTTTAGAATCCTTCATCCAAAAAAATTTTTATATGAAGTTAGTAAAGCTCTTAAACTCATTTTGGTAAAATTTGAATGAAATTTGGCATTCAGAAAATGTCATATAGAATTTGTAAAATTTTGTAAACAGCAATTTTAGAAACTCCCCTTTTTTCTTATAAATAAAGACAGGTAATAGGAAGATCTTTAATTTGTAAAAGGTTCAATTTACGATTTTTACCTATTTCGTCCGAGTTTTACAAAACCTAAAAAAATTAAAAATAGTTCTAAAAGATCTACTTTTAAAGTCTGGGTACGGTGCAATTTTACTTTAGTTCACTAGGGCTATTTTCAATCCTCTCTATCCCAATCTAGCTTAACAAAACCAACTGCTGAATTGCACAATCGGTTAAAGAAATTAAATCCTTCAACAAAATTTTAACTAAATTAAGAGGGAAACAAATTCCTTTCTTTGGTGAAAAGCAGTGTAATTATAAAACCGGGAAAGTTTAAAAACACATTTGCACCATATAGTACTACTTATAATTCAGCTTCAAACACCGTTGCACTAAATTGTGCACTAGCTTTGTGTAAAAGCGTTTTTCAACTCATTTTAGTAACATGATAAGAGTAGGTACTTACATTTTTCGTTTTTAATAAATTCCTCTCGTCTGCCGTACTGTGTTTCCTCTTTTTATTATCAAAATTAAGTTGTTTTTCTAGGTTAGTTAACTTTTTCTCTATCTCAATTTCTCAGTTTCTATATAGGTATTATTTACTTATTTTTAGATGCTAAAAAAATTAGCTTAACACTGAATTTTTGTAAACTATCTTAAAACCTAAAAAGAGAACGCAAATTTAAAAGTTCAGCAAAAAATATGCCTTACTTTACCTGCTGATATTAACTTATCCTTTAAAATGCTTTTATAAATCCAATTTATTTTATGTCGGTAGATCGCCTAAAACTGCATTTGCACCCTATAGCAAAACAAATTCTGGAACTCATTATTTTAATAAAAGTTAACCTTTAACGCAGATTTCATAGAACTCCAATTACAATTGCTCTGCGACTGCGCCAGCTGCTGAGCTGAGCATATTCAGAGAAGTTCACTTCGCATTTGTGCCAACCGTCACACATCTTATTATGGACACAAACTATATTAGATAACTTTAATTTCGACCACTTTCGACCTTTCTATTTCGATTCAATTAGCGCTAAAATTCTATTTGTGGGACTTACTATTTATAAAATTTTATAGAAGTACTTAAATCAGTATCGCATGCAAAAAAGTTTCATGAAAAACATCGAACTATTGTAATTTAACTTATGTCAATCTAATAAGATATTCAGCTGGAAAAATTCAGCTACTTCGCAGTTGGCACTCATGTAAAGTTTCTAGCAGTTAGCAAACGAATCGTCCCTTCACTGCCTGGCAGCAAGGATGCTTTAAAAATGTAAATAAAGTTGAGTTTAGGGTTTATTTTATTTATACCCTGTGTCGCATAAAATAAGTAAATAATTCAGCCCTGCAATTGGAAGAGATATATTTGGATCACTGCAGATTTTGGACCTATTCTTGCTTATCTTGATATTTAAATTAATTTAATTTAATTTAATCGCAATGCAATCAGCCTGCAATATGCATAAAATGATTGATGCATTGCTTTCGCCGGGTACGTAGCGCTGTATTTTCAGTGAACTTTTAAGTTGCTTTTCCTTTTTAGGGTTTTAGGTGGATTGCAAAATGCAAATGCAATTTCTTTTAGAAATAAAAGGGAAAATAAAAACAATACTATAAAGAGATGCATCGAAAGATAAATATGCTTAGAAGGAAATTATCGTTAAAATTAAAACGTGAGTTAATGAAGAGAGAATTCAGCGGTAGCAGAGAAATTAGCAGGTGAGTTAAGTATTCAGCTTTGAGGAAATAATTACTTTGCGTTTGTAGTCGAATGAACAAAACAAGTTTAAAAAGGTTAGGTGCTGAATTGCGGAATAGAGTCTGGAATTATTTCGTGTTTAAGTTTCTAAAGTTTGCTCAATTCAGCTAAAAACAAGGGAATTGAAATCTAAAACATATGTAGGAATTTTGAATAAATCGCTTTATGTATTTTGAAACAAATATACAGACTTTCTATTAAAAAATATCGTTGAGGTCGCCCTATAATAGTCTTGTTGCAGAAAAGAGTCCACTCGGCTCCTCAATTCAGCTTATGACAAGCAAGCGCTGAATTGAGAAATAGACTGTAGAAAGAACAGAATTAAATTTATTATGGATTCTAGATTTTACAAGATATTTGCTTCGAGTTGGAATGTAAAATCTACTTAAAAAATGTGATAGTTTTAAATAAAAACTATTTAAAACCAAAATATACAAATATACATATATTAAATCAGGTTTAGCTTATAAAAAATTTAAGAGAGCAAAGCCTTAAAATTACATATAAGCCCCATACATTACGTTACATAACTAAAGCGTCCCCGATTTTCCCTACATAATTCTATTTTTTGGTAATTGATTTCAATTCAGCACAAAATGTAAGAATTATAATTTATAAACAAAGCTCTGAAACGAAAGAAATTGTTTGCGCAATCGGTTGCAAAGAACATCTTAAGCACATCAAGAAGCAAACGAAGCGCACAAACCGATGAAATAAATTTTCTGTCGTGGTAACATAAATAAAAAATTCTAGGAAGCCACGAAACTGGCTTCAAATTCCCCTCCTGTAAATAAATCATAGCCAGCGAGATCTAAACGATTCCATTAAGCGGGCTCGTTCCGCGGCCCAAAAAGGAATTCAAAGTCGATCCGAGGAATTCCACTTATCCACTTAAAATTGAGAAATTTCGATTTTACAAAATGTTTCCTTCGTGACACCGAGGAGCAATTTTACACGTCACTTCCACGGGCCAATTTCGTCCCGTGGGGCCAAAGTTGGAGCCGTCGGTCGGCGCAGAGGAACTAATAAAAGAATCCATTGAGGCGACATTGAGGATTAACCAGTTCAAGGGTTCAAAGTTAATTATCCCTCAGGAAATTCCTTGAACCGGGCGGATAGGCCGTCCTCCGGTCCTGTAAGCCCCCCTTAAGCCTATCTCTTGCTCCTGTCGCCTCAGAAGAAATTGATTTGCCCGAAATTGTTCAGTTTTGAGCCCGATGTCTAGCGTTAATCTCCAGCGCCTCTAGGCATACAAACCGTCGCCGCAGTCTCCTAATTTGGCATAGGATGAACTTCGTCAGAGAAAATGGATCTTGATGTCATTCTATTCCAAAGAAAGATTAAATTTTACGTTTTTCATTTAATACATATACCTTTTTAAACCATTGTACTAAAAAAACGTGTGGGAAACGTGATTTTATTACTGAGCTTGAATTAAGAGTTACGTGTCAGAAACGTTTAAATTTAGCAGCAAATTCTGAATTTTAAGAAATGGTGGATTCAAAATATAGGTTTCTAATTGACAAATATTATAAAATTTTTATAAAACTAGGTATAGGATGCTAACCGCTGAAACATAGTCATAAATGAAATAATTCGATTTGTTACGAATTTGTTTTTTACTAGACTATACCAAAACGAGGGATGATTTTCGTTCTATGTATAGATGAAAAATTCATACTGCAAAAATTGATGATGTATTAAAGAATAGAAAATAATTTAAATATCAGATTATTTATTTATACCTTGGAAACAGAATAATCCTATTGACATATTTAACAAATGTATGATGAAAGCCTGCGAAAGTATAATTATTGGGTTAAACACATATTAAACTATAAATCTACAAAAACATTATTAACAATTTATCTGAATAAAAGGCTTCGTTTGGTAGTTGGGTCTTAACTTATTTAAATTGTAGCTTTATTACTAAGCATGAAAATTATCGATGTGAAGGGCACTAAAAGTAGTCTATAATCCACTTAAAAGGGCCCTAGTAACGAGGATGAGTTACAAGTCCTCGATAAAATCCAGGGAAATAAAGGTGTTGTACCCTAAAACGTCCCAAAATCTTCCTCCAATATAATCTTCTTGAAAGAAACTTGCAAAATCCTAAAATCGCTAACGATTAAATTAATTGATATCTGCCGTTTTGAAAAAAAGAGTAAAATGAAATAAAATCTTTAGAACAGGTTAATTAATCCAATCAAAGGTAAGATTGACCCTTGGTGGGTGGTTTGTCCGAATTATTGATTTACAAGGAGGCCACAAAGCCCTCTTGGAGATGGCACGCTCGGGTACCGCAAAATGATGGAAAATTTCGATTTATGATGCGAACTAGGTCAGATCCTATTTTACATGTCGTCCTATAAAATGATAGGCAGCCCGACGGATGCACGCAGAGACACTGGGCCTGGAAATATGTGGGGCAAAAATCATTTGATGGCCTTCACCTTTTCCAGTTTGATGTCGAACAACGCAGACAAGAGCAAATAACAGGGTAAAGCCTTAAAGCTGATTTTGGCTGGGAAACTTGTTAGGGTGCCTTTTTTCACCCCTGGGTGCTGTTGTTACGTTTGTTCAGACGTGAATTGATTGCAAATTTGCTTTTCAGGTGACATAGTCGGCACAAAATCGCGCACCCATAGGGTTGGATTAGGTGAATGTGACCTTCATCGAAGGGAAAGCTCGTTAAATTAAATTTAATATTTTTATAGTTTCTTTCGCTTCTCACCTTTGAGACTTCTTACCCTTAGATGAGGTATTTTGGGTTTAAGTTAAGTAGTTAATCTTACCAAAAGATAAAATACAAATTACGTCGAATCTTATAACTTTTTAAGCTTCAACAAACTTTTCGTACTTGTTTAGTTATCTTGTATTTTTTAATAAAAGAAGTTTAGACACCGTTTAAAATCAATTTTCCATTTAACTTTATCTTACTTTAGATGCAGGGTAGCAGCTTTCTGGAAATCCGGGATAAGTTAGGAAATTTAAAAAAGTTGAAATTTTTATTGGAATCAAGAATTTTGATCACTCATAATTCAGATTACTTTTTCTTTCATGATCCCATGGCGGAAAGAAAGGATTTGAATATGTAGAAGCGTAAACAATTGTTTTAAATTTTTGAATAGTTTAATAAAACGAAGTCTGGACAAAAAATCCAGTTCTTACTAAAAAAATCAGCGGAATTTCACCAGACCAGTCTAATGGTAACCATTTGCCCGACAAACTACATACTTGCCCAAATGGATTGCTCGACAACATCTAAATATTTTTCTTTTACGAAATTGCATATTAACTAAATATTTTCCTTTTACAAAATATCTATTGATTAAATATTTTCCTTTTAGAAAATGCCTATTAATTTAACATTTTCATTTTACAAATATTGTGTTTTGAATAACGTTAACACACTTGTCGGGTTATCGGACAAGTAGACGTTAATCAGTTCAAATACTTTATAAAAATGGAGATTTACTCAAATCTATACATTGAATAAAGCTTAATAAACGTATTATAAATGTGTATAGAAATTATTGACAAAGTTATCTTACCTCTTATCCTATAAGATCATATACATATATGTATGTATGTCAAAAAATAAAGTATTATACAATTTTTCGAATACTATGCAATAGATGATCCAAAAATGTGTCAAATTTATTCCCAAAATTAAGGCATTAGACAAAAATTATAAGCGTGAGTCAAATTAACACTTAACCAGTTTTTGCTTTATATTTTTTTCATATAATTATTATCTTCTTTTCAAATGGGTACTTTTTAAGTACACGTGGTTTCAAAATATGATTTAATAGTAAGAAAAATAATATTCATGATTTGTAAGTAAGATTTTGCTTTTGCAATGTATTAAACAGTTAATTGTGTTTGACGAGTGGACTCGTCATGTAAAGTAAAAAATTTTGTGTTATGACGAGTATACATACATATACTCGCATATAACACAAAATTTTGCCCCCCTTTTTTCATGACGAGTATATTCGTCAAACACAGTTATCTGGTTAAAAAGAAGCCTTGACGAGTATAGTCGTCAAATGTACAATAAAAGCGCAATTTAATATTTTTGTAATTATATTTCAAGTTCTAGTCAAAACATAGTGATGAATTTTGAAAGAATGATGGCCTAATTAATACTGATTACGCTGTTAGCATGAAATTAAAACAAAAGTAGTCATTCGTTTTCAAATTAACGTACGTAGAGTATCGAAAATTCTGGGCTTGTTTCTATACAAATTTTTCTATTAGGGGTGTTCAACCGAGTTTCGTTTCCGGTTCAATTTTGCATAGAGCAAGGATATTTTTCCATTAGATGGTAATGCAGTCATGTGATAACGTGTTACCACTTAAACCGACATCCTTTTTCCCATTTAAAAAAACAAAATTGGACTCACTCACTCCTGAATTCAATATCTACGTCAATGAAGATCAAGCTTTCAAGGATCATTCCCGGGAAAAATGTGAAAAGATGGTCTATAGAGGGTTAAAAAAAAACGAAATAGAAAAAAACGAGTTGAGCTCTGTGTGCCTTCGCCTGTAATCTCTCGGGGTTATCGAATTGCCAAATATTTTTCAGGTTTGGAGAAGGATTAAAGAAAAACAAGAGCTGGTCGAAGTCAATTGAGAGCACTTCTTCGCAGCTGAAAGATAGGTGGCCTATCGTTGGCGTACCTTTTTCAAATTTTTCCAACTTTGGGAGTCTTGTTTCTTTCATTTCAACCTCCATCTCTGTTATATTTTTATTTATTTAATTTTATCTGCGATTGTATACTAAAAATGGGGCTCTCGGTGTATGGTGGTTTTTTACCCGGCTGACTGACTGGCTCCCATCGATTCGGTTACATGGTGCTTGTCGTGTTCCCCGTGATAAATCGTCGAAAACTTGATGATTGAAAGCAAATATTCAGCCAATCCTTTCGCCCCAGAGCCTCCGCCATTCAGCCGGAGAGAGCCCCACATTTTTTTTTTTCATTTTTCCAGCCGAGATATTTCGTGACATTGGACGGAATTAAAATTGGCTTTTCTGGGGAACCACCGAGAAGCACTACGTCCGTCCGTTCGTCGGTCGTCCGTCGCCCTTAATAGGATTAAATAAAGTTCCATAACTCGTCTCTGGCAAGTGGTTATGTTTGCACTCGGGGGGATTATTGCCGATTTTTATGTTTGCCCAGACATCAAAGGCATTCCGGGGGAGTTTGTCGCGAAATGTCGCGACAAGGTGGAATAAATTCGCGGAATAATTATGTTTTTGGGGGGTAAGGAGCTCTGACTGCTATTTATGCCCTCGATGCATAGGTCCTATTTTTTATACTATGCCGCCCCATTTCGCCTGTCTCACTGCACTGCAATTAAATGCGCCCCCGAGTGCTTATCCCTTTAACCTTGGTACTCCTATTTTCGTTTATTTTGATCAATTTTTTAAATTCCCTCGCACTTTGTGGCCGTTTTCAAGGACCATTTTGTTTAATTCTCTCACCTGGAGGACGGATGCTGTGGTGCATAATTAAAGGGTGAACTCATTTTTTTTTTCTCGTTTCCATAGCTTTTATTTAATATTTTTATTCATATTTATTTTTTGGACAAAAACAAAAATTTGCAACGTCAGGTACAGTGTTTTGTGGAATTTATTTAGTAACTTTGTTTTGGTTTTTTTTTAACTTTGAGTATGAAGGTAATTTCCAGCACCTGAGGTGTTTTCCTCATAAATTTCAGCTATTAACCGCAATTTGAACAATTTCGGCTGTTTAAATCTGAAAAATGTTTGCACTTTAGTTGCCTTAAGAAAGGGAGAAAATGAAAAATCGTTTGGGGTTGTTTTAACAGCTGGTGCTAAGCCTTATATTTCAATTAAATCACAATTTAAATCCAACAATTTTGGATTTTCGTGATTTATGTACTATGTATACATAAGTAAATTTTAATTTTATAACATACTTTTTGAGGTGCTTCGGTTTTAGAAATACATTATGTATATACACAAGTGAATGCTGATTCTATAATTTTTATTATAACTTTTCCAGAAATAATTCGTTTTCTAGTGATACTAATATGTATTAGGTGCTAATTTTGAATCGGGCGTTGGATGTTTTATGTTTAAAATTGTGGGTTAAATATGGCGAACATAACACAGTCAACTATATAAAGTTTTTATATTTTGCGAAAAACACATCAAATTGCCATGATAGTTGAACATTCAAACTTCAAACCTTAAAAACTAAACCAAATAATTGTTTAGATTATATTTTTGACGCAAAGTAATATATAAATTCAGGCAATTCGATTTCATTTTCACAAAATAAAGTAAAGTTCGATATGGGTAACTCTTCATAAATTTCAATGCAAAATTTCTTAGTAAACCTGGAGCCGGATCCGTTGCGAAAAAACACAGCACTTATTGAAAATCTTCTTTTTTCTAATTACAACATGTTTCTGTCCAGAAGAACTTTTTTATCCTTGAAATCATATGCCTTTAAAGAATTAACGATGTTTTTATTTTGTTTGGGGTTTAGGGATCGATTAAAACGATTTACAAAAATATAGGCTATGAGCCCTTGGAGCACGTCTCAAACACTCAAGTCCTAGCTTAAGCATATTTGGATAAGTAAGTTTCAAATGACTTCCTTCCTACGTTATTGAGAGCATCTCAAATCAGGAACCAGACACCCTCTAGAAGTTGAGTTGAAAGGTTAGACGACCATCGGCCAATCGGTTCAATCAAGTCCCGATCAGGTTTATTGCCTTTAAAAGCAAATTGCCCTAGAATTCCCTAGAGAAAACATTAGACGCTCTCCAGAATTCGAAGCGTATCCCGGGAATCTTATTCGCATCACATCCTGGAGGAGCACCGGCATTCAGTTCGGTGCATTCTATTTGCGACGTAATTGAATTATTGCTGGTGCATCTTCCTGCATCACCTGCAGTGCACCGTGCCATCTTCGTACGTGCTCTGCACCGTGGACGCGCCGAGAGTCACGTTCCGGCACGCCGGCATCAAAAGAAGTGTCGTGTCCTGTCTCCTCGAGGACATCTTAAGAACTGCAAGTGCACTTTGCACCGCCGTAATATCGCCCGGCGCCGTGTTACAGTTGCATCCGCATCATGAGAGCCTCTAGGAGGAAATGAAGAATTAAGGCGGATACAGCACAGCATCCGGAAATATGAAGTGTTCCGGTGAAGATGAGCGTTGATGTCGTCACCGGAGGAAGTGACACCAAAGAAAATGGTCAATAATCTCCAAATCTTTTTACGCTGTTGAGTCCAACAAATGAAATTACAAAAGTTTTTCCTCCTCTCGGCTTTATCGGGGATCACCGGGTTTTCCGGGCTCCTCTGACCCCACTCAAGGTTCAGGTTGGCGGGTTGGAGGGTTGGTTTCAGAACATGGCCAAGTACACCACCAACGAATTGGCTACAGAATTTTGATGCAGGGTACATTACTTTTTCTAATTATTATCTTAGTTCAAATTCAGAAAAAAAAATCTGTTTCTAACACAAAAGCCCACTACAGAAACTAAAAGTAACAATTATAATGATGCTTATAAAATTACTGATTTGATAATAACAATTTTAAAGTTTCAAGAAATTTTCAATTCTGTTCTATTCAACTATTGTTAACCGTTTTTTAAGCTTTTCAATCTGCTGTAAAATTTCCTAGTTTGGATACTTTTCTAAAGTTAAAAATTAGTAGAAACTAATTTCGTTGGGCCTTATGCAAAATTGAAATCTTCATCTAATTGATGAGAAAATTTAAATTGTAAATTAAGTATTTGGTCGTTGTAATTTAAATATTTCATAGTCCGTTATAAATATGTATATAATCACTATATTGCCAATATTTTATCAATATTCTATAATGTTTTAAATAGAATAAAATAAATTTAAATTTAAATAGAAATAAATAGATTTCTTTATACATTAATATTTTATTGATTATAATAAATTAATAAAATTCAAAATCTCCTTCATTTTACGCATAGATCTGTAATTTTCAATATGAATTTGAAAAATTATGTTTTATATATGTAAGGAAAAATCAAAATGTCTCTGCTGTGTACCTCAACATCGCTGCAATTCTCCAAGATTTTATTGTAGAAGGTCGGCTTGAAATAGACGCAGGAACGTGAGTCCTTCGCTAGAAAAGAAAAACGTCCCTCTTTTAAGTGACGACGGTGGACACAATTTTTTCCCAGCTTTTCTCACACTTCTTTTACTTAGTTGTAATTTGTAAAGTCCTTCTGAGCTAAAATTACGTTTTTATCCCGGTCATAAAAAGACAAGGACGCTGCAGAATTGAAAAAGCATGGGTATTTTTCTGTTTCATGCAATTTTGCGCCTAAAGGCTCCAATTATTTGGGACTATTACGTAATAGCTTTACTGAGACTGAAATCTGCGATGGATTGGACCAACCGCCCATTTTTTCCTGTTTGTACTCTCATCCAGCTCCTTCGGGCAAATTGAGGACGCGAAATATCTTTGACATCCAAATTTTTTGGCCCACAGAGTTGACTTAACATTTTTTCGTTACTGTCGCGAAAAATACTTGAGGGCATTTGATTTTAATACAGCTTGCGGATTTTATTTAGAGCGCGATGTGTCGCTCCTGTTTAATGGCATAATTTTTGGAATTGTCTCGCAAACTAGTTCATTTTGTCGTCGGCTATAACGACTTATTTCAAATTTCATTTAATAAAGCGGCCTTCACTTCAGATGATTTACAATAAAGAGAAACAAAAGTTTTCCCAAAGTATATTTTTAGATCACTTGGTAACTAATTGCATTTTCTACTAGTTTAAAATGTTAAATGTTTTTTTCTTTATTTAAAAATCTGTTGTCACAGATACTTCTCTCGAAAGATCGTAATTTTGTCTGTCCCTCAATTTCAAATATAACATTCCAAAAATCGTAGAGCACATTTAAAAGCTGAATTTATTTTTTAAGATAAATACTAATATTTTACAAACATTAATTTTATGTTTTTTTCTTTCTCTTCCAGGTGAGTTACTTAGACTACAATCCTATAACTGATATTACTATAAAAACGTGAGTAATTTGGCCCGCAAGGTAATCCCTGCCTTTATTTATTATCGTAATAGTTAATACTATTTTCATATAAATAAAATAATTATTATATTTTTAAAATATTATTATATTATTGTCACCTCCTAAATTAAAAAGGGTTCAAGACGTTAAGGCTATCTGCTAATTCAATTTTTGAAAAACAAATTTGTATGACAGAATGTTTTTCAGCTTTCTAATTGATTATAAAAAAATAAATTCGAATTTTTTATGCATTAAAGTCCTCACCGAGTATCTTGTTGTATTAAAGAAGAATTTCATTAGTTCAAAATGCGTATCCTAACCAATTTTTTCTGGTAAAATGAAAACTACTCTAATTATGTATATCCTCGGTAAGTTAGTTAATTTTATTTAATTACAATCTATAAAATTGATTTTTATTACTCTTCTTAAAATTATATTTTTGAATACAGGCAATTGCTGAGTTTTCAGCTTTAAATAAACCTTTTTGTATTGTAAAGTTATAAAAATAAAATACAAAAGCTGCATGCCATCCTCCGAGTTTACAGATTGAAAATAAATGTCAAAGAAAAGTACATGAAAAGCTGAATTGGCATGCAGCATGTTATAAAATAGGTTCAAAATTCCATCGGTTTATGGCTTAATAACATAGAAACTATGTCCATACTCTCATTTGTCTTTAATTTCTCGTAGTCTGTCTGATGGTGTTTTGTTCAATTCACATTCATCCCCATGTTCAGCCGGGCTATCAAGCTTTTAATCATGGCAACCAATTTTCGCACCAAGATACTAGGATTTAGGCTAATACTCAACTTCCGGACAAGTCCACCATTAAATTCGGACCATACCCAGAGATCATTTGTGAATTACTATGCGGTGGGTCAGGATCTGAAAAACGCTGGTCCACGACGAGAGTACCTGGGCCCCAGCATCCGAGCTATCATAAAGTAATCCCCTAATTTACGGGAGAGAAAATACATCATAAATTTAATGTTTTGCACGTAATGGCGCATAAACAAATATGCGACACATCCTAGCCTCATATATCGACCTATTTGCCGGGGTAATTCTGAAAATATTGACACAGAGATTTAGTGGAAGTATCTAAATATCTCCGCTGAAGGCCTTCTATCCTATCTCGTTTCACATCAAACGCTTATCCCCCCGGAGATGGCAAAATATCTCTTATCACGTGAGATGCATACATCTTGAGCTCCATCATTTCCGTGATCTATTCCCTCACGTGATGTAGGATTTTTGCCCGTGTCTCGTATGGTGAGGGCTAGAACATAATTAAGATTCAGGGCAAAATGTTACAAATAAATCCCGGAAATGTCGGGGATTGAGGAGGGAATTCAATCGCCCCGAACCAACGAGGAGTTTTCATAACCTCATGCTTTGCTGAGCACAAGGAATCGCCTTCAGGTGGAAGTGGTTCGGGAAGGTGTTCTTGCGTTTTCGTTTCGTTCAAGGAGGTTTCTAGAAACTCCCACACCACGCACATGAACACGAAAACGATTTTATTTTACTTTTTTTTTATTCCGCAAAAGAATCAAATTGACCGAAAAGATGAAGAGGAAATTTGCATTTTTGCCAAATATTTCTTATTCAGCTCGTCCGCAAAAGTCTTAAAGAATGAAAAGATAATGTCGAGCACGCGACAATTACGAGGGTAGAGGTCCTTCTGTGAGATTTACCCGAAAGTGGCCTCACTCTTGGGAAAATCAAAAAGGAATAAAGTCCCATTTCTTGGCGTAGCCCTGACCATAATTTAAGAACGCGCCATGGACCCGATTTGGGAACGAAATAATTTTCCTTTTATACGAATGGCAAAGGCACACCTATTGAATAAAGTAAATTCCGGCAATAACCTTCTTAGACCTTGAAGGTGAGTTAGAGTCGAGTCAAAACAAGACTGGAATGGAAACAAAAAATAAATAAAAAAAAATAATATTATGGGGTTGGTTATAAATGCCCTCGGTGGTGCCGGGTATGAATGGCATTATCATGGCTCAGTTCGATCACAAAGCTGATAAGCTTCTTAAGGGTTCCGGGGCGCAAAATATTTTACCGGGTCCCCCATAACACAGCCCTGGGATTTGCCGACTTACTCACGCAGAAGTATGACCATGACCGACACACCACGTGTTTTCCCACTGATTACAAATACTGAGTCGCACCTGGGCGCTGAGCAATGTTTGCCAAATTTGGAAATTCACCTCTTAGTTTTGTTAGTGATTTACTCTTTTTTAAACCTTTTGTACAAAATGTAATAAATCCAAGTTTATATTTTATATTTATTAATTTCCCTGAGTACTGCAGGTGTTTTAGGATTTTAGTTAAATCTCTGCAAAAGATTTTTGTGACTAGAGCGTTTATTGGAGTCATTCATAAAGGGTTAAACAATTTAAGATTTTCTCAAATAGGCATTTCGTCTGACTGCAAATGCTCGACAAACCATTTCCTCTTTTTTTCCTTTTACAAAAAGCCGCCTATTGGTTGAATATTTTCCTTTTGCAAAATTCCTATTGTCGGGAACATAGCTGTCGGGCAAAAGGACCAAATCTCTTCAGTGTGGCTGAATGGTCAACGCTCTTGCCGCAGACGCCATGATCGTGCGGATCGAAAGCCGATCCTTGTATCCAATTAATTAAAATTTCAAAAGTGAATTACAACGAAGGGAAATTTTTTTTTACAGAATTTTAATTATTAGCAGGATTAATTCAAGCATTTTTAAGATATTCTTGATTTTTAAAAAAATTTTTATCATAAATGTCCTCTTTTAATTAACTTCAAGTAAAATTTCATCCTCTTAGAAAGAATTGCAAATAGAATTTCATCATTTACTCATTCCTTCCAGTCCCAAAAAATCTGAAAATACTTTTTTTTTCGAAAGACTTCCGCTGAATTAATGATTTATTCCATACATACAGTATACATACATACATGTATTATAAATATTTTAAAAATGACAACATTTAACTTCTCACCGGAAAGTGTAACATGGTTCAACGGGTCATGGTTGCTGCGGAAACCGGAAATTATTTATGGTTTACTCAAAACTCGGGTAAAATTTTTAATCAAAACTTTTCTCAAGATGGAGGCTAGGACATGTCTTCAGACAAAAACCAAAAAAATAAAGAAATCTTGATTCATCAGAGGAGAGGACATTAAGGATGAAATTTACATCCCTGCGATGAAGAACTGCACTCGACTGCAAGGAAGGAAGCGTGACCTTAAAAAGGCAGTTAACTCATCTCCGCCGTGATGTGTTTCCTTATCTCCTCCAGCGAACGACTTAATTTCTGAACGGAGCCGCCCCGGAGGAGTTCCGGTCTCGGAATTAAAAAAAACTGAGGCAATTGCAGGCAAAAGTTTTAATTAAGTTTTAATTGCGAGAATATGAAGAGCCCCACCCGCACCGAGGCCGCGGGAGGTCCACGCTAAGCTCCTCAAGGAAGTTGATGGCCCTCCCGGTTCCCGGAGGCGTCTTCCAGGTCCACAAATGTTATTTTAGGTAATGGCGAGATGTGGCCCGGTGTATGGGGGGCGGGGCCTAAGAGGGTTTTCTACCACCGGGCAGAATTACAGCCCACCCCCGCATAATCTTCGAAAGCTGTTGAATTTTCTTCGATGATTGCAGGCAACTCGACTTGAAAAAAAAACAAAGAAAATCCTTTTTCCTACTCGGCTTTTCAGACTTTTCCTTTCTCGGTAGCTTTTTTTTTATTTTCGGAGACTGGGTTATGTGGGTGGAATTTTATTAAAAACAAAAAGAAAGCATAAAAATCTCTGAGTAGGATTTTTACAAAATTTTTTACATTAGAGAGAACTTTCGTCCTTGCAATACGCACACCCAGAAAATGTTCGTCCTTGAATTTCTGCCGGGTATTGTGCATTTCCTGAATTTTTTTTTTAATGTAACTCAGTATACAATCCTCCAGCACAGATCGTGGGAGTTGGGGAAAATTTTTATCTAAAAGTTATTAAAACATTTCCATTTGCGCGCTTTCTGATGGCATCGCAAGTATTCGAATGAATTGCCCCGGTTCTTAATGGAATTCGATAACTTGAAAGCACCTCTCCGGCTGTCGGAATGCTTCGGCAAGGTCTTCTCCATTTTGCCGCTTTTATGTAAAATGCTCGACAAAACAGGGTACCGGAAAGTGAAAATGTGCTACTCACCCTGTTGTCGTATGTTGGACGCGGAGGGGAGAAAAGTACCCTTATAGATTTATGCTACCTCCGAGCGGGTGTATTTTTGGGAGCAAGGTCGGTTTTAGTTTACTTTGTTATGATTTAAGGCCTTCATTTATTTAGATCTGGGTTAATGTTGAGACATTTTTCACAGTTCCGGCTTTAGTTAAATAGGCAAAGATACGAATAAGTATTGTTTGAGTTAAGTAAATTTTAAGGTTCGTCCTGTGACGCCAAACTGGTGCCATTGGCAAACCGTTCGTAATTGCCGGTGACACCGCATTGGTGCCACATACGAGCCAACTGTTATTTACGGGACTGATGTAGACCTAAGTCCAAATTAGTTCTTATAAATATATTACATTGAATTCATCAATCAAAATATAGAATCATTTACTCGTTGATTTATTTCTGTTGAAAAATGTAGACCAAATCAATTTACTTTTCACGATTCAAGGTGGAATAAAAACTAATATTTAATTAATATAATCATTAACAAATTATCTTACTTTCTGATATTATGGTATGTAGGTACAGTGGTGGCCAAAATAATAGGCACTACTAGGTTATTATACTTCACTTGTACCATGTTATTTAGGACGCTTTAAGTTTTTAATTTTTTCTATGAGGTGTAAATTGATTAAAAGACTTACAATTTAGAAATCCAAAAATAACTACATATTATGTATGTATGTATGTATATGCTGACACAAAATATAAGAATCGATATGGTGATATTTATTTGTTGATCAGAAAAATAAAAATCATTTGATAATTTTTATTCATGTCCAAAAAATATATAAATCCTTTCATAACTGTTAAAACTAATTGTAAAAAATTAAAATCTTTAATGAGCATTTAGAAACTGAACCTATTAATTTAATCGTAAAAATAAAGATCATAAATTAAGTAATAGTTAAACACGAAATTTTTTTTTTTTACAAATTGTTAAATTTACGTCGATGTGTCTATTTTTTTTTGTCTCCACTTTATGAAGATATAGTCAAATATTTTAGCTTTATTTTGATATATGTCTGTCTCGAGCTTTTACGATAAACTAATTTTTTAAGAAATTCCTACAAATTCCTTTCTTTAAAGTGAGGAAATAATAAAGTACCTATAATTATAAAAGATTTACTATTACGTTAAATGATAGTCGAATGAGCTGGAAATTTTTTTAAGAAACTTAATAAACTTCTAAGAATATTTTCTTAATTTAAGAACATTGGTTTAATTTATTTAGTTTTGCTTAGAGTTATTAGAATTAAAATTATTAATACTGAATTAGGTTAATTAAACATAGACATATTCTGGCATAATGTCATCCGGAAATAATTTGAAACAGATTCGAAAATGTTAATTTTTACAAAATCAAATGAGTGAATAACATTCCCAGACATTGACAACAAAACATGTTGAATTGTGTCTCTGACACCGAAACTTTTCCCACTCGCTTAACAATAATTTCAGTTTTTAGTCATCGACAGACATTTTAATTAGTCTCACCTGATTACAGGTGGGGCGCAGCCAGCAAACATCCCTCTAAGCTCGGGAAATAAATTCATTAGACGGCCGCATGTAAATTGGCTCGGATTGTTTGTTATTAATGCCGAAAATTAGCTGCAAAGCTTTAATAAAGTAAACCACTTTCGGGCTCCGGGGTCTCGGGCCGGTGCAAAATCCGGGTGGTGACAACGGCGCCGGGCCATGTTCGGGGAAATCTGCCGAACGGAACAAATGGCCCGGGAATCCGGTGAGCGACGGCCCAATAATTGCAATTTATCTCCGAATTGAACGCAATAAATACGCGCCCCGTTAAATAGTCGCTCAGATTTTCGCGGGAATTAATTGTTATTCCGCCCCGCATCCGCCGTATTAAGTACGGGCACACAAATTTCCAAAATTTCAAATCAATTGGAATTCGTATTTTGGCGGCGGCTCCATCAATCCCCGGCACTCCTCTGACAAAATCTGAAGGATTATCCGGGGATGAGAGGGACTATCAGCCACGAAATTAAATTTAATTAGTTTATCGGTGCTGACTGATGAGGCTTAAGTTAGTAAAACTAAATATTTTGTATGAACATCTATTTTAAAATTTTAATTTATGTTCCAATTGTAGTAACGTTTATCTTTTCGACCCATACAATTTTGTTTAGTAACAGTAACGCGATTTTTATGCACTTTTTCAGATATCTATTATAAAAACCTAAAAGAATAGATCTATGATCGTTATTATTCGTATAAAAAAATAAAAATAAAAAAGAATCAATTCAATGAACGAAGTTTATTTATAAGTTAATCCAAAAATTATTAATTACGGGTTAGTTATAGGCTATCTAATAAATTCAAAATTATAATAGAAAATTCAAAATCATTGACGCAGAAAATCCCTGTGTACTCATTTTCACGGCTAGGTCTTTGGAAATTCTGGTTTGTATATTTTTATGTACACACATTTTTCTCAAAATCTAGATTAGACTGATTGAATTTATTTTTACCGTATATCACAAACTTACAATTTTACGTGTTTATATATATATTATAAGTTATGATAAGATCATACAGATTAATAAGAAAATAGTGAACAGAAAGAAATGTCGCTAACTTCAGCGTCATTTAGCAGTGGTGGCCGTATTTTTTCCGAGACATGGGGCACTGTCCGGGTTTGTCTTTGCCTTAATCCGGGCCAAGTCTGTTTCAGCCCCTTTCCGGAGGAATGACTGCTCCTTATGACGGCTGGATGACGTCTATGTGGTTTTAGACGTTAAATGCTGAAATTAATTGCCCCGCCGGCACCGCTCCCACCTCCCTTAGACCGCATGTCGTCTAAGCCGGGGCTTTGCCGCTTAACTCGAAGGGGACTTGAATCCGGAGATTAGCCGGGCAAATTTATGCTGCACGCGGGTCTTGTGCTTAACGGAGGCCCCCCGTGGGGCCCTGCATGCTGTCAAAAGGCTCTCGCGCTCCATCAAGCACGCTAAAATTTAAACCAGCAGCAACTCAAATAAAAGTTTCGGTTTACGAGCCATCAGAGCCCCACAGAATGGGGCCCACAATTCCTTACGACATCTTAACTCAAATCGTTCCCCGAAAACTTGCACGGGGAACCCCCGGATTGAGGAAGTGAGCACGGATAAGGGCGTCATCACCTTCAACGACATGTGATGCATGGAATTGCACAAAACAGGGATTTTAAGGGTGAATGGCACCCCCACCCGGGGAATTGCATAAATTTTCTTTAGCCCACCGGACGACGAGGGTTCTGAACCCACCCCATCGAACTAAGGCCTGGGCTGCACTGGCAAGGCATCGGGCAGAGTAATTGCTGCCGCATTAAATAAATTTTCTTTGTTAAACGTTTCCAAATTACATAGGGCGAAGGTACTTGAGGCGTCTGACTGAATCGATGACATAAATCGTCCTCGACAGGGGCGGGGGGAACGTGACTTGTGACTTCTTCCTAGTCCTTATCATTATGCGGTATTTTGGGGGAAGTGCAAAGTACCGATTGCTCCTATTTGCCAAATTTTCATGCCACTCAAATTTTTCCCTTATTTTTTAAAGTATATTTTCTTGTGCGCGGGAAGAATAAAGCAAGATTTATTTAAGGGGAAAATGTGTTTGGATTTCTTCCTTTTTTTTCTTGGGGGGAGCCCAACTTGCTGGTGTTTCTGGAGGGGTCTATGCCTTTTACACAGAGACGTGAAGTTTTTCGATAATTTGACGAAAAAGCATTACAGCTTTAAGTATGATCGTAACGTAAATAAGAGGCTAAGCCAAACTTAATAACAACTTTCCTCGCCAGCTATATTTATGCGGAGGTAAAGTGGGTATCGTTTTAATAAATTCATAAAGTTAGACATTGGGGATAGATATCCATTCTATTCCCCCCTTTTCTTTTATCTATAGTACTACTTTACTTTTAATACTTTAACTTTTATCTTACCGTAGTAAATTACTCATATTGCTTGAGTTGTGTAATTTCGGGAATAAATCAATTAATTATGAACTTCTTCAACTTGCTATGTATACAAAATAAAATCAAACTATTTTATTGGTTAGTTTTGATATTTGAAATCGGTTCTTAAATATTATTATAACGAATCTTACTAACTACACTACTATTATTTTGAACACAGCTGCAAGTAAATACGAAGTGTTCAATATAGTATGTACATATCTTGAAAATGGGAAACTTAGTAAAAATGATGCCATATATTTAAATTTTACCTCTTAGTTATTGTGTTATTAATTTGACCTCATAAAAGATATCATCGGAGATTCACAGTTGGGCTTGCTAATTACCAAACGACGTATCTAACAAAATTTGAAAACATTTCTACACCTTCTTTACAAGAAACAAGTAAAGTAACTATTGTTAAGAACTATCATAAGGAAGCTGATTTGATATTTTCAAAACCCCATATGTATTAGAAAAATTTATTTTGGATGAGCCTATGGTTGTGAACCATTCTAGCATGACCTATGAAAAAAGTACAATCCTTTAAAATGTTCCCGAAATCTTAAGGATGGGATTTGTCAAATCTTATAGCCGAGCTTCGCTATGATTGTTTTATAATAGTGGTTTTTTACTGGTTTCTTGTAAACAAAGTGTAGAGAGCTTTTCAAAATTATGTTGGATGCGTCGTTTGATAATTTGCAAACTCAACTTTGAAACTATTTGAATTTGAGCAGCACTTAGTCAATTTCCAGTTGTTTCGAGAGAAAGTTGATTTTCTGTCTGCGGCTCCCCGCTGTGCTAAGATTTAGATTCTAATTTTTACTTCGTAGCTCAAAATGTTTCCTTTCGCTATTTTAAAATATGATTATTAATTGCGGAAGTAATAAGTTTACTTTATTACGAAGTAAAAGTAGTGAATATTTATCAATTAACTGCGTATAAATGATTTATAATTTAACGAACGCAATGCAGAGTGTATGTTCTCATTAAATATGATATTTTATGAAACATTGCAACAGCGCTCATGAGAATTTCGCTCACTGTAAATTATCTTTCAACAATAAAACCAGAAACTTTTTAGTACGGCAGCAGTGTTAATAACTATTTTATACTATGTACTTGAAATTAATCGCTTTAAAAATATTTTAAAGTTGCTCTGTTGTTGCTCTCTTTTATAAATAAATTACCAAGTTTAAAACTTGATCAATTTTAATGACTGCATCATTTTAAAATCATAACTTGTTTTTTGTTTATTAATTGTGTTTTGTTCAATATTTTCTTACTTATGGAATAACTAATTAATTGTTTGAACCTTTACAAAAATCGTCCCAGAAGCGGTTTATTTAAAAAACTCCAAGTTGCCAAAAATAAATTCTTTATTATAATATTATAATTACGCTTCCAATAATTAACGATGTAATTTTTCAACAAAAAGAATTTCTTAGTAGCTGCTTGGTAAATCCTTCGAATTAAAAATTGTGGTTTTTGAGTTCTGTCGTTTTAAAGCTCCTAGCTTCGAAGTTATATTAAAAAGTTGTACGGTATTTCTTTGAGAATAGGTATTGAGTATAATTTCATATAAACTTCAGTAATATAGAACAACAAAAAAATTACAGAACCCGAATATCTTCGTTAAAAATGTTGCTGGGCTATAAATTTATATCTACAATAAATATATTTAAAAATATACATATGTAGGGGAAGGTGGGGTAAGACGGGGTAGCGAGGTAAGATGGGGACCGTAACAAAACTGATGATACAATGTAGCTAGAAATGTTCTTCTAAAGCCATCTGACGGTATTTAGCAGAAGTTATTAGTGTTACAAATAATTTGGTCGAAGGTGTGCACGTTGTGATTTTGTAAGTATTTTTTTAATTTTAAGTGGTTAGATCTCATTTTTGGCGTATATAAAGTGCGTGACTGTTCAAAATGTATGATGTACAAGATGTATGTAATATTTTTTTATTGATATTTGTTAATTTTACTATTATAATCAATCATTATAATCATAACATTAACTCGATCCGGTTTATTTCGATTCATTACCCTAAAAAAAATAATACAAATTGGGAGTCCAGTTCGGGAGAGATGGGGTACCTACTTACGGGTAAGACGGGGTACCCCATGTTACCCCCTTATTTTGTATTTCTAGAAAGCTGTCCATATCTGCCCGTTTTGTGAAGATAACGAAGAATAAACATTCTATACCCCATCTTACCCAAGTGGGGACACCATCTTGCCCTATGGGTGGGGCAAGATGGGGTCAAATTAGTTATTTTTTAAATTTAATGTTTCTATAAGAAGAATTATATTTTTTTGTTTTGAGTGATTGGAATTTAAAGGAAGACAGACTGATTATTTTCTTAATAAAAGTTCCTACAATGTGCAATCAAAAACAAAAGGTTTTATTTATGAAATACCTTAGGGTCACCGTCTTACCCTACCTTCCCCTACATATATATCTAGACACGCGGCAGTGTGTCAGCCAAGTTCGCAAAACAAAAGGGCGACACACCAGCCGTGGGTTATATTACACGAACCATTTCGCGCCACATAATTTAAAATCTATTTGGCCTACATACTTGCAATTAAGAGTGTCTAGGAAGACCCTTTTTTAATGACCAAATCTACAATTTCAGTAAATAACCTCTTACCATTCACGAGATAGTAACGTCCGAAAACGTCCGAAAATCACTATTTTGGAGACTGACTCACTCACTCATCAAAAAGTTGGACCACTTCAAGGTGATTTAGGAGGAAGTTAAAAATTTCGTCGTCGAAAAAAAAATTGTTATATTTTTTGCTACTCAATATAGTGCGACTTGGCAAGTTCTGACCCACCAACTTTAATCTTTGAGTTTGAGAAAAATTTAGTCAAATATTTCATTGAACTAGTCAATCAAGTATTTGGGTAAGAACTTGCCAAGTCGCACTAGGTATTGAGTAGCAAAGAATATAGCAAATTTTCTTTTAAAGCAACTGAAGAACGTTTTGGATGACAGGAGCTATAATTCAAGGAACTTCGAAAGAACTTGGTATCCAGTTAGATCTCACTTCTTTTATTAGCGATTATCATTATCATAGTACTTATCTTGCAAGTTTTTTTTTGTTACGAACTTGGCTTTCTTTGCTTTCTTTCACATTTATGTTTTGTTTGGATTCAATTTGCGGGATTAAAGTGTTCATAACAATTAATGAATACTTCAACTGGGTGATACTTCCGGGTGTAGGAATCACTTATCATTCTAAAGAAACCCATTAAAATGCAGATGGACTCTGGAATTCCGTGATAGTACCACTGCCATGTTTACAATCCAATTAAAATGAAACATTCCCGAGGATGGGAGGGGACGGGACAGGGTTTGGGCCATAGCACAGACGATTTTAAATTTCATCTAATTACAAAATATAAAAGCGACGAGCGGGAAAAACGCAGCAACAAAGTGCCACGGAAAATGATGCAAAATTGCTCCTTCGCTCATTTCAGCATTTGCATTAATTACGGGCTCCATGTCGGATAAATCGGAGGATGGTGGCGGCCACCCACACAAAATACAAAAACGGATCCGGGGGATGAGATTTAAAGTGTGCCAGGATGTTCCCGAGCTATAAACATCTCAAACAGCATTCGCCCCTTTGAGGATTTGCGATAATCCCAGCTCCTGAGGACTTTCAAGGCGCCTGGGTCCCACCACAGTCTTACTAAATCTCTTCAAAACTTCTTCCCCCCGCCTCGGGCGAAGGGTGCAGTTTTGAAGAAACAATAAATTTTACGAAATGACTTCAAATCGGAGCCGTGCGGCACCGCGGCGGCCACCAGTTCTACGGAGGCTTCTTCATTCGGGGGGAGCGGGAAATTTAATTTAGTGGATTTCCTCCGAAATGCAATTTTCGGTGGAAGTTTCTCTATCAGTGAAATATTCAAACAACGTCATATTTAGAGGCTGCTGTGAAATGAATTAGGAGCGGTATCACGGGGCCCCCAACAACGGCGGAGGCTCTATGGGGCCGTTTGCGCTTCCTTCGTTAAGTTCACAAGGAAATGGACTTTTACCAAGTTGCTCGAGTACATAAAACTTTCAAAGGATTTTTGGGGGAATGTTTCATTCTTGGAGTTATCGTTAGTTAACAGTTTTCGTATTCCAGCAAAGTTTTGCATATTTGAAGCGAAGCATGGCTACATTTTTTTCATCCCACTTGAAATTGAGTAAGAAGAAAAGCAGATGAAGTGGTTAACACTTCATTTAAGAAAACGGGGAGAACATCCACCACGGCGTGAAAGAAGTTGAATACATTTCCTGTCTTCAGGATTCTTAGCTTACAATGTGGTAGACTTAAAATTTTAAACATTGTGACATTTTAAGTTTGTTATAGTCGTAAATATGATTATCATTTTTACAGATAACACAATCTTGTAAAATAAGAACCTTTCGATTGTTCTATCGATTCCTTGATGGGTTTCAAACGCTACCAAATATTAAAAATTGTTCCTGTATTTAAGAATACAGTTTCAGCGGCTGATTATGCAATTCAGCAATTGCCTTTATTTAGCTGAATTGAAAAGAAACAGACATTTTAAGTGCAATTTGTGAAAAGCACAAGTTTTTTTACTGAAATCGATGAGTTTAAAATCGATTCCAACCAATTAGATTGATTCCAGTAAAATACGCTATTTGAAGAATATAATCTATTTTAATTTCGAAATAATTGTGTCTATTTTGAGTTTCATTTTTGATAAATCATAAATTCTAAATCTGAAACTCTTGAATGGTTTTATTTTGTCGTTTTGTATCTTCCATTAGTAATTTTTTCCAAAAATAATTGAGGGAATTTGTCTCATATGATGGTGATTTTTTGTTTTTTTAAAATCATTACTCTGTAGACATGTTAATATGCCAGACCTACAACAGGATTAAGTCAAATTTTAAAACATTTAATTTTTGGCACAGTTTTGTGAAAAAAATAGAGTTTTTCGTTATTGTTTTGGATTTTTTTTAGTGAGTCACTGTGCTTTTGATTAAAGTGTAAAAATTCGCCCGGTTTAATATAGAAAAATTATTTTACTTTCATATTCCAAAGATGTTATACAAGGTGTTTGAATAAGGAGCGCTATACCTACCAATCGATTCCTTAGAGTATTCTGAGCAAACTTTTGTTCCTGACTTATGTTTTGTTTCCAAATATAGGAATTATGGGGGTTTAATTTTTTTTTTTTTGTAACGATAATTTCAATAATTTTTGAATTTCAACCTCCATAACTACTGCGGATCCTACACAGGTTTAGTGTAATTGGAAAACTACTTTTATCTGAAAATCTTGTAAATGCAATTTATGAATAAAAATAGTTTCGATTTGTTTTTGACTAATCAAGAAACGGCTCCCTTAAATGTAGACAAAACTTGTTTACCACACTGAAATAAATTTTTAACTATATTCTGGAGAATCATAAATATATTTTAAGGGATTATGTCTTATAGATGCCAGGACTATAAAACTATATTCTCTTATCCATCTTAGGGATGCCAGAACTATAACTATTGAGTCTTTTACTATATTGCAAAAATTATTGATATCATGACCATTTTATTGCTCTCAAATCTATAAAAATTCTTCTCAATGCAATTTCATTACAGGTGTATTTTATATGCAGTTAAATCAAACCAAATTAAAGTTGATTAATGAATTTGTTTAATAGTTGGTTTTTTATTACGGGATGTAAACCCAGTTTTTTTAACTGATTTTATATTACAGACTTAGTGGGATCGATATAATTTGAGTTCGCTAAATTTATTCGGTAGAATATGTAAAAAAGGTCTGTTAATTGCTCCATCGAAAGACCTAGAGCCCTAATTGTTTCTGTCAGCGAATTGACGAAGTGCAATTTTAAAAGCGAAAAAAAAAAAATTGAAATGAAAAATTGGAAAAAATGCTGCTGGTCAACTGCAGGAATCGTTTAAAAAAATCAATAAACTTCATCCTTCATTCCTTAGTCCCGGAGTCCCTCGATGAAGGTCCCATTGACAGGACATCGGAATTGTCAATCAATTACCGATGGTCATAAAAAAAAAAAAAAAAAAAAATCTGATTCAACCCGGGATATAACCGGAAAATTATTTTTGAATCTCACGTTCCGCTCAAATTGCCCGGCCCCGACCTCGAAGTGAATTAGAGGGGAAGGATTTCCATCGGGAACGGGTCGAAATCATCCTGATTACATTGTTTCTGAAAGTCGGGATTGTCGGTAGATTCGTCTGAATCGGTTCCCCCGATGTTGGAGCCATTCATTTTTTGTGTTTCTTTTCTTTTTTTCAGGGATTTCGATATTCCCGATTCCCGCAACCGGGAGAGAGTAACCTGCAGGCGAAATTTATCTCATGCGCTTTCATTACGGGAGCATTAAGCAGCCTTAATGGCAGCAATCGTTTTCGCATTAAATTGATGGCGAGGACCGTCGTCGTCGTGGCGGCAGAAACATACACCAAGAACCCGAATGCCGGGCACTTAATCTTCCCGGTCTTCCCGGTTTTCCCGGGAGTCCGAAGACAGGTCGATATTACGCCACTAATCCCTGACTGACTGCCATCGGCCATCGAGGTCAATGTGTTAACAATCGACTGAGTCCTTCTGTTCCTCGACCGACCCGACAATTGTCGGAACCTTCCCCCGGGCCCCGGGGGCCGGGGTGCTGCGGGGGCGGACCATGCCAATCCAGGCGACGAAACCAATTGACATTTTGTACTGTGCGGACCGGAAATTCAGAAATGCACCCACCCCTGCATTTATATTAACGAGCACTTGCCTCGTATTTATGGAGTCGGGACGGGAGTGCGACTGCAAGTCCTGTCCGGGGAAATTAAGTGCATCGTCGATAAGGAGTTATTACGACTTCCTCGGCGAAGGCGGTGATTTCTTCCGTCCTATGTCCCACTTAAGTTAACCGGGATCGACCGGGAGACGGATTGTGATTGCACAACGTCCAGATTCATCCAGAATTTCAATTTTTGATCGGGAATTCGCCCATTACGTCCCAATTACTCTTAAGTAAATGCACTAATTAAAAAATAACATTGAAAATCAACATGAAGTCGTTTTCATTTTAATTTTACACAGCTGAAACAAGACTGGAATAATTATTTTCATTTAGGGAAATTCTTATTTTTAAATGTAGGAACATTTACATATAATTTCCATGATTTTATTTTGTATTGATATATGCTGTGCTGGTAGTCCTGGAAAATATGGGTATAAATATACGTTTTTTATTTAGTTCAAACAGAAAATTAACTTCTGGCTACCCTAAGTAATTTCATTGCCACTAGCTGTGTTTTCTTCACAATCGGATCCGAATAAGAATAGTTGGGAAATTTTTCATTGAATTGAATTTTATATATTTTCACGAAATACAAAATTTTTTAACATGGTTAACTGCTTATTAATTTTAATCCAATGCAAAATTTTCTGCTAAATATGATCCAGATCCAGTTTTGAATAAACGCAGCTACTGTTTCAAGAAAGGCGTTAGATATGTATGTGTATATTTTGAGTGGTAGAAAGGTTTCGATATATTGGTCGTAAATATTATAATGTTTTCAAAATAAAATGTCCGTCTTAAGACACCTCTGAATAAAAAATGTCACCTTATTTACATGAATAATTCCTAGTAGTTGCAAAAATTCAATAACTAATTCGCAGTTTTAATGAATGAATGAACGAATATAATTAATTTAGCTTTCAATACTATAATCATAAGTAAGTTAGCAAATTTTTAACCTCTTAATCAAAATTTTACTCAAATGTACTGTACTAAAGTTTAAGAAAAAAACAATTTTCGTAAATAAAAAAAATTATGAGATAACAAAATTAATTATTTTTTTCTCTTAAGAGAAACATTCTCTCGAAATGTTAAAGGAATTTTTAATATTGCTTGAATGCAAATTAATATCACAGAACAACATTTCTCGCTGTGCTCCTCTCCCCTCAACTTTCTTATTACAGAGTATTGCGTATGTCATTCAGGAGCTCATGTGCAATACACGTCTAAAATTTCATCGCAATCGGCTTAGTAGTTCCAGAGATTACCCTTTACGTACAAACAAATTTTACCTTGTAATATTAATATAGATTTGCAATTCTACAGCTAATTTATTAAATTCTTTGAAACATATTAATATCATGGAATTCTGTGAAATAGAGTTTATAAAATTCGGTAACAATAATTATATTCTACTCAAGACTGTCTCGGTCTCAAGAGGTTTAACAATTACTCTTCTAAAATCTACTCAAAAAATCTATCTTGCATGTTACAATACAAAATATGTTCGTCAAATATCAGATTGAAATCAATTATTACTTCTTGATCTCATTTGGTTTTTATTATATTCAGTTTCAGCATATTTCTTTCAGATTTTTTTGTTCTATAGAAATAGTAAAACAATATTTGCGAAAATTGCAATCTTATAACTTGCAAACATATTGTGTAAATTTCTTTTATTAAAAAGTAATTTCAACCCGAAATAAGTTGAACATGTTCTTTTTATAAAGCTGCTTTAAAGAAAAGTGATTCATTTATACTTTAGTAATAAAATTTGTATTTGATATTGTGACAAATCAGCTATCCTGAAAATGTCCCTATAGTCATTATCCTCAATTTTAAAGTTTCAGCAGAAGATGTTGAGCCGACTTTGTACCTATTTATTTTTATGGAAAGTTCACTGAGGTTGAATATTTTAAGGTGTGGTTTGTAGGAAAATTTCTCTTTAAATTTGTTTTATGGATCAATTTAATTTAATATTAACATTCACAGTAAAAGGCAAACTCAAGGATATCTTCGTTGTTTACGCTACTATATAAATGTGGTGCTAAATTTTAATGTTTAAGATGTTTTCACCATAGCTAAAACTATCTCAACCAAAACGAATCACCACAAGAAGCACATCTTCATACTCCTCGAAATGATCGTTAGAATTTGAATAAAAAATTTACAAAAGCAGTATCAACCAGACAGTCGTCGACATCGTCAGCAACAGCGCCGCCCTCGTCGACAACTGGCATCTTCTCGTATGATTTCATCAACTACGACATTTTCCGACGTAATATCCTGCCCGCCTGGGACATTAATTATTTACTACGTATGTGTCCGTGAAATGTGATACGCTTTATCTCTGCTCTGTTGACGTTAAAAGAAATTTATGTTGCCTCCAGATATGCGGCCGAACCGCAATAATTTGTCACTGGTCCCATTGCCAACCAGTTGTAGGTACATCGTCCACAAATGTCCCATTTTATTGGCACCCGACGTTGGGCCCCGAAACAGCCCCAGGCCCACCTTTGTGTGGATCCTAGAATTTAATACAATTACCCTGTTTTACGGGGGACTCTCGGCCATTAGTGCTCGATTATTGAAGGAGCAAACTGATGAGGATTAAGATGCTAATTTCCCTTCTATTCGGTCATTATATTGTCCGTCTTCATCGTTCTATCTACGGGGGGTTCTATGTTTCTATGTTCACATGTGCAGGGTGGATAAAAACTTAAATGCCCCACCCTGTCTTAGAGATCTATCTACGTACTTTTCCTGGACTAATCGCGACTCCAACCTCTGTTAAAGGGGGGGCCATCTTTTTAAATATACTCGAACTACTAAAAACTTCGAGCGGGAAAAGTTTAATTTAACGCCATCTATGGGAAGTTTAATTATTTTAGTAAAATTGTTAAGAAGATAACTAGAGGACCACCAGGCTTTAATGTTGGCCATTCCTGGAAAATATCTTCCCTAAACCCCCCTTCCCCTGTCCAGGGCTAATCTCTTAATGAAGTTTCCTTGTCCAGATAAATGCGCTCCCTCTCACTGATTCCTTTTTATTTGCTTTATTTCGCAAGATGAATGAGATTATGAGAATTTATATTCCTTTTAGAGTTATGTCCTGGGTGGGCCGTAATGGCGACATTAAATGAAACGTTACTGGCTTACGTTTATGCTCTTAGCTCTGTGAAGTTTTTGCATTCCAAAATGTATAAATTACGTAAATACCTACGAAAAGGATGAAAATTTGGATAAATATACAAACAGAATATGAGGTAAAATTAAAATACAAAGGTGCTAAAATCTTATATCTCTTAGAGGGATTTGTTATACATACACTGAAAGAAAAAGAGCAGCAAAATTAACTATTTTTTCAGCCAATTAATTAAATTAGTTGATAGATCTAAAACAGTGAGAAAAACATTTACAAAATTAGTTAGTTTCTCAACTATTTTAGTTGATTTCACTACTTTAAATTGTTATAACAACTTATTCAATTAATTGGCTGATAATCAACAAAAGATTAGTTAATATTGCTATTTTTTCTTTCGGTGTATTTCTGAGAAATTAGGGTGGTAAAGGAAAGGTTACTTATGACGGTAATTAGCATCTTAATTAAATATGAATGTCAATATTATATCCTCTTACGAGTTCTTTTAAAATAATCCAACTAATTCATGCTAATGAATTACAAAAACAGACCTAAAATATAAGCTACGATTTCGATAGTTTTGTCTATATAAAAAGTATGAAAAAATTATTAAAAATAATATATTAAAATAATTTTCATAAGCTCGGCTTTAAGAATTTTTAAGTATATAATACCTAAGAAAAAAGATGTGGAAGAAAACGAAAAATATGATATAAACGACATTATGGTAATTTTGTCCTAAATATTGCCACCAAGCTCGAATACACCTTCTACTGCGCTGCGGAAGAGAATCGAATATATTTAAAATATCTTTATACAGATACCCTTAGATGATCTATCTCGACTTTTAGGTTCATTTATCAATGTTAAAATTAGAATTGCAAAGCAAACAATGCTCTGAACATGTCTCATAATCAGCCCTAATAATTTTTTTAGCTTTAAAAGCAGGAAGCTTTCCACCGCCGTTCTCCGTTAGCAACTTTGTCCAAACACCAGAACTTTTGTGTTCCCTATCTGGAATCTTACGACACCCCCAACCCCAGCCCCAATCTACACAATCTGGGAATAGAACCAGAAAAGGGGGAGCACACAAAAAACGAGCAACGTCTTCATGTATCAGACAAAACTTTCTCAAAAGTAAAATTCCCACTTGGCTGGAGTTCCCAGAATTTTATGCATTTCCCTTATCGAATGAAAGTTCAAAAGTGAGCCAGAGTCAAGATACGAGTGGGATTTTAACCACTTCACCTACATTAGCAATTCCCAGAGAAATTCTTCAGTGGGACTTCGGCAATTCGACTAATTTGGAATGCAGTCTCGACTGCAGCTGAGTCTTCGTAAAATTTTTTTGATTCAGAAGTGGGATGCGTTGTGAGGAATTTTATTAAACAATAAAAGTTTGTCAGATTTAGCACTTTGGAGCCTTAATCTGAAATGGCAGTGGTTTTTTGATTAATCTGTTTTTTTTTCTTTTCCACTTCTATTAGGAATTGTTTTAAAATCCTAATTTAGAATTCTTACAAAATTTATAGTATAAATTACATTTTTTAGACACCGGTATGAAATATGAAATGATGATTTGTCAAGATAACTTACTGTGGAATTTTAAAACGTTTTGGAATTTTCATGGATATTAAAACTTGGAACTTTCATGTTGAATATATTTCAACATTTTAAAACTTTGGTTAAAGAATGATCAATTTACTTATGGCATTTTCATTTAGGGCACGTTTTGTCAAAAGTAAAAGAATTTCTACCACTTTTGCCAAGGTGCTTGAAAATAAAAATAATAAGTCATGTGACTTATATACGAGCTGTGATATATATGCTTCAGTATTTTAGTTCTGTGTATGAATCCGATATTGAAGTGTATTGATTTACCACCACCAGTCATTTTAATAGCATTGATTTATTGGTTATACATTATACAGCTTGACTTTTTGTATTGATGAAGTACGGTCTGCCCTTAAATGTGTAGAAAATAATAAAAATCCTGATTCCGAAGAGATTTGCTCAGCCTTTCAGCAAAAGTTTTCAATCAATTTCTTGAAACGGGTTTGTTTTTAGACACTTGCAAAAGCACTACCAATCTGTTTAATTTTTTAGGTCTTCTTGGTTAAGGAAATTACATATTGACTTCTTAAATCATGTTTAATTTGTAAACTACATAGCTAAACTTGGTTTTCACTTTTCAGTCCTTTCATTGTTAAGTATTTATTTTACGAGTCGTGTGCAATATGTTAAAATAACATTTTTTTTTTTAAAGATAAATGTTAATACAAAGGGGTTCCGCAAGGCAGTCATCTGGGTCCTTTGTTATTTGTTTATTGTTTATTAATGACCGCAGATCAGTTAAATATTTGTTGTTTGTTGTTAATTTGAAGGTTAATGGTTTCAGATTTACGTATAAAATAAATAATAAAAACTTTCAAAAGTATATCAAGTGATGATCCTAGGAGTTATTTTAGAAATGGTATGTCTTTTTTTGACCATATTGAATTTTTTTTTAAAGCTTTAGGTTTTTTTAAAATGGAATTCTTCTCGTGTTATCAAGAATTGTTAGGAGGAAAATAGAAAGTGAAATCTGTGGGCATGAGCATGGCGTGTTCTGAAGAGAATTTACTTGTAATTTGGCAAGTCCAGCATGATAATAATTCAAAGCACACTGTCAAGCTTACAAAATATTTATAACCTTCGAGATAATTTTAATGTTCTTGATTGTCCTTCATACAGTCCGGATCTGAATTCTATAGAACATCTTTGGCTAGATTTAAAAAAATATTTTCTCAATAAAATATTAAAAATAATCATATATGATTTAATGCAATTAAGGCGTCATGGGAAAAATATTCCCGTGGAGAGATGTAGGCATTCAATTTTTGCAATGGGAAGATGTTATTTGATAGTAGTATGAAGTCTAGTTTCATACTGAAAAAGTATATTTGAAATATTTGTAAGGAGGTACAATTTCTAGCAAAATTTGCTACCAACAAATATTATTAGAATGGTTTTTGCAAGGTGCGGCATAAATTGTAAGGAGAAACTCGATTTTTTTTAAATCTATTAGATTGTTTTCAATTAGTTCTCCCCATCTGTACGTCGGGTGTGGATCAGTTAGAATTATAATTAATTCGATTTATTATTAAGAAAGGGTTTCAAAGTTATTTGGCAAAGTCTGTTTTCTGTCCCTGCAGTATCTTGGAACATAAATAAATAAATAGATCCTAGGGTATGATGTAGATTGCTGCCATTACCACTAAAATGGTCTAAGGTTTTTTCCCTCGAGAAAAATACGCAGATGGCGCTCGGGCATAAGAAACTAGGGCGGTAGATGTGTGCTTAGAGCGTTTTATCTCCGGATGTTACAATGCCCGTGTAATCCCAGGCTGGAAAAACGAAATTCTTTTATTTCGCTCGGCCCTAAGTGATTAAGATCCCCCGGGCGAGGGCCAGGACACCGGAGGACCTTTGGGGCTGGACCGCCACTCCAGAATTCTAGGGCTGTAAGGGCTAGAAGGGCTGGAGGGGTGGTGCGCCCTATCCCTACGCCACTGCTCATTTATCTTCTGCCACTACATTAAACTGCCGATTGGAAAAGCCAGGAGCAAGCATCGGGCTGATTGCGACAAGGGCTTCTTCGGCAAATATCAAAATGAATGCGTTCGTTCGTTCGGCAGAGCTGCTCGGATTGAGCCATGTGAAAAATTGAGCCTATTCGGTGCAAATGGAACGGAAACTTTGTCAAGAAGTTCTCCTATCGATCCACTTTGGCTCCATGATTTCCTCTGAATCGGAATCCACCGCAACCTGCCACCGGGGGCTGTTCCGGCACGACACACGCCCTCACCCTTCTAGTTCTAAAAGAATCCCCCGACCCATCCCAAAAGATACTTGTCAGCCTAAGTAGGAGCCGCTCCAGACTCTCCTCGTAAATAATTTCAATAACTTTAAGTTGCTGCTTAGGAGTTTTAGAGAAGTTCTTTTCAGGATATCGGAGCAGGCATCGAGGAGTCCCCTTTGCCCTCCCGGCTCCGCCCTCGCCCCCGCAGACTATAAATAACATTAAGAGAAGATTTTGACAGTGCCAATAAAATCGGATGCTTTACAAAGGGTGAAAGGGGTCGATGTCGACAAAACTTTGATAATACCCCTGCTTTCATGGATCCCTATGACTTTATATTGTCGACAATTGAGTGAAAAATTGTTTGTCGTAATTCGGTCTGAATTTATTTCGGGGTGCAGGTGAGGTTGATAAAGTTTAAAAGCTATTTATACTACAATCGGGTGAAGAAAAAGTTAAGATCTTTTTTATCTGTCTTTTAAAATATAGAATACTTTTAATGGTTTTAAGTAACTAATGCTTATATGTAGTTATTCGACATTCAATAGTGGCTGAATAAAATTGATAGTACACATATTCTTCTTTGAGCTTCTTTGGAATTGAAATTCCTTAATAAGATTCTTAAAATTGAAAAAAAATCATTTGTTACCTTTAATCTGAATTAGTTTTACCAGAAAAAAACAATTCAAAATATTTCGATTTAGCACAAAAGTTGAAAGCGGGGTAAATTAAGGAAATGTTCATTCGTATTAAATTCTTCCAATATGCATATGTTACATTATTCAATTTTTAGTTTTTAGAGCTTTTTATCAGCTCAATGATTAAAATTCTTTCGTAATTCATAAGAACCGCAGATTGCATGAATTTTATTCTCGGCCTTGTGTATTCTAATTTTAAATAAAATCATATTGATTTGAAGTGATTAATCGTTTTCTTCAACATATTTTATAATTATTAATTTGCGGTATATTAATAGGCGTCGCCAGCAAATGATATATGATGATTAATGTTTTGACTTCTTGTTTTAATTTTCTTTAGTGTTTATATTTTTTTTTATAATATTATGGAAGACTCTATTTCTTAGCGAATCTAAAAAGTTTTAGAATTTTGTTTATTCTAGAGATGTAGTGGCCAGCTATCCTAAAACTTGTTTGGTGACTTATTTTCAATTTTTTTTTTGTGATCTAAATTGATGATGATACTTACTTACCGTCCCACTTCTGAAAAATTGTCTTGAATCGCATGTTCTTGTTCTATGCTATTTATTTAATTTATCTGTTTCTGTAATATCTTTCCTTGATGTTGGAAATTGCCTTTTTTGTCCTTGTTAATTATTGAATACTTTTTTTCCAAAATATTGTCATTATTCCTATATACCTATTCAATTCAGTTCATCATCGATTTTTAGTTTTTACTTTTGAATGTATTCAAAGAACAATTGAATCTTCTTAGCTTCTTTGTTTTCGATGATAGAACCATTTGCATCTTTGAAAGATAGTATTGAGAATTCTCTAATTTATAAGTTTTAATTTCATATATATTTATTTAAAACCCAGTCTTTGACAAATTGCTTGCATAGATTCCACAATTCAATATTAGGAACAAAACTGTCTTATACATATTTACAATATTTTTGATTAAATTCCTAATGAGCCGAATCCTTTAAGTAAATATTTAAGAATTAAGAACCAAAATCCTGAACAAATTTGAATATAGCATGCTTTTTAAAAGTTAATTTCGTCCTGAACCCTACCTAGCTACAACAGTGTTGATCACATGCCCCAGAAGTCCTTTTTAGCTAATTTAATCCCCACGGTGTCTAGAAATTTTCTGTTGACGCAAGAAAATCGTCCAAACCGAAAGGATGGAAGCAAAGCAGCCTCTGCCCACCTCCGAAAAAGTCGCATATGTTCAGCGTCGTCTCCAGCGGCAGCAGGAAGTTTGGCCTCATCTTTTAACGAGGAACAAATATGAGACACGTGTCAAAGTCATGCGACATCCCCAAACTATCGATTTGGGGACTATGGCCAGAGGGGGGCGGCTTTGTATGCTCGAGACGCTCGACTTCGACTATCGGAACAACTTGAATAATGGCCTTCAGTATCTGACACAATTCTGAGAGATGTGGCGGGAAGGTGGAAGAAGTTGTGGGTGGTGCGTCTCTTGAGTGGGCCTCCCATTACCATTTTTTTTTCTTGATACAACCTTCTTTGAGTGGGGCCGCAGGCAAGATTAGGGAAAATCTGAGGAGCTCTGCGGACAAAAAGGAGGCACTGGCGAAAAGTTTGGTAAGCCGGGCTCCGTCGAAGGACGCTCGTTACCTAAACGACTTCGACTTAGTCACAGTACGGCGGGTATTATGGCGCTGGTTTATTGGGGCCCTCTTGGTTTATTGAACGCGCCCCGGCATCAAGAAGTCCGCAGAAGGGTTTCCCTCCTTGGGAGTGTTTGTCGTAGTATCGATTTCTAATTCTTGGTGGCTTCGACACCATCTCGATTAGACCACTTCCGCCTCGAGTGGACACAGGCTCCAAGTCCCTCCAGAGAAAGTTTTACACGTGATAACGATGCCATGCCGATGAGACAGGGGTTCACGATCGTAAATTTCATCTCGTTGGAAAGTGTGAAAAAAAATTCTAGAGTTTCCTCTCGAGGGGATTCTATCGAACTGCAAGCGATTTAATGAGATTAGAAAAATACCAAAACTTCATAAACGGAAGTGAACTGGATTAAAAAACATGCTAAGTGTTGGCAAGGGATCATGGAAAATTATTATTTTTTTCTTATTAGATATCAGCGGGAATACGTTTTTGACACAAATGAAATTTCTATGTTTGCAGATCTAGTGGAAAAAGTTTTAATTTTAATTTTGAGAAAAATGGGATATAAATGGAGTTACATTTATGACTTATTTCCCAAACAATTTTAATAATATTGACACATTGACGCAACTGTCATCTATAGAATTCAATTCAGCTTATAAAGTTTATAGCTGAATAAACATCGTAGGCTTTAACGAGTTAAGGATGTTCACTTAACACTCTCATAGGCTTCATATGTCTCTGAATTGGCCAAAATCGCGTAATAATTACGAGGTTCGTAAAATTTTCCACACGTTTCTACTTTACCACCTTCATCCAATTTGCGAGTCAAAGTTATCGTGAAAATTTACCATCGTAGATTTTTGCTTCGTATATCTGTCGGATATTTTTCTTCAATCGGTTGAAATTTTTAATTTAAAGATGGATGGGAGAAAGTACGGGCAGTTTTATGATAATTCAAATAAAACTAAAAATGAAGAAGTAAGCAATGTGCACGTTTGCGAGAACTGTTAAAAAAATTCATTCACGTCTTTTTGTTTACGAGACGCAGAATATACGAGCTCAAGTAATTTTACAACATGAAGTTAATATCTCTATTGAAATGGATAACACAATACATACTGGTGATTGGAAAAATTATAAATTGTGAATGAATTCAATTCCTGTAATGGACTACATAATTCAGCAATTTATTTTATTAAGCTAAATTAAGCTGGTGTTTGCAAAAACTCCACAGTAAATAAATTTTAAAAAATTTAATAGGTAACAAGTTGTTGCAGTGTTGCGCTAAATTACAAATAAATAAAATTGAATTACATTGCTTATACAAGGCAAATAAACTGAACCTTACAACTATTTATTCGTAATACAATATACAAATTTTCGATATACGAATTATATCTCATGCAAAAATAGGATTTGAAAAGTATTTTAATTCCATTTATAAGATTACACAAATTCGAACCAGAGTTTTTGAAAATAATTAAAAACTCTTTAGTTATTTTCTGTGGATCTGACCGGATTAAATATAAGCTTTCTTTTAAATATGTATTAAATATCACCTTTAAAAATCGAATAACCCTAAAACAAATAGATTTGAAAAAATATAAAATGTTATCTACCTTCAATAATCCTTTAGTACTTGTCCTATTACATGGATTTTTCTCAATATCTAAAAATTAGGATCCACTATCTTGAATTCGAAAATTTTGACATATTTTATAGTTCGAATTCGACAATGTGAGCTAGGAGTTCAAAACCAACGATTCTTAAGACTTTGATCAAATATTAGAAATCATAGCAAATCAAAAAATTCCTATGAAATTATAAAAATATTGTATAACATTAGGGAACCTTTCGTGGGAATGCTAGATGATCTTGAAATATTGAGGATTTTTTGAGTTAGTTAACACTAAATTGCCCAAAGAAGTCATTATGATAATTTAATATCTTTTTTTTTTACTAATTGAAATTAAAAAGCAGTCAAAATGTTTTCTCAAAATATCAAGAAATACTCGTTGTTGTTCATTTAATGTTTTTTTTTCACAAAGCTTTAAATATTTTTTTAAAAATTATAGCTTTTGAAAAAGAAGAAAATTCACTAATATTTAATTCTTTTCAAACTTACTTTTATTATTTAAATTTTTGGCTCAGTTCGACTTAAAAAGAAGCGGTTTTCTGTCGTCCAGTTTCATTTTAAAATAATTCTTTTTTAGGGATTTGCTTCTCCACCAACCGTGAAGAAAAAGGTGAAATTGTAAAAAAAAAATAATAATAATAAAAAATATGATGAGAAGAGTTGGTTCTTGGCGAGCATCCTCAAGAAGCCTTGCCCCATTTACATGAGTTCCGACACTTTTGAAACCGAGTGGGCCGTAATTTGAGCGATGCTTGAAGAAGAGGTTTCTCCCGAACAAGGATGCCACTGGGGGGCCCCAAGAGGCCCTGGTGACACATTAAGGAGCCCGCAAACACGGAAGGCACCGAGACATCCTCGCGGTGACTGGGACTAATTGAAATGCTTTTTTATCGCTGCCGTAGACGCGGAGCATTAGCATAAGATATGTATGTCGCGTGTCGTGCCCCTGCGGAGGATGTGCGCCCCATGCAAATTTATTTCACCGCCGCCCCAGGGATCCACCTCCTTAAGGGGGCCTCGGTGAGATCCTGCGGAATCGCCATAAACTTCTGTTGGCTGCGTTTACAGCCCATTCGGCTAACGTCCGGCTAATTCAATCAGACGCCGGGAGTTAGTGGCGATTCCTGACACTGTCCGGGAACAGGAGCATCGAACAGTGGCGTATCAGCTGCATTAATAATTACCTTCAGCTCAGAGGACAATTAATTTAATCAAATGCAAATTGGTTTCGGTGGGACCCTCTATATCGCCCCACTAATCCAGTCCTAGCACGAATGTGTCACTGGAGCGCCCAATTTCTCAGACATATTTTGAGGTGAAATTGGTCTGAAGAGAGCTGGAATTATCCTGGATACTGAATCCTCATACATAATTTATTTAGTACATTTAGTGCCTTAGAAGTGTGCATAATTCCATGCTACACTCATTTGCTCCCGCAGCACCCCTGTGGTGGGCCGTGGGGCTGGGGAGCTCCTGTTCCAGTACTTGGGGACTTGTTTAGGGCTCCCAGAACTCACGACCCACAAGTAGGTACAGAGCAAGATAGAGTGGCCACTTAGACTGATTTTGGGAATTAATGATGATAGAACCCTAGAGGGCTAGATTAGGTAAAAATCTCTGATTCGTTCTTGCAAGGGTTCTCTGGGACGGATGCTTGCTATCATATGGTGGACTTGTAGAAATATTTTTGAATTTTATTTTCTTTAAGAGCTCTTCCCACAAAACAATTACAACGGGGAGATTTGGGATTTCTGTTGAATTCGTGGCATTCAATTGCGCTAGGCCCTCTTGAAACATGTTGAAATAATTTTTGAAATTCTTTTTTGAATTATGAATAAGGGCTGTTTAATATAGAGCTACAATTTAAACTTACATAAACTGAAATTAACATTTTTATACATACATATCTACATAAGATAATTTTATTTCAAAATGGTTTTTTAATTGTTCCTTCAAATTACACTAGTACACATTTAAAATTTTTGGGGAACCCGAAACGAATCGAATAGAGCTTATAAAATCCATTTTTATTTATAAATTCCTTAACAAATATCCTGAAATCCCAAAAATTAGTTTTCAGTTTGTCGAGTAAAACTCAAGCAAACTTTTTTACAAAGTGTCCAGAATTAATTCCTCTAGTGCAGATATTATAATTTATTAAAAGTACTTTAATAATCTTCTTAAGTCTTAAGATAATAAAATAAATTATACACATTTAAGAAATTATTTTTCTCTGATACTGATTAGATCAAATGTCTCAAAGCAATTTTCTTTCAAATTTGAAATATAAACGATACACAAATTTTATATGATAAACGAAAAATTCACTTAATCTTAATCGTATTTCTTGAAAATAATGAAACAAATTCAACATAAGTAAGTTTTATTTGCGGCTAGAACTCATTTCGCAATTTGTTCTAGGCTTAAATAATTTGAAAACCTTTTCTTAAACACATTTGAACGAAATGCGGCATACCCTAAAATATTAAAAAGATATAAAAAAAACTTTACATTAATAGTCCATGAAAGCAGTGAAAACGCAGAATAGCATATAAAATCATAATTCCAACAAAACGTATATGTAGGTACATATACAGTGATGACTAGAAATCTGTTTGTTGATAAAACTAATCAAACGAAAAGTTCCACATAACTCAATTAATATAAATTTGGCGTTTTAAAATCAATGCAAATCGCATAATGAATGAAACAAGGATTATCTTGTAAATCCTCAAATAAAATTATAATAATCGTGCTTATTGCGTTAGCAGTTCTGAATAAAATTGTGGTATAAAAATTAATATTTTGTGACGCATTTCACCGCAATAGCTCATTTTAAATTTATTAAATAATATAATTTGTGACTAGTTGCTGGGTAAATATTAAAGTTTGTATTTATTTTTGAAATATGTATTACACAACCACTTACCTGCTTCTGGTAACAACTAAATTTTGATTAACTCTATGAATTAAAATTTCTCATTATAGTTAACCTCTAAAAGTTAATTAAAAAGCAGAATATCTGTTTTTATTCACATTTAAATTGGGAGAGGCATTTTTGATAAAATTAATTAGCTATCCAAGCTTCTATAAAAATTTCCATAATTTCTTCAAATTTAAAATTGCCGGTAGAATGTAAATACACCAGCAATAATAAAATTTGAAAGTAAGTTGGGGAAATTTGAAAGCCTTATAACGAAGTAAAACGGTGTTGAATTTTTTCAATTATCTTTATGAAGTAAATTTAACATACATTGCTCGTTGTGAACATTTGCATATCAAATACAGTGAAATCCATTAAAATTGAAACCCTTTCCTCTCACAAAAAATATTTTAAAAAGGACGAAACCGAGGTTAAAGATGATCGCATGAAGAAAATAAAAACCCCACTCTGTGAAATTATTAATGTCATTAAATTTCAACTAAGGCCTCAGCGGCGGGAAATCCTCAGAGTTCCTATTCTTTTATAAAAAAAAAAATTCTCCCCGGTATGGAGCAGGGCAAAGAAATAACAATTCTTTTTATTACAAATAACATCTTCTACAGAACGAAAGCCAGCCCCGGAGGAGAATACTCCCATCGAAAGTCATCCCGAGACGTAGAGTTATTCCCGGGAAAAAAATTTGATGAATCCCTCTCCAACCCTGAGTTATTTTTTATTTCTTAGTAAAGTTTGCTTCAAATTCTCCCGGCTTTTTTCCTTTAAACACAAAAATATCTCCTTTCTTTGTCGTCTTTAAATTTAGAAAAATAAAGAAAGAGAAAAGAAATCTTTTCTTTAATCCACCCATCTAAAAGTTGGTAAACTTTGCGGCGCATTTTTTAATAATACATCACCCATCATTGTGGATATAATTATCAGCTGTGGAATTCGATACAAGAATTTCTGCCGTTAAATTTAATTTAGACCCATCTTTGGCTTGTAACTTGGTAACAAGTATTTCTCAAATTTGGAGGGAAATTAATTAAGAAGAAAAATGTTTTTTCCCTATTTTTGGTAACACTCTTCCAGACAAACCCATCCCTACGGTCTACCACAAGGTACCTGAGTTGGGCCGCAGTTCCTTTTCCATTTCAACTATTAGCAATTCACCGCAGCACCAAACCCACCGAACCCACGGAACCCACCCTTTTTTCCCGGAAAGCCTGTCTGTAGCTTTGAATATCTCGGAATTATGCGATACGATCCGACAATGGACTATTGTTGCTCGGAACTGAACCTCCAAAGGGGGCGGTTCTGAAACCAGCTCCATTGCAGGCCATGTTTCCGGGTGCCCATCCCTCCAACCCCCGCTGAAAGTGTTCCTTTTAAATTACTTTCGGGCCTTGGACTTATTACGATAATTTAAGACATCGCTAATGTTTCTCTTTTCTTTTCTCTTTGCAGGTAAGAAAGATTCACCGGACGCCCGATGGAGGTGGATTCACTTCACTTCCTTTCGTGCTCGTTCTCTGAACCAACCCCACGAAATTCCCAAACCCGAAAAAAACAAAAACCCTGGCAAACCTGTCCGATCCCGGACAGAAAATTTGTAGAACGCGCTACAAAATTTCAGGGAAATGGAGTGGAAGGTTGCGGAGTGTATGCAAATTTAAAGTTGGGTAAGAGATCAATTCCTGTTTAAACATGGATCTGGGTTCGGATTTCGCCCTAATTACTGGCTGATGTTACGAATTGCGTCCTTTTGTTATTCCGCCCCCGCCTCATCTATCCCGCAGCGTGTCTAGATGACTTACAAAAATAGAACAATTTTTTCAGGGTAGAGTAAATTTATCGGAACGGAAAGGACTTTTCCGTTGATACTTTCTCTTCTGATTAAGATAAATTGGACTTTAATTATTTAAGGTCCGTGGGTAAATTACGCGTATTTATATATATTTTTTTTATTTATATATAGCGAAGTTGTCATACCCTCCGAAATAAAATTGACCCTTCATTCCTCTTGTAATAATCGCTTCATGACACTTGGCTCGTCTGTCCATTAATTTGTGCGTTTTCTCACTTTTTATTCCAATTATACTGAAAAGCGAGGAAAATCACCCTTAAATCTTATTTTTTGGCTGTTGGCCCTCAATTTTTGCCGCTTTTTTGTTACAAAATATGAATATTCATATTTGTGGGATCGTAAACAGCCTCCCCCATTTTTTATTTTATTTTAAGGTTTGCTGGAAAAGCCACTTTACGAGACCATTTTCATTCCTTTTTAAAAATTCATTGTGAAAACTGCAGGTGATGTTTATGCAGTATTATTTTAATTAGGTAGGATCAAAAGTGGCCAATACGCTGCTACTTTATTGGCCTTGGGATAAGTATTTAAGGGTTGAGTGAATAACAAAAGGTACAAATAATAAAATAAAAGTTTAATGATTTACTTTTATTGAAAGGGCTCTTTTTTCCCTTTAAGGTTTCAAAACTTATTCCTGGCTATTTAGTTAAACTTTTGGATTTAAAGCTGTGGGTTTAAAAGTTAAACGTAGTTCAAGCAGTGTTGGTTTAAGTTTAACCGTCAAATTTGAGCACCAATTTAAGGAATTTAATGAATTGTTAAACAATGGTTTCTGACCTTTGAGTGATTATGCACTTCGAAATATATCTAATTGATATTAAGCCATAATCATTATTTCTTTCTAAATAAATAATTTTTATGGTAAAACATTTCAAAGAATTACATGATCCACCTCACATAAATGTGGACATTTTCGAAAATTCATCATTCTGTAAACCATTTCAACCACTTTTTATCACCTTATTCGTAAAATTTATTTTTTTTTCAATTTCAGTTCAGTTGTTTTATTAGCTTAATTAATCCATTACATATAGTATAATGCCTATCTTATTCATTTATTTATGTATTATTATGACCTAAAAGTTCTATTGTGCATACCCTACTTGATTTATTCCCTATCCAGTTTAAGACCTTTGTATTTGCATACATATGTAACTATTTGTTCCATTTCAATTCAATTTCAATTTTAACGCCTTCTTAATAGTGGTGAATAATTTTTTTGGGGATGCCATAATGATTGAGATTCTCTCAAAATCTCAAGATTTTAAAATCTTTTACTTGTATCGAAAATCCAATAGATTGTCGTATGGATTTCGCGATATTTCACAAAATCTCAAGATTATGAACATGTTATGAACATTTTTGCTCAAAATAATTTATAAGCTCATGCATTTTAAGCGAGAACTACAGGATACTATTGTTTAATTAATTTGTATTGTAACGATATCGGTTCGACGATTGAAATTTATTTATTTTTATGGTATATAAAAGAGTAAAATTGCGTTTATTGTTTGTTATATCATAGTAACACATGGTGGGTTTAGCTAGTTTCCTATAAATATTGACATTTTAAAACAAAAGAAAATAAATATATAATTCAATTAAATAGAAAATTGAAACACATTTGTGAGTCCCATAATTGACAAAATGCCGAATAAGTCTTCTGTAAAAGTTAAAAGTGCATAAAATCCACTCGAAGTTATGTTCATGAACATACTTAGGAACCATAAAATTCTTGGAAGGAAATCTCATTAAATTTCTAGTCGTAAAAATCAACAAGAGCAAAACAAAATTTCCCATATACCGCACGCATGTAATTGCATATAAAACCAAATCTAAAAATCTTTTATTTATGCCACCCAAACCCCGAGTAAGGGCACTTTAGAAGGCACCACGGTGATATTTTAATTTTTGCAAACGACACTCAAATTGTACATTGGAGTGGCGTAAATTCGGGGTGTTGCCATTTTAATTCATTTGCAATTCTATCGCCCCGTAAAGGGGGGCTCAACAGGGCCCCATAAATGTAAGAATCTTCCCCAAAATAACCGCAATAAAATCAAATTGGTGTCAAAGGGGTTAAAGGGCCATCGTAAAATTCAAATGACATAAGCCGAAAGCACAAAAGAAAATTGAAAGCCAACAAAAGGCTGAGGGGGCGCAGGCGGCCCTGGGGTGCTCCGGGTTATGAAATCTCCGATCTGTCCCCAAAAGACAATGAATCTCGGCTGCTATAAACCGAATCGCAGCGCCGCCAAATTCGAGTGCCCCACAGCCGGCCGTGTAATTGCAGAGCGCCTAATCACTTTACGGAGCCCCGGCCTCCGAAGGTTTATAGGCCATAAAGTGCTGCACGAGATAACCGGAGCCCCCCCGCGGCTCCGCCGGCGCAGATCCACTTTTCCGGCGGAAAACAATTTTCATTGCCACAATTATTAGCAGTGCCCACGTTCCTCGCATGGAAGCCGCGGCAGCGTAATCAAATGCACAAAAACGATTATGATTCACACGTAACGCGAGCCGCGGAGCCCCCGCGGCAGTCGCGAGCTGGGCCACCTTTTTGCCGCGACAATGCCGTTGCACAGCGGTCTTCACGGCGACTAGGTCAGGACGGTGTTGCCGTCGACAGTTGCGCTATAAAATACTAAAAATTTAAATTGTTGCTTCCAAACATAATCATACAACATAAAATTTAAGGTTCTCTGAGAACGCTAAATTAATTTTTGGAATCATTTTTTTATATCCAAGGACTGAAAAGCTTCAAAAAAAAAAATTAAATATTTGTGTTTACTAGTTCTTGATTTATTCTCAAAGTTGAATATTTAATCTGAAAATTTCAAGAAACCCTTTTTTTTCTTTTTAAGGAAGAAAAAATTTTTTTTTACATAGGTAAATAAAAAACCAGGTATAAAATTCAAAAATTAACTATTTTTTATATTAGAAAAATATTCCTTTTCAGGGAATTCTTAATATAGATTGACCGTAAATTTTATTTCAATCGGATAAGTACTTTTTGAGTGAGCCACCATAAACATATCACTGAGGCTCAGAATTTCGTAATTTTGAACAATAGTAAACAAATAAAAAAGTAGTCTATGTCACTCTTGACAACTTCCTCTTGATGTTTTTAAAGTTTCATCGAAATCGGTTCTGTTATAAATGCGTGCTTGTCTGCGCACGAAATCGAAGTTTTATATAAATTCCTATATTGCAGTCAACAACACAGATAAATTGTTAATTAGCTCTCATAAATTTTGCAATTTTTAAGAGTTTTGCAAATTTCTTACAGGAAATTATTCAGAAAGATGATTGAAAAATAATAAAAGATACATTTTTTGAAAATCTTAAATAAATACGAAACCCTAGAACTTGATCGATTTCTTTCGAGCAATGCCTTAATTCGTTTGAGGTCGTTTGTTTAGATGTTGTTGATCGACGAGCTTCTGGAATGAACCACCCTGTAATAGTGCAGACAGAAAGACAATTAATTAAGAGTAAGTTGATCATTAAAAACTCCGTAGAATTGGCGAAAAAATCCCCGAAGACGGCAACAGCGAGTGTGGGGTCTTCCCACGTCCACCGGCAGTAGTCAGTCAACGCGTCGCGTCATTCATGCATCTCGCGACGGATGGAAGCGTTTGGATCTACGACGGCGGGGATCGCTCGGATGAATGAGATCGCTTCGTTCGGGCCTCTGAGGGCCTCGCGAGGAACCCCCGCGAACGCCAAAAGCCCCAAATTAGCCCCACGTACGATGCGGGCGGCCCCTGTGCATTAATTTGCCACCCCCGCCACTCCCCACGGAGCCCCGTCGCGGCGCGCCAACTATCTCAATCTGAATGGATAAAGTCAGCTGATTTCGCCATGTGTCGCGCTGTGTCGTCGCGGGGCCGGGGCACCGCCAAACCACCGCTTCACAAATGAGACAGTGGAAAAATCACAGTTTTTATCAGACTCTCGGTCGCATTGTCTGCGTGCTTTAAGCCGTCGTATTTTACTGCCGCCGCCTTCTTCTTCTTTAAAAAATAAAAAAAAAAGTTATAAAGAAAAAAACCGCGAGGTTTTCGAAGCGTATCACGTCCTGCGGCTAATAGTTTAGCCCTTCTCCTAACCATTTTTTGTATATGAAAGTGAAACTGTTCTAAATTCAGTAGCTCTAAAAGTTGACCGCCGAAAAACCGCGAAACTACCGCAGGTCAGTAAGAGAATAAAAAAAAAAAAAAAAAAAAAATTAACCCAACCAGCAGCCGGCGGATTTCCTACCAAAAGGCGGTAATTAAATCGAACACCGCGGCCGCGAGAGCCGCGTCAACGCGCGAGTTGAGACCCGCGGCTATTTAGCGAAGCGCGCTCGAACCGCGACGATGACCCACTTCACGCGGCGGTGTGTTCAGTGATAACGGCCGACGCGCGCCTTTAAGGTGTCGTCTTTTGTTGTGCTCCTTTTTTATTATTTAAACTCATTATTTTTAAGTTTATTATTTGCAACTAAACTTTTCGCTTTATTTCTGTATTATTAAATATCTTTTAAACGTGTGTCCTCACATCGCGACACTTTTCAGTGCCCTGTTTTTGTTCTTTTATTTTACTGTTTACAATATTTTATTTATTGTTATTATTATTACTTTTATTTCGCGAATTGCAAAACCGCGACAGAACCATTGCACACACGTCATGTGATGAGCGGCGCAGGCTTAGAACGCGTGCTTCTGCGCCGTGTGCTGAGTGTAAGAAGTTTTGTGCGCGACGCGACGCAACTGCGCATCGTCGCGCACCGCCCTCGATCCGATCGATCGGGCGGAAAGTGATCGTTTCCTTGGAACCGGATCGATAGATGGATTTTATTGCAGAATTATTGAAGATTAGGACAGAGTTCATCAAAGTCCGACGGAGAGAACCTTTCGGCGGCGCTCCAATTTTTTTTCTTTCGTCTTCTAAAGTTTCGAATTTCTTGTTAACGCTCCACTTCCCTCGCCAAGAAATATCATTGCATTATCTGCAATCAGAAGACTTTTACTTTTTTTCTTCTTCTTATTTTGCTTGAGACATTCTGGGCATTGCGCGAAATTTTTGGTCAACTTATTTTTTTTCCTTCTCAAGTTGTGTAACTCTAACTTGTCTGTTTCTTATGGTTTTTATTTTCACCTTCATCGGTTCTTTTTAAAGCTTTTTGTGTACTCAACACGTTAATCTTTGCACCTTCGCGGAATTTGAACTAAAGAGAAACTTGTACTTTACTACGGAGTTTGGTAGATTTTTTTGTTTGCTCTAACCAAATACTAAAATCTGAACTGAAGATTACAAGTTTAAAATAGAAAATACAAATAATTTATTAGAAATCTTCTTTTTCATAGTTTTTGTGTATTTACAAACGTTTATTTACTTGTTAAAATTCTGTAGATCATAATTACAGACCAAACCGAAAATCCTATCCGGCTACAGAAAATTTGAGGCTTTTTTTATTATACAAGTATTTAGTACTCTATATTCGTCTAGGATATTATTATATGACTTATCTTAAGTGTACAAAATCCAGTGAAATTTTATTTTATATAAGTTTATTTAGCCCTCCGTCGATGCTATAGTAAGTATAGCAACATTTCTAAATATTTAATATGATCTGACCAAGGAATATTTTGGTTATTTAGCTTAAGTTTTACAAGAGGTAGAAAACAGTGTTTTTGATTTTCTTTTGTGTGAAGAACAAGCCTTGCATTTTGTTAGAATTTCGCTTAATCTTCCTTTTTTACAAGTACAAAAAGAGAATTTGTCCTAGTGCCGAACCCTTTGGTATCCCATCAGAATTTTGTTTTTGAGTCGAAAATGCGGCCAAAGGGTATTTTGATACTGACACGACAATCCAAGGCGAGCTCTTAAACTCGATTTTTTTACAAGTTTATTTCAGTTTACTTTATTTTGAGACAAATATCCCACATAATTGTGTATATTAATTAATTAACTAAAAGTTAAATCAGTTTAAAACATGCACAGAAAATTTGGTTTAAATATTTTTGTCTAATAATGTAGTTTAACTCTTTTAATTTTTTTTTTTTACTAAAAACCAACGTGGATTTGGATTTTTAGCAGAGTCAATGATTTTACCACTCAAATCTATTTCGTAAAACGACAAAACTAATTTACAATTTAAAATTCAAATATTTATATTATATTCTGAAAGTTTGAACAAATTTCTGCTCTTCTATCATTGTTAAAATAAATATAATGACCAAACTTTCCTTATTTTTCTGCTGCCCCATAAACGATAACTTTTATCTTCGAAAAGTTTTTAAAAATCATCCATTTCCCATGCAGTACAAACATTTTTCCTCACTGGGAAATCCGAAATGTTTATGTGTTCCTGGAAATGAGAACTCTCAAAATAATTAACGAAACTGCCGGAAAACTCATTCGTAAAAATTCCTGGTACAGAAACCCAAGAGTTTCAATTTTTATTTTATTATTTTGCTTGAAAATTGTTTAGTAAAATATTTATTTTGGTATTTTATATTTTGTGAATGCAGATTGTAAAATAACTTTGAAAAATGCAAAAATATTGAACTTTTAACCAATTTTGTGAATTTTATTGTAATGAGGAAATATATAAATTTTCTATTAGAACAATCGGTGCTAGTGAAATAAAAATAAAAATAACTAAAATAAGTTTGAAGCCTTTAAACGAAATTGTATGAGGGCCCCACTTTTTTCCTGTTTGATAAAAACAGCTGCTCTTGGTTTCATGTTACATGATTCGAATTTCATTAATCTTCCAATATAATCGATGTACTTGTGTGTCACGTAAACGTACGGCTGTGCACAATTTGTAAAATTTTCCCCCAAATTCGTTATCACTCAATCCTCTTCAGCATATTTATTTTTAGACATGAAAACCAATTAATTGGATGACGCCTACTTTTTCAGTTTAATTTAATATCATATGGATATTGCTATTTAGCATAATAATGCATAATAATTTAGAGTTGTAATTAATAATTAGTTATTTTAAATTTAATTGGAAATTATTGATCTTAAATTTTATAGTCAGGCTGTAAATCAGCTATCTATTTTTTATGCTACTAAAAGATTCTAAGTTACGCAAGTTCCAATAAAAATAATTTCCCGCAAATAAAGAGTGTACGTTACTTGATGCGATATTTTTTGAGAATTTTGTAGTAGCTCTGTATATACTGTATATACTCTGTAATAAATAATATTTGAAAATTGGAAATGAAATGGTTTTTGAAAAACCCTATCTCATACAAAATTTCAGAGACTAGTAATTTATTTTCGAGTTAGGGTATAATTTTTGCGAAAAACCTTCTTAACTCAGCAAATTTATCTCAGATTTAATTGAAACTTTGTGTCGCTGTGTTCAGTGCCCGGTCTCATTTTAGCCTGAATTCAATAAGATCTCCTAAGAAATACGAAAACTTTTTTCTCAAAAACTCATAAGTATCTGGGAATTTTCGAGATAATCTAAAACATAATATCTTTGCATCAGATGGTAAAAGTCTTTTCAGAATGCTTGGAGTTCTAGAAATGTGAATTCTAATATCTCTGCAAATACGAAAAATTAGAAATTACTCCCCAAAAAGAGCTCCGATTCAAATTAAGGGTACTTTTGGACATATGCTTTTAACTGAATATATTTAAAAGTCTTTTTTACATAACCCAATAGTAAAAGTTTAAAAACACCGATCCTTTTAATTTCAAAGAGTTAAATTAGTCACTTGTTACTGAAATTTGGTATACCGTGGTATTCGGAGTCGCTGATTTTAAATATATGATACTACCATCTATAAAATCTGATATTACACCAAAGGCATTGTTGTTAAAAAATAAATCTTATTTTAGTATTTTATATCTAAAAAAATTATCGCTGACTAAAATATTCAGATAAACCTGTTCTGTTTGAGGCCCCACCTGGCAGTATTTTTTTCTGTTTCACCGGGCATCAAATCATATCGCTAAAATTAACCCTTTCAGCATCGTCAATAATTCACCGAGTTGCTGACACACATAAAACGACAAATATAGCCTATATAAAAATCAAATTGCGCATCGCTGACAGCCTCCGAAAATACGACAAAAACATGGAACACCTGTTCCTGGGGCACCAGAAATAGTTCCTCCTCCGGTTTCCCTTTTTCCAATCTATTTCTGGACCACCCTGTATAGTGTTTCTTTATTTATGGATTTTCGGGTGGGGTGTTGCTTTCCTAGAATAAAAATGCGTTTTTCGCACTGCCTCGTGGTTCAGGTGCCGGCCGGGGATAAGTGCAACTGTGACAGGAACAGAGCTCCACAAATATGGGAATAGTGCGGGATTGGTTTTTATTTTTTTTCCTGCCACAAAATGAAAATGTTTCTGGATTCTTCTGGCGCACTTAACACGTTTTAAAATTAATGTGCACTTTTGCTAAGCCGCCAACCCCCACAAAACCAGGAAAAAAACCCTTTCCCGGCTTACGAACTGTTGTAGGGTTTCGTAAAAATATCCCAGAGCTCATTAAATTTCCTGGCTGGCCAGTCCCAAGTCCCTGGGGAGAAGTCAGAACGACTCCAGGACTCGCAGCGATTGTAAATCCGAAAATAGTGCATTTGAAAAAGGGCACGAATAGTGAAAAGGGAAGGAAAGGGATGCTCAAAAGAAGCTACGGAGTTATTCTTATCGCATCCGGGACTCCGGGAAGGAGTAGGGCTTTGGGGGGGGGGGGGGGGGGGGGTTCAGAAATGAAACATAACCCCAAAAGACTGGCCTTGTCCCACAGGAGGCGTAGAAGCCGCAAGGGTGCCGAGTTCATTTTAATTTAATTTTCCACAAACCCCCACCGGCGCACCGCACATTCAATCCGTGGGTTTTCACTGCTTTTGTTTCGTGGAAAAACCTTCCCCATTTTTTTTATTTTTTTATTTTTGACAAAACCCTTTTTGTACGGTAATTTTTTGGGTAAACCAAACACAAGGGCTGCCTCTAATGTGTTTGGAGGTTATTTAAATTAAGACCCTCTCCACTTTTGCGGAACGCTGCAGCTTAAAGTTCCCGGCAAAATGCGGATCTTCCTCCTCCAGAACTTTCGGCGGGTCATTCAATGAATGAAATGGTGGATAAAAAGGGCCCCTCCCGGGTGCAAACCCTTTTTTTCCTGGCTGGACAGATATTAGAAAATATGTTTGTATGCTGTTTTCTTTTTTCGGCAAAACCGGACAATATCCGTCTTCCTTGTTGGACCCACTTTTTCTAATATATTATACAATATATGTATATATATTTTTATATTTTTCAAAAAAATTAATACTGTCCTACTCGTGGATTTTAGAGATTATTAATGTTAACCTCCTCACCCATAAAAAAAAAATAAAAAAATACCGACCCTTATCCCGGAAAATGCTTGTAAATTAAAAATATTTATTCTTTTTCCGCAAAAGTCGCCATTAACTAGCCTCAAAAAAATGCGCAGCGGTAAGCTCAGTTTATCATCGTGACTTAAGTGTTATGGAAATTTTGTCCGGTTTTTTAAAAATTTTTAAGGGTGAATGAAAAAGGGCCACACAACCATCCAACTTTTGCAGGAGATTTATTTTACTTACGAGTTTGGGACGGAAGATGTGAAAATATCTCCCGGCTTACTTGATCTTTTTTTTTAACGTGAAGGCTCACAGTCAGCAGTTTTAGATATTAAGAGTCGCCCCTAATGCAAAGGCATGCACTCACTGTGTGGGTTTTTTTTGATGGTTTTTCAGTTTTCAAGAATCAAGAGTAAAAGTGTAAAATCCACTCTTTGCGGAAAAGATTAAAAAAGTAAAAAGTCCCTGAATTTTTGTCAGCTCAGATGAGAACTGTTTTTCTTACTCGCGGGAATGAAAAAGTTTTTTCTCGAGGTCCCTTGTAAGAAATCTTAATGCTTTTTTATTTAACTTTTAAACCACAGTGGCCTATTTCTTAAAATAAAGCACATATCAAATACAAAAAGTTTCTGGGCCTTCAGCTTTTATAGTACACATTTAAAAATTAAAGAAAAATAATTAAAATGAATCCTATTTCTTATTCAATTCAATTTATTTTTGTGCTCTTTCTGCTCATATTTTGCTCTAGCCAATCTAAAATACAAAATCCATGATCTTGAAGCCATGATAATTTTTCGTTTTATATAGAGCTGTATTACCCTGTCTGAAAATCCAGTTCGCCTCACAATTTTGTGGTATAAATGGCAATAATTTATTTGCCAACAAAATTGTGTAATTCCCAGGCACCTCAAAGCTACCACCGTCGAAATTCTTTCTACCAAAATACTAAGGATCTTTATGCAAATCCGTCTAATACGAATAGCTCTCATTAGGTCCATCTAAATTTGGTTTTCATATTCGAAAAAATGATATATGAAATAAAACTTAGTAAAAATTAATGTCCGGCATCTTAAGCCAATCTCTGCTCATATTTTCTCTTTTGTAACGAAGTAGAAGTTTTAGAGCTATTTTAAGTATTTGTCTCTGGAAAATCGAACTGGCTTTAAGAACTGTATAGAAGAGTTTATCGCGAGACATTTAGTTTAAGTTCAGTTTTAATTTAATTTATGCTTTGATTTGTTTTTGAGACTTTGTTTACAATTGTATTGCTCTACTCATTTTGTAGTCAATTTCACACTCCTTAAGTAACTTTTTCGATAAGCCTAAATTTTGTTTGGTTCATCTTCAAAAATGTATTTCCCATGCTCTTATTTGAATTTGAATTTTTGACTAGTTATTTCTATTTTGGATTAGCTCGTTTTGAGCTGCATTATAAGAGGACAATTTCCTTATCGAAAGCAAGAAAATATTTTGCGATTTTGTAATGGTTTTAAGGGCTATTTCTACTTTTTAGGGCAAAAAATCGACGTTTTTTGAAATTTCTTATTTTGGGAAACTATTTTATATGACCGGCAAAAGTTTTTTGGCTTAACTCTGGCATTTGTGGGTTAGCAGACAATTTGTCACAAATTTGAAGTCAATTGATTAATTAGTTCTTTTGCAATCGGTGCCATTCGTTTTCAAAAATTGCATTTTGAAAAAAACGCGTTTAAAGTTTTTTTCGTAAATTACCTCTTAAAGTGCTAAAACTGAATGTATTTAATTCAACAAATTCTTTAGAATATATTAAATTTGATGCTTTGCTTTCAATAATGTCGTTACGAAGAATTTTTTCGGACTTAAGTATGATACATAGTCTTTAAATTCTAAGCATGGATATTTTGATTTAGCTCTGGTTGTTGCTATGCGAACAAGCCATTTTCCACCGCCAAACCTCCCTATTAAAATTGTCATCGTTGGTGGCGTACTTAAAAACCAACATTGACATTAAAAGCAAAAATCCGTGAGCGACAAATTCACACATTCATCACTTTTTTTCCATTCTTTACGTTTAATACGCCCCAAAAAATTGTAACGAGTATCGCAAAAGTCTCGACGCTGCCGACGCTGCCGACGTTGTCGTCGTCGTAGCCACAGCGAATTAAAGCGAGAGCTAATCCAAAATTTGTGCTTTAATTTGGAGCGATTTTACAACTCATCGGGGGACAATAAAATTTGACCCCATAACACTTTCACCCGGAGGAGCCAGAAAATTAGATGAACTTCGGAGCGCACTCCGGGCGGAGTGGCAGGAGAGTTTTACACGCGCCCCATTTCGCCATTTCGGATGAGGAGGACCCTAACTTTTAGCGCTAAAGAGCTGAGCAATTAATTCTTTGGGGGAGTTTCTGGAGCTATTGTGTAAATGACAAACTTTATCAGTTCCAAGAATCGTTAGCTATTCGCTAATTAGTATGAATTTTCAAATAAAATACATAAAAAAACGTAACGTTTTAAGGGCATCGTCGTATCTCAACCCACACCACTAAATCTTGTTAATTAATACGAAATTTTTAGCGAATGGAAAAATGTCTTTAATTCAATCATTAATTTTCGGTCACTCTCCATTCATTCATTAATTCCCTCGTCGAGCTGACGATCTATAAAAAAAAATTAAAAAAATCACTGACCGATCGATTTATCACCCATAAATTATGTCGCCCAATGGGGCCCCTGAACTGAGTCGAGGCTCGCGGGCCCCATAATACAGCAGGTGCCGTGGGCCCACTATTCTCGATCACCCTATAAATTTTAATTTGTCGCCAAGTAAATTTTTTGTATTACTATTTTTTTTATTGAGTCTGTGGTGCTCCCCGCAGACTGCCATGAATATGGAACAGGTACAATTGTGAAAATGCAGAAATACAAAAAAAAATTCTGGCCCAAGTGCACCTAAACTTTCCTTTAGAAAATGTCAACAATCGAGAAAAACTCCAAACAAATCCGCCCTGCTAGCTCAGGTGTCTGCTGGTGTTGTCAGATTGGATGGATTTTAAAATTGCTGATTTGACTTAAGATTTATTCAAGCGATAGCAATCTTATTTTGCAAAATATTCGATTTAATAAAAATGAACCTAAAAAAAGCTATATGCTTTTTTTCATTTCGGAACCCTAAAAATGTTACTTTGCATAGGTTTTGGGATTAGTTCCTACACCGACTAGTTTAACATACTACGAAAAAAGACCCTGCTTAATAGAATTCCAATTTTGTGTTAAACGTAAAGTGGTTTATTTTCGACTGCCTCTCTAATTCCGATCACTATTTATTTTTTATTGATAACTTACATATTTTTCGATGCATGTAAACAATTCAAGGTTTATTGCAATATGCATCTATAAATCTCACGTTATAGTTATCGAAAATGGCCAATAGTTGACTGTCGTTTGTTTAATTTATTGGAATAATTTGTACAGAAAAGCCCATACATTTTTCAATTTTACAATTATAGAAATCTTTAAAATTTAAACATTGACGTGTTTTTATAATAGTTTGAAAGTATTAATGTTAGCACTTTACGTTAATAATTTCAAATAAAAAAAAGGAGATTTTTATTATTGTATACCATAATTTAAAAAAAACTGTAGCATATGGATGAATGGATTTATAGCTTGCTACTTAATTATGACCTACTAAAAAATATTTCTGAGCATAATTAACTTTGTTGGAAATGCAAGCAATATTTGTACAATTCTAATTCGGTTACTATTAATATTTCAATAATAGTGTGAAATTATAGTCACTCTAAATATGAACGAAAGTATTTCAAAATATCTCAAAAACATTTTGTAAATTATATCATTCTTAATTTTATTATTTGTACTAGGTACATATTAGGTTACTTAACGTTATTAATTTAAAATACCCCATTTATTATAGAACTGTTGGTAGTTACTAAACAGTTGTGAGCTCGATAGAAAATTTAGTACCTACATATGTTCGGTATGGTTATGGTTACTTTAGAAATATTAGGAATATCTTAAAAATTATAAAACCAATGATGGAATCATATGCCCGTTCTCCAATGCGCCGACCAACCAACCACGAACCAACCACCGAAAACGCTGAATTGCCTGAATTCGCGTGTAAAATACAAGCTCCTGCCTGTAGTTGTGCCTGCCGGCTGTCACAACATCCTCGGGCAAATATTTTATTTGGAAGAGTTTTTATCACTACTTGAGCGAAAAAACTACTCACTTTTACTTTTAGTGCTGGGCTGGAATTACCGCGCACATTTTTATCAGCACTTTATGTTAAAATTAGCGCACTGAGTTTCTGGCGACCGGTGGGACAGCTGTCTCACTGACAGGTATTCTAGTACAACACAACCGCTGAATGGGCGACTAGTACTATGTGGTTAAAACGCACACATGAAAAAGTTAGCCAGGTTGACCAAAACACGAGCGAGAGGGAATATGAGGCCAACATAATGTGTGACGCGATGGTGCGATTTTGGTTCGTTCTTGGTTGGGTGGTCGGTGTATTGGAGAACGGGCATTATAGTCAGGAAAAAAACGGCCGAGACAGACAGAAGGGCATGAGCGATTTTATATATTTTTATATTTTATAGTGTTTTTTAGGACTATAGAGGACATAATCTGTATCTCCTCAAAGAAACGTCTTGAAACATTTTGTTTGTTATTATTGTTATTTAATTTAATCTAATTAAAACTACCTAGGCCACAATATTTTCATGACTACTGTAAGATACCTGGCAGCCCTGAAGTATCGCGAGAAGTCTGCGGTTTGTTGATTTTGTAATTTTTTTGAATTTTGGGCGTTTTTGTGCACAGCATGTCACAATGCCCCCGTGGGGCCGGGCTGGGGCTCCGCTGTTTCGCTGTTTTCTGAATGTCCGCCGCCGTGCGCCGTCGGTCGATCGGTCGTCGAGAAGCAAAAAAAGAAATCGGTCAAAGAAAACTGCGCCAATATGTGCCGCGGTCAGTCGAACGTGGTATGCAAATTGACCAGCGGGCCGCGGCCCCAGCGCGGAGTTTGTTATGCAACGATGTCGGTGACGCCGCTTCTGGCCACAGCTTTGCGATATTTATTTATTTTTATTTAATTTTTTTTTTTGTATCCCCCCATTTTTCACTTTCGGGCGTTGGATTTCAATTTTTGGCGCTGGTTTACATTTTATCGCTGGTTTATGGGTCCGTTCCGAATCCAGAGAAACGGCGGGGGATAAGAGATAACATGAATTTCCGAAATTGGAGTAAGATATAAGCCCGTATTGGGGCGACATATGGGGCGGAGGCGCGGGGCCGTCGAAGGCGAATGTCTTGGTGAATCTCCACTGGGCCCCAGCGAACATTCTGAACGGGAGGCGCGACGCCCCGGGCTCAGGCGACCCACATGTGTCGCATGTTGGGAACGTATGTGCCGCCGAATGTGCGGAGTCCCTCCTCGGTGATGATGGCCCCATAAAACCCATAAAAAACGACAGCAACAGCGAAGCCAGCGGCGGCAAAAACAACAAGGAAATCGAGATTCTGGATTCTGGATTTTGGGATATTCTGGGCAACATCCAGGAGGATGGGGGGAGGGGGGGTCATAGGGCTCCGCTGTATCGGGGCCCTGTTATCGGAACACCCGCCAGCACACAGAGAATTTTTGGGGTGGATGCTCGGACCACAACCGCCTCGTGTTTTCTGAAGTCTCCCCAGGCCAACTCCTCGCTCAATGGGCGAAATCTTGGCAATTTTCCCTTCGTCCTTTAGGGCGATAAATCAGATCCCCAGATTTCGGGAATGTTAAGGCAGACAGGCCAACGTAAATTTGACGTGTTTTTGTTTATAAATTCCTCCACTCGAGGGGTATATTCTTTGGGGCCGTGTTTGATGTATGTCGCCTCATCCTTCGGGATCTGGATCTAATTTACTTTTATGCGGTGTCGATCCATCAATGCAACCGTGCCAATCGTCTTTTAGAATGGTATTTTTTTTATTTTCTTTTATTTTCCGATCGGCTCTCAACTTTCTTTCTCTTATCGGATCCGTAAATGACATGTATTCGAATTTAGATTGATATCATTCTGGAATTAGGAGGGTCCCCAGGGATGCGGGGAGACAGCTCATCGTTATTTATGAAACGCGAGGACGAAACAATTTTAAAGAAAATTAAATTAAGATGAACGAACAGAAAATTAGGTGATTGGGGAAAATGGGAACCATGTCCGATATCTTTTTATTTTGATTTACTCAGTTACAAAGTTTTACATAATTAAACGATCATGCCATAATTCAGTATGAAAATATATCATCGTTACATATAGAAAAAAAACAAACCATATTTGAAAGGTGGAGAAACAAAGCTACCACAACATCCGATATATCAATTTTCAAAATATGAAGAAATACAATTTAGAGCAACATCAAGAAATCAAGAAAATCAAAGAATTTGCAAATCATTTAAATAGGATTTTTTCCGTAGATTACGAATTCGTAAATAAAAATGCTCATTCAACTCTCATTTAAAAAAAAATAGAGTTAAAAAGTACAAAGTACCATATCCTGACTATTTATGAAAAATCATTACAAAACAACTGAAGGGATTGGACAGCTAAAATCTTAAGCTTTTATATAAAAATGTAAAAGGCGTTAAAACATTTCAAAATGATCTATGAATTTGAATTCCATAAACCAATTTACTTCATATAATAAAATAGTGAATAAGGAACATACTTATACAATATCACCTTTTTTGAAGGATTGCTAGTCATTTTATACATATAAACAATTTTTCCTAGATTATGAATTCGTAAATAAAAATATAGCAATTTCTTAGTTTAGATTCGTACTAAGCGACACTATACACCCCGCATAGCAATTGTTAAAAGAAATTGGCGAAGAAATGGTAGACCACCACCTTGAATATATCATTTTGATTTAAAAAATATGCAATTTACAATCTAAAAACTCGTAATCAGCGACCCTTAAAATCTTTGTATACCAATTTATCAACATATTTCAAAAATACATACATACATATGTATATACCATACAGGGTATATACATGTACCTATGACCCAAAAAATAATTTTTAAATATTCATTAAAATTGACGATTTTCTTATCATCCTGCACGAAATCCCGTGAAATTTAATTTTTTCTAAAACCGATTATTTCATAAAGTAGGAATAGATCATGAAAAGTTACTCACCAAAATAATTCGATAAGACCTATTGTTAAAAAAGATTACAATACTTGGTTCTAAGCCCCTGATTTATTAAAATTTATTTTTAATTTATTATAATAATTAGTAATAAGTAATCAATAGTATCTATTTTATTGTAGTAGATTTATTGTGGGGAAAAAATATTTCATAACAAAGTTGAAATCAGTGCTCTAAAAATTTCCCATTTGATCGGTAAAACATTTCCGTTTACTAAATTTAGAAATAGTACTACCAGTTTAAAAGTTATAGACCTTTTTCTGTAAATAGTTTCTCTAATTTTCGTTTTCAAAAATTCAGATCATTGCCCATGGATCGAGCTCCTAATAAGCGCCGTAACTCATTAAAATATAAGAGGCCTACCGCGAAAATAGCGAACAGGTCTGGGCGTAGTAACGGTAAAGCCGCGGCATACGCGGTAATAACTGCCCATTGACATGTACGGTGCATCGGCGAGTGGACTTTATGCGATTTTAATGAGACCAGACTGGCCGTATGCGGAATGAATCTAAAAATGGTAAAAAAATATTGCGTCTGGGAAGCAATCAGTTGAGTGAGTGACTGCCGTTTATGAAGTGATCGAAATCGATAGTGCGGCCATTACGCGGACGTTACAAAACGCTCAATTTCGCGGTAATTTGGCATCACGTCCGCCAACGAGACCCACAAAAGCGCGCTGCTCGTGATCATTTTTATTCATTTCTCCGTTTGTGTATTTTTGCCATTTATTTTCAGCTGGTCGCTGCGTTATCTGTCGGCAGACGAAAACGTGACTGTCCGTCGTCTGTCAGCTGATCCAATCTGCGATCACCGGACGAGATCTTAAGTACGCGAAGTGGACACGGCCATTGGGCCAGGCAATTCAATTGCATTGATGCAAACTGCTACTTGATGCATTAAATTGACCCGCATATTAATATGTTTTATGCTGCGCCGTGTTCGAGCGTTTTCCGCGCAATTCGGACGCAGACATTGCGCCTTATTTTTACCACGGCGAGGGATATGATCAATTGTGGGCCCCAACGAGGGCTGCTCCGGCATTTCAGCCTTTGTTCGTTACTAAACCAATTTTATTTTATATATGCAGTTTAGACTTTCAGCGTGGAACTTTCCAAAGTTTTATAAGCGACTTTTTCCCATTTTAATTGGTTTGCTCAACGGGCCAAAATGGTTTCACTTTTCAGGTATTTCTCTCTGTGCTTAAACATTTTAGAAATGAGCTCTCATTTGCTAGTCCATTGTGCAGGTGATCTCGTTTCATTTAAGCAATGTCCGACGACTTGGCATGCATTTCGATAGTTGCTTATCTTGTTGTTCGCACAAATAATAGTGGTGCAAGCAGTCGACACGATCGCGAAGTGATCTCTTACCCATTGGCACTTTCGAAAGTACAATTTGAAAGAATGACATTTCAGAAGTATTATTCATATCTATTTATTCATAATGTCCTCAAAGTTGGAGACTACATAAAAAGACTTAGTTTTTATTTTTCCTATAAAATAATGTTCTTGAATAAAACGTCCTTCTACCGTCTTCAACATTCTGAGTACAATCTCAAGGTTTTGTTCGGGCTGATCTTAAGTTTAATCTTGGTGATTACTAACAAAACCATGTTATATGCCAATCTGTCAATAAATCACTGAATAAATCAATCAATTGCTGCTTAACTGCATACTTTTTTATTATGACTTTTCCGGGTGTTAGCTAATACTTCTGGCTGCATGTAAGATTTTGAGTAAACAACTTGGAGCTTTATAATAATCACATATTTGAGATTTCGAAATTAACATGCCGATTATGAGAACCCAAGTTGAAATTTTCAAGAAACTTAATATTTCCATAGTCATAGATGACATAAAAATGTCCATAAAAAAGTGGCGAATTTATTTCTATCGGAAATATAATTCTGTTTATCTCTCACTTTTCAAATAACATGGTCAGTTTATGACTGAATTGCTTGTTTTGGTACTTATAAGACATTTTCCTCGTAAAAAGGCATAAAGAACTTTTAAACAATTGATATGATATAATTCAAATTTTGATTTTTAGGTATGAATAATTTATTTTTCCACACGCGTGAGGGAAAAGTGCCACTAAAACGCACGCCTTTCCGGTTGTAAAGTGGCTTATTATCCACTAGTGCTTTATTGTGCAACACGGGCTGTGCGTAGCCGATTGCTTACGCTGGCAGCTAAACAAACTCGCTTCGCTCGTGCGTTTATTGCTGCCAGCGTGCGCAATCGGCTACGCACAGCCCGTGTTGCACAATAAAGCACTAGTGGATAATAAGCCACTTTACAACCGGAAAGGCGTGCGTTTTAGTGGCACATTTCCCTCACTAGTGGGGAAAAATAAAATGTGCAATTCGGGCGGGGCGTAGCCGATTGCTTACGCTGGCAGCTAAACACACTCGCTTCGCTCGTGCGTGTACTGCTGCCAGCGTGCGCAAACGGCTACTTTACGCCCTTGTTGCACAATATACTATTTCGTTGAATATCTCTGTGCAATGCTAACAGGAAATTCGGGTTAATCAATCATTTAAGAAGATCTACTATTACGAACGAAATTCTTTTTCTTTCTTTTAAAATAACATTTTGTCTAGTAGTCTTTTTACCCTACGTGCTCCATACTTTAGTTAAAATAAATTTCTGCTGATTAAGGGAAAATAAAGAGTTAATGGTTTTGTTTTTATTGAAATTATAGTTGGATTTTGAAAGAAACATAGCGCTTAATTCAACTAGAGAGGTTCAATTTTTATTTCGAATTTATTTTAAATGAGCTAAAATACAATACCACTTATAGAAAATACCTATTGTTTGACCCAACTGATTAGATATATTTAAACCTCTTACATACACAGGTCAAAATTTTTCAAATTCTGACACTAGTTTATACTTTTTCGTAAGTTGGAGGTGGGCTGAATAAAAAATAATTGGTTGATATTTATGATTCTCACCTGATGTTACAATTAATTTCCATATATCCACTAATATGCCAAATTCATTCTCAACTAATGATTTATCGGAATGCAAAAGAGATATTGGATTAATTCGAAACCCAAATATGCATGCGAAAAATCGTGTTTTGCATTTTTAGCTTAGGATTTCTTAAAAACTTTCGAAAAAGTATAGTATGTTCGTCCTCTTAGAGTCTGGCTTTCGTCATTATTTACTAAGTAAAGTATGTTAAATATTTAATGCTGCTTTTTGTGACGTCCGCTTATATCTGCCATTATAAGCGAAGTACCACAGTATTTCTATTTAAAATAAGAGGCTCAAGAGATTAAAAATATACAAAGACATATCCTCGTATTGCCTTCAATAAAAACTATTTTGTCCATCATCTATAACATTTTTACGTATTCTGACCAAAACATAAGAGTTATTTCAATGAAACAAAAAATGCTCTAAAGGTCAATAATGGCAATTAAAATGCAATTAAGTTCAGGTTTGGTTAAGATAATCGATTTTATGACAGTAGTTTCTAAATAGCTCTATCCATCGAGGTATAAATGATATCAATCGTATTTTTCATTATAAAATTATAGCCTTTTTTTTTGAAAATTTCAAGAGTAAACTAAACTTGTTACTAACTAATTTAATGAAAGTATTTTATTACATAAAAAGATAAAAATAACATATTTCATTGAAAATTACAATAGTTACAGGTGGATTTCGTAAATCTAGCGTTAAAGAGTTAGGTAGGTAATTATTAGATTGATTGTTAAAATCTATTTAAAAATTTTTGTGTCGATTTGACCACTATCTCTGAAATTCGTGTCTTAATGATCGCTTCTTAAATCTTTGAAGCCCTAGAGCCTGAGAAGTGACGTCGAATTGTGGTGGCGTTGCGACACAATGGAAATAAACTCGAATTCGATCAATTTGCGCAACTGCTCTACTGCGCGGCTAATTAATTACGCGGCAGCCCCAAGCCGTCGGCACCCGGAGCCCCGTGGGGCGCCCGCAGCAGTAGCCACCGAATAAGCGCAATTAGAGGAAAAAAATAGAAGAAATTGTCCATTAAATTCCGCGGGGAAAGTCAGCCGCTACATTTGCGGCCGCGGGCCAGAACGGACTGATAAATTTATTTATTTTTATTTTTCTGGATAAATAGAGCGCTAGAGTTAGTCACCGGATACGTGAGCTGAATAATCAAAAACCCTCGGGATGAGATGTAAATGGAAATCGCCCGGCTAATCCAAAATCCAGGTGTCGAGGTGGTGCTAACTTTTTTGAGATTTTGCAATTGTTTCCGGAACGTGAACGGGGATCGGTTCGACGTTTTTGGGCAATATTATGCACCTCGGGTATAGTGGGGGACGAAATGTTTTCATCAATTTATTTTTTCACTTTTTATTTATTATTTTTTGGTAGGTGATAATTCATATCGCAAATATGGCCAACGACCACCGAAACACCGCGAGAGAGCGCCTTTAATCAAATTCGAAGGCTGCGGTAATTGAAACTGATGACACCGGTTGCGAAGTGGTCGATTTCTGGTCGTGTTGTGATGCATGCCACACAGCACGAAAATTTGTAAACAGAATGTCGACTGCACACAGCACACACGGCGAGCGTCGAGCCGGCATCGATCGTAAATTCCCTGGAATTCGTGTAAAATTTCAAATAATCCACGGTAACGTGCTGTGCAATGAAAAATAAATGATTTTTTTGTGCTCGCCTTTTCACGTTCAAAATAAAAAATTAATATATTTAAAGCACGCGGGGGCCGGGCCGGGCGGGGCGTGGCGGAAGGGAAGGGGTGTGGACATGGCCTTAGACTTTCTTTTTCATGCTAAGCAGGAGACAGGTGAAACCGAAAGTGAATTTGATACGTGGGGCCGTAACTTACACGCCACCACCGTCGCGTCGCCGTCGCCGCCAGCGCGATGCTTGGCTAATTTCAAGTGATTGATTCGGGTGTCACAAGCGATAGACAAAAAAAAAATATATATAAGATAGAAGATAGACAGATAGATTATATAGAAAAGACAGTCGACGGCGTCTTAAATTTCAATCTTCACACTGACCTTCCTTCGGCTATCGTTTTAAGAAGAAAAAAAAATCACACACCTTGGCTTTTTGCTACTTACTGCGGTTTTACTTACTCACGTTCTAACTTTGTACACTTCCTGCAAAACGTCGCGCCACACCGTCGCGGCCACAGTCCAGCGACAGCAGCATAAAAAGTAGAGACTCCGCAAAGAGGGGCCCCTTTGAGATCTTTGATCAAAGCCTTGCGTGTCCTCGGAGGGGACTGACTAATTAAGATTGATACTTTCACGCAAAACCAAATGCTAACCGCATGCCTAATTCAATCCGACTTTTGTAGGAACTAATCAGCGCCAATGGATTTTGGCTTTTTACTTAAATTGATTAAATTCGATTTTCTTTCTATGTAGCCGCATACCCGACAGTAAAGCGTGTGTTTTAACAGCCTTTGATCGAATTCCATTAAATAGGTCAACAGATTCTAACCCTCGCGTATAGTAGGAGGTAAATTCGCTAAACAGTCTAACTTTTAGTAAGGACTGGTTTCGCTCCTACTTTGAATATTCAATTTTCGCTTTTGAAGAATATAAATAAATAAATTGGTTGAGATCAACATGAAAGGGATTTCGATTCATGGTACTATAACTTTGAAGTGCAGAAATCAAAAATTTAATACCTTACATCGTATAGTAGGGAAAACGAGTATACTTTAGAATCTAGAACCTCTTTGAAGGCTTACTTATTTTTTGATTAAATATTCAAAATTGAAATATACTTTTTGGTTTAATATCGTTGTCTGTCTGATCAAATGTTGCCGATATATTGGGTCCTATCATACTAATTTCAGAAATAGTGACTAGTGGAGTGGTTATAAATCAGTGGCTAAAAATCATAGCCACTGTGAAAACCGCTTGACTAAAAATACGTATTTTACTACTGCTGATTAGTGGAAATTGCGTAATATAGCCACTGGCTAGAAAATTAATTTTTATTCTTACTATCGTCAATTTCGAATTATAATTTAAAAAATTAAATATTTAGGCTTAATCCCAGGAGAAATTCCAACGAGTTTTAGGTCTCTACACGAATTTTGATAAAACTTTGTAGGAGTGTTCATTTCGAGTCAAAGTGGCAAATATACAAAAAAAATACGTTGTTGCTCATTTGTACTTCCCGAGGTATTTAACTTTGAAAATTCGAAAATTGACATTTTGCCTCTACAAGTTTTTGCATATTCCCAGACAATTTCATTGCAAATTGTATCCTATAAATACTTTAAATTAAGACAATTCCCCCTTTTCAATCTAAAAAAATCCTTCAAATCTTTTTCGTCGAAAAGTCGAAAGTCCAAAGTAACGATAATGCATTTGTCTTATTAAATGACAAATGGAAATAAAGTAAAACTTCCCTTATTTTCAAATTAAAGCTTACAATTTAAGCTGTAGTCATAAAAACCCAATTTACGAGCAATTTTTATGGAGGTATTTTTCCAAAAAAAATGCCAGAATTAACTTTCCGTCCATCCATAAAATAACTTAGCAAAGTGCATACAATACGAGATGTATAATTGTAATTAATATGGAACCAAATGTTTCTTTAAAAAAAAATTAAAGCTACAAATTCATTTCATGGCAGACGTATTTATTCAGAAAAACGTAGTTACAAAAACAATGTTCGTGTCCTTCAATAGAACAGGTAAAGTCACTTAGAGTGTGAATTTTTAATTACGTGCAAACAATTTTTGCTGGAACCAAATAAAAAAGTTTGCGAATTAGGTACAAAATATGCAGACTTTGTTTACATTTTACCTAAGTGCTCGGGGAAAATTCATTTTGATTCTACTAATTATTTTTATAAACTCATGATACCATTCAACCAAACATACTCTCGCAACTGAATTTAGCCTTTTGTTTACTTTTATACGGTGTAATGAAATTAATTTCAAAAGGTTGGATTAAACATTTGATGGACTTACAAAATAGTTTTGTAATCAAATATGTGATCTTGAATTATTTTGGATTTTATTACTTGATATGTTTTTCTCCAAAATTTGATATACTCCATTTTTGTTCTGGAAGAGAAAAATTACCTAAAAATATGTTGTTTCTAGACTTTCTTAAATCTGTTCGCTTTTTATAAATGATCCTTCAGTCGTTTTATCCGTTCCCATTTTTTGATTTTTTTGCTCCAAGAGAAGAAGCATTCACTTTCTCATCAAGTAAATAAATTTCCTCCAGATTGTGCTCCAAACTCGAGTCCAGAGAAAGGGTTTATTGATTACGACCAATTGGCGTGTACAAAATGGCCACCCGCCCCCGCGGCCCTGCATCATATACAAAAGGCGCCCTCTCTCTAAGCTCGTTCAAATGGCTTTAGCCGAGAAAATGCTATCAAATTTGAAAATCTGGGAAACATTTTCCTCGCGTTGCTTTTCGCAAAGCGATCGATGCCACAGTGCAGAATTTTGTAGGTCTCGCGCATCCGATAACTTAATTTAACGCGATACATTTTGCCTTGTGCAAATTCCCTATTTTTTCATCAAAACGTGAGGCTCCGCACCCAGCAGTCGGTTCCGCCCTCGGCCCCTTAATAAATGTTGTGTGGGAGGTTAAAAGACGAACGCCGCGCTAAGCCCAGAATTCTAATTAAGGACATTTTTTGATCAGCTTAATCTTTCAGTACCTATCAGTTAAAAGATAAGATAAGATAATCACAATTGGGGCCATTTTTGTTTATTCTTTTCAATAACATTCTTCAAGATGTAATTTCAATGTAATTTTCTTAATAATGTTTAATTCAATGTCAATGTAATTTTCTTAATAATGTTTAATTTCTGATTTGTTCGATATAAATTGTAAGAATTACACCTATTAAATGCAAATCCGAAATTAGCGATCCTGAGGGACTTGGTGAATCAATTTGAATTAAATCTTCCTAAAGTCAACAATTTTTTATATTGATATTTAACACTATTATTTTAATATGTAGGTAGGTAATTTAAAATCTGCAACCTTAAACCTTAGAAGTTTCTGCTGAACGATCATTGCTGACTGATCTTATTCGAAGGTTAAGGATCTTATTCGAAGGTTAATTTCATGGATATAAAATTATACATGTCTAACCTTTTTCTCTTTTACATAAAATAATAATTTCATGACCTATTTTAAGTTTTCTATGAATATTCACCACATCTGTATTCTCTAATATCGATTTAAAATATCAGAAGTTGCACATTCGGAATAAAGTTGCATTCAATAAATGCAAGAAGTTTTTCTTATTATTGAAAAATAAGAGGGAATAAAAATGGAGCACTGAGAATAAAATTTTAATTAAGTAATTTTTTGCCCGATAATACCTTAATTAATTCGTTCGGTGTTGAACACTTTAGATTCAATCAATGATTTTTCGCAGCATCGCTAAGAATCGGAACTCTGTGGAGCTAATTGAAAGGAAAAATTAATTATTATAAGAAAGTACAAAAAAAATATTAAAAGACGCTGAGGTAAACAATTGAAAACTCAATGAGTCCCGGAAATAGCTCCTGTCTTTTGCTGTTGATAGTGTAAACATTCGGAAGGAATCGATTGTTCCTCCAGGCACAGTGTTCACTTGTTAGTTATCAAAGTTGGTCGACAGCGGAAAATAAAATACATACTCGAAAGTTCTTCGTCGAATTAAAAGTTTTTCATTCGATAAATAAAAAGTTTTTGTATTTTTATTCTATCGTCGTCGCCGTCTTCGACATAAGACTCTGAATTTTTCTTCCGGTCGAACAGTGCAAACATTGGAAATTTTGAAGATACCGAAAATTTTTGTTTGAAAAAATAAAGTAAAAACAAAAATATAAGGTAGAAATAAAGACTAAAATATATACTATACATATAAAAATAGAAGCGTTAAGAAAAGTGCAAAACCATGTTTCGAGCATACGGTTCGATGCCGAGTTGTGGTGTTGTCGGGGATGCAGCCCCAATTTTGCGGAGTCCATTAGATGCAGTCCCGTGGGTGAGCCCCCTGGCGACCTCGACGACGGCCACAACGATCGTCAGCGCAATCACGACAACGAGAGATTTTCAATTTTCGTCAACCAACATCGGGAGGAGTAAAAATTCGCTGACAAGAAGCAACAATTGCAGGAGCAGCGACAGTGACGACACCAATTCCCAAAATAGTTACCGGGTTATTCCCGAAAACAATATTTTCAAGGAGGATACAGTCAAAGGTATGACCCCTAACCCAATTCTAAACCCAATTTACCCCCATTTGTTGTTATTATCCAAATGCGCTTTTATACTGCACCATGACTACTACATACTTGGCAGCACTGGCAGTGTGGGGGCGGATTTAATCTAGGATTTATTGATTCAATATTTCTTCTCTAATTAATGCCAACGATATTTCCCTCTACACCGTACTCACAGAAATTATTCTATCAGATTTTCGACCTTATTTCAAAAGAGCGCTCAGATCCAAATTAAATTTTCAATTAATTTGATTAAAAAAAAACCCCTACCTAAAATTTACTTTTTTTTCTTTTTCTTTCAGGTGAGTGTTCCACTGAACTCCAATCTTCGAGCTCTTTTCCCAGGTAAACTGCTTATTAGTTCGCATGCAGCTGACGAAATGAAATGACTTTTCGGGGAGCTCTGAGAATATTAAAAGATGGCTTTCGTTAAGTCCTCAGTGCTCTTTTCGGTGTAATTTGTCGCCAGGAGCTCAAGGAATGAAAAAGGTTCGGGGTTGGTAAAGGAGGGAGCTATTGATTTGGAAGCCCTTTTTAATATCATATTGCATGTTTCTTGTCAAATTTTCTTACTGATTTAATTTTGTAATATGTACCGATGTGTACTCGACTCGATTTATTTATTTTTGAATTGGTTTTATGGTAAGAATTTGCACGATATTCAGAGCTATAGAAAACCTTGATATTGTAATTTCTTTGGTAAAAAATGAGTTCTTTTAAGAATTAATCAAAAATACTATTAAAAGTACTCGTGAAATGAGTTCTTTTAAGATTTAATCAAAAATACTATTAAAAGTACTCGTGTAGTCTAATTCGCATATTTACATAAAACGAACTCTACTTTTGCTGATTTCAATTTTGAAGGGAAAATCTTTAGTGTAGTCGTCTTACACAATTGGAAGGGGAGTCCCATATACCCATACATACTTCCTAATTATGCTTTTTCAAATTAACTTAATTTTATTTAAATTGAAAATAATTGGACTTTATACCTACCACTTTCAAAAACAATCTCTAATATCTTGAAAATCTTTTTTTTTTCAAGATTTCAAACTCAATGGCCAATTTGCAAATGCATTCAAACGTTTTTGAGCCATTGAGATAATATTTTAGAAGTTTCAATATCGAAAAGCTATTATTATTTTATTTTAAAAGCGGACTTTCAAAAACAGTTTTAAATGCAATGTCGATATGTTCCTTAATTCAAGGTTGGATTTTAACTAAGGTTTTCACAAGTTCTTCAATCACATTTATGTAATGAATTAATACGAAATTACTATTCGATCGAAACTAAGAATCGAATCGTTTTAATGTTCGAATCGAATTCATGAATAAGGTCCGGCTCGTTTTCGTGTTATCAAATTTATTTTGTGGCGCAACAAAAACGCGTCGCGTCCATTGTATCCCAGCCTTTAAAATCCAAAAGACTCAAGTTTATATTCCTCAATCTAGGGGAATATTTGAAAGGTTGCTTCTATGTGAATAGAATCGATTTTGCAAAAGAAAGATGACGAGCATAAATCAGTTATTGGAGTTATTAAGCTTATTTCACATGAATATAAAATACCTTGTAAAGTCGTAACTCCTGATTTCTGGTGGCGTTTTGAGTGACTCTGAGACAGTCTGTCGGAATTGACTTTGACTACCAGCAGAATGACCTTCCCGTGGAAGCAATTCCCTTCAATCGATTATTAACTAGCCACTCTCGGTTCGATGTTGATTACTATCATAAAAGATTACTGCTGGTTGCATCGCGTCGCGGCGCACAATCGATGCAGCGTAAATGCAACGGGCTAATGGATTGCGTGTGCAGCGACCCGCTGAATTATGTCTCTGGTGCGCAGTAAATCGCATGTTAATTAGCTGATCAACAGCGTCGGATTGGGTCCCATTTAATTTTGATGCACTGCAGAAGGTTCCATATTTCACTGGCCTTAACGACAGATTTTTATACCCCCCTGTAATGATGTCTTCATCATTTTTCGCGTTATATCGATTCGGCCGCGGGGGTTTCCTTGAACTTTTTGGGGGTAAGGAGGAGGGTTATTTATTACGCGTCGCGCGCGTTTAGCTCAATGCTGCAATATTGCCTCCGCGGGGGAAGTGTGGGCGGAAGCGTGTTCCGACACATGTCAGGATCCTCGCCTGGTGATAAGGATTGCAGGGAATAAATCAGAAAATGTTCTGACAAGGGAATTTGAGGCGCCAGACACACATAGAAAGTAAGGAAAATTTCAGGAAGGAGATGCTCCCGTCCTCGCAGCTAAAGCTATAAACAGTTTTGTTACTTTCACCTGAGAAAGCCGTCAAAACGGAAAATACCGACACCGTTCGTGGGCCCTCACTTCATCGTAATTGAATAATCCCAGCTCGCACGTAAAAATATCCCTCGCATGGAATAAGATTACGAAAATGCGGGCCCGGGACGATGAAAGGTATTAAAAGAGGGTTGACACATTCTGGCGGGCTTGGCGGGCCCTTTTCTAAATTTAAAATGATAAAATCTTCCTCGGTGAGGGCGATACGCAAAAATTTCCCGCTCATCACTTTGTGCGCTGCCGGCGTGGAAGGACTCGTAAAAGGGTTATGGGCTCCGGTTCCCTTAACCGCATTAAATGCCGCCGGGCCACGAGTCCCTTCCCGAGGCCAACTGGGGCTCCGCAGCGCTCCGAAGGGGCCGAGCCACGCCTCAATCCCAGTGGCACCAACATGCTCACTCGTGTCCCAGAAGTGATAGGTGTCAGACCATCCTTAATCCAGGGAAAACAATGACTGGCAGATTCACCTCAGAAAGAAAGCTGACTTTCACTCGAGGAGATTCGGGCTTGGGTATTCGGGGGTACTTCCAGTCACCCCTGACTCATCCGTTTTCAGTTTTAGATAATTTTCATGGAAAACAAAAGGGTTACTGCCAAAACGAAGCCCCATACGGCGCACAGATCTTGGGGCCCTGATTTAAGATGGTTTTTCATTAGAAGGCCACAGCCTGTTCAGGACCTGGGTTAAAGCTTTTTCCTGAGTTTCATGTGTGAAGGGCATTTGAAGGGCAACATGTTTCTTTGTTTTAGACATTATGGGTGTTAACAAAAAGTGCTGTTTTATTATTTTTATTAAAACTTTAACGCCCTTCAAAATTTGAAGTCCTAAAAGGTACAAAATTAAGATTTTAACTAGGTGTTTGAAGTTTGTGCGAAATATAACATCCCTCAATTTGGCGTAAAATATTAAATCAGCAGCCCTGATAAAGGTATAGTCATTTTGAAAATTTATTTAATTCATACGTCAAGGGGCTAAGTTATCAATATTCTTGAACTAAATTGATTTAATATTTTCTAACTGCTTCTAAAATTATAAAGGTTGTTCTTATTTTAGAAATAAGTTTTTACCTAATTATTTTTAGTTAGAATAAATAAGTCCTAATTTTGTGTTCGAAGCTAAAAAAATTAAAATCTTTTGTTTACTTAAAGGCTTAAAGCAGACATTAAAAGATCATCATTTTAAATTAAATCTGAAAATGAAAAAAACTCGAAGTATTTGTTGTGCAATTTGAAAATAGCGATCCCAAAAACCCTCAAAAATATTTATCTAACACTCTGCAACTGTTTAGCTTATGCAATTACATATTTAGCTCTTTAAAATTAAAAAAAAAAACAATTGTGGATTTGAATTGATAATGTCCTTCTTGTTAATCAGTTCAATAAAAGAAATAATTAATTAATTAAAATTTAAATAATATTTTTTCAATTTTGGAATGACCTTGGGTGTTTTTTTTTTGAGTATTCAAAACTGATAGTATAAAGGTATTTTATTTATGATTATAGCATATATTAATGTCTGTCTAGCAATTTTCTCACCGCATAGTGATGCGTTACATTTTTATTGCTTAGATAATGAGAAGATTCCTGGGTCTAAGCAACATCAATGTTTAACCTTTGCGTGAAAAGATAAAATATTTAGTTAACGCCAAGGAATCCCGAGTCAGTCCTTCTTTGTGGAGGAAGGAGCTAGTCTGGGTCCTGGGTGTGGAAGTTGGAACACAAAACATGCATAACCTCCGCTCATTCCTGTCGTCCTTGGATGGATTTAGGAGTAAATTCGCATTAAATACGTGAGCAAAAAAATACATTCATATAAAACTTAATTAAAGCGTTAAAAAGTCCGCACGAGAAGAATTCAAATGGTCCGTGTCTCGGACGCCTCCGCCCCGCATTTGTAACATTTTCCAGGTGGGGCTCCGCTGGCATCGTGTCGGTTTTTACCTTCTTGAAGAGCTGCGGCGAGCAGTGGGCAAAAAGGCGCTCCAAATGGGGTTCCACGTGCAAAAATTCCGTCCCGAGAAAGGGTTAAAGCTCATTAAAACTCCGGGTGAATTCCAATTTACGTAATTTTGTCGTGAAGCCCTAGAAAGTCCGCAAATTGATTCACCCGTGCCCAGGTAATCTGCAGCCCACGTTTCCCGTCCCGGCAGCACACGACCACACACGTTCCCAATTTACTGGAAACCTTTAAAACGTATCCTGGAGGATGAATCTCCTTCGGGAGGGATTTATCAAAATTGGTAAGTGTTGAGATAGTGGCGGATGGAAGGGAATTTCCTACGACCGGGCTCACTAAGCAGGCGGATTTGCACAGGATTCGATTTTCGAGGGGATCCGAGCTTTGCCAGGGTTTTCAGAAGATTCCATCGCGCTGAAAGGGTGCTGCCTTGTTTCCTTTTCTTAAGTGAACTAAAGACAAATACCTTTTCATGTTTTCATTGACGAAAAAGGAAACCAAACAAGAAAAGAAGTGATATGAAAGCCCTCTTGTGAAAAAATATTCAACCCTTTCGGTTAGACTGTTTGTCTGTCCGTCAACGTTAATTTTACAACTTCCAAACGGATGATCGTAGGAAATATTTGAAATATAAATTTAATTTCTATTCATTTATTAATTACAGAGTGAAAGATAATAATATTTTCAGTTTTCTTGTAAAACTACTATCGTTACTAACTTTCAGGGGAAATCGGTATGGGGCACCCTGTAGTTTAGGTCGGGCACATCTCGGACTATTTATCAATAACATTTCTCTGTACCCTGTACTTTTTTATTATATTTTTGTAAAATTTTATAATAAGAACCTTTATTGTTCTCTGGAACAGGATTCCCTCTATCTGCAAATTTTTATATATTTTTTACCTTAATATTTGAACTTCAAATTTTAGCATTTGTACCAAAAATTTAAATTTTCATATATCTCTACAAAAACTCTGAGAAAAAAAATTCGCATGTAAATATTCCTTGTTGTGTGCTTTGATTTCGAAAAAAAATATAAATGCTGAAGGCAATCTTTATCTCAATTCAAAACAAGTTTAAATAGACACATTTGATAGATTGATAGATTTAAACTTAATTCAATTACCTTGAAATTTATTACAAATAAATTAAAGTTCAAATTCTTATATTATTAGAATTATACCTTATTTTAATTACAATTAACTTAACTTATCTAAAGCAAGTTAATTTGGATAATTTGAATAATTGGAGGAAAATGCTTCTTAAATTGCATTCTAGGGAACATTTTGTAAAGTAAATATGGGCAATGTGGCTAATTTTAACCAGAGACTATAATGATTATGATTGCAAAATAACGATTAAAAAAAAGTATTATTGAATCTAAATAAGGGTACAAATGAAATAATTTTAGCTTGGTATAAAGTGATGATCTTTTTATTCAAATTTCGATTATAATTTTTGATAGACCCTCCAACTGTTTGGTTATAAAAAGTGTTTTAAAAGTGGCACACGATAGAATGATTCAATGAGCAATGTCAATTAAAATTGATTGATGAACGATTCCCGACTTTACAACCGGGAGTACCTGGAACAACCCGAACGTTCCCGCTTTGTTTGATGAGCTCTGGATGGATTCCAACTTCAGCTGGTGGCTATTTGTCCGCCGTGGCGATCCTGTGGAATGAATCCCTCATCGGTTGGGTGATCCTGACCAACCACGGGGCCCCATAAATCTGTCGACTGGCTCTTCCCTTTCTGGGTTATTTGTCTACTTGTCATGGGAATTCAATAAACCTCCTCCGAAAGGCGGGCGGGTTCTTCCCGGAATCCAAGTAACAAGTGCCCGGGCGGAAGTGCAGCGAACGTCTTCCCGTCTTCCCGTCTTCTCGCGGGACCATCTCTAAGTAATGAAGTTGTAGTCCCCACAACCTCCGCGCGCGCCTTTCTCGCCCACTTTCAGGAACTGGGATCCCCTGGGTATGGTTCCGAGCGGCATCTGAATGCAATTCACTTTCTGGAGTTTCTGGAATTGGAATCTTCTCAATTAGGTTAGCTGCTACAAATTGGCTGTTGCGATACGTTTCCCTCCTCTTTGACGGGAATTCCCTTTGTTGCCCGGGAATTTAACGACGATATGTTTCCTCCTCAAAAGTGCAGAAAAATGACGGTAATTGCAGAGTTGATGACACATCGAAAGGAAGTTGTAAGTTGCATTCGAATTTATGATGCACTTCTGGTGCTCCGTATCGGTCCTTGGATCGTTGAAATTTCATCAACTTATATTTTATTCTTTTCAAATACTCTTAAAAATTGATTTTCACTTTTTCGATAGTTCGTTATTTTGCTCGCATATTCACTTTTATTAAATGGACGTGCATCTGTTCGATTTATATCTGAAAAATAGAAAAGTTTAGGATAAAGTACCATAAGTTGTTTGGAATCTATTTTCTGTTTTGATGCATTATTCATAAGGTGTCCGTCACGAATCAGTTCAATATTTTGTACGACGAAAACATTTTCTGCACGTTTCATTTATGCCAGTAAAAAATATAGCAGAAAACCAGTAATCCAAGTCGAATAAGGAAATGTTTACTACACCAGAATTATATCTGAGAAATTTATAAGTGCATACGTAAAGAAATATCAGGAATTGAAAATATAGCCATTAGTGGTTACAAAATATTCTGTGTTGTTTTTAAACCACGAAAAACCCGCGAATGAAATATAATTCCAAAAAGTAAAGTGAGTCTGGGTTGTTGAAGAACTTAAATGCGTTTTTCTTGAAACTAGTACCTACCCGCGGTATCTAAAGAACTGCTGGATCGATTTTGTTTTTTGAAACCTTATTTCTTTTAGTTTTAAAGTTTTTATAGTGTAAACTAGAATCAAACAAATCCATGAATAGTTTATATTTTTAGTGTGGGGAAAAAGAAAGTTATGTAAATTCTACATTTGACTCCGCTCATTTAAAAGGCCAAAACTTGTAATTTTAACGAATGAAGACTTTTTGATTCAATTTGAATTGTCATTATCTGAATTTTGTTGGAATTTTTAAAGAGCTCTACATGAGAGAAAAAGATTCCATGAATAATTCGTCCATGTTGTACGGCAACTTCAGTAAAATGTAGATGTCCGCCGGAGGGTTTATAGTAGAAATTTAAGTTACATAAAAAATTTTACGTTATGTACCATAAGTAAAATAAAACTCGTATATGTAGGTACATTTGTATGTAGTAGAATAAAATATAGTATAGTATTTTTTACGTGATGTTCTATCAAATGGCCAAACAAACAAAAGTTCAAAAAAAGTTGTGTATGCTGTCCTATTGCTTATTTACAGCCCTTGAATTAGAATTCTCTGAAAAACAATAAAATCGGTTCATCTATTCTCGATCTAAGATGCTAAAAACAAACGTTCAGACAGACATTAAAATCCAACCCATCGTTTTTAATTTAAAATTATGTCACGTTTAATTCATTTTAATAATAATTAAGTAAAGGCTGTTTCCGCTCAACTTTCCTTGCTCTAAAAACGAAGTATTTTCTTAAAAAAAAAAAAATAAATATTTCTGAACCCCTTTTTTTATTCCCAGTCAACTTATGAATTTGAAAAAAGCTTCATTATCGCCGTTTCCACAAATCCGTTGTGCGTGCGAATAATTTAATAACGTCTGAGTGGTTCAACAACAACGTCTATCCCCACTCCTCGTCTTACCCGTCCAATCGCAATCCTTTAAAGCAATACAAGTTCAGTCTGTCTGGTGGTTGATTATACGGAAAAATAAATTTCCGACCTCCTCCTCCTTCAAGAAGTCTTTGACACAGTTTCCGTGAAAAAATCCTCGACAACGACGACGGCTCGCCAAACGATTATACAACACCACGTAAATGCAGAAACAGCAGCAGCAGCCTCGGAAATTTTAAAATCGGATTACGTAAACTACTTAATTTGCGTTTACACTTTCCCCCGCGGGATGGAATGGGGTGTGTTTGTATATTTGTATATTAGATATATATTTTTGTATATACATATATTATACATATATTTATATAGACTGCATAAAATAGAAAAAATCTCTTAACCTACTTCATCAGAACGGCCCCACAGGTCACACGCACGTTGTTATCGTTTAAATTCTGAACACGTCTAATTAATTGGATTGAGATGGTAACACCGAGCCGGCAATTATGAACTTTCCCTCCACTCCGATGATTCTATTTTTTTTTCTCTCTTCGCCCGCTGTATTTTTTATGCTTTCAATTTGCCCTAGAAGCTAAGCCCGCATAAAGCAAGCATAACAAATGCGCCGATGTTGTCGACATCGACGTAGACGATGATGACGACAATGCCGGCAGCACCATCGGCAGGAAGATAACCATCGGGCGGCCGTGGGTATAAAAGGGGAGGGCTCTGTAGAGGTTGCCGCCGAGTGAATTGTGGGGCTCGTTCCGTCTGCTGTACCCGACGCACGAAGCAAATGCATATGCCGCTTTAAAATACATAAGGACAAAATGTCTCAAGCCCCTTGGAACAGAATTTCAATGGCGTCTCACGTGATACAGAGCGGCATTAGATTTACTGCGAAACATGGAAAATGGTGATGTGGGCAAAAGCATCACATCGGAAAGGCAGTCGTACATCTTTCCGCCGCACGATTCTTGTTTTTTATATATATATAAATATACTATACTTTTACATATATGGTATATATGCTCCTCCACCGGCATCAGGTTTAAATCGTAAAATTATTCCGCAAAGCACTTTCGCAGATAGACATCGTCGTTGAGTGACGAAAGGATGATGCCTACTACAGCGCTACCTATTTTTTCCCCCTACCATCTACTGGCGCCATCTCTCGACCATGCTCGGTGAAAAATGATGCTCGGAATAAGAGGCGCTGCTGCGAGCAGACTTTCCAGGTGTTATTTTATTTTATATAGACATGTATATATATTTTCTTTCTTTTTTTTTGTAAGGATCGTATGCGGAATAGGCCGAGTGGTAAGATGCTGCCGTATGGCTGGAGAGGTGCAGAGGAGCGTCTTAAGTGCGAATCCTTCAATGAAAATGTGAAAGATACGCGGACCGGTATGGGGATTCTTGACAAATCCCAGTCTTTGAGTTCCCCTTTTTCTCGCCCCCAACAAACCTGACGCTCGTCAGGAGCCACACAATTCGGTAGATTTCGGGAAATTTAACCTGAGCCCGGGCTGCATGAATAATGCAGCGAGAAACGCGGTGAATTGCGTACTCTATCATCCGCGTGATACGCACCTACCCTTGCGAAGCTTATCGGACAGGGTGAGGGGTGCGTTCTGAAATCAAATAATAAAAAATCCAATTCATCATATTTTTCAACTCGGAATACATATATATATTTTTTTTATTTCGGCGAAATGCTTCTCTCTAACAATTGTATCTGAGATTTATGGAGATTTATCACCCCCGAATCCCGCGCACTCCGACCACGTTAGTAGTTATCACCGTCTCAACGGCTAAAATATAATAGAAAATGGCATGAATGGAGCTCTGGCCCCATTTATGCACGGGGACCCGGCTGAGAAATGGTTTTCAAGAGCAATAAATATCCGGGCACAATCGGAGGTGGGCTAATCAATAGACTTGGAAATGGGATGGCAAAATGCGGCGCTATCACCCGCCGACCATCCGACGTATTATTATTATTAAACATATAAGCGCTCTCGATTACTTTCACATTCTCCCGGAGGAGGCCACTCGAGGCACTTGATCCGGTCCAAACGTTTACCCCCGATGGGGCCGGGATCCGGGATAGAGGAGCACGTGAAGTTATTCTGGATCCCGGGGACGATAGCCCCTCAAACCGACTGACCGAAACGACCATGAGAATTCGGTCAACATAAATATGAAAAAAAAAGAAAAATATGAAAATGGGAAAAATGGAAGAATTGATTTATGTGCAGTTTTCAGGGCTCTTCCATGTGAATTATTCATAGGCGTCTTCATTGTTTCGCTCCCGGAGCTCCTTGGGGAGTTTCCGGGTGTGCCAGATAAATCGATATCTGAAAGATTTGTTAGACAGCTGATAGGTAGGTGGTGGTCATCTGTCTCCATTCGTTCGCTTCATTTCACTCCTCAAAGGGTCTACCTTTTTTATGTGGCCTTTATCCAAATATTGTATAAAATAATTAGGTCTTACTTTCATTCTTCTAGTATGCTAATAATTAGTAAAAGGTTATTTTCGAGAAATCACGTTGTCCAGCTAAAAAAAAATAATTGCTGAATTTGCTGAATATGCTCAATTAGATAAATTAATAATAAAATAGGTGGCTCCAAAAACTGGATTCTTAAACATGTAGAGTTTCCCCAACAACTTTTCACTTTGAAACTTTTCAAGAAATAATTTCCTGCAAAGTATAAGTGCGAAATGTTTCATTAAAAATGCAAAGTCTTCGCTACTTTTCACTTTGCATATTTTCAGACTGTTTTGAAAAGTGCAAAGTGTGTTTTAGCAAATAAAACTATAACTTTTTACTTATTATTGTTTTTTGCTAAATTTCCAAAGTGATATATTGTATCTACCATTTTATGGAAATTATTTTTTTACGTGTAAATATAAAATTATTACAAATATTGTAAAGTTTTCTCGTTTGATGTTTTATTTGTAAAGTATTAAATTATAGCTAGCAAAAATAATTGCTGAATTTGCTGAATATGCTCAGTCAGATGAATTAATTCCTTTGTTCAAGTAACCAGCTTTATTTAGCGCTTGATTTTCTTAATCGAATTCTTAAACATATTTCTTAAAAATTAATGTATTTAATAACGAATTAGTTTGTTCAAATCTCGTCTCGGTGTCGATGTTTACGAATGTGTAATAACATTTAATATAAATTCTTTTTATTTCTTTATCAAAATGAGAGCAATAAGCGACTTGTTTGGCATTCAGAAATTCAGTATTTAATGTTACGATATAAAATTTTAATACTGAGTGAAAAATTAGTCTAAGTTTATGAATATATTTACCGCAATATAATATAATATATTTAATAATTAAATTAAATTTTAAATTTTTTTACTGAAACTGCCAAATTCTAGATAGACAGCAAAAAAACTAACGATAAGATAAGGCATGGGTTTGAACACTACTCCTGCAATTATACGTTCAGGCTGGGATAAATAAAATCCCATTCAATTCGTAAGTTCTCGTTTTAAGAAAAGCAACCGTGAGCCCCTTAAGCAACATCCACACTGGCGCCCTTTTCTAAGACTAGGATCAGCAGAGATGGCAAGAAAAAATAAACCTAGGTTTATAATTTATATGGCGGGGGAGTTTAAAAAAGAGCGGAGGTAAGGAAAGGCACTGCGCCTCATACCGGAAACATTCTGAAAGCGCGCCAACTACCCACTTTGACTTTGGCCTTTCAGATCCATCCGAGCAAATAAAACGTTTTGCAATTACGCACATATTTTCCACCCTGCTGCAATATAATTGAGCTTTCTGCCTCGGTATGGAAATATGAAATATAAATGCCCACCCCCGCTACCGTTGCGCCCCCTGGCCCTCACACTAACAAGCCCGACAGCCCGCCAAGTCGGCCAACATAAGCTAATCCCGCGAATGAAACAAAACAGCGTGAGAGGGGGGAGGGTCTGCGAAACTGTGTCAACCCCCCATTAAATGAAACAGGAAAAAGCCAAACGCCAGCACAAAAATCATTTTACGTAATTACGATATAATTACTACGAGTGGCTTCTGGCGGAGTGTTGGGGCGCACTTATGTGCTGAAAATTCTGTTGACCATTGCATAATCGGCGCGGAAGTAAAAGAAATAAAAATATAAAAAGTGAGAAAGTAGGTAATATTCAGCTAACGTTTATTAATGAGACAGACGAGACTTTTGGCCCTGCTTTTTGCGACACTTGAATCGCTTTTTATACGCTCTTCTCATATGTATAGCGGCCACGTTCGAATTATTATCATGCTGAAAATGGGAAAATTTAACTAAAATTCGGTCGGTTTGCGGTTTCCACCAGAATTCTGCTGGTATTTTCTAGCCTATCAACGTTGGCAAGAATTATCGCTGCTTTATATCGCATTCCGTCTGGGTTTATCGTGCGGAAAAAAATGAAATTTCCACGCATTTATAACCATATTTAAGTGCAATTATCATGAGTATTTCAGGCAAAACAATTGTCAAGCATCTGGGGCCAACAGGGCAGGGCAGCCCCGTTCACGTGGGACGACAAACCGTCGCTGCTAGCACTTCAGCAGATAGTTGGTTTTTGGGGGGAGCATTTTTTTCTTCGTACTTCCTGAAGGATGCTCTCAACTCGTTTCCTGGAGCTTTGTGCATAAAACCTGGACTAAAAATATTTATGAAATATTACTACATCATGAAATTGAATTGCTATTTGAGGTTGCTACTGTTATTTAAATACCGACGACGAAGCAGAAGAGGGAAGCGCCTAATTGGTCACGTGGATCAAGTCCCACTGACCTCACCAATTTGAATTAAAACGTCGCGAAGAAAACAAGAACAAGGTTACTACGAACATGGACGACGCATGCAAATCCATCTCTGCTAATTGACGACGGAGCTTATTCAATTTAAGCACCATCGCCATGTCGCTGTGGATGGCCATTTTATGAATATGAGGGCAGATGTATCATATTTATTTTACTCTTACTTATTAAGCTCTGGTCGCTGCATCCATTGAAAGACAATTTTGTATGGGCATTAATATGCATAGAAATTATTTGATCAATCAAAAGGAAATATCATACATATTATTATACGCATTAATCTGAACCTTTTGATTAATTTCGTACTACCTTATCAGATCTTTGAAACAGGATTGTATGATAAAAGAACTAATTTAAATACATATTGGGATTATTTACTAGAGCCCTTCTTTTCGATATAGAAATAACTTTTGACTCTCCAATAAGGTCGAACAGTGCAAAATACTAATAAAAGGGAATTTCAAGACTCGACAATCTTACTAGCACAAAAATAGAGGTGAGGAAATCTGCACTATAAAGATTAACAGATTATAAAATGAATTAAAAATATCACTAAATGTAAGTCTCTTCATAGATATTTGCCCTGATAAGTTAAGCACTACTTGTTAACTCTAGCCTAAGTTTTATCCTTCTTAGAAATTCTTCTATTGCACTATTTTAATTTAATATGTATCTTATCTTATGTGATGACAAATTTTCAATCATTCAAATTCGAATTACTTTACTAGATGTTTGAGGCTACAGCAACATTTTATCCCACAAATTTCATTTTTATCAGGATTTTAACATTTGTGAAAAGTTCCATGATATTTACCTATTCAAAATTCAAACCTTGAGCTAGGTAAATTGTTGGATTAAGTTTTTGATGCGATTTGATTCTATTGTATTTTCGAATCCGATTTAAAAAAGATGCAGCTAATATTTATAAAATAATGTATTTAGCAGCAAAATAATTAACCTTAATATGAAAATGAATTTGTTTAGTTCTTGATTGGTCTGGTTGTTGTATGCAAATCTAGTTTTTCAAAATCCCAATATAGCGACTCCAAAAAAATGCTTTGATAGCTATTTTCAAACAATTTGAACATTAAAAAATAAATACCTACTTTTTAAAATAAAATTGCAATTTTGTCTATTTTGTATACTAATACAATCGTAAAATGTTTGGAAAAATATAAAATAGGTAGGTAATGAGTAAAATATCTTTGTCTAATAAAATAATTCCAGGGGAATTCCTTATTGGAATGGTCTCTCCTTAGATGCGGAAGGAATTAGGAAGCAATACGAATCTATTTAATTATTAGTTAAGTCTGTTACGCCCTTATCAAATTATACCCACAATAAAACCCACTTAGACCTCAAACCACGAGAGATTACGACGTCGTCGGGCGACCGGAGTCACGCAACATATAAAACTTATTAGTTTAGGTTCGCGGGCCCTACGTGGACATCCCCGCTTCTCCCCTCCTCCCCTCTCCGGGGGCAAACATGCAATGTCAGTTATCCGGCTCGTGTGTTTCCAGGGAAACTTTTTAATCATATAGCAGGCAAAAAAAAAAAACAAAAAAAACTTCCCAAACATCCTGTTTACTTGAAAAGTTGTTCCCGGAAATTGCAAGAACATGCTCCGGCAGCGAACGCGCCACGTCGCATTGTAACTGGCCCCGCTGCATAAACAAGGGGCTGGTTCAGAAGAGGCCCCCGTGTGTGGGCCGAGACCGAGCCGCCCGGAGAAAGTTCAAACCTCTGGCGTCCATTCAAAATTGCCAGGACCCAGAGGAGCAGGGTCAAAGGCCGAGCCGAGCATATGCCACTAGTTCTTGCAACTTGTTTTTCTAATTATTTGTCTATTTGCGCACTCCCCCCGCACTCCGCCAAGAAACTTGAGTTGGCCGTCTAATAACTTTCGTGATAAGTTGACATGTGCCCGTCAGAATGAGCCCCCTGCCCCACCATCCAAAAGAGATGAAATTGTTTATGCTGCCCAAAGTTTTCTTGGAACACGGGGGTTCCCCGGAGCAACCCTCTGGAAAAGAAAAGACAAACTTTGCTGCAGCTGTTGTGGGCTCAGCAAACAGCTTGCCGCCGACTCCCACCAGACGATTTGAATTTTTGATTACAAAGCACGCTCTGGCTTAAGCTCAGCTTTCACTAGGAGAGGGGGCTTTCAAAACTAGACGAAATCTAGCACTAGATTTTAATTACTGGGTAGGTACTACTTTAGTCTTCTATCTAACTAAAGTCTAAAGAATTTAATAAAAATTGTTCAAAGGTGTAACAGCGACTTCGACTCAAAATCTACAGAATGTAAAGAAATACATATGTAAGCGGTAATAGGTGTGTTTTTTTTTTCAAATCGGTTCCGGTTCTATATAGTTTTACATAGAAGGAAATTTTTCACTGAATTAAAATTTATAAAAAGTTACCCATATTAAACATTTTTTATTTCCAAAAATAAAATAAAATTGCCTGGATTTTATAACCACTTCAAGATTTGAAGTTTGGGTGGGTGACTATCATGGTAATTTGATGCACTTTTTACAAATTTTAAAATCTTGATATATGTGAGGACTTTTAAAATTCAATTCAATGAACAATACTCTATCTCACCTGAACTAAATAGAAATATAAAAAAACCCAACCTACATATTTACGCCAATGAACTCGATCTTATTTTCTTTTTCTTCATTTACTTCTAAGAACAGAAGCATCAATTTTCATCAACTTGTATTTTATATTGAAACTTGAAAGGACAATTTGCAGTTTAAAATATGCTGCAGAAGATTAAAAGTACCCGAAACATTGAAAAAGTCCTAAACATTTTTTTAGTAATGTATATATATATTTAAATTAAAATAAAAGCTATCTTTGGACACACTATGTTCGGAGAAATTAGTATTTTTATAAAGAAGACTTATTCAGCAAATTATTATTCATATTTCAATATTTTAATTAAGGGGTTTTGTCAAATTAAGACAAGATCATTTTCTTTACAATCAATAATATTGCGAAAATATACTACATATATATTAATTAAAAGTAGTGTTTCTCGAAGTTGAAGTCAACCAGTGTCAACTACATATTTCTGAGACATTCAAACTCATCCAAAGAAGTTTTTGATTGATCTTTACATTCAGAAGTTCTTGTTTCAATTGAACATTTTAGTTGAATTAAAAAAGAAAAATACATATTTTTATTTATTAGCTTTGAATCAATTCTTAATTTGACGGGTTTATATACAATATACGTAAATATGTATTTATTGCTGTACAGGTCTGCGAATAATTTTTTTTATATTCTGTATATGAAGATGTGATACGCTATAAAATTCAGAAAATATAGAAAACTAATAAAAACTTTTAAATAGTGTTTACAGGTCGAACAAATATAGTTGGCTAATTTAAATTTATTACGAATATCTTTTAATAATAATGAAATAGTTAAAATTGTTATTAATTAGTTTCAAATATTTGCTCGAGCTGCTTTAGGGGTAATTGTGCAATTTTATTAATTGGCCTGGTATATTAACTTTTCCTGCTTCCCATCGTATAATAATCAACTTCATAGAATGCCTTAAGTCCCACTTAATTCGAATTAAGTAGACACTTCCTCTAGGATCAAAATTCAATAACTCCTGCAGGTTTCACTATAGCAACATAATTGCTGAGCAAAACCGCCAAAATATGTTTAAACCCCACTTATGCGGGTGCTGGCAAAGTGAATAATTCGGGGGGATGGTCTCGTGAAGTACTTTTGAGGCTTCAGCCGAACTTGAGGGCACTAATCAAATGAAAACTTATTAACATCAAGAAGAGTCTTTTAAAGTTGGAATGCCGGGCCCAACCGACTTGGGGTGCCCCTTCGGCGGTGCTCCACCTTGGCCCAGTACCCTTTCTTGGAAGGGCTGGGGGTTGCGAAGGCCCTCAGTGTTTCATATTTACACAGCTTTAATTAATAAAGTTATGGCAACTTACTCTTCTGGAGGGTGCAATTCGAAAGGGCTCACTCCAGACCTCGGTGCATTTATTTGGCACATGTGGGTGATTCCTGGATGCTTCCCTCGGGGAATTTCTTGCTGTTGTTGTTTTTGTTATGGGGCCCCTCTGCGTTGACGTGAAGCCCTGCGGCAACGGGCGGAGTCCCACTCTCACTCGACCGTTTGTTGCAACACACGTGTTTTTCACTCCTCACATATTCAAGACACACCTCGACCCAGTTAAGGCTGGCTGAAGTGCAAGTTAATTGCCACAAAGTGTTTTCACTGAAATATATTCTGTTCAGGCTTTGGCGAAGTTGTTAATAATTTTACACCGTCACCTTTTCCCCTTTTGCCACCTTAAACTTTTGGATAGTTTTCCGAGCAAAATTTCTTAATTGAATTTCAAGCAGCATCTACTGGTCTGCAAGTACGCAGTGTGAATCAAGCTTTAAAGAAAAACACCACCTGGTCTCAGCCTGTCTGGGTCAAAATTATTTCGGAAAATTATGGGGCACCTGTTTATTTAATTATTCTGTCTAGAGAACTGAGGCTCTCTCTCTCACTGTTTTCGAAATGGCGGTAATAAATTAATTACACCTGATAAGTGCTCACAAAAGATTCCCAAGGAAATTATTAAGGAGACCAGGCACCTTGGAGGCAATCCTCTGTCTCAAGCGGGGGTAGTTTGTTATCTCTGTGCGGGGGAGGGCCCAAGGACTCCAGGTACAATTTCACCTGGCTCGGCACGTTCGCACTTGGATATGTTCGCAGTGGCTTTATTTTATTGCAATAACTTTAGCTCTCCAGTTGTGGGTTTACATTTGCTAGAGGGAACATTTTGTATATGTGTAACTACGGCAAATAATCCCGGGTACAGCATAAAATTTCTTCCTAGAAACATTCCTGCGCAAATGTAAGACTTACAATTTCGAAAATTCATGGAAGAATGAGTTAATCTTGTTAATTAAAGTAAGTTCAGTCTAACATTATTTTTGTTAGACATTTTCAATGATTATCTTTTAGTTTGATACGTAATGTATGTACATACAGGGTGTCTCGTAAGTACATACCACGGAAAACTTAAATATTGAAGTGTGACCTAACAGATAAAATATAAAAAAATCTCACTCAGAGTTAGGCGTAATAACTAAATTTTTAATTGAATAACAAAAATTGTGATTTAAACAAACAAAAATTTACAACTAAATTAGTTCTTGTAGGTTGTACAACTTTAGTTGAACAAAATTTGTGCAACTAAATTAGTTTAGTTGTAGTTTCTCGAATAACAGCTAACAACAACTTTGTTCACGCGGAAAACTAAAATGAGTGCCTACTTTTAAATTACTACTATTTGCAAAGAAACTACCTTTAAAAATATTAACATAACAATAAAAGAACCTAATTCAGTTAGGTCGGTCACTATCGCCAAACTAGGATATATATGTATTTATTTTAAAAATCTGTGAAATTGCATGCAAAATTAATATTTTGAAAATGACTGCCTTTACCAGTGTTTTTGAAGCCGTTGTGTCGCTTTAATGTAAAAATCACAGTTTTTTACATTACAATATTCTTAAAAGCATATACTTTCAGAAAATTAAATTAAAAAGGAACAAGTTTTGTTAAAACTCTTTATAAGAAAGACCGTAGTCTAAAATTAATTTGTTTTGCTACGAACATTCAAAATAAGATGTTATCACATATAATTCCAAACAGTATGAGACATACACTACTACTAAACGAAACTCATTTTTCTATTTTTTTCCAAGATTGTGAGATAATTTAACAAGTAACAAGTTAGTTGTGACAACCACGACTATAGAATAAGTTGGTTGTTGATGTGGACAACTAATTTTTGTTCCAACTATAAATTGTAGTTGTCCATGTCAACTACAACTAATTTAATTAAAAACAATTAGTTGTGAATTCAACAAACAACTAAGTTGTTAATTGTGGGAGGCAAGTTCAACTAACTAATTTAGTTGTAGTTGTTCGTTTCAATTAAGTTTTGCCCAACTCTGGTCTCATTTTTTTCGAGATATTGCTAATTTAAATTTTTCTTCGAAAAATCATGACTTCTTATCGATTATTCTTTATGTTTTTGATTGGAAAAAATTCTCAGGTAGTATGTCTGTTGGATTCATTAAAAAATTGACAAAAACACAAAGTGTACCTGCAAAAAAAATTAAAGTAAATAACAAATTAATAATAGAAGTTTTTGATTTGAGAATTATTTTACTGAGTTTTTGCTTTCAATGATAAAAAAAAATGTAATGGACTACTAGTTATTGCTATATTATTATGCCATATGTGGGGATTCTAATTTTATCAGTGCTTCATTATTATTGCACTGCGTTGTAAATTTGCAATATATTAAAAAATGTTAAAATTTCATGCAAATCAAAGAGTACTAATAAAGAATTAAAAACAAAGAAAGCATCTACAATTATAGATAATTTATTTTACGAAAGATCGTTACTGATTTGATCAAAGTACCGACGAACAGGGTATGAATTAAAGGCTATCTGTAGAAAGCGATATTTAAGTTGAAATCGAACTCAGGGCTCCTGAAATGGGCCTCCAGAGTTCACCTACCATTTGAGCCCCAACTCACGTCATTAACCATATTAAATTGGGAAAACCCTTTCTTCAAGTTTCCGCTGTTGGCAGGGCGACTTTAATTCCGGACCAATATCAAGGGTCCGAATTCAAAAGAAGAAGAAAGGAAACGTCGATTCGAAGGTCCGGTGGGTGGGCGTGCTCCGAAATTGCGGCAGTATTTCATCCCTCCCGAGGCGCATTCGAGACTCGAGAATCAATCGAACGAGATTACGGAAGGGCTCGACTGGGTCCTCCCCTGTACGGACATAATTTAAACGGTTCGAAACGAAATCCTCCAATTGTTCCCTGAAGCTTAAGAAAAACATTGCGGAGGCACAAAAGAGTGGCCCTGCTGCCCGCCGAGAGGACCGAATGGAATCCATATTTATCTAAAAACGGAAAAGTTCCCGATTAAAGGTCCTTAACAACGTCCTGTGTGCCTTTTGAATGGGCCTTAAAACCGGGAGAACCGGGAAACCCACATCAAAAGGACTCCTGCGAATTTCCATTTGGCCTCTGCGTTTGATTCCCACCGCAGCGGGCAGCGGACGAGTTGTTGGCGCTGTTCTTTTTGAGGTTCCCGAGGGAGCGGCCGGCACCCAAAACATTTAACCTGGAGCTCCCCCGCCGCCCTTTGATAGTAATGAAGTCATCGGAGAAAAAATACTTTCGTGGGCAAACACGAGATGGTCAACCACACAGAAAATCCGTTCGGCCGCAAAGGGATCAAAGATTCGTCTGCCATCAGGCGAGTTAAAAGTTTTTGTTTGCAGCCCTGCCACCGAACCCTTTGCACCCCCGCGACCCGTGCTCCAACCCTTCTGCACGTACCGCCAACACACAGTTGTACGTGGTCCTCACGTGTGCCGGACGATTGGTGGAATTACGCTTGTTTGCTGCTCTAGGGCCGAGTTAGTGCACTAAGCTGATTTCGCATAGTTAGAGATTTAAAAGCATCTACGAGTTAGTCAGCTCGAAAACTTTACGAAACTGAATTTATTTTATATGTATATTTATTTACTTATTTATTTTACTCTCCCCAAGCCAAATCCTTTCATTTGATACCCATATTAAAGGGTTTGGGTCAAAGAATAAAATAATTCGCCATTTAGGACCGTCCGACATATTTAATTTATAATAACGTGACATATACATATGTATAACGCGAATTACACATTTATGATAGTTATTTTCAAGATTTTCTGGAGGAAATTTTTCAAATTCCTGATAGTTATTTGCAATACCAATTCATTCATAAAACTTGTTTTAATGAACATAACCTCAAAACTGAACAAAACTTTAATGAATATTTTCTTGTATCTTTCATTAAAAAACAATTAGTTATGAAAATCGCGAATATATTACAAAATTTTACAAAAAATAGTTCAATATTATGTAACTTCTGTACAAATAAATATTGAACTACATATATTTTTGTTGATTTATGTATTATAATAAATTATATTTTTAGTGGTTTATGATCCTGTCAAACTATAAGTTTAACCAAGAAAACTAAAATGTATTCCAATCATAATATGTATAGTATATGTATGTACATAATATTAATAGCTCTGTTACATTTAATTTCCAAGCATTTACACTTTAAAAAAGAAATTACAAATGCTTAGTAATTTTAGTATGACAAATTTCGTTACACAATTTACAAGTTTCTTTTTATAGCAATTAAACAAAATAATACACTGATAAACTCTCTAGAAATTTATCAGCACCAAATTTTACTACAATAATAGTCAATTTTACCAATTTTTGATGTATTTTTATACAATGACTGTAAAATAAAAAGTTTTGAATATTGCAAGTTAAACGAAATAAGGATTTTTACTAAAAAATTATAAATTTATTACCTACATACTGTAAAACAACAGTTTCATATTCGTTTATCTAAAAATGTATATTTTGATAAACTCTATTTGAAACAAGCAGGGCAGATCTTTTTAAAAACTTATTCATATTTCATACATATTAACTAAGATTCTAATAAAAATATTTAATATTCACGCCAATTTCTGTTGGCAAGTTCTAAACTTTGTAATATTCCTCGGAAATTGGTACATAGAAGTCATATGTAGTTCTCTGCATACTGATTTTTCGGATTATATAATTTATAGGTAAGTGTAAAATTAAAGTTTATGCACGTTTAAATATAGAAACGTGTAAAATTCGCTCATAAAAGTGTCGTAAACATTCCAGAGAACGTTGTCAGCTAGAAAGGCTATTAAAAGTGAAAATGATTGGCGGGAACTCTTATCACTCAGTTGGCAGTCATTGCAAACAGAAAAGCGAATTTTCGAATATTTGCCGGAAATAATCCTGGCAAAAGCAAAATTTTCAATAGAGGTAAAATACTCGCACTTTCCTGTTCCTGACAGTAAATCTAGTGTTTGCCTTCCCTCGGGAACTCCCTGTTTATAGATACAAAACAATCGTCCTGCAGGCGCCACTGGTTGTGCATGATGAGCAATTTTATTGATGAGGCCCAAAATGTGAGGAATGTGGCCCTAAAAGTGAATTACAATAATTTACAATAAACTTTTCATGCATTTATTTGTGTATTTTAATTTTATATTCGTTATTGTGGTTATTTGGTCAATATCCTTCCATGTTCGCGGGGGAAATTTTAACAATTCGTGTGGCCATTTTCATAATGAAGTCCACAATTATTTTGATAAATGTCCAAAAGCTGCTGTCGACCGCCCATCGTTCGGTTTTTCGAACTTATCGTCATATAATATGTAAATAAAGTTTGGGTACACAATCAATCAATAAACATAATTTTCATGATCTCGTATGTTCTTTTCAAGAATCGATATCATGAGTTGTTTTTATTGTCGCTTAAAAAAAATTTAAATTCAGAGAGGGAAATGATTTAAAACTGTTTGAAATTCGACAAATATTAAAATCATCCTACAGCACATGTTGGCTTCGTTTTCGACATTACTCCAAAATTTGAAACCGTCGGGTTGCAGATATCCTTCAGAGTGTCCTAAAAGAGCCCTAGAAAAAGCAGCTTCCTGGTTTTTCGGGCAGGAGCAATATCTCGGGAAGTTACATGTTTTTATCCCCTATACCCCACCACCAACTCTTTCTAGCAAAATAGGGTTTGGTCTAGGGATGGTCTAGGTGTTGCGGAAACTTCCCCCGAGCACGTGTGCTTCTATTAGAAAATTTAAGGAATTTGCTGGGGTTGGATACCCGGGAAAATATGGCACCTACCCTTCTGCTGGATGTTTGACGTTCCTCCGAATTGGAGTTTTATTTCCTCCTAATTTTTTGGGAATGATCCCCTGTTTTTTTGCAGTTCAGCATTTATGCGAATACTAAACTAAACTTTTCCCATCTCATTTCAGGTTTTCTCAACTGCAATTCAAACACCTTGCAATCTCTTGCGCAACTTCATGGTAAGTCTAAAATGCATTTTATTTTTTATTTTTCTAGTTTAATGTGCTGACTCTATGCAGAGAAGGAGATGTTTTTCGTATGGATCAAATCGTAATTGCGCTATTCGAGAATCCACCTAAAGTGGATATTTCAAAAAATTTCCGTTTATTTAACTTTATTTTAAACTTAAATGGTTGCGCTAATTTTAACTTACCAAACAATAAGTTTTTATGATGCATGCATGTGTCCGGATAGAATGAAATACCTGAAGTAGCTCTGCTAAAAATGCGAATAGTATAGAATATTTTTAATATTTTATGTCTGTATATTCTCAAATGGAAGTAAAAGAAAATAATAAGAAAATAAGATATTTAACTACAATTTTTTAAATGTTTTTGATCACATTGAATATTTAGGAATTGAAATTAAAACAGCCCTAAAGTTGGGTTTTTATTGGTTAGTGTACAAAGCCAAATGATATTTTAAAACAAAGATTAGGATTTAAAGATATACTTAAATACCAACTTAATTATATATTACACAATTTTTTATATTTAAAATTATAATTGAATGAATCACATTGTAGATGGCGTTGCGCTTAAAATTTTTTGGATGAAAATAACGAAAAATTGTTCAAATTAATGAATTTATGAAAACAAAATTATTATTTTTTGGTTACCTACTTTCAAAAGAAGGTATGAATAAACATTTTAACTGAAAATCTTCTACCTTTCACTGTTTCGTAGATAATTAAGTAACTTTATTTATACTTAGATTAGGGTTCTCATTTGATATCCATTACTATGACTACAGGTTCTAAAATTGGGCTCCCTTAATTTATCTTATATCTAGTCCCCCACGAATTGGGGGAACATCAAAAGGTTGTCAACAGCGCATATTCTATAGTAATGTCTCACTATCCAGGTACTTGAAATCCTTTGATGTGATGAAACCCTTCTTAAAGTACAATTGATAAGGGTAATAAGCTACTGAAATAAAGTTGTTCTTATTACCCATTATTTTAGGCTGCTAACGAGGAAGTTTTCTTTCTTAAGTTCTGAAAATAATATAATTTATTTAATTTTTAGTTTAATCATTAGATGAATTACCTTATTGGGATGTTCATTCGTATAGTTATAGGAAAATTTTAAAAGTCAGTCAATAGTGGCGAAAAGATATATGTACATTAAACCAAGTGTAACAAGAGCTTTAGGATCAACTATGCATCCTATTTAGGATTTTATAATAACATTGGTTAAGAATATTCTATAGAATTATAAGACTTTTGAATAGGTGCATTTTCTTAAAGTTTACTCACAATTAAACCTTGATTAAAAGGACATTTGCTTATTTCAAGATTATTTTAGAATCTGGGACTACTTGCTAGGATTAGAAGACATTTTTGTTGGTTCATTGGATCTCTATTGCTGCATTTTTTAAAATTATGTTCCCGTTTCGAAAAAGAGAACTCCCTTTAATTTCCGTAAATATGCGAGAAATATTCTTGCTCTAAATTTCCGTGCAGTAAATCACGTGTCGAGACATTCTGCACACGGAACAGGATTTATCCATGAAATCTTCTCGAATTTCCACCAATTTCACAAAACTTTCAATTTCCCACGTGAAATGGTGTCTCACGGATTCCCATCCCCTTCCCTCTAGCCCCACACCCCTCCCATTTTCCATATCTCGTAGATAAGTAGATGCTGCTGATTTATGGATTTCTCAATTTTTCCGATTTTCCACGTTCAAAAAGGAGGGCAAAACCTGTTGCGAAATCCGTCGTTTTCGTCCCGACGGAGTCGAAAATAATTCAAGGAATAAATGAAAGCCAGGACCACATTATCATTGTTCTCGCCGCCGCTGCGTCTACTCAAGCAAATAAACGGAGAAAATTCGCAAAATTATAAATCTTTGAAATATCCTGGGAATCGCCATCTGATGTTTCCCAAGAGCGAATATCTTCCGGCTATGTTCGTTAGGGTGCGCTCTGTTCCTTGTGGAAAAAATGCATACATTCGTGTGGCATGGGCACACACTTTGCCACGTTTTCTGCCCTAGTTTTTATTTTTTCATTTTTTTACATATACCCTTTTTTCCTTTTCAATATTTTCCGGTTGAAGTACATCCAGAATTTAGCACGCTCCACGTGGGCTGGCACATGCAAAATCAATAGTAGGGATACGTTTCACCAGCGCAATTCTCTGAACACTCCCCCATACCTTTTGTAATCCAGGTGAAGATATAGTGCGTGTCTGGGCGAATCCCACTCGATTACAGGTAAAACGGGGTAAAACCCTCTCAAAGCTGCGATACACGATGTTCGCAAATTAACTGCACGCTCGTGCCGCCAGTTGAGGTCCCGCTTTAATATCGTACCGAAATGAAACGTCGGGGAATCCCCGAAAGAGGGATGTCAAACGGACGGTCGAAAACTTGCCACTCTCTATATAACAGTGGAGCCTCAGCTTTAGCTTCGACGACGACGTTAGGGCTGTTAAGTTGAATCGTTTAGCACTTGTTTGCAGTCATCCCCATTTCGTTGTCGTTTCCCAGTTTCATGACACCATACAGGGTGATAGTTAATTTGAAGCCCCTTTTTGTGGGCGGCGGCCCCGGGTCGGACGGGGAATCCCCTTAATAGAGTTGCCCCATAAATTGAGGAGTCCTCTTTCAAACAATTTTAAGGGTAAAACAGAGTCTCACACTATTCGTGAAAGCACTTTCTAAGGGTTTGGGTTAATAACTCCCACTCAGAGGCCGACATTGCGGGCAGAGAGGCGAAATTATTGCGGTCATGTGCTCCTAGGAGAAGAAGAAGAGAAGAACCCACGTCCTCTTTATAAAGCACTTAATTAAGGGCTAAATCAAATGGCCAATTAAACGACGCATGCATCGTCCACTCTTCTTTTAAAATGAAATTGCTTCCGGATTCGTTGAAGTGCATTTTTCGTTCATATAGAAAATTGTATAAAACTCTCAGTCCTTTTTATTTATTTATTTATTTTTTATTAAATGTCCTTTACTTTACCTGAAAGCTACCAATTATTTACAGGAGCTCCTTTCTTAACAAAAAAGTCTTTCTAACTCTCTATAGATAGAAGCAAGTGTTCTCTGTCGTCATAAACAATTTTCATATTACGACAAGATGATTTTCTAAAAAGAAAGAGCAAAGGACCAATAAAAGCAACTTTGCTAAAAAGGACAATTTCGCTGTACCATAGAACGGACAACTTTAGCTCTTCGGAAAAAATTTAATGCTGGTCTTTTATGTGACGAAGAGGTCGCAAAATGATTGTATTTTTATTTATACACCTTAAGTGTATTGCTTTTTTGTATTGTTTTTATCCAGACTTCTTGAGTGGCTCCTTGCTTGGTCGAACATTAAATTTTGAGAAAAAGATTTTATGGATACTTTCAAGACGAACAAAAACTGTCTGCAATTTATTTTATTCTCCCGATTTTTGTGTAGTGACGGCAACAATTATTTAATGATCCATCGTAGAGCATTTTGCTACAATTAAGTTCTCATAATGTTTGAAATGTTTTCACTTCTATTTGAATTTAAGTTAAATTTATTTCTTTTCTATGACATAATGAGACTGATTGATGATCGTTCCCTCAAATAACATTTCAATTTTCACTTTGAGTAATTAAAAAGATTTTATTCTGCACAAAATTTATTACCCTTTATTCTTAATGGTTTTAAGCTGCTAAATTATTCAACAATAAATTATCTTTAAGATAAAAGTACTTGAAGAATTTAAAAAAACTATCATCATCACCAAATTTTTCAAATTAATAGTTGATCTTATACAATAAAATTTCATCTCTATTTGGGAAAATTATCACTTTAGAAAAATGTAATTATTTAGTTAATGAGTTTTTTATTTAGAAAATAAACAACTATTTTTCATATTTTATAAAAAATAAATTTTGAAACTTGTTGTTACTCACTTATTACTAAATTACGCTTAAATGCTTGTTTAATATTTTCTATTTTTTCGGAGAAAGGGATTCTAATGAAAACGGAAATTTTAAAATACAAGATCAAAAATGGCATTTTTCCACTTCAAAGAATTAAAAAACAAGTAGGTACTATAGGTATTTTGAGGTTATAAATTTCCAATTTAGAAAAATTTGAAAATTTAATTATTATAATATGACCTTCTAAAGCCGTGTTTCATAGTTAAACTCAAAGAAACAAAATGTGGGTCATACCCAGATTAGAGTTACTAAAAATATACTGCATGATATAATAAATAGTATTAATTTAATAAACATCAAAATCCTGGTTAATTCCCTGGATGCAGGGTTTATTAACGGTTGGAAAAACGCTCATTTAATCCGATAATGCAGAAGGCAAGCGGAGCTGCTTTTATATTACCTATCATGTGAACAGCGTATCTCACAAAGTCCCTGCCAATTTGGGCGTATAATTGAGTTATTTGGAGAAGCTTCGATTACAAAGGGCCGAGTTGTTCCAGCCGAGAGGCCTATTATCCAATTTCGAATTGTGCAGGTTAACCCTATTACCTGCCAAATATTAATGAGAAAATACAGTCCCCATGTATCATACAAAATCATCTTGGTAATAATTCTCCAAGGAGAATAGATACAATGAAAGACCATTAAATCGTTGCTAGAAAATGATTCTTAAGGTGGGACCCCCGCAATTTCGGTAGAATTGGACCACCGCAAAATGCAGGCCGGCTTTCTGGTTCTTTCCTAATTTATAAATAATTACTGCAGGGGGACGAAATAAGTATTATATTGCGGAGGAGCTCTAATCCGAATGTGTGGCAGCACTCTGATCTTGCATAAGATACGATTTTGGGGGTTCAGAATTGTGCGAAGATAGGTTTCGAGCAACGACCCGAACATGGTCAAGACGTGAATATTTCATCCGGATCTGTGTCCTGTTCTCCCGGCGGGAGTTGGAAATTAGGTGAGGCGGCATTGTCCACATTTCGAGGGCGACATATGGCCCTTATGGACCGATTAGCTCCAACGTGATGCGATTATTCCTGCCGACCAGGCGGAAATTTTCAATTATTAAAGAGGGTGACAATTCAAAAGGTCCAGGCATTCGTCCACAAGGATCCGTAACTTTCAATCCAGAAAAATATTATATGTAGCATTTACAATTATTAAATCATAGTTAGAACAAAAGAAAACAAAACTGATTAAAATATTGTATTAAATCGTAAATGCTTTATAAATTGAACAGCATTTTCAACAAATTATTATAAATAAATATTCTTCTTATAAACTCTTTCAAAACCTTACGATATATCAAAATAAAACCTATTCTTAGTAAATCTAAATGTAATTAGTTAGTTTTTAAAAATTCTCAAATGTGATGGTATATTTTTGTTTCATTTTAATCACTTCATACGATGAAAAGGTTGAAGCACAAAATGCGTTTTTTATATTAAAAGGTCAAAGGCAAGGTATAAAATGTAAAAATAACTTTATGTAGTTCGCGGCATGGCATTTTCAGGTGATTCGTGGATATTAAATGAATTAGGGCTTCGAAACTTCCAGCTTACAATGTATAAGCGAATTAAAAATAGCTATCCATAAATTTTTCTCTTGCACTTTGAAAATTATAATTACACAAATGGCATATTTAGTTTCAGAATTAACCATTTTGAAAAGATGCTGAATGTAAAGAAGCTTGACTCAAATACAGAAACTAGGATACAAATTTATTTGAAATGGGGAACTTTTTAAATTTAAATGATACAACTTAGAGAGAGATTTATTACCTTCACAAAAATGCTATATTTTTTTACTTTAAATAAATTACACATTACAGTCTCCAAATTCTCAATTTCCTAATTCAATAAAATTTAACCCATCTAGTGTTAATTTGTGAGATTCTGCATTGAAGGATTTGCTCTTAAACAATGCAATTGTCCTCCTTCCTTGCAATAATTTATGCATCTCACGTATTCTTATATGAAATTTCGAAACGTTGCGGTTACTTCCAGGATCCAAACGAAATTTACATGAACAAGGAAGCTATGTTAATTGAGAAAATTGCATTTGTAACCACTCTAATTTCCGATGGCACACAACTGATAAACTAATGTCTTTCGAAAATATCTTCATGCAAATGAATCTTGAGTATATATGTATATCGCTTGAAGTTTTGATTGCAGTTTCGTAATTTAAAGAAGTAATCCGCAAATTATTGAGTGCTCACTTATTTTAATGGGAATATTTAAATTATAATTTCCGCTTTTCTATCCAAGAGACATTTTGAATGGGAGGTTTGTATGTACTATACTTTGTAGGGTTGAAAAATAATCAATTAAAAAAAAACTTCTAAAAGGATAGGGGATAGCCAATTTTTCGAACCTCGATTAGTTTTATAATCTGTATTTGATAGTAAAATTTATATACAAACTATTTAAGAATATCAAGTTTAAAGAAATCCCCTGATTGAGATTTACAAATTTTTTTATTTGTGTGTGTTTAGAAGGTTTTTCTTATTCTTCTGTGTGTGTGTTTTCATTAAATCTTTTAATGAAAAAAAATCCTATATAATGTCTTACTATCCTATTTTATTACCTATCTAATTATTTACTTAAAAGTCACTGAATTAATGTGTTGGAAGCATGTTCAACAAAATATTTGCCACAAAACAAATGATATATCATTTCTACAAGACTTTTTCCGTAGATTAAGAATGAATGAATGAATAAAAATATCCTAACTCGTCAAGTTTTAGAGAAAAATAGATTTGAAAAGAATAAAATATGGTAATTTCGATATTTTCACAAAAGATTGAAATGTGATTCAATTTAAAGTTTGAGCCTTTAACTATTGTATTAAAATACTAAACTCTTTGAAAATTTCCGGAACTGTTTTAGGTTCTACCCTATTTGTCTCAAAAATGTCGCATGATAGAAAATGTTAATTTTCGGCTTTGCAATCTACGGAGAAAATTCTATTGAAGTTTCCTCTTACTTGTTCTGTTACATAAACGAACATAAAAAATGTTGTTCAATGTTATACTTAGATATTATATAAGAAGAAAATTCAAATATAATATGTCTAAGAGCACTAGCGAAATCGTTTTTTTACTGTAGAACTCAATCCAAAAGTTTGTTTAATTTTGATATTTGTACCTACCTACCTATACAAATCAACACTGGAAGTTTTGGATTTGAATTTAATTTTAATAAATTCCCTCAGAGTAATGTTTCAACTAAACTGGTATGGTAGTTCTAAAAAAGATTCAAACATTCTGGAATGCATAGTGAAAATTAATTCTGTGGGTAACAGACAAACCCATCAGCTGCAGTAGGTATTGTGGTTTTAAACAAGATTAAGAGGGAATCCTCTTTCAAGGAGCATCCATAGAATTAAATATATATTTTCTAGCCCTTGTCACTTTTGGGCCCATCCCTCTGAAAGTTGAGGAAGCAGGGGGTAGATTTTAAGACCATCTAGCCTCGTCCAGAACCCGTAACGGAATGCGGTAAACACAATTTCTTCATGCGTGTAAATTAAATAGAAGCTAAAGATAGGACCGCAAGTGTCATCTAACCACCACACCCGGTTCTTGCTACCCCTTAGCCTGGAATAATATCGTCTCAGAAGCGAAATCCATTCGAGGACTAGTTTTCTCTAGCCGTCTTCGGACCTACCCCCGAAACAGCCCTAAATCTGCCATCACCCCGAGGACGGATTATTTTCTACGAGGGCGACAAAGTCCATGGCTACAAATTCTTTGAACCGTGGAGAAGGATATTTTCCACCCACGACGCCGACGACGACGAAAACGACGAAGACGATGGCATCTCAGAATATTTCTGAGATGGATTTCTGTTTCTTTTCGAATATAATGCGGGGGTTGGTGGAGTTTGGACTAGAAAAAAAAGAAAAAAATGTTAGAAACAGGGCAGAAGTCTGTAAGCAAAAATTGCTCAACTGCGACGTAGGTGAGGAGGTGATCAGAAAGGCGCCTACGAGAAGTTCAAATGTCGCAATTTTTTCTCTTATATATATATTGTATATGGTATATTTTTTTTTATAGCAGCCCAGAGCTTCGAGCTAAGACTGTAAATCTATACGATAATAAAATAATAAATAAAAGCCGTCTTCTAGCCTCGGTTTGTGCTCATAAAAGGCACCCACAAAAGGAAGGCAAACATTTTCCTTAATGTCTCAATTACGGCCACACTGCTCCCCTTCTCGTTGAACCATTTAAGGGCTGCTTCTGAAGGGCTAGAGGCGGGGAGGGGACCAGGAGTTGACTCTAGGGCTAGAGAGCTAGAGTTAAGGAAGCGGACACAGTGGCTCTGAATTTACTCCATCGGGGCGGCGTTTGTTGACCTAATCCCCAGCCCGACTGCAGTTGCTCACATCCCTAAACGATCGATCAAAGTAAACAAGCGATCCTTGGGGCTAAATTCAGAGTCCTTCGAGTCCCTATGCATCCTGTGGGAGTACGTTCTAACGATAAGCGTGCTGCAACTCCGGTGCAATTTACAATAACAAAACAAAAAAAAAAAAAAAAGGGATGCATGTTCCTGGGAGTAGCCGGGGGCGGTTTCCTTCCCAGACGGCAAACGTTCATAAATTTTAATATTCGGCAAGGACACCGGCCAACTAGCTTGCGGTGTACAAAAATACAATTAGACGAGCAATGGACGACAAAAGCCAAAAATGCTGGAAAATACACGACAAACATGAAAATACAAGGGATGAGGTGAGGGTTGGTATTTTCACCCTGCACAATGTCGAGATTTCGACGAGCACGTTCGGAAAGTTTATCCTGGACAAATTTATTTTATCGGACGAACTCTATACCCTCCACCACGACCATCGAACGCCATATCTGTCCTATTGGACCTCCTCCTGGCGGTGTCTCGTGTTGTGGTGATTTTTAAACCGAGAAAGAGCAGTGCACTTTTGCACACTTTTATACACTTTTAACCATTTTTTGTGTGTCCTTTCACTCGAACGAATTTATTCCAGGGGCTGGCGAAATGTTTATTGAGGTTATGTTCGCTTATATTGAATTGCAGAATTGTGTAAAAAGAGTGTATTTATTTTGAGAACTATATTGTTCAGAATTTAATATAAGCAAAGCGGATTTTTCTTAGTTTGACTATATAATTACTGCATATAAATTTTCTGAACTGATTTTTTTTTTTTCGTAGAGTTTTTACACTAGTTATATGAAGTTTTACTCTTAATATTATAATGAACTTCTCGTTATAGAACTAAGTTCTCTATAATTTTTATTAACAAGTTTTTAATATATAATTAATAATAAAAAAGTTATAAGAAAAGACTAAAAATTCGAAAAAAAAACAATTTCGTTTGACAGTTTGATCTTCTGTTTTCATTGTTCGCGAACACATTTTAAACAAATTACAAATCGCTTAAAATAAAGTCTTGAAAATTATTATTTATTTTTCCTAGCATTTCTCCACTTCAGTGCTGCATACTATGACCAACCTGGGTTTTTTGGGGAAAAGAATAAAATAAAAACACTTCTCAAAATTCTTGTATTAAAATAAATTATACTTCTGCTAAGCTATTTATAAATATAATTGAACGAAGAAAGAATTTGAAGCATGAAATTTCTTTGACAGCTTATATTTGTAATTTTAAAAATTTATGAAAAAAAAATGCACTAGATTCTGTAAAGTTAAATTGCTTATAATAAAACGTTTCATATCAATTAATAAATCTGTTTTCATATTAATTGTTTAAGGGGGTTATCCTATATAAAATGCAAAATTGTTTGTACTTATTACATACATTTTTTTAAGTTGTATATTGCTTGTTTGTACATTTAAGTATTTAAAATATCTATGTATATTTTTTTAATAATCTGAAATGGCGGATTTGTGATGGTTTCTTCCAGAGACGCGAGTTCCAAAACGGCGTACCTACATGATAACTTAGAAAATTATGGATCGATTCCTCTGAAATTTACACGTACCTTCGAAACAGTATTACCTCCTAGAACTTAGACTAGATGAACCATTAAAAGTTCATCCAAGAATTATGCTTGTTCTGAACATAAACATTGTTTTTTTCCTATCAGTACAATAAACTCTACAGTGTTCGTAATTTTGAGTCTTGCTCTCAACCCTTTCCGGAAGTGATCACCTTCCTCATTTTAGATTAATTTTAATGGAAAAAAAATTTGTTTATACTTAAATTTATGAGTTAACAATATAAAAATATTCACTTGAATTGAATTATTCATTCTATGCGAAAAAACAATTCTTAATAATGATAAGAATTTAAAATTCTATAGAAGCCTACCATATCAAATTAAATTTAGTTGTACTATTTTGCTTCAAATTTGGAAATTTATGAAAAAGTTTAGTGCTTTGTATTTATGGTTTTATATCCATATTTTATGTAATTTCATGTTCATGTAACTAGTGTTTTTTCTATTGACCAATTTTGATAAAAGAAATTGATATTGAGTTCTGTTTAATATTTTTCTGGGTGTAGTCCTATTAAATGCAATATGATTCGATTATTGCCGCCGACAAGGCGGAAAATTTTCAATTATTAAGAGGGGTGGTAGTTTAAAAAGAAAATGCCTCCTACTTATCCAGAAATCCAGAAAAGGAGCGGATACTAAAAATGAAATTGGTTATTTTGCCTGGAATTTATTAAGTGCAAACACGTCGAAGTTACGGCTGCCCTGGGGTCGGATTTTGTCGTCGTCGTTTTCGTCCATTTCGGGAAGGAAAAAATTTCAAGAACTTTTCACTCCTGCTAATCGGCTGATGGTGCATTAACCTCAGCACCACCGTCGCTCCTCCCGTCCGGGCCGCTAAAATCCCGGCTAAGCTTCCTGGATCCCTTTCTGTTTATTTATTTTTTTATATATATTTTTTCCTTTTATATTTCTTTTATTTTGTTCCCCGACAGAAGTCGAAATGGAAGACCAACAATCTGGCGAGGAATAAAAATGTCCAACATCTTCCCGAAAACGTTAGATCTCGCAGCTTATCGGCATGCCTCGGTTCTGGATGATGGCAGTTTTAAAAGTTCGCCCATCTTCCTCAGCCCCCGGAGGCCCTCCGGAGGACGACTCCAGGATCCGGGCTCCTTCTCTTTATCTGGAATTTTGATATTTTTGTGCCTTAGTTGCCAGTCCCCCTTTCCTCCCGTTAATAGCCGGGCAGGTTTTTCGGTACTTCCCCGAGACAAAATGGAGAGCATCCCTGGTCCTGGAAGTCGCCTCCGTCGTCGTCGTCGTCTAGACCCCACACTCGGGATAAATGGGGCCACGGAGCCCGGCTGTGGCGGGAGGGTGGCATTGGACCACTTTCGGCATTTACATATTTTTGCTGATGTTTGTTAAAATAAAAAAAAATATTGGGAGGAAAAAGCGCTGCGTAATGACACTGAGGTCGCCCTTGCCCTGGTGCCTCACCTTTGCTAGGGTTTTCGGGAAGAGTTCTGGACGCCGCAGGCGAGGGTGTGACCTTCTTTTTATTTTCTTCCCCCGCCCCCGACCAGATGAAGGCAGCAAAGGTGAAACTCTTATTTTGCATCTTTTCCCTCGTCCTCCCTTAATTTTTTTCCCTTCTTCCTGCCTTGTGTATATTTTGCGTCGGAATGGACTAAAGAAGCAATTCGGGAGGGTTCTGGATGGCTTCCTTTTGTTTCGCTTATTGGCCCAGACGCCTGTTTTTTTTTTCACCCTCTATTTTAAGGCTCAAGAATTCCCGAATCCCCGCCCCCTGTACACCTCTGGAGCCCCATATAAAGCTGTCGAAATGAACTTGGACCCACTGTTTGTTCGGCATTTTCATCTGTTTGCTGAAATGTTTTTTTTTCTCTCCCTTAATTAAAAACAGCGCGCCATTTATCAGATTTTTCCCTTTTGGAAAACAAATAGTTTCCCGAAATTTGCCCCGCAGGCACAAATTACGCTTGATTTGCTTCTCGAAATTTTATCGCAGCCTTGCGTGAAAAAATACTGGGAAAATGTTGCTGAGTATAAAAAAAAAAAAAAGTTAATGTAATATATAATACAAAAAATAAAATAAAGAGGGAGTCCTTAGCCCCAAAAAGAATAAGGGCGGCTTAGAACACTCCCGTTGATTTGTATGCATTATCACCCGAGGGACACGGCGGTCATTAACGAAATTATCCCGCTCCTTTTGATATCTTACCTTGGGCAAATACATTAAACTTAATTTGATCTCGTAACAGCCGGCAATGAATTTTCTTGCGTTCTCCTCGGAGCCGCCCCCGCAGGAGACGGAACGGACGGTGGCGGTTTCCTTTTCTGGTAAGATGCTGGCTGGTTTTATTTTCTTCGGTGGATTTCTTAACTTTTTTTTTTTTTTCTTATGGCCCTAGGAACTCAAGGGACTTGGGGACATAAAAAGATTGACGAGACGAGAAAATGTGATTGTATTGGAATTTCTTAATAACATTTTTAGAGTCTCGGACAATATCGGGGGGATTAATCAATTGAAAAGGGCTTTTATCCAGTCAGAGGATAATTCCTTTAAGTTAACAATTTAAAGAATTCTTAAGATGCATTTTCACATATTTTGTATACATTATATTTTAGTTTATTCTCTACTTTTTCTTTTTCTACGTAATTTTAGTCTACTTTAAGGAAAATTTAAACATAATTTGGCAAAAATAATACGAAAATGCATTTAAACTACTTATTACTACATATTTACAGTCTTTAGTAAAAGGAAAATTCTCAGCCAATAGAAAGATTTTGTAAAAGGAAAATCTAATTCAAATAGCATTCAATTTGAATGTGGTTGTTGTTGCAAATTGGAGATTATTTTTATGAATATCTCGAAAACGATGGGAGGTTGATTATTTTTATTATTTTTCCCTTCCTCCCTACTACAAGGTGCTTTCGAAACCGTTCTCAAAACGAAAAATTTCGGAAATAATATAATCCCTCATATTTTTATATGATTACATATTTTAGATCTTTAACCAGTTTTCAGATTAGTACCTTCACTCAGAAAAATAAATAAAATTATCGCATTCATATTCTTTTGCAAAATATTTAATTTGTTTTTATTACTTCAAGTACCTATATATAATTCAAACATATTACTATGTACGTAACTATACGTTTCACTATACAGTTTGATTTTACCTTTTGTGTTGTTGACCCAAATCAATATTGAAAATAATTATTCACAAAATTCTACCCTCAAACCAATATGTATGTTTCAAATGTCGATTTCATTAAAAAAACGCTATCTCCGAAAAACTGCTTGCTCTCCAGTTCAGTGAAAAATTCTATTTAACATACTTTTAGAAAAGAACATTTTACCTAAGTATTACAAGCTTTTATTTAGTTTCACCTGTCCCGGTGTCTGTAATGAAATCTTGCAATTTAAATTTGACCCACTTCCCGGTTTCCGATTGAGCTGAAATTTTGCATGCATATCGCGTGACAATGCAATATTATGATAACATGGATCGCTTTTGATGCTTGTTTTTAAAAAGTTTTTTTTTACTTATTCTTGTTTTAGAATTGTTTTAAATAATATGTTATTAATTTTGATACACACACAAATATTTACTAAAAATTATACGTTTTTCTTTTAATGGACTTAAGTCAGTTAATCGGTTATCTAATTAAAAAAAGCCAATTAATTAAGTCGGTTTTCCAATTTTTTTAAAAAAAGAAGGAAATTTCCCTCGAAATTAAAAGTATTAACCCGATGTTATTTAAGTTTCTTGGTTTCCTCCACTACGGTAGTAAATCCAGAGTTTTAAGTGGAACAGAACATTTTATATGGTTCAGTTCTCAAAAATCGTATTCAATGTATTTTTAACCGTGAATTCGAACATTCTATAATATACTCCTATAAGCTTTTAAATTTTTAATGAAACTGTTCGAACACTCAGTAAAAAATTTAGAAGTGTTTAATGTCGAATTTCAATTTCACTTTGTTACGAAAAAGTTTCAGTTGAACCAGACAAATATTCAATTGAAAGAAGTAAAGAAGTTTCAATGTTAATTTCAAGTAATTTTTCTTTTTTGGTCCATTATTATCGCTTTTAAATCGAAGCTTCAACTCTAATTTAAGTACGATTTTTCTTTAGATAGATAGGAAGAATATATTTTAGTACTTTAATGAAAAGGTTTCCAACGATTCTAAAGATACTAAATTTTAATTGACAAGCAAGATTTATTGCTTGAATATCTAAAAAATCATCGTCAAGTACAACAGAGCAAAAGTAATTTAGATTTTTTTAAATAAGTTGCCTGAATTGAAGAAGTTTGAATTTTCTGACTTTTTCACAAAATTATAGCCGTACTGCCGACTTTCTATAGTTTTTAAGGAATAGTTAATTTAGAATTCATGATTTTGTGTAAGAAGAGAGAAATTTAGTAATTGAAGTGGCCTTCGCAAATTCTTGTCTGTAGTCCTCTACATACAAAATTCTTAAATTCTTCAGATTTAATGGAGGAAAAAATTGATTAAAAAAATATGACAATGCTTTTATTTTGAAATATTTAATTGGCTAAAAGCCAACATCCTGGCTAAGAATATTTTTGTTGTCAAATTTTTCGTAATAATTAAAATTCGGCTTAAGTTTGACTTAAACCTAGCTCAATCCTGTTTCATTTGAATTTGAAAACCTTTTATTCATCTCACGAAATAAGCTTTTGGAACTATGTAAGTTTTTCCCAATGTAAATTAATAAACTATGTTTTAAAGTGGGTTTAAATAAATAAAGCTATTCATTAGAAGATCAACCACCGAAGGCACCCAGCATCCGCTCAACTTTTGTTCCTCCGAGTCATTAAGCAGAGTTCCGTCGTTATTGTTCGAGGTATAATTAACGACTTTTCCAAAAGTTTTGGTGCTCTCAAAGGACTTCCGTTTTAAAGAGCAACACGATCCCGCCTGATCCCCGTCTGATGGGGCTCCATTAATCCACCGAGCAAATTCTATCACATTTCGGTGCACAAACAACTTCATAATTTAATAACTAACACTCCGAAGGAGATTTTTATATAATTATGGAACTCATTAGGGCTTCTGGGAGCAATAGAGCCCCTTTTCACTGGGAACTGCCGTCGTGGGCCATGTTCGCAGTCTCCATGGTGGAGATAAATGCTTAATCCCGGCTTGGATACAGATCATCGCCGGGTCTCAACCCCCAGGAGCATGTGGGGCCGCAGTCAGTGGACAGACGTACGCCTTCAAGGAATTAAAGTTACTCCTGAGGGGGTTCGGTGCACCCCTTGATATATTGAATTTCGTCTTAAAACTTCCCGAACGAAGTTTGTCTACCCCCCGGAAAGTTTCATTCTTGCCACTGTTCAAATTGACTTAATTCGAAGTGACTCAGGTGGAAAATGAACCAGCAGTTTGCGGCTAGAATCACAACTGAGACAATTAATAAATCGAATCTTGGTCCAGTGGCTGGGTCTATGATAACCTTTAGCCTTTTCGTCTATTTCAATTTATTAAATAGCTCCTGGAAACCGGAGCAAAACTTCGGTACCTTCCTCCTGGACGTTCAACGTCATCCTGGAGGTACGGAACTGGGGTGTGACGGTAAAGTTTTTGATAAGTTTCCGACGCATTTAGAATTTTTGGATAGTTAATTTTCGATGCAATGTAACATTGGCTTAATTGGTTCTGGGGCTAGGTGATGGACAGTATCTGAGCAACTTCAACAAAAAACGACCAACTTTTGCTAGTTAGTTAATTTCCCCCGCTGTCTCTTCATTAGCTGTCCGTTTATCAAATTGAAAAAGCAGAACTCAAGCATTAGTTCACATTATTTTAAAGTTGGGTCGGGCTTTTATGCCGAGTTTTATTATTCAAATATTATTTTTCAAAGTATGAATAACTTAAGACTTAAAAATAACTGGGATATTTCATTGGCATCTTTCTAGATATGAACTTAAAACTCTTCCTGGTCGGTGGGAGTTTTATGCGCATAATAAAGTTTTGAATAAATTCGGAGAGAAGTTTTCACGAAATATAGTTTTAAACGTTTTGTTTCTACTGTAGATACTTTTACTTTACTTAATTTTTCATTATGCAAATGTAGAAGAGAATATCTACATAGATTTTATGGAATATTTTTATTTTAAGTTAAGTTGTTTCTTATTTTTGAATGCAAAATAAGTTAGTATACAATTTCAAAGAGGTTCAAGGAGATAGTTAGTACTTCACTATCTTTAGAGAGTCGCTGACTTCGAATTTGCTATTGAAATTTCAAAAATAAAAATTCTCAATTTCAGAAGATGTTGCTGTTTTTTTATGACAACTTTTTATTTCAAATAACTATCTTTTAAATAAATAAGCAATTATAAAGGCGTTATGCGAAAAATGGAAAAGGAAAATCGATTTTAAGATACATACTACTACTCCTAATTTTGGTATGTATTATATTTTATATTTTTTTACCAAAAGTTGGGCTGAATAGAATTGCAATCAACTCTTGTTATATTTTATTTATTATTTATGTATGTACTTAAGAGTTTTAAAAAATGGTGCAGGTAATTTAATTATATTGAAATATTTCAACCTCTCTGAATAGTATTTGACATTCGACTCCTTAAAAATTTTAAAATATCCACTTAATATACATATATCCTTTATGTATTATATTTATGAAATAAAGAATAAATAAATAACAATTTTTTTTGAAGTTTTAGACCATAACTTCTTTAAAAGTTCAAAGGACTGAGATAGTTTTAAGATTAAGTCAAGAAAAGTTAGGAGTAGGAGTAGTTTTCATGATTTTCATTTGAAAGATTATTATTTTACAGTACAAATAAGATTTCACTACCAACTTTTTTTATAGATCAAAATTAACATCTTAAATTGATAAAAACATTTTTCTTCATGGGTAGTTTTGCCAAAATTTTCTTTTTCTTGGATGGCGAAGATGATTTCTCGACAACGGATGATCTCAAAGCAAACAATGAAACAGAATATTTATTATTAATTATAAGAAAAACGCGTTTAAAGTTTTGACGCATGCTTCGAGCTGTCCCGCCCTTTTTTAAACCTGTTCCTTAGCTCTAAAACCATTCAAATAAATTCTATCGCATTTCTAGAAGTATTTGTATCTACTTTACCGAAATAAAACTTTTATTTGTAAGATATAAGTTTAAACATTTATTAAGATTATTAAAAAAAAACAGTTTTTTAAAAGATCCTAGGCCCCTAGACAAATCTAAATAACATTAACAATAGGTTTAATTAAAGAATCAAAATCAGTGAAAGAGCAAACGTGTGCTGCACCTGATGAGTGAGTTCAACATTGAAGACACAAACTCATTAAAATCGAACTTAATGCTATGATGTAAGAAGTTGAGAATATCATAATTCCTCAAGAAATGTTGGCAAAGTCTAAGCGATGAGTAACCTTGAAAATTTCCTGTTTATGTTTTCCGCCGCTCATTCAACATTTACACATAATTCTAAAATTGTAAAAATTGTCTAAATTTATCTTGGTTTAGTGCTTTGTCGTTACCGAATTATTCAAAAAATATGTGCTTAATTCAGGAACAGGCTAAATATCCTTTTCGTACACAATGCCCGCTCGGAGCCCCCAGGAGGAGCACCAATGAAACGACAAAATGGCAAGGTATCATCACGAAGGGAACAGCTTCCGCTCGAAAGCCCCCGCTCGAGGACCTTATTTCCTTTTACTGTCAGCAAATGACGACGATTTTGCCACAAAGCTCAGCACCCATTGTTCCGGAAAGAAAGAAATAAAAAACGAAGCTCTTTGACAAAGGAGTTTCACACAGCAGCACCAGTGCCACTTAAGAGGGCGCGCGGGGTGATTCCCTGGGTCCTGGGACTCCTGGGACTCCAGCGCCGTAGTATTAGCCCTGTGGGTAGTAGGTAAAGGGCCAGGACCCCCATATCCACTTTTATACCTCTCAAAAGCCACCTACGCCGCCCTCGGCGGGTAATGGCGGCAATTTGATCCACCTAGCCAAACAGGCTTTATACCGTTATTGTCCGTTAAGTGGGTAACAGAACTTTGACCGGAACCAACCATCTGCACGGTGGCGAAAAACTCCACCAGCAGTGGGGTTGGGGGAATAATGCGAGTCAATAAAATTGTCCCTATTCCAGGACTTTCTGTGTGTGGTACCCCAGCAGGAGCACTATCACCCGGGCACCCCCTAATCCTCTCCTGGCGGGGACAAAAGCAATGTTTGCCTGAACGTCGTTGCTCCAAAGAGGAAAAAATATATATAGAAAAAAATTGTCCTTTTCCGATAAATATCCTGGATTGCGTAAAATCCCTTTTCGTGGACATTGGACTATAGAAGTAAAAAAACATTAAATAGGGAAGAAAACCCCTACATCATTTTGGGCCGATATTAGATGCCGGAGCCCATTTATGTGCGGGATTCTAGGGCCTGCGGATGTTTAACGCCCTTTAGGTCAGTTCACTCCCTCCATATCCCCACCACCACCCAGCCAAATGAGGGCGGAGTGGGGTGCAGGGTAAGGAGTTCGCATTGATGTAAGCAAGGCCATTGACGACGTGATGAATTGATGAAATATTTAACAGCGCCCTGATCTTTGTTTGCGCAACGAAAATGAAGAGCGAATTGCCAGGAGAGAATGAGCAAAAGCCTGAATAGCCCTAGTCAAGTAATATACTAACTCCCACATGGGTGAACCCACCTCCCATTCCCCTCCGTCAAACCCCTCCGTCATTCCATATGAGCCCTTTTTCCACCCCCTGTCTGATGTCTAAAGGCTCAGGGCTCAGCGAAGGGTGATGACGGCGGGAGATGGCCTTCTGTGCAAAAAGGCAAAGACCAAATAGAAAGTGAAGGTCATAAATGCAAATAAAAGAGCTAATGGCGGGAGGCGAATAAAAGGGGCACTTTGACGGGCTCCTCTTTATCACTGGAGCCCCAGCCCTTCATTTATTCCCATGTGTGCTGTATAAAACAGACACAAACACGCACTCACATACTCAAAAACCCTCAAACCCCGGCGATCCCGGCCAAGGGACTGGGCTTCTTTTAGAGCGGTTTTATTCCTAATTTATTCATAGGCGGGCCAGAATTAGGGCGAACTTTGATCAAGTCGCCCAGTAATGAGGAAAACGTGGCGACACTGCCCCTCAGCCTCCATTGAGCCGATGTCACAGTTCATTTGTTTATTGGGCTCCCAGAGACTGCGGCGGCGGCGACGACGAAGACGAATACGAAGACGTCTTTTGTTTCGGGGATTCACCCTTCAAGAGGTATGGGATCTTTTGCAAATCATCTTGAAGGCCCTTTTCTTAAAATTGTCTAAGGCTAAGTAAGTGGTCAGGACTTTTTATTGTAGCAACATGGTCAGATTTATGTTGTCTAAAAGTTGTTTTCATCTCGTGCATACCAAGTTAGGGAATTCTTACAAGAACTCGTCACTGTCTTAGGAAAATAAGAAACAAAAAACAGTGAATGGAGAACCTTCATCCTGTTTTATTGTATAAACCTGCAAAAAAAATTTGATCTGATTTAAAATTGTCAACCCAACAAATCCCCAATCACTCATTTTTATGATAATTCGTAGAGTGATCTTTACGTATTTGATACCACTGTATTCATTTTATATCCTTCTACATCAATAAAATTTTAGCACCTATGAGTCTCATACAGAATCGAAATTTACAAATTTAGAAATTAACGTTCTTCAAAAGAGAATGTGAAGCGTTTTTAATTTTTACTTTGAAAAGGTCGAATTTCATTTTAAAAGGGCGAATTTTATTTAAAAAGGGCTCTTTGTTCATGAGACGAGAAAGTCGCACTATTTTTATAAATATCTCGAAAAAATAGGAGGTATATGGGCTTCAAGTATCATTTTTTCATGCATACCTATTGTTGATTATAAATATCAATGAAAATTTGTAATCATAAAATGTAGAGTTAATATATATAGTTTGAAAGACGTTACGTGAAAAATGAATAGTGGTGGAAAGAAGTTTGCGACCCGTTTTCTCAACCGTGAAATTTTATTTTGTTTCATTTATTTCGCGATTTTTTAATTGTCGATTCTCGCTTATCGGCAAGTCACACATGATTGCTTGATTATTTTCGTGATTTCTTAAGATATTTTAAAAATAAGAATTAAAAGAACTATCCTACACAATTATTCTCGTGATTCTTATACATATACTCGTACATTAAAAAACAAAATTTGTCCAACCAGCACCTCCGGGCTACAATGAATAAAATAGTTGAATTAGCTTTAAAGTTAGTCACAAATTCAAACTGTTTAAATCATTTCAGAAGCAGAAGCCAACATAGCTTCTTGGAGGATTTATTTAATATAAAATTATAAATTCATAATTTTTTTGATGCAGTATATAGAACCATCACCTAGTACCTCATGAGATTTTTTTAAACCGCAACTGTATATGTTTTAAATGCATTTACATTGAGAAGAATCAGATAAAAAACTTCGATACTCGAATGAAACATTTTTAAATGATGTTATTCTGATATTTATGTTCTTTCTTTCAACTCTCCAAATTAAACTTTTTATGAAATCATTGAAAAATATAATTTTATACAGTTAAAAAAATATATTTATGGGAAATCATAGCAATAAGTTAAATGTCGCAAATTTAGCCTACAGTGTGTATTATTCTGGTGAATACTCTAAATATTATTAATAAAATATCTACTGTTGGTTGAACGCACGAGTTGTTGATGTTGCTAATTGAGCACATTTGTCCGACAAACACAATTGTAATTTTCTAGGGATCCAATGTAAAATGTATTTATTTATTATTAATAGGTAGTAAATGCGGATTTATTTGCATAACCCATTACCCCCGCGCGAGGGTATACCACACCATTGTAAATATCAAATTATTTGCATGGAAATGAATTAAAAAACATTTAGGCTGCACGGTCAGAACGCGCCCTTCATCCGAATACTCATTCGCTCGTAATAGATGGCAATTAACCATAATTAATTACAGGCGTATTTCGAAGGTTACCATAAAAATTCATTTTCTAGCACTCACTCAAAAGCGCGCCAAACCCGCACGAGTTGCACCGTCATCATTTTCACTCAACCCTCCTGCAGCGCCTCTGGCGGGCGTTTTGGCTTGGAAAAGGAAAAAAAATTGTACGCAATTAGCTTTTGCAGCGCCTCACTCTTCGTCGCGCGCTTAATTACCAATAATTAATCAATTCGATGCCAACGGCAAATTAGCTGGCGCACTACAGCGGTTAAATATTTCGCCATAGTTGCGCTCCTTTTGCGCAACTGAGCTCCTTTTCGATTGTCATTCAGGGACACATCAACTTCTACGCCCTCCGCCCTCCGCCCTCTGGCCCCGCAAATTCGCGATCATGTCGGAGCTCCGCGGGCCCCAAAAGCGCACAGGCTCTGTCCCCGGGGGGGCTGAGGAGGCGCTCCCTTGGCGCGGGGGGAGTCGAGTTGATTGCCCAACCATTAATCAAAGTGGATAAAGAAGAAAATTTTCTTGGCTCTCCCACACCATCTGCGACGTGTCGCAACCTCAAAGGAAAACTAATTTTTTCCGCATATTTTTTTTTTCCTTTTTTAACTAATGATTTTCACTTTTCTATTTAATATTCATGCCAGGAAGTAATTCCATTCCCCCCGGGATACCGATGATTTTTCGAACTTTTGGAGCTCCTCGTTTCACATGCGTCGTCGGTCGTTTGGGCCTGTGGATATTAAATCTCACGCCAGATGTTTTTTAATTATCGTCCACAAAATTTGTTTAATATCGTCACGGACGTTACTTTTATGTTGCGGGGGAAAAAAGATTTCCATACGCCACACTTCACCTTTTCAATTTTACACTCTCCTTTCAGGTCAGATAAGTGGAAAAAATATATAAAAACATGAATGAAATGCAAAATAAAAGACAAATTAAATATAAAATGATGTAGCGTTCTTTCATGCTCAGAATTTTCAATTATAATCTCGTATTAAATACGCCCATATTATTTTAATTTTCGCATTTTAAATTAGCATTCTGCTTGCGTAATCAATAATCTTTAGATCATGAGAAAAACCTTAAAGAACCGCATTTAAAATGTTGATATTAAAATAATACCCTAATTGCGCAACACTGTAGCATTTCAAAGCATTTACAAAAGTTTAAAGGAACTAAAATGGCAATTAGCAAGAGCTCAAAAATGAACCAAAGGAAATAGTAATTTCAAAGGAATAAATTAACCAAAAATCAACAATTAAGGGAATTTTTAAGGAGAAACGATGCAATTTTTCCATACTAATTTGAAAATTTTAAGCGAAGCACCATAATAAAAAAGATGTGAACACTAATACTTATTTTATAAACAGGTGTCAATCACTAATACTTATCTTATAAACAGGAGTTAATTTTCACGTTTGTTACTCTTTTTCTCAAAAACCACCGAATGGATTTTAATGCGGTTTCCACTATTTGATAGGTTGGCTCTTTGGCAACGGTTTAGGGTATATATGTAGTAATGTAAACATAAACAAAAGCATACCCATAAGCATAGATATAAACTTTTCATCTCGACATTGTCGACTACCATTTAGGTTTTGTTTTTAAACATTTTTTTTGTTGTTGGTTTAACTGTGCTTATTTCGGGAACGGCTAAGCTAATTTTGATGGAACCTTTTCACTAGAAGATAGAAGATTTTGTTGAATATGATTTAGGTTATGTTTTTTTTGTGTCTTTCTGCCTGTTTGTTATAACATATATCACTGCTCCGATTGAGATCAGAATTTGCATACACACTCTTAAAACGCAAATAAAAATTTCTAAAAATGTTTGTCTATCTGTATGTCTCTTTAGTCGGGGTATGATTTGAATTATTTCTCAAAATAACAATCAAAATAGCTAAAAAATATCCAAATAGTTTAAATTAATTCAGCACTAGATCTGGCTACACTGGTCGACTTTTACTTAAACCCATTACTACTCGCATTTAAATGTTATTTGGGATAATTAAGAGCTATCATATTTTATTCAAATAACTCCAGTTCCAATTTATTTAATCCAATTCAACCTTAAATTATATACAGTAAAAATTATACACTACTTTACAATTCATTCAACTAAATTACAATTTGGTTTACATAGCAATTAAATATTTTAAAAAGCATATATTGTTTTTGAGGAAAATGTTCTCTTGAAAACCCAATGACAAAATTCAATTTCCTACATACTACAAAAACTGCGAAAAATAAGTAATTCTGTATTAATTAAAGCTTTATTAGCATCTACATAAGCCTTTAATTGGCACGGTTTCGGACCAGGAAAATCTTGCGTTTTAATTTATTACTAATGAATTCTAAATTAGCCCTTTCGTAGCCATGGTAGATTTAGCATCATTTCTAAAGTTTTATTTTGGGCATAAGCGCGTCAAATATCACTTTATTTAGTCAAATAATAGGTAGCCAGGACAACGCCGGGCTACGATCTATAATTTGTAACAAGCCTGGTTTTCCAAGAAAATTGCTTTGTCAAATATAGGTACTTTCCTTTTTGTAAAAGTGTACTGTCTCCTCCAAGATTAATTTGTTTAGTTAATTCTGGTTGATCATTTATTTGATAAAAAATTGAATAACAAAATTTTTTCATATTTCATTTCATATCATGAGATATCTTGTATTGCATTTTTTTTATCACATTCATACATATGTATATCTGGGCTTTTAATCAATAACATTTCATTAATATGGTATATGGTTTATTAATTTAATATATATTTATTTTTTAAAGAAGCGCACTGAACTACTTTCATATTTTAAATGAATAAGCGAAAAATTTTATAGCTGAGCGAACTGCTTTACTTTTAAGTTTTACTGGCAGTGAGTTTCCTGGCTATTCGACTGGGAATTTCTCCTGAAATTTTACTGCACTTCTGGGACTCTCATGGTGCATATGATTTCCTGGCAAATATTTTCTCGACTTGCACCAGTGCAGTGGCGGCACCAAGCATATGGAGCCCCAGTCACAAAGAAGCACGAATGCAAGTCACGTGCTGGGGCTTCGAGGAAAATGTTGTTTCCTGAAATAAATGGTTTCATTTATCGTTCGTATTTATCTCGCCATCGTTTTGGGAAGTTTCACCAGGAATTTGCGCACTTGGGACACTTCAGCGCCTTTATAGTACTTACACTTTTTGCTAAATTGAATGGCGGTGACGACGTAGTGATGAGATTTATTTCAAGTTGAGAACTTTTCATGTTATTGCATTTGCAGGACCTGGTGAATCACTGCGACTCTAACGAACTCTGCGATGGTTTATGGTTAAAGTACGACTTGTCCTCGGAGTATGAAGAGAGACAAAGTTTAACTCTTCTAAAAGATAGACTCTAGAGCGTAAGGATTTTGTAATGCTTTTCGTGTTTAAAGGGCATTTTATACTTCCTATTCGTTAAGTTCATTAACTCACAAAACATGCTGGACAAGACTTATCTTAGGTGATTAGTTGTTGGAAAATATAGTTACATTTCTATATTTGGGTTTCTTACCTAAAACTTTGTCGATGTCACTGAGTTGAACTGAAATTTGGTATTTTTTTTTATTTTTTATTATAATTGCAGTGTTGAGCTAAAAAAAAAACAGCAAACATGGGAAAGTTAGAATACTTTACGGATTTCAAACTCTAACCTATATTATCTATCTAAAAGAAATTGTTCGATTACTAGATGTGATATTTACACTGCATGGATAACATGTATTTTTTAGAATTTTGAAGGTATTGCTCCTCTTCTTAAAAGACTACCTATAGTATTTAAATTCTAAGTTTTGTTTTTACGCTGTACATACCGTGAGGAGCAAAACTAACAGAATATGGTATGTCAAAAGAAAATATCATAATAAGTTAAATAAGTTAGTAATTTAGTGATCAATCTAATATCCTTTGCTATCGTGATATAAATTCTCCACAATTTATATTTACCTCCAAGAACTCATTTATCCCTTTAGTAGGCTTATTATAATTAGACATTTTTTTTTTTTGATAAATGATTATTCCAATTACCAAATTGATTAACTCCACTTTCTGAATTTTTCAGGAGGAATAAAATCCCAAAACAATCTTTAATTTTCTTGAAAGTTTGGAGACTACCTATGTAATTGCAGGCTAATTTAAAATTTTTCTTAATAATTTACAGTCTTTTAAACTGCTTATAATAATAATTACCAAAAATTAAACTGTTACGTTTATGTTTTTCATTAAATTTTTAAAGTAGAATGGGCATTTTGATCTACCCCGCCTCTAGCAATAGCTATAGTCAAGCTACTTTAAGTGGATCGTTTGCTAATATTACAACTAATGTATAATAATAGTATTTGCGAAATTATGACCCCTAAAATGTAACCATTGAAAAACTACATATATTAAAAATCATATTATGCTAAAAATTTTCCTTTTTCCATCTTTTTATCAAAATAAAGTTTTTTCGTACCTATACAGCCTGTCGATACTCGCTGCCCTCCTGTAAATCTCGTTTTGAATACAATCTGCCGAACTAATTGAAAATTCAAAAATTTGATATGTATTAAAATTTTATTAAAAAGTTTATGTTCTATTCTAATATTAGGGTTTATATCTAGCTATTCTCGAGGAGAATGACGTCATTCGGCTTTAGTATGCAGTAGTAAACGACCATACAGGCGAGGCAGAGGTTCCCGCTGGCGATGATAGAGTTGAACAGGAACTGGAACCACCAGGACTCGTATTCCTCGGTTGCGTACCAGAGAATCGTCATGGTGTAATTTTGCGCCATTACAAGCCCAAAATAGCCGAAATACCAAATTCGAAGGCGCTTAAATTTGATGCGAAACTCCAAGACGACGAAGATGTAGACGTAAGCCAAGAAGGCGTAGAACAGGAGTCGTTCCACCTTTTCGTGGAGCCGGGATTCGAACAGGATACAAAGTAACATGACCCCGTAATGCGCGGTGATGAGGTACAAAAATTCCCAGGGATAGAAAACACAAAACACCGAAAGGGATATCATTCGCATAAAGATGAACAGGATCCACCCGAAAAAGGCGACAAATTTCCCGGCAAAATCTTCCTGCTCGACTCCTTTAATTATCCTTCGTCTCCTTGGAACGAAAAAGTCTGTGGCGTCCCCGGTATTTTGGGGCTCCGATTCAGATTCGGAGGTTCGCTGGTTCATCTGATTGCGATTAGTGGCACTAATGTCGTTTTTAGAACCCTCCCCCGCGTTGTTGGGGTCCTTTGAAATGGTTTCCTTATCCCGGCTCAAGGTGCGTTCCAGGAGGATGCGTGGCGGGTGTGGGACGTGCTCTTTGATGTACGCCTCGGCGTTCATTAAGAACTTATCCTTGAAGGTGGATAAGCGTTTTATGGGGTTCAGATAGGACCTTGTGCCGGGCGAATCTGTCTCTGATGGGGCTGCTTTTTGGGGCGGCGGCGGTGCTGGGACATCCGGGACCATGTCAAGTTCCATCTCCACCACCGGCCGATGCTGCAGATCAAGACTAATTTCTTCCACCAGGACGATAGCATCTGGATCCTCTTCCTGCTCGTGCTCCCCTTGGAACTGCCTCTTGTTTTGAACAGCATCCACCTCATCTACGTCCCCTGGACCCCCTCGTATTTGGCAACTGTTCAATTTTTCATCGTCTGTGATGTTTCCCAGAATCGAATCACCAGGATGCTCCTGCTCGGAAATTTTCTTATTCTCGGCGCGATGCCTTCGATTTTCTTGTCTGACTTCATTTCGAATCGAATTAGTTTCTCCTTCACTAGACGAGGAACGGCTCCGTTGTCGTCCGTATTCCTGTGACTGGAATCGCTGTAAAATTTTCTCATTTTCGGGAAACTCTCGAACATTGGTCATGTCATCATGCTTCTGGTTTTCACGTATTTCTTCTAGGCGACTCCTTGTCCGACGGAATTTTGTTCGATGCTCTTGAACTTGAAGTGGCGACATCCACGGATACTTGCGTCCTGCAATTTTTTGGCTCTCAAATCTTTGGTACGACATCGTGATAGTCGCCAGATTGATCAGCGAAAATACAACGCTTAACACTTGAACATTTGCTGGAATTGTTAAAATAATAAAAATAGGTCAAAATCTTTGCCAAATATATCAAACATAATTTAAAATTAAACTGCATAAAACTAAAAACCACATATGTATGAATTCCGAAACGAAATGATACCACCCAATACCCTTATTCAGATATATGTAGAAAGCTTTCCAAAAAATATTTCTTCAAAATCAATTAAGGATCAAAAGAAGGTAAACAAGTACATACGAACATATTTCTACATAATGTACGTCGAAATGCCGGAAAATCGTTCTCAATGAATGGATGACGGTGAGTTTTTTTTCCCACAAGTATACTCTTTTCAGAAGATTCTATATTTTTTGGGATCCTTTTAACAGGTTAAAGTGCTGGTATTGTGGAATACACTGGTACTTGAACAAATCTGGAACCAATTAATTTTTCAGAATCTTGAAAGAATTTTTACTTGCAAAATCTTTCTCTGAAAAGCGAAAGATCATTTTACAATAAAATACTTTGTAAGCATTGTAAAGTCTTTGTTATTCTTTGATTGAACAGTAGAAGACCGCTTAAATCCCAAATGTTGAAACAATCAAAGAGATTATTTATTATACCTTACTTTACATTTGCATAGATATTAATATATTAATGATTTTGTATTTATGTTTCCTGTGAATTTTAATTTTCATGGCAATCTCTTAAAGTTTCGTCACCATCTTAAGAAGCTGGAAGTAATAAATAGCTTGCTTTGAAAAAAGCAATCTTAAATTTGCAAAATTTGAAAATGTGTACAAATATTTTGTTGCATAGTCTTTGTTTGGAGGCACAGATTCACATTTCTGGGACATGGAGTCATCACATTCACCTAGTTTTGTCAAAGCCACTTTTTTAATCTTCTTGCTACAATGTGTGGGGTCGTTGTCTTGCTGACACACACATTTCAAAGGTATAGCTTTCCTAAGTTTTCCATTGATCGCCCCATATAACTCTAAATAAAGACCTAGTATAGTAAATGTGGACTTTATCGGCGAAAAAATATGATCTTCTGTAAATAACTTTTCTATGTTTCGTATGTCTAATTGTCAAAAAAATCACGTTTCTCGCGTTTCTTGCAGGGAAATTAATTTTTAGGATCGTTGCAGTATCGATATCCAATTGTAACTCTCTTTTAATTTATGTTGAAATTGGTGAAAAGTTCGGAATTTTACTTTGGGAAACCTCCAAAAGATCAGTAATTGTAAAATTTGTCTTCATATCTCAGATTTCTATTTAATTTTATTTTTTGGGAAGTAAATTGCGGAGATTTATTCTGAACTTCAATATTCATAAGTTAGTAATAATATAAAATAACATATTTTTCTTTTTCATATGTTCAAGTCTATGCTGATGTGTAAATAACCTATTTTATTATACGCACTTTTTGAGTGATATCATCTCATATTATTTCTGAAAAATTCTTGTGAGAGATTACTGATTATACGCTGACCAAAACCCATTTTACAACGAACAAGGGATATATCATATCTACAGGATTTTTTCAATAAATTACGTATTCAAGGTAAATACATACAATACAATACATTGGCATTTTATTAAAATTTGTTATATTATAAAATAATGGTTTGTTGAAGAAGCCTACAATGTTTGAATCCTTAACTATTATATTAAAATACTACTATATGAAATTTACTTATTCTGTGTTAACCAATTACTTTATACAATTGATACCGAATGAAAATTATAATTAACAATTAATTAATTACCTAATTTATTAATTGATTGAAAGTGCTACACGAAGTGCCACGTGAAAAAAAAAAATATTATTTATCTATCGTTGGTTCTGTGAAATGAACGAACATTAAAAATCTTGATCAGTGTTATGAAAAAACATAAAAATTTCCAAAGTTCTTCTCGTAAATGAAGAAAAGCAGCAAATTGAAGCTTTTTAAACCGCTCTTATTATTTTGCACACCAAAAAGGTAGTTAAATAGTAAATTTAAATGAAGTAAAAGTATAAATATTAATGGTAGCTGTAATACATTAATTTGTTATGTTCCTCAAGTATTCATTTTCGGAAATAGCTCAATTTTTTATGTGTTTCCCTCTTGCCGTGTGGTACTCTGATTGCCCCAAACCTCTCAGAAAATCACTTTCTACTAATTAAACCCACCGTCGCCGTCGTCGTCGTAGTCTGGTTGTTTTCCCAGGGAAATTAGTCATTCCGGGGCCGTGGTGCTCCCGCATGGGGCGAAGCTCCTCGTAATTACCCGCCATCGATTGGGCTTACGCCTTTAGATAATTTCCCCAGGAAAGATAAGCATAAATTAGGCGAGCGTGCTTATCAGCAAATATGTCACTACATTGCTCGATGCATTAAGATAAGAAAGTGATAACGCCGCAACTCGAGGGTCTTTTCGATTCATCACACACACCCGCACCAGTTCAGCCCCAGAGACACGACCCACCGATTCCGTGGCAATCGCGAAAATAAACACAGGGCGCGCTTTATTAAGGGTAGCAAAAAAAAATAATAATAATGAAGACGACGAGTCGAACACGCGGGGGTTGGAGTCGAAGTATCGCAAAAATGAGCCAAACTCATAGAGCAAAATATGTGCAAAATATCTATATATTATTTTTCCTTACTTGTCTCGTAATTCCTGAAAATGTCCTCCCGGAGCAGGATGAAGAGCTGCAGGATAATTTGGGGCGCTGCCTGGGCGTAGGCTTGCACAAAGTGGTACAACTCGAAAGGTGAGGTCTCGGTTGCCTTCGACACGCTATGCTCCCGCTCAAACGTCTCCCTGGCGTAGAAGAGGGCCTCTATCGACCAAAAGATACGACGACAGAACCTAAGACAATGAGGGATGAGACAGGCGTACCTTTAGACAAGGATAACTAATTCAAGGTCCACTGACCCCACAGGCGCTGTTTTTTTTTAAAGGGTTACATAGGTGTAATAAGGTATAAAGTATAAAATCTTAAATTTACTCTTTGAAAATTTCGTGTTGAAAATTTTAATTTCTTTTATAACACAGGGTGGCTGGAATGGAGTCTTACCAATTTAAAATGCTATAACAGATACATACATTTATTTTTACAGCTTTTTACTTCGTTCCAAGCCAAATGTACAAAATACATATTTAATTTTTGGAATAAAATTTTGGAATATTGCTCGATATATTCTCCTTTTGCGTTGATAATTTTGTCTAAACGACGAAAAAAAGATTCTCACGTTGCACGAATATGAGTTTGAAGGATTTTGTTCAATTCACGAATAAATGATCTTTTGAGAGCATCCAAACTCAAGTATTTTTGGTATTTACTCTGGCCTCCAGCATAACCTAGATGGAAAAGTCTATTGGATTTGCATTCGGGAAATAAGACATCCATTGTTTAGAAGAAATTAACTTCGGAACATTGTTTTTCAGCCATTCCTGAGTGACGATCAATTTGTGTGATGTTGTCGAATCTCGTTGGAATGTCCAAGGTCTACGATCAAAATGCTTAGTTACCCAGAGTTTCAAAGCAGCTTCCAAGTCCACTTCGCGATAATTGGTTCATTCAGTATTCATTTTGACACCAGAGTCCAAAAACACGAAATTTGTAACACTTCATTCCAGTCACCCTGTGTATATACTTATAACCACAGTTGTAAGACGTAAAATCCATAGAATTATGTACACTTAATAAAATATCCACAATTTCCACAGTTTATGATGTGCAAATTAAGCTCAGGCCTCAACAACGAATGCAAGATTTGTTTTATCTATTGTATCTTTATTTTTCTTAATTTAATTTGATCTGATTTGAAAAAAGTAGCATCAAGGTATGTCTTTCCGAAATTCTAAATATATATCCCTTATTTTAAATTGCGCATTTAATTTTAAAGCATGTTTTCATCTTTTAAAGTCTTGAGATTTTGTGAGATTTTACGAAATCCATATGAAAATCTATTGGATTTGCCATACAAGTAAGTAGGTGATTTTGAAATATTGGGATTTCGATAGAATGTCAATCAAAATCTCAATAAATTTGTTGTGGCATCCCCAAAACATTTATTTTGTAGGTGTTAAAATTGACTTTAGTGGTTTATTAAATTGAAATGGAACAAGTATTTATTGTATTAAGATGCAAAAAAAAAAAAATATATATATATATATAAATATGTGAAAACAGTTAAAATGTGAATTTTCAACTTGAAATGAAATGGAAACACTTTTATTTTAAATCACTTATTCTAAATCACAAGATTTTTGGGGAGAAGAAACCGTGGTATTCTGCGTTCTTTTTGTATATCCAGAACTATAGCAAAGTTATATTGAACTGAAATTTACTAATACTTCCTCAAAATATGAATTATCAATTTGCCTCAACAATGCATCAAATTGCCATAATTTTTATTCATGCAAAACTTCAAACGAACTGAACAAATTTCAGATTAATTTTTGTCTTAAAAGCCAATTAAAAATCGTTGCAATTTGATGTTTTTTAGAAACAAAATCTTCTATCTCTAAATAGACAAACAAAAAAAATACAGCTATTAGAAGCGATTTTAAACTCGTGTTTCTAAATACGGCATTCCTCCTAAAACACTTTGGAAACATTGATAATTTTATTTGATTTTCAAAGAATATGCTTTAGAAATGTTATACGCGAATTTCGAATATTTCGCTAATTATGATAACTTTCATGTACAGTGACATGGCCGTTTCAAAAACATTTCTAAGATTTTAATTGTGTTTTTCTCGAAATTATATTTTTACATTACTGGCGGATCGGATAAAAACCAGACCAGTTAATTACTACTTAACTTTGATATTTTTAGTACTGAAAAATTATATTGGAGGTAGGAATGATTCTTAAAATGTTGTCTAAATAGAAGAAAATCTGATTCTCTTCAAATCAATTTTTTCTACAACATAAATCATCAAATCATAAGTTTTTCAAAGAGATCTACATTGGATCCATACTACACATAACAAATTTTATAATTTTATCAAATATCAAATATTCGAGGACCTTGCAGACCATTAATATTGGTCCATAGCTGTACTTAATCATACTGAATTCGATTTTTGATAGATTAAATCACTTGTACCAGCGAAAAATATTTTTAAAAGCGTTTTTAAAACGTATTATGCGACTTTCCAATTTAACCATTAGTGCTGTAACCAATTGAACTGCTCTTATCAATTATTGATGCTCGAATAATTCTACGTTCGCTAATTTGAATTGAAATTGAATCAATATTTAGAACTGAAATTTTCTCGGAATGGTCACAAAAAGTTACTGCATTACTAAAAACGAAAAACACTAAAATGTGTAAAATAAAGTGTCGTTTTAAACCTTAGTAGACCTGACCCTTCAAGGTGTTGTGGGTGCGGGCGCACCTGCAATCAAAACCTAATACCTGTGCACAGCTCCGATAGGAAACAGAACCAAATTGAAAAGTTGTCGCATGAGAAAGTTGAGATTTTCGGAGTTGCAACCCTCGGCCTCGGGCCACTGGCCCGGCGAAATTAAAATCGAGACGAAGCAGACGAACGCGGGCAGGCAGAGGAACAGCGCCGTCAGCGCCCCCTGGACCGGGTGATTGTCCCGAAAGTGCTGCACGGCCACCGCGAAGTCGGCACTCGTTTGAATTAAATACGCCACAAGTTCCAAGGACGCGGGAATCAAAATCGTTAGGGCGATTTGCGTCCGGGTTTTAATTTCGTATCCCAGCAGGCGTCTGGGGACTCCGTCGAGCGCGTCCATTGTGCGTTGACCCTACGTTTTTCGGCAAACTTTTTCGTTATTCAACCTTTTTAACGCGGAGGTCGAAAGTTACTTCATTTGTTGTAGGGGTGGACAGGAAAAAAACGAAACTTTTAATAAACTTCACGAACAGAACTGCGGCACGTTCCGGTTTTAAAAAGTTTCACCTGAAACAAACTGAACATTTCCGTCAACGAGTGACCAACTTTGAGTCTGATTGTTTGGCTTTTTCGTAGATAAATGTTTTGCCGCTGTTGATAAGATAAAGGGGCACCTCGCGATGACTCAATCACATTTTCAGGTGTATTCTATTCAGGGGAAAAATATGTTTTTGTTTTTTTAGATGCGACGGGTCACTCGTTTCAGTCCAAAAATAACATTTCTTCATACATTTAAAGGTCCTGTTAAATATTTTCACGACTGATTCTATTGTATTGAGATTTTGCTCTACTTATTCATTAAAACATCTTTATAAATATTTTCTAGAATGAGCAATTTTAATCTAATCTTAATCTAGCTATTGTAGGGAAACATTTTATGAGCGAATAGAGAATGATAGTGAGAATTAAACTCTTTTTCCATATTTAAAACGTTTTATAAGAATGTGTACGAAAACTCTTTCGAAAATTATTTCGTTATCAGTCCAATACATATTTCGAAATGAATACTGTCTAGAAATTGTAGGAAGTTTGTGCAATATTTTTAGCTCAAAGCGAAATGTATGTTCAGAATCTTATCATATTTTTCCGTTTTGATTTTTGTTTTATAAGAAAAATATGTTTTTCAAAATATTTTTAAAGCTATTTCTTATAGATTTTAGAAAAGAGGCAAGGCTTCAACATTATTTTTAACTAGCACAATTTACCAACAACATGAAAAAATTTGGGGCTAATATCTTATTCACAATTGAAGTGATTTGATTATAGCTAAGGAGCCCTTTCCTGTCTCCAATTTAAGTAAAATTTAATATAAACAATTTTTATCTATACCAATATTATAAAGAGAAAAGATTTGATTGTTTGTTTGTTTGTTTGCATTGAATAGGCTCCAAAACTACTGAACCGATTTCAAAAATTCTTTCAATGTTCACACTATCCTCGGGTGACATAGGCTATATTATATTTTCAAAAAAATTAGAGGTCCTTACTAAAACTCCAATAATGTAACCCAAGGTGGAAAAAAATTACCTAAAAAACATGAAAGAAAACGCGGACATTTGCTAGTATAAAATATTACTAATCAATTATAAGGATATGGCACAAAATCACGAAGGTGGGAAGATAAAAGCATTTTTTATTGATAAAACTCAAATGTATCTTATTGTTCAGTTTTAATGCCTTACTTCAAAATTCAATAATTTTTTCACACATTAAAAATTAAAATTAAATTAAACTCATTAAAAAAACGCGTCTGAAGTACTAATCCGAGACAAAAGCAGCTCGTACGTAAATAAAAAGCATGTTTTTTTTCAGTTTTAACGTTCTTGTATGCTTTATTCACTGTTCTAGAACACTATGCTTTTAACTGGCACTAAAAACACTATTAATTTCAAATGTAAAATCGTTAAAAAGTTTGTTCGCTAATTAACACGTCATACCAAGGAATGCAACCAAACTAAACGAAAAATCTTATTACGAGTTATAAGGCTAAAAGGCAATTACATGAGATACTAAGAGTGTCATTATCAATCTGTTTTCTTTGACAAAATTATTACAATTTAAGTTTTAACTATCCTTTTATTCGGTATTTTTAACACCCTATACCCCAACATAGCATAGCATCATTAAGGAAACACATTTAATTGTTTTAAAATGGTGAATAAAATAATATTGAATCATATGTCTCTAAAGCTATTGCAATTTAAAGAGTAATTAAGGCTTATTTTATATATTTAAATAAAATTGAAATTTCCTATATGTAATTCCCATACTATTTTAAGCTCATTTTATGCGTTTTTATTAAATTTTCTCAGCCTTATTATAAAGGTATTTATTACTTTTAAAAACCATGACTGTAACTTATTCGTCATTAAGGGATCATGGTGGTTATTCAATGAACGTTACGTGATTAATGGAATGCCGCAAAAAGATAAATAATAAAGATAATTTTCAATATTTTGCTTGTGGGAGATATTTAAGTTTAAAATATGCAATTTTACCTCATAGATAGCTAGTGTTTGCTGTTAAACTTAATAAACTCAAAAATTAAATGTATTTAATTATTTATGATTTAGCTCATGCCTAAAAATTGTATTCATTATAATTTAAAACATTATTAAACTTTAAAAAAAACGTTCCCTTTGTGGCGATAACTTAGCGATTTTTCCTTTAAATATTTCTCCTCTTTTAAAAATTTATAAATTTTAACTCCACTTTTAAATAATGGTTAATAGCTAGTTTTGCAATGATTTCAACTATGTTTTAAAGTTGTAATATGAAATTATTTTCACAAAAAACTCACGCTGAAATTTCGCTACATTCGTTCTCTTCTTCCTTATTTCTTTTCTTAAATAAATTAAGTACTTTTACTATTATTATTTTTTAAAAAAATATGAAAATCATCATGAATTTCTAAAGCAAAGCAAATAAGTAGGAGAAGATAAACCTTTATGTGTATGATTCGTCATATTCAATTCAATTGATATATGATTCCGAAATATTATTTATTATCCAAAATCAAAGATTTATGCTGATTATTCGTTAACATTCTATCTATTCGGTTCAAGGAGTTACACGTGTAGAATTAATTAGATAGTTTTCCAATTATTTGTTGGTAACAATAAAACGAAACTGAACATACCTAACTAAACTTGTTTTTGTTCACAAAAGTGCTCGTAATTTATTAGACCGCAAAGTTTCAATCTCCGCCACTGAATTACATACAAAATATTCAGAATCCCAGAGTCTATTAATTTTGTAATACTTTATGGGCCTGAGAAAAGGTGAAAGGGGAAACTAATAAAAGTTTTGTGCTCCCTCTGCAGATTTTAGTTTTGTTTTTTGTATATCGACTGGCATAACCTAAACGAGCAAAACGTGACTTGCAGCTGGGTAAAAAGTTATCAAACCCTCAATTTTCCGCCTAATAACTCAGCACCGCCTCGAGCTCAGAGTTCTTAGTCTTGAACAAATTGAAAGAAACGAAAGCAAAACGTCTTCGAAGGCGCTCTGGTTGCATGCCAAAGGATTATTTGTTGCAATTACTAAGCTAAATCGAGTTCCGACAGGGCCTAGATGTGGTCCCGATACACGCGGCGGGTGAGCACAGAGGGCTCCAGCAATTCGCAATTAGTCACTGTGATTAATTAGAGAAATTTCAGCTTGGCAAAAAATAATTAGGCAGTTAATAAATTACGACGGCCGCCCTCGTTGCTCGAGCAAAATTCGGCTGTTTCGGGTCCTTTTGAGCAACTTTGAAATGCATGAGTTCACCGCGATGTGGCGGAAGAATAGGGCGCCTTTTCGAGGAAGGGCTTAAGGGAAATTACTACGAGGCCCTCCCGCTGGGAATCCCACCGTAATGATTATGTTAATCCTGCAGAACCTCATGCGGTTCCGCTCCGGGTACTGTGCAAACGCATTTCCACATCTCTTCGACACGATCGAGCCATCAATCATTTCAAAGGCTGACAGAAGGCTGAAGTGTAAAACTCACGAAAGTGCCCTCCACCCCCAGCCCTGACCCGCTCCAAGACTGCCCTTTTCCGTGTCCCGAATGCTCGTTAATCTGCTGGAATTACTACCGTCCGTCACGCCTTTTCCAACGTCCTCGAATCGTCCAACCGCAGCAATTCTTCAGCGGAATTTGCAGCCAAAAGCCGAATGAATGGTGATGGTGACGGAAAAAAGAAGCCCCTCGAGTCCTTGAATGAATCCTAAGAATAAGAAATGTCTAAAAGCGTAAAAAGCGCCCACGTGCCAGATGAAATTTGGAGTCCAATTCTACTCAGATTAATCGAATTGTTACTTCTGGTAAGCTTTTCGTTATATTTTGAAAATTGGTACTTGGATATTTTCGGACTTGCTGATTTGAACTCTGTCATTGAAATTTTAGACACATAATTAAATGAAAATCGATTTGAATTCAAACATGGTAAAGATTAAAAGTTGAAAATTGTAAAAGTTAATCTCGAAAGTCCTCAGGAATGAATTTTCAAGAGACCATAACATTTGAAATGGTAAAATTTTTAAAATTGTTATTATGATGTTTTTTCTATAAACGAGCGAATCAATGAATTTAAATAGTTTCTCTTATTATACATCTGCGAGAAAAAATGCAACAATTGTTACTGGAAATAGTCCTAACATACATACATATTATTCATATTTAGTTTTAGTAAAGAGACCTAAAAGTAAAGTAACTTTCATACAATAAATTGATTAATTTTTATCTTTATTTCTATAGTCTGCTTTCCCAAGTTGCAACATAACATCAACAACATTTATTTCACCAGAATATAAAAATTCTTTCAACAGTCAAATCCAAAATTGTTTATATAAATCTTCAAAAGATCTATTTGATTCCCAACTTTTCCTTTATATTATTAAAACGAATCTTGGTAGAATATATTCTTAATTTTTAATACAAAACTGGCAAGAAATAGGAAACTAAAGGAATCGTTGGAAATATCGTGTAAAAGTGTGTAATAAATGCTGATCACTTTTTCAATGTGATTCTTCTCGGATAGAAAAATTAATTATTTCAATGATAAAAATCTTTAAACCTAAACTTTAGTAGTGTTAAAATAAACTTCACAAAATTTCAATTTAACCAAGCAGAGGAGTTATAGAAACTTTAAAATTTGAAAGAAGCGCTATACAAAATCTTGCTTCAATTTTGGATTAATTAATTCTAATGCTATTCAACGCTGGATTTCGAACTAAGGAATTTTTTATTTAACCGAAAACCTATTTACATTTTTAATCATTATCCAAAAAAAATTTTTAAGGGGGCGGATACAATTAGACGGGCCAAAATCGAGCATATTTTAAAGATTTATTTCACTAAGTTTTAGCAAACTCCTTGTAAAGTTTCATTACTACTAAGTAAAAACTTCTTGATGAAATAAATTCATAAATATTTAATAATAATAAGTCCATTACTAAGTAATTGATCATCACCAATTAATAATTATAAATTCTCCTAATGGAATCAAAAACTTTTTAAAATCTTTAGTTCTAGATTACCTATGTACATACTAAGGAACGTAACATATTAATTTCAAATTACTATTGAAGACAAAATTAGAAACTTGTCTTAAAAAAAACTTTCAAATGTCATGGAGAAGGTGAATGTAGTTTAAAAGTTATAGGGTAATCCAAAAGCGTTGTTCTCTATTACTGAACCTTAGAACCTCAATTGCTATTGTAACGAGGTTTTTAGCCAAAATCCAGCTTAATGGGTGCGGTTTGGTAGAAAAAAAAATGGTTCCTCTGAATCGTCTTGGATCCTTGGGTGGTATGACCCCCACCTCCTACAATTTCTAAATTAAATTACTTCCGGTGGAACATTTTCTAGCAAGCAATTCAAACGACGACAATCAATAAACAAGAAAAAGCGAACTTTGGAGTACGGTGGATTTCTTCCGTCTTATCGGGCTCCTTTGGCCCAGGATCCTGCTTATCACCGTCTTTCCGCGGCCCGCTCCCGTCTCCTTAGCCCTGAGAATATTCGCAAAATAGGTTAGCGAAACGCGGGGGCGGTGGCAGCGGTTCCCTTGTAATAAATGAGCGTGCCCTGACTTTCATTTTGCACGCTTCTGCCATTTCTTGGTGTTTTAACTCAGCCAGTTGGAAGTGCTCCTCAGGGACCCATGCCCCAAAACTTTGCGCCCGCCCCCGCCGGATCCCATTGTATCGAATTGCAACTATTCACGCAATCTTGAACTAAATCAGGGCGAAGTACTCAAGATAACTCTCTTTTCTAGGGCTTAGTGCCATCGTTTACCCTCAATTATGTTTCGGCTGAGGAAGGGCGAAATCGTGTGCGGGTGTAAGATGACATCTGAGCTACGTATGTAACGTCTGAGATACTGGAGAAGGGCTTCAAGGACAACCCAAGACAAATATTTGCCGTGGACCACTTTAACCATTTACTTTCGACCGAAAAGTGACTCTTGACAAGTTACGATTGCTTTTTTTTTTTGTTTCTGTGCAGGACCCTTACCCGATAATTGACAGTGGTATAAGGCCCTATAATTCGAAGGGAATCGAATCACAGTCGAACTTCGATACCGAGTTTGGGGCGTTATCGAAATGGACATTCGACACCCCTTCCGGGCTCTTTCCAAAATCCAAAAGAAGGGATATTCGCAACCTTCTTAGGACAGTTGCTAATTTAAGGGCCTCCTCCTACCGTTTCAGCCGTTGTTTACAATCGGATTTCTTTCTTTTATTTTTTCACCTCGTCATTCCCACCTTTAATAGTCCCTTCCGGGAGGGATTTCCTTTTTTCTTCCCGATTTTGTGAAGGAATCAATTTTACTTCAACAAGTCCCCTGACAAGGTGTACTTAGCTTTTATCCTCCGTAGGGACCAACAACCGAAATAGGAAGCAAAAATTCCACAGGATTTGGTCCTATCATCCGGAGAAATCATATGAAGTGGAAACAATGGGCCCACACGATGGGCGAATTTCTAAAACCATTTTCAGGGTGACGAAATCCCTAATTTATTTTTACGTTACCGGTAATTGCATGATCTCACACCCACACGCACATACACAGAAACCACCTCCATTTTGACCCCGGAAAGGACCTTTAGCCCCTGTTCCTGTGACAGGATTTGTTTCGAAATTTGATCAGGCGATAACACCTGCTCTAAAATCAATTTGCATTATGACCTGAGAGTGGGCGGCTGGGACTAAGGACTCTTCTCTAGAAAGGAATTTTTACCTTTGAACTTTTTGGGATTAATTAATTTTTGAAAATGCGGCTCACATTGCATAAAATGGTCACGGTTCAGGGTTATCCACTTTGTGCGTTAATTAATGAAACTCCCAACCAATAAACGATTTTTTTATTCCCTCGGATTATGGGGGTTCCCCGGCTTACTATACAAAATTGTTACTGCAAAAATAATATTTTTTTACATCTGCATTGATCGTTTAATGAGGCACAGATGGGTGCTGCAGTTCCCTTTTTTTGGGGTATTTTTTGTTCTTTACAATTATATGAACTGCAACAAAGTGGCAAAATCATTACTTCGCTTAATTACCATTAATTAAAACGAATAAAAAATTGGTGGAATCCGAATCATCCTTCACGCGATAAAAGTTCCATAAAAGCCATATTTTTTTGATTTTTTATTCTTTTATGCTTTTACCATAATTGAGCTAAAAATTGGTGTAGTATTTACTACCGATGAAGCAATGCTTTAATTATTATTGCATTTTTAATATATTTATTTTTAAAAACTCATTTTGTGAATTGTTTCATGAAAGCATTAAACAGGAGTGAGAAACATCTAATCAATGTTTTTGATAGAAAAACATTTACGTATTTTTTCGTATTCAATTTATTGTAATTTTGCAGTATTATTAAGTAAAAATTTATAAATTAAGTAATACACTGTATTTTATTTCAAAACCAAAGTTTTTTTTGACAAATTTAAACATTTTTATTATGTCATTATACTTAGAAAAACTTACTTATATTTTATTTTTTATTGTTTCATAGGTGTCGTAAGCTAGGTAACATTGTAGACTTACTTAAATGCTAAGTAAGCGTTCAGGTTAAAGGTATAACCTTTTTATCTTTAATATAAAATTAGCACTTATTCTTAATATTACAGCCAGATCCACCAAGGTTGTTAGAACTGCTGCGTCATCAACAAATAGGTCTATTTTTTAAATTTGAGGGTTTGGAGTTTTACTTTAAAAACTGTATACCTTTTTTTCTGAATGGCATTTTAATTTTTAAATTTGTTTATTAAATGGATTTAATATGGGTTACTTTAAATTTTTCTACTTAAAAAGCATGTAATTCTAAGTTTAACTGAATTACCGACTCTCCTATTAATTAGATGTATCTATAAATAAAGTCGTTGAAGGAGCGTAGCACCTGAATACCAAAATTAAACTTCGACATAAAGAAGCCAACCAAGGTATAAAATTAATTGCCGACAACTCTCAATCGGAAATTGGTTAAACCCACACTTCATAAGCCGAAAGTCCTTATAGTCCAGTAAATCCGGCGTAAAAAAAAGGTCAACCGTGCATTTTGGGTAGGATGCTATTTTATTTTTTTATTATGTGGGGGGGTCCAACAGGAGCTTAAGTTGGAGTTTTCGGGGTCGGCGGTCCACCCATTTGGCCGCCATCTTCGAAATAAGGGTGAACATGTTTTTTTAATATATCTCGAAAACTACCACTCCCACAAAAATGTTGTGCAGAGATCTTTCGTAGACAATTATATTATCTACAACTTTTCCTAATAACTTTTTTTGTAACTTATACAATCAAAAAGTTATGAGCAAAAATTAATGAAATTTTTGGAGGTAACTTACTGTTTTCGTTAATAACTTTTTTGGATTACTTTTTTAAGAAAATTACTCATGAGCTATTTTATAGAGCATTTTGCAACAAATAATTTGACCTAATAACTTTTTATAATTTGATTACTTTTGAGGGTTTTTTGGCGCTTCGAAGGGAGGAACATCAAAGACAAGTAAAGTATCTGAATAGAAAAAATTCACTGTTGCTTCATTTCCATCGACATACCATTTATATAATTATATTCCATGTATTTTCATTAACTTAAAGATATATTTTCTATTAATAATACCATCTTGTTTTAAGTTAATAAATATTTTATTAGGTTAATTTTGGTCTTTTAGAAGGCTCAGGTTGTGGGTCGATGTAACCTTCTTGGAAAGTCTCATTAGCTGAAACATCAGCTTCTTCGCGAGGCATTTTGTTTACGTACAATGGTAACATTGAAAGGCAGTCTTCTTCAATTCCTTCTTCATTTAGTAGCTGAGTAATTGCAACTATGTTTTCGCATGTTTCTCCACTGCAATGTTGGCAAATAGACGAACACTTCAAACCAGCTTTTCAACATCCACAAGCTGTACCGCACTTAGTTTTGCATCTGCAAAACATTAATTTTAGCAGCTCTTGTGGTGCAGGCGCCTGAGTACACTGTATTGGCATGAACATTTTAGATATTTTTTCCAACCCCACAACTCAGGATCTTTATACCGCCCTAACCAAGTTTGAATTTGATGGTAAGCTCTGAAGGTGTGCCTACGAGCTGCATCTTGTGTAGGTGGAAGAGAAGATAAATTAAATTTTGTTTTAATTACAGCTTTCGAAAATTTTTTGTAACGTAGATTATTTATGGATTGTTCCCCACTATCGCCACCATAAACTGCAATAAAAAATCGTTCACCGATCGGACTGAGTAGATAACTCGACATTCTCTTGTAGGAATAACTCTACACCAGAAGTCAATTCGAAGAGCTGGTTTGAAGTGTTCGTCTATTTGCCAACATTGCAGTGGAGAAACATGCGAAAACATAGTTGCAATTACTCAGCTACTAAATGAAGAAGGAATTGAAGAAGACTGCCTTTCAATGTTACCATTGTACGTAAACAAAATGCCTCGCGAAGAAGCTGATGTTTCAGCTAATGAGACTTTCCAAGAAGGTTACATCGACCCACATCCTGGGCCTTCTAAAAGACCAAAATTAACCTAATAAAATATTTATTAACTTAAAACAAGATGGTATTATTAATAGAAAATATATCTTTAAGTTAATGAAAATACATGGAATATAATTATATAAATGGTATATCGATGGAAATGAAGCAACAGTGAATTTTTTCTATTCAGATACTTTACTTGTCTTTGATGTTCCTCCCTTCGAAGCGCCAAAAAACCCTCAAAAATAATCAAAATATAAAAAATTATTAGGTCAAATTATTTGTTGTAAAATGCTCTATAAAATAGCTCATGAGTAATTTTCTTAAAAAAGTAATCCAAAAAAAGTTATTAACGAAAACAGTAAGTTACCTCCAAAAATTTCATTAATTTTTGCTCATAACTTTTTGATTGTATAAGTTACAAAAAAAAGTTATTAGGAAAAGTTGTAGATAATATAATTGTCTACGAAAGATCTCTGCACAACATTTTTGTGGGAGTGGTAGTTTTCGAGATATATTAAAAAAACATGTTCACCTTTATTTCGAAGATGGCGGCCAAATGGGTGGACCGCCGACCCCGAAAACTCCAACTTAAGCTCCTGTTGAACCCCTCCACATAATAAAAAAATAAAATAGCATCCTACCCAAAATGCACGGTTAAATCCCCAATTGACTGGACTATTAGGGAATTGTAGAAACAACAAAATTCCTGGCATAATGAGGCCAAAACCCTTCAAAAGTTTATTTAGCGGCCTGGTTGTTAAATTCGATGATTCAGAAAGGAGGTATAGAAAATTTAAAATTAATGCAAAACCATTAGCAACCGAGAAAATTCCTGGGCACCACAGAAGATTGCTACTAAAGACTTTTCGTTTAAATAATGAATGAGGTGGAAAACACCCAATCAAAATTTCGCACCTGTAATTAAGGAGGTCTCTCTCTCTAACGTTTGGGAACAATGGAGCCAGATGCTTCAGAAATACCGCGAATAATTCATTAGCCATCCGGTGTCAACTGTAAACCAAATCCCATTTACCAAATTCATCGATCAATCACTGGGGAACAGAGCGCGTGAAGCTAATTTTCATCGTAAATAGCGTCACAAATTCATAAGTAGAGGAGAGCCCCCCAATTGGGAAGGGATTGGGAGAATTGGGAACGAATTCGGGCAAATTTTCGAAAAGCAACCAAATTTAGTTATCAAAGTGCTCCACTTGTTCCCGCCCCCCAGTCCTTGTCCAGCCCTACAGGGCCACAGGGTGTCGATCTTCCCGGGACAGTGTTTATTTAAACCGGGAGATAAAGCCCCGAGTCCCGGAAACACCACTGCACAGGGCCTGTCAGTCGCAGGACTATAGAAAATCTCTGTACTTTCATACAAAACGTAGGGTTTGTAATTTTGCCCCCGTTGTGGCGCGCCACTGTGCTCGGCGCATTTATAATCGAATCTGAATAATTAATAAACGTTTTCCCGGTCCTGTTTTTACTCACAGGAAGAAGTTAGCTTTTGTTCAGCTCATTACCTAAGCATTGATTAGAGCGCCACTTTAATTACGGCGAAAGGGGGAATTAAATGGTGGATTTATCCCCCATTTTACACAATCCCCCCGGGTAGGCTATGTGAGCCCCAAAAGTCTGCTCTACACTGGGCCGCTTTTTGAGAGGAGCTCAAAGGAGCGCCTTTCGACTGACACTGACATCATTAGATTTAGTCTGAAGCCACAGGATTTATTAACATAAGACAGCCGGGCGGAGACCCACTGCTCCAGTAGCAGCTGCAGGAACAGAGCAGGGCCCCACATCCCGCAGGAGCTTCCAGGGGTTTCGCTTAGGACAGCTGGTTCTCGTAAATATTTTAAACCGGAAAATTTACGCCTCTCTACCCCTGGCCCGGATTCTGGAGAACTCTTTTGACCCGGATCGAAACGGTCTTCCCGTTTCGTGCATCCTTTCAAGGGATGATGCTTCCTTCTGCACAGCATCCATGGACCATAGTCAAAAATATTTTCGTTCTAGGGTTGCCACCTGTTCGTACAACAACAGTAGTATAAATTAAATAAAATTAGATATTTTTATATTAGATTTTGTTTTTCTATTCTACAACATTTACTAATATATTTCCAAGAGTTATCCGTTGTTGACCGAATTAAAATTGACGCTTACAAAATTGAATTTTTTATAATATCGAGGTAGAGTACTCACAAAATCCAATATACTCTTTTTATAGTAGATAATTCTAAAATAAATCGAATAGAATTCATAATCGTAATCGTAAGTCTTCTAAGAGGTCTAATCGGAAAACTTAGTTCTAAAAGAAAAACTTTTAAATTTAAGAAGATTAACACCTCTTTCCATAATCAAAAAAAATTTAAGCTCTTGTTAGAAGTAGGGGGGGGAGGGGGGGTGTATTTGGCCTTGTATCGTAGCAAATTCTTACATTATATTTACTTAAGTGCCATGTACAGCAAATATATGTATGTACGTAACATATATTTAATTAAGTACATATATGTAAAAGTTAATAATAAGACATTCCTCTAGCTTTTGAATATTACACTCTTGTAAGATTGTCTGCCTACGGCTACCACGATTTTTAATTACAATTTACTTACACGTATTTGAAGAGTTATAAGTCTAAAGGATCCTGAGAACTTTTATAAAGGCGCTTGACCCATTTTAAATATTAATTTATAAGGTAGGTACTTTTCGTAGAGATATAACAATCTAAATAATGAAATTGGCACTTAGATCATTTAGACTAGAACCCTTCATTTATCGTTCAAATTTTGAAATTTTATAAGGGAATTTTAATACAGGGTGGTCACTTTCATTGTAAGCAAATACTACAAATTTACTATTTGAAAATAAAATACATCGAACAGTGAATATTCCTAATATTTTTTCGAAAGTGCAACTATCCTACACAATCTTAAATATTAAAATAATTTTATAAATTTGAAGAATGTTTGCGTTATTCATAAGAGTTTACTCTGTGAAATATATGTACATATAATCATAATAAGCAAGAATAAACCGATATTATTTTTATATTTATTTTTATATTTTTATAAAATTATTTATGCAATTAAGAAAATTAGAAAAAATGCCGTTATTTAAGTTTTAATTTGGATGAATATATTAGTTTCAAAATGCGTGAGACTAGGTAATTTTTGTAATATATTTTAAGAATGTTAAATAACCTTTTTTCAAGAATTACAGCAAAATATTGCTTTAAGGAAATTCATGTGGCAACTCCAACCTCAATCCTCAATCCTTTCGTTCCCAGGTAAATTCATGGAGTTTGGGATAGGTGTTGAGAAAAAGCCGCTTTTCATCAAGTTGCCCTACTCTCGCAGTGGAGCTCCTTTTCGGGGACGCCTATTTGAGAGCATCCAGGACTCAGGAGCGCCCCAAATGAGCCTCGAATTAGAATTTATTTTACGATCCCGTCGCTGCCTAAGACCCAGACCGCAACCGCTGTGTTTTCACTGAATTTTGAGTAATGAGCCATTCACCGTGCCGTCCTCGGGCCTGGGGCCTCACATGTGCACCGGGGAAGAAAAGGAGCCCTATCGCTTCCGTTTCTAATGAGCCCCACCGTGGCCAGCCGTGGGTACGGCGGAGCGGCAGGTGTAACTTACGGGGCCCCCGCGGCGCTTCATTAAATATCAATTTAATACCTTTAAGTATTCATGGGGGTTTTCGGTCGTACTTTTTTGCGAGCTACGTAACGATAAAGTTTGGCCATGAAACCGTGAAACCGGGGCTTTAGTCCTGGGCATCAAGGAAACCCTGACGTCGTTGGCCCACTGCCGTAGGTTTTAACGGGCGTTGTACCCGCGGCGATCCCGCAAGCGTGTAAAATGGCGCGGTGATTGCGCCTTAAATTTCCTTGATAATATGTGAGCCCCATTTTAGCGGCAGGAGCTCCGCGCTCTACGTGTGCGAAAATGCTCCCGAACATTTATGCGAATCAAATTTTATGGGAGTCATTAAGGAGCAGGACGCACGCCCGCAGAACCAACTTTTCTCCGGTGTTTACCCACTTTCTGTTGACGTTCTGGGAAGCGGATTTGTTCCCGGATTTAATTGTCGTGGGGCTCGTACTGTTTGAATTTCATTTCGAGACGAATCCCGCGGGTAAACAGAAAGGATTTCTTATTTGCCCTTCAAGGGCATCGGATATGACAAAATGACGAAAATTACATTTTTAAATAGTCCTCAAGCAAAAAGATCGGAACAGTAGCTCCATGGAACATGTCAGACTGATTTACAAGATCCTCCAAAATAATATATAAATCTTTTTATTTTAACTACATATATCGTTATTTTAAGACCTTAAAGCCTTTACGGTTTTAGAGTAAACTTTTTTGACCAAAATCTTATTTCTTCAATAAATAAAATTATTAATGTAAAACTTTTCAAATGTTATATTATTTTATTACCCATATAAAAACTAATTAAGACCCGCGACTCTAACTGCGTAGCACATTATAATGTCGACAATATTCTTTATTACAGAAAAAACAAACTCATATATCTGAGAAAAACTGATATTAATAATCAATAATTCAATGGTCGCTAAATTTTAATATTAAGTTCACAATTCATAATAGGCAAATATGTTTTTGCTTCACTTTATTTAGGCGACTTCCTGTGGTCAGATAATGATTAAATAGAGCTTAAATAAATCACTGGAATTCTACAGACACGAAGCTCGTTACGATTTTATTTATATTTTAGTATTTTGAAGTATTAGAAACTGAAAAAATAGGATTGAAACTTATATTTCTTATATTCGGTTATATTCACAAGTATGCTCTGAACTGAAGTCTTAAAAATCCCTTAAATATCTTTAATCTAATTATAGTACATACTGCTAAAAAACATCTTCCTGCTCTTTTGCAACTTAAGTTTTCTTGAGTCAATCATAAATATAAGTTAAGCCATTAAAGTAAAATTAAATCAAGTCAAATGTCCATACCTTACCTATCTTTAGGAAGTGATTTAATCTCTTAGAAACATTTATTGGTAATAAGAAAAAATACTTGTCTCCTAGATATCGATTAAAAATAATATCAAAAGAAATAAAAATCTGCTTAACTGATCAAAACATTCATTTTGGGACTTTTAGTGCTATTAAAACTATTTGATGTTAGTTCGTACCCCAAACAAAGTCTAACTATCAAAATAAAACTTATCTTTTATAAACTTCCCTTTAGTACTATGCGAAAAGTTCAAACGACGACTCCTAGTTAAAATAAAATTTTACGATTCAAAAATTATGCTTTTCGCGTTTTTGGATGCTATGCAAACGCCTCTCTCGTAAAAAATAACTAGGGTTGCGTGTTGAAAAAAAGTTTTCGAATTGAATTCAAGTCTTTTTGAACAGTTTTTATCACCCCTGGCCACCATAGTCAGAGTATATTCAAAAAATTCTTATACATTTTTAATTTTTCATTGCTATTTATGCCCATCGATTCACACGCGCATAGAATAAAAATCTGGAAAATCTAAAAAGCGCAGCGAGTTGAGATTCACCATCAAATGTCAGTGGAAGGATATTTATTATTTGGCGACATTCTCTCATATTTCCTGATTTATTGGGAGTAAATCTTAGTGGACTGCCATTTGCCAGGCAATAAATCGCCATTCTGCTGAAATTGCGCTTTTCTGAATGCTTTTGCGAGGACTGAGGTAGGACAAAGAAACAATGGATTTATTCGGCCTTCGGTCGGTTCTGATTCGATGGAAATGTTTCTTTTACAGTCTACTCTTACCGACAAAATCAGGGTTAGAGTTTGTAGTTTATGACCATATAAAGTATGACAATAAAATATCATTTTATACGCTAAATAAAAACAAAGCATGCAAAATTAATCTTACATAAAACCTTGTTTTTATATTAAAATTCTTTGAAACGTTAAATTTACAAGTCCTTTATTGTTCTACGAAGCTATAAAAATATCGTTAAAAATCAATTCTTGGCAGTCTGTCGCTGCGATGATTTCCCCAACATTTGTTAAGCATACATTTTAAATATATAAAACGCCTACTACAGGATAATAAAGCATTACAGTTAAATATTTCTAAATATATTTACTTAAAGAATGTGAAGGGAAATAGAATACCCATATCTCAATTGGCCCATAAATAAGTTTTACAAATTTAAAAATTATTTTTTACTAAAACTGTACGAGTATATACTGTCTATTACTATATTATTTTGTAACGACTTTTTTTAGCAATAATAAATTTAGGTGATAGTGAAGTTGTGATTCACTATCACTTAATAATTAAGTGATAGTGATACTTCAGATCACTAACACTTAACAATTTAATATACCCAATTTGGTCGAGAAGACATTCAAATTTCTTTAAAATGTCTTTAAAAAAAATATATGAAAGAAGTATATTTTAAACTACAAAAGATTTTTATCATTCTTGCTAATTGTAGGGTGGACGTTTAAATACACCATGTCTTGCTCCTGTATCCGCAAAAAAAGAAAAAAAAATTAATAATTGTCGCGATAAAAAGTGATCTTTTCATTTTTCATAATTTATTGCAGCTTTTCACGGTTAGATAAAAGCATCACCCTTCCGGGGGCTATTGAAGTTAAAAAGAAATCGAAGCAGCTGAAGCATCAAAAGTTTTAATTACGCTCGCAGGATGCTGCGCCCGGGCCGTAAATATTTCGGATAATAATCCGCCTTCCCTAATTGCTTTTGAAACTTCTGTGAAAAGTTCTTTTTTTCTTATTTTATTCTTTCCGTCTTTCCCGACTTAAAGGAACCTAACAAAGTCCAGGACAAGGAATGAAAGGAGCGAGTATCACGCAGCCAATTGCCGCAGTCTTTTCCAGGTCCACCCCCGACCCCGAGCAAAGTGCCAAATTACCACCTGCTTGAGGGCCCTTTTTTCAGGACTGCCACAAGACGTTTTGCTGAATGGCAGGTGAAGGGGTTGAGTAACCAGGGCATTTCTGTTTTCTTTGCGAAGGGCTGCATCGATGTCGTCGATTCCCTCCTATTTTTGTGTTAATCACTATTTTGCACCCTTTGGACGAAAGGCTATTTGGCGGCTTTTTTTTTTATTTTTGTCACGACATCATTAGGTCTTTTAGACACTGGTACTCAAAATTAATGGATTGTCAAAAAATTCAACGTTTTGCTTGATTTTTATATCGCAATATCTCTCCGAAAAATAATCGGATTTAAACGAACTAGGATTCATTAAAAAGGTTATTTCTTATAAAAGCAAAGGGAAAAAACAAAAATTATAAGAAATCCGTGTAAGCGCATGTTGGTGATTTTCTTTTTCCTTCTTGTATATTTATTTATTTGCAATAATAAGCCCAAAACGAGCCCGAAACACGCCCAGAATTGAAGAAAAGCGCTCATTAACATTTTTGAAAAGAAATTATTTTATATTCTGCAAAGCCGCCTGTTTAAAATAAAAATAATTTAAAGTTCGGATGTTATCAAGCAATAGATGTAGACTCTTCCTATCTGACTTTCTTTAGGCGACGGATTACTATGAAGAAATAATATTCAAAATATATTTTTGTAAAATTATTTAATTATTCATTAACACGCTTTTATTAGCTTCACCTGTAACTGCTCGTTACTAGCTAACTATGTAAAAAATCCTGGAAGTTAAATTTGACCTACTTCCCGGTTTCCGATTTAGCTGAAATTTTGCATAAACGTTTAGTTTGGATGACAATACAATAATTAAATAAGTTTGTCCCATTATCCTTTACAGGATCGCCAGGATCGACAATTTATTTCAAAGGTACAATTATTATTTGAAGAAACTCACTGATTGATTTTTATAATGTTGATTTTGATTGAAAGTGAAATTGAAGAAGAAGAAATAAACCTCCGACAACAATTTACATTACACTTTTTAAGAATGCATCGAATCCTTTTTTACCTATAAAGTACATCATACTTAATAATATAAAAATTGTCCGTAAATATAGTTTTATTAAACGATTTAAAATATCAAAAGGGACATTTATAAATACAAAATTGAAATTCTAAAGCTATCCACTGGTGTAACAAATATATATGTATGTATAATTGTGGTTAAGAAAATAGTTTAATAATATAAAGCCTGGTTTTCATTTATACTATGAAGATTCGCTCTTACATTATTTTTAGCAGTCAAACAGCGGCTTCAAAATTAAGTAACATTTTTGGAATTCATTTCTTGGTAATCCCTTAATTTTGAACGCCAGTGTAAAAGGGTGAGGGCAAGGGCATCCACAAACCCCCCGGGGAGCTCTGTTTGTCTTCGTTAATTTTAGTTATATATTGTATATTTCTTATTATCTTTAAATCGATTGTCGCGTTCTTGAGCTGAATGAAAAATAAGGCGGAAGGCGGTAATGACATAGCGCGACATGAAACAGTCATCAAAGCACTGGACATTGGTCATAATCCAGTTACGTTTGATTAGACTTCCCCTGGGGTTCCGTGGGGCTCTGTGGGGCTCTGTGGGGCTTCGTGGGGCTCGAGGGCATGACCTTTTGGGGTGAGCCTATTTTTGGAGGCACACAGATTGCCACATCGCATGTATCGTCCAAGTCGAACGGGGGGCGGGGGGCAAAAATTAATAATAGTAATAAACGTGGAAACCACGACAGAATAATGCGTGCTGGCCAGACCCAGGAACCGTGAGGGTTCGGCAGGGAGAGCTCGCTATTAAAATTGAATTAACCGGAGGGAGCCAAGTCCCGGATCTAGTTCTATATGTCAGCACTTGTGCTATTTTCCGTACTGCCCTACTGCTCCTGTTCTTTTTTCCCGGGTAAAATGATAATGACATTGTAATTGAGGACGAGAAGGGCCGGCATCCGGAAGGGTCTCCCAATTCTCCTGGTTTCTGGCTCCCTGGTAAAACGCTTCTTTACTCGATTTTATGGAAATCGGGAGGTTATGTGAGAACATTAACTGGCAGCAATTTGGGTGCATATAAATTAGAGCTATTAGGGCATTCATATTTGCTCCACGTAATTATAAGGGCGGGTGGAAGGCGTGATCGAGAACGCACCCTCTTAACCCTTTTCCCTCCAGTAAGGGGGTTTTGTTTGAGAGCCTACTATACATACATTTGCTGGGCTTGCGATGTGTATTTTCTTATTAAATTGTTTGCCAGCCAGGCGCAGATGAGGTCTTGGTAAATTAATGAAATGAAATTACAAAGAGATAGTTGCCTACGGGTGATTACGCGACCGATTAACAGAGGTGTTGCTGACAGCCACTTCTACTTCTACTACTGCAAACGGAAGCATAAATATTTCATTAATTACAGGCTGCATACACCCCTTATTATTATTCGCTTAGTAACTAGCACAACTTATTTTATGGTGTCTTAGATAAATGAATTTGATAATATGCAAAATGTATAGAGACCAACGTCGTCGGTTAAATTTAAAACGTTGTCTATTTGCATAGGGTCAAGTGGGGTGAATCCCAATGGCATAGCTAATAATAGATTATACCTTAAACCACATCTTACTCTATAATAATTTAGGATTTAAGCGTACATATTAGCCTATTAGTTTAAATAATAATTGGTTGAATTAAAATTAAACCGTCAACCGGAAGATAATCTGAGTTAAAGCACCATGGCTCACTTATTACCTTTACCCGGTGGTAAGACTAAAAGCTAAACTAGACCATTCTTCTTAAACAGTTGAATTATTTTAAAATCCCTTTACGAAAATTAATTATGTAATTAACAAAAAGTATACATTTACATTTACATGGATTACAACAATCTTTGACTTTTATTTATACCAGAGGTTTCAATCGCACCGTTTGGAAAGCCTTTTACCTACTTAACTAAAATGATGTTAATTTTTATTTTAATAAGAATTTGTGAAAATACTATTCCAATAAACCCCTCTTCTATAACATATTTTTTTTTCTGAATTAGGAAAAAAATGTATTTAGTTATAAAAACCAATTCAACACCTTGATGTAACGTTTCAATTAAAATAAATTTTCCTTATCAATACCATTTAATTGATTAGAAGTAAAGCATTTTATATACATATTCTTTCAAATTAAATTCTAGATCCACCTATTTGCTTAATACGATATACATAAATTGGACTAAATTTTATTGAAATTGAATATACTTACAGCTATATTTATAAGAACCGAAAAATAACTTGTAAAGTCTTAATAATGAAAGTGTCAAAAAACTTTATTGCTAAACATCCAAAATCGTTTAAAAAAATCCAGGATTTTGATAAATTATTTCAACTTAACAACGCTCAAACCTACTTTTCATTCTTTTTTAGTTGCGAAGAGTTTGCAGCGTATTTATGAATAGTGCATTGAATACATATTTAAAACGCCCATTAGTCTTAAAGAGTGTTGTATTGTAAGTAATGAACGCTTAAAATCTATTTTAAGATGTTTCTGTGAATACGGCTATTAGTTTTTAAGAGTTGTTATTATACTTTTACCGTGTGAATTTTTAACGTTCGTTTTTTTTCCTTCCCAATTAAACTTTATTTCAGTAATTGCTATATTTATCTTGGACTTAATGTTAGGTTATTTTTGTAAGACATTTCATAAATCATAACAAAACTGAGTAATAACTTTGTGATCTAACATCGAAAATGAATAATTTTGAAAACCCCTCAGTTTCCCATTTTAAAATAAAACCCCTGTTATAGTGTAAAGTGCCTATAAATAAAATTACACTGGTCAACAAAATGTTTGCTACAGAACAAGTGATATATCATTTTCTATCATTCATTCATTACTTTTGGAGAAAAATAGGATGGAAGAGTAAAATATATCACATTTTTAAAAATTCGTTAGGATTCTTATAGGTAGGAGAAATGTGGGTCAAATTAAAGTGAACCGATTATTTTATACAGTAGATGATAGATTAATATATGTTTTTTTCCTCAATAGTCTTCAAAAATACTCAAAATACGAGTTGTTTTACGGTTTTAGCTTATTTTTCTCAAGAATCTCGCATGATAGAAAATATTAAATTTTGGTTTTGTAATCTAAAGGCAAAAATTCTATTAGAGATACCATTTAGTTGTTCTGTTACATAAACGTACATAAAACTGTTGTTCAATGTTATTTGTATATTCTTTATTTTATCTTTACGTATGTAATAAAAGACGTTGATGACACCTGCCTTTAAAAGCAAAATTTTGATGTGCCTGATCGATTTTTCAGTTTAAAAGGTTCAAAAAATAAAATTTAAAATATAATATATAAGAAAATTTAGACTTGCGCTCGGAGGCGTAACAGACAGACGGACAGACGAGCTCCGGTTCCAAGCGAGCTCATTAAAAAGGACTGAAATCCCGGAATGATATTCGCCGTCTCGGCTTTTATAGGATTAACTAGTTCCTTTCTTCCCATTGTAAAAATTATTGCTCAGGAGGAGAATGATAAAAGGGCCCTCGAAGAAAGGCATCTGCTGGCAGTGATGATATCCATTCAAAAGCCCAAGGATATTTCTTTCAGTGGCGTTCTATTCTTGGGTTATTCAGTGCTTGAAAATGCGGAAAATGCTGTGCGTCTTATGCTCCTCCTCATGCTCCTTTCCTCCGGGATGGGTAAGAAAAAAAAAAAAAAAATAAGAAATCCTCACCCGTCCAATAATATGAAAACATTTCGCCTCGCTTCACCGCCTGCCAGCAAACACCTCCTCCAGTACCATTTCCATCTGGAGCAAAATGGAAAGATGCGTCTACATGCAATATTAAAAGACAACGAGATGAACAGCAGGAGTTGGAAGCTGGAATCTGAGAACCGGGAACCGGGTCCGGGTCCGGGTCCGGAAACAACCGGCAGCCAGCAGAAAAGGATTATTTAATATTTAACAGAGCCCTCGAGATCTGAGCGCGGCGGTGCTTACCTCGCTTGATTAACTCAATCTGTCCGGGGACTTTAATCGATTTTAAAAGTTCAGTCCCGTCCGGACCTGAAACGCGCTCCGCCCCGCGAATATTTCGCCATCAATATATTTTTCAAATATCATCCCTCAGTGGACGCCAGGGGCGGAGTTTAGAGCCAGGGGGGATAAATTATTAGCTGGCAGGACTAGTGTTGGGGAATGTTGTGTTTTGTGTTGACTCCATAAACCCAGTTAAAAACTTCAACTGCACCTGTGCAACTCTCACACACTTCCCTCGAAAGTTGGCTGCATTGGCGCAAAACTTTAGAGTTTTGCTATCCTCGCAAGTGCCTCACAAAGATTTTACGAGGTGCGAATGCTTTTGAAATTTTATAAATTCTCAAGCTTCCCGAACATTCCCGGGGCATCCTGGGGATTTTAGGAGCTCCTCCGGGGGTAAAACTATGCTCTTTATGTAGGTTCTTGCCCGCTGGCCTGTGAAAACCTTATCAGCGAAATGGAGAAGTTTCCACCTCTTTTATAGTTCATTCAATTTTGGTTTTGTTTGAAATTTAAACTCCTTAATAAATTGGTTGGATATATCTGTTCGGGGCCTTCTGTACTTCACTAACTTATGCACTCGATGCTTCATGAAATTCCGTCCTAGCAAATGGGATTAACAGGCGAATGTACTATAACTATACCTACATAGACTATACATACTATTAAATATACTATAGCTCTGCAGGGTCATTTCAGTATCCAAGGAAAATAACTCTTCTAGAAAAACGTTTTATAAATTAGCACACTAACATTTCAGACTTCAGGAGCTAGTAATAATAAAAATTGTTCTAGTTTTTAGAGTTTTAAAACATAGCCAAAAACTTCTAAGTCCACACCAACTTTAATTTCTACTATGTTTTTAGATTTTTTACCTATTTCTAAAGCTCCAAGTTTTCCTGATAGTATCATGTAAAGCTCTTGAATTTGATTTCATCAGTAAAAAAACAAAGAATTAAAAAGCAAAAAATAAGCATTTTTCAGAGTTTTGCTAAAATTGCAAGGAGTTATTGGGATAGACAAATTATGAATTAAATTCTTACACACTATGGCGTTCAAATTAAGGGATGATTAAAAAAATTTAAAATTTTGTCTGATTTTTAAATCTATTGATCTCTGCCATTCCAATTTCGTTCTCTAAAATAGAAAAAATATGGTCTTTTAATTCCATCAAATTTTCAAGGATTTTCATTATAAATTACATCATATTAGATATTTATTACATGTAATTATAATACTGTTCAAGAAAAGTCTAGGGAAAAAAATGCATGCAAAATGCAAATATAACTACAGGTAACTAATGAGTTTAGGGAAAAAACCTAATATATTTCCAATATTTGGTAATAACCAACTATTTTTGGTCTTATTAGATAAGTCTCAAAAATAAGAAATAAGGAAAAATAAAAAAGCCATAATTAATTACAAGGGTAGTTCCAGAATTGATATGTATTTACATTCTGGTACAATTTTTTTAACAATTACGACTAACTTCAGTTACCTACAAACATTCATTAAAATATTTAAATTTGTGACTCTGAATTTGAAAATATTTGCTGGATTTTTAAATCTTTATGTCACACAAATGGGTTCAAATTTTTTAGTGCAAATGTAAATAATAATTAAGATTTTTTTGCAATGAGCTAAGATTTATATGTAATTAAAGTGCTAAAGAAAAAGATTATATAATTATGAAATAGGGGTATATGTATTTGCTTTGATGTTTTTCTAACTTACTTAATAAAATAAAATAGATTCCAAGATCTTTACCCTTTTACATAATAATATTAATCTTCAAAATAAAAAGAAGCTTGTGCTAATTACATTTAATTAATTAATCAATGACGCCCAAAAATAATCACTTGTAATGGAAAATCGAAAATATTAGGTACCTATAGATACGTCTAATGTATAAATTAAAAATGTATTACCATGAAAAAATGAATATCAGAAACAGGTGTTCTTTTCCCTTATAAACTTCAAAATGACCGTCGAATTTTGCATATTTTCCTAATTAAATCTTGTTTGATTTAGTTAACACATGTTAAACAACCATTTTTCGTCATGTTTCTACCCTACTCCATGCAGGCAAATCCGCATATTTTTACATTTGCAACGAAATCATATTTCCGTGTACCAGAACATCAAAAGTAATCGAAAAGTTAATCAAAATACCAGTGAAAATCCGGATGTCAGTAACATCAATTTCCAAAAAAAAAGACATTTTCAGCACATAAAAATCGCGTACCCCATCGCAAAGAAATAAGTAATTAATTCGCCGGTGGGTTAAATCATGTTTGCCAAAAAACAGATTCAGCGATTCTAGGAAACGAATCGAAAGTACCCCCTTTTAGGAGGCCTTGGTTTTTTCTTTTTGTCTCAATAAAATCAAATATTCGGGTGAGGCCCTGGGGCGAAATTCCATCAGATTTCTATTTGCCGTGGCTTGATTTAATTTTATTATGGAAATGATGGATTACGCCAAAAAAGAAAAACGCCCGCCGGTGACTGTGGAAAAGCCAAAATCTGAACGAGATTTTTCCATTAAAGGTGCCGAGCTCAATCGGTTGAAGGTTTTTGAAAATAAGAAAATTGAAAGAACCACCGGATAAATTTCACTTTAATGAATATTTACGGATTATGGGGATTATTTTAAAATTATTTCGCGCAAATTTTACCTTTTGTTTATGTTGCTATTTGTAAAGAGATCGAGAAAAGGGCGATTTTTCTTACTTTTTTACGCTCTGAGCGCTTTTTTTATGGACGTGGGACAAAATAAAGTGACTTTCTTGAAGACTTTTTCACGTCTGGCTGAAAACTTTTTCAATATATTTTTAAGGACTTTCGGTTAACCTTTCAGAATTTTTAAGAAGCAACTAAAAATATTGAAGGAAAATTCGCTTCTTATTCAAAACTAAAATAAGTACATATTGAGAGTTGAGAGACAGACTGAATATACATAATGTAATATGATTTCGTATCATTCAAAATGCATAATAGTTTGGAATTTTCTACTTTTTCTTCGAATAAAATACAACTTTTTAATTAAATTTTGATGTTTGGGTTAAATATTGAAGTGAAATATTTTTTTAAAAATATTATCTATTACTAATAAATTGCTACAAGTGTGGAGGTTCTATATCCTTTTTTATTATTTGAATTTGTGATGAATTTTTAAAATTGTTACATTTTAAATAAAATAGTTGTCTTTGTATTTTTTTCCCGCTCTCTCCCCGATTGCATAGCAAACAGTCAAACAAGTGAACAAAAGTGGGCTGTCAGGTGATATAACTTTTATACGTTTTCTATTGAAAGAAAGATAAGTGAAGTAATTTAACGTATTTTATCTCATCGATAAGATTTTCAGCAGAATAATAGCAAACAATTATCGAATAGCGCAATTACGAACAATGGAATCCTTAAAACTCTTTACATATTTACGAGCACTAAAAATTAAGGGACTTCGTAAGTTTTTGAAACGAATTCTCCGATTTCTGCTTATTAAAAGCTGTCAATGGTATTTTTGTTGGAAGAAACGAAAAATTTCGATTGAGATTTTTTAGAAATAAAAATTGAAATTCATTTGGGTTTTCTTGTTGCTTTTCCAGGTAAACCGTATTTTCAAGGACTGGATGACCACATTTCTGAGGAGACTGGAGGATTCGTTGATGGTACCAATTTGCCTTTGAATTCGCCGGCACGTTCCTCGCCGCATTCACAAGGCTCCGAAGTGACTGAACGCTACTCCCGGAAAGTTTTTGTGGGAGGACTTCCACCTGACATTGATGAAGGTTTGTATGCTCACTACATGAAACCCTAGCTTAGTTTCTGGGTATTTTGGCATTTTCGACTATTTACACATTTTACCAATTCATTGCCTTTTCTCGGCTTATCTCAACTTAAATTTTCAAAGTTCTAGTCATTGTGGTAATTAGATTTAAAAGGAATTTCTGAAGGATGTTTTCGTTGTCATTGAATTAAAATTGATAAAAAGTGACTCTGGTTTAGGATGTCACGTGACTTTTTTATCACTTATATCACAAATGATAAGGATTTTGAGAAATAACCAAGTCGGGTAAAATATAGAGCTCTCAATAGGAAAACATCTAGAAATCGATTTCAAAGTTAAAACAAAATCGGGACGAACTATATAACATTAATAAAATAGTACACTAGAAAAAACATTTATAGAAATGAGGAGAATATTAAATTATCTTTCAATAAACAACACTAAAGAAGTAGACTAATGCACCTTGCATGTGGTGTCCAATTATACAAACACCTATTAAAAGGTTTCTAGAGGTGCTAATTAACTCCTTTAAGAAAAAAGTATTGAAACAAAACTAACCCAAATCGGCATTCAAATGGGTGAGAACAAAATTGTTGTACAAGAGAAATTATCCCTAATTTCCCTGCTATAAAAAATGGAAGGGCTTCTTGTTCGCATGTAAAATGGAAAAGTTCTTTAAAAAAAAAAGATATCTTTCATTCTAATCATTAACAACACTGATGTGCATGTCAATGAGCAATTTACTAGGTATGCTATAAAATGAATGCCTATTTAAAATCACATTTTTTTATTCATGCTCAAAACATTCATATGTAAAATCTTCTTGAGATCATTGAAGTTGGTTAAGATATTAATTATTATATACATACATATGTATATATTCTGGTTTTAATTCTTAAATTAGAAAATGTTTTATTTCAAATGAAATTAATCTAATAACAACTTTATAAAATTTTATGCGCATATGTAGTTTTTACTGTCATCGTACACATTCAAGTTTTTAATGGAGCAGTGTACGAACAATATTTGATGGCACTATTTTTAGAAAAACCGAGATTTTGAAGCCTGCTTTCTAAACTTTTAAATGTGCCTTAAGAGTAAATTCCTTAGGCATCAACAATTTAATTTCACAGAATTAAAAATAAGTGCTTACAACTGTTTCACAATCAAAAATAACTTTTTGATTTTGTTATGTTACCGAGAAATTTCTCAAAGGAAATTTAGAATGATAAACAATTTTATTTAGTATGATTAAATTTTCTCTGGGGAATGAAATATTTTTTATTGACCATTAAATTTCATTTAAAACGAACAGAAAAACGTTTTTATATCGTACCTCAAAGAACAATTTTTATACTCTTTCTGTTTCGTGAATTTACCAGATATAATACTTTTGTTTTAGAATATTTGGAACTACACAGTTTTATTAAAATATGGAATATATAAAATATTTAAGTATAAGTTTTTGTAGAGTGCTTATTATAGGTTAATTTAAATTATTTGATATTGCATAGGTATTTGTTAAGTATAAATTCTGAAGCTTTTTAATTAGAGGCTTAAACCCGACTAGAAAAATGTTTCTGAGACCTAATTCGGACCAAGTTGGCCATATCTGCAGAAAATTTCTCAGGCCGTAACCAGGGTCCTATTTCATCAACCATTTTTCACTTTGCACTTTGAAACTTTAGAAAAAAATAATAATTTTCTTGCTTAAAATGTGAAACTAATAGTAAACAATTAACTACATATTTCAAAAAATACTTTATTCTTTATACAATTGCTTTATATTTATATTATATTTACGTTCTTGGTTCACATGCGTCTAAATCGCAATAAAAATTTAAGAAAATTTTTTCTTTGCATTTTTTGATAAAACTTTTCAAGATAAATTCCAAAGTAAAATATTTTAGTGAAACAAAATAGGCACATATTTTGCAAAATGCAAAGACTTTACGCTTTTCAAATGAAGTTTGTTAAAAGAGGAATTGCAAAGTTTCCCATTTTATACTTTTTATATTTCTCGCGTCAGTGTGAATTATAAGTGAAGAAAAATTCTTAACAATATTTGTAACAGTTTTAATATATTACTAAGAGCCTAATATGGTTCTAATTAGAAAATCTTAATTCTGCCTAGTATTTTTAAAAGTCTGAATATCCAATTTTGACCAATACTCGAATCTTAGTAGGAAAACCTCTTGGTACTAAGATTAGATAGGTTAACATAGTCTGGACTGGACTTATTTCTCAAAAACTTTAGCAGGTCCTTATTTATTTTAAGGATTTCTGGTAATGATTTGTTCTCAATAAACTCTACAAAGGCGAATGGGGACAGTACCCATATAAAATTCTTACCCATTCGTTGTTAAGTCAAACAAATTTTCAATTTTGTGTATTAGAATTCAAAAGTAAAGTTTTATTTCCTTGATGCAAACTTTTCAGTTGCTTCTTTAAAGACCATCAGAAACCCTAATCCTTCTATGGTTAAGTGTAGTCCAATTTCCCCCCTAAGATCGTCTGAAGAGTTTCATTCCCAGCACCTCTAAATTACATGCAATATCCCGCGATTTTCTCCCATTATTTGGAATATCGCATATAAATTCATGTGCAATTTTCCCAGAACTGCAAGTTTTCGCTCTCCCGGTTTTTATCCTTGCATATATAATGTTCGTGCTGTTCGCTGTAAAAGAAAATGAACTCCCGAAAATTTTCAGAACACATGAATTCCATCCGGTGGTAGTGAGTGCTTCGCGGAACCAGGGGCAACCCCCGCGAGACATTTCGCACTTAAAAGAAGGTCGAAAGAGGGTTGGTGATGCTTACCCTCAATCCTCATCCCCTTCGTCACTTGTGGAGCCAGACCAAGTTTGTTGCTTGCAGCAGCAGCAGCATCAGAAATTGCAATCTGTTTCCCAACTAACCCAGATTGCGCATAAAATTCCTTTTGGCATCCCTATAAAATAAACAGGATACACCCAGAACCCACTTTAGTTAATAATTTCACATTTTTACTGTCGGCTGAGTATATGGGTCCTAAGTATGCGTTCTGTGCCGTGTCGCATAGTGCTGTGCCGTGCCGTTTCGCATTCTGCATCCCCCTTTCTTCATGCTCCCGTGACTAGTTACATGGCAATTTTCTACACGCCGTAAAACATATCCCTGCCAGGAATTTTAATGCATCCTAGAAAAGTCTCGGATCCAATTAACTCGCGTGTGTAGACAGACGATAATTCCAGAGGAGCACTCTGCCGACTCAAGGAAGCAAGCATTTTCCCTCGGGCTCCGCTGCCGTCGACGCCCCTGCGCCCCTTTTTTTGCCTACAACAGTCGAAGTTTAAACGTACATCTTTAAATGTGTCCCCATCAAGTTTTAAGGTTTCATTAAAGAAAAGTTTTTCATTAAGTTTCAAAGTTTCAATTTTACATGAAAACAATTTTCCATCATCCACCCATCCGTGCACCTCCTAAGGCCGCCCCCACAATACCGTCGGTGTTTTTGTTGCCTTATTCCTTCTTGGACGCCCGCCGGCTCCTTCATCGCTCCAGTTGTGATATAAATGGAAATTTCATCTCTGGCTGTATCATTTTCCGTTTCAGATGAAATAACAACGTCATTTCGCCGTTTCGGGCCACTCGTTGTAGATTGGCCTCATAAAGCTGAATCGAAGTCTTACTTTCCACCGAAAGGATATGCCTTCCTCCTCTTCCAGGTGAGTTTGTTCTGTTAATTGTGTTGATTGAGGAAATTTTTTAAATTGCTTTTTTATTTTCGATATAAAATCAAGTTTTACAGAAATTCTGTTGCCACGTGTTTAGTCAATACACAACATTTCGTCGCTGTTTCTAATTTTAAACTATAAAACGAAGCAGTTCCATAAAAGAACATTTTAGGAAATATATTCTTTAATTACAGCCGTCAAATTCAACAAAAATATACCACCTCTACGTTGAAAATCTTTTCTTATAACCATATTGCGTAAATAAGTCGATTTCTAATTTATATAGAGGGGTCGAATTCCCAGCAGGTAAAAACAGGAATTAAAAATATAAAGTACTTCAAACTCTGTTTATAATTGAACTTAAACCCACACGAAATAAGGAGGAAAAAGGTACCACAAATTAGTAGAAAATTGGACTCAACTAATTAAAATAAATAAAATAAGCCTCCTTTTTTAAAAAGTATAAATGGTAAAGTCTTGATAACTCTTAACTTAGGGCGAGGCTTTTCATGGCTGAAAAGTGACTAAATTTAGTCTGGTTGTCCATTTAAAAGTATATATCAGAACGCGCAAAAATTGGCCAATTTGTATAATTTTACATTCTACATTCTAGACAAGTTATAATTCTTAAAATATGTGTAGAGTAATACATAGATCAAAATAACTGAAACAAAACATTCGAATATTTTCTTAAAATGCAAAATAATATTATGGTTATCGACGCAATTTGTTTATAAGCTGGGCTTCTCACATAATTGTAGTTTTCGAAAGATATAGAATTATTCCGGAAGTTCAGCCAATGAAGAAATGTGTCCAGAATAATGTATCAAAATTTCGAAGCCATCGGACCAGCAGATTTTGTTGAATCTTTCACAGCAAGTCGGAAAAAAATTGGTTTCGATTCGAGGTAAACACATTTCAAATTATCAGCATCAAGACACGAAATTTAGCCTTCATCGTGCCGCTGACAATTCACTCTACAGATAAAATGCAATCGTACAAGCCCTAGGCATTTAATTGAAATCGAACTTTTTTATTTTATAGGCTTTAATACGATTTCTACAATGGTATTACATATTTAAGTATTCCACTTTTTTATTTGCAAATATTGACACTACATTATATGTAATATAATAAAAATTGAATTAATAATAAATTAAATAAAAAGACTGTAACAAATTATGGAACCAATAATATCTGAAGAAGCTTTTTAGACATTTAAAAATTAAAGAATTTTTTAAAAACAATCAATTAAGCAATTTTAATAGTCAAAAAGATTATCAGACAAATGGATTCAATTGCGTCTTGAATTCATCTGTTGAGCTTTTAGCTTTGCAATCTTAGAGATAGATTGAAAAAAATATTTTAAATCCGGCCTGAATCAAGATGTGCTCTTTGTTTATTTATATGTAAAGATCTCTACTCCAAATTTCGAAGTTTACGATAATATGAGTTCGATAATTAATTCTTACATCAAAACATGTGTTTTTTGGGGTTGATTTATAAAATTACCTTGTACTTATATCATTAATTTTTTATCCGGTTATTGGATTTAGAATAAAATGAAGTAATACTAGTATAATGTATGCTGAAATAATCAAGAATCTTTAACTTTTGAGGTTCTCTAATGGTTTTTGGGGGAAATTCGCCATAAAAATGAAAAAGATTTCGCTTATCCCAGCTTTAACCGAATTTTAAAAAAACCTATATGCAGATGAAATTAAGGTGAATTTGATGAGGTAAAAGTGCCACTCATCTAAAGCGCACCATTTTTCGCTTTCTTCTAATACCTCCTTGAACCCGAGCAGCTCCTCGAGGTCCTAACGCTTGCTCAGCCCTCCGACTCCGACAATATTTTATTTGCGAGGCTGTGACTTTATAAGAAGGCGAAAATAAATAATAAAAATAAAACAGTTCGCGGCACAATGGGGTAATACTTAATCCATCTGTAAATAAGCGCGTAATCCCCGTCACAAGCCCTGCGAGGAGCGTGAGCGTGAATTAAGTAAAAAAGCGCTTCTTTTAATTAAGCAAACAGCGCGGAGTCGCTCGAGGAGCCCCCGCGGAAGAACAAACGACGCTGGATATGAATGTTCAATGGCACTCGCTTGTTCGGCTGTCGGGAAGAATAACAAGAATTTCGGATGCTTTTATGATTCCTGAAAAGTTTGTCTAAATTCTCACATTGTTCGTGTTACGCAATAAATTTAATTAAAGCAATTGTATAAGAAACGGCTCCTCCTTCTTGTCTCGGTAAGAAACAGGGAGGGAATGAATGGGGGTGGGGTTCGGTTGAGGTACCAAACTCAAGGAAAGATGAACGCTTTCTCAAACTTTTGGGGACTTGTTTCGTCCCAAGGAGCAGCTCAAGGCTCCTTTCGAGGGCTCTAAGTAGGGAAAATGCTTTGAACTAAAGTTGAAACATAAGAAAGTATCCCCCACACGGAAGAAAGTGATTTCTTTGGGAAAGACTCCCTCAAAAGTTTTCAGAGTTTTCGTCTGATAAGTAACTAGTCACCTTACAAAAGGAAGCGTAACACGTCCCACACATTCTTGAAGGGGATCTTCCAAGATATAAATAGATAACAAGCTCAAAAGCACTTTGCCGCCACATTCTCTTCCTTTTTGGCCCCTGGAAGAAGTTGTTTTATGCAAACATTTTTTTTAGGACGAGAGAAAATACAATCATGAGCAGGATATCAATTCTTTTCCTCTTCATCTGACACTAACTCTTCTGTTATTGTTAGCCTTTTTACAGATTTCTTCAGATAATCTTTAAACCCTCACGATTTTCTTTATACAAAACTACTTTCGAAATTTCCGAAAAAATTCCTCATCAAATTATTACTCTAAAACGAAGTTATCTTGGCTTTATGTTGACGATATGAAAATTTCTAAATAGTCGACGGAAAATCAAAATATCAGTCGGTTTCGGTTATACTTATTTCATTATTTACTAGCTTGTAGCCTTTATTGAAAATAATTTTCAAGTATTCATTTGGAGTCGAAAATTTGACGTCACCATTTTGAAATTTCCCATTTTATCCATATTTCAAAAATTCACATGAATTTTCTGTCGCCCTAGAGAGTGTGTATGCAAATTTTGGTCTACTTTGTTTGTAGTCAAAATCCCATCGAAATTGGTTTATCCATTACCGAGATAAACCCAAATAAATAAACAAACAGACAGACGAGCAGACAAATATTGTAAAATCAATTGTGTGGGTTTTAGCATTATGTAAATAAGCATATGACAATTACTTTAAAATCAGTGACACACTTCAATTTTATTAATTAATATATGTAACTTTAACATAGCGTACACGACTTTTTTGCGACTTAATCGACAAATATAATCATAGTTCGGTCAATTTACACAAAATATTCATAAATTATATACCTACACCTTCTTCGTAAATCAGTCTATCTATTGGTGAAATCCAAATGAGAATCTCAACAGTAGTTTCCGAAATTAGCGCATACAGACAGACAGACGAGGCGGGAAACTTCATTTTATACGCAGTGACACCTTATAATTTATTTTATAATAGTTTCCAGTAAAGAAAGGTTCTCCTTGTGTACTCCAAAAATAGGGCTTTTTTTGGTTGGATGGCGGGAAGTGGAATCAAGTTTTTTCTTTTATATATTATCATTGACTATAAAGATCCAAAATCATGCTATCAATTAAAAAAATTGCATTCTGAATATGGCGTGTAAAATATAGCTGGTTCCTAATTTTTGCGACAAAAAATTCGTCAAGGTATTAAGATAGGGGCTTTGTACTGAAAGTTGTACCTATTGTCCGCGAATTTCACTGATTTTTTTTAACAAAAGCGAGGTTTCAAGTAACATTGCAATTTTTTTTTTCAATTTCGCGGCTCAGCTTACAATAAATTTTATTAGCTTCCATTCAAAAAAAATCCGCTTGGTACGTTGAATTTTATTGATGTTTTCCTTCACGCCAGTTTAAAAATTGCAACTGCTTTGACTGAAGATCGAAAAAGTTAATTTCAAAAGAGTGTAACTCTGAAATGGTTGGGTATTTTCTGAAAAATTTTGGACCCTGCAATTTTTACATACTAATATTTATACTATGCCTATAAGTTTAAGCGAAAAAAGCAATTGATTTTTTGACTTAATTTAAGATAAGCTTCCCTTGATTTAACTTAAATTATATTGAATGAAGCTTGTATTAAGCGATGTATGTATTAATTAATAAATAAACCATTCTCTCCGCCAGGATGAGAGCAGCGTTCAGCAGCTGATAGAGGCCTGCATTACCGACGAGGAGAAACTCTACTTGTGTGTGTCGTCGCCGACAATTAAGGATAAGCCCGTGCAAATTAGACCTTGGCGCCTCGCCGATGCCGACTTTGTCCTAGACGCTTCCATGCCCCTTGATCCTCGTAAGACTGTCTTCGTTGGCGGCGTGCCCAGACCACTTAAAGCTGGTAGGCCCCTGTGACGATCTAAGCAAATTTTTCTTAACTAAACACAACTATTTTATTTACACCCTGTAGTTGAGCTGGCTATGATAATGGATCGTTTATACGGTGGAGTCTGCTATGCTGGCATTGATACAGATCCCGAACTAAAGTATCCAAAGGTAGGTGGGCAACAATCTTAATAGTTATTATAATTTTACTAACTTTTTTATTTTCTTTTTAAATATGATTCCGCAAATTTCTGATCACATCATTCGAATTAGTTCTTATAAGAGCTGTTGCATTTCTGCAACAGTTTATCTTGACCGAAATAGTCATGTTCAAAAATCTTGAAAAACAAGATCAAATATCCTGAAAACGCGAAATCTCGAAGAGAGCGTGCAAATCTCGAATAGACTTCCAGATTTTCTTTGGTAGTAAAGATTAAATTCGACGAATTAAATTCTGATTTTTAGGTGTCTATTTTTGAACTACTGAAGAGAACTATCTTAGCTTTATACCGAAACACTAACCAAAAAAAAAAAAAAAACATTTAAAATTCTTCGCTTTACAAAATAAGTTTGGTCCTTCAAGAATAAAATATTTTACATCGTTGGTAGAATAATGATGAAGTTATAACTCGCCCTCAACGTTTCCTTATTTTCGGATGAGTGAATAAACCTTTGTAAACGTTGAAAACTTCGAATTCGATTTTTAACGGATCCCAAGTGTTTAAGTTTTAAAAGCTTAGACGCCTGCGTGGACTTAGTGTTGAAAAAATCGTTTAAAAATGTCTATGCGTTTTGTGTGTAAGAATGAATGTAATATACTAATGACTTTAAACTCTGTGTAAATTTAAGGCTAGTTTAGATTAATTTTAAAATTATTATTGGTCGAATCATATCAGAATTTTTGCGGAACAATTTTTGCTTCATAGAATTTTATGTTTGTTTTGCATTTCATATAATTTATATTCATGATTTCATATTTTCATTTTCACACACATAAAAGTTCAGTGAAATTTTCATTTTGTGTTTTCATTTTCATTTCATCAACAGATAAGTACATTTTTTTATTTTATTATTTTATAATTTTATCATTTAAAATAATTTAAGTTTATAGCTGCCTCAATTACATGCATAGATAAATAATTTTAAAAATAATTTTAGGGTGCTGGTCGTGTGGCTTTTGCAAATCAACAAAGTTACATAGCCGCGATTTCGGCTCGATTCGTGCAGCTTCAACACGGCGACATTGACAAGCGTGTGGAGGTGAAGCCATACGTCCTCGATGATCAAATGTGTGACGAGTGCCAAGGACAGCGGTGCGGCGGAAAGTTTGCGCCGTTTTTCTGCGCAAATGTCACATGCCTTCAGGTAGGTTTCACCTTAAATTAAGGGGGTCCATATCTTCGTGAATAAATATTCGAATAGTTTCAATGAATGTTTCAAGATGTTTCAGTTTTTTTTTTTATGGTAATATCGATGTAGTTCGATTGAACCACTTCCATAAATAATTTTTCGAACCAGATCGAGACTTTCAAACCGAATCGATATAGGCCCGAAACCATAGAATCCGTCAACTTTGCATTGCGTTGCGTTGCCAGTTGAAATGCCAGATTTTGCGGCGCGTCAGTGAAAGCTTTCAAGCTTCGTCAGGGAGGGCTCTCGAGTTTTGACCACTGACCAATGAAAACGACTTAATTCAATCAACTTCTGAAAATGAAAGTCTTATTAATAGAATTTTAAGTAATCTATTAATATCCATTGTTTTCTTTTCGATGAAAATTGCTTCTTTGCTCAATAAAATTTCCGCGGTGTGTCTGTTAACAAGTTTTTAAAAGTCAAAATGACGGATTCTATAGACCACACCTCTGCATTCCAACTTCAAAGACTGAGAGCTTTTAATCTCCACGTCAAAGCAAAGTTGACGGATTCTATGGGCGCGGGCCTTAAGTCTTCTTTTCGATACAGATTGAAATTTTTCAATTCACATCGAAAAGTGCCATTAACGTCTGCCGTATTCGAATCGAATTGAAAAAATCTTACAAAAGCTGTTTTTGAACAAAAATTCCATAACACGTTCCCTGCCACGTGTACCAAAAACGGTACACAAATGAAAGCTCTGTCTCAGCAAATGCATTTTTACGTGTAAGTCTCTCACGAAGGTTTTCTCGAAAAATCTGGCAGGGAACGTGTTAATAAAGTCTTCATAAATTTATTTCAGTAACAGGGCTTTTGAAGCTTCTTTCGATTCGATTCGATTCGAATGGATTTAAAAATAGGATTGAAAAATGGTGTAAACACCTTCAAAACAGGCTTGACTCAAAACAGTTTTCAATTCTGATCAAATTTCAATCCAGAATCAAAAGGTCATAAACGTAGTATATATAGTAATTTCGCTGGTAGTGAATGGACGCGTTTATAAAAAAATTGATTGTTTTAAAATATGTTTTCGAGTCAGTACCACCAATTTTATGTTTTAAATAACTTGTTGAAATTTGAAAGCAAACGGTCAAGCTTTTCTGGAGATACGTTGAACACCGGCTTTGAAAACATTGTTTTCGAGATATTTCTATAAATAATGCTTTGATCTTTGTCATATTTTTATAGAATAATTTTAAATAAGAAATAATAAGAAATAATGTACTTTTAGAAAACAACTTAAACTTTTTAAGATATGGACCGTCCCTTAAAATTTGTATCTTCGTCGTTTGTTAACAATATTTTCTTTTATATTCAGTATTATTGCGAGCACTGTTGGGCAACCATTCACTCACGTCCGGGACGTGAGTATCACAAGCCTCTAGTCAAGGAGGGGGCTGATCGGCCAAGGGCTGTGCCGTTCCGCTGGTGTTAACCCAAGCTTTTATTAGCCAACCCCCACACAATGATCTTTTAGACGAAGATTCTGTTTTTTATTGCTATTATTAAACAAATGTTATTTCTTTTTTATTACTTCTTTTCAAAAAGCTTTAGACCAATAATGCAACATAAACGGTGAGAAGGGTGAAAGACCTGAAGCATAAGAAGTTCAATTTCTATGTCTCAAATGATTAGGAAAATAATAATAATAATAATAATAAAACAAAAAAAAAATTAAGAACAATTGTAAAGAAGAAGATGAAGCGGAAGATGTGCTGAAAGATAGCTCAGAGGCGATCGAAGTCCTGCGGGGCTCGCATGTTTACCTGTTGTTAATTTGTTTTCTGTTTCCTATTTAATTCCTATTTTTTATGAAACGACTAAATAACTATTTTTATATTCATATTTTAATTGTAAACAATTTTTTTTTAATATTACCGATTTTTGTTACGAGTGAAGCGCTGTTTTAATATTTAAATATGAACACGCCCGAATTGCGCGCTTAGACGCTGTTTCCTTTGTGATTAGCATTTTGTTTTGTTTATCATTTTAATCATTACCTAGTAATTTTTATTTAGTGTAATCGCAAGCGAATAAATAGTTTTGCCTAGAAGAACTTGTTCTGTTTAAAGAAAAAAAAATGAAATTTTTGTGATACTTGAATTAACGCACGCGAGAAGCAATTCTAATAAAATTCTGTTCATTAGAGACGTCGAACGCTCTTTTTGTATTTTTATATGGTTACACCTTGATTCGAGTTTTGTATAAACGCAAAAAATTATAAATGAATAACTTAGAAATATTTTCTTAGCAAATTGATAGAAACGAGAAGTCTCGATCGTCATACATACTGAGCCGAAAACAGCGAGAAAATTACAAAAATTGTGAAATTTTTTTTTACAAAAATTAAAATGAAATAACGTAGAAAAATGAGTTAGATAAATTCTTAAATTTTTATGCCATCAATCAATTATTTGGAACATCATAAAACAGAAAAATAATTTACAAAATTTCGGAGTGATTTTGTTTTATAATTTTCTTTAAGTAATTTTGTTGGTAAGAGCGCAATATGCAGTCATAATTACCACAAGACGGAGAAGTGACTAGACTACAAGAACATTTTTTTAAAAGAATCATAATTTTAACATAAATATGTGGACAAATGAATTATATAAGCAAATTAACGTAATGTTTTATTTTTTTGTTTTTATTAAGATTACCACAATGCGATATTTACCTCTGGGCGCGAGTCGTGGACACTTTTGTATGTAAAATAAAGCAGTTTGTATTAAATCTCGTTATAAATAACTCATTTTCATTATTTTCTAACATACATTTCTTTTATTCGCTTTTAAAAAGAACAGGAAAGTATACTTTCGATATGATGAGGAATTGAAAGTAGAAAAATAATAATCATGAAAGCGAATAAATTAAAATGCTTTACTGTATGATCTCATAATTTCTTATTTCTTCCTTAAATCTCTAAAATATGTGTAATTGGAATTTTTAATTGTACCATTTATTTTAGCTCCAAGTAATTAATGCTTAAAAATTCCACTTAGTATTTCAAAATAAACAGGAGAATTATTCTAACCATTTACTTATTTTCAATAAATTTCTGTTTATAAAGTACATAGAACAATTTATTATGTAAATATTCAATTTATGCTGTAGCATAATGAGTGACTTGTAATAAGTTAATACAAATTGTTTATAAAAATAGAAAAGGGTCCTTCGCCACTGAGATTATTGAAATTTACTTTCACTGGTGAAAGTGTATGATAAAACTGTTTAATAGCCAAATGATGCTTCCTCCGTTTTTTAAGTGGTACAAGAGGCAAAAAACAACTCTTTGAACCATTAAAGCATAACCATAAGAAGTATGAGAAATAATAATAATAAAAACAAAAGATGTTGCAAAATAAAAGCTAAAGTAGCAATCGAAATACAAAACATTTTCGGTATAAATGATGATGCCGAAAAAGGTTTAAATCATCACCTAAAACTCCTGTTCAATTCAAGATCGACATAAATTTTTGGAATCTTCATTTCAAATGACTTCTGTAATAAGAAAGCAAAAATAAGTAAAATTAAAACGAAAGAATGATGTAACACGTTAGCTAATACGATTTTATTTAAAGATTTTGTAAATAATCGATAGTTTCGTTTTCCTGCTTTTGTTGTGTACGAGTAACGTATTCACATAAGACGAGTTTTTTATATATTGAAGATTTAGTTTCCTATTTGTTGTTTTTTTATATACATTTATATATTTATACATAAACACGTCCTGTACGATTTTTTAAATACACTTATTTCATTAAAAAAACATTGAAAAAATTGACAAACCAAAAAAAAAGGGAAATTCAAAGTGAAGATGAGAACGAACGTTTACCTGAGAACATAATTAAAAATTGTGCTTCATTTCTAAAAATAATGTAATGAAAAACACAAGAAAAAAATAAGTAATTTTCTAGGAGTAATAAGAAGAAGATATGTAATAGTGTTTTTTACATTGAATGAACTTTTTTATTTTTTTAATCCTTAAATGAAGTGATAAATGAAATTTTTGTAGTCGATTTTTATATCGTTAGTGTAACTAAAAACAGAAAAAACAAAGAAAATGAGACAAAAAAATAATTTAGATGATTAGTCTCCTTTTATTAGATAAAAACATTTTTATACATTTTATTCGTTTTTTAATTAGATGAATACGAGCAGTGCAGGCGACGATGTTCTTTCTTTAATTTCGAATATGTAAGTTTTGTCTGAGACCGCTCCTGTTCCTTGTTCGTTGTTCGATTATTCGATGAATCGTTTTTATTTTTAATGTTATTATTTTTTAATTGTTCCGTTTATAGTGCGATTATACTGTTCGCTGGTTCGAACACACTGTCCTTTTTGTGTTTAAATGAAATTCTTTGATATTCACAAAAAAAATTGTGTTTCTATTCAGCATTTAATTATCCAATCTTACTAACCATTAACTTATTGCAAGATTTTGGATGTGAACAAGTTGAACTTTTTGGAAGGTAAGAGCATACTGAAAGAAATTCTAAATTTTTTACATCAACAATTTATAAGTTTTCTTATTCACTCTAAGACGAGCACAATTATTAAAGAAAAGGGACATAAGAATTTATTAGAATTTATTGTTCTGCTTATTTACAAGTGGTAAGTAATAGTTTAATTGTGAGAAAACCCTAAAAACATTCGCTCTTTAGATAATTTATATCCTAAACAGACAGCGCACCTAAATGACTAATTATCAATTTAAACGTTCTGTGTCATAGGCTCAGACCGCTAAATCAAGAAAAACATCATAATTTATAATTTGGTAAATCACCAGATTCTTTACATCGTTTATACCTAAATGAGGAAAAATGTGCTAGAATTCATCTCTTTTTGTACTTCTATATCAATGATTATTATGCACTATCCATTGCAAATAATAAGTCTAACTTTCGCGCACATATTAATAACAGTTTGACAATCAGACATTTCCTTTATATAACATTGCTTCTTCATTTCAAAGTCGTTATATTATGTAATGAAATTAATGAAATCCAATTTCGGTCCATTTTGGCGCTATTTTTGGTTGTCACATGGGAATGTCACAACTGACAGCCGATCGGTTCTAATTAAGAAGTGGCTGTGTGTCACCACTTCACTTATTATTATTATTTCATGCTAAATTACTCATTTAGTAAATCATTATTTAGAGCGTTGTCTATCTAGGGTACTAATGTCGTAGGTTTAATGATTTGTGGAAACATTTATTTCAATAGTTTAAAAACTCAGGATTTTGCGGTACGGTTCTTTTCTAAGTCTTAGATTATTCGTTCAAATCTTGAATTTTATTAAAATTTGTCTAACGTATGATATGCAGTTCATAAATTTAATAAGGTGAGTAATCTCATTGAACCTTTTTCTTTTAATATAACAGAAATATTCAGTTTGGGGACAATTGAGTTTGATTTTTGATTCTTTTTAAAAATAATAGGTCTTATTATCTGTTCGTTTCAAATCTGATTTGTATGCTGTTTCTTCCACAAAAGTGAGTTTTACTGCATTTTGAAGCACTCCACATTTTGAAATTATTGTTAATGTATATGTGTATGTCACCTTATTCGCTTTCCCTAATATCCGTCTCTAATGGCGCTAAATCACTAAGAAGAATTTTAAAAAAAAGCCTACATATAAAACTGCTAATTAAAAGAAACTTCCAAACTTCTATAAATTACATTTTTTATTAAAATTTCAAATTAAAATTATCGTAAAAGATAAACAAGTACTCAGCTTAAATGTAAATATCCTTACCTATAATCACAAATAAATGTACCTACAATTGAGAAGCAATTTTCTAAGCTTTATGCCTTTTATCAAAATATTTTGAGAGTTTCAATTAGTTTTTGTACATTTTTAGAGCGAAACTTACATCTTCGAAAGCGTGCAAAATAAATATATTTTGTAAATGACTTAAAAAAAAAACTGATTAAAAATCACTTTCTCATACAAGAAGAAAAAATGTTTATATATAAACCAAGTAGTTATACTAGGTCATTAAGATGCTGACGAATCTTATACAGAAAATTTATTACACAAAAAAATATAAGAAAAAAATTATATAAAACTAAAATAAAAAAATACAAAGAAAGTACATCATATAGATATGAAAGGCGGCGAAGTAAAAAGATGATGATGATGATACAATATGCGATTTTTTGTAAAGTAAAAGTGAAATATCAAAAATAGGTTATTTTTGGTAAGCAACTTCATTTATTTTTGTGTAAAAGAAATGTAGAAACAAAAGTAACTCAAATTTAGCAAATTTAATACCTTGAAGCAAAAGAAGAAAAACACTTAGAAAATATTTTATTATACCTCTCTTTTTACCTTTTTTAAAACAACACAAAAGACAAACACACACTTACACGTATATAAACAATTCTTGGGATATGTTCAAATTTAAATTTTCGTATTTGAAACTAAAAAAAATATGTTTGAAACGAACTCGATTTCACTAAAATATTAAAGATGAAAACGGTTTTGCTATTTTAGATTTGAATAATTAAACCGGAAATCAAAAAAATTTAATCTATGCAGTTTAATATTTATTCCTTTTTAATCTTTCCTTTTATATCTTTTAAAATGGCAAGAAGATGTAATTTTAAATTTGAATAGATCCTAAGTTTACTTTCTAAAAACGATATCTACCCACACAAGAAATTTTCACCAATTTGAAGTAAACGCAAAAGTGAAATAGAGTTGTAAAAAGAGTAAAGTGAGAGTTAGTAAAATTACCATAAATGCTGCAGTAAGTATATTACCAGAAAAAAAAAATATGGAAGGAGTTAGAAATAATACTTAGGAAAATAAATCGTCCTATATTTTTATAATTTATATTCATCTATACATCTAAATGTATATTGAAAAAAAAAAATAATTGTACATAGATAATCGTAGTGAAGAAGGAAAAACCATTTTTTAAAAAGCATCGCCTTTATAGAAAAGTTATATAAAACAAGAAAAAAATATATAAACTTTAAATTGCATCAATTGAAGGAACTTAAAGTAAAACGAAGAAAAAAAAAGTAAAAATATACAAAAAACATAATTTTTGCTGTATTTTTTTAGAGACTTTCATTAATATAAACAAATTTTTAATTGAAAGTGTGTAAAATGAGAAAAAAAAATGCAAAAACGTTTTAAATATAGTCAAAACTTCAATAAACAGTGAAAAAGGAGAAATAGTAAAATTTACTTAGTCAAATTGAATTCTTATATAAATGAATACATAATATATATTGAGCATCCATAGTTAAAGAATACATAGATATTTTTCGATATAAATATAAAGAAAAAAAACACAAAAATGATGACATTTTCAAGTGGTTAGTCAAAGGCTTACAGTCATTAATCTAATTAAACTAAATAAACTGGCTCGGCTTGTAATTTATAAGTGAAAAACAAACATAAGAAAATTAAAAGTATTCATAAAATAAACAAGAAACCAAAAAAAAAAATGGAAAATGTAGTCAATAACGAGGAGTTGTTGGTTCATAGCTTCTGCTTTTTTCTTCTTAAACGTTTTTAACGACAAATTACTCTCCACGTTTAAAGTAAAAGTAAAAAATATGAAAAACCAAAAATAAAGGTTAAAACAGTCATAATAGTTAAACTTAACAGTGTAACACATTCAAACATTTGAAGCATTTCTATAGACGAAGGAAACAAACAAAAACCAAACAAAAACTCGACTGGAAAATTTATGTGTTCATATTTCAAATCATAATAATACAACAACGTATTAAGAAATCTCTACACACTTCCATAACAGTGATAGGATAAAATCATTATGAAGGTTGATTAAAGAAGTTATGTGGTGACGGTTAGTTTGAAAGTTAAATTTTTGATTTGCATGAGCAATTTAACAAGTATCGGAGAACAACGTTTCGTTGAATCTTTTGTAGAAAAAATGATTTTTTTCCAAACATTCAGAAATTCAAATAAGCTTCTGAAAATTATATTTTATGATATTTTAGCTTTGAGAAGACGAAAAAAAGCGTTGTTACATAAAAATAGACACGATAATGGCCGTGGTCAGAAACGCATGCTACGCAGAATGCATGAGCTCAGTTCTACAACATGTACATATGTTTTCATGCGAGCATAATATGCTTAAAAATAGATCTGCAAAATGTTTTAATTAAAAACCCTTGCTGCAGCAGAATTTACATTTTTTAATCAATCTCGCTTTCTAGAAAATACATTTGCCAATTCCGGCTTACTTGACAAAGATTTAAATTCTTTCTTTTGTCCAGCATTTATACTATTTCATATTCTTACGAAATATAAAAATAATTTGTTTGACATTATATAAAAGTAAAGACAATTTACTTTGAAAATTAACAAATAAGCAGAAACCTTCTTCTGTAATTTTGCAGGATGGACTCCAAAAATGCACCAGAGATTTAATTTTGTTTTTAATAAACTAAAATTGCAATGAATTAGTTTTAAACACATTGGTGTAAAGATCTTTGAGAAAAATTCAATTTTGACCACGGCCAATGATTTCATCAATCTTATATAAACTTCGATTTTGTATAAAAATGATTATTCAATAATTATTTGAACTTTTCATGCCGTCACTACCAAATGCCAGATCAGCCAGCTCAATACAACCCATAATTCCTGTTTAACCCTTAATTTCCTAAAATGAAAAGCAATTAAAGAAAACCTTAATGCAGCATATAAAACATACAAAAACAAAAATTCAAAAAGACACACGTACTGTAGGACATCGACATTTCTATCTAAAACAAAAAAAAAAAAGGCAAAATGTTTATCAAATCTAGATAAAGCAAGTGCATAAATTTGATATTGTATTATATAAATACAAAATAAAGAAAAAAATACAAATGAATAATACAAAAATAAAAAATAAAATGAAGAAAAACACAAAAAAAACGTATTTTTTAAAAACAAAAAACAAGAAAAGATATCTATTTTAGCTGTCAGAAAAATTTTATACTACTCTTGTTACCTAAAAGAAAAAAAACTAGCTAATTTAAAAGTAAGTTAAAAGAAAAAGGATTAAAGCTAAAAAGTAAAAAAAAGCAACCTTTTTATTTTAATAGGTTAATTGAGAATAAACAAAGTTTAAACAAAAACATAAACGATTAAAATATGAGCGGGGGCAAGAAAAATAATGTGCAATATGTCTTAAAAGGGAAAGTGAAGCATACTTAAGATCGGGAGGGGGAGGAGATTGTCTCAGATAAATTAATGATGCAACCATTACTAATAGTGGAAATTTATATAAAACTTAAATAATTAATGAAAAATATCATTAAGAAGTAAATATACAACACGCGTATATACACACGACTACACAGTACACAACGTTTTGGTTTGTTTCATTCTTTTTTTTTTAATTTTAATTTTTCTGATTTGAAGAGAGATATTAGTTCGTCGTCAGACTTGTTGAAGCGTTTTTATATGTTACCTTTTAGTAAAAGTATAAATAAAGTATGATATCTAAATAGATATAAAGGTAAAAAAAATAACAATATTTACTTACCTGTAGAATCTGACTCGTTACCTTTTTTATAATCAATTTTTCTAGAGTAATTATTTAAAAAAAAATGTAATAATAAAAGTAATGCAAACAAGTAAACCATTATACTAAAGAATTAATATTCATAAATAGGTGCAATCCTTTGTTTTTTTTTTTTAATATCTTTATATTTTGTAAAACGAATTAAAAATTATATGTTTCTTTTGCACTCTTGGATTGAATAGTTTATTTATTTTTTATTAGAACAAAAGGAGATTTGTAAGGGATAATGGAAAATAAGTAGATTTTTGTTTTTTTAGTAAACAAATAGTAAATTTTTGGTAGAAAAAAAATGGTTCTTCCCTTTTTTAAATAACTAATTAAGTAAATGAATGAATAACAATAGTTTTGCCTTCACTATACAATACAATGTAAGTATAAACACAGCTCCTCAAATTGTATTTTTTTATTTTCTGTACTTTCTTAGAGAGCATATAAAGTCATTTATTATTATTATTACTATTATTATTATTATTTGAAACCTGTTTTTGTTAATTGACTTGATATATATTAAATAAAACATAACATATAAAAATATATTTTCTACCGCCATGAGCCTGAGTAGTTAAATTTTACAACCAAGTGTACATAAGTTCCTAATTTTGTTATTCACTATATGTAAAAGTATGTTTTCATTTGAATAGTTTTTTTTTTTTTTAAGAAAAAAAAAAGCTGAAAGGAAAACACGGATAATCAATTGTTTCATTTGTATGTCAATATTTTGTAATACATATATTTTTTTAATTATGAACCCTTTTTGATATACCCGCATCAATTCCGAAATATTCCAACTCCTATTAAAATGTAACCAATTTTTTACACGACAGAAATATAAAATATTTTTTATTGTACATAAATACTCTTAATTCACACAAAACACCAAAGGAGACGACAAATTGTTTACTGTCCCCATCATGACCAAACATAAAAACTTTTTTAGCTTTTAACTTTATTTGGTTTTTATATCTTATACATTTATTAATTTTATTTTATTTAGTAAATCAAAAATAATTTATTTATCTCTCTATGATCACACGTCACGCGTTGTCCTTACATCTTTACATATTAAGTGTTTTCTAATAAACAATGTGACTAAAGAGGTGTTTAAACACTAGAATTAAAAAACATAATATAAAAACTTAATGCTTTTATTTACGTTTTTGTGTGGGTGTTTTGATAATTTTTTTCGTCTCGATTGTTGTACAACATTTTTATAAATAATATATAAAGGTGAATATATTAAAAAAAACAGCCACACGTCTATTAATGTGTATGGCAAAAATAATACGAGAAAAAAAGAAACTTATATATTATACACTCATTATACATAATACATATATATGTATTTCCCCAATTCTTCCGTGTAAATTTTTAAATGCAAACATTTTTCAGCATTTTTAAACGTATTAACGTATAGATTGTAAATTACTACAAAATATAAAATATTGCAGCGATGATAAACGCGTTTTGGGTTGTAAATAAAGCCATTTTAAAGGAGGAATCGAATTTGGTTTATGTTTCGATTTTTCTATTTCAATTTTACAAATATGAAATAAAATTTTTATTTAATGGTTGTCTAGAAAAGTTGTTATGGCTATTTAATTTTGGACCTTGAAATAGTTTCGGAATCTTCTTTTTGAGATTGATTATCTATTATGAAAACTTTGATCATAATTATCTAGAATAGATAGATTAAAGACTATTCTTATTTTACTTAAGTATACTTTAATTACACCTGGAGGCATATTTCAGAACTAGACTCCATTGCAATCTCACTTCGAGTTAGTTTGTTGACCTGGTTTATTTTCATATTCTGAAGTGAAAGATGACTTCAAAACATTTGCGCGGTCATCAAAAAAGGTAAAGTTTTACAATTCTTATATAATAGGCAACAAATGAAGCCAAAAGATCAAGGCAAACTTCTCTCGAAACAAATCAAAATTCATTATATCTTACAGCTGAATTACATGTAAAATTGTTTTCATGCATTTTGTTTTTAAAATAAGTAGATTCTTCAAATTCTTTGTTATTAATTTATATCATACAAATTCCCAGAAAATCAGTCGCGATTATGTAACTACTTTTGTAGTTTATTTAAATTAACTCAACGCTTCGATTCCTTCTTCTAGATGGCCCTAGGTACCGAATATAGTGGCAGAATTAAAAATAATTCGCCAAAATAATTCTCGATCAGAGTAGAGAAAAGCTGAATTCAAAATATACACGTAAAATAAATTTAAAAACAACATAATAATAAATAAAAACATTAGCTGTAATTAAAGTTAAATACAAAGTATAAAAACACGAATACGTTAAATTTTTTTACAACTCCACTCATAAAAGAAAATCGAACGAATCTCCAAATCGTTACATAATTTATATAACATTTAATAAATGTGAAAAAAAATTGGCAAATTCGCAATAATGAAACCTTTTTTACATATTCAATGTATTTTACAAAATTATTCCTATACGGGAAATACGGGAAAAGAGGAAAAATGAAAGGGGAACGCGAGGGGCCGAAATGATGAATTAAAACATCATGTGTAAATTTAACGTTTCATACAAATTAATTGAATATTTCAAAATTTCTAAATATTAAGGGTGTATTTTTTACCTAAAAAAATTGTACTTTTTCTGAGCGAAGTGGAATTACATTAAAGTCATTTAAGATTTAACAAAACAAAAAAATGCATATTTGTATGTAAAACAAAAAATAATAACGATATATTCAGTAACGTCTTTTTATATGTATCTACCATTTGGAAGTCGAAATTTAATATATACCTAACTTACATACAATAAATGCATGTACATAAATTGTGCATTTTTCGTTCATGCAAAAGTGCATAACATTAAATGCAAGGAGTAAGATAAACGCTGCATTTTTAAAAGTTCGATCATAGAGCACCAATTGGCGACGTTCCAATATAATTTTAATTTTATACTTTAATAATTCAGTTCATTAATATTGTTTTTAACTATAATTTCATGGTTAAAATTGTTTTTAATGTTTCGGAAATAGGTATTATGTGTGTCCATTATTTCGAAATAAATAAAAAATCCTGTTCTTCCTGCCAATAATCTAAAGGGAGTTAACTTTGGCTTCATATAATTATTTGAAAATTTCTCGAATTTCAAAAAAAAATTCGTAAATTTTGCTCAATTAGATGTAATCAATTTCTTATTTGTAATTATGATAAATAATTGCAATTCAAGGGACATGTTTCGGAATCCCTATAGTACTTTATTTATATTAAAGCACAAATGTTTTAATGCAGTTTGATTAATATTTTCATTTTAATACAAAATTCTTGTTACTACGAAAATTATTTTTTCTGAATTTAAATAAAAACGTTAAATATCCTCCCTAAAAATACAAAAATAAAAAAACAAAGTTAACTCCTTTGCTATGTATATTTTTGTACGCCCCAAAACAATTTTAGAAGAATTTTTATTAATATTTATATTTTCAAAGCGTATTTAATTTATAGAGATTGACCCAAAGTAATGTAAAACTTGGATAATAATTGAACTATATCACAAAGAAAGAAAGTATTTTTCTTCGCTGTAAAAATAAATTATAATAAGCTGCGTAGACAAAATATATAAAGAAAAACATAAAAGTAATGCAAGAAATCTTTTTTAGTTTTATTTTTTTAGAAAAAATTTTCTTAAGACATGAAATTAAAGATGGAAATAAAATATATTTTCAAAAGAAAAAAAAATAAGAAAAAGTGCATCGCAGAAAACGACATTATTAAAGAAAAAAATTTGAAAATTTAAAAAAAATGTAAAAGAGAGCGTTTTTTAAAGGAACATACATAAATTAGGTGAATAAAAGTGTTTTTTATACTTGTAGCTGAATTTTTTTATAAATTACAAAATGGAAAAAATATATTATGTAAATTTACATGAAAAGTACTTATTACAATAAATTTAAGTAATACAATGTAAAGAGAGACGGAGGTGTACGCAAATAGGGCAGAATGGCGGAGCATGAACCAGTGCCATCATTCGACTTACATTGTTGTTTTTTTATATCTTTTATATGAAACACACTCATCAGGAGTCATTAAAAGTGAAGACGTAAGCTCCTCGTCTTCACGAAAAATTCTATTGAGTGTTTCAGAACGATTTTTATAGCATTCACCGAGTTGATCAGCATAATTTTGAATGTGATTGTTAATTTTTATGCTACTTCGCAAATTGTCGGTTGATTTTTGTACAAAATTAAAATGAGAAAAAAAAACATGAAAACATTATGGAACCCTCGATTAGTCATAGGATTCTACGAGAAAATTCACCATGTAACAAGTACATTACGATAATTATTATTAATAAAAATGAAGAAAAAAAAATGAAAAAAATAATTAAGATTATAAAGGCAAACATCTTAAGTCAACAATTACAACAAGTAAAACACTTAAATAATGAAAGAAAGAGAAGAAACATTTAAGAGAATACAAAAGCAGCTGATAAGAATGTGGACAAGTATAAAATGTAAGGGTAAATGAATTATTTTTTTCACAATGGTTTAACGTAATAATAAACAAAAGAAATGAACGTTTTTTATTCCGTAGAAAAGTCCTCTCATTTTTATATAACTATTATATAAATATATATAAAAAGTAAGCAAAAATATGTAAAAATACATGAAAAAAAAAAATACAAAAAAAATGAAGACAAAATCTTTTGTAGACACTTTTTATGGCATACCTTGTGTGGATTCTTTTAGTAGATTTGTGATAGGTTACCCCTCTGTTCGTCTTACGTTTTTCATACTCGCGTTATCACGACATTTAGTTGTAATTGTTTCCTATCTGATTTCTATTGGAAATTTTTGAAATAAAAATATATTTTGTTTAAAATAAAAAAAAAACAATGGCCGTTTTATTTATGTAGAACCTTATACCCATAATATACAACATAGAATAATACCAAAAAATGTTGCTGAATGTAATTATAAAAGTAATAATAAATATTAAATCTTATTAAAAGTTTTTTTCTTTTTTACAGAAGTTATAATCCAATTATCCTTCCCTCTTAGAATACTCATCTGAAACCACTAAACATATTCACTTTGCAAAAACGCAATCGCAGTAAACTTTCCTAACAACGGACCAAATGATGACCAATCTTGTTAAGCAGATTAATTCTGATGCTTAAAGGCGCTGATGGTTCATATAAAAGCAAAGAAACTCCTAACAATTCTCGAACACTACTAACATTAACTACAACAGAAATTGTTTAAAATTTACCTTTTTATTCAGTCAACAAATTCTCGACCTTATCTTATTATTGTACAAAATTAAAACACAAAAATTTAACAAATTATTTTAGTTCTGTGCCTTCGGCTTGACCTTACGGAGACTACCCTATCGACCCTTTTCATGAACATCGTGCCAATACCTACCTTATCATGTTGCGGAAGCTACATGCGAAGGGGAAAAGTCCCTTCTCCTTTTCTTTTAGTTCCTCAAGCCGGCTAGGAGCGGCGCTAAACCTAGCGATTCGCTCTTTCCTCAGTACGCTGTTGATTCTTGAGTAGTGAACAGTGCTGTCAAAAAGTGACGTATTTGTTCTTATTTTACATTTGCTAAACGCTGCTGTAGCGTTCGGATTGTGTTAATTACTTTATCTTTCCGGTTCCCGGTGAAGTGGTGCCTAGTGGAAAGGTGAGTTTTTGTGTTTTTTTTTATTATGTTATAGGAAGCTACGTCGTGGGTTAATCACGAGGTTACTCGTGCTCGCCCGATGTTAATCCAGTAAGGAAATCGGGGCTCATTGAGGACTGATCAGCCGTTCCCGCGGGCATGCGGTTTCCCGAATTAGCAATTAGCAGTGATAGGCGTCCTGCCAGCTGCAATTGCAGAATTACCGACTCATCAGTAAGCGTCGGCCCGCCAGTCGTAAGCGTCGGTACGCCAGCCGTAAGCGTCGGCACGCCAGCCGCACGACGCGGCCATTTAACTCGTCAAGGCAGTCGCAGATGCAGCCGTTCGGCTCGCCATCGGCACCCGTTCGGCTCCCCAGCCGCAGACGCAGCCATTCAGCTCGTCATAGCAGCCGCAGTTGCAGCCTTTCGGCTCGCCATCGGCATCCTTTCGGCTCTTCAGCCGCAGACGCAGCCATTCAGCTCGTCAAAGCAGCCGCAGTTGCAGCCTTTCGGCTCGCCATCGGCATCCTTTCGGCTCTTCAGCCGCAGACGCAGCCATTCAGCTCGTCAAAGCAGCCGCAGTTGCAGCCTTTCGGCTCGCCATCGGCATCCTTTCGGCTCTTCAGCCGCAGACGCAGCCATTCAGCTCGTCAAAGCAGCCGCAGTTGCAGCCTTTCGGCTCGCCATCGGCATCCTTTCGGCTCTTCAGCCGCAGACGCAGCCATTCAGCTCGTCAAAGCAGCCGCAGTTGCAGCCTTTCGGCTCGCCATCGGCATCCTTTCGGCTCTTCAGCCGCAGACGCAGCCATTCAGCTCGTCAAAGCAGCCGCAGTTGCAGCCTTTCGGCTCGCCATCGGCATCCTTTCGGCTCTTCAGCCGCAGACGCAGCCATTCAGCTCGTCAAAGCAGCCGCAGTTGCAGCCTTTCGGCTCGCCATCGGCATCCTTTCGGCTCGTCATCGGCATCCTTTCGGCTCGCCATCGGCATCCTTTCGGCTCCCCAGCCGCAGACGCAGCCATTCAGCTCGTCATAGCAGCCGCAGTTGCAGCCTTTCGGCTCGCCATCGGCATCCTTTCGGCTCTTCAGCCGCAGACGCAGCCATTCAGCTCGTTAAAGCAGCCGCAGTTGCAGCCTTTCGGCTCGCCATCGGCATCCTTTCGGCTCTTCAGCCGCAGACGCAGCCATTCAGCTCGTCAAAGCAGCCGCAGTTGCAGCCTTTCGGCTCGCCATCGGCATCCTTTCGGCTCGCCATCGGCATCCTTTCGGCTCGCCATCGGCATCCTTTCGGCTCTTCAGCCGCAGACGCAGCCATTCAGCTCGTCAAAGCAGCCGCAGTTGCAGCCTTTCGGCTCGCCATCGGCATCCTTTCGGCTCGTCATCGGCATCCTTTCGGCTCGCCATCGGCATCCTTTCGGCTCCCCAGCCGCAGACGCAGCCATTCAGCTCGTCATAGCAGCCGCAGTTGCAGCCTTTCGGCTCGCCATCGGCATCCTTTCGGCTCTTCAGCCGCAGACGCAGCCATTCAGCTCGTTAAAGCAGCCGCAGTTGCAGCCTTTCGGCTCGCCATCGGCATCCTTTCGGCTCCCCAGCCGCAGACGCAGCCATTCAGCTCGTCATAGCAGCCGCAGTTGCAGCCTTTCGGCTCGCCATCGGCATCCTTTCGGCTCTTCAGCCGCAGACGCAGCCATTCAGCTCGTTAAAGCAGCCGCAGTTGCAGCCTTTCGGCTCGCCATCGGCATCCTTTCGGCTCCCCAGCCGCAGACGCAGCCATTCAGCTCGTCATAGCAGCCGCAGTTGCAGCCTTTCGGCTCGCCATCGGCATCCTTTCGGCTCTTCAGCCGCAGACGCAGCCATTCAGCTCGTTAAAGCAGCCGCAGTTGCAGCCTTTCGGCTCGCCATCGGCATCCTTTCGGCTCCCCAGCCGCAGACGCAGCCATTCAGCTCGTCAAAGCAGCCGCAGTTGCAGCCTTTCGGCTCGCCATCGGCATCCTTTCGGCTCTTCAGCCGCAGACGCAGCCATTCAGCTCGTCAAAGCAGCCGCAGTTGCAGCCTTTCGGCTCGCCATCGGCATCCTTTCGGCTCGTCATCGGCATCCTTTCGGCTCTTCAGCCGCAGACGCAGCCATTCAGCTCGTCAAAGCAGCCGCAGTCGCAGCCGTGCGGCTCGCCATGGGCACCCGTTTGGGGCTTGTTGGGCTGGTAGGGCCTTGGTTGGTCGCAGTCTGCACAACCTGATGAAATGCAACCGTTCTCCAGGAACGTAGCCATGGTGTGGTCAAACTTCTTTAGAAATTAGACATTTAACAGAGGTTCTAATTCTACTCTCTGCTTCTTAGATGGCACAGCAAAACAATTTCTTTCAAATTGGCGAATTGCTCAAGGAGTCGGCGGAGGATGAGAAGAGGAATGAAGTGCTGGAAAAATTAAAGCTTTTAGCTCAGGAGAACTTCCCTGATGGATGGACGGAGTGGAAGGTGTCACAACTGTCAAGAGAGCAACTGGTGGGTGATCCAGTGGATCCAATGATTGTCAACAAAATACGATTTGCCCTTCCTACTGTTGGGATTGTGAAAGCTTTTCTCCCAGAGGCAGATAATTTGTCAGAAAAAACATTTAAGGGAATTAAGCTGGCAATGTTGGAGTCAGCCTTCTGCAAAGCTTTAATCATCAGTCCACCGGCTGTGGCTAATAAGGTCCGAGGGTCTGCAGCTCAGACGGAGTTGTTCAATCGGGCCATCAAGGACTTAAAACCATTGTTGCTTTCGTGGCAGGAGGTTTCGGACCAGTTGGGCGAGTTAGACCTCGAGTCCGATTCGGAGGACATATCTGAATCATGCGGGAAGCGTCGTAAGCAGTCTTCAAAAGGGAAACCCGGGAAGAAGGCTAAGGTTGATCAGCTGAGCATCCTCGAAGGTCAGATGCAGACGATGTTTGCTGCGATGAACGCTCGTTTGGATGCCCTGACGGGGATAGCTGCACCACCGAGAGAGTCATCGGCTGAGGAGGAAGAGGATTCAAGTGATAATTTGTCAGACAGTGAGAGCTCCCAAACCTGGCAAGCGCCAGATTTAGATTTTGCTGACCCTGCGGATCTCGATTTTTTACCGGTAGTCAAAGAAGCTGATCCAAACGTTCCGGAGCCGACTCCGGTTATTAAAGCAGAAGGTATTAATTGTCAGCGGTTTGGATGGGAGTCGTGGAATAAAATAAGATACAAAGACGTGCAGAAACGCTTACAGGCAGCACCAGTTTTCGGAGCTCTCAAGGTCAACGGTCAACTGGGAAGCTTGACTGTCAAATCTTTTGCTTCTAATTTGCTAATGAAACTAGATGATACTTTAGGCACAATTTGCCATTGTCTACTAAATCAGAGAAAAGCTCTGGCAGAAGTCTTGAAGAGTCTGACAGTTAAGAACCCGGCAATGGCAGAAGATATTAAATTAGTCTTAAATGATTCTAATTCTATGTTTAAGTTTTATTCGGACGATTTGTTGCAATTCGTGTGTGCACATAGGGCTGAGGCTATTGAGTTTAGGCGACAAGCCTTTAAGACGAAATCTGACTTTCAGTCAGCAAAGTTGAATCAAATTCTCCCTTCGGCCACGCATCTTTTTGAGGAGGATAAATTATCGGAACTTCTTAAAGAACAAGGAGGGTTTTTCCGGGTGTTCCCTTTGCGTTCAAGTAGAACCGGGACCAAATCGTTTACCGCTCGGCAGGAGAGTCGCTCTGGCCAAAATAAACAGTCATCTAAATCAAAATCTTTTAAACCCGGCAGCTCATCTTGGCGAGCTCGTTTGGTTCTGCCTTCCTCTTCTGCTTCTTCGTCTAAGAATCGTCGAGAAGGTCGAGGCAGTCATTCAAGGAAGACTGACAAACTACATCGTCGGGGTAAAGAGCGGATTTTTTGACATCTACTTTGTTGCAGGCCAGTTAAGGGATTTTCTCGATCGTTGGGAGGAGCTAGGGGCCCCTCCAGTGGTGTTAAAGGCTCTAAGAGGTTATTCAATTCCCTTCAAAGAAAAACCTCCTTCAGTTCCATTCACGGTCGAGATCATAAAAAAGTTTTCGACAAGAATTTCGAGGGCCATGTCAATAGAGGTCGAGAGCTTAATCAATCAGCACGCCGTGGAAAGTTCCGAGGCCCAGTCAGGGTTTCTGTCCCAGTTATTTTTAATTCCAAAGCGGGATGGAAAGATGCGGCAGATTTTCAATCTTCGTCGTCTCAATGGTTATTTAAATCCCAAAACCTTTGGGTTAGTAAACCAAAACGGAGTGCCGGTGTTTTTGCAGGAAGGCGATTTCATGGGAAAGTTGGATCTGTCTCAGGCTTATTTTCACATTCCGATAAAAGAAGGCCATCGGAGATACCTTTCTTTTGCCTACAAGGGAAAGGTGTTTCAGATGACGTGTTTGCCGTTCGGTCTGTCCAGTGCACCTCTGATTTTCTCTCGAGTCAGCAATTGGTTAGCGGGGCTCCTTCGTTCAAAGGGGATTCGTGTTCTAGTTTATCTCGACGATTTTCTGTTTGCTCACCAGGATGCAGCAATCCTGAAAAAACAGTCGGAATATGCGGTGACTCTGTTCCAGGATCTTAGCTGGAAGGTAAATCTGGAGAAATCAGTTTTGAAGGCAAGAACGTCAGTGGAATTTCTAGGTATCGTTTGGGACACCAAAAGGAACGAGATGAGTCTTCCCAGCGAGAAAATTCGGCTCGTGTTAGCAAGTTTGAATCAATTAATAAACAAGGGCAGGTGGAACTGGAAATCAGGCAAGTCCCTGATAGGCAGATTAGGGTTCGCGTCATTGGTGACTCCATTGGGGCGTCTTTTTTCAAGGCGTCTTCAGCAAGCGAGCAGGTGGTTGCCGGAGCTTCAGCCCAAAAAGAAATTTCCCTTGCCGGAAAATGCTCTAGCCGACTGTCTTTGGTGGACAAGAAATTTGCCAATTCCCGGCAAGATTTTTCTGTCCGAGCCGAAGATGTTTTTGTCGACGGATGCATCACACATCGGTTGGGGCTTTCAGATGGGCGAGATCCGGGAGTCCGGTGTATGGACTCACACACAGAGGAATTGGCATATCAACAGGAAAGAGTTGTTCACCGTGTTTATAGCCGTGAAGAAATTGGAGAAATTATTGGTGGGAAAATCCTTGATGGTACAGTCAGACAACAGGACAGTGGTGGCCTACCTGAGGAATCAGGGGGGTACGAGGTCAAAGATTCTTTTGGAAGTAACGAGAGAGATACTTCTGTTAACCAACAAGTTAGGGATTTTGCTATTCCCTTATTATCTTCCCGGTCGTTGCAACACAGTAGCGGATCGACTGTCGAGAGGCATGATTCCTCCCGATTGGCATCTACAGAAAGAGGTAACTTCAATGGTGTTTTCCAGGTGGGGAACCCCACAGATAGATTTGTTCGCTTCAAGTCAGTCAAAAGTCGTACCGGATTATGTGACAATAGATGCAAAAGACAGTCAGGCAACATTCATCAATGCCTTCAGCAGACCTTGGAAGTTCAAGTTGGCATGGGTGTTTCCGCCACCTCCACTAGTTCCCAGAGTTCTGCAACATCTGAACAGATCATCGGGAATCTTTATTCTAGTAGTCCCGCGTTGGGAGAATGTGTTTTGGAGGGCAGACCTCAAAAGCAGAGCCTTGGAAGCACCAATTCTTCTAAGAAATCTTTCCCGGTGCCTGGTCGATCTGTCCACCGGCCTACCTCCGCCCAAGGCGGACGATCTTCGTTTGGAGGTTTGGAAGGTACGGGGTGGTCTTCCTTAATATCAGGGTTGCCATCAGAGGACGTTGATCTCTTGCAATCCGCTTGGCGGAAGTCAACCTTAAAAACCTATAGCTCAGCTTGGAAGCAATGGGTGGCTTGGTGCAAGCATTCAGGTGTGCAATCGGACAAGCCAAGCGCTCCCAGTATCTGTTCCTATTTATCGTTCCTGTTCAGGGAAAAGAAGCTGGCATTCTCGACGATTCTGGTACATAAATCGGTCGTAGTTTCGTTATCATCACCTGAGGACGGGGAACGTCTTTCGGCTCACCCCTTGATTAAGTCTATGTTGAAAGCAATAAGTCTTAAAGTTTCAGCCTCTTCTACGCCGAGGTCGCTTATTTGGAATGTCCTGGATTTGATGGATTGGCTGAAGTCTCACCCTCCGGATCTGAATAATATTTTTCCGGTCTCACGTCATACGGCGGCTTTGTTGTTATTGGCCTTATAGTCGTAGGGTTCATGACTTAACGCTTATTAGTTTAGATAAGGATCACTGCCAGTTGTCGGACTCAGTCATTACCTTTTGGCCTAAATTTGGGTCCAAGACAGATAATAACAAGAATCGTCAATCAGGTTGGGAGCTTCGGAGTTCAGGGGATCGCCTGTTAGATTTGGTTAAATGGGTTCACCATCTGATTGAAGTTTCGGCACCCAGAAGAGGAGCGCGGAAGGGCCTGTCATCTCTTTTCATCACCACTAGAGGAGTGGTAAAAGCAGCTTCGCGGGCTATAATAGCAGGATGGTTTAAGGAACCATTTGACGATCTAGGTATTGATATGGGTCCTGGTTCTATCCGTTCCGCGGTAGCATCATTCGATTTTCAAAACAATGTTTCGTTGGACTCTATTTTGGAAAAAGGTAACTGGCGCGGTTCGGTGAACTTCTTTAAACATTATTGTAAAGCTGTTCAGAAGCCGAGTGCACACATGAATGTTGACTTAAGAAGGTCTTTTAAAGCCGTGTGATTGTTTTTTAGTAGTATTTAGAGTACCTCTCTGTGTTGGTGAGGCATATGTTGACCCAGGAAAGGGATTTTTGTTTCTTACTAAACCTTTTTGTATTAGATTTGTGCTCTGAAGTTATTTTTTGTATAAAAGTTTATATTATATTGTATGCTCTATCGTAAGCCTTTTTTTATATAATTCAAGATTATATTATAATAATATCGATCGAAAGGTTGAAGGTCTCTGGGTTTTTTTTTTTTTTTGTTCGGTTTTTTCCTAGAGTTCCAGAGGCTTAGCAGCCTAGTTATTGGGGAAATGGAACCCCCTGCGCTGATTCACCTAGGGATTTATCCCTTTCTCAGGTTTGAAATCTAACCGAGAAGGTAAGATGTCAGGAATTCCCTATAGGATTCATCACAGTACGCTGATGCCGGCAGACGATAAACACTTCTCCGTAAGGTCAAGCCGAAGGCACAGAGCTAAAATAGAACCGTTTTCCACCCCGAAGGGCAAGAAAACGGATATTTTAGGTCTTGCCAAGGCTTGACCTGAGTAAGGCCTTGCCGTCAGGAGAAGGTACTGAGGAAAGAGCGAATCGCTAGGTTTAGCGCCGCTCCTAGCCGGCTTGAGGAACTAAAAGAAAAGGAGAAGGGACTCTTCCCCTTCGCATGTAGCTTCCGCAACATGATAAGGTAGGTATTGGCACGATGTTCATGAAAAATGTCTATAGGGTAGTCTCCGTAAGGTCAAGCCTTGGCAAGACCTAAAGTATCCGTTTTCTTGCCCTTCGGGTGGAAAACGGTTCTATTATATTTATGTTTTGAAAACTAAAAATATCTGAAAGTTCGTTGTACTGTTCTTGTAATATGTGTTTATATGTACATACATGTGTATGTATATCAGACCCTTTATTAGTACGAATTAATTTCAGATTTTTTGGCTCGTAAACTTAAAACTAGTAGGTACACTTGGTATTTTTTGTTTTGCATATTTTTGGTCTAAGTCAAAAGCTAGCGTTTTTAAAAACAAACATTCTAATAAAACAAATATTTCGGAACCTTGTTCATCGGAAATATGTAGATGGGGCATTGGAAATATGTAGATGGGGGCATTCGTCGGGCAGTCGTTCAAGAATTTGGTTTCCGCAGTCGACCTCTGAATTCAGCTGAAGAAAAGTAAACGCTAAATTAAAATTTCGATGTTAGAATTTGAAGCTTTGTACACAAGCACACTTTTAAAATCGCTTGGTTTTTTCATAATTTCCTACTTAATTTTTGGTAAGGGAAGTGCAGGCTGTTCCTATTGAAGTCTAGAACTTAAAATTCAGCCTCTTTAATTGAAATATGCGAAAAATTCAAAATTGTCTTTCGTTTGTTTGGTAAAAATGTATCGACTTTAATTTTATTTTTTCTTAAAATCATACGAGTAGATTTTATGGTTTTAACCCCTTCGCCTACAATATCGAGCCACGCTCGTGGTCGGTCGATTGAGCCAAAAATGATAGTAAAAGAGTCAGGTTCATGGTAAATCGATTGGGCCAAAAGTGATAACTACGAGTCTAGTTCGTGGCCAAAATGACAACTACAATACAAACTGTTTCATTTTGAAATGGCTGTTGGAAGTAAAATCGTATGCCAAGGGGTTAAGATTTGTTTTTTCAACAAAATTTGTATAATAGGTCTTATACTTAATGTTTAATTGGGAATAGATCAGGAATAAAAGAGATGTGATAAAATTAATACAAAAACATTAATCTCGCTTCAAAAAATTTATTCCTGATTTAAGTTCTTAAACACATAATTAACTATGACGGCGAAAACAGTGAAACCAATGAAAATGACTATATTCGAATACATGGCCTGCCAGCAATTTTCAGTATTGCTCAAGTTCACGTCGTTAGCACCCTTATTTACAGCATTTTTCGACATTTCCATTTGCCTCTGTTGATCCATTTGTTCCTGTTCCTTTTTAAGTTTCTCGGTTATCTCCTCGCATATTTCAGGGAACAGCTCTCGGAATCTCGAATTTTTCAAATTGTAAGACAGCGACATTCTTGCGTACTGCTGCTTTTCGTAGGTTGTCGTCTCCGTGGAGCCCGACGTCGAGGTCGTCTCCAGCATGAAGCTGAGCAGCCCGGTGAGGATAGTCGCCACCGACCAGGCCGGGTTCCATGTGTCTGGATGAAAATCGGAGATGCTCAGGCAGAGACGGGTGTTTGTCTTGAAGCGTCCGTTTGGCGTTATCATGTAAATTGCGGGCGGCTTAAAGGGGAATTCCCGCGGGAACACCAAGCTCCCGTGGTAGTAGCCCCCAAAGTACGGAGAATCCTCGGGACCTTTTATGCAGTAGTGCCACTCCAGGATATTGGAGGGGGTCGGTTCCGCCGAAATATAGGGAATTGGATCTCGCTTAAGCCGCAAGTAATCCTGCCGAAGTCGAGCCGTTGCCGTCGGTTTCCGGTTAGTCATTTTGAGCTAAATTTCGAACCTGTTCTAATATAAAAATGATACTGTCTGAAAATCAAAAAAATAATTTTAGAATCTTTCAGCTACTCAAAGTAAAAGAATGTTTACCTTTTTTGGCAGATTATCCCTTGCAGTCGAAGAATTTCACGAGAACGACATACCAAGGCCTGCCTCAGCCGAATAATGGCCAACACTTCGGTTTCTAAAAATAACAACAAAATTAATGAAATATAACTCTTTGCAAATACGCAAATACCTTTGATGTGGAGGTATCAGATTCGAGTTCACGTTTTCTGCCTCTGAGCCGTTTTAATACTGCACTTTTGTAGGTAAATCTTCAATCTAGGTATCGCTGATTCGCTTAAAATTTCACCTGTTTTCAGGGAAGAAAATTAAATTATAGTTGAGATATTGTCTTTCTTAGTCGTTCGAATAAATGTCATGGAAAAGGACACATAATTCACTGTCACGCGGTGGCTGAAGCAGGGAACAGGCGCACTGAACGCTCTTTCAAGGAGCACTGTCAGGCAAAAAAAAAAAAGGATTCATTGATATCACGTGCATTGGGTGCATTCTCAAATATTATTACTTTCTTGGGAAATATTTCTTATATTGAATACTTTAGATACTAAATTCAGAAGTGGGGTAAAGAGTGGAAAATTACATAAGCAATTTGTAAGGAGCTTTAAAAGTCCACAGCGATGTTTGAGATAAATTAATTATTGAATACAGAGTGACGAGAATTCGAATAATTGTCTCTAAATATTTTATATTACAATTAATTAACTTTCCAATAATGAAAAATTCGACTAGAAAAAGTCATCGATTTTGAATCAAATTAATTTTGTTGTCCTTTTTATGGCTTGTAAATTTTAGTTGTGTTGTACAGAAAAGAAATATGAATTTGATTTTGGCTAATTTGAATTCAATCTCTACAATAGTTTTGTATGTGTCTTTATTTTCTAGATTTGTTCAATTATTAATTAAATTAAATTAATTAAAGTGAACTCTTTGAGTAGTCCGCAAGAACCCCTAAAATCAACTCAAATTAACCATTAACTGAAATAAAAGAAAAATAATAAAAACTCCAACAAATTACTATTTTTAATATTAATATATTTAACATTGAGCGCCGGCCCCGCGCGGGATTCTGGGTCTATCGCTTGAGCGCCGGTCCCGCGTTATTGCGGGTTTCTGAATCTATGGGTTGAGTGGCAGTCGCGTGAAAATGCGGAATTCTGATCCGGTCTGAATTTGTTAAGTTCTAGAATAAAACGTATACGATTGTTCAGAAGAAATTTGAATATTATATTTTAGAATATAATAGAATGTGGCCGGGGTTTAGACTTTAAATATTCAAAATGTAGTCGGCGCCCGAGGTTTATCTCGCCCAAATTGAGATTGAGCTCCAGTTTTCTATATAAAAATTAAGATTGAGCATTTGCTCAGTTTTTATGCATAAGAGCCAATGTGTTAATTTAACTAAAAATTCAAGTTTAAGATTAAGTCTTTTCTAACTTTTCAAAGTATACATTTAATTTTTACGATGGAAAATAAAATATTATTAAAAAAAGTAATTTTCTAAAAATGAAAATAAGTACTATTGAATTGAATAAGATTAGTGACTAATAAAATTGCATAAACGTTTTTAGAACTATGCTGAATGATTTAGAATCTAGACTCTATATAGAAGATAGTCCTCCTAACTAACGAAAGAGATCACCATAAATACACTTTTCCAAAATGAAAGCTTGTTTAAATTGAAGTTGAAAACAAGTAGGGCGTTTGGCATCCCGCAGTAGCAGCTAAGCTAAGGGTTAAAATGGATAAGTTGCCTTCATAAATTAGCCGCATTAATGCTCTTAAAAGCCCCTAGATACCTGAGAAAACTCCCGCCAACCAAAAAGTGATCCAACAAATGAAGTTTATGAAAATTTGTTCAGGAGCTCAAAGTTTAGTTTCTGACCTTGCTACAACTAAAAAAGCAGTCGCATTAGACAGCATCGCAATAAATCTTTATCAAACATACCAAAGGTTTTGTAAATGCATTTAAAGACTAGAAAATTAGAGTCCTAAATTGCAGACCTGGAAAACGCTGAAGGAGCAGGACCCTCGGGCCCCTTCACTGAGTGAGTCAGAGTTCTTTTTGCATAATAATCACCTGCATATTTATGTTGTCCGTAACAACCCACGTTCTACGCCTAAAGTCGCGCAAAATTATTTATAAATAAAGTTCAAATCGATGCATTTTTACGGAAAACAAAAACTTTGGAGTGAACTTACTCTGGGAATACAAAAAATGTTAAAACAACTTCTTCCGTGCGACGAATTCTTTTTCAAAAGACGTAAATCGAACCGAAACAATTTCTTGTAGTTAAAATCACCGCACGGTCTACTTTTGAAGCGAACCAAAGGGAGAATTCCTGAAAAAAACGTTTCACTCAATTGACCAGGGAACTTGGCAACCAGCTGATTGACGGGCAGCGCAACCGTCGTCGAGGAGCCCAGGTGAAAAACGTCAGTGCGGAATGCGAGTGCGGCTGTGTGCGTGAGGCAGATGTTTTTGTTTACAAATTTACATGGGCCGAGGTGAGAATCTCCGACTTTTAGTTGAGAACAGCGCCATCTGCTCCTGAAATTTCCTTCATGATCCTTTCACCCGAAGAAGTTCACCACGATTTAAAATGTCAATTTAGCAGGAATCGGGAATTGTCAAGTTCTGTTTACAAAAATTGTGTGGATTTTTTTAGTTAGTTGCGTGCACTTGGGTCGCTTGGTTACTGTGTGAAAATGAGCGATGTAAATCACAAGACGGTCTTCGTCTTGGATCACACGCAATACTTTGGAATATCCAGCGAAAATCACATCGACTTGGATTTTGTGAAAAACAAGACGCCCGGCGGCCCTGCGCTGCCGCCAATCAGCAAAAGTTTGTGGACTTGTTCCGTCGAAGCATCCGCCGAGTACTGCCGGATCGTATGGGATTTGTTTCCAACTGGAAAATTAGTAAGAATTTAGAGATTTTATTTATAATAATAAAATACACGATTACAGCAAATTAGGGCTGAGTGGGGAGAGGCCTTTATTTTGATTCGTGAGCCACTTTCAGCTCAGGAACTGCCAAATATAATAAAAAAAAACGTACTAGTTTGATTTTTTATTTATTTATTTTATTTATTTATTTCAATATACAATCTGCAACCAAAAGACAGAAGTCTTATCACGATTGCTAAGAACTTATACATAAATGAGTTGAACCAAAGAACGTATAATCATAAAGAACTTGCAAGCCGCACAAGAAATTTTGTACGAAAATGTTCGACTGGAGTCGCTATATTAGAACCCCAGAGATACAACTCAGCATTCAGCATATCGTGAGCCGACCCCATAGAACCCCAGTCGTGTGTTTCTAGCTGCTTTTCAGCCGTTCAAGTTCTTGGCTCTCTGATTTCCCCGCACACTTGGTTGACTGATTGCAATTCCAGGAATACGGACGGTATGTGTGCGGCAAAGGGCTTAAAGCTACGGTTTCCTACAAAGCGGTACCGTCATGTAGCGGCCGTATTATTACGGTGAGTGACGTAAGCAAAACGGTGTAGAAAAATACGGCCACAATGACGATGACAGTAGTTGTAAAGTTAGAACTCGGAGTTAATTTGAATATTATTTAAAAGTCGAACACAAAATGTCTATAATATTTGATTTTTCGAACGCATTGGCACACTATAAATAGCAATAAGTGACAGAAAATATATTTTTATGCAAAACATTGTACAAGATAACACAAACCTTTTTTATTTGTTCCTAAACATGCATAAAAATTAAATACGTTTGCACCGCTACGGTCACTATCGACTTCAAAAAACGTTGGCAAACAGTTCTCCACCGTAAGCAGCTACCGCTACAAATGTGACGGCAGCGCTATCTTACGTAACGGTCTGTATCACCGTTATCTTAGAAACCATTACCACGCTGTTCCATAGAACAATACTTTGTGACATCACTCACCGTAATAATACGGCCGCTAAATGACGGTACCGTTTCGTAGGAAACCGTAGCTTTATAGCCATAGCAAAGCAAGAGTCGTCGCTGCGCTGGCGCTCACTGTTCGCCGGCTTATCCTGCGCCCTATTCTAGGAATTCTTCGAACATTTCCTAGAAAGTTCGGGGTACAGGAACGGGCCCAGGGGGCAGGGCCACTCAAATAGCTCAGCTCCTCTCAATGAATAAATGCCTTAGCTATTGAGCTGTTGCTATTCAGCTGAGCGCATGATTTCCCCTTTACAAATCCCCTTGCGCCGACCGCACAAGGCCCAATGCAGCGAGAATTTCGTAAAGCATAAACTTGTACCGGGTGCAAGTTCTTTATGTTTATATTTTCTTTGGTTGAACATAGCGCCAAATATCTTAGACTATAACTATGATTAAACTGAATTAATAAAGTTGAAAGCAGCTATTTTTAAAGATGGCAGGAGAAACAGCACTCTTAATTCGGGTCAGGCAGGTTATTCCATAACCGGGCTGCTGTTACAAATCTAATTGCAATGATTATAAAATTTGGACATTGTCCGCATAGGTACATATGAACAACTCCAGTACCGATACTGGTGGCGAGATCATAACATAAATACTAAAGAGTAGTGGACCAGTGGACCAGAGGACTGACCGCGCACAGTGACACATATTGCGATCTGTCCTCCAGATAAAAAGGATCATATTGTACGCGGAGGAAGAAAAGGCAAGGAATCTCTCGAGCTTTCTTTAAGCACAGAATAAAATAGTTAATACTGTCAAAGGCCTTGCTAAAATCAAGCAACTGTAAGGTAGTAACTTTTTTTCATCAATCTTCTCACGAATAAATTGAGTGAAATCAAGGATTGCCGTAGTAGTAGAATTACTCGCCTTGAAACTTTAGACAGCGTTGGTAGAATACTAATGGACCGATAGTCGCTCACAACCTTAGCATCGCTCTTAGCTATTGGACAGATCTTGGAGCATTCCCAGGCTAAGGGAAATGTAGAGGTAGTGACGATAACATTGAAGACATGTAAAAGATGCAGACTAATTTGAGACCATATTAGCTTAACGAATTTGATCAGGGCCGACAGCATTGGACCTAACAGAAAACAAAGCCTTGCCAAGTTTTTCCTCAGAAAAGCTATTGAACGCGAAGGAATTTTCCAATTCCGGCCAGTTTGCATCAGTCCGGCGGTTAGAAGATCCTGGCCTGAATAGATGAAAAAAAGCGAAATTCATGGTAGTTTTGGGGCAGACTCGCCAGCTATTTCGGTGCAAAGAAAGTGAATCACATCTAAACAATTTTAGCAAATCATATGCCCTATTTCCACTTTAATTCCCCGAAACTTCGTCTGAATGTAGATAAACTACGAGTGATTTGAACCTTTATTTTATTGGGATTAAGCTGAAACTTGTTTTCCCTAGTCCAATCAGTGCTTGACAGCCTGAGGAAATTGATGTACAACAAAACAAAAAAATAAAGCCTATAATATACATACATACATATATAGCTAAATAGGTGTTGTAAGTAAACACCTCAAAGTAAAGTCACTTCAACCTATCTTTCCAAATTTGTCGGGTACACATCATTAGTCAACAAAACATTTAAAACCAAATTTTTAGATTTAAGAGCTTATTACACAATGTTAAATAGGTTTTAAGGAATTGTTGAACACTCAGTTAAAAGCTTGAAAAATCTTCTATCACCTAAATTGCATCTCATAAACTTTATTTTGGCATGTTTTTTTTTTCTTAAATTCAAAGGATGGAACCTTAAACTTTATTATTTTTATTATTAGTTACCGCATATCAATTCTACGTCGACATTTACTTTTAACATAATGAATTCACTATACTTTCCCATTTTTTTAAAAAACTATTTATTACAAAACATAAAATCAACTTTATCGGAATACAGCAACGAAAATCAAAATCGATGATGTCACTTCAACCTCAGGTAGGTGTTTAAGGGTTTAATTAAAGTCTGATAAATTACTTGAATTACATCTGAATGATCCACTTGTTTTGTGTAAGTCAGCCCTCGTATTTTCTTACATTATAAATTCTTGGCCCCGGTATTTTTGCTCTTTTCATTATTTTTTGCGGATGTCTTGTATATTTTTAAGTTTGCTTGTACTCATCATATTTAAAATTAAACTCAAACAATATTTCTTACCCATTTTACTTCATTATTTCTATAAGATTTAAAAAGTTCATACACGTAACTATTAATGCACTCAATTTGTTACTAGACAACACAGTCTTGGAATCTGAAATGATTAAAATAATTTATAATTTTCAGGAATCCAGAGCACTACGAGGATTTTTTTGGACTTAGATTGGTTACTAATTAATATAAAATTCAAAATTCTTCAAACTCATATACATATGTATTTTTCTTGTAGCTCTTGTATTAAAATTTGTTAATAAGCAACACTATTTATAGTTTATATTTTTTTCCTGAATATCGTCATCGTTTTATTTCTTACGAATTATAACTAATATATGTTATATGTATTTGCGTACAGTTCAACAATTTCTGAATTTCCTTCAATTGTTTTATTTTTATATATGTTTTGCGGTCATGCACGATTATAAGTTAAAAAATTTGTCCAAGACCAAACTAGTTAAAGTTAAAGCACAAACGGGTGCTTGTCGGAAATTCTCTCTACACAATTCATCACAATAGTGTAATTTCTTGACAAGCACGTATTTTTGGCAATAAATATGAACTTTTAATTAAGGAATAAATAAATACGTGCATTTAAGTTTGGCCTTGGTTGGTTTATTCTAAAATGATGTGTTGTTACGCCTTCAATATCTAACTTGTTGATAATAATAATCCCTAGATTCGCTTCATAGTCAGTGATACAGCAGCTCACATTGTGAACACATGGGGTACAACAACTCAAAATTTAACCCATGTCCTAAATGCGATGTCGATGGTTGGAATTCCGCCCCGATCGGCCCCACAGTCGACAGACTATTCAGTCATACACGGGTTGAGGGCTGCCATAGAGGCGATTGCTGAACCTACAGACATCCAAAAGGATCTCATGAAGCAACCGAAGGCCGAGGAAGAAAAGTTACAGAATAAAGGTCGAGTTATTTGCATAACATCAGCGCGAGATAACGCGAGTATGAAAAGTTTAGAGGATATTTTCCACACAGTCCTCTTGCAGCAGAACACCTTGGCTGCGACGCACAGCGAACTGCTGCCTATTGACCATTGCCACTTGGTCATAATCAACATGATTCCTATGCATATTGAGTCTTTGGTCTCGAATAGAGCGCAACAAGAGGTATTTATTTTATTATTTTTTGGTGGGGAATCACTACTTTGTTGGCTTGAAAAGAAATGTATTTATTATTTTGCAAGAAATTACTTAAGAAAATTATGTACATAGTCATTCTTTTTATTTAGAATTTTTATTTGTAAAATAATAGCTTTACTTTTAATGTGTGTGACTATAGTATTTATATGGAAACTGACCGTTAGGAGTTTTTGTTGTTACATGAAATTCCTTTTGCGGTATTTGCCTTGTAATCGAAGTTATGCTGTAATATTTCTTCTTCAAGAAGTTAGAAACATACAATTTTTCAAATAAGTGAAAGTGATGTCCCCCTTTAAGAATTTTGATCATGCTTCTTTTCTTAAATTTGATCCCTTCCAGATTTCACCTGCCTTATCCTCTGAAATCCATTCAGTATGCGCTGCGGATATATCGAATAAACTAACTCATCTTATTTTGCCTCATTATGATTTAGCTAGTACCACAGTCACAGGAATTCCAATGAAAGTAGGTGAAAAAAAAATATATTTCTGCCCAAATCACTTTAAATATTTTATTCCAATATTTAGGAAGAGCAAAACGCTAGTTCAAGCGCTAATTACGATGTTGAAATATTTCACGCCAAACAAGCGCACACGGTCATCTTTGGTTCAGAGTTGATTCTTCCAACGAGCATTAAGGAAGGTGCTAAATACGAGACAGTCACGCTGAAATGGTGCACTCCACGTGGCTGTGGAGCCTCAGATCTTCAACCTTGCTTGGCACAGTACAGGGTGACTCCTGTTGATGTAACCTCCCGTCCAAGTTCTTGCCTTATTAACTTTTTATTGAACGGACGCTCTGTTTTATTGGAAATGCCAAGGTACGATGTGAAAATAAAACTGATTTTTTTCTAGTTAACTTTTGCAAGATTCCGGTAGTCAAACTGAACCAAGTGAAATAAACTACTTCGGAGAAAAGCCAACTTGCAAAATCTAAAACCATTCTTTTTCACTTGGTTAGTTTTGTCAGCCGACGATATATTCAAATAGACCAAGTTTTATATTTAATAGAGTTCGGATTCTCCTTCCATTTCATTTTTGCTTTTATGTAATTAACATAATGTAATTGTAATAATTGTAAGTAATTGGATGAAATTATTTTGAATTTACACAGAAAAACTGGGGGAAAATTAACAAGTCATCTGCTTTCTGCTCACGGTGGTGAAATATTCATTCACACCCTCCACATATCTCGGTCATGTCTTGAAGACCCTCCTTCAATATCTGAAGGTGGTGGAGGTCGCGTAACCGACTATAGAATTGCAGATTTTGGTAATTTCATTCAGACACACAAACTTGTCCCGCTCAAACCAATTCCAGAGCATCCATTCGATGAAAATTTGCAAAAAGCTAGAATGAAGCTATACAGACGCTCTAGATATTTTCCACTTACACTCGGGATGACCATCGTTTACAATGTGAGGCAATATCTTGACCCACTTCTGAATGTAATTGGAAAGGAAGAACTATCGGAAAATGATATTATTGCGTGTAGACAAGTTATCTTCAATTTGGTGAGCTTATCTTCAAGAAGTGAGCAACTTCCACTTCCAAACATGGGGCATAGGCTTAAAGGAAATAAGAAAGAGGAGCAGTATAAACTCCTCTGGACGGAATTAGAAATTCTAATTCAAAGCCAAGGAACATCTGCTGGTCATAAGGCTGTGCTTCAGTGCCTAAGGGACTGCAGATCTCGAGGGCCTGATACAGCTGAAAAGGTTGAATTGGATCAAGCAGTTAGGGAATTGGACTCTATGGGTATGAATTATAATTAGAATTAAAATTGTAATTCATTTATTCCTTTCTTTTTTAATCAGCTGAAAGTACACACCGCACTAGCGTTATACGAGCAACGACTGATTCTCCAATGTCTCCGCCTCACGATGCACCTTATACAAAAACAAGAAAAGTGTTTGGAAACACGGGAAATAGGCAAGTCATTTTATTATTATTATTATATTAAATCGTTCTTATAAAGAAAGAAAGATTCAGAGAAGGTGTGACTGAAATTTTGGGACTTTTGTACTACATTTTTGTTTGAAATACCATCAAATATCATCAGAATTCTTAAAAATGTTTTGTGAAAATTTTTCGAAGTCGAAATTAACATGGATCACTTAAGATCAACAATGCGGAATAATTTGGTTAAACTGGTCTCAATGTGTTGAGCTCATATATGTAGGTTATAATATTTTCCATAAAAATTATATTATTTTTCAGATCTCTTTTGGACATAGTCACTGCATCGGAGCGGAGTCAAAGTCAAAAACGCATTGAGTTTTCAGGAAGACTTTGTACACCACCAGGACAAATTGCGAAACTTTATCCAAATATAGGTCTTAAAGAAAGTGCGATACGAGAAGCGGATGCTAAATAAATTGTTTAATTTTATTTTATCTGTTAAGAATAAAATATGACAGGAATATTAATTTACTGTAAAGTAAATGTTTCAGAATTTTTCTCTATTGACAGAGTTCCTCCAGGGCCTCTTTCTTTTGCTTCCTTCATACAATTCATTTTAATTTCAAGAAGTTGTTTAACATCGTTCCACATTGCGAGTTGTTTAGCCCGATATTCTTGGTTCTTGAATAAAGTTTCCTTTTCCTAAAATTATAGAAGCAAATAATAAGTGTTAATTTATGCTTTCAACTTTTAAGAATAAAACAACCACCTCTTGTAAATCTTTCAACTGTCTTTCTTGCTCGTGAATCTGAGTCTGAAGTGATTCTTTAACCGACATCCCTCCTGCTTCAGTTCTATCGTTCATTTCATTTCGTACTCTTTCTAATAAATTTTCTGCACGATCATAGTCCACCTTTCAGCATGAATGTAACTATGCAATTTTTGGGATGTATTTTAAAATAAATACAAACCTTAAGTTCTTGCCACTCCTTTTCCAATTGTTTAATATTCATTTCGGTTTCAGCAATTTCGCTATGTAAGACTGCTGCTTCTGCGCTAAGTGTAGCGTTAACGCTGTCATAAGTCTAAAATTTGAGTTTAATAATTTAAAAATTTTGATTCCACAAAATTCGGTTATTTCAATGAACCTGCTTTCTTGAATCTCTTTCATCTTTCAACTCAATCACTCTTTCTCTTAATGGTCGAATTTTCTGAGATAGTGGTGTGACTCTATCCCGAGCTGCTTTTACAGCCCTTAGTAGTCCGTCAACAATGCGAGATAATTCGGTTAATCCGCGAGTCTCAATCGGAGACTCAGCCCTTGGAGTTTCAGAATCACCAACTTCATTTGTTACTTGCTCTAGAGTTGTTGAAAGGGTGGGATCTTGGGATTTTAAATTTTCCAAAGTTTGTGTAAGATCAGCGACTTCAGCTCGAATTCCAGCTAGTTCGGCTCTCTGTTGCTTGTAGACGGACGTTTTTGCACGAAGAGTGTTGACATACTGTTTTCGCTCTTCACCACGTAATATCACTTCCCCAACCGTTTCTTCGAGCTGAATTCAATATTATAAAATTTAATTTCGTTGCAAGGAAGCAGCCAAAAAGATTTAAAGGGCTAACCAATTTTTGTTTTTGTTGCAACAAAGAATCAACTTCTCGGAGTTCTTTTGTTGCTTGGTTTAGTTGCTCCGCAGCCATTTCCTTGTTTCTTGCAACTGTTGCTGCTTGTTGCCGAAAAGGAAGGAGGGCATCATTTTGATTTCCTCGTTCGGCTAAACGCTTTTCAACTAAAGTTTGAACTTCTTTCGAAGCAATATCTACCTAAAATTACGATGAAAATCATTATGAAATTAATATTTATATAAATACAATTTTAAATATAAATTACTTGTTTCTGTAGGTCGTCAAGATAGTCCCGAGAAATATTCGGTTCGTCTATAACTTCTTCCAGTAACTTAATTTCCTGCTGCAATTCTTTTATCTCCTTGGGAAGTTTCTGTTTAACCATAAACTCCATAACTTGGGTTTCTTCATTAATTGTGTCCATTAATTGTTGCGGTGATGTGCTTTGAGTTGCGACACGAGCATTCGATAAATCTTTTTGCAATCGCTCGTGCATCTAAAGTGAGATAAACATTTGTAAATTTTTACTATTTTAATCCACCAAAAATCATACCATTTGAGCCCTGTTTAGGGAATGTCTTTGATCTTCAACATGCCCTTGAAGCTCTTTTAATCGATCTTTTTCGACTCGAAGAACGTGGGCAGCCTCTAAAAGGAGTTCTTGTTGTGGAATTTTATCCAAACGAGTTTGAGTTCTTTCAATGCGTTTTTTGACTAAAATCATTTTATTTTTAAAAATATAAACTTTTTATAAGATCTTCAAACCATTATCTTTCTCCATTTCGATTGCATTGATGTCGTTTCGTAGCTCCTTCAGTTGAGCAGTTTCTTTTGAGGCTTCGGTGTGAGCCTTGTGAGCTTCCTTAAATTGCTCCATCACATGCAAATACTCTTCCCAGAGCGTGGCAATTTCGGAGTTACTCATCGCCTCTGGTGGCAATTGTATAGGCAATAAAAATCTTTAAGTACAAATAGAATAATTTTTTTATGTAAAGTAAAGCTAGCATAAATACTGTGCCAAATATGAGAGGTGGTGAATCCGTTCTTTATTGCTAAAAAGATATTTCATAATCGGGTAAATCGTTTTCTTATCCCCCTGAATGAGGTTACGCCGAAATGCTGCCGGATCGACAGTATCGATTTGAGATGGCCGATACTGAATTTTTTTTAATGATTCCAATATCCTTTTAATTACTTCATCTCTCTCAATGAATTTTACTTCAAACTAGTGGCACAATTAATTATTATCAATTATCTTAATTCTGTTAAATTATTTAAATTAATAAAATTTACCTTGGTGGTTGCTTTGAAGTAAGTTAGAACATCAACAAGGGTCTGCAGCAGTGACTCGGCGGACATCGAATCAAAAGAAATTAGATTATAATCAGTTTTGAGAGTGCTGTTGACTTCATTTACTATTAATTTTAAGTCGTCCGTCATTTTTATGCAATTTATGTTTATGCTTTTCCGTCAGGTGTTCTAGTGTAATTCTCAAGGAACGATTACTTTGTTATGTTTTGTATCTAAGTTCGTTGCTAAGAGGCAGTCGTAGTTGAAGAGGAGAATTGGGTGTTAAATGTTACGTAATGCAATAGAAACCTTACAAACTATTTTCAAATAAAAATCGTTTTTGCATATTCGGAATGGGACCTTGAAAATTAATTGATATTAATTTCGCGTGCTAATTTACTTTAATAATAAAAGAAAACGCAATTCACATGCAACTTATTGACGCATAAATACAGCAGAAAACTTGCGGAAAGAAAGCTTCATTTCAAAAATTGATTTTCCTCGTGCTATTTATTTCTTTCCAACTATGTATGTAGATGAATATTATATACCTATGTAAAAAACTGAAGTTTATCAGCTATTGCTTCCATATTTCGTTTAATATTTATAATGTTTAGAATTTAGATACTTCTTTTGCGTCGATATTTAATAATTTTTAGTGGTTTCGTAATAAGTTTTAGCGGATGAATTTTTCATGAGAAAACAATTTTTTTATTGCTTGAACTTCATTATTTTCTTATGTAAGCGAAATTCATAGCAAATCGATTGTAATTGAACAGATCCAAGCATACTTTATAAACTTTAAATACATTGTTCTCAAAATTGCTTTTTCTGAGTTGATGGTGGCCTCGGCAGTCGGTATATTCTGAGAGGCAATTATCAGTCGATGTCGCTGGAAACAGACTTGTGAAATAGTCGTAATTTTTAGAAACATCGAATGAATAATGATGAATGATCTTTTTTTCTCTATATCTGTCGCTTTTTAAAAAATAAACGCGTATGGATAGATCTCTTTAAAAGCATTCATCTTCCATATTTCCAAGGTCGCTGCTTTTGAATTTTTCATTTTTAGTGAATGATTTAAAAGCAGTTTGACTGACATTTTCTATGGGCTTATTTTGATTCAAATCTCTTGTATATCTGTTTGCCATTAAAGTGTTAGAAAATTAGGAATCGAAAATATAATTCAACGATGTTTTCGTGGATGTTTTATGGTCCTTTGAAAGCAGGAATCCCTTTCATCGTATTAAACGTCGATTAATCGGAGAAAAAACCTTCTGAAAGTCTGCAGATCTGTTGATATTATTTTTTAATCTTCCCTCAATGTTGGCGGCGGTAATTTCTTTTATTGTTGCCCTAGTTGTAGAAAAGTAAAAATAGTCATTTTTATTGAAAAAATATCGATTTATTTACGTTCTTATTAATAATAACAACTTTAATAAAACTGCGAATAAAATTTAAAATAGAAATCCTGTAAAACAGATGGTGTTGGCGAATAGAAAAAATACTTCACTTAATTTGATGTTGCTTAATGAGAAATCTTAACAAAATTGAAACTTTATTCAATGCGAAATCGAAAATAGCAAACATGAAAACCTCTATATATGCTTGTTTTCATAAAAATCTATTAATTTACAATTTTAGGTAACTAAATCGGATATTGAATTTAATAATTTTAATGAACGATTTGAAGTGGGCGACTCCATGAACCCCAAAGTACACATTTTCACTGTCAGTAATTTCTTAAAATTTAAAATTTCCAATCGGTTATGGAAGAAAGGAAGCGAACAGTTGTTTTATTATTATTTTAGTAGATCTTTTTAGCTAATTTTATTTTAATCAATTTGGGAGGCAACTCCGCGAATTTTTCTTCGGGCGGGCAGTTTGAGAACCTCTGATTTGAAAAAGCGTTAGAAAATACTCTTAAGGTGTGTAAATTCTTCGTGGTCTCTATGAATTGTAATTTTTTTCAGGTTTTAAATTCTCGGGGGCTTAAGTGCGTAATGTGGAAATTAAAATGAAATTAAATTGGATGAGGGTAAAAAGCGTTGGGTTGGTCTACAGAGGATTGCAGAACGCGCCCTTGTGGTTCGAGCTCCGGCCGCCGAGTAGACACTCAGCAGCACGGTCGCTCCGCTTGACAGTTGACTGACAGTCGCCTTCCCATTCCCACCCCACATTCTGCTGAATTGGGCTGCCGAGCCGTAGATGGGTTTTAATTTAATTCGGTCCTGTGAGCGAGTCGGCAAGGAGTCAGGAGTTTATCAGCGAGCGCAAATCGGTCTCCTTGCGGGAAGTAAAATGCTACCGGCGTAAGTCGAGCGATTTTCGAAGCCATTCAACGATCGTGAAACCGACGACGACGTCTCATTTCTGATTTTCCCCCCCGTTCGGGTGTGAGGAAGAAGAAAAAAAAAAGCAAAAAGAACAAAAAAAATTCCGAAGCGTAAAGTGCACAAAAAGGCGGCTTAAATTGGCCAAATCTCACCGCGAAGTGTAGCAGACGGCTGCAGGTCATCCGATTCGGTCCTTTTCGACACGGAACCGCCGCTTTTCCCTGGAGCCGAGGTCCGCCCCAGCAGCTATTATGAATTTTGACGACTATGAGCAGCTCCCGACGACGAATATCACGACCAACATGACCGCGGGAGCGATCGCTGGCGTGCTGGAGCACTGCCTCATGTACCCCCTCGACTCAGTGAAGGTACTTGTTCTGTCCAACCCCCTCTAGCTAGCACCTGCCCGCGCGGGGCCGCACCCGGCCGGCGGGGCCCCCGAACCGGACCGTCCGCTGGCCAAAAATTCAGCTCGAGAACATAACCTTAAAGGCCGCTGTGATGTAATTCTCGGTTTCCCCGAAAAATGCCTATTATTAAGTCCGGCAGTGCACATAATTATGCCGCTGACGTCCCCCGGAGGCGGGCCGTGGGGCTGCGGCGGAACAGTGAATGCATTGCGAATAATTATTTTAAATTTCGCCGTCTCATGGCTGTAAACAACTTTTATCAGGTACGTGAATGCTGGCGGTGACTGAGTGCTGCACAGCGTGATTTGTATCACCGGGAACCATTTGTAGCCCATTTTAAACCATTTAAGCCACTTTCCAGATCTCAGATCTCTCTCAAGTCATTGAATTTCTTAGACACTTGCGCGCGACGCAAAATTGTGGGAGTGATAACGCGTTCGGGGGTTCCCCGTCCCGCAGAACTGCACCAAAGGCATTGTGACTAATTGGTAGAATATCGCGCGATTAATACCGGGAATCACAATCAGTCGTGATCCTCGACAAACAGCCTCCGAGGCGCAATTGAGAAATGCACCGCAGCCCCATTTTGCAATTTCCGCTTGAGATGGATCGGCAAAATTCCTCAAAACGCCGGTGATCGCTTCTATCTATTTTAAGCTTAAGTCCGAAGTCAGGGTCGCCGGGAGATTCGCTGCCTGTTGAGTGGAACGGTCCAGGCCTACCCAATTATCTATTCCTCGCTCTTACCCTGACTTGTGAAGTCTGAAGATAATTGATCTCACAATTTTTGTAAACAAGATAAATTAATTTAATATCAACACAGACACAGAGAATATGCTTAAATAACTTCCTGACAAGATCCAACAATTCTGGGAAGGAAGAACTTGCTGAATGCTTTTAATTCACATTCGATTAAATTGTTTATTTTTTAAAACCCATTTTTTATCTTGGAAATTGAAAAATATATCTAAATTCATCATATTAGTTTTTTTACGTTGTGACTATTTTGAAATTTTTGTGTATGTTTTGTAAGTTGAATATAATTTTTATATTGAATTTTATTTCACCAGTCTACGATTTTTTAATCAAGACCACTAGAGCAATAAGATTTTATCGTTTTACAGGTCAAATTCATTAAAGAAGATTATCTTCTATTCAGGATTAAAATATTCTTTTCACTTTCCTACTTTATTTCTGGTAAAAATAGTTACACCATACATTCATCAATTATAAATGTTTCTAATAAGAAAAAAGGTAAATTAATTTGCCTATATTTACAATGATTTTACCAAACAGACGATCATTTCCGATTGCTTATCGCTAATACATATTTAAGAAACTGAACACAAAATTAACGATTTATTGCTACCTTCCTCAGCAGACTTAAATTGCCGCATAATTTATGAATATGATTTTATTATTAAAGATAATGCAAGTTTTATAACTTTTATAATAATCATTTGTTAAAAGCGGGGGGTTTTTTGTTAAATTTCTTCGATCTTATCAATGTTAAAATATGTTAACTGAGGGTAAATTTTATATTTACATTTCAACGTGAGTAAATTTTAAATCACTTTTAATTAAATGCAGTGCGAGAGTTGAATGAATGCAAAATGCTGTCTCATTGTTTTTATTTATCTTTTAGTAAATTGACAGTACATGTCTGTTTTGTAAACTCCATTTGCTGGAAACCTCGTAAAAAGACATAATTCAATTCATCATCCGTCGAACTTTTGAGTTTTTTCTTTACTTTACACAAACAGAAATATAAATATAAAAAAAAAATATAGTTAAATTTTTTAAATATTAATTGTACATTACCTTATAGACATTAGTATAGTATTATTTTCGCAAAAATTTGACCCCACTGCTGTATAATTTTGTTGAGATCTAATATCTCGAATCCATTTTTGATTTCTCCCAAATTGAAATAATTGAGTAAAACGAAATGAAAATGCTTATCAGAAGAGAAAATATCTGATGATATCACTTGATTCTTTTTGAAGGATATGTTTTATTTATTGAGTGTTATGCTTCAAAATAAAACATGTATTCTCAAAATGGGAACAACTGGAAGATAATGAAAAGTTATCATCACGTGGTGTCCAGCAATCTTCCAATAAGTGAATCATGCCAACATTGCAAAAAGCAAACTGCAAACTCCTAAAATATTTGACCTATAAACTCGGGGCTTTGCGAACTTATTCACAGGCTTAAATCATACGCTGTGAATCTAATTTTAAATATGGTGATTTTGTAACGAGTGATTTTTAACGATTTATATAAATAAATTTCGCACACTTTTAATTGTTATATTTTAAAAAATAAGTAAAGAATTTCTTTTGTTGTTTTCATATCGTATATTATTTCGGCGTATATAATTCCGGGAGGAGAAAACCTTGACCTAATTTCGTTAAAAATTTGAAATGGTTTTTTAATGAAGAAAGTAAATAATAATAACTTAGAGGTCAAACTAGGACATTATGTAATTGCGGTATCAAAATCAAAATATTGATAAAGGGAAGATATTAGCAATTTGAGTTATTCATAATTGATTTAATTACGCTATGTAGCATACTCTTATTAAGCTAAATAATTGAGAGACATAAATGTTTTGATTTAAATTTGTCTCCTCTCAGGGAACTCATTCAAAATTATAAGTGATAAAAAGTCGTACACTATCGGCGGTCCATCTAAAAATAGATTTATGTATGCGAGTACACTCACAGTATCGGGTAGATAGATAAAAATATTATGTTTAAAGGTTTTGATGAAAATGTCATTTAAATGTCGTTTAACCTTTCCATTAAAGAAATCTAATTTTTTTTTTCGTTTATCATCTTACCTTTATAATAGATCATGAAATTAATTTTTTGCTCACTCTATCAAAATTAGAGCAATATTTTATTCTTTTTCGTGCATCACGTTTTACAAACAGGCAAATCTGCCTTTAAAATTTACGATTTAGCGAGTACGGGCAGCAATCTATCCAAATTTGAGTATAAAACATGTCGCGTGATTTGTTTTAATGACGTACATTCTAATTTTTAAAAAAAAAGCCCGAAAACTTGGATTTATATGATAAATTTCCCCTTCAATTGTGGAAAGTTTTCTGTTTTAATTTTTATTTCTTTAATCTCTTTCTTAATCCGAGAAGGGCTCGTATGTTATCATTTAATTATAAATGATTGCACTTCTGCAGTACATATTCAATTAAACTTTAAGTAGAAGTTCTGAGTTTTCGCGGCACTAAGATAATTAAATAAGATATGTAATCAATGTTATCATAATTTTCTTTTTTTGCAACATATTAGCACGTACCATAAGAGATTATATCTTGAATTTACATTTTCTTTCTATAGTGTGAATTTGGCTGATAGTGTTAATGATTTTATAAAGTAAATATTAATTGAATTTTGTTTGGACGACTTCCGTAAAACGATAAGATGTACGGAGAAGAACACTTTATTTGTATTTTATTCATTTAAGTAATGCTTTAACCACCCTTTTGATAAAACATGCTTTTTCAAAGTTATCAGAAATATCTTGAAAAATTAAATACATTATTCGCCAGTTATTCTAATGGTTTTTTCGAAATTCAAAAATTACTTTTATTATGAAGAATTTCCTTCTAAGAATTAATGGTTATCGTTCAGACGAAAATGGTTGCTGTTTACTACAAAACGTTTTAATTTTTCAGTTAAAAATCAGTTACTACTGTTGAATTTATAAATGATGCAATTTTCAAAAGAAATCTCTTATATAAAGTCCCTTTCATATGTACATATATTATCAGTTGGTTCCCTGGAAAAGTAAACAGTAGACAATCTTATCATTTCTTAAGAATTAAATACATAGGAAATTTCTTCAGACGTATTTGCACCACTTTAAAACAAATATTTCTAGTAAGAAGATTTATTCAAAGAAAATAATAATTAAAAAAATTTGTATTAAATTAAATTAAAAATTGTTGTAAATTACTTTTGCTTTCTCTTTACATTGCAGACAAGGATGCAGAGCTTGTCTCCCATTAATTCTAGTTACAACATTAGAGCCACATTTACAAATATGATCCGTAAAGAAGGGCTTTTCAGGTGATAATTTTAAAGAATACAAAAGTGGAAATATAAATATTTACAAACATTTACTTTACAAAGGCCCATCAGAGGAGTTACAGCTGTTGTGGCAGGTGCTGGGCCGGCTCACGCTTTTTATTTTGGAACGTATGAATTTACGAAGGAATTTTTAACACGGTTTACAACACACAACCAAATAAATTATAGTAGGTTTTTGCGATGGCTTTAAAGTTAATAAATAATTTATTTTAAATTGTTTTTTCTAGTATTATCTGCTACAGCAGCAACATTAATTCACGATGCTATTTCTAATCCTACTGAAGTAATAAAACAGCGATTGCAAATGTATAATTCACCCTTTAAGTCAGTTATAACTTGTATGAGAACGGTGTACCAAACGGAAGGACTACAGGCTTTTTATCGGTCTTATTCAACTCAATTAATTATGAATTTGCCGTATCAGACGATACATTTTATGACCTATGAATTTTTCCAGAATACGGTAAGCAATTTTTTCATTTTATATACATATAAATTTTTATAAACTTTATTTGCCGTTTTACTTATAATTTATAGAAATACTTCAGAACATTTGCCTGATTTATTTAATTGGAAAATAAAAAACCAAAACAGTCAAGCGTGAGTCGGTACTCACATGCCAGATTTTTCGTACGTACATACATAATTGTACGTTAGCAAAATATTCCGCAGGCATTTTATATGTTTAGATGTTTAGCTGTGCCGATCTATTAAATATAGCCGCAATATTTTTAGAGGAACTCACGGCATAATGAAGTCTTGAATTATGATATAATTATCTTATAGTAGGCAGTTAGGCATAAATAGGCTCTTACCGATATTTTTCGCGCTTAACTATACTGCGACGAAAACTTAAGTGCTCAGTTTTAATTATAACAGGTGTGTCAACTGGTAAGTACGTATTTGTGGTCAAACATACAAACATTTGATTTCCTGTGAAAAAGTCCTCGTATCAGCTGTCAACAAATTATTTCTTTTTACAAAATATCGTTGCGAAATTTGAACTTTTGGAGCTCTTTTACGATTACAAGATATTTGTACTTTCAATACACATTTTATATATAATTTTTGGCCACTGCTAACTTAATAAAAACTTTCCTAACATATTTCATTATAATTCTTCATTCACTGAAAAGTAATTAAAACTGAAATAATAATTCAATTTAATACCTTACCCCTGTAAAATATAGACTTAATTTTTTTTTTCATATTTTGATATATTTTTATGTGGGTCCAAATATTCTCAACATTTGAGAGTCTTTTAGCGCAAGAAATGTTTTTAAATTGATATTTTTAAGAAATAAATGTTTGTTTCAGAATTAAGTTCCACGTGTAGGGTTTTGCATTTATTTTAATAACTTATTCTTAATTCTTTTACTTTTTGATTGTAGTTGAACCAGGAACGAAAGTACAATCCTCCAGTTCATGTGGTAGCAGGAGGAGCAGCCGGGGCTGCAGCGTCTGCTTTAACGACGCCCCTCGATGTGGTGAAAACGCTCTTAAATACCCAGGAAACAGGTTTCACGCGCGGTATGCGAGAAGCAGTAAAACAGGTACTATCAATAAAAGTTGTTTAAAAATTAATATAACAAAAATGGCTCACAATGCGATCGTTCCTTGCAGATTTACAGGGTGGCTGGTCCTTTAGGATTTTTCAAAGGGTTAGGCGCCAGAGTGCTGTACTCAATGCCTGCCACTGCGATTTGCTGGTCAACGTATGAATTTTTCAAATTTACACTATCCCGAAAGAGTAGGGAAGATTATAAATCGTCAATTTCTGGAAAGAGTTCCCTTCAGCCTAAAGAGTCTGGAACGATAGCATCACCGAAACCCCCCGTCGATGAGATGTCGAAAATCGGTGGTCTAAGGTATGTTTTACCCACAACAAGTGTTAGTGCAGCTGAAAGTAGTGAAATTCCTTCGTCGCTTAGAGATTCGACACCGTTGAAGGCTGTCTGCGAGTTGTCGTCGCCGGTAAATCCAGACGGTGTTTATAACACCTTAAGTCTAACGACTATGCACTCAGACGTAAAAGGACAATACGAGAGGAGGGGCTATTGTGGTTCTTACAGTGATTAAGAAGGCATGTTTATTTTGAGAAAGATAAAACAAAAAGACGGATGAAAAAGAAAAATCAAATAAAAAATAAAATACAACATTTTTGTTGAGCAAGAACAGAAAATTGAGATAGCCTCTGTGATTTCCAATACTACAATGTGCTAAGCAAATGGTAGTAATAAAGAAAGAATAAAACCGTTATATACATTTGGAAACAAATCCAAACTGTTATATTATTGAAAACTATTTAGTTATTTGTTTAAAATATTGTTGTTAATATATGTTAAATGTACTATAAGAAGCCCAAGTGTTATTCGTGTCGCGGAAGAAGCGGGTTGTGAGGAAGCACATTTTAGTCATAATTTTCGTGGTTATGCTCAGAAAATTTTCTTGTGCGATTTTACAACGAGTCAAGTATTTGAAAAAAGAAAAAAATCTAATCGTGGAACTCGGTTTGGTCTTAAAACATTTCGTTTTTTGATAAGTAATCTCTTTGTATGCCATACGGAAAGCTTTTTCATTAAATGGTTAACAGTCCTACCACAGATAAGAAATTAGATTTATAAGCTTTATGGAAATTGTAGTCAGTATCGTCTTAAAGACGTTGTCGACTTAACACCGCAAAAGACAAAAAGTACTTCATAATGAATGAATTGGAACTGCGTCTCCGAAAAGGGAATTTTGACCTCATTCAAGATATATACATATATATATCAACTTGGCGAAGATAATGATTGTAACTCCCAACTTATTTTTTGAAAAAATGATTATTCGATTTTCACCTAGAACAACAAGTATTACTTATTTAAAAGCATTTTTTTGGTCAATTGTAGTTTATCTGGACGTTGCACGTTTCTTTAATTTGAAAAGTATTTTCGGAAGAATAAAAATTCGAAATTTTTTATAGTGCACATAAAATATTGCAAGTTTGTCTTTGGGTAATTATAAGTAAATGAGAAGTTATTATTTTCCTTCATTAGAATTATTAGTATTAGAAAATATCACACTTTAATTTTAAATCAAACTTTTCACTAAGAAATCTATGAAAGGGCTAACATTTTAATTACTGTAGCATCTCTTCCGACTACGAATTCTAAACCAAGATAAAAAAAAAATGAAATTAAACTTTAACTTTAGCCAAATTCTTTCTTAAGAAAATATATATAAAATACATTTCCGCATTTATATATCCACATTCAATTTAAGCCCTTAAATTTTATAGAAAGCCTTTAGGTTCTTAATTCTAAAGGCTCTCTAGAAAATTTAAGGGCTTTAAAGTGGAAATGTAAATGCGGAAATGTATATTAGAGGTGTGTGTGTTTAGGGACACGCTATCGAAGCAAAAATATCGTTACTATACTCATGAATAGTATCGAAAAAAAATTGTTCAAAATAAAGCAATTAAATTAAATCGAAAGTCGGTAAGTACATGGCTTTTCTCCAAATTTTGAATGGCATCAATTTAAAATCATACAAGGCGGTATGATTTTAGTTTACGATATCTATCGGCCGCAAAGTAAAAAATGTATTGGTATCGAATATAAAATACTAGATATCGAAGACTTTCGATATTCTCTTCGTGTCCCTATCTGTGTGTGCGGATATGTGAACATTGAGCTTAACTTAAGATTGCCTAGTTGGTTAAGTTCAGGTCCAATTTAAATTTCAAGTTTTGAATTCTGCCTAATTAACTAATTGCTACATTTAATGGAAATCGCGTAGTTTTTAGAAATTAAATGACCCACACAATTCATTTTGTTCATTTTCGTTCTTTGAGGTTATTCTTATTTAAAAATATATGTCTGCTTCTGCGCTATTTTCTACTATCGCGACTAGCAATTTTCCATACAGCTTAAAAATTTTATTCTACTTATTGGTCTTTACACACAAAACAGGAAACTTTGTAGCCTTGCACATGCACTTAAAAATTGTTCATCTTAGTTTGTACCTTTTTTCCCATCCGAGTACTTTCTCTTTTCGTAGATGACAGTCAAACGAATTTCTATAGCGGTGGTGGAATCATCTATTTCTCAGCGTAACTTAAGTCGATTTATATAAGCGAATTTGCAACGTATCAGTGCTTGCTCGAAAAAAACAAAAATTGTTTTAAGTAGTCCGACCAACACAAATCAAAGATTTTTAAGAGAATCACTACTATGTTAAACGAGTTGATATAGGATTTTAATTACCAGTGAAAATATTTGTATTTTTTGTACCACACTATGTTTTTATAATACTATTCAAAAATTTGTATTTTTCCTTATAATTTTTGTTTTTTGTATTTTTATCGAAGACCTTCTGTATTTCATATAAACATCATACCATGTGTATTTAGTAATTGTATGTTATTGGTATCGCAAAATGTGGCGAATATTAGTGGATCCGGATAGTTGTACACAAGATTACCATCCAAACAAATTTTATTACAGCAATAACATTTTTCTCGATAAACTTTCAAACTTAATTTTCCTACATAATTGGTTGGGAAGTGTCTTCAATCAATTAAACAATAAATAAGAAAAACAAAAATAAGATCACAGGCTTCGGTAATAATAAAATTTACCTCGTAAGATATGAGGAGATTTTAAAAATCACACCTTGTAATATATTGTATTATAGAAATAAATATCTAAGATCATATAAAGTTCTTTCTGTATACATCTCCTATTTGATTGCAGATTTACTTTTTAAATTTTCATCAACTAGTAATTTTATTATTACTGAGATAAGTCACAATTTTTAAATGAATCAATAAACATAAAAACACGCTTTTTTTCAGTTACAGAAGGTAAGATGTAAATATAATAATAAGATCGAATAGCGAAGAATTAAATGAGTAAATCATTGAATAAATATTTTTATTTAAAGGAAGTTAATTATAGCGTATCCTTAGAATTAATACCAAACGTTGTAATTACGTTTTATATTTGGTTCTTTCAATAGAAATATGCTATAATCTATCTTCATTAAAAGTTAACACAGTGTGCTACTGGCCTTGGTTTCACCCCCAAAGAAAATTCCATTCAGTTCCCCGACTCCTTTTGACAAGGCTCTATACTTTTGCGTTGTCCTATCGATTTTCCAAGCGTAGGAAGTAAATCCATCCTTGGTACCTGTCATTTCAGATTCCTCAGTGTTTAGATAGTTTCCATTGGAATTTTAATAAAAGGATTTTTAACGTGTTTTAACAAAAATGCGAGCACATTTTGCAACTGATTCATTCAATGAATCTCAAACATTAGAAGAAAGAATTGTTAAATTCAAAGAATGCAAAGAAGACATGCAAGTTCTTGTCGATTTCGTTAATAATATTCTTTTATTAGCTCAGAGAGAGGCTGAAAATAAGTTAAAATTGCAACAGGTATGTAACTATTTTTATCATAGTGTAGTAACTAATTTGGTTGTATGTTTTGGGACAAAATAAAAATGATTTCATTTTTTATTTCAACTCAGTGTGTTGTTGTTGTGAGTGTTCTCATTAATGGTTCTAATTTTAAACTAATCTCCGAATTGTTCAAAGTTATTATTGTGCCATTTTTAGTTCCAAACAAAATGTTTCGAACGACAACAGGATTACCAAAATAAATAACTAAATTAGAGACAATACTATTCGTAATTCTTGTAATTTTAAAGAGTGTAACAAACAGCATTTCAAGCTTACTTATTAATTTTTTAATTAGCTTGTCGGAATAGTCGTTAAAGATCGAACAAATTGATGAAGTAGTCTCATGCGGATGCAGTTCTACTGCTATCTTACTGCTTAGGCTAATCTGAAAAGTTCGATTTTAAAAACTTGGCTATTTCCGACACTAAGAAATATAACTACATAATTTTAAACGCCCTGTTTTTAATGTTATTTTGTTACACAATTATCAAGCATAAAAGGTATAATAAGCGATAAAATGGTTTTCTTCACAGAACTGCAGTAAACCTGGAAGGGAATGTAAGTGTTTAAAAAAAGAATGCAAAAAAAAAAATTAATTTAAAATTATAAAAATTTCAATATTATTTATATTTTATTTGCAGCCTCTGTATTTTCCAACTTAAAAAACGGAAAAATAATTCACCGTGCAAGAGGAGTAGTAACAAGGATATTTGATGTCCTTTGTAATCGAGCTTCTTTAACTAGCTCTAACCAAAATGTTTATGGCAACAAGAGCAAGGACTAATCTTCCAACATCTTGAAAAGCGAACTGAACAAAAAAAGTAAGATAATAAGGATTAATATATACATTATGATATCCGACGATCAATTGCATAAACAATATCCGATATTCTTAATAGCTAGCAATAGTATAAAATAGTAAACGCATTTTAAACAGTATGCTTTTATAATAGAATTTTAAACAAAATTACAACTACACTCAATTTCAAAATTTATCAAATAAAGCATTCTGAAAGTTTTGTGTGCAATTTAAAAAACAATTTAAGTAAGAAAAAAAAATTTTTATATTAATTTTTTAATAGTATTTTTACCTCTACAATCTTTTACATTTCGGACTGGAGTTTATCTTTTATCTTTAAATCTGATCTTTCGCTTTTTGGGTAATAATATAATAATAATTTTTGAATAAAGTAAAATAATGAAAAGAAAAATTTGTTTGATTTAAGAAATTATTTCATTATATGATGTTTAAGAATTATTAATTTATTAATTCATTGCCTTATTTATTAACTTATTTTTATTTCATTATTTTAAGTCTTATTATTTATTTATGCTCTTTACAGGATAGAAAATTAATTTGGCCGATTAATAAAAAGCATACATATATGGAAGGGTACTAATATGGTTCTTAAAGGTAAGCTATTGGCGAGGTTAGAACGCAGTGAAACACAACACAATCAATTTACTAAGAACACGTTTATTTGGGTGACTGTGTAATACAAAGAACACAAAGCAACTGAACTGAAATGGCGTCTATTGTGCCTTACAATGAATATAAGAGTGGGGACGTAAATGATGAATGCCAACTTAAGAAAAGGAAGAGAAATTAGGCGCGTTAATTGAATCCCTAACACTTCCCCTCAATTACAAGGCTAATTGAAAATGACAATTAAAAACAAACTTTGAAAACAGAAGACAAAATAAGTAATCCAAAAAAAACAGGACTCGACGACTCAACAATCTTTCAAGCCCAGGCCGCGAGAACAATTTTCCAGCTTGACTCCTGACAGCGCTTTTGTCAGGGCATCGGCTATCATTTCTTCTGTCGGCAAAAACTCCACGCTGAGTGGATAAGTTCGGACTGCCTTCCGAACAAAATGGTACTTTATGTCCACGTGCTTGGTGCGCGCGTGGAAGACCGGGTTGTACACCAGTTTTGCCGCTGACTGGTTGTCGTTGTATACGGTGATCCTCGACAGCTTTTCACGACGTAGCTCCTTGAAGAAGTTCGACAGGTGGACGGCTTGTCGCATGGCTTCAGAGAGACTGACGTACTCCGCTTCCGTTGATGACAGGGCGACGATCTTCTGCTTGCGTGAATGCCAGGAGATTGCTGCTCCGGACAGTGAAAACGAGTATCCCGAGTAAGAAACTCGGTCGATCGGGCAATTTCCCCAGTCCGCGTCCGCATGTCCGATGATCCCGTTCTGGTCCTGGATGTAGACCAGCTTTCGATCCAGAGTGCCTTTCAGGTACCTCAGTACCCGTTTTGCGGCGAGCCAGTGAACTTGGTCATGTGCACAGTTGAACTGGCTCAGCATGTTGACCGCGTAGGCGATGTCCGGGCGTGTCCCGATGGCGAGGTACATCAGGGCACCAATGAGCTCGCAGTAGGGAAACTTTGCCTCGTTCCCTCCGGTGCTCGCCTCGAGTTTTGTGCCAGCGGCAAGCGGCGACTTGACGGCCCTGCAGTCGGACATCCCAAACTTGTACAGGACTTCTCGGATGTATCCGCTCTGACAGATGGAGATCTTGTTTTTCTCCTGCTTGACCTCGATGCCCAAGCAGTACCCGATCCGTCCGAGGTCCTTCACCTGGTACTCTGCGGCCAGATGATCCTTGATCTCGTTGACGCGTTCCGGGTTGTTCGAGGCGATGACGATATCGTCGACATACAGCAGGACGTAGGTGCATTCTTAAGAACGGTGATCAACGTAGACGCAGGGGTCGGACTCCGTCGGCACCAGTCCAACCTTCTCGAAGGTACCATTTGACCTTCGCGTGCCACTGTCGACCAGCTTGGCGGAGCCCGTACAGGGCTTTAACGAGCAGACAAACCTTGTCGCCTGACTTCAATGCTTTAAGCATACGCTGAGCTTTTACGACCAAGGTTTTGTCTCTTTCGGTGTCGACCAGCCTCTCCAACGATTCCCTCAACAGGACCGGCGGCTCCATGTACACCTCGGTGTCCATCTCACCGTTGAGATACGCTGTGGTGATGTCTAGCTGGGAGATCCGGAGGTCGAACTTGGCTGCCAACGCCAACAAGAACCGAAGCGAGTCCAGGCGCGCCACTGGCGCGAATGTATTGGTAAAATCAACACCGGGCCGCTGGGCGAATCCTCGAGCAACAACTCTAGCCTTACGTCGATCCAGACTTCCGTCTGGATTAAACTTGTTGCGTAAGACTGTACGACAGGAAATCACGTTGCGATTCGCGGGTCTGTCCACCAGCTTCCAGGTGTCGTTCGCCACCAGACACTTGGCTTCCGAGTAGATGGCATCAAACCACTCGTCCCTTTCTTCTCCTTCCAGGGCTTTGTTGAGAGGAATCTCAATGGCTGCCATCGCCACGCACTGGTCGGCTTGGTCACTGTCGTCATCGAAGCTCTGGTCGGTGCCGTCGTTTTCCTCGACGCGACCCCGAACGATAGCTTGCCCTTCGTCGTCCGATTCCTCTGCGATGACCGCCTCGTGGTACTGCTTCAATGGGCGACCCCCCTTGCCTGTCCTCACGGTCTTGGGTCTGCCTCGTCCTCTTTTCGCCGCTTGTCTTTCTGGTGATGGCTGCTGCTCTTCTTCCTCTGCTCCATCATCCTCGAAGCCGTAGAAGGGCTCCAAAATTTCCTCGTCCTCGACTTCGTCAGCTGGCTCGTTGACTGGTTCAACGATGGCTTGAGGTGGATGATTTGGGAGTTTCGCGACGCTGGCGTCCAACACATAATCCCTGTAGATACGATTGTCCAGTTTCTCGGCATCCTGGGGCGGCTTCTCGTACTCTAAAGGAGCAATCTGCTTCTGGGACGGACCAGGCTGGAACTCTTTCATGAACCTGACGTCACGGGACACTCGAACCTTCCGCTCTTGAGGTATCCAGATGCGATAAGCCTTGGATTGTTCGGAGTAGCCGATAAAGTGCCCTGGGATCCCCTTTCGATCAAACTTCCCCTTTCCGGGAGTTTTGTCCAGGACGAAAGCTCTTTCACCAAACGAGCGAAGGTGAGACACGTTCGGCTTTTCTCCTGTCCAGAGTTCGATCGGCGTAACTCCGCCAGGCAACGCTTTTGTTGGGCACCGGTTTCTCACGTAGTTCGCGGCCGCAATCGCTTCAGCCCAGAGCGATGGAGGTAAGTTCGCATCGATTTGCATGCATCGCGCGGCCTCGACCAACGTGCGGTTCTTTCGTTCGGCAACGCCGTTTTGTTCGGGCGTGTGTGCCGTTGTCGTGCGATGAACGATGCCGGACTGCTTCAACAGGTTCTCCATCTCCTTGTTTCCGTATTCGGTGCCGCCGTCGGATTGGAGTGCCTTAATCTTTCGCCCGAGCTGGTTTTCGACGAGATTCTTGTAGTTTCGGAACTTCTGCACAGCGTCGCTCTTCTTCTGGAGAAAGTAGACCATGCAGACTCGGGAATAGTCGTCGATGAACGTCATAAAATAACGCGCGCCTCTCATCGACTGTGTTCGCATTGGTCCACAAAGATCGGTGTGAACCAACTCGAGGAGATCCGAGGAGTGTTTCTCTCGGACTCCGAACGGGACGCGCGACATCTTGGCGGAAAGACAGGTGTCGCACTTGATCTCGCCGACGACTGACCCGAGTGTCAGTCCCCTCACGTTTCCGCTCGTTGCCAGCAGTGACAGGTCACGCGCGTTCAAGTGGCCTAACCGAATGTGCCACACTTCGATGTCGGACTTCGAATGTTTCGCCTCCGAGACGGCCATCGCGCGTTGTTCACTTTCGCGAAGAAAGAACAAGTCACCGATGCGTTCGGCGACTAGCTTCACGTCACCGAAACTGTTTTTGATAACCGCGCACGACTTCTTGAACGTGACCTCGTGGCCATGATCCACTATTTTCGAGATCGAGAGAAGGTTAGACCTCAAGTCCGGGACGTACAGAGCGTCCCTCAGCATCACAACATTGTCCGAGCAGTCTGCTGTCGCGATCCGCACCTCACCTTTTCCGGCCACCGTTGTCGAGTTATCCGCGAGCTTCAATTGTCCCGAATTATCGCGCACATTCACAAAGGAATCTTTGTCCTTGCACAAATGCGAGGTGCACCCGGAGTCCAAGCACCAGATGTTGTTTGCACTTTTTGAATCGCGCACTTTTTCGATGAGAAAAGCACAGTGAACTTCGTCTGGTTCAGTGGCGAAGCGTGGTAGTGTTCAAGGTGTTCACTGAACACCCGAGCAAATTGACGAATGAAATATGTAGACAAATAATAATCTAATTTTCATATTTGCATTAACATTAACATTAACAATAAAAAATTATTACTGGAAAAACTCCATACTTTAAATTCGGAGTATTTAAAATTATATACTGGCTGTTCAAAATAAAAACTGAACATTGATACTCCATACGGAAAAATTAAAGAGTAAAGAGACTTTTTGTCCGGCTCATATGAATATAAAATCTCTGATTGTTCAATTTGAGATTTGAACAGCTTTGTATCGCATAAATGCGGATAAGAAAGAGAATTTTAAATTCTGAAGAATTTATTTAATAACTCTTCACACTGTCCCAGTCCCAGTAGAAAAAACAGGAGTAAAATACAACGCTCTTAATTTTTTGTGTGCGAAATGATTCAAAGGTGTTCAGATCTCAAGTTGAACATTCGGGGATTTTTACATTCATATGGAATTGACAGAAAAAGTCTCTTTAATTTTCATTTTTATATGGAGCATAGGCGTTCAGTTTTTAAACTGAACACTTACCAATACAACTGTAAACCGCTGAGCGGTTGAGGTCGAAGGAATCCTTGCGCTTGCTTAGTATTGAATGTATGTAAAGAGAGGAAGAAAAGCTGAGAATTCAATAATTTTAGACTCAATGTTTTCCTGTTAATGAGCGATCATCCTTGCCTTGACTTTCAGCTTGATAAGAATTCTAAGTGGATTTGGCTGCGACTCAGTTTTTTTGGAATTTAATATTTTGTCTTGTAGAAATCTATACTGTAGTTATGAAACTTTGTGTTTTTGCAGAAAAGACCTGCATTATTGAAGAAATTTTAACAATGCCTTTTTTAAGGTGAATAATTGATGAAAAATCTTATAATGTTAGGAAAGTATTTTAAAGCGTTTAATTGATGCTGAATGTTTTTTCAGAGTACAGGGACTCGCTTTACATGGTCAACGTAAATACAAACAGGCTTAAGTCGATTCGTTTTAACTGCTTAAAATGTTAAAATAGATCGACTTTATTCTATCCGTCTTTACGGTTTCTACTTTCTAGATGTATAAACGCACATACATACATATATTCATTTAAACGTCGAACTAAAACTAATATATAGAGTTAAAAATTATTAACTGAACACCCAAGAGCAACTCCTTAGCTTCGCCACTGGTCTGGTTTGTTTTTGGACGCGAGTTTTTGGCAGCACTCACTTTCTTTGTGCCCGTTTTTGCCACAAAATCCGCACTTCATTCGGCGCTTCTCGTTCCTCTTCCCCTTGTTGGTACCACTGCCTTTGCTTGTGCCGCCACCACCTTTTCCGTCGTTAGCGCCACCTTTGTTTCCTCGCTGGAACTTGTTCTTGCTCGAGGAAGCTTGTCCTTTCGCAAACATGGCGGCGCCACTTTCGATCGACTTTTCCCTCGCGTTGTACTCCTCGATTATTTTTATCTTCAGGGCTTCAGCGTCGGGTAATTTGTCGCGAGATTCGATGGCGATGCGGAAGCTCTCGAAGCTACTGGGGAGGCTGTATAACAGCATGATCGTCATCAGCTCTCCGTTGATGTCGATCTCCATGGACTTGAGTTTGTCTACGGCGTCGAAGAACTCGGTGAGATGCTTCGAGACGTCGTCGCCATCTTGCATCTTTTGTTGCACGAGGCGTTTCAGCAGCGTCGCTTTTCGGGCTGGTCCTTTTGAGGCGTAGATGGATTCTAGCTTAACCCAAACGTCCCGCGAGGTGATGCATCCTCGGATCTGGGTTAGTTCCGAGGGATTGATCGCCAAGATCAAATCGGCCTTTGCCTTGCGGTCGTTGGTTAGCCATGTCTTGGCTGCGGCTTGCGCGGTTATCAGCGCATCGCCTGCACCTTCGACCACCGGTTGCACTTCTTCGCCGGAAACGTAGCTCCAGTGATCGTTTTTCACGAGCAGGGCCTCGGCTTGAATTCGCCACGTGTCGTAATTGTCGCGAGACAACGTTTCGAGTCTCGTCGTTGTCGCTTGTGCCATTTTGTCTTTGTGGCGTCTCGACGCTTCGCGTTTTTCACACGTTTACGACTTTTTTTTTTTTTTTACTCTTTCAACTCGCGACGCGATTAATTGTGTCAATCACTGACTGGGCCTATAACCTATTGGGGAGGTTAGAACGCAGTGAAACAGAACACAATCAATTTACTAAGAACACGTTTATTTGGGTGACTGTGTAATACAAAGAACACAAAGCAACTGAACTGAAATGGCGTCTGTTGTACCTTACAATGAATATAAGAGTGGGGACGTAAATGATGAATGCCAACTTAAGAAAAGGAAAAGAAATTAGGCGCGTTAATTGAATCACTAACATAAGCTACATTTATTTTAATTTAACAAACACTGCGGTTTAAAAAAAAAACTGATGGTCTAATTTTGTACACAATAGTGAGGAGCAGCCTCCTTGAGTTGAGATGTTCCAGAAATATTTTATTTTCCACTATGTCCAAATTATCCACTGTCGCCCATTTAACTTTGTCAGTCTAAGTAACTCTGTCCTGGGATGATAAAAATCTAAATAAAAACTAAATTTAACATAGAATTTCCATAAAAAATTCTAACCGAAGAACAAAAAGGGGTATTCAATTCATTCTGAAAGTTCAATTCGAATAAAGTGGTGCCACAGTGTCTCCTCTAGATTGATTTAAGCGTTTCCGATTTGCATAAACTAATTGAGAATATATTTTTTTTTCAAGGATTTAAAAGGGCGGATAACCCTTCTATCTCTACGGTCGTTCTCCTTGCAAAAATCTTTTAAGAAATCATTTTTCGAACAGCCTCGCACAGTCGATGAGATATGGTGCGTTGTCTATCTGAAAGGGACAAATCCATGTTGAACTAAACCTCTTACGGCCCTCATGAATAAAACATTCCCAGAAACTAATAAACTGAATAATAAACGTAACAAGAGCACATACATCTGCAGAATTTAGGCTACTTGTCTTTTCAAATCTCGTCTGTATGATTTCTCCTGAAGCCATTGTTTATCTACTTTGAGGGTGACTTCTATACACAGATGTAGAATGCTTCCGTAAACCGAAAAGTCTATGATTAAATTATAGAAATTGGTGCTGTTCTTGGTGGTTTTTCTGGTTACACCACTCAATGCAGAATTTGTACATATTTAAAGTATGGACCGAGGGTCTAGGGTAAAGCCTTTAATGAATAGATGTTTATAGAGGGCAAGCCTTTTCGTTGGTAAACTGATAAATAATACGGATCTGAATTTTGGGGACTTAAAGTTTTACATTTTAATATCCAATATCAGCAATCAATGAGGAATTTACATCATTTGTTTGTTGAACCTTTAACTAAAAGGGAGAGCTTATAAATTTGTGTTTAATAGGGTTTTTTTTAATACCTTTTTACCCGACTGACTCAGAAGGAGGGTAATGTTTTTCGTGGGTGTGTTTCTTTATTCATTCGGAATATTCGGAACGCTCAATAAGCGTTTCTTTATTCGTTTAAAGTATGCCGAACATTCCGTTCCGCGTTTCTTTATTACTGCGGAATATTTGGAACGTATTCTTTTTGATCCGTGTTTTTTTTTTCACAACGGATCTGGCTCTGGGTTTACTAGGAAATTTTGCATTGAATTGAAATTTATGAATAGTTACCCATATCGAACTTTATTTTATTTCGTGAACATAAATATAATCGAATTGCCTGGATTTATACCTACTTTACGTCAAAAATGTAATCCAAAAATTTATCTGTTTCAGGGTTTGAAGTTTGAATGGGCAAATATCAAGGCAATTTGATGCGTTTTTCACAAAATTTAAGATCTTTATATAGCTGACTGTTTTTCCAAATTCAATTCAATGCAAAATTCCCTAGTAAACCCAGAATCAGATCCGTTGTGAAAAAAACGCAGCTAATATTATATACCTTTAGTTGCATTCAATATCAGCATACATTTAGAACGACACAAGTGCAATTTTAATAGTACCTATTAATTTAATTATAGATTTAATTATGAATGTGTCTTGTTTACATCTTTTTAGTTCTTTTTTGCAGCCAGTCGGATTTTTTGGTTTTTTAGATTAACTTTTTTTTTCATTTTCTTTAATCAGTGAATCAATTTCAGAAAATATTTTATTAGTTGAAAGTAAGTTTTTTTTGGATTTTATGTAGTTAATTTATGATATTAATATACTACCATTAATTTGATTCTGATAATTTCTTTTAAAATTACAAATTGTCGAAGAATTAAAATTTCTTCCTCGGGCAGATTAGAACCCACTAAATACGAATAACTTCTACTAATGTTTAAAAAAAAGTTGTTAAACGTATTTTAATACAATATCTTAATGTCCTAATTTTCATCTTAGCAAGGTAAAAAACTCCTTATTAACGTTCTTTTTACTTTTTTTCTCGAAAATATCGTTTCAACAAAGAAAGATTATAAATTTTGTTAAGAAACTTTTTATATAACATAAACATCTATAAGACAACTCTCGAAAACAAAGGAAATATTTCTTTATATTTTTTTACCCATTATTCAGGGATATAGCGATAAATTTGTAGTAGCATCTCATTAAATCTACCAATTAAAATATTTGAATTTAGAGTGCATTGCCAACAAAACGTACTTTTAATATCGACGTCTATCAATAATACAGCCATTGTAGGTAAATGCAAATTGAAATCGAAAAAAAGAAATGGATCGGCACCTTTCTTTCGTATTTCCTCAATCTTATACCATTAAAGTTGGTCCCCTCTTAGCTGATTTTGAAGTCCTTATTTAAATAGATATCGATTTACCTCTGTATTTCTTATCTCGATTGCCATTAATGCAGGTTCTGAAAATTCTTTCACAACCGAACGGCATCAAGTCGCCAATGAAACTTTTTATCTCCCAACAAGTAGATGCTTAAGGTTCGTTCGGAAAATTTAAATAGAATTCAACTTCGTTACCCATTTCACCCTTGGCACTCATATTCCCTTTCCCCCAATTTCAATTTTCAAATTGTATACTACGGAATTCAGCTGAACTCCGGATCAAAATAAAATATTAAAATTTTACCACTTGCAGGCGAAGATAATTTCTGGAAACGAGTGATGAATTCAATAAAATGGAAAAGGCGAAAATCTGTTTAAACATTTTTTTCCGTAAAATCTAATTAACCCCCAGTGGAGCTTTTGTGATCCGCACCCTTCTCTCGGTTTAATCCTTTACGTCGGAAACTTTCTTGTTTGGATTTGAATTACAATTTTCAAGTGTTGCAATAAAAAGTTTATGATGTCCCCATGACTTGGAAAATTTTTGGTGCTAGTAGATTTTGATTTCGAAATTATGCCTTTGGGGTACGCAACAAGGAGACGTAATTAAATTAATTTAAGAATGCGTAATGTACCTATCTGCGGAAATTACTTTAAAGCTCATTAAATTGTCGCTTAATATCTGTCTGTTAAAGGAAATTACAATGTTTTACAACGTGGACTTGAGATAAGTCTTAGTGGTTTTGATTCAGGAATAAAGAAAGGTAAGTCATTCTTAGCAAAAACAAAAAGGAAACGTATGTTTATTTTACTTTAAATTTAGTTACTTTTCTTCCTGCTAAATATTTGAATTCTGTGATGCTTTTGAATTTTTAAATTTAAAAGTGTAATGAAATGTGTTGGGTTGGGACCATAGAAATAAGACATAAGGAAGTGCTGAAACGTTCATATATAGTGTACGTGTGCGTACCATTTTTTTGGGGTGCTCAAAGGGTGCTCAGTTGAGCGAGACAGAACTTGAGCAAGCGAGGCAGAATGAGTAAAAGCTATAGAAATATTCCTGAATACTGTCGAATTATGCATTTTTGGATTACTTGGATTCATTTCGGGGTGCTCTTGCTAAAAGACAGCGTTAAAAATAAATTTTAGTGGGGTACATACAGCAAACATTTTAATGTTATTCTAATATTAAATCAATTACTATTGCAATCCCCAGCGAATTACAAGAAGTCTGATTAGAACAGTGTAAGAAAAACGACGTAATTTTGAAATACATACAAATTGCGGTGTGGCCCTCTTAAAATTTACTTTCTTTTTACGCCAGTACTGATGTTTCTAATACTAAAGTGCGAGAACTCACACATAAGGGACTCTGGTACGCTTGACAAGTCTAATCGCACTTCCTTATATCTTATTTCTATGGTTGGGACAGAAGAAAATCAATTTACAATATGTTTTGTATTTTTTCCTAAGTTAACTAATGTATAAACGGTAGTTATAACTTGCCTTCTACTGAAAAAAATAGAGCTAAAAGGCATAGGGTATTTTAAAAATATTGAATATGTTTTGTATCGATGTTCTTTACAGCATTGGACACATGAAGAACTTATAATTGTTATTATTTTTTTTCTTTTCAAAATTTTTAAAAGTAGAATAATTTATTCAAGAATTTTGCACGGTACACCCGTTCTATGCCAAATGAGACACACAAGAGTAAAACTTTAAATTGTTAAAATTTAGTCTGCTTTGGGCGCGCATCTGCCAGCAAAAGGGCGTATTTTTGAATTTTCGAAATTTTTTACTCGGGAAAAACTTTTACTTGGGTTGGACTAACAAAATAAGATGCGGTTTCGATGAAATTTTTATATCTAACACTAACGTAATCGAGAAAGAAGTTCGCAAACAACGATTAACTCAGGCGCTAATTTTAGCTCTATTTAATTTAACATAACACTTTTAAAATTTATATTTTTTACGTAGATGTAAAAAGAATTCTCTAGTCTATAGAAAAGCTTTATTTATCCAGTCGAAAATAAATCTCCAATTTAATAGATAGAATTGATGTCTCTCTTTTGTATGACTCCAAATATTTACGAATAATCGCTTAAAAGTATTTATTTCGCGATGCTCATGACATAAAGTGATTAATTTTTATATGTTTATCAGGATCAGCTTTCGATTTAATACAAATTACTTTTTAATTGACTTATTTTAATGAAAATTGAGAACGGACAAAACTATGAATTTCTTGTGTACGAATATCAGAAGAACATATATTTTCTGTATAAAATATTATCTATATGCTTTTTCGAGGATTCGATGACCAGCTTAGCATTAGTATTCATAGGGTGTTTTGCAATTCTAGTCGAATCAAAAGCTACTCGTAACAAAAGGTCCCTAATATTCGAGCCTACATTGATTAATAGTTATATAAACTATGTCCTACATTTTAATAAAACTTGAGAAAACTACGCCATTTGTAGGCTCTTTTTTCCTGTGATAGTTTGAAAACTTAAGCGATGGGTAGTCCTAAACGGCTTTAATGCTTGAAATTTTTGTGTTGTTGGAAAAGTTTCTTATTTAGGTTAACAATCTGCTATCTCTGGATTTTCGTCTCAAGTAAAATAAAACATCTATTGGTTGCTTAAGTGGCTGATGAAACTATGAAGAAAAGTTTCTGGCACGTATGTTATGAGAGGTGTTCGACTAAGCTCTAGGAATGTGGTGGTAGTTTCGAACACACCAGGACCAAATTCCTATGGTATGGCGATTGCTCAAGGAATGCAAATATGACACAGTCGGAACACGTTCGTGGAATACAAATCCATTCTCAAATAGTATTTCATTAGGAGGTTTTTCGAGATAACTATTTTCCTCGACGTGACTTGAAATCTTCTCCTTTTTTCAGGAAAAAAAAAAAACATAGGAAGCCATAGCCTGCAGTAGTGAAACGTGAAAAGTTACCCGGAAGTGGCCAAAGAAACAGGTACGACACTCTTCCTGGGAAATCCATGTTTCTTCACTTTTTTCTCTTGACTGGTTTTTATCAGCTTAGCGCCACCCATTGGTGGGACTTAACCCTTTTGAGGCCTCGAGCACGTCCGAGTTGTATAAACAGACAGGAGCAAAATCGCGTTTGAATAATTTTCTAGTCCAACGGAAAAGGGTCTAGAGAAATTGGCCCTTCTACCTGACCAGTTCTTGTTATTAATAAATAACATTTTGTTAAAAAAAAATACTGTCTTGGGTGTCAATAGATAAAATAGCACTTCTAATTCTAATTTTTAATAAAATCACTCGCTTGTTAAATTGAGACGATCACGCAGGGTTTTACTGTTGGCATTTTTGTTTATTTCGAAGGGTATTCAATTATTTATCATTGAACCTTTCTAAGACACAGAGAGGCTCAAAAGAAAATTTTTTTTTGAATTTAAACCTTTTGTGTATGGAATTGAATTAATATTCCTCATTTTGTATAGCAGCCTATTTGAATTTAACAAAAATGTTTCTCCCAGCAAAATGGGCAAGCCCATTGATTTTAATCAATTTATCAATAAAGTGCAAATGGTAATTTTCAAATCCTTTCTCTTAATTTCCATTGATGTAATAAAAATATGGATCTGACAAATTCTAAATTTCGATACTTTTGTGTTTTTCACGAACAATTTAATTCTTTAATTGTTTATAGCAATTGAAATAAATAAGATTTTAAAACAATGTAGAAGAAGAAGTTTTGAAGTTTTTTAAAAAAATACGCATTAAATAATATTGAAGAGGCTGATATTATAAGTGTATTTTGGAAATTTTTTTTTACAAATGAGTGTTTTTAAACTTTAAGCATATTTTCAGGGTTTGATTGTGCAGTACTTTTGGTAATTTTTGTTAAAATAATTCAAGCCCGAAATCTTAAAGCTATCATCTGTTCCTAATGACAGGTCTTCACTTTAATTTACTGATTGTGTGCATTCTGGAGTCTTAAATCATTTAAAATATGTTTGAAAATTACTTGCATACATATTTTCCAAGAATAATAATCAAGCTGTAACCAAAACCTTTAAATTGAATGTTTTATGAGTGTTTAAACAAAGGTATACATTTTCACCATTTTTATTTGTAATTATGATACAATCCTAATTTTTAGCGTTCAAGTTCGATTTGCACTTGAGTGGTTTTAGTTCATATTTTTAGATAAAACTTTTAACAACAATTGAACAATTTGTACATTTTATTACGAAAATTCGGACTGCAGAAAAGCCTAAATATTCAAAATATTCTCATGATTTCATGGTTTCTACAAAGATGTTATTGTTAATCATGTTTCAACTGGGGCAATTTTAGAAAAATAATTTGAAACCAATTTCTCGTGAAAAATTTTCATATAAAATTCGCAATTGTGCAATTTAATACTCGATTAACTCAGGGTCGATTTTGCTTTGGATTGATAAGGAAAATTTCTTGCAGATATTAAGGAAAAGAGGAAAAGTAATGGTCAAAATTTTAGGATTTAGAATTTGTGGCCAAAGTTCCTATTTTGTTAATCTCAAAACCGACCCAATTTCATACCCAGGAGCTAGGATCTCTAAAGTCTGTCTGTCAATTAAAATTTATCTTAAACTCAGTTTTTTTATTGTTAATATTCCTTTTTAATCTTTGCGTATGTTTTATGATCCGCAAAAGTGAGTTTATTTGAATTCTTTTCCTTTTTCTTGATTTGTTTTCTTATTCTCTAGCGTTACGGTTGTCATAAACGAAAATTACGTAATCAAGTTAAATAGCCCCAAAAATTCATCTTACGCCTTGTTGAAAATGAGCCCCTCTGTTTTTCTTTGGCGCACCCCGGACTCCTTCCCAAAACCATAAGATGGGTAAATGGCGCTAAGCACAGCATCCAAAGAGATTATGTGCCTATATAAATGAGATGTCCATTATCCAGTACCTTTTCGCAGATAACCGCGTCCAGCTTAAAATATTAATGTTTTGCGGATACAATAGGGACAAAGAATTTTCCTGAATTGAATTACCTTTGAGCATTAAAAATACTTTAAAACCAAGGGAATTGTATTTGTTCTGGTTGTGGAAAGGTGAATTCCTTTAACGTAAAATTCTATAGACTTATGGCAAAATGCCACAATTATTCACATTTTATATTTTCACAGAATTTATAATGAGAATAATACATAGGGCAATTAATTCATTTTGAATGAACAAGAATACATTATATTTTAAAAAAAGAAGCAATGAGTAATTTGTTTAAAATTCTTTGTTCTGCATTAAAATTCTCAATATTACATGTATAGTACCTACTTTTGACAAAAATTTAAATATTATACTAGTTCGTAAATTAGAATTGGTAATTAGAAAATTGTTGTTGAGTCCAAAAATATTTTTATTATTAAATTATTATTAATTCAACGACGATCAACATCGTTACGCTTTTAATTTTTGATGAAGTTACACAGTGTTAACACAATAAAATTACGAAAACCTTAAGAATGCAGCTAAAATGTAAGAAATTTAGCAATATATTTCATAAAGCAGGCCTTCGTATGAAAAATTTTAATTTTTAAAAACCACATACATCATATGTACATACATACATATAGATGTATATTTACATGGAAATAAAGTTGAATTATTTGTTTCAGACACGATGTTTTAAGGTCAGGACATTTTCAAAACTGGTAAGTCTTATTAAATATTGTTTTTAAATTGTTTGATTGCCTATAAGATATAAACATTGAGAAAAGGCTTTAACAAGTAAGTCAAACATCATTAGTTTTCATTTAATAGATTTAAAAGCAGTGTACAGAAAAATCCTCGCGTGTACCCATTTTCACAGAAATTATTTGAAATTTTGTTCGTAAATTTTTGCTGTTAAAAATTATAGCCTTTGATTTGGATTAAAAATTTTTATAATTTATTTTCCCTATACTAAATTCTAAAATAAGAACTGTTCATTGTCTACGGCCAACTTAATGATAATACACTCTCGTAAAACGCCTTATCCCTTCAAAATCTTTAAAAATTCAAGCAGCCGGAATATTTCCTATATAAATCTCTTTATTAAGGCTCAAAAGCACTCTTATAAATCTGAACAAATGCTGCATCTTGTAAAGAATGAAAAAATATGATAAAGTTGTTCATATGTCGCCCACCACGTGCTGAAAAAGAAACTATACTCTGGGAAAAATATATTTTGGCAGAATCCTGAGTATAAAACTTTTTTTCTTCGCACGTTTGACTTGTCTTAACTGCTTTTAGGGGATTTGAAGGAAAATCCATTGAAATTGTAAAATATTCATGATACAGCACTTTAACCATTTTTTCCCTCTGTCAAACTTCAAATGTTTTTGGGACAATGTTTAACGTTGGCTTTATCTTTTATTTAAAGAGGGTAATGAAGAAAACAAATTTCCCTTTATTGGGAGAAGTTATATGAAAAAAATCGAATAGGAACTTTGGGGACTACTGAAAAATATTTGCATTTTTACCTTGAAAATGAAATGATAATGATTTGGACTTGATTATAGTACGCATAATTCGTATAAAGACGGAATTGTAGAACAGGTCAGGAAAATTTTAAGATAATGGGGCTATAAGGTCGTTTATGATATATTAGTTAAACTTATAATTTTCAGTGAGGTAAATACAGGTCATAAATTATAATGGGATATTTCTATCATAACCCGGAAGTGGGATGCTTTTTATTTAGTAGTTTTAATAATTACTCTCAGCTTATAAAAATAAGGAGACTTTGAAGTAGAATATGCACATTTTCCATTTCAAAAACCAGATATTTTCGCTCTTAACCGGAAGTGGGTTTTTATACGTACAAAAAGTTCAATAAATAATTCCGGCTATTTCAGGTAATCAGACTTTGAAGTAGAATATTCAAATTTTTATTATTTATTATATTTTTCTATAAGCAATATTTCAAGAATCCGCTGTAGATTTTATTGGAGAAATGTCCATAACATACGATTTCAAAAACACTATTTTCAAAAGATTTTTTTAAGAGGTTCTTTTTATAAAAATTACAAAATGTTTATATATGAAAGTAAAATTTTGAATCTGTTCAATTTTGTTCAGAAAATATTCTTCTTAAAAATAATAATTTATCATAACGTATTCTTAATTAAATATAAAATAACAAATAATATTTCATTTTCATGCTCTTCAAAATCTACTTTTTGAAATATCAGTAAAATTACAAATGCTTTCAAGTTAAATCGATAATTGTTGCAATATTATAAAATTCCACTTTTTAAAATAATTTTAAATTTTGTCTTTATATTTTCCCATTTTATTATAGAAAATTTTAGAATTTTAAAAGTAGATCAAGGAAATCACAAAATTTGGAAGAAATTTTACGAGGGCTGATATAAAAGAGAAAGTTTTTGCTTATATGTAGGGTTAATAAATTAATTGTATATTTCTTTTATCACAATAATTATAAATATTTATGTCTCTTATTGAGCTTATACTGGCGATATTCCCACAAGCCCGCTTCTTCAAGTCATTTCAAGCGATAAGAGTAATAAAATTATACCAAATATGCCAAAACTCGGCCAAACTGCTAATGAGGAGATATTTATGCATGTAAACAGATGTATTCATATGAATAACAATAATACAGGGTGTGCATTTAATTAATCATCGTACTCTTTTTCATTATTCTTAACGAATTGGTGTTGGCAGGGGGCCTCGAATCGCAAATTTTTTGGATCCCATTCAGAGTTCCCCCAAAAAACTCATATCGCATATAAGGCAAGAGGTTTCCGGTCATTGTATTTTTTCGTGAAAAATTGTTTGGAACTCCCACAGCATCTGGTTTACCTGTTCGAACGGAAAGAGATTGAGATGGGATTGAGCAGTGAGGTAAAAGAATAAAATAAAAACGATTCCATCGATGTGTCGTGTGCCAATCTGGCGGCATTTCGTATAGGTAGTCGTATCGCGAAATTGTTTGCTAACGGAGTCGGCACATGTGTTTTAGACCTGTAATTTTGAGGTTTTTGAGCTCAGATCAAGAAATTGTGAGATCTCCGCGGAGGTGCTCAATCGACTGATTGGACCTGGAGTTCCTTCTTCCTGGTGGGGCCAGTGAAAGTCGTCAGCATCAGCAATCCAGAGCCACTATTTATTTTGTTGGGAACGGTTGCGCATGGCTCGAAGTGAGCAACCTAGAGAAAGTTTTTCAGTTTTGGTCTAAAAGCTTGGATCTGTTTTTATTCAGTCGAATGTTGGGGTTGAGTGGGTTTTTACTTCACTCGACTGAAACGCGCTTTTGTTAAGCCCAGTCTTTTGCTAGTAAGGAGCAAATTTCATTGAGGAAAACGATTTTATTTCTGGGAAGAGACAGTTTGCTACTAGCACTCGTCCTTAGCGGATGATAATCTTACGTTCTAAGATCGCGTCGGTAATTCATCAAAAGTGTGCAGTGAAGAGTGGTTCTTTGCATGCAATTTCATTACTTTGTGAAGTTTATTCTTGGTGGTGTAAGATTTATGTCGATTATGTAAATATTTCTACCAATAACTTTTTCGCGGATTTACGCTCTGTATCTATAGTGTTGTTGTCGTTTAGTGAATGCGATAATATTTTTCAGTTTGTTATTATTTTGGCTACAAATTATATCGGCTTTCTAGTTTAAGAAAAAAATATATATATATGTATATATATGAATATATTTTATATATAAAGTGCAAAGTAACCTGTTGAAGTAAATACGCGGGGTTGCGAGAGAATTTGGCTTTTTACTGCTTCTCTATTTCGAGGATAAAAATTCCTGTTGCTGCTGCTGTGTGCTGGCAAAAGGAGTAGGAGTTGAAGCAGATTTGGTAATAAATCATAAAAATTTATTAGTATTAGATACTATTATTTTTTTATTTTTTTTTTCAAAATTTTAGAAAGTACTTTTTTAGAGGAAACATGCGGGTAAGAAACCACATAGTCCTTGAGTTCTCGGCTCCAAATGCACACCCATTCAATTCTGATTGCGACCTTGAAACCTTCCTTTGCAAGTGCAGCAAAAGCTCAAGTTAACTAAAGGGCTTAAACCTAACTTTGTTGTGCTGGGCCGATGGTAGGGCCGCTCTACGTTTCTTTGTATGTTGTGTTAAATCGAAGTTTAGTTAAAGCGTAGTTTTTCGCAGGCCGCCGAACAACGATGAAGGGATTTTCTTCTTATTTTTTTTTTTTTTGGGGGTAGTCGCAGGCATAGGCATCATGAGGCCGAGCAAGGAATAAAAAGACCTCAGATAACATCTCCTTCTAATCCTCGGGGGGTTACCGAAACTTTCCGGAGTCTCAGGAAGTATTGCGATTGTGTGCTTCTTCTTAGTTTTTCCCGGATGTCCTTACAGGCCGTACCCGAGTTGAATTATAATAAAGGAAGTTATGACTTACGCGCAAAATGTTTCTTTTTTCCCAGGGATTTATGTTGTCTCGTTAACTGGAATATCTCACTTACTCCGACGAGTACCGATAAGATAAATCAATTTTTTGATTTTTGATTGATTTTCCTTATTTTTTTTTTTTTGCGATTAGTTGTTTCTATGTATTATTTGTGTAAGATGATTTAATATATCAATATTTTGATTGATTCTGTTTTTTTGCGATTATATTCTATTTACGTCATTTTATATTAGGTACAGTGTATAGCACATAAATTTATTTTATTTTGTACAATTTTTCAATATATACCTGCTTCCAATATTTAATCTCAAATATATTTAATAGTAATTGATCAATAAAATAATAGAAAGTTTCAAATTTTAATGGCATGGTATAAGCTTAAAAGGAAAAACAAAAATTACCATAATAAATAAACATTATACTTAAAATGTCACATCATCACATTTATAGCAAAAAATAAGTAGATATTACGATTTGCACACACTTTTTCATATTTTTCAACACGACAATATGATTGATTATACTGAAATTAAAATTGGCACGATTGAAATAATAAATTATACACTTCTGTTGAAAAATGTGAAAAATTTCTTATAAATACAATTAACCCCAACTCGTTATCTTTTTTGAATGATTACAAATATTATATTCAATAAACATATTGTCTTCATATCTCCAACAATTGAAAACCATTTAACTGCTGTAGCAAAATTATCGAACAATGGAGGGATTTCTAGTTTGAGTGTAGAGAGTGAAGTTATAGGTACCTTTGACACACTAGAATGCTAAAACACGATTAAGATAACTTGGTTTAAAAATTTGCTATGTGGGTGACAAACTGAAAACTCGATTTGGACTGTAATGTCAAATTCCGCGATGTATAATCGTGTATTGTCATCTGGTCAACTGTCAATTGAACTCGTTTATCTTCCTAAAGGACTTCTGAAAACTCGTTTAGGATAAACGACTTTTGGAACTCGTTTAGGGTAGAGAATAGAGATAACCGAGAAATGAGAAATAACCCTGGTTTAGCGTTCTAGTGTCAAAGGTATTAGTTAGCTTGACTACTATTGTTATTTTGTTTAATTTTTCCGAGAGGGGTATTTTTATGTTATACCTATGGGCTGAAATCTTGTACTGTACCCCACAAAGTGTGGCAATCTGGCAATTCTGCCTATAGTGTATATGTACATATATTTTTAATTATTTGTTATTTCCTCCTTGCGTTAAAGGTCACCTAAAAGTTTCGCAAATAGAATAAAAATTCTTTAAAATATGTTTAAGGTCTACTTTGTAAATGAGAAACAATTAAAAACAAAGTTAGGCTCAGCAGTGTTACCTTCTTCTTCTTATCAAAATTGGTCCTAGTATGGGGCGTGTATGAACTTGAATTGCTTTCAAAATCAAAAACCAAAATATTTTTTAAATTAAATTAAATTAACTCCAAACATCAATAACAGTTGTAAGTACCTAAATACTGCGTTTTATACTTAATTATTTTTAAAATTTATTGTGTTTTAGTACAATGCTTGAGTCGTCTTCCATATTGTAGTTTTATTAATACTATGTATTCATATCTTCGATACTCAAATCAGTTGTTATTGCCCTCAGTGGTTTTTGCTGAAGAGTAAATTACAATGGAACAAATTAAAATTTCGAAGAAAAACTTTTAAGTTTAAAAATTTTATGTAGCTGAAGCTATTTTATTTTTCTAATTATTTGGTTGCGAAAATATAAATCCATTGGAATTTATATTTTCAAAAACATGACACAAACAAATATTGGTTATGAAAAACTTTCAATTTTCTCTTTAATGAGTTTTGTAATTAAAACATTTTTTAAGAAAAATTTAGTTTGCTGTGAATTATCGTTTGTAGATAGAAATCGATAACTGAAGCGCATCGTTTAAATGGTCTATTTAATGCAAGCATAAGGCAATCATCATTCGCAGAAGTCGTAAAAATTTATATAAAGCTCACTGTTCATTGTTTCAACTGCAGTGAGTATTCGCAAGTTATTATTTAGCCGCGGGAGAATTTTATGATCTATAGGAAAACCCACATAATTCGCGGTGCAGTGCACTCCCTGATCCATTTTACAATTAATTTATTGAATCCGACGGTGGACGGCGCAGATAAAGGAAGATTCGACGGACGTCGCTGATAAGAGGGCTACTCGTACACCCTCACAGCTCTGTGGAAAATATGCAAATTTCGAGTTAATAAACTTTCGAATTTTGACTGTTATTTAATTCATAAATTCGGAATATGCGATTGGTCATAATACCATTGGAAATAAACAGTCCTTTGATATGCGAAATCGATTGCCTTGGTAATGTGAAATAATCAGAAGATCTTATGAAATGAATCATAATATGTTTTATGAATTTTCGATTACAATTTCGAAACCACTTTATTATTAATTTTAATTCGTAATTCAGGAATTTTATTGCATTTAGGGCATTTAACTACTTATAAAATTTATTTTATAAGGATAATGAAATTCTCAAATTTAGATCGCAAATATATTAAAATGATTATGAATTTAATAATCTTAATAACAATAATGAAAATTTAATTAAAATTTCCAAATAATAAGAATATTTAAGGATAAATGTTATCCTCCAAGACGAATCTTTTGACCCAAAACTAATAACAGTGGTTAAAATAAGATGTTGATGTTTTTCAAAGATGATATTTTGTTTTAATTCAATCTCGAAAACGCTATTACGTAGGAAGTGAAATTTATTTCAAATAGTGTTCATATTTTGTACCTACTTAAGCAAACAAATACAAATACTATACATATATGTTTGCATAGTGTAGCACTTCATTTTTATATCTTAAGTCTTAATAGAAAGGATCAGAAAGATAAAAATTATAAAATATACCTAATTTTTGACCCTCTGATGAAAAATTCATAAGATTTGTTAAAACTTTTAATATTTCGGAAGAACATCAAGTCAATTTGCACCTAAATTATTTCTATTCAAATTCAGTTTGTCCACTTTACTCAAATTACCCATATTGTTGGCAACTTTCCCTTGCGTGGCAAACTTTTTTGAATTGATTCGGTAAGACTTAACTCCTTAACACCTCAACAACCTCGCCTAACCTTAAGTCCGACTTCGACATAAAGACAACTGAAAACTTTTCCTTTTGGCTGCGAAAACTCACAGGGTGGTTGGGCAGCAGACGGTGCAGGGTAGAACTTTTTCGGAACTTTAATATATGTACCAACCCAAATAAATGTATGGAAATTTTAAATTTTAAGAATGAGTCTAAATATTACTTAGTAGGTATATTGAAAGTATATTAAAGCAATAATTATTTAATAGTGAGAGTTATAAGAAAGGACAGAAATGTTTTCATGTTGTTCGCATATGAAGATTTGGATCCATTAAAGCTGCCTAGAGAAAGTCTCTCATAACCCAAAAATTTATGTATGTAAGTATGTAAAATTTTGCGTGAGACGGTCTCCCCGGTAAATCCAATTATAAGTCCCCAAGTTTCTTTGCGTCACGCGCAGTCTGAACATTTAATTTTGCACTCGAATGAATTTTACACTTCCCCAATATTATTAAAAGTCGACTCCCCGGCAAGAACAAAATAGGGCGTGGAGAGTAATCACAATGTTCATATCAGTGATTTTACGCGAAGTGTTGACATGTTATTTATCAAGCTGTTGACACGACAAGAATGTGTCGCCCTCATGCACGTCACTTTCTTTTGTTAAATGATTTCCTAATCTTCTTGTCGGGGCTGCTCAAGTTTTTGAGTAGTTTTATATATACCTAGGAGTACACTGAAAACGATATTTATGACGTTATCGGCCCTTTCTGACAGCCCCAGAACGGCTGGTTCATTTCCCTCTTTGTGTATGTTCCGCCACATGTACGCTTCTGCTAATTAATTTTCTAGAGTAGGCCTACACGAGGAACATTATGAATTTAAAAGGTTGTTACTTCCATGTTATGCTATTTATGAATTACGTAGCTAGGAAAAAAATTAATGTTGGGTTTTCAGGAGTGGTTGAAAGCTTGCATAAGTTCCCTATCTTGTAGCTGAATATTATATCTAATAATGTCCACTATGCTCAGGGTTTTTAGGTATATAAAACTTCGTGCATTGCAATAGGCAAAAATCTCAACAACTTCCGGGCCGTACTATTACTATTACTTTAAAATTGTAAAAATCGAATTTCGACATGAATTTTTGTATGATCCCTTAATTTTAAACAACAATGTATGCTCCTCCCCTAAATCTGCACTATCAGAATTGATAGAAATTAGTTAGTTAGCTCTAGTTTTTGGCATTTATTACTGACTTTAGGTAGTACATATGAGGACATTTCTTAAAGAGATTTTAAATCTAAACTACTCCTCGGTTGAAATCTGCACTATCCGCTACGGCAGAAAAAAGCCAGTTTTCGAGTAAAACTTATCAGAATTAATAGAAATTATTTAGATAGTTCTGGTTTTTTGCATTTATTATTGTTTTTGGATAGTAAGGGGATAATTTTTGAAAAAATTTTAAATCTAAACCTCTCCTCCGTTAAAATTTTCACTAACCGCTGCGGAAGAAGAAAACCGATTTTCGGGTACTATCAGAATTGGTGGAAATTGGTTAGCTAGCTCTGGTTTTTCGCATTTATTGTTGTCTTTTGGTATTATGAAGGTATTTTCTAAACAAAAAATTTAAAAATAAATCGATCCTCCGCTGAAATCTGCACTATCTGTTGCGGTAGAGGAAAACCGATTTTTCTTCGTAAGAATGGTCTGTCATAAAGATATGGAATTCTGTACCAAAAGTAATTTCAGCTAAATAGTTTTTCATAGCTTCCATATCGTAATTTATCCCCCATTATTATATCTAACGATACGAAAAAAAATTTGATTTAAAATCCTTTACAACTTGCAAAGTATAGTGAAATCGCCATAGTAACTTCAAGAACACGAACTCTCTGTTCCTAATGTTAATCTAATTATAAAGCGTACACATGGCCCTTTACAAAATCTGTGAACTTGAAATGATGAGACTCCAACCTCAGGGAAAAAGGAAAAGGTGCGTCTCATAATTGATTCGGTGAACTATTTTACTTCTTTCTGTCTAGAAAGGCATGAAGCACAATTTCTTTTTGTTCGGCATCCAATTCGTCAGTGTCTATTAAAGTGTCGGATATAAATAAACCTAAATTCGGCTATCGATTCCTTCATCCGTCGTCCAAAAGGCTGAGTCGGATTCATCTCAAGAGGAAGGGTAGATTTTCTCCAAAAGACTGCTTATTGGAAGCAAATTCAGGCATTCAGTTTGACGATCAAAGACATCACATGCGGATTTAGATATTTGCGCTTAATTGATAGGCTTCTCGATTTTGTTTATTTTTGGTTCGATCACTTTGTAAGTAAGCCTGATTTCGGAAATATTTAAAAAAACAGAGCAGTAGACATGTTGAGGTTTTCTGTGTTTATTAAGAAGTTCATCAAGATATCGACTACGCATATACTCTACTAATTGATTAAATGGTAATAGACAACATTCGATATTTTATTTGAGAGGAATTTGATCTGGTTTTCTTCAATTCAAGGGATTCTACCTGAAAAAAACATATAAAAATAAACATTTGTAAATTTTACTAATAAATATGCTTAGGATCAGAAAATCAGATTCTTTTTTTAAAAGCTGCGACTCAGAATCGCGTTCTGGCGTTTAATTGAATGAACATAATTCAAAAGTACAACGTAATCATAAACAACATTTTTATAGATATATATATCACAAAACCCTCAGCTAAGTTAAAAACTCTTCTATATCATATTTCATTAAATTCAGTGAAACTTAACATTTCCTTGAATTTCTCAGCAAATCTAGGTGACGAAATGGAGTATCTTTTGACCTATAAGAAATTGAGTTACCGATTTCGAGATTGTGTTCGTTATTAAATAATATAAAATTACCTCTCGTTAGGCTAGAAATGAAATAAAATGATCAAAACAAAAATCATAAATTGTTGTGGTTTTAATTCATATTTACAATGACATTTATAGATATGTATGACGTTGGCCACAATAAATTTTGCTTTTAATAAATTTGATGCGATCATCCCAAGTAAACATGACCCCGAAATGTTTAAAGATTCTACAATAGAATTCATTGAGTTGTTGACCTCCTAAGTAGTTATTTTATTTATTTATATTTCTGAGGAAAAACTTATAAAAATTGTATTTATTTTAGTAACTGCTAGTTTTAGCTTCATGCCTAGAATCATTATGAGATTTATAAAATTTATTATATTTTTCATAATTTAATTTATTAAATTATAGAATTCATTATTATTGTAAAAGCATCCAAACTTTTAAGGTCAAGGCAGGCAAAAAATTTGTGATTTAATTTGATGAGGCTCTGAAACAAGCATACTTCTTAAAATTATATCTTCTCACGAAATGTCTACGTAAACTTCCGTCCAAAGAAGGATTTTATATGTTAAAACTTTTCTTCAGGTATGTTATAAAAAAAATAAGAAACTGACACTCAACTTTTATTTCATTTGATTACCCAAGGGATTCTGGAGTTTTCAGAGAAATTATCGGTTTTTTTGGGTAAAAGTTGAGAAACAAATCGTATCTTCCTAATAATCGAGCAAATAGAAGTTAAGGCAAAATACCAAAATAGAAAGATTTACATAATCGATTTAGAGACACAATCATAACTTTAGCCATTTATTCAGGAACGACCTAAATTAGGTGGATGGTTATAAAGGAAATGCTTAAAACTGTAGGTTCGTATTTGTTTTAGCTAAATTGTGTCTTGCTCCACGGTTTATTTCGTCTATTAAATGCTTGCTTAGAAAGTTTCACATGAACAACTTCGCGAAAAAAAAGTTGCCGTACTTATTAAAAACTTAGTAAAAGTAAAACATATGGTTTTTTTCACACCCTTCCATGGTGCTGTAGGGTTGAAAAATATCTTAAGAAAAAGTTTTACTTAAGGGTAAGGGAGGCAACCGCCTTCAAGTAAACAAAACCTTAGCAAATTCCCTTAAGGACACTGTAAAGCACCTCCTGTTACCACAAAACTTGTGCCTAGGGCAAAACGAATGTTTATTTCTTGGTGACTGGCTCCCGCAGATTATTTCAATACCTTCGAATCGACTCGAGACGTTGGCTAAATGTAAACATTACAAGAATACAGGAAATGTTTGCTTTACTCTGAACAGAGTCGCAGATAAATAAATAAAAAATATATATACATCGAAATAAAAAGTACATGAAATCAAGAAAAATCGCAAATGCAAATTTTCAGAGTCACATTTTATTTCGCGACAAACAGCCCACAATTTTCGTTCCTAATTTGGAAAATGCTTGGGAAACTTACCATAAAACCGTCAAGAATTAAATTTAATTTGCCGGAAAGGCGACAAAACCCGTTCTTGAATATGGAAATATCTCGTTTGTTTAATAATTTATTTTTTTATTGGATGCTTAAAGTTGTGCCAGATTAATTTAACCTTTTTTAAATTCGAAGCTCCGTAGTTGCATTAGGCAGTGACCGGTCTTAAACTTGCCCAAATTTATCATTCTTTGTATGGATGAATTATTGAGTGAAAGGTAATTGTCCGGTCAGCAACCACCGCAAAGGTTGCTGACTCCAAAGCAAACGTAGACACCTAATTTTATATTCTGAACCGATAGAAGCTATTTTAAAATCGATAGTTTTGTTTTCGACGTAGGCTTCGTGCTGACCGCCAACAGAACAGCTTCTGGTTATAATGACTAATTAATTTATGGGTTAACAGATAATAAAATATCTCTCATTTCGAATGATTGATTAATCACTCCAACAATTATTCTTTTACCCTTGCGCTAAACGAAAGTTCGAGGCACAAACTAAAATTTAAACAAATTTAAAATGTACTTTAAAAGTTCGTCTGTCGTTCCACTTGCATCCAAGTGCACGTGCATCTGCTAGCAGATGGAAATAAGTAAAAATTCTGTTGAGCACTGCACGTGCAACTTTTATTGACATATTTTAGGCAAGAGGTACACATAAAACTGAGACTGTAGTTTAAGAAAATCTTAAAGGATTTGAATCCATCACTAAAAAAATTTAAAGGTTGTTATGTATGTTGAAAATAGTTTTGAAGTCTTAACAATTTGTTTGGTAGTTTATATAAAGGCACAGATTTTTTTACAATTTGAATTTTAAAGTGGAAAAATAAAAGTGCTATGTAGTTAAACTTTATTAGTGCAATAAACTTATATTTGGTATTTGTACTAACTAAAAATAATATACCGATCCTTAGATTTCAACGGTTTTTAAATTAGAATAGAACAAAAATATTTTCAATGCATAAGTATTAAATTGTCTCAAAAAATTAATGAATCAATCCTAGTTTTTTCATTTAATCCTTATCTCATTTTACACATTTATATTGTATGAATTATGTTTCTCGTTTTACACGGTTTGAGTTGCTCGGTTTTTCCAGGAGCGTATCTACCGTGTATATCTAGGGATGGGTGTAGCTTCTTTCTTGGGAAATAAATTCCCAAGCAGATTCTACCGCCAGCAACAATTCTTAAAGAGTTTTATCTTGAAAATTGTACCATTCAACTGGTACTACATATGTATGTCTGGGATCATTAACCTGTTGAAATATCCATTTAAAAGGCATATTGCATATTCCACTCGACATTACGAAGCATAACATTTTACATGATTCATGATGCTTTTTATCCAGTATAATGGGAAAAAGAACCCGAAACTTTAATTTTTATACATTTATTATATGGCGAAGCTGTAAAGAATTAATATTAAATGAAACTTTGTCTAATAGTAGTTTATCTTGAAGATTTAGATTAGGCAGTTCCGAAGGATCAATTCATATTAAGCGACGATGACGCAAAAGCACTGAATTTTTCTTTTACGACTCCGAATTTTTTCGTTTTCTGACCGTTTTTTGGGATTATAATATTATTATAATATAGAAATAAATTAAAACTAGATACATATTTAGGAAAAAAATTTCTTAATTCGATTAACGCAACAACAATGATTAAATGATTTTGATTTTTACAAAAGTTGTTTGTGATTTTGTCCTCATTTATAAAAGCTATTCATTCAAAAAAGAACAAAATAAGTTGTAGTACCTATAAGTTATTGTTAAATAATCACTACTCATAGGTAAATGCTTAACACGAAATAATACCTGTCCAAATAAGTACGTACTAAATTAATTTTCCGAAAGTAAACCTTCATATTTACGGCAAATCCTCTTTAGGGAAAAAATAGATACGATTTGCAATTGATGATTAAATAATTCAGTGGCTAATATTTGCACGAAACAAAACGCTCTAACGAATCCCATTTGCTTTAATAAAAAGGAAATCATATTTTCTCCTACTCTTTATTTTTGGCGAAACAACATTCGTTTTTGTTGGAAAAAACTTAATAATGCATTAACATTTGCGTGTACATTCATAGAACGCTTGAATTGCGTTTATTAAATAAACTAAATCTCCATTTACGGAAGAATTATATATGAGATTTTCTGCTGCCATAAGTGGTAGAGTAGTGGGTGTTTCAGGAAAAATTTTTATAGTACTGTGGATGCATCTCAGTCCATCATGTGCTCATTGCATAATACATATTTGGTTAGATGTGCCAGAAATGTTGCTTTTGGAAAATATTCGCTTTCATAAATTTTAAAACGATAAAAATTTATACTTTCAAAAAAGTTAATATGATAATTTGACATACCATGTCCTTTATAGTAAATAAGTTAAGTAAAGTAGAAAAATGAAATTAATTTTGTGACAATTATAATACCTAATTAACTCAGGCATTCGAGCTCTTTTATCGTTAATACCGGACTTAATAAGTCAAAGGAAAGTTATTTTTGTTCGGTTTTGGGATAATGTTTTCATTGAAGTAACAAGAAAAGATAACTATCAAAAAGTTCGGTTTAATCCTGCGTGGGACGCTGTGTAATTTAGAGCTATTAGAACTCCATTTTCATAGTACAAAGTGAATGATATATTTAGTATGATACAATAAAGAATGAATTGAGTAGGCCAACTGCCATATTTAGAACCGACCGGATAATTGAAAGCTTCTTTTGTTACCTCATGTTAAATGTCCGTCAGATTGGTCTATAAATACTTAATTGCCTTTATAGATTCCGTGACTCAAAGTATTTGACTAGAGCTCACACCTCGCGAGCACTCCCATTATGTGTTCATTAAACAAACTTCTCCCTTATTAAAGCGTTACACGTTAATCAATACTAATAAAGGGAGAACAATCCCCTAATTTATTTACTTTCTACCTTTAACTGGATTTCACATCTATAGACTAATCTATGAAGGATGAATTAAAGATTTAGTAACTGCAGGGGCGGCTCTACCTTAGGGGCTAGTGGGGCTTAGCCCCACCATAAATTTCAACAAAATTGTGTTAAAAATTCGTATTTTAAGGAAACGTCTTAAAACGTTACTGCATTTCTCTTGTCAGTACGTTTAAGCAACGTTTTTATCATCGACTGTAATTAACTCGATTTTGCAAGCCACTACAATCAGGAAATATCTCCTCTCTGTTACAGGAGCCAAGTAAAATCTTCATATTTGGCTAATATGTTCTGTGCAATAAGAGAACATCGTATTCTCATATGCAGCTATAGGAATAGGAAGAAAGGGCTAAAGAAAACGAGCCCCATAAGTCAAATTCACTTGGCGAGGGTTGCTAAGAGACAAGCAAGCAACTAGCAAATGTCGCGAAGTTTTTTCTCTTAATAAATTTAATTTCATTTCTCTTCCATCCCATTGCTTTCCCTGCGTTTAGGGCTGAAATAAATTAGCCCTGCTGGGCCAGGCGCTACAGCTGCTTCTCTTACATAAGTTATAATTTCATTTCTCTTTCATCCGTCAAAGCGCAGCGCAGCGGGCTAAAATTTTCTAGCCCCGCGGATGAGAGAGTTTTAAATATGTGTGCTAGCACTGCTCCCACACATGCAACCGATTTGGCGTGCACAGATAGCTGTGAAAGAGGCAGTTTGGGGCTAACGAGAGGGTAGCCCCGAAGGATTATTGAGGCGAACTCATATGCACACAGTGTAAGTCGCGTTGAGTTTGACACCATATGTAGTAAGTTCGCATAAATTCTTAACAGTGTGAGCGAAAAAATTCGCCCTCTTTCATAGTGCATATAGTGTGTATAAAAAGTCCTGGAATGGCTAAAGATCTTGAGAAACACGTATCGGATTGAAAAACAAAAAAATACGTGTTTAATATATTAAAAAGAGCTATTCCTACCCGGGAGGTAGGGGTAACTTTAAAATTTTAATTACGAACTTCTATTTTTTATTGCAGATTAGGATTTTGTGATACAAAATAGGAAAATTTTATCTGAAAGACTTTTTCCTATTTAATACAGGGAGTGCCGGGGAGGATGTTGTCCGGTGTAAAAATAATTTCCGAGATGATGATTGAATATCTCGAAATATATGTACATCGGATCGAAAAAAAGAGAAAACATTTTTTTGAAAAGCTATCCAATGACACCAAATTTTACAAGCGTGATAGGGTCGAGTTTCACTAACTTGCTATGTAAAAAATCGTGAAAGTTAAATTTGATACACTTTCCGGTTTCCGATTAAGCTGAAATTTTGCATACACGTTTAGTTTAGATGAGAATGCATGGTTATCTAACTTAATTGTTTATTATAGCAATCAAATTTGTTCTAAATTCTAAACAATTGAAAAAAAATCTATGCAATGAGCTCGAGTTTTTTAAACGGATAATTGTGTCTGTCATATCGCAAGTGTCACCTGAGGAAGCGAGTTTATTATTTTTTTTAAACTATTTTTTACTCCTTTTATCAATCCGATGTGCATTTCTCGAGATATTTGACATTTCCGGTAGTTTTTATCCACACTTTATATTATTCAAAACGCTAAGGAGTGCAGTGTTTTTAAGTATAAGTTTTTGTAAGTGGAATAGGCCTGAAAGGAGTTTTGCAAATGCAATTTTGAAAATTTTTCCTGAAATATGTAAAGCTCCCTTTAGGGAAACCGAATACTTAAATTTTCTACATGTGGTATGTACCTCTTGGATAGATCGGAAAACTGAATAAGTTCATTAAATTAGTTTGTTTTTTGTAGTACATAGTTAGCCCCACCAAAGCTAATTGCCACGAGCCGCCACTGAGTAACTGGTACTTTAACCTAGCAATTATTCACGACTGTTTAGTGGTAATATTAATTAGACACTTTAGACGAAAATGGATCCGAATTACTACGAGAATCCAAAAAACAAAGTAAAGTTAAGTTAAAATAACTATTCGAAAAATTAGATTCTGTTAAAGGAGACATAACCTGCTATGTATCATATTTAAAATTAACATTTAGCATAAAAATTGACAGTGAAATTTTGTAAAATGTTCCAAAAATAGGTCATGGTTTTTCGTGTAAGCTGCAGAGATTTCACATATTTAGGTGAATAGTTCACTCGCAATGAAATGTTACGCCACTTTACTTGTCATGTTTTCATTTTCCTTCGTTTTCATGTGTGCATTCAAGCGTTTGGTGCTTTGTTGTTGAGGGTACATAACATGTATTCATGTATATAACTTTTCGAAACATATTCAGCAATCTTTATGTGTTATTTAGCAATTTTTTTTTAAATACATATACATATACTTTATGCAAAAGGATATTCTTATTTGAGAATGGGAAAATAAAAAATATTTCTAATTCTAACCCTTCGAAAACTTAGGGCTTTATTTAAGATAATGAAAACAAAATTAAATTATGTTTGAAAAAAAAAATCGAATCTTCGAATATGCGCTCTAATGTTCTGACTACAGAGCTACAACAGTCAGCAAGTAGTTATTAATTATCTTTTTAAGAGTAACTAATTTTTTGGTCAGCTTTTTAAATATCCGGGCAGTTAATAATTAATTTTGGCAGCAATTAAATTAATTGTGTCCAATGAAATGTAGCCAGTAATATAAAAGAAATTCGAGAGGTAGATTAAACCGGTGAAATTAATGAATGGGTAGTTAGATTGAGCAGTTTCCGGTGTTCGGATAAAGTATAGAGAAAAAAGGGCCAGTCTAGTAGGACATCTATGTGGCACAACTTTTTGAAAGTTTTGTGTAACAGCCTCTTGTCATCCGATGATATTTGTGTTAAAAAAATTTCCGTAAAAAATCATTTGTTATTTTAAAAATATAATATACTCCACAAATGCGTGTTTGTCTGCGCAAGAAAAGTGCATAGTTTAGTGTTCTTCAGGGAAATTTAAATTTAAGTGGAATTTCGCGATGGAAATCATCATTCACTTTACCACTTAAATATTTAATCATTGCTCAAATTTTTTTATCTACATTTTACAGTCCATTTAATATATTGTAATTTTACTGCCCAATTACTAGATTTTCACTGCCCGTTTAAATCAGTGCTCTTTTTAAGAAATTTAAATATAATGTTGTTTAATTGTTATCCTTTAAAATAAAAAAGTATACTTGCATACATTTTAGAACAAATTTAATAATATTCAAAGTCTGGTACTAATTTTAGGTTTTTAGATTTAATGATGAAAAAAAATTTCGGAGATATTTAGAAGTTTTTCATATAAGAGTAAACATTCTCGGGATATTGGAAGTTGGAATTTGCTGATTAATTGAAAAGAATTACTTCTTAAAATCTCATCTTGAATAGTTCAGAGTTAAATTAATTGGAGGGGGAAAACTTTATTTAAAGAATTTAACTACGGCTAATTTCAATTTTTTTCTAGTTATAGATGTTATAATAAGTACATTGAAAATAAAATATTGTTTGTTATGGTATGGTAAATAGTGAACCTAAACATTTTAGATTTTAATTAAAAATAATTAAGTTTTGACTGAAGCTATAATGAATTCGGGAAAAAAGTGTTTTTTTATTATCTCTAATTGTACAAAATTGACTTTATCAAAATTGTACAACTCCCTCAGAACTTTGCAAATAAAACGTGCCCTTCCTAATTTACAACGCCTCATATTTAACGACAAGTTTGAAGGTTTTGAAAACTGGCTGGCTGTTGATTGAGTGAGTAATAAGCGCTACTAAAACTCAACCCGGCCCCCCAGGAGCTGAAAGTGCGGGACGGTAGGGATTTATCGGGGCGAAATGAGATGGAAACGTTCCCTGAAATCTCCTAGTAAAAGTAAACAATATCCGGCCGGAGGCTCCTACCAACCTACATCGAGACCGACTGAAGATTTATTCAAAATTAAAGGCAATTCCCTCTAAAGATAAAACTTTTAATTAACAAATTAAACGACTCCACCGTCGGCCTCCAGATGATTTGTAGGTACGTTTGTGACAAACATTCGATTCGACCAGGAGTAGCCAGAAATAGTTATCGATTTTACATGGATGTAGGGCTCGCCGGGGGCTGGTAGTGATTTAGTAATGGAACACGAAAAGGTAATTTCCCCGTGCCATGTGGAGGTGGCAGCGGTCGTCTTCCTGTGTCAATTTCAATTATCGCTCATCTTTCTGGAGGGTTCGGAGGATGCCAGATAAAATTCCATCTACACCAAATAATTTACCCTTAAGATGGGATAAAATTTAGGCTAAAACTCAAGCTCTCTCCTGTCAGCATTAATGACAGGATACAGCTGGGGGAAATTGATGTCAATTCGGGCCAGCAGGGAAAGCAAATAAATGTCCCCTACTATTTATGCTGTACGAATTTCTGCTAACAGTGAGCCAGAAGAACGCCTGCCTCAAATGTATTCATTTGTCTAATTAAGATCCGAACGAGATTCCTTCTGATTGTCCTGATTTTCTCAGGTATCTCACTCAAGAGCAAACCTCTGCACATGATGTTAGGTTGTATGGAATCTTTTTCCAAAATTCAAAACAATAGTTTTTAAGATAAAATATATGAAAATTAGGTCTCAACCACAAAAAGATTATATTATCCTTTCATAAACTTCGCCCTTTGCGAAACTTTCATCCCTCAACCATTTATATTAATTCTAGAATTTCATTTCTCTATCTTTCTGTTAAAAGTTAAAGTCTTTTAAGACGCTTTGATAACGACTTTCAAAGCAAATATCTCGTGACTGAGGAGTTATAATCAAAAGGTTCTAAGACATCTTTTGTTTTAGAAGGATGAGGCATGCGAGATATACCAAATTTCATTTTCGTAGGCATATAAATTGAGGATGTATAGTCTATGACATCCAGATAAATAGACATACAGATGGAAAGAACCCATAAGAATTGGCGAACGTAAAATCGCATGAAATTTCTGTGAAATTTGTGAAAATAAAGCTATAATTTTGTATACGTCACCCGGATAAAAATCTTTTGCTCTAATGAGCTGTTTTCTAACTTTTTACTTGATAGATTGAAATGATCGTACCATATAATATTTACTAAATAACACATAAATTTATTTCATTTCAGATGAAAAACTAATCACAGGAACTGGATGTAATGCTATAGTTGCACTATTTTGAATGGCTCAGTCAAACCGCAAAAATCGGAATTATCATGGATCAAATTGATTGCCCTTGGAGACAACTACCAGATACTCTGGTGAGTCTTTTTTCAATTTTAAATCATATTACATTTTTAAATTTAAGATAAAGATTGAAACATACGAATATCTTTTAAAAGTCAATAAAAGGTAAAAGGACGCTGTTTTTAATATTTGTATGAAAAAATATTACAAATTTGAAAATAGTTTCTATACTCGGTAAAAATTATTTCAAGTATTATAAGGAATTAAATGACTTTTCTATAAATAGGACAAAGTTCGGATAGATGCTCCACTTTTTAATTTTGTAGTAGGAATTGAGTGACGAATTTTACGCAGCATCTAAATTAGAATTGCAGAGCGTAAAATAAATTTTTTAAAGTCGTAGTATAAACGGATAAATGCCTAAAGGGTGGGTTAGAGGCCCCAATATCAAATTTAGCTACTGTGATTGATGCCCTTATGATGAATAGCAGATTATTAAAAGAAAATATACCTAGAGTTGTTTTTCTGGTTTCACTCTGAGAAAAATGGCTTCGAAGTGTTCTGGATTTAAAGGTATACAGTGTGAAAAAAACTCCGAGATGGTCGAATATTTCGCGAGATATACATCGGATTAAAAAAAGAAAAGGAACGTGTTAAATATTTCGAAAAAAGGTATGGATTAACATCAAACTTGACCCCCAATTTTAGCTTTCAATTTTTAAAAATATGAATCTTTTATCTTTTCAATTCGTTATAGGGAGTGATGAGGGAGAGGATGTTTCAGGTGTAAAAAAGTTCCGGGACGACAATAACGACATCGGCAACTAAACTCTAAAAAAATAGGGCAATTATGCTTTTCATACAGGAAATATGTCTATTTAATTATAAAACTACTTAAGCTATATTTTCGTCTAAAATCTTTTTTAACATGCAACTTACATTTAAATCTAATACACAAAACCCAAAATGTAATTACTTATCAAACATAGAAAAGGATTCTTTAGATTTTTGTGATATCAAAAATATAGATAATACGGAAATTGTTGCGTCAGTAAATGCTTTACACTATAACTATTAGACTTTTATATGTGCTGATTGAGCGCTAAAGCGTGAAATGAGTGTTTGCCGCTAAAAAGTAAATTGATTCAGATTTATGTACAATATATTTGAAAGTATTACTTTTGATATTTGGAGCATCTATCCGTACTTAACTCTAGCCTATGAAAATTCAAGGTAATTCAAAACTTTAAGTTAAAATTCGTTAATCTCTTAAAAATAAATAAGCTGAAATTTTTATACAAAACATTATAGTCAAAGTTCTTTATAAACAGCATTATGAAATATTTTAAAATAATAGAGATTCTGCCGCCTACGTAAAAAAGTGCTTCAAATTCATGATACATAGAAAACGTTTCTTATGAAATAAACTGGACTTTTTTTTCGGAAGTTTCTAATGCCAAGGGGCAAGACAAGGGCCCCTAGAGAGCTATTCAGAAAGTATTATTCTAGCAAACTCAAACAAAATTTAATTCATGCAGGCGGACCTATTTGCCATGAATATTTAAGTAAACTTCTTAAAATTCGTCTGTCGTATCAGGCTTCATCTCATTCCTCGAATTTGAAAAAGGAGGCATTGATATAGATTTCATTAGCATTATTTAGCAAGGCAATAGACTAGACTTAGGGCATGGATAGATATTTCGAATCTTTCGAAATTATCCCAACACATGAAAACCGACGAGAAATGCAAATTGAACCTTAATTAAAATAACGCAGAGGAGAATCCTGTCAATTAAGTGTCTAAGTATCTGGCACCTTTTATGGGGATGTCGAGGTATAAAATGGATGAGACCGCCGCATGTCATTACGCAGAGTAGATATCAAAAGTCTGATGAAGTAGACGGCATCAGACCCCGGGTCCCAACTACGAGATGAATTTTCTTCATTTCCCTGAGAGTGTCAATAACTCTGCGTCGTTCAAAATCAATACCTTAGCCTGATCAGAATTCAATGTGGGTCTCTTGGAGGAAAGCCATTTATCATGTTTACGAAGTACACATTTAGATAAAATCTGCAGGGATTAGGGAGTACGTTTCTTTTGCATTTGATAACGCGATTCCCAGGGTTTCTCCTCTTTTTTCCAGTGACTAAGCTCACCACAGATGGCTTAATGTAAAAATCACAATTGCTTCAGAAATTGACGAGATTTACATTTATAATTTTCTTTAAGAGCACCACAGTTAAACTTGATAGCGTCTTACTGCTTCTAAATATAAATAAGGTTGAGCGTTTCGGATACGATTGCATTAAACCATTCGTTAAGAACCTTGGTAATTGAACACGAAGCAACGTGTTTTATTGAAATAATGAATATATTGGGGATTACATATTTCCTCCAGTTCGGAAGATTATTTCTTTTGATCTATTGGTTTTCTTAAAATAAACAACGAATAAATATCATGCGTTTAACCTTTGTTACCTTTTGCACGTGCATGGAAAAGTATAGGAAAATGTATACATTTACATACAGGAGTTATACAGATTAAATATTAATCATCAGATATACTCTGCTATGCGGTGTACTTATTTTTTATAATCTAAAAAATTTAAATTGTATTTGCATATTAATACACTTTTCTTAAATATTTGTCCTCAATTATAATTTTTGTGTAATTTATACATATATTCTACAAACAATTGTAGGCGGACTATAAGACACTCCATATAAAATGACTATATGTTACATATTAAGAAATAAGGCCTTGCATATCAATCCTTAAATTATTTAATAATGAATTTGTCTTCATTATATAAAATAGGCAGTTGATCTAGACAAAACAGTTTATGTACCTAACGATATCTACATATGCTATACAAATTTTTCTATATGAGTTTCTCCTAATTTCCATGTAGCATGGCTTTTAGAACAATAACCGTGAGCGGTATATGTACATTGTACATTATTGTATTTCATATTCCAAAATTGTTGACATACATAGCAATGAAATAAATAAACTTTTCTTTCACATATGCCGCATCAAATCATCTACATTTTCGTAGCATATATGAAATCGCAAGGTTCTCAAAAGACTATAAAGATTCTAATAACCTTAAAAAATTACTCGAAACGTCTAAGACAGGGATGTCCTATCATTTCTAATTCAATTTTTAAATTTCGTAAATTGTGTGAAAAACTATTTCTTTTATATCTTGTAGTATTTTTTAATACTTTATCAAAAAGTTCACCAAAACATAACTTCACTGGCATTGTAATTCTCCTGGAATTTTTTAATTTATGAAATGTTCCTGCATAAGCAAAAATTCAAAATATTTCGGTTCCGAACTATTTCTGAAATTTCAATGATTAACTCTACGGGAATCAAACATTGTAAAATTGTGAATTTATTGTAGAATTTACTAACTTTGTATAAATATTCTCTAACATTATGTAACTCCCCTGGCATATATTTTTTATGTAAAGTATATATGTAATTTCGTTTTAGTCAGAGAGTTTTATTAAATTAGTTTACTGGTTTTACTGAAAATTCTCCTAAAGTATAAAGTTTTTTGAAAGGAACATAATTTTTGAACCATCTTATATAAAAAAAAATTACGGATTCTGGACCCCATTTCCAAATATTCACCCATATAAGTATTGGATTGCTTATCCTGTACAAAACTTTTCTCATTTCAAATTGAGACCAAATTTTAACCGAATTCTAAATACTAAATAGTCATTAACCAAACTATCAAACTAATTGCTAAAATAAAGGTGTAATCCTTTAATAAAATAATTTGTTTCCTTATTGCTTATTTTATATTTTCCAATTTGATACAATTTCCAATATGTATGTAGTATAAGTTTTAAAATATTCCGAAAATGTGCAAATAACCTTTCCGAAATAAAATTCAAATTTGTTACGCATGTGAAGTTCGCTGTTCTGATGGTTTAAAATTACCATATATTTTTTTATTTTTGTGAACTTTTTAGACTGCTGAGGTCGACCACTGGTGGGACACTTAACTCTGAGGTGATTGTGACGCAGTCCTATATCCACACGTGTGGCATAAAAATAATAAAAAGTGGAACTGCGTCCTTTGATATTGTCGCCCACATTAAAGATATTCCGTGACACTCGGCGAGTATGAAGTACATGACTTCACTACAAATAACTCGATATCAAACCCGAATGTATCGTTTTTCGGAAAAACAAGTATAATAAGTGCGCCCTGAACCTTTACCCGAAAATAACCCAAGTGTGAAGAGGAAACCCACATATTCGGTTTGCCTTATACGGTTCAGTTTTAATATAATTAATGGCCTAGCTAAGATTCACCTTAATCCTCCTCTTCGGAGATTAATTGTTGCCTGAGTAGGTTCATTAAGGATTCTTTAATATACTACACATTCATCAGATTTACATTTAGGGGATAATGAGAGGAATAATTTCGGTAATTACACACATGAAGAATTACCAACAAAAGCCATGACCATCAAATCCTTGGGAGTTTTCTTTGAATATTCTGGAAAACTTTCTTAATTATGTTAATCGTTGAGTTGAAAAGATTGTGTAGGAGTCCTTCAAGTGAGGCAAAGAACACAATCCGAGGAAATGTGGCCAATGTAACAGCACATATCGTTAATCCTTCTTAAAAAGTCGAATGCTTTTACTTACAAGAGAAAGAAAATCCACTGAAATAATATCAAACATTTGAATGTACGCCTGAAATAATCCTAAACATTGCATGCCCTCAACCATAAACGAAGGCTGTAAATGCTTCACAATTTTTGCCACGTAGCAGACTTTGTAAGTACTTTTAAAGTAGGACATATAAATTCATGTAAAATAATTAGAGAAGTCACGTATTACTCATATAGTATTATTTCATTGCAGAAAAGTGGGCAAAGTGTTCTATACATATGAGGTTAAAAAAAAACATTTTGGTAAATTAAACAAAACTGGCTTGTTTCGCTTTTCTATCAAAAACATAATTTAATGTAACCAAAATTAGGTTGGAAAAACAAAAAGGACAAATTAATTTAACAAACCCCTAAAAACGGATTGTTTGCTATAATTAAAATTAATTGGTTAATTTTAATTTGTTTTTTTAAGTTGATTATGACATCGCTACTGGTTGTTTTGATGGTGTAAGGATTTTTTCTAAAACAATTTTCAATCTTAACCGCTTTTCTGCTGAAATCTGCACTATGGGCTGCAATCCAATTTTCGGGTATTATCAGAATTGATAGAAATTAGTTAGCTAGCTTTAGTTTTTCGCATTTATTACTGATTTTAGATAGTGTGAAAGTATTTTCTAAAAATATTTCAAATCTAAACTGCTCTTCAACTGAATCTGCACTATCTCCTGCGGTAGAAAAAGCCAATTTTCGAGTACTATCAGTATTGATAGTTAGTTAGCTAGCTCTGAATTTTCGCATTTCAATCTGAACAACTCCTTTAATTTCAATTTGGTTTTTTAAGTTGATTATAGCAGTGGTAATGGTTATTATTTTATAATTTTCAGCAATTCAACAAAGAGTTTGCAAATTTCTTTGTACATAATTACTAGCTGATTTTTAGACTACTCCCGGTTTATGGTGCCGGCCTTTAACATTTTTGCTCGGAATTTATTTGAGGGTTCCGTGGCCTTCAAACAAAACTTTGTTAATTTATCCAGGGAACTTGGTTAACTTTAAATTAACAATAATCAATTTGTTTATTATAATCAAAAACGAAATTCCGTTAAAACTTTTTGCAACTTAATTTTAAACGAAAGTAAACGGTTCAGGGATTAAGGAAAAATAAATAAAAAATACCTCCAGAACAAAAACTTTAAACGCCGGCTCGCTTCATTTATAACGCATTTTGAATATTAGCTTAAATTTTAGAGACAATAGTAATTCGTAATTTTCTTGAAGAACATTTTTTATAAAAGCTTAAAATATTTTGTATAAATTATGGAGATATTTAAGATTAATGATTAAATGTTGATTAATTTTGTATTTTACAAAAATAGCTTAAGGTTCAGGATTTTATTTGAGCCACATTATCAATTCTAGGAAAATTTTAATTTCTGAATTCGAAAAATACATATCGAAAAAACTCACTATTATCATATAAAAGAATATCAAAATATTGATCAGCGTATTTATATCATAGCTCTACTTAATGTACTTCTGAGAGGGTTCCGAACCCACTGGATTTAAATTAATTAAAATTACACAGATAGTTTGAACAACTCCTGATATGGATTTGAAATAAATAGAAATTAGAATAAATATTTTGGTACTACACAAATTGAATTATGTTATCATGAATGCAATAAATAATTTCATTTTTGAATTGAATAGTAATATTTGATTTAATTTGATTCAACTCGCTGTACGTGTTCGACTCGCACACTTCTGTGATTTAAATTATCAGATTGATTATTGCCGAAATCCAAATGAGATTTGTGAATGCGGAATGATTAGGTGGGATGACGTTTCATTTTCACGCAATTATCCTCGTGCGGGGCGAGCATGCCATAAATCTTCTATTTAACCAAGTCGTACAGGGGCGAAAATAATTTATCCGAGTGAAAATGGGTTATTTGGCTAAAAGGATGAATTAGCAAGGTTTTGCTGCGCCGAGTACGTCTCAGACGCTCGCAGTAGTGTCATCAAATTGAGTTGATTAGTTCTTGATGAAGTAAATAGAAACGCTAAAACAGAGCACATCTGTGTGTATGCTCAAGGAAGAACGAGCAAATTCCTTCGTTAATGTTCCTCCATTTCATTAAAGTCGGGGCACTCTTCGAGAGTCTTCTCGGCGGATCCAAGGACGCCGGAAGGTTCACATAAAGGAAAAACAATTAATTCGGGGAAAAATAAACAAGACAAGGACTAGAAACACAATCGTAAAACGCAGAAATTGTTTTTAGTACCCCCTAAAGAGGTGACAAAAGGCCTTCGAAATATGCACGAGACGCTCCCGTTGAAATAATAATTTTCAAGACGCCTACGAATAACTTTTACCCCCAGAGCTGCTCATTTGTATTGAAGGGGACTTTTAGACTGGATTAGCTCAGTATATCTTAAATTGTGGTATACTTTCTTCATTTCTTGAAAATTGCTCAAAGTTTAAAATTGTTTAAAAAAGTTTTCCCCTAACTACATACACTCGTGGAAATAGAAATAAAGGCACTCATTAAATTTAAATTTTCGCTATGGCGGAAACCTATTTCATTATTCGACTTATACTACTTATAACAGCAAAGAAAAAAATATAACAATTACATTTCAGCTCAGTTGTTGACTGATATTGTCGTCCATTATTATATACTGTCCTGGAAAGAAGTTTCCATAAATTTTCTATTGAGTTTAAGTCCAAATTTCTTGCCCGCAAGTCTAAACCTTCAATATATCTCTCTTTAACAAATTCTTTTATTACTCTTGCACTATGGACAGCGGCATTGTCTTGTTGAAAAATTGAGTTTGGATCAGAAATTTCTTTAGCTTCTTCCAAAATACTGTTACCTAGGAATTCGACGTATGAACAAATTTGAATTCGTTTCTAGTAGAAGCTAAGCCAGATTTCCTTAGTAAATTCTATTGAACCAGATTTCGTAAGTTTGTTTCTCATAGGCCTCTAGTTTCTAAGCGAAATGAGATAGAAGCTTGAAATTCACACATAATATAATATGCATCATCGCGTTGTACCTTTTCTAGGAAAAGGACCTTTTGAATAAATAAAGTTGCTGTTTTTAGGCGCATTTTGTTAAAAGGTCTAAAACGAAATTGGCTGTACGTAATGAGCTGTATGTATGTTAAATAAAATATTGCTCATTTTCTCTGTAGGTACCTAAACAGCAAATACATACTAAAAATAGTTTCGATAGAAAACAAATTCTAAATAGTTGCGAACACATCTAAAATTTCCCTTTAAAATAAATAATCGAAATTGTATGTATTTATCGGTCATTAAATTAAGGTAATTTCTGATCATGATTAAAACTTTTTACTATGTATCTTTTAGGCTTTTCTATAGTACATACTTCAGGAGGCCACCTACGTTATAATTTTTCTGTAAACTTATGTAATCCTTGAAAATTTTAAAATTATGAAAACATAAAAAACAAAAGTTTGTGCTTATCGATTTTACAGTCCAAGAATATTTCTACCATATATTGTGCAACAATTGTCTAAAATTATTGAAAGCAATATTTCTATTTCTTTAGCATTGATAGCATCATGTCAAAATCGTATCATTATTAAAAGTTTCGGAAAGTTTTCACCAACATATGGTTGCATATTAAATTACAAAATTGGTAATTTAAATGTTCTGAAATGTTAGACCTAAATTGTTCGACATCTTTCTAGCTAACTTCTAAGTGGCTAATGCAAAATTGTTCTAAAGAGTTGCATTAGAAATTTTAAACTTGAAGATACAACTATAAAATTTAAAACTTAATAACTGAAATCTTTTGAGGAGTTTCATAAGAAGCCTTTAAATTTAATTAGCCTGAGTTTTGGACCGAGAATAGGGATTCTTCTTGGGAAAAGTTCAAAGAAGCTCAATTTTCCAGGTATGTACCAAGAGATAAAAGAAAATCTTTTTGAACTAAGGTTATTGATAAAAATAACAACACTTAAGAGTTACAAAATTGTACGATCAAAGTCATTCTTGCAGAAATACTCGACTTCATCCTCTGAATCACTAAGCTGAAATTTATCTATTTAGTTCACAACAAGTTGGCGAAATGTTCATGTTCCAAAATTGGAACACCGGGGAAAAATGGGCAAAGCTATTATGGCTAAATTATGCTATTTAGATCTCCATCAACGCTTCCGAACGTCGAGTGTGGGTTTTGCGCACAACCTGGGCGAAAAGAGGAGTGTGATTTTGACCGAATACCCAGAGGAATACGATAGAAATCTGACACTTTATGGGGCGCCTCATAATCTATTGGAATGCTGCCCTCGTTTAATGTGGTCATTCAATTTCAGTATTTCATATTCGACGAATTAAATGCGATTCAGCTTCCCTCGAGCATGCACTTCCTGTGGGATCCATACGTTTTCATACAACTGCAAATAGAACTTCCTGCGAACTCCCTGCATCCTGCACACTCCGAGCTCGAAGTGCAATGTCGGTGGGTCAATTAATTGAATGGAGATTGATGTGTTAACATTAATTGAAATTTGTGTTTTGCATCTAAGTGGACCAAAATAGACTGTAATCAAAGCGATGAGAGACCACCTAGTTAGAAATGCGATGCAATTACTAGTCTTGTATGGACTTGTTTACTCCTCGAACTTTCCTCTAAATAAGTAGATTTGAGTTATGCAGATTTAAATTTAAAATCGATGCCTAAACTCATAAGAGTCTTAACATTCTAAGAAAATTTTCTTTAAGATGTTGTCTCTAAAGACAAAGTGATTTTAAAGTATTGAACTAAAGAACTAAAACTCCAACTCTCCAACATCCTTAAATTTGAATAAATTTACAGTGATTTTGAAATTAACACTTTACTAATAATTAATTATTAAAATAAAATAATAACTATATCTTTATTATAAGGCCAACCTTTTATTAAAAAGTTTATAGATTATTATTTTCATCCTTTAATCAAGACATAATTGAAAAAGCATCCAACAAATATTTATCGCTTTAGTTGCCCAAATAATATGTTATTACTTTACCTTTTACAAATAAAGTGAGCATATTTACTGAAATAAAAAATAAATTTTAAGCGCGATTTTGTTATCGGAATAAATACTGCATTTAAAAGTTTTTACCGATTATTGGAAATTAATAAATAAATAAAGATAGATCAATTAAAAAGAATAAAAACCGATTAGCACAAATTTGCACACAAAACTGAACTTAAGCGAATTAAAGCAAAATCAATGTTATGATCCATTTAATATATGGTATGTATGCTCCAAAATGTATGTCAGCCGTTCCATAAAATTATGGTAATATAAAAATTTAATATTTATTCACTGCAGTTGAGCAAGCCTACTCACAATCACGAAAACATTTATACACGGAAAGGTCGTAGGTGAAGATAGTTAGAACGTTTTTAGAATATATTCTGTAATAGTGGAAAAGTGTCACGATTTTGAGGATAATTTATCATCGTCTGCCTGCCTGTGCATTAGAAATATTAAAAGCAATTTCTTGTACCTGAAGGATGTCAATAAAATGGGAATATCAAAAATACTGACATTTTCCGACCAAATAAAATAAATGATATATCCCTTATCATATCAGACTATTTTATGTTCTCAGCACAAAATACTTAATTAAATTACCATCATAGTTTATCATTAAATTAAATCAAACAGGTTCATTAAGTGCCTTTAAACTAAAGTATAAAAAGCATAAATTAAGCAAAATTTAGCAACTTGATTTTTTGAGGTATCGAATTTTTCTTGTAAATTACACACAGCAATTAACGAAAGTCTCTGTACATATTTTAAAAATGGATTAAAGATTATAAATTAATTGCTATTGTCCATTGGTAATAAAAATTTCAGCAATCAAGTTTGATGGACGAAATGATTCTATATTTAGTACTTAGTCGGAACTAATTCTTATATTTTTAGAAATAAGATATGCATAATACTTTGAGCTGCTAATCGTTTGAAATTATCGAAAGTCTCATTAATCACGGCGTGTATGATGGGTTTTTTTTTGATGGTTCAATGATCTGATGCATGCTTCACTGAAATTTATGGAATAAGTTAAAATTTCATTGCGAAACTCGAGTGATTGATTATCCATAAGATTGACGGGTTTATAAACTTTTTGAAACATTGAACGAGCATACAAAAATATTTTGTATATTTAAAAGATCACAACATCCAATTTTTATAAATGTATTTTTTGATTTCGCTAAAGAAAATTATTGAAAAATTAATCGAGCCGTCCAACATTTTATCAAAAATTGATATTTTTACGCGACTGACCCAGAAAGAGGGTGTATTTTAAATTTTATTGATCTTTAAGGCATTTTTATATCATTCTGCATCTTTCGTCAGAGAAATTAATTTTATGATACACCGAAGAAATACATTTCTAACTTCCTAATAGTTATTTATTTAAAAAATGTATAAAAAGCTTAATTCAGCATTTACGAAACATAGATATTTTTGACTATCTTTTTACATAGAAAAATTAAAAGGCTGGAGAAAACCCTTAAAAGAGGTTAAAAGGTTAAAGGACAAAAATCGATTTGATTCTTTCATTTCCTTTGTTGTGAAGCGTTATTTCATTTTATATTGAGGTAAAAAAAAAGGAATTGATTTTCCGTAATTCTAGACGTTTCCTATGAATATGGAAATAGAAAGTAAAAATGAAATACGTCCCTCTGAATTCTCATTCTCTTTAAATAAAACATCAAATGTCATATACATTGCGAAATTTAATATTTCACAGCAATCGAAAGAAGCTTAATACCAAAATGCGGACTTTTGGATGAGCAAAATAAACATAAGTAATGACATATGATACTTTTGCCTCAAAATATTGTAGAATTTATGTAGGCTTTAATTTAATTAAAGAAACCAATAAGATTAAATTTTGTTTTGTGCGTACATTTTATAATTACGAACTTATTACTAACTTTGAGCATAAGTTTTGTAACGCTTTCCTATGATTCTTTTGGTTCGTAATAAAATTGGATTCTTTCATTTACCCCTTTTGCAGTTGTAAGCTGCATTGCGCTACAAAAAAAAATATATTTCTTTGAATTACATTGAAACTTCAGGAAAGTTGTTTCTTGCATTGTGTTTCAGGAAACTTCACAACGATGGTGCTTTCTATTTTAAACTCTATGTTTTCTTTTGAAATGAAATGTGTCACGTTCCCTGGCCATTCAGAAAAAAACAAATGAATTCACTCCCACACATTGAAAATATCTGAGAGGGTGTGTGTTTGAACTGCTTGAATTGAATTCATTCCTACCAATTTCCCATTTCCGCTCTATGAAACGTTCACAGAAATTCAAATTATATTTGATTTGAGAATCAGAACTATCTTTCCTCCCGGGATTACATTCATGTTCTAAATCAGTTTAAATTAAATTTAAGATTTATATCTCCTTCCAATTAAAGTATAATTTTCAATTTTACATTTCCAGATGGTGAACACGTACAAGATTCTTCCGTTGGAACAATTACGTCATGAATGAAACGGAGTGTGATAATTTAATAGAAACTGTAAAATGGACGGAACCAGGAAGTCTCATCTCATTAGCAATCCTCGAATTCATAAATGTCTTAGTTATTGTGGGAAATTGCTTAGTTATTGCAGCAGTTTTCTGCTCCAACAAATTGCGTAGTGTTACAAATTTTTTTATTGTCAATTTAGCTGTAGCTGATTTATTGGTCGGCCTAGCTGTTCTTCCATTTTCTGCTACGTGGGAGGTATTTAAGGTAAGTTTACCCATAGTTAAAACCTCTTTTTTCCAAAATATTTACTTAATTTAACATTATTTTATATGAATATGAAATTAGAATTAGGAGATATTCTTAAAAAAATGCTTTGTAGTTGTTGAAACTTCTTTTTAAATGTGGTTAGTAATGAAGCATATAATTGGATCATTTTTTAGATTTAATAAGTGGTTATAACCTGAGTAAATATGTAGCAGGCCCAAACGTAGCCCAAAAGAGACACGCCACATACTCAAATTAAGAATGGTGCGCCAGAGCAAAAATTTAAGTTGTTAAAATGAAGCCTGGCCACATATAAACCCTAACACATCCAAAACAGCCCAAACGAGGCACGGTGTATATTGCGTTCACAACAAACAAACAAGTTAAATTTTCGTGCCTGCTTTGGACGCGTATTTTAAAATTTTCTTGCCGGCTTTGGTAATTTTCATACCTCTTGTGGGTAAATTTCGTTGTATGGTCTAGGTTTTGGGCGCGTTTATGCTTTGCGAGTCTGTGTCTCATTTGGGCGCATATGTGCCAACAATACTGATATTTCTATAAATCTATCTCTACGGTAGGTACACGTCTATTTGATGATGATTTTAAAAAACTTATTTTAACAGAAATACTTTCGTAAACTTGTATTGGTATTAAAAATGTTTATTTTCCGAATATGCTTTATCATACGAATACGATCAACTTCCGAAGCAACCTTCATGGTTTTCTTTAAATGGGAATATTACTCAAAGTTTTCTTCAAAGTATTTGGTGATTAAATTATGCAAATTTTCGTCATTACCTCCTAGAGTAGAATATGAAGATTTTTTAACAATCAGACCAGCACGTGTCATTTATCTGATTCGGGTGTGTTGTGCGTGTAAATGAATTTATTTTTCTTGACGCAGGCAATTTTGCGATATTTGCGTCACGTTTTACGCCTGTCGTCTTGAAGTTGTTTCTTAAGTAGTTTACTGGAGCGAAAGAAAAAATAAACAAAGACATTTAAATAGCGAAAAATTTCTGAAAAATTATTCATTTGAAAATCATTTTACCAACTTACCGTGTCTTATAAAATAAACTTTTCATGAAAATATCCGAAAGGGTTCTTTCTTGGTTTTGTTAAAAGATATTACCTTAATACTTGAGGTCATCCAGAAAAAAAGGGAAAAATCTAAAAAGAAATGGGACGAGTATTTCTTTTTATAATTTTCTTGATTCCATTTCTTGTAGCGCTTTCTGTACGTTATTCATGAGAAACTTTAGACGGAGAAGCGCACCTACATAATTTTGTCCTGAAGTTTTCCAAAGAATTTTCCTTTTTCTCCGATGTAAATAATGTAAAGATCTTTCTTTGTCAAAAGGAAAATAAAAGCATCAGTGAAATGAAAAATGTTCTATCCGCTAAATCGATCAATTTACTTTTAAATCCAATTTGCTGCAAGTGTCTTTTAAATTTGTTTATTATCACTCAATGCCACTGTCAGAGTGCTGTGACCTTTCCATTAATCAAACAAACTTGCATTATGTTGAAGGTGTTGTAGGGTTTTTTTTTTATGGAATTCATCAAATTTTATTTAATCTACGTCACTCTGTCCTATTTTCAATTACGCAGATCTATCCCGGAGCCCATTGTTATTTTAACGCTTATAGGCGAAAAGAAAAGAGAATGGCTTAGTCGAAATTGAAATCAATCTTCTTTTCGCTTGCAGGTGTGGATATTTGGTGATTTGTGGTGCCGAATATGGCTCGCTATGGACGTGTGGATGTGTACCGCATCAATTCTGAATTTATGCGCCATATCCCTCGACAGGTATGTCGCTGTCACTCGGCCAGTAACATACCCCAGCATTATGTCAACAAAAAAGGCTAAGTCACTCATAGCTGGCATATGGGTGCTATCATTCGTTATCTGCTTTCCACCGCTCGTTGGATGGAAGGATCAAAAGGTTCGTATATTATACTTGTTACGAAAGCAAAATATGTGAGCTCTTTTCCCCGAATAAATTGCCGTATTTTTGCCCTATAAAGACGACAATGATATTCGTACGATTCCATTTTACACGTAATGTGACTGGCACATTAACCGCTGTTGTCGTCTACTTTATTTCGCCATCCAAATGAAGGTATTTGCAAAACGTGTCTACTCCGCAAAAGATTTATTTGAAAATGCGATTAATTTATTACTCTCCTAGGTATCGTTATGCTAGTACAAAACCTTTCCACTGATATTAATCTGATATTTGTTTTCATAAATTAATTTAAGGCACAGTATATATTAACAACAAAGGTAGGTATCAGACGACTTTGGATAAATTCCTTTTGTTGTCTGACGAATTACTAGAATTTACAAATTGGTTTTTTGATTGCTGAAAAGAATATCTGATTATTTCGAGTTATTTGAATAGGTTTCAAAGACTTAAAGGAGCCATATACACTTATCCATGGTTTATGTAAAAGACATTACATGTTTCGAAATCTTGATATCAAGAATATCTGGTAAAAATAATCTAAGCCCAAGACATATGTAACACGCCGCGAATTCTCAAGTTTTATTAATATTTCTTTTCGGGTATACATGTGTATATTGCTAAAATTAAAATAAAAACTAAGTTCTTTAAGTCTTTCGTTTAAATTGAACTTAATTAATATTTTTACAATGTGTACAAAAACTATAATTTTTGTACCACATTTTGAATTTCGAAAAACTAAATTAAATTTTGAAAAAAGAAGCTTCTTGTCTTTATGATATAGTAAAACTCCATAAAGTAGAAAGAAAAATTTAAAAAAACTGGCTCAATAGACTACTTATAAGGAATTTAGTTCTGAAGATTTAAAAAAAAAAAATGCTAATGTTGAAAACTGTTCAAAACTCTTCGACTTATGATGCAGAGACCGTATATCGTAAAATATAGCTTTGTGAAAAAATAAATTCAAAATTCTTTAAACATATTTCAACAAAATAAAAAGTGAAATATATATAACTTCTAATTAGCTTTATCTATCGAGGTATAAATGATATTAATCTGATTTTCCACAGTTAAGTAAATTTTAATATTTTTAACCTGAGACTATCAAAGTTTATGCGATTTCCACCAAAATTAATACTTGAGGATTTTCGGTATCACTGATTTCAATCCGATTGCCCGAATTTACGAATTCAAGTTGGCGGACTGTCAAATTTTGAAGTTTATGCGATTTCCACCTTTAAAATGAATATAATTAATGTAATGTTTTAACCCAATGAACACATTTTTCAGATATGCGAATATATTTGACATGCGTCCTTTTAGAAATTACTGATCATATATTTATAATACAATTGAACGGGTATTTGGAAAAACAACCAAAAGTCAAAACAAAAAAAATATTTTGATGTCTACTTTCTTTGTAATGATATCAATCAAATCACAATTTTAAAAGCGCCTTAGTCAAACGATATTCTGGGTAAAAGCTTGTTTGATATTTGGAAAGACAATCAATGTCAAGGTAATTTTGGAAGAACTGCCAAAGTCAACATGAATGAAAATGTTTGTTTTTTTACCAAAAGGACTATTTTTTATGTCATAAAGTACATGTTGTTCTATGACCTACCTATACTTAGTTCCATGTATTTTTCTTAAAAACGTTTTTTGCTTCTGCTTTAAAATTTAATAACACTGACTTTGGCTGTTTTTATAAGCTTTTATTTGACTTCCCCTGTTAGTATGTGTGGGACAAATCTTGCAAATGAATTTAAGACCAGTTCTCCTCAACTGAAATTTTGCATACACGTTTAGTTTGGATGACAATGCATGGTTAGCTAATGTCGTTTTCGATTGGCAAATCCAGATCCGCCCGAGAATCTGGATCCGAATCTCTTTCCAACCGACCGTTTTTCGATCACACAACGCACACAACCAAAGATTGCACAAGCTGTCAAAAAGGTATCATTAGTTTTTACAACCCCAGATTAAAAATTTCCTCCATTGCGATTTATAAGCAATCGAAATGCGTCATAATAATACAAATTGAGAAATATTCCAATAACAATAAAACTTCACGCACTTGACATTTTACGTCAATGACAGTTCTTGCATTTGTGCGGGTTGAACCCGAGAAATTGTTCAGGTCGGATCCGTAGCTTTTTAGGTTGGATCTCGAGCGGATCCGGATCCAACCTAAACGCCCATTCGAACACTTTGACAGCACTTCGGGCAGATCTGGAGCGGATCTGGATCGGATCGACGACCAATCGAATTCGACATAAGTAAAGTCATTCTAAATCCAATATGGCGGACGACCCAAGATGGCGGGCTATAGTTTTTTTCGGGGCACTCCCATGATATGGGTATCAAATGAAAGGGTTTGACATGTAGAGTACGATAAAAGCTTGTTTTTAAAAATCTATTTTTCAATTCAAAACTTTTTTCCAAATACCCTTCAATTATTTATTTGGATAAAATTTACAAAATAAGCATCTCTTTTATTTTTCTAATGAAGCAATATAATTATATTTGTAATTTTCAGTCAGGGGCTGACTTGACCTACAGCAGGGGAAATCATACGCTTCTTTACGCCATAACTGAGTCTACGCCAGTTCCACGGCCCTGTCCCTGGAAGTGCGAACTTACGAACGACCGCGGCTACGTCCTTTACTCAGCCCTGGGCTCGTTCTACATCCCGATGTTCGTCATGTTGTTTTTCTACTGGAGGATCTACCGAGCGGCGGTCAGGACGACGCGAGCGATCAACCAAGGATTCAAGACGACTAAGGGTAAGTCAACACTGCCCAATTTTATATTATTTTCTTCACTATTTCAATTCGGACTTATATTTTTTCAAACTTTATTCGCTTTCTTCTTTCAAATTCAAGTGTATATTCAAAAACATTCAGTAACCGAAATTTCGTTAATTATATCAAGCTGCGGTTTTAAATAAACCACAGGCATGCGAAAGTGCATGTTTAATTTTATGAATCTTCTTTCTACAACTTCAATTTGTCTATAAAACTATTTTTAAAGTCTCATTGTCTTTCATTAAATTTTATAAATATATAAGATTGGCGGATCATTAAAAACATTTTTTATTAGCTTGTTCAACTCTAGATGTGATAACATTAATATACCTATATTTTTCTGATAAGAAAATGTACAAAGCGAATTTAACATTAACTACTCTATTTAATTTAGAAAATAAATATAAGTATAAAAGAATATTAAAATTTTGGATTTTTTTGGGTTAATAATTCTCTTTGTACATGTCTAGGGTTTTCATATACAAAAATCTATGTAGATATAAAGAGCTAATTTTGAATGAAATTTAGAAGTGACAGGATCTTGCAATGTGTTTTTTTAGAAGAACTTTATTTGGCAGTATGGAGAAAGTAAGTTTAAATTAAAATTATAAATAGGATAAAATTGAAGGCATTGTGTAGTGATTTATAAATAGTATAAATATGAATACAAATGTAATTTAAATTTTATAAATATGTGCTAAAGATTAGAAAACTTAATTGTAGTGATAAATTTTGTAGATATTTAAATATGTAGATACTTATAAATTTTGATCTAAGATATTGTATAGTGATTTTGTGTGGAATTGATGGTGGAAAATTGAGATTTTGTGTGTTAAATTTAAATAGGGCATGTATTTAGAAAATCTCAACTTAGTCGATAGCCCTGTAAAATAAGGTGAAAAATGGGTTCATCTGTGGAGAAATTACCGCCCAACTCAGAACCTTGCATATATTTTTATGAAAGAAATTTGGTGGATGGGTGGATGTGGTATAATAATTTTTGTTTAAATAAATTATATGAAAAAGTAATGTCCACCTAGTGATATAAATTTTGTAAAGAAATGCTATTTTGGGTGGAATATTTTTTTTATCGGAATCGATTTGTCGATTTTTTAGAATTAATTTTTAAAAGAGATCATTTGCATGATTACGCATTTTTTCACATTGAAAACAATTTTGGGAAAGCTGGTAAGCCTCACCAGATCCCAGTTAGTAACGTTTTCTAAATGAAATTTTTAGTTTCGGTGCTGAAATTTGCTTTCTCACTGACCACCGCCGGCCGGCCAGCGGCGACTTGTTTACACAAGTTTCGACTGGATCAAGGTCTTTTTTCTTGGGCCGCCTCGACTTTAATTTTCGACAGTCTTTCGGTGCGTCGAGTCATAATATTCAGAAATTGCTTTTATATTAATTTTCAATATGGGCGGGAGTGCGTAAGAATTTTAAGTTGTGTAAAGAGATCACGAGTGACGAATTTTATTAATTAATTTTATATTTGATAAATACTTTCTTTAGACTTTTTGATTTTTTCTTAGTTTTTTTATCTTTTTTTTTTAAATTTTCTTTTAAGATTTTTTTTTTTTTTTAACTTATGGAATCGATAAATTCACGTATTTTAAATTTAATCGGGCGTGCATTTATAATCGCGAGTGGTTCATATTATCAGGTTCTGGTAAGTTCTTATATTTTTTTACGATTTTTGGGTTCATAACGATGAAAGCAATATTATTCAATATCATTCCCAATTTCTAAGTTGTTGTTGCATATTTGAAAACTGCGAAAATTGAGACACCTTATCAAATTACTTGTTTCACTTTTTTCAATTATAAATTAAGTTTACTACATTCGATGCATTAGTCTATTTTTGTGTCGAATCAATATATAATATAATAAATCATGTTATAAAAAACTAGAATTTGAGTTTTTTTTAAATTTTAATGTACCTATTTTATTCACAAAGGATTTGTTTAATTCATTACAAAAAAGCAAATTACAATGAAAAATTCCGCACCCGCTAGTTGGACTGACAGTAACGCCTCAGATTTTTCTAGTTTTTCTGCGACGGTCAAAGGTCCTTGAGTGTCATTATTAAACAATTACTCTTTGCCTTTGTCGATTCTATCAGCTATTATAAATCTTTTCCTACTCTTATATTCGTCTAGAATTAATTTCCATCCAACACGTTTATAATTTCGTGTCTTGCATCATTCTCAATTTAATTTTTCTAAGATCTTTTTAAATTTGATTTTTTATACTGTCGTTAGGACGATGGTAGTAAAAGTAAAATCCAATTTTCCAATCTTTTATTTTGCTACATAGCATAGTTTTATTATCATTGACGTAAATGCTCTTTTGATATAGCGCAGGTAGTAAGAAATAAAGACTAGTCGTAAAAATGGTACTAAAACACGAAGGCTTCTAAGAGCGGACCGGAGAAGGTTCCACTAACTTTGATGCTCCTTCTTTGTGAGCAAAATAAAGGCTGTATGCCCCTTAAATTTTATAGAACCCTCTATAACGATAAATTAATATGAACACATGTATATGGAATTAATGTTGGTAAATAATTATTAGAATAGTGTAATGTGTTTATTATTTTAATTTTAAATTAGTTGTCTTTTTATCTCTTTTTATTAGATTTTTTAAAGAGTGATTGTAGAAATAAAGTGAATGACCTTACAAAACTACGTAATCATCTGCTTCTATATTTATAGTGGAAAAATACTAATATATTTTTAGGTTTTCTATTTACTATTTCCGTTTGTGTACTTCTTTCTAAAATTGATATGTTATGTTTTGAAAATGTATATTTATATGTTTTTCGAGCATGTGCATTTACTTTACATATGTCTGTCAATTCGAAATATTAAATCATTTTTAAAAATTAATTTCTTAATAGCCAAAAATTATAAGAATAATGACATGGCCAAAAACAGGGAAGAATTTTTGAGAATTAGCTGATGAAGTAGGTATTCAAAAAAATTAAAAGGAATTATACGAAATTAAGTAGTAATTTTTGATAGACTTTTCGATTGGATTTCCATAAGTTAAATTCTATAGAAATATGTCGCAAATATTAATTGGGCATATTACGAATCAAAATATTACCTAACAAAAGTTCGTATATCTTTTGTTACCTATAGCAATTAAATATCACGAAAACGTGAATGATTGCGTAATCATCACCCATTTTGTTTTTTAAACAGAAATATGAAACCAATGCCCTGCGGCAATCGGCAAAATTTAATTAGTACAAATTGACTTGCTGGGGAGATCCCGTCAAAATTTCGCCTCCATGACTATCTTGGGCTAAATAAACTTAATGAAGATTCCTTCGGAATTGGGAGTTTGCCCGAAGGTGCGAATATTTTCAAATATTCGTGCTACCGAAAAAAAAAATTTTTCATTAGATATTTCAGAGATTTTATTAAAAGTTTGAATTTCGGAGGTTGTTGAAACAATTTAACTTTATAACTTTGTTTGTTTCCTTCTTTTTTCACGGGGAAAAAATGTAAAGAAAAATTATTATATTTCGGAGTCGTCGAGGTTGAGATGAAAGTGCGATTTCATATTCCCAGACGCCTTTCTTCGCTATGGCGACGGAATCTTATGGGAAAAATAATTGCATAAGGTCGGAGTTGAAGCGAAGTGCGGACTAATAATTCGCTTAGATTCTAAGTGCCATCATTGATATGCTAATGAACCCACTTGTGTATGGTGCTCTGCAGCAAATGAACCGAACTGAGAAAACTTAATGAGCTAAAAAACAGGGTCGTTCCACCGCGCTCAGCGAGGGCTTAAATGTAATTAAGAGTAGAATAAGGGCAATTAGCTGCATCAAACAAAGCCCTGCTCGCCGCCATATATTACCAAACTCGATTGCTCTAATTGAGGACCTGATCACTGAAGAGGGAAATATGCTCAAAGACGGCTTCGGAACCCACCCGGGGGTTAATGGACAGTTGCGAAGGGTGCTCTATGCTTAGCTCGACTCGTCCCCTGTCCCCGTCGGCAGAGCAAATGATACTTACCCACAAGTTTAATTCGGCAAATTAATATAATTAGTGACCTTTCAATTTCCTGCGTCTTATCAATATTCAGGGTGGGTCAGGAATAACGAATTGATTTCGACTAATGAATGTTTCCCACGAGATCCAGCCTATCCTATTGGATTTCCCTATTAGTCCAGTCATGTTAGACATAAAAAAGTAACCGGATAATTATTGCGTGTCTACATATATTCAAACGGCTATTGCTCAGTACCTTCGCTGATTAATCAGAACCAACAAGAAAATACCAAATGTAATTATGCTTCTTATATTTGGTTATAGTCAACAAAACATTATTTTTTTTGAAAGGTAGAGGAAAAAATCACAAGAAATTGCTGATTTTCTATAGGTATATTTTTTAATCTTAATAGTAATTTCAGATGAAGATCGGAATCATTCTTTTAGGAATTAAATTACTTTGAAACTCCAATTCACTGCAATTGCAATTTAATTTGTAATTGACATTTCTTAATATAGGTACCTAATCGATTTGAAAAAGTTTAAATAATAAAATCCTTAGTAATAGAGCTGAATTATTCACAAATTTCTTGTGTACAATAGGCCTGCAAAATTTGGCTTATTAAATTGTAACAATTGTCTTATGTAATTTTTTGAGGTGCTAAATACGAATCCAAATTGAAAAATATTTCTATGAAAAAGCTGTTTAAAAAATACCGGAACGCAATATTTTGCTAAATAAAACTTCGAACATTTTGCCATTCATTACATAAAAATACGAAAAGCTAAAAGTGTGTTACGACAAATCGTTTAAATAAACTTTATTCAATTTAATACGCATTTACTCACTTTTTGAACCTATTGCGTTCGAAAAGGTGATGTGATTGAATATTTTCAATTTCAGATTTTCATTCTACGAAACCTTATACATATGTACATATACGTAGGTATCATTTGTCCTGGGGGAAACTGTCGTTGGCCCATGTTATTATTATTACATATTTTTATTATTTCATGGTAATTGGTTACATGTTCAAAGAAATTCCTTATTTTTAAAATATTTTCTAAATTCCATTTTAGCATGGAGAAAAATGAAATTACAAGCGCAATTACTTATAATGAAATTGACGAATAATTCAAGTTTACTATCAAGAAATTCAACATACCACTTACAAATTAGAATTTCAGGAAATTTGGTCGTGTATTTCTTTTTGTGTCTGCAAATTTAACAGGTCACTGTTGTTTATTACTTAGTTTCTTGATTCCTGTAATCTTGGTTTAGTTAATAAGGTAATACTACTGAAAATAGTTTTGTCACAACAAGAAATCTTGAAGCTGACCTCCTAAAAAGCTTAAGTGTTGAATTATGATAGTTGATTGTTTTAATTCCTAAAATATTGTTTAAACAAAACGTATTGCATTCTTAAAACTAGAAAAATATTCTGTTAAATTATATCATAATTTTATATCCACATTTAATATACTCAGAAGACAAGTCATAGCTATTTTAAAAATGCTATTTTAACTAGAGTTTCCTCGTCAATTTTATTCTTTACAATTACATATTATATTGTAAATATTTTTTCTTAAGTTAAGGTTTAAATTTAATTCAATTTTATTTTATTTCACCAGGCGGTAGAGATAATAATTGTTTAGCTCTGTAAATTGTGTAGCAAAAACTCTCATTGTTGTCTCTAATAATTTAAAAATAAATACGAGGCGAGGTCATGACTTTGAAATAGATTGTTTTGTTGTAAATTTAAATCGACAAAATATAGATTCCCTAAACAAATCGTAGTAGACTTCAATGCCATTTTGAGACTTTGAATATTTCGGTTCGAAAATTGGAATAATAATAATGTCGAGAGAGGTAAAAAATTACGAAAAGATTTGTTTCTCAAGAAAAGAACCCTGGCAAGAGGCGGACTTTTGTAGAAATGGGCTATGGTCCATCAGGGCTGGAAACTCTTGTGAAGCTGCTAAAAGACTACCAAACTAAGTTTTCCTTCAAAGGCATTTTAATTTATCTGCCGTCGCTCTAGGGGATGACTGATTGCCTTCAGAGTTGTTTAAAGCATTTCCACCCCAGGAGAATTTCAAACGATATTGCTATAATTAGGTTTAAATCCCTTCGGAGTTTATTTAGTCATTTTACTCACCGAGGAACTCCAACTTGTATATTTAAGATGTTATCACTTTAAGTTAATGTTCACTTTGATGAATTCAATTGTTCTTCTTTTCACGTACCAGCAACAGGTTTTCGGTGCATTCCTTTTCGAAACTTGAAAACTTGGGGTACGCTTTTTGCGATAATATCGGAAAAATTAATTATTAAAGCAATTTTCTGCTTGGAAAGAAGACAGTAAACAATCAAAGTGATAAAGAGGCGGGCTTATTTAAGATCTCGCAAAAATTGTTTGCTGTAGATATTTTATTTTAATTTTGTTGGCTGGCAACAACCTCGATAATTTATAAGCAGGGGTAAAATTTGAGTATTATCGACTAAGGATACTTGTATTTTTTAAGGGTATATCGGTGATTGAAAAGTTGTGTTGATGATGAATAGGCTTTATCGACTGACATAAATACAGAATATTAAAATGTTTTGGATGTTTACCTTCTTTTGAACTTTTCCTTTTCAAGCTCCGTTCAGATTGTGTCATTTTTTCCTTTAATAATTTTAAATGATACCGAAATATTAGACGAAAACCGTACAGCCTCATACACGGTTTTGATGATTGTAAGAAATATAATTTTAATTTCTGAAAATAAACTTCAAAACAAAGTACCAAAATAGTATAGAAACTATTTAAAAGCATAAATTTTTATTCGTACATTGAAATTTTGTATTTGTTCTGTAGTTTTAGTTTTAAGAATTTTTATTGGACATTGATTTAAACTGAAATATTTATTGTATACAGGTTTTAATATCGTAGATATATGTTTGATTATAATATATACATATATGTATATGACCACTAATTAATAGATTTAATGTTTGGATATATATGTATATTTAAATATGCATGATGAAAAAGCTGCATTATAGTGAAATATGTAACAAAATCAAAAGGTTTTTAAAAAACAAGTTTTGATGCATATATGTATGTATATGGAGGTGAATTAAAAATATTTAAGTTAAGTCATAAAAATGGTGTCTTTGTTTATAAACTAACATTGAGAAAATTTGGTAAGATACATTTTTGTATTTTAAAGGTCATAAATCTAAAGGTGTAAATTCTGTTTAGTTAAGTCCATAAAAGCTACAAAATTAAATTATAGTAATATGTATTTTAAAAGTTGTACATTAATTCAGTGTAAAATTTCATTGAACAATTTTTGTTTTAGAATTAAATCTTCGTCATTTTCGCCATGCTTAGAAGTTATGAGTAGCCAAAAAATTGTAAGTAACTTTGAATTTTTGGTAGTGTGCAGTAAAAATGTTTAAATTTTGCTATAAATTTTTATCTTAAAAAGTATATTGGAAAGGCATGTTCAGTAACAGCGGTTGATAAAATTGTTAGGGTTGTTTTCATTCATCTTTTTTATATTGTTCCGCCACAATCGATGCATTTTCGTCACAAAATTTGGTGAATGCGAGTCATGATAGTGTTGTGTTTCAGTAGCAGCGTTATATAAAAATTAATAAAAAGTTAAGTAAATATTCTTAACAAATTTTAACTTTTGTAGTAGATGTACTAAGGATTCTTTTGATTGCAGGAACAACTAAAAGCAAGGAGGGGAATCGTTTCGAGGAGAATCATCTTACCTTAAGGATGCATCGTGGGCGGACAAATGCGGGAGCTCAGCGGACTGCAAACTCCTTGCAATCTGGAAACTCATCGCTAAGTGTAAATAGCACTTTCGAGGATTTCGGGAGCCCCAGACAAACCGGGGGCTCTATGAAACTGAATCCGGGTCGCCATGAAAAAGTCGCGATAACCGTCTCATTTCCATCTTCGGATACCATAGGAAGTCCGAAGGGTTCGCCGCACTATGGGATTTTTAATCAAAGTTGCCACAAGGACCCTTCGGCTAAGATTGGGAGGGGCAACTTTAAGACGAGCCTTCTTGACATCGGAGAAACCACATTCAATTTGGACAGCACATCCGAAACGAGTAAAAGTTTCGATTCGACCTCGCCGTCGCCGAAGTGCAAAAAGCGGCCAGGAAAGCGAAATATTAAATTTCAGGTTAAACGTTTTCGAATGGAAACGAAAGCGGCCAAGACCCTTGCCATTATCGTTGGCGGTTTCATATTTTGCTGGCTCCCCTTTTTCACAATGTATTTAATAAGAGCCTTTTGCCAGCAATGCATCCAACCTTTGGTTTTTTCTACTCTTTTCTGGCTCGGCTACTGCAATTCGGCTATAAATCCAGTCATTTATGCACTTTTTTCGAACGAGTTTCGAATTGCATTCAAACGGATCGTCTTTAGGTGCGTTTGCACGAGAAGTGCGTATCGCGCCTCTGAAAATTTCCAAATGATGGCTGCGCGCACCTTCGTAGCGCCGGTAAATTTGCATAAAACGATCTCTGGATGCAGCGATCAAGACGCTGATGATTTTAGTTGACAATTACTCTCCCCAAGTCCTTTGCACAGGACTGCGTCTTTGCCGCCAACCTCAAGTCTCAGCATGCGAAAGGGCATCCACGCGCTGCGATTGCTCCACCCTTTCGCGGCGGAGCACCAGCCCCCGTATGGGGCTAAAAAGAACTCCTTAACAAATGACGATAATAAAACTGACCCACAAGTAACCTATGAGAAACAAAAACAGTAGCATTGTACTCTTTACTCGTTTTGGACGTCTTTTTCTTGATGAACTTATGGCAGCTGCTCGTGAAATATACATAAATAAAAATATGTGCTGTGTAAGTTCTCAATAGTAAATAAACAATTGTTTTGAACAAAATCTGATTTTAAAAATTCAATTCCTTTCGTAATACCTTAAGACTGAAACTAAAAGTCTTTTTCTAAAATTCATAGACCTACATAGTCTTATTAACCGAAGTTCTAAAGAATCAAAGTAAGAGAGATGTTATGGGTTTTTGAGAAAATAATAGAGAAAACAATAAAATTGTTAGGATCTAGTATATAGTATAGTCTAGAGTTTTCGAAAAAAAAATTTTTTCTTTTATATACATACTCATTTTGCTGAATTTATCGGGGTTAATTAATTGATTAATTTAGATATTTCAGAACGAATTTCTTAATCTTCTCTATCGATTAATTTAGAACCCTGGGAACAAACACTTAACTAAACTTCGCTATGACGAAATGTCATTTAAAAAAGAGGCATTTATAATTTATAATTTTATAATATACTGAGATACGTTTCAAACAAAGTGGCGGACATAAACAACTTTATTTTTAGGGTTCTGTATCTAAATGGTAAAAAGAAACCCTTCATAGCTACCAACTTCATCCGTCACAGTTGTTTTTCAGCAACTAATAATGATATCGATTTGAAATTTGTTTTGAAATAATTTATGAAAAGACTTCATTTGTACATTCTAAAAGACTTTTACTTCTGATGAAAAATGCCTAAAAAAATTACATGAAAAATAAAACGATGTTTCTAACTAGCGCAGTCTTTGCGAAATCACCAAAAACCTTTGTAAACAAACTTAGAGTTATGCCGTTCAAAAATGAACTATTGCGTTCTAATAACACCTATAAAAATTAAGTTAGAATTTCATATAGGTTTTATCATTATACCCCGCCTATATCCAAAAAAGCAATATGCAAAAAAAACTTTTTTTTAAATAAGCTTTTGATGCTCCATTTTATCATAATATTGCATTGTCACGCGATATACAAATATCAATCGGAAACCGGGAAGTGGGTCAAATTTAACTTACAAGATTCCATTACAGACACCGGGACAGGTGAAACTAAATAAAAGCTTGTAAAAAAGAAATCCTTTTGTACACATAAAATCTTTATTAAAAACCTAAAATAACTCTGCGTAATAGAACAGTAAAAATCACTTCGCTGAAAATTAAATATACTCTTCCCTTAATTAAAATACAATTTATTACATAACTCACTATTGTGTTCGAGATTCCATGTTTTTTTTTCCCCCAAGGAAAGTACCTCAGTAGACATAAAAGACTTATTTCTTTAAAGAGGACGAATTCAGTCAATTCCTTGAGAGATCTTCTCATGAAAACTTTTTATAAAGTCGATTTTTTTAATTCTATTTTTTCATTGTACATTTGAAGAATGCTTAATGAAAATGTTCAGATAAAAGAATTTATACGTGTTTTTTTCAGAATTGAGCTTTATCCTTGAAGGATAGCTGAAATTTAAAGTATTGTAGATTGTTTTACAAAATCTTTTGGAATTATCCTGTAAATTAAACTCTTCATATCTTTTGTATTTTACGTTACAACGATTTGTGTCGTATGCTATAATTTTTTTGTTATAAACATTATCTATAAATATAAATCTTTTTCTTAAATATAATTTTGATTATTGTTAAAGACTTAACAATTCATTTTGTACCTTAAAAAATCCAGAAAATCAAATATTTTTCGAATACCCTCAAATGACTTTTTTAATAAGAAATAGCTTAAAAACGAATCCTTAACAGTACAGCTGAGTTTGAGATACCCAAGCAACTTTGATGTTTCAATATATATTTTTTTTAACGTAAATATAAAGACAATTTTTAAATTTTAACGTATATTGTTGAATTTACAAATTTTAAATTATGATAATAATATAATTAAGGCTATGTGGGTTTTGTATTTTATTATTTTTATTAAAATATCTGAAAAGAACACCATTTTAAAGTTTTAATAAAAAACCGGAATATAGTTTATAAAAATCGAAAATTCTAGGTGAAGTGATCTAAACTCTAGCAAACAAAAGAATTCTTTCTCAGATTTCGGCTAGAACTTTGGTTGTCTCAGCGTCGCTTCTCGACAGTTCACGTTTTTTTTAGGTTTTCATAATCTTTAACCATGTCAGGGTATTCTGAAAAATTGGATAATTTAAAATTTATTAAATTTCGAAAAATCACTGCTAGTAAGGAACCTTTCCATAAATAAATAAAATAGTTTCATTTGCTCAAACATATTCTGTATTTACATCATTACATAAAAGATTTTAGAGTATTTTATTTTTGTGTCGTTCTATTTAAAATTGAACAAAATATTTCAGAAACGTTACTTCTTCTATTAGAATTAAAAATAAAATATTAATAAACTGAATAGTTCTAATTAAAACCTAAACAAATTGTCTGATTAAAACTCTCCTCTGGGTTTATATTAAATTAGTTTAATTCAAATCAGTAAATTTTTTTAAAAATTGAACGTCATCCAAGTCTCTTCGATTGCGCCTCTTTTTGCAATTTTTGCAAACGTTCAATAAACCCGAGATTAAATTCCTTGCAATATTCTACGTGCCTGAACACCTCACGATTTATCGTGTTCAATATCATTTCCAGCATTTTTAGATTACGGGGCTCACATGGCGTGGAGCAAAACTTAAATATGCATATTTATAAAGGATTGTTCGGTTCGTGTGAATCACGCCGAACAAATATGCGTAAACAAGTCCTAAGTAATCTGGTTGGCTTTAAATTAGTTTGCATAAGAATTGCTCGCCCTTCTTTTATCGTTTTTATTTTAAAAGAGGCGTGAGAAAAATTAAATTGAAATATTCATTTAGAATCTTTTAGAGGAGGAAACATACCTTTTAAAGCGAAAATGAGTTTTTCGGTTAAACTTTTATTGTTTTGAGTCTAGCCTAGCCTAGACTAAAATCACAAATCGGTTTAAATCAATTTTATAAAGGCCAAAATGAGGTTCTAAGCTTTTACTTAAAACTAATTATACGAAAAATTTGAATTTTTCAACAAGTTATTAAAAGGTAAAAAAACTGAAATATTTGAGGACCAAACGTAAAGTACCTAAATAAATAAATATTAATAAGCGAAATAATATCAAAATATGGTAACTACATAATAAGAATCTTATAAAAAGCTAAGAGATTTTTAAGTAAGGAAACATCTTAAGAAGGTTTTCCGCTTTGATTAAGCAGATTTAAAGGAACAATAAAATTTTCTTATGAAAAAATGTGTGAACGACGGGGAGATTGTTTCATTTAATTTTTATGAAAGTAATGAACTTGTTCCAAAGTAAAGGGACTCAAGAGGGGAATAAATCTTCGTAAATTATTTTGGAAAACGGCTTTTGAAAAATCTTTAGAAAGAGGATTAATGAATGGCTCCAGACTCTTAACTTTAGATATTGCGATAGAAAGGGCATTTCTCAGGAGCAAAGTCAACAGCTCCGGAGTTTATGCTTATTACTTCACTTTCTCGTCCTGGCTACCAGTAATGCTAAGGAAATGTAAATGGAAGACTGATGACTGACTTCGCAGGGCAGCCTCAATACGTCTTCCTTAGACATTTCGAAGAACGTTTTATCTTGGACGTATATTTGTCTGAAAGTTCATCTTAATGATACTCGTCTTTTGTCGGTCGACCCGACTATATTTTGTGGAAATATTCACTTACGTCCTCCTTAATAGCGCTCAGAAAATGGCAAGATACGTATTCTTTTTTTTTTTTATATTCCATTTCCAAAGCCGCTTAATGGAGTCGAAGTAATGCAATATCACAGCCACGGACCCAAGGAACGAAGCGGTCGCTTTGTTTTGAATTTCAATTTGATGTTTATTCGATTTGTGATTTCGAGACCAAAACGAAAAGGTTTCTATTCTTTTGGTTGGTTGTCGTTTCATTTCAGATTAAAGGGCCAGTGGAATTCGAGGAAATATCGATTCAAAAACCAAGGGCAGGAAAGAATAAAAGAAAACATTTCACTATCTTAAGCGTTTATTTTACGAAAGAAAAGCGGATTTGACACAGCTTGACGTTGGATATTTTATTCCATACATATGTAATTTGTCTAAGCCAGTAGATTGTCGTTTTATGCATGAACTGCACCAACGATGAGGATCACATTCGTGGGTTAATGACGTTGCGTTTCTATTCAGTTTTCAATGCGAATGTTTACGTTGGAACGAACGAGGGTTCTATTTTAAACAGCAACAAAGATGAGTTTTACGTCACCAGTGCTTTTAAAAGTAATGTAAAGAAATATGTTCAGTGCCTTCGTTTTATACAACAAAAGATAAGTTACAATGTGTTTTTATATTAAATCCTCTATGTGATATCTCGCGCTAGAATACTTAAAAGTACTCAAATAAGCTTACACCACCTTTCCACAGACTTTGATTTTAAATTTTAAAAAAGTAGGATTAAAAAATATCGTATTAATAACTTAGATATATAAATTATAAAATAAATAATTTCACTAAAGTATGGAAAACGTGAATTTAATAACACTCTTGAATATTTTATAATTAAGTAATTGCATAAATTCTGGTGTCTTATTTAATAAGTTAAAGTAGTTCAAGTAGGCATACATATGTAAGAATTTAGGCGCAGAAAGTTGGATAAATTTTCCGAGACGGAAACCATAATGAGTGAAATAAAATAGAAGAAATTTAGGCTGATGAACAATTTCAGAAAGAGCGCATTTAGGAGAAGATTAATGAAGGAAAAAAGTAAATAAATCAGCTGAATTAAAAGAAAGAGACAAGAAAAGCTGAAGAAAATATGCCGCCTAAGGAATTTTAAGGACTCGAAAAAGATTCTGGACGCCAGAAGACAAATCGAAGGACCGGAAATCGATGTTAAGAAAGGAAATTATGTACTTAGCTACATAAGATTTATTTAATTTGGAATTTTTGCTTCTTGAGATAATTTACGTACTGCCAAAATAAGAGATTTATTCCTTTTATATAAAAGATTAAGAAGATTAATCGGATATACTGAATGAATGAGACTGAATATTCTAAATATAACTATAAGTTCTAAAAATTGTACTCGTCATAAATTGTCGCTTACTGTTTAATTTAAGAATTAGGTAATTCCGATTTCGTTGGTTTTAAGTTTTGTAACGGGGGGCTAACTACTTCTCGACCAATTTTTTAGTAAAGTACACGCTTTGAGTTAGAAAAAATTAGATGAGCTTTCAATGATTCTTACGCATTTTCAATAAATCTTATATTCATCATATGAATCTTCGTAAGGAATTAATTTAGCTAGTATAAATTTTTTCATTTGCTTTATAGTTTTGTATGAAACAAAAAATTATTCTAAATTGTTTTTTTTTTTAATTATCAGCCCAATCTAATATTTAAAATCGAAAATTTGTGTATTTCAAAATACTTAAAATTCGCCGAAATTCGGATCACGGCCGGTCACGATTACTCTTGAAAATCGAGTTGAATATGTTAGTGTTATCACTGCCTGAACAATAAACTTGTTATTTTTCTTTTTCTATTTTGAAAAAACTTAGAAATAATTTTAGCGAAAAGTTAATTTTGCGAGGTTTTCAAATTTCAGTCCTTTTAGTGAAATAAAAGACCCTTCGTTCAAATCCTACCTTTTATCATAACAAACAATCACAGAGTATTTGAAATCAATTACAATTAATAATGTTTGAGTTATCGTGATTACGGAATGATACTTTAAAAAAACATATGTGGCTTCTTTTTAAACAATCGCGTTTAAAGTTTTAGTTTAGTTTAGCTCATCATGTTAACGTAGCACTATTACTTTTGGCTAATACGCTGAATTTTATGACATTTTGTAGCCATATTCTTGAGATTATTTAGTAATAGAAAACGCAATTAAAACAATTTTACTACGGATTTTGTATGTTCAATATTTTTTTTCTTTACTGGCGTTGAGACCTTGTAAAATATAAGCTTTTGAGATGAACGCGTTTGAAGTTGAAAGTAGAATAGACCTGCAGCGTTAGTTCCTGACAAAATAAATGCTCTTTCGAGAAAAACAGTTGCCATGGCGAAAAATTGATAAAATTTATCAATTATTATCGTGGGTATATCTGGGCTATAACTCGAGAACCAATGTGAATATCGATTTAAAATTTTTCTATGAATATTCTAAATCGGATTTAGAAAATTGAGGATTCGTGTGAACTCGTGATTTAAGAAATAGTAAGCGACAAAGTACAAGTAAAAGTTTTAGTAAGAGTATAAAAATCTTATTGGACTTTGTGAAAAAGGATAAAAGTTAAGTATGAGGAGTCCGACAGTATAATTTCCATTAAGATAATTAATGGGATGTTTCATATTAATTGTAAGTAACTCTAAATAAACTTTTAATTTAGTTCCTTTCGCTCCTTTGACTGGCTCATAAAAAAAAAATCGTTTTTTCCAGGTTCAAAAGGCATCGGCAGTCGGTTCGAGGAGCAGAGACTAACTTTAAGAATTCATCGCGGCCGGGGCTCGAACCAAGGCGAGTGCAACGGCAGCACCCACAGCACTACGACGACCCTCGGGACGCCGTCGCCGGAGCGGTCCGCGCGGTACGCGACGCGGAAACACGAGAAAATCAAGATTTCGGTCTCCTACCCCTCGAGCGACAACGTCCAGGGGCTGGCGCAGAACGACGCGCAGAACGTGCTCTACGCGGTGCACTACAACAACAACGGGAAGGAAATCACCGCGGCGCAACTTTTCCGCCAAAATAAGGACGGGTACCTCCAGGTGGGAAAGAGCCTCCCCGAGATGCCCCACAAGAGCCCCAGCACCTCGCCGAGGCCGAGCAAAAAAATGGGGAAGCGGAACATAAAGGCGCAGGTGAAGCGGTTCCGGATGGAGACGAAGGCCGCGAAAACGCTCGCGATAATCGTGGGGCTGTTCATCCTGTGCTGGTTCCCTTTTTTCACGATGTACATCGTGAGGGCGTTCTGCGAGGACTGCATCGACCCCCTGCTCTTCTCGATCATCTTCTGGCTGGGGTACTGCAACTCGGCGGTGAACCCCATGATTTACGCCCTCTTCTCGAAGGACTTCCGGTTCGCGTTCAAGCGGCTCATCTGCAGGTGCTTCTGCTCGAAGGAGGGCATGTCCGCGAGGACCAGCCGCCGGGGCTCCGACATGTCCCAGATCAAGGCCCGGACCCCGAGCATATCGCCGAGTGCAGCAGCGCAATCTATCGGCGAGGACAGCGACAACATCGTTGAGGTCTCAGATTCCAGGTGACGATCATTCGGCCCCAGCATTAGCTCACAGTCTAGTTCGGGGGCTCGGAAATCTAGTCTTAAAGTTCCAGTTTATGAAATTTGTCATCCACTAGTTATGGAATCTCCTTCTTACTCATACTCCGAGCGGGCCAATTCCAGCAATACGAAAAGTTCTAATTTCTAGAAGGTTCTAGAAGGTCTACAAAGTTTCAGGGGGGTTTAAGTCCGCTCGTGAGTAATACTATAAAATTAAGAAACGTGCTTGCTGAATGTTTAAACTCCTTTTCATAAATCTATTTTATGTTTCGTCTAGGGGTGGGGTGGATAGTAATCATTACTATAATATTTAATTCGAAAATCATATCGAATATTCGATTAATCGAATTATTCGAACTACCTAATCTACTTGTTGAAAAAAATATACGTATATACAATATTTAAAAACTTAAAGAGCTTGGACCTGGAGCGGTCACTGATGCCCAATCTCCATGGGAAACCAACCAAACCGATTGAATTGAGAACATTCTACTCAGAAATGAAAGCCTTTGGTCTAACAAAAATATATAGGTAGTATATATTTTTAAATCACCAAACAAATGATTTAGATATTTACTCAATTTTATATTAGCCTCCAGTTTGAGTTTATGAAACGTTGATTTTTGATCTTAATAATAAACGCACATAACTCTAAGCTGATGGTGTTTAAAGTGAGATTTTAGTAAATCAATTTAATATAAAGATCTGCTGTGTATGCGAAGTAAGACTCCAAGAATAACTCTGATAATTGGCTATTTGAACGATGAATTTGAATAAAGGAGTTTTGAGTACTTCACTACTCAGGTACTTGAGAGAAAAATTATTCGAAAACTCGAGTAAGTATTTCAGTATGTACTCAATATTTATAAGTATTCGAGCATTAGAGTTTAGGAGTATTCGAGTACATGGTTGAGTATTTAATTCTATTCAGAGTGGAAAACCCTTTGGGGCTTCCTAAACAGGCTTTGGAGCACATTCCAATTTTCTAAAAGTTTAGGAGGGGAGTACACGATACTAAACTTATTCTTTTCACTATTTATTGAATGAAACCATCACTTAATTAGCTTGAGTTATTATTTCTTATTACATTAATTTTATAGGTTTCAAATACCCAAGAATTTAAATATTCCCTTTAATTTAGTACGCAAATACTCACTTACCGGAGTTCTCGGAGAATTTTTCTTTCTACTTAGAATTTGGAAATTTTTAGCTCTTGTAAGGTTTCTCAATAAAATTAAGTAGTATGTCCATAGTAATAGTTGGTGATTTTTATTTCTGCCAGAACCTACATATCAAATGACACCAGTATCATGGATGGCCGCCCCAGTTCCAAGAAGCCGCAATTCGCATCTTTAAAAATATATAAATCTTATATAAATTATGAAATTTGCAGCTAATTATTTGCTTCGGGGCTCTATTTTATTCATCGAATATTCGAATTATGCGCCCACCTCTAGCTTAATCCCTTTAATAGTCAAAGGAATAAGATTCTAATCGTGATCTCAGGGTAAAGTTTAATAGAAAAATGTATTCGCAGGAAACTTATTTTAACTTTATTCGCATCTGAGAATGTGTACAATTTACCTACCTATTTACCTAAATACATAAAATATTATATGCATTTTTCCTCTCTGTACTTTTCATTCATAAATTACTCTCGTTCTTCTACTGAAATTTAATATTTAAAATTGGTGTAATGCTTTCCCGAGTGTTTTTAAAATAAAAATAGTGCGGTTCTTTCTAACACACAAGATATCACAGTCGAAATATGACTGCAGAGGTGCTAATTTTAATTGAGATTTAGAAATATGTGTTCCTTAAATAATTAATTTCAATTTTAATGGTATTTATCATACATATACAGTTTTGCCATTTTCGTTTATACAGAAGTGGTGTAAGAGCATCATTTTATATGGTATTTAAAGGTTTTCAATATTCTGAAAACTTCCGCACTTTTAGTGTATCATGTTGATTACGTGAGTAAAGTTAGACACAGGAAAAGTAAACTACTTAATGGTAAAAGCACTTTACTACATGCAGTTTTTTTTTACACCAGAAATTAAAAAAAAATTAAAATACAAACCAAAGGCAGAAATTATATGAAATTCAATATTAAATTTCATGTTATAGATAGAACGGAATTTCATTAACTTTGGCAGAAATTGGTTCAATTTGTATATTTTCTCGTACGAAAAATTCTGCGCCCTCTTACACTTTTATTAAAATTAATAAAAGAGACGGAAGGGTGGAAGCGACCAACTTTAAAATTAAAGCAAGCCATTTAGGGAATACAACTACACAACACGATTTCCAGCAAAATGTGTCCCTAATTTAAATCCATTTCAATTTTCTGTTGGACGACTGATTCTATTTGAGCAACATGTGCCATGCATGTACATATGTTGTTGCGGATTTAATTAAAGGATAAAAAAGAAATTCTCACTATTTAAGTAAAACATTGGGAAAAATACTACGCAAAATTTTAAAATAAGAACCTGTGGGTAAAAATATAATAAATTGATCTTGTTTTATAATATAATATGGTATATAATCAGACTTTTGTATGCTTTAGTTAAAATGGTGCTATTTTAATATAAGCTATTATGTAAATTAATCCTACCGATTTATTGATTCTAAAACTACACTTTCATTATTCAGGAAATTTATTAGCTCTTCGTGTCTCTGCAATCTATCTGTATATTGTAAATTACTGAACGTCTTTTGTACAACATATTTTTTCCTTTTTTAATAAAATTTGATCTCTCAAATAAATGTGTAAGATAAAAGTGAATAAATTGGAGAAGTATAAGGCTAAGGTTGTAGAAGATAATTTATAGAAATTTTTAACATGTGTGTTATTATTTGACAGCAATACTTTATATAAATAGAATTTTATGTAAGGCGACATTATTTTTATTTTTCATTTTTCGTGTAATCAATTTTGTCTAACAAGATATGAAATACACTGAAGTTGAAACTAATAAAGAATTTATTGTGAAGAGTGAATATTTTATGAATTAACTTGATTTTTAATTATATTTCTTGGATTTAAAGCCTTACCTATAATTTCTAAAAGCATAAAAGTTTTGATAAGTTAATTCCCTCTAGTTTTGATATTTTATTTTCTATATGTTTTTGTTAAGTAAAAATAACGAATTAAAAGTCTTATTATTATGATTTTGTCATGAAGCACACAAAAATGCCATTTTTCTAGCATATTTTTTATTAATTTATTATGTTAATTATTTTTGATTGTGAAGAAAAGGTATGTTGTTAAGCATACGTTATTTTGAAACAACAAGTCTTAAATTATTTAAACTATTAGGGTGATCTATCGACTATTTTGAGACTACGTGGCCAATTGCCTTTAAAGAGGAATCAGTGGAAACTTTAAAGTTTTGGCTTTGCGACGAATTCTCGAGTATTATCTTAAATTATCCTTGAAAGAAATTATAAGGATTTTATGGGTCCATCCACTCAGCAAACAAAACATTGTGAAATGTGTAAGAACCGATTTTAGGGAGAGGGTGTCTTCTGAATAAATGTTGATCAAGAGTCTATGCAGAATCGATTTGCATGCATGTTTCAAAAGACCCTGTGTATTAACTTTTTAGGTGTAAGACTAAAAACAAACAAAAATATATAGTCGAATTTTTGAGGCACCTAAATGCACATATGGAAACGTAATTCCCTTTATTTAAAACTATTTTCACAAAAGTAAGGGGGTTAAAAAATAATTTAGGAGGGATTTTTCTTTATACATATCTGAAAGACTTTAACAAATGGTAATATAAGCCATTTTAATAACAAAAATATTCATTATTTAAATATCAAAATCGAACAATTGTTAGAGTAGTTAGAGTTATGAATCACGAAAAGAGTTATAGCTATTTTAAAAGACTTTTGTCGATTTTGTGTAAACTTGTATACACTAGTGTTTTATTAAAGTCTATCAAAATATTTAAAAATTGTCGATATATTATCAAAAAGTGGGGATTTCTGACTTTGGTTCCATACCCCCCAATTATTCTCGGTCCTTATTCTTTAATTTGACAGAATTAACTTTTTATATGAAAAAAATAGTTATGAAAAGGATTAAAAAAACTAAAGTATGGGCGTATTTCACTGAGGAATGCAATCGGAATTAATGTTATGAAGGCAAAATAAAAACATTTCCGCGGACAAATTCCTCAAAAATCGAAGTGTAACAAAAACTTGGCCCGTGAGGCGTGAAAACAACTTAAACATGTCCTGCTGTCTTACGTGAACTTGACCATGTCAAAATTTTTACAAGTCGCCGTCGCGTCGTGGGCTGAGCGAATTTATTTATTAATGTTTTCCGTTCCTGTCGCGCCACAAGATTAATCAGTTCGCGGCGTGACAGATAAAATCTTCATCAGAAGGCACCGAAATCGTTCACCTGTCGCGGCGGCGCAGGTAGATCAACAGCGTCAATTACTCCGCTTATCTTTCTTTATTGAACTTCCGAGTAATTCTGATCTCCGGGAGATAATTCATCGGCATAATTAGCACTCAATTATCGAAGCCTTGGAAATCTTTTACTTAGGTTTTCCTTTGCCAACATTCGGGCCGAGTAGATTTCGAAGGCTTTCATGCGGTTAATTTTCAGAAGCAATAAGGGCAGCTCGATTTAACTGATAACTTTTGATCATAATTATTTGCTTTTCGAAGAGTTATTAAACCGAAAGTTGGATTTTTGCAATGAATAGTTATGAATATGGCTTAACATTGACATGCTTCATAGACCTTGATTTTTATTTGCAATTACCGAACTTTTGTGGCTCTTAAAATTCAATTACATATTTATCAGGGCCATACGCAATATCTTTAAATTAGTCGCTTTTTGAATTTCTCAATTAAAACGATTTTATTGTGAGTTTCAATAAATATGTAAACCTTCTCTAATTCTTAATCATATTTTAAGACTAATTCCTTTAAAAAGCAGAAGCATGGTTGTCGAATTTAATCGAAATTCCTTTATTTATTCAATCATTCATCCGCAAAATTAAAATATTAATTAAATCTAAAGTACTTTATGACAGTTTGAGTAGGTGCCTTCTATGAATGTTTTAAACGTTTTGCTCTTGTGCATGGGCCCGACTGCATTTTGTGGAGAAAAGCACTTAAGATAAAATGTGATTTAGTCGCCCAGGACAACATTATACCAGGGAAAGTAGTTCAATATTCTTTCCCCAAGGATTCTACAATATTTGAGTTTCGCAAATCGATTTCACTTCAATTTCATAGAGTACCTAATTTGTTGGGTGGTGGTCAGCTTTCCTGAAAATTGCTCTCATCAATTCAGAGAAATTTTTGAATAATTTTGTGGGTTTAATGTAAAGGGTTTTATGAATTTTTAAGGGTTATTCGAATCTAAAATTCTGAAAGTGTCCCATTCGTATGATGTAAGGTGATAGTTTCAGTTTCCGATAAAAAAATCTTCATAAATTTTACATGTAAATTGATAGTAAAATTGATTTTATTTTTATATTCGTATCTACTTAGCTAGATTCAAAGAGACCCCTTGGATTTTTAACCTTTCATTATTTTATTATACATATGTACATATGTTTTGAAACTGAGGCTGAAAACTTTCTTTCAATTAATTACGAGTATATGAAAAATCATTATTCCTCTTTATTCTTCAAGAACATTATGATTTAGCCTAAAAATGTAAGTTTTTTTTTTTTTTGTTCAAAAGTAACATTCATATGACAACATTTACGTGCTCTCGAAAAGAATTTACTAAACTTGGTAAGCCTCATCAGAGCCCATCTTCTGAGTTTGCTCCCAAGTTCAAGCGCTCAGAACAATTCACGGCAAGCGATGGTTTGTTAACGAAGATCAATAAAATTCTAATTGCTTCGAGTGCCTCAGTTTTGAGTAGTCTTTGATCGTGATAAGATGCATCGGGTTCAGTGGTTAAAATTTATTTATCATATTTCGAGTGAATCTGAGTGGTTAAATTTCATGCTAGGAGTAACAAGAATTAAAATATGTATGTACAATTAAAAAATGTATTATCTAATTTTTATTATATTTTATTTGAAAATTTTACCGTGGTCTTGTATTCCAAGTCAAATTTTTTATTATAAAATTTCTTTAATACTTTTGTTAAAACACCTTTTTGTGGATCAAGTTGAGAAAAAACCTATTTTAATAATTTTCTTTTATTTTTGGCCTTTTGGGGCTTTTTATTATCAGTAGGTTTACCACTTTCTACATTTCACTTCTTTTAGTATAGAAAATCCTCAGTTTTCCGAAAAGTATGTTTCAAATATTAATCTAACATTGAAATTTTATCATCCATGAGTTAGAGACATTTTCCGAGTTCTCTAGAATCTACATAGTTAAGTTCTAGTGGCTAGAACTATTTTATTTTTCAGAGAGCGCTAGCCGGCTAGCGGTAACTTGTTTACGAAGATTTTTGAAAAACATCTCCATAGAATTCTAATTGCTTCGAGTGCCTCAGTTTTGAGTCGTCTTTGATCGCGTTTAGATGCATCGGGTGCAGTGTTTAAAAAGAGTTTTATAAAATTTTCGAGATTATATTCAGTGATATCGATCTTTAATAAGATTCTTTTTTAAGTGAATCTCAGTGACAAAATTGGAGAAGAATAATTCGAGTGAGTAGTAGTAACAAGAATTATTTTATAATAAAATAAATAAATTTTGTCTTCAATTCACTCTGCAATTTTTATTACAATTTTATTCCACGATTCCACAATTTCCTTTAAATTTTTCTTATTTTATTATCTGTGTCTTTACAATTCTTTTTTCATCAGCCGATTTTCGATCTTTAAAATTTTATTCAATCTCTAGTTAGCAACATCTTAAAATTCTCTATAGTCTAGTTCTATGTAGTAGATCAAGAAGTGGCTAGAAATTTTTGTTCAGACAACGCTGCGCCGCGCCGGCCGACTAACATTAACTTGTTTATGAAAACTTATAGAAAACATCTCCATAAAATTTTAATTGCTTCCAGTTCTTCAGTTTTTAATAGTCTTTGGTCACATTTACGTGCATCGGGTGCAGTGGTTAAAAGAGTTTTATAACATTTTCGAGATTATAATCAAATGATATTGATCTTTAATAAGATTTTTTTTATGTGAATCTAAGTGACCAAATTGATGCTTTTCCAATTACATTTTTGGAGTGAGTAGTAGTAATAAGTATTATTATAAAAGAAAATAAATAACTAAGTTTTTCTTTTATTTTATAACTGAATTTTTACAATATTTTATTCGGAGATTACGAGATAATCTGTGGATTTAATTATTTTGCTCTTATATTTTTTTCGAAAATTATATTTGGGTATTTCTTGTTGTCAGTAGTTTTCCGCCTTGTAAATATTATCATTCATCAGTTAACAACATCGGCCAAGTTCTCTAGAGTCTAACTAGATCGAGAACTGGCTAGAAATTTTTGTTCAGACAGCGTCGCGCCGGCCGGCTAGCGGTAACTTGTTTACGAAAATTTCTGAAAAACATCTCCATCGCGTTGCCTCAGTTTTTGAGTAGTCTGTGATCGCGATAAGATGCATCGGGTGCAGTGGTTAGAAATATTAAATGAAATTTCGGATATTATTATTAATTGATAGCATAGATTATAATTAATAATATTAGTGGTATCGATTTCTACGAGATTTTTTTATTATTATTCGAGGGAATGAAGAGAAAGAAGTAAGTACTAAAAAAAGTTGTAATATGAAATAAAAATAATAAAACTTGTTCGTAATCACATTTGTTTCATTTCTGATGAATTATAATTTGAAGTAGAAATTAGTTGAATTAATATTTTTACTGAAATACCTTTACGAATTTTGCAAACAGCAGAGTTGGTGTAGGTAGATAAATATTTAGTTTGGTTATTTTTTGTATCAATACTAGTCTAATTAACTTTCTGCTCGTTTTTATTTTACTTAACCTTATAAGCCTCCTCAGTTACCAGGTAGCAACATATTCTAGCTATCTATATTTAATATGAGTCTAGTTCAAGTAATGGCTAGCCGCTAGTTGTAACTTGTTTACGATGATTTTAGGAAAACATCTGAATAAAAATCTACTTGTTCTGAGTGCTGAGTACCTCCGCTTTTGGTAGCATTTTAAGATGAATAAATTTTATTATTTTACCGAGAGTAATTAGAATTCATTAATCAATTAAACAACGTTAATTATAATAACGTAATTGGTAAATTTGTTACGTTATTGTTTCGCTGAATTATGCATAATTGGAAAGCTAAGAAAACTTCTTCCTTGATTAAATTTCTGTTAGATCAAATAAATTGAAAAAAAGTCATGTATTAAGAAAAATAAATCCTTGTACATATGCATGAGGGCTTATAATTTATTCTCCATAGAAGGAATTTTTTATGTGCCTTACTACAAAATCTAAAATTAAATACTACTAACTACATAATAATATAAAATATTTGTTTCTTCATATTTTCTTACTACAAGATAAAATTATTTAACTCATTATGAGTGAAACAGTCAGTCTTTGTGTTTAAAATAAACTTTAAGTGAAATATCTTTAAGAAATAATAATTCTAATTTGAGTCATGTTCCACATCTGGAGGGTGGTAGGCTTCTTCGTCGAACTGGGATTTGTTGCTATCGAGTTTCTCAAGGTTGGGAACTGCGATGGCGGTGAATATAACCAGACCCAGGCAAGAGAGTGCCATGAACCAGAAAAGCCAACCAATTCCGACAAATTCTATGAAACGTGGATAGCCTCTGGTGAAAAATATCAAAACGAACCAGCTGAGTGCAGTGCAAATGTTCATTGTAACGAAATATCTTGACCTAGGAACTAGGTGTCTTATGTATTTCCAAGAAATCCTGTGGAGCCCCATTCCGTAGAGGAATACGTAGATGCCGTAGCAAATTAGTGGAAGGTAGTTGTACTCCTCGATTTCATTGTAGGAGCCTCGGTAGTGAACGTAGAACCCGAGGAGGAGGAGCGTTGCGAATTGCAGCAATAGCGTCCAAATGAGGGTTAATTTATCCCCGAAGGTAATCCCTAAAACCTTCGGGAGCCAAATGCTAACGAAAAAGACTGCAGCGATAAGAATTGATGATAAGTCCGGAGATAGTTCACCATCTGAAATGAAAAAAAAGGGAAAAGAAGTTAAGAGATGTATTTTTTTTTTTGAGCATTAAACATAAAACAGGAAGGGATCTAAATAGTTTCCTGAGGCGGGTTCCGACCGTTCAACTTACCTAAAATTCGGAAATTCCAACTTAGATAAAAGAAACATCCAACGACGCCGCAGAGCTGATCAAAGACGACTAGGCCCACAGCTGGAAGAGTTCTACGAAAACTCGAAGGTCCTCTGATTACATTTTTAAATGCGAAATTCTCAGTCTTTTTGTTACACCACGAATGGACGTCCTGGTCAATGTCGTCGCCGATTTCTCGGAATTTTCGGAGAATGTCCTTGGCGGCATTGCTTTGACCTTTGTAACATAAATATCTTGGAGATTCGGGCATAAAAAAGAAACCGACAAATAGAACTGCTGGTGACACTCCTGACAAAATATTTATGAGCTGGCAGTTTTTTAACAGCACTGGAAATAAAATAAAAGACGAACAAAATAAATATTAGAACAAATTGCAAAATTGCCTCAAGGGAGAACATTTTTTAGGATGAGGGAATTTCGAATACTCGAAAATACAGGGCCGCCCTTCCGAGGGCCGTAAATAACTAGGGAAGACGACAACTAAAATTACATATATTTTGGGCTGAATTAACATACAATTGACCTAAATATTACATCAAATATATCTCTGCTCTTGTTGGGCTTTTCGAATTAAAGGGGTTTGGGGGTTGCGGAGAGCACTCTGACGTCGAGTGGCTGCTTCTTGAATATGCTGCTTATGATGGGTTTACCCACCAAAAATAAAGATGTGGCAAATATGAGGGAATCTGCCTACTTTAAAACAATTAAATGCAAATAACTCTCAAGAGCACCTCCAGCGATCAGAGGAGTTTTTTTTTATGCGTAAGCATACTTTTTCTAGACATTGTTTCCCCCAAACCGAAAAATTTCCGCCTGGAAGAGCATAAAATTCCAACCATCAATGTTTTGAATGTAAAGTTGTGTAAGAAGTGTATCGCATAATGCAGGCGTTTTTTTTTTACTTTCAAATAAAATGTTTGTCTTTGACAGTAGGACAAAATGTAGAAATGTAGCAAGATAAAATTTAAACTTAGGATTGATCATTTTTTAAGCCATTGGTATATGTTTGTAGACGACGATAAGCCTTTTCGATCGATCATAGAAATTTTCAACGTGACTCACATAAAAATATTTACCTGTAGAAATTACATAAAGATACAAAAGGCTTTGTAACACTTCCAAAATTCACTTTTTTCCATTAAATCTTGAATTTCATGCTATTTATATGTATATAAACTAATGGAAATAATTCTGGACATATTAGGCATTTTGGTGAACCCGAAAATTGGTAGGTTTCTTTTTTGTAATAAGTAATTCATGTTTTGAGCCCTGTTCCAATTTTCATAACAAACGAATCGATTTTTGGATAAAAATTCCTTAACAATGATTCTTAAATCTCACAAATTAATTTTAGTTGCCTTTGATTTTTATTGAATTACTTTAACCTCTTTGAATTAACAAATATTATGTATTGAAATTTAAAGTTATTAGCTGTGTTTTTTTTTTTCAAACCGGCTCTGGTTCTATGTTTAATAGGTAATTTAAATTTAAATTTATAAGTTACTCATATCAAACACTTTTTTTTCGCGAAAATTACTTTGCGTCAAAAACTTAATTCAAAATGTTATCTGGTTCAAGGTTTAAAGTTTGGATGGGTAAATACATATCATGGCAATTTGATGCACTTTTCAAAAATTTTAAAATCTTGATGTGCTTGAGGACTTTTTAAATTCAATTTATTACAAAATCTGCTATCTAGTGTGAACCACAATCGGAAATCAACGGGAAATTATTATTTGCACTGAAAACTGACGGAAAATAAATTGCAAACATATAAAATCGAGAATGTTAAGATGGAAATTAGGCGGAAATATTTTACAGCCGAAAAACAGACAGACAATTTTCAACTTTTAGATTTTATTGGGATTAGAAAAATTCAGTTTTCTGTTTTATTTCTTCACCCCGGCCTTACTTGACCAAATATTTCTTTGGGTGATGTGATCTAAAGTAATTCAAAGATGATACTTTTAAAGTTGGGTACCTATACGGATGAAATTCTAAACTTTTAACTATTGTAAAACTACTAAATGCAAATTACACAATTTGAGGGTAAAGCTAAACACCCTTATTCCACACTCGGACGGAAATCAAATCAGATCGGAATGTAGGAGATTCATAAGAAAGCTGGCAGTGTCAGAGAACTTGACTCATGCAATTCTTTTTAAATGTTCCAGTTTACTTACAAATCTCCTACATTCCGATCGGAGTTGATTTCCATTGGAGTGATAAGGGTGAAAGACTGAAATTCAATAAACTCCCAGTATTTTTCCAAAATATTACGAAAACTAAAGATTGACGTCAGGATAGTTTGAATGCGTCAGAAAGTGACCAACCTGCAACATTTTCCGCAAGAATTCCAGCCGCCAGAAAGCTGGACCACACGTAATCAAGGGTTATTTTTAGATCGCCCGAAGCAATGTCCTGGATATAAATAGGCACCAGAAAATGGAGACAACCCACAGAAATCCCGGCTAATATCCGAGCGAGCAAAACTGCGACAAGGTCCTTGCTGCCGATAAAAGAAAAGAATTCACTCACTTCACAAAATCTAGCCAAGATAAAATAGACCTTACTAGAGGCTGAGGGCGGCCCACGATGTCAGCAAAAATCCGCATGCTGCGAGAATTAATCGCTTGCTCCCCGCAAATCTCCATATTTTATAGACGAGCAGGGCAGACAATGTGGCGCCGAGGCAGAAGCCCGAGATTATCCAGGAGACGTGGCGCGTCGTCATGTCGAGGAGCTAAGGGTGAAAAGGTTTAGGGTTTAGCCACCCCCGAACTGCAGATGATTCATTTAATAAGAATAACTCACCGTCAGGGGGAACGTCTCCATCGAAAGAAGATGGATCGCTCCCGAGCTCCAGGCTATGCATGATCCGATGCAAAACGCTGCCAACGACGCTGTTTGGATGAGAAATGCGCGAGATTTAGTAAATTGCTAATAAATATAATTATAACAATCAGCAAGGGAACAAATCCACTCGCAAATCCACGTGAACTGACTTAAGTTTTAAACTTTTTATAAAGGATTCTTTTTAATCAAAAATTTATTTGATTTCCTAAGAATACGAGTATGCTGTAGTAATGACGAATTCTCAACATTTCACTAGTTATGAATGGTCATTTCTGATATTTGAAATGCGTTGTTCGAAATGATATTAATTCCACCAGTAAATCAGTCTGAAATTTCAATACGTCACTGACTGTCGTGTAAAATGGTAAAGTAGAAAAAAAAAAACAGACAAGTGCGAATAGAACTTGTCGGCCCCCTTAGCATTAGAAATTAATAATATTCAGATGTATTCCTTCACTTGTACCAAAAGACTTTCCCTTGTTCCAAATATCATGATTGTAGGTCACGGAAAGTATCCTATAAATTTTGATGATCAGTGAATGAAAATACGCTTTGAAAGGCCGTTTCTTCTTATTGCGTTAAACTTAAATTTAAATGTTGTAGTATGGGGATACAGGCTTTAGTATTAAAGTTCATAAATTAAATAATTTACGAAAAGTAATTCATATTTTTGACATCAATTTTTCCTGTCTTAAATATGATACCTTCAAGTTGTACAACGATCTACAATCATATCGTTTTGTTTGGCAAGGTCACATATGAATTAATAAAATTATCCTCCGATAATTATTCGACCTAGGCATTGAATTTTTATTGAAGATAACTAAAAGACTCTTACATTACAAAATGTCCACACAAACTATCTAATATTAATTATTTTACTAATCGCAATTTAATGGGAATCAAATTATCGTTAACAATTTTAAATTGTTAGAAATCAGTGGAACATAGGCCGCCGCCGTCGCCAGTTTTGTCTAGGAAGTGTCCACGCGTTGCATATTGCGTCATTTTTCATCTAAACGCGCCGGCGGCGACGACGCGGCGACACCGATAAAGTTTAATACGATTTTTTTTTTGGTTCTAATTTTTTTTTCTATTAGATTTATCAAATTAATAAACCTGTAAAAACTGCGGGCAGTCGTTAAGTTTTAAGTTTTAATTTCCTGTCGTCAAAGAGAATTTGTGTTTCGTAACATTTATTTCTTACTGGCTGGCTGGATAGAAAAAGCCTCGAATAAGAACCTCATTTATATTTTAATTTTATAAACATTGTTAATTTAATATTTAAACTTTCTAATAAAAAACTCGATAAATGCTTAAGTAATTAATCCATAAAAATTGTTTTTGCTTTCTTTCACAGATTTTCAACATTTCTCAGGAAGGAGATAAAAGGACAGTCGAGTATGAAAGGTACTACAAAATATAAAGAATTAAAAACAAAAACATAACTTTGGCCTTCTTAAGATCTCTATGACCTTTCGTTGGTCCTTAGGGAAGAAATGTCTGGGGTTTTCTATTTTAGTGTATGATTACTTTAATGATCAAAAAAATTGCCTTTCATTTTTTTATTTCAGAAAGAGAATTATCTCCGAACTTATCATCAATTCTTATCGCCGCCGGTTTTTTTTTTTATTAGAAATTGGTTTTTCAAAATTTTGAGAATTACCTTCTGGGATAAATTGACTTTAATGTGTAACGCTCCTCCTTCTTGAATACAATGAAATTAAGGAATAAAACTACCTCCCGCTACATTGCTAAGGCATCTACGTCTTTCTCTACGGAATGGAGCTCCGCGGGGTTTCTTGAAAACTTTTAAGACATCTATGCCACAACCTGCCATCACCAGAGGCAATACATACTTCTTACAATTACCTGGAAGTATGTAGCTGCCTGTCTGACCCAAGAGACGCTATAATTTTCTAATTGGTAAGTCGTCTTTTCATTTACTATATTAATCCTAATAATAAAAGAACGTCACTGTGTTTTATTGGGTTTTTGGGGCTTTTTTCTGATCTTTTGGACCAGTGTCAGATTAAATTTTATTCCTTTCATTAAATGAACCCACTCTGCCAACATTTCACCAGTAATACTAGTGTTTTACGGAAAATACTAGAAACATAAAGTATTACTTTCCTGCGGCTGCGACTGCTTGTAAGTAATTAAGTAACATATACATAAATATATTTTTTGATAATGTTTTTTGGTTGCAAGTTTCTTTATCTAAAAATAGCTACTTTAGAAAACTTTAAAGGGGAAATTATAACGTGGTTTTACTACAGAAAGGGTTTCGATTGAAAAAGTGAAATATGTTTCAATGCAAATAAATATTTCTGATTTTGTAACTATAACTGTGGAGGTTTAGGTTTCCATCACATCAGGAAAATAATAAAAGTCTGTAAAATTACTCAAATTCATATAATACACGAATCCATATTAAAAACGATGTTTATTTTAGCTTTCTTATAAAATGGTAAAAATTGATTTATTTATTATAATGAGTAAACTAATCATTGATGAATAAACAAAAAGGTTATTCCGAAGATAAATTTTGCGGTTTTTTGCAAATTCAGCTGTAATTACATGATCTTAATGAGATCACAATCTTAATTGACCAATTACAACGTAATTAAGTCGCTTTTCGATCATAGTTATAAGTTTAACTAGGAATATATCGCCTTAAAATTTACATCCTATACAGAATCAGTAAAACCATAAAAAACTGAATTGCTGAAAATCCTGACGTGTTGGAATCGCTATTTGAACTTGAAAAGGGAAATTCATTATAAACCTGTGATATTATCTGTGAGAGCGTTTTATTTTTATTTTTGAAAGATAATATAATGAATAGGTCTTAAATAATTTTAGTTGTTTATCAGTTGCAATAGCTTTTGTTCATAAAAAACTAAAAGTGGCACTATTCTTGAAGAGGTTAAACATATCGTGACTTCTTTTAACTCTGCTGCAAAGAGTTATTCTATGCTTATTCTTCGTAATTGCGTTTAAAACGAAAGTTTTTGCAGTTGAATGCACACAATTTAGTTCAGGGAACTATGAAAAATTCCTGAATTGCGCATTTTATGCTGCAAATGTTTGCATTTCTCTGTTAAAAATGAAATATCGGGGCACTCAAACTTGGACCATTTGGAGCTAGATAGAACAGAACCCATTACATTTTATGGTTAATTCATCTCAGCAGAATAAAAACTTTGGTAAAACTTTCCTAAAATAGAGTATTACAAACAAATCACTAGACGTTACCAACGATTTTATCGTGTTAATAATTCGAAAAGTTTTCGGAAAGGAAAGTTAGGAGAAAGGTGCTAAGGCAGTAGCCAAAGTGAATCCAGGTCACCGATTTAGTTATATTGAGCAAAAGGAGCAATACAAATAATCAAATGTATTAACGCGTTAATTACGTTAGAGATAAACGTTTCTTTCCGAGCAATAAAATATAATTTAATCACAACTTCCGCCGAAGAGGGGCACGGAAATATGCTCATTGATATCTCGTGGTTTGACGGCAAGGAAATGAGTGTTCATCGGAATCACGCCATACACCACCACAGGCACAGCACGATGAACGTGTTCATTTTCATATAAATATGTGAACATTTCATTCAGAGGAATTCTTGAGGAATTTCAGACACCTCCCGAAAAAATTTCTTTAACTAGATAATCTTAAAAACTGAAATCTCACCAAATAAGCAAGCAAAAACCGCATAATTCCTCTCGAGGAATTTTGATGATTTTGTGTAGTCTTTTGGTAGCATGCATTTTCGCGAATTTGTGTACGTTAACTCCCGCATTTTGGTGGTTTTATTGAATATTTAAAATTTAATTTAGTAGTTACACTTTAAAACTGAATGAAAACTTTTTAAAAATTCACTATTTGTTCGAGCCGTTCTATTCTTAACGGGTGCCTGCAACAAACTGAGGTTTGGTGCGAACAAAAATTGAATTATGACTTTCTTGAATTATTCTTATCAGTTTTAAGCGTCAGGCCTGGTCCTAGGGATTATGGATCGGCTTAAAAAATGACCCCCGACATCAGCCGTTTGCTGCCCGTCGGAGGCTGATAAGCTTGAGATAGATCAGCAGAGGAGTGTCTCAAGAACTGGTGATCTTAAACATTTTTTTTGTTATTCCCCGTGAATTAAAGTATAGTGGTGATGGTAAATAATATCCCAAGGCCATCGAAAAAATCCAATTAGCAAATTTTAACAGTTTCGAATTTGTTTAATTAATATGTTGTGGGATTATATTGTTACATTAATATTATTATAAGATAAAGGTATGTGTAACTTGTTGGAAAATTAGTCATATTGTAATGAATGTTTTGCGAAAATGCAACACCCATGAAGTGCTACTCATAAATATTATCGGTTTTTTAGTCAGAGTAAGATTTTAATTTAAATACCTAATCTTTGTGAGTTTTAAGATTGAATTTTGAAAGAAAACGACTTAACAAATAGGTCACACATGTGTTTTAAAAAAAAAGCTGTGACATTTAGTCTATCTAATTAAGCACCGATTTTTTTAATGTTATGTAAAGCGATGCACTGATGTCATTGGGAAATATTCACAGTCAATTGCTCTGGTTCTAACTAGTTTGGAATTTTAATTATTTTTCTAATAAATACTTACTAAAAACATTAGGGTAAAAGTGGGATAGATGTGCCACTTTTTGAAATTCTCACGTTTTTTTTTTAAGTTCTGTCAATATCCTTTTACTACTGAAATATAGCTCTTTGAAGACATGTATATAGTTACCCTTAGAAATTACAGATAAAAATTACAAAAGAGCTCTTCTAAAAATACTTGGGGCATCTATCCTTTTCATTAGCGATAAATGCTCTTGTGATTTTAAAAATTTTACTACGATTATTTAAAAATGAACTGGTTCAATTAAAATTTACAAACATATGAAGTGGCATGAAGACGATTATTTTTGTTTTTTTTTTTCTCTCAACGACAATACAAGCGTTCTGTGTTCAGTGTTTCTAAATTTACAAAATAGGACAATTATCCTCGCGGAGCATCAACCCCACTTTTACTCTAAGGCCTAAATGAATAAATAACTAGATATAAGTAAGGGGGCATTTCCTATATAAATGAACATTTTTAAAATAATTATATAACAATTTTATCGCACTAACGAATTTTAGCATTATGTTTACAGAGGAGTACATTTTACCTCTCTCAGTTTATTTTAAATGTCTTCTCTCCATTCTCCAAGAACATTCATGCCTGATTTTAGCAAAAAATTCTAATTAATTATTAATAAGTATCAATAATTATTAATTTCATTAACTATTTATAATTAGAAAATATTGTTCAGAGTTTTAAATCAATAGTTTTTGCTTAAATTGTATTGATACGAGTAGTTTCATAGATAATACTGAATTAGTGCGAAGAGTTTCACAAGTAATTCATTCAATAAATTTCGGGCAAGCAATTTTCATCTGTTTCATGTTTTTACCAGAATCGGTAAAGCGCGGACTGAAATATTGAAAATCAATGAATTCATGAAATCCAAAAATTTCTCAAAGATTTTATTAACCCGTTGTGTCATATCTTCATTATCCTATTAATTGAAAATTGATATGCAAAGGTTTTTAGGATCACTGATTACGAATCTGCAGTCATATAAATTTTTTAGTTATGCCAAATCCGCGCATTTTGAAAACTGAACATCAGATTCGTAATTAGCGACCTCAAAAATTGAATTTTAAGCAATAAATATTGTAAATATGACTAGAAAATGAATTTTCTTTTTAAACAATTTGAATTTTTCCACTTTGTTGATTCATATAAAATTTGTTTAATAAGTTAAAACCACTAATAAAAGTAAAAAACTAACCAACATCCATAAAATTGAAAACAATTAACGAAAATTGAAAGGAAAAAGGTGGTAATAAGCAAATTTACCACCGTGCAACAAGTCGTTAAGAAGTGTATGCCAATTTGATTTTAATTTATTACAGTAGATATAATAAATTAGGAGTAATTTAACAGAGTTAACACTTTTCGTCATCGAACTTTTTCTAGGCAGACAGTTTAGAGGTTTTTCCTTGAAATTGAAAGCCAATATGTTTAACAGAAATGCACGATACTCTTGACCTTTCTGTTAAATGTTTCACTTATAGATTTCTATAAAACAGCATTAAATTCATGATTTAATGTTTTAATGCAGACCTTCCGCGCTAGGCGAAGCTTGGTAACGAAATGAAATCAGACGGGTAAATTCGTGCAATTTGTATTAAATATTCTATGGGCAATCGCAGAGCAAATTGCGGCTTTTACGAGTCTCAGTAATTTCGCCATTAGCCCTAATTATCCGACTTTATATGTACGCTCCTCAAGAAGCAAACATCGGCAGGAAAAGAAACCAGCTGAGCAAAACCATCTTGGAAATGGGCATTCCGGTCGCACTCGGCCTGAACCCATCGATCCATAACGCTGGGTACTTTCGTAACGCACCCGGCCCGGACCCAAGGTGGGTCTGTTCTCGAAGGTGCCCAGCGCACTTCTTTCTTTAAGCCTTAAGACAAGACGGCGATGCAGTAAAAGACGCCGGTAAAAGGTCTTATCTAATAAAAAATTTAGTATGAAAACGCGTGCTGAGATCCCCTGAAGTTGGCGGCACGGCAGGAAGACATTCCGGGCCCGTTGAGGCCCGAACCTTGCGCTCGGGCACCTTGAGATTTTTGAACTTTTCTGGTGCATTTGGTGCAGGCTCATGTTGCAGCATGATGACCAGACCCGTGAGGCTGGGGCCCACCCATTCGCGGGCGCTCGGCCCCGGCCCCGGCCCCAGTCCCCCCTTTCCCGCGGCTGGTGCATGTTGCACATTCGCCTTCATACCTTAAAACTTAAAACACACCCAACTGTTAGAAATTTCGATTTCAAAATTTCTCGCGAACAAAAGGCACGTGCCCGGCCCGGGCATTAAATTTCATGTGTCTGCCTACCTGTGGCCGTGGCTCGCTCAGTTCGCCACTTACGGCGCACTGTGCATTGATTACAAAATTCTGAAGTAATTACCTGGTGCAGGTGCTGCTTTTTTATTTTTATAAATTTGATTTTTTTTCCTTTTCCTAAATCGTATGAGGAGAATATTTCAAGGAGAGCTGACTGAAGTTCCGTGTGAACTCAACTAACAATTTTGGGCTGGACAAAAAACCTCCACCTCACGTAAGGTGTCTGTGTCTGACAATCTTTTCTTTTTTTCTAAGATGGTGGAATGCTACTTATTTGTATAATGACCTAGCTTTTTACTATCTGACAATAAGATCAAATTAGCTAAATTTTTACTCTCGAAGGTTGGGCTCAGTTGACGCGTAAATTAATTTCGTTCATTTACAAAACATGGTGACTGACCCTTAATTTGGCGGTGTTCTTAGAAACTTTTGCAAATTTTATAGGAATTGATAAAAATGTTATGAAAAAAACTCGGACGTTAAAATAAAATATGTGTTATATTGTACGTGCATATAATATCGATGATGCACTAAAAGCTAGAAAATAATTTTAAATCGCCAATTTGAGGCTTTGATCATAATTTTAAGGCTTATTACATGTTAGTCGTATTCTATTTGTAAAAACCTTTCATTTGATACGCATATCAATGGGGTCTATTCTGAGATTCACTTCACGTAAAAAAATGTTTCCACCTATCTGTTCTGAGATTCACGTTAATGGTATAAAAATGTTTGGCCCAGTTTTACAAAAACAATGTATTTTAAATATAAACCTACTCTTTTCCTCTCATTTTGTATCCCACTTCTTGACACACACCTCACAAAATGTTGTTTCACTTAAGAAAAGTGACGTGAATGAATAATTCACCGCATAACCAAAATATTCACATGTGAAACATCCACACTAGCACCTAGATGAATATCAGAATAAGATTTTTCAAATATACTTCATTTTTCACGTGAATCGAATCTCGGATTAGGCTTCCATACATACAAATATTGATAAAGTTATGAAGGAGAACAAACCGCCATTTTGGAACGTTCGTCATATTGGATTTAGAATTTTATTAGATATACTATATTGCATTGTCATGGAATTTATACACTTATACTAAAGTAAGCTTTATGAGTGAAGTTTGTAGATATACTAAAAAATTAATTATTTCATCGTAAAAAAAAAAAAATAGAAATAGGTAGGTAATTATTTGGAAATCTCTGCAAAACTCACTTTATCCGACGGAATATAAAATGATATTTAGGATTGTTAATTCAATAATTTTATCACCTTAACCTAACCAATTACGAATGTATTTTATCTTTTATTAAGTTTAATTTTTTAATAAAAATTACCTTTTTCATTACATTGTAAAATATGCGAAATTTGATGAAAACTGCAATAATTATTATATTTTATGTTCTTCTTTAAGATGAAATCAAAGGTACGTTGCCTTGTTGCTATTACTTCCTTTCATACATAATAATTTGATTTGATTTATACGATTTGTTTGCGGTGCCAGCATGTGGCCTATGGCAGTTATAATTGGCAGCATAAATTATGACTTGTACATACATAAATTAATCCGAGTGTTTGCGATTTGGGGGGAGTCTGTCAAAAGAAGCATAATTATTCCGAGATTGACTTATAATTCACCTCAAACTAATTTATCCAACATTGCGTGCCGCGCCAATGGCAAGCTGGAAAAGGCCTCTCAAATTATGTTTACAATTAACTTTCCCTGGCCCTGGTATCGATCCCGGCAACCGACAAAATTGAAATTCACTCATTTGTCGAAATCAATGGCGGGCTTGTGGCGGAGGTTGGGAACCACTGTGCAAATAAATCACTGCGTGAATTCTTAAAGCGTTTTAATGGACAAATTTGTTGATGTGTTTACACATATATATGTAGATATATAGGTATGTACATATGCGCATATATATTTATGTTTTAATTGACATAAATACAAAAGGTTGCAGCATGTCTTCTTAAAACATGGGTATGAACCGTCCAAAATTCACTGACATTTTTCTATTTCGGATGTGAACTTCTATACAATTGATTCGTAATACATCTGTACTGGACTGTCTTGAAACTTCTATCATAGAAGCATTACACTTTCAATCAATAATCCCAGGTATAAATCCCATAGAAAATTTTAATTAAGTACAGCGAATTTTAAATAGATAATTCTTTGTAAAAGCATTTCATCTGCTCATCAGCATTACAATTTAATTCCTTTTAACTATTCAAAGAAGGGTAAATGTCCAGTAAATAGAGTCGTAAAGGGAGTAAGCTTGAAAGCGGAAATTGGCTCCTCAAGAAAAAAAAGAATAAAATCTCTTTGCTGTAAGAGGATCTAATCCATCTAATAGTCTTCTTGAATATAAAATGAGTTAATTAAAATATATATTTAATGGGGAAATGAATATTCTGTAAAATCAGGAAATATCTCTCATGATCCATTAAAGAAAATTAATATAATTTTGATTAAAATGACTTTATAAAGCAGGTAGAAATATCCATTATTATTTCTTGTTCAATTTATATACTTGTTGCATGAAATATTTCGTTCGCTTTCCTGTCGTTAATAAATTTAGTCACCTAAACGTGATATCGCCAAGCCCACTTATCAAATATATCGTTCTTTATATCATAGGCAGGTTAAATGTTGTTGACAGCAATATATCAAACCAGACGGACATATTCTGGTATGAATAAGATTCATTTCTGCGAATCCAAGAACTGAATTAATTCGTCTTAATACTTCTCAGAATTATGAACTTTGAACGAATCCAATTTGCGGCTGTGATTAGTTTACCCAATTTATTTCTTGACATTAATTTTTATTTCCGAAATTTTTTGTTTCTTTAAATGGTTTCATCTTTTTTAATACTTCTTATTTTCTTTAAGGCTCCTTACCAAAATGGTGGCAAGGAACCCTCGTGGTTCGACTTCGTCTGTCTGTCCGTCTGTCACAGCTGCTTATTTCGGCAACTTCTAATGCGCTAGATTTGAAAGAAGTAGTTGCTTGCCCATCTTTATTGCAAATGACAGAATTTGAAAAATATTTTTATTTTCATTAATTAATCAACATTTACCTTATCAATTGGAGTATCGTGTGAAAGGCTTTCATTTGTGTATTCTAAAACAGCTTTTTATTTATTTTTATGCCACATAGAAGAATAATATTCCTTCCCTTATCTCTCAAGGTTACAAAGCGTAAAATTTGAAATAATTAGAACTGATAGAGGTTTATGTTAATATTACAGGCATTCCTCTAACTAGCACAGTTTTTAAGAAATCGGAAAACATCTTTAAAAATAACTTAGTTATGTGTTCCCAAAATTTAACTTTATTGAGCACTAATAATATAATTAATAGTTATAAATATTCATATAGAATACTTTTAATTTAACGAACCACAAAAACTATGAAAAAATCTTTTTAGACGCTTAGGTTTGTTTTTGAACCGATCGAATTTAACTACAATAAATAACTTTTTATGTATTTCCTTCCAAACTGCGGAGCCCGATTCGCACTTGGTCGCTTTTTTTTAATTGTACTTTTGAAAAGAACAGAGCGAATAAATAAGTATAAAATATAATAAAAGTACTAGGGCTAAAGCTTGACCTCATATAAATAAAATAAAATAATAATAAAATTGTTCTTAAATTCGTAATAGCAACAAACTGTTATAGTTTGCCTTTAATGTGACCAATAACGCAATTACTTTAAATTATTTTTAATGGTGCATAGTTTATCACTCTAATATTTAAATTAACCGTGAAGGAAAACTCACCCCATTGGTTTATCTGCTATAAAATCAAATTAAACTCAAATAAAAATACTTTAATATTTCACTTATCACGCAATGCAACGGTGAGCGAGCTTTTCCCTGAAATGCCTCAGGTCATTTAAATAATGTAAACATTTTGAACTTGGGGACTTTTAATTAAATTGTTCCTCCGAGAAATGACTCGATTCAAATCGATTTTCCTTAATTCTCCAGTGGGAACAGTGATGGTGATTTTTTATTTATTCAATTCTTTATGAAACTTTAATTATCTTAACGTTGCTTCAATTTTTTACTGTATTTTTAAAACTCGATTATAGTTTGATATTTGATTCGATATTTTTAATTTTTACAATACTTTAGAATAGTTTTTACTACATATTTCTCAATTGAAACCTATTATAAAGGGTAACACCAAATTTCCGGCCGAAAAAATGGAACATAATTTTTATAGGATTTTTTTCGTACATTTCGAATTTGGAAATAAAAATACTCAATTGGCTTCAGTTTTCAATAAAAAAAAACCGGCCAAGTACAAGTTAGACTCGCGCATCGAGGGTTCCGTAAAATTTTTTTTTTTTTTGGGATGTAACTAAAAATTTACGGTTTTCGCAATTTTTCTTTTATTTATGCTATAAGACGTTGCTTCGTACCAAATTTCAAGATTCTGAGTTCACGGGAAGTACCCTGTAGGTTTTGATTCCCTTGCGAGTGTCGAAATTTGCGGAAATTTGCGGCATAAACGGCTGTATCTTTTGATTGCGTTGGCTTAGAAGTTTGATTTTTTCACAGCTCCAAGGGACAGTAGACCTGAGTATTTGATATAAATTCCAGCTTGATACCTCCACGTGTTCCTGAGAAAAAGGGTCAACAAAGGACAACAAAGTGATCCTATAAGGGTTCCGTTTTTTCCTTTCGAGGTACGGAACCCTAAAAAGGGTTAACAAATACAAAACTCTCTATTTTTATTCTTTATGAAAATCCATTAAAATATAATTAACTTTCCTAGGAGTTAATAACATAATTTAAATAAAAGCTTGAAGTTATTACATTAACATAAGAAAACTGAAAATTTGTCGAACTATTTCTTGTTTTCCTATAAACCAATTATTTCGTACATAATAAATCATAACAAGCGATCGCCTACGAAAAACTTGTTCGTTCAAAAAGATCTATAGATATTACTGGTATTGGTATATCATATTTTTTGCAGGCTTCCAATTGAGCTATGTTATATAAGCATATATGATAATGAATTTTCAAAAATAGCTAAAATACGATGTTTTGTCCTTTTAACTCTATTTTTCTTGTACCGGAGCCAATTTAGAACTTTAGCCTAAGGATTCATAATCTATGGAAAAATTGATCTAGAAATTGCCTATCATTTGTCCTGCCACTACAAAAACATAAAAATGTGTTGCCCTGTATTATCTGAGATTGAAAAAGCATTTTATTGTAATACGTATTAAAGTCCTTCACCCAACTGATTAGATTAGAGTGTCTCAAATTTATATTTTACCCAAAAACTAATAAAAACATCATTACCAACCGACGCAACAAGCATCGACTTAATTTTCGTTTAAATCTGAAGAACCTTTAAGCAGAAACATTACGAAAATAAAATGCTTTTATCGCCGAAACAGAAATTATATTAGAACAAAGCTTCTTTATAATTTACAAGTTTTTATACTTGTCTGAGACCCGCACTCAACGCGGGTATGAACACAAATTTAATGATAATTTGTTGGAGCAGGGAAAATTACCACTTTCTTCCCCATTATGCTCGAGTTGAATAATAAATTATGCCACAAACTGAAATGATGGTGCCGAAAGGATGGAACTCCCTAGTTATTAGTGAAATTATAGGAATTACAAAGTGCCAAGGAGCGGGGACAAGTCTAATGAGTGGGAATTGCTCGGCAAGATGGTGAGGAGGTGATAAGTGATGGTTACATAATTTGATAGAAAGTAAATTTCCTCCTAAAATCCACTTTGACACGATAAAACGTGAGAGCAATGAGGCCCTTGGTTAAATTTCTTTTAGCTTCCCAAGAATGTCAACAAACTTTATGCGAGACGATCAGGAGTTACTCTACTGCGATGATGTGATCTAAAAATAGGGGTTATTTCGAAAGTTAATTACACGAAAACTATAAATTATCCTGATTGAATTTATTTTATTCTTGTACTATTTTTGGTTTTGGCTTGTAAGCATATGTAACAACTTTGCAGCTGAATTTGCAAATTTTAAAATTATTTTGGAATATCAGACCTATGTTTTATTAAAAATGTAATCCTGTCTCCCAAAATATGTATTTCCTTGAAACATACATTACTAACATATTTTCAGAAATTAGAAATTTGTTTTCGAGCCAGGACAACGTTTTTTCCATGTTTAATTAAAATTGTTTTGTTCTTTGGACTGCTCTGTTCGAGGCCTTTAATTTAATCTCTAGTTCAGCCATATCCAACAGAAAACACGAAAATGCTCTTTGTTTGCCTCAAAACATTAATTAAATTACTTTTCAGATCTCTTTTAGAAAAATTTGTGAAATCTTAAAGCTAAAGTTAAGGTCTTAAATTAAATACGAAATTCCACTGTTGAGTATTTCGACACGAATATGCTAATTCATCCCAGTTTTAAGGTTCTAGGTTCTATTTATATCCGGCAATTAGTTAAGATCTTATGTAGTTTATCTGAATCAGTTTTGTAATAAAACTTTGTTATTAAATTGATATTAGCCCGGTGATTATTTATTCTATCTAATCAGAGATTTCATAAAGTTCTATACCGCTTATTCAAACGTTAACCAAATTTATGTTGCAACTATGGTTAAATTAACCTTTAGTTAAATGTGAGGAAAAAGTAAGATTGTAGTTTAAATTTATCCGAAACTATGGGCCTTACCAGTAATAAATAATTTTAAATGTTGCTATCAAATTAGTGTCTATTTAAATGGCAATAGTTCAACTATTATATTATTAGTCGTTTCGAAATTCAAATAATTTTCTAATTGGGTTCCAAGCCTGTAAGTCGCATTTATTCTATATGAAAGTTCACTACGTAAATTGCTATTTTCTAAGATAGTTTTAATTAAAGATTGAATTGATTTAATTGATGATTGAAGATTAGCGCTTGATAAGTAGTTTTAATTAACACGTTCAACCCGGCGCACTTTTTCGAGGCGTACACGAAATGATATGTCGTTTTCATCTGGCGGTGTGGACCACCAGTGGCTGACGCCGCCAGATGAATGTGGAGTCTGTGGACCACCGGTGGTCCATGCCGGGTTAAAAAGTTAAAGAAAAGTTCATATTTCGATCTAGCTTGAAATATTTCGCTCCACATCGGAAAGTGCCATAAACATAAACACCTGCCCTGTATGGATTAAATTGAAAAGATCTTACAAGGCTCTTTTTGGGAAAAAATTTTTTAATAAAGTTGCTGAAATTTTCATATATGGATTTTTCTATCGGATTGTTTCAACCATTTAAAAAAAAAAAGATAATTGAAATCAGAGGTTCGAAATTAATTTATGAACGTTTTAACAACAATTTTATTGAAGAATTTTTGTTCAAAAAGGGCTTTTGTAAGCTGTTTTTCTAACTTCTTGCGCAACAAAAATCGTAAGTTTGACAAATTGCAAGTTTCTTTGATTTTAACCAGATTTGTTAGCTACATAGTTAGAGTGTTAAATAAGTAAATAGATCTTAGTAAGAAATTGTTGATATGTCTAGATAACGGACCTAATATTATTAAACACCTAAAAAAAATCCTACCGTAATCTTATTTAACTTATCTTTGAACTTAATGAGTATTTAAATAAGTCAATAAATTATAAAAACTTTCTTATCTTTAAATAGAAATTTAGAGAAAGAACAAACATCATTAACGACCAACTTTTCTTACTGGCGCTAAAAAAAAAATTATCTTCACCTTTGCGAATTTTGAAACACGGAGATATGGAGCGATATTTTCAAGGAAAATAAACTTTAAAAAATTCTGTGCTCACGCGATCAAGCTGCTCGCCCAAATCTTGCAATGACCCAGGGGGTGACCCCCGGCGAATGAATTCTCGCTGAAATTAAATTCTTGTTTATAAACAGATCGTTCTAAGATCTGAGCTCCCACAAATTCCTAATTGTGCACATTCCAGAGATCAGCGATCTGCTGCGGTGGCAAATGAGCCCCGTCGCGAACGATCGGTTATATAAAACACATTCTTTCAGTTTCATCACGAGCAGAAACCGCACCCTGGTTCGCATTGCTTTCTAAATTATGTCGCTATTGTTGTGACATTTTGAACGCCGCCTTAGACTCCAGAGATAGTAGAACAGGCCGAGCTTAAGCTTAGCAACAGTCTCCACTTAGGTGACCTTTATAAACTTCTCCCCATTTCTCCTTGAAGATAACGCGCTCTTTCTTCGAAAAATTATGGAAAAAAGCGTGATACGAATGTTTTGACTACAGCGGAAATTGGTCCCCCGCCAATTTTTTCGGCCCTTCAATTTGTGCTCGGATTTATAATTAATCTTTATCTTTTATGCTAAACACATGCATAAAATTGTGTCTGGCAAGAAAAGATTAACAGAAACAGAACACTACAAATCAACTCATATTAGCTGAAAGCTTCATCAGTTAAAGTTAACATTCAAGGCAGAGAAGTTGTTTTTACTTTTTATTTATTAATAAACTTTAACTTTAAATCAACATTATTTGTTTACTTTGAAATTTAAAGCTAGACAATAAGTTAAATACAATATACCAGTATTATATAATTGATATAAGTAAACATGGTCCTAATTTGTAATATTTTTACATAAAATAACCTTATCGGCGTGAATATTTTCAAAGTATATTGAACAATAAAATATTCAATATTTTTAATTTAACCTTTTTTGATGATAAGGGTCTAAAATTTGATTTAAACACTATCCACCATTTATTTAAGCTAAGGGGTTGGACTAGTTAGAGGTGTGAAAATTAAGGAGTTTTTTTTTCAAATACTAGCTACATTTTATTCAAGAGTATAAGAAATGTATTAAATTTCAAAAACCGGAAAAAACGTGAAGATTTATTTTATAAAATGTCCAAAAATTTCACATTCATCTTGCAAATTATGATAGATAAAAAATATTAAGGGGGAAACCCATTAGAGGATTGATTTTTAAGTTTCTTTTATGATTTTTTTTAAGCAGATAAAATAATTAGAAATTGTCAAAATTTTGTGATAATTTTATTAATACTTTCAAGTATGTATATTTTTAAATTTTTTTCCGTTTCCGACGGAAATGGCCTTATAACTTGGCCATCGTCCATCGAAGGCCGTCATCAGAGTTGACCTGAAATAAATATTTATAATTTTTACTTTATTAACATATTTTCTAGAAATATGAACCTACTTTCGACTGAAAATGTTGAAAATTGAATGTTTTGTATGCATTTATTTACCATTTTTGGCAATAAAAAAGACACTTTAATTTCGGTTATAATGAATTAATTAGGTTAATATTCTTCGCAATTAAATAAAGAACGATCTCATTTTTGTTTTATAACAATTGGTTAATAACCAGAGTTGCTTGCCGCAAGTAGACAAAAAAATTGTTTCGAGGAAAACACGTTTGAAACACAAATTACCTTTCGAGCGCCTTACTGTAATAGCATAGCCAAATTTAATTTCTTTGATCGTCCAATGAGTTTTTCCTCCATAAATGATAATTTTATAAGTAATTTTTTAAAGAACGAGAACTTAATCAAATATTTATTCAATTTGGATGAATTTGTAGTTCCTTTAAGGGTTTAATTTTTTTGGTTTTGAGCCCTAAAAGGAAAAGTAAAAATACCTTAATTAAAGTGTCATTATGATATTTAAAGATACCCTAAAGTATCTTAACACTTAATACCCATGCTAAGATTTTGGGAAACAAGAACTTCGTGCCCGGAGTAAGTTTGAGCAAGTCGACAGTGCGGGTCACAAAAATTTGCCTTCGAGCTTCGACACCGAGTGGAACCCCGGGAGCCAATTTGCGATTATGAGTGAGTTCGATAGGCCTGATGAGCTCCATTTAGGTGAAATTGGCTCCTTTGATTGTAGGCGTGCGCTAATTTGAGGGCCGGAGGCGTACCCTATCAATTTGGAATTTTTTATTGCGCTAATTACGCTCTAGTCGGAAGCTATCGCCGAACGCCATCTCTAACTCATGGCGCAGATAATGGGAATGGAAACGTTTTCCCCTTTGGGGTTTTTGTTGTGTCTGCACCAATTAACCAGTTCCGGCGAAAGGTCAATTAATTGTTTTTGATATATGTAATCAACGTGGCGCTTCTCTGTTTGGGTTTTATTTTTCGCCTAGACGCTCATTTAATTGTCAATTATTTGCAAACTGTTGTGCAAGTACAAATTGTGGTAGATTGGAATTCAAAAAGATAAGTCATTAATTTGCTGAAATTTAACTGAAAAAGAACTCAACTTTTAGTTCAGTTTTTGACGTAGATAAGATACAAATTCGAATATAGTAGTTGAACATTGATTTTTAAAAAATATTCTACAAGCAAAGGACAAACAAACAAAACCTAGATATTATTGGTCCCATGACGCAAATCGAATTTATTTTATGAGCCTCTTACAAAATATTGACGGTTTCCTGGTTTCTATTTGATTTCGTTTGAAATTGTATTAAATGTTTGTTTTGAAAATTAATTAAGATGCTATCGTGCGAAGTTTGTAACTCTTATAAGTGCTCTTTAAACAATCATAAAATCGTAGAATAATTTTGGGAATAGTATGTAACTTTGAGTGTTTCTTATCGAATCATATGTCATTAGAATATTTGAATAATTTGTTAGGAAGAAGTATCGCGTTTTTCAATGATAGAAATTGTATTATCAATTGGGTCTTGAATATTTTCATCTTAGAAAATAGCAGACCTAGGCGAAAAATCGATTAAAAGCTCAATCTTACACTAAATATTAAAATTTACATTTGTAATCAAATTTAATGAGACGAATCGAATTTCAATCGATTAACACGGGTAGCTGTGTAGCCCACTAATATTGATTAGCTTAATGAATTAGTTAGGATTATATTTTTATGTGCGCTGGAAGTGAATTCGCAAGAAATCGTGACTATTTAAACTCATTCAAAGCTTTGTGCATAACATGTCTTTTCTGTTTGAAAGATAAATGCAAGTTGTTTGCATAGCACGATAATTCAGTGTAAGAGGTTAATTTAAAACTATCATTCAAAATACCTATTAACGCGCGCCGCAACAACTGAATTCCATAATATTTTTGATTGATAAGTTGTGGAAAACTAGAAAAAGAATTTTAAGTTGAAAAAATAGTAAACGAAATAGAAAATATATTTTAAATATAAAGAAATAAAGCGCAAGTACTATTTATTTATTTATTTATTTTATTACTATGAACCCAAAATGGTTTTTAAGACCCTGAAATGGTAGCAGTGGTAACAATTATCTATTTTTTTAATAATTCTTCAGTTTTGTTTTACATATTAGTATCTTCGAAAAAGTTTAATAAATTGTTTAGATCTTTTATGTTAGAACTCTTATGTTTTTGATATTATATTTTAATCTAAAATTAAAGTATAAAGTGTAAAGTTATTGTATCAATCAATAATTCTAGTTTACTTAGGATCTGTAACTATATCCTCTCTTTCGTATGTCACTTGATGAGATAATTTTATGCTTAATTGAATATAATTTAAAGCCATCTCGTATCTAAGAACTAAACCGACTTAATTTTTTATACTTACCTTACTGTGAACAAAAACGAAAACCTTTCCTAGCCATAAAAATTAATAATACCTATATAAGCATAATAAATGTAATATTATATTTTATTTATTCAGTCTTTTACAGGTTTAAAGATAACAGACGAACTTCCAAGAATTTGAACTAAATTATTTATAACATGTTTTTTTTTTATAACTTTTTGTTTTAGTGTGAACTGTTAAATAATTATGATTAATATTAGCAATAACTGTCATTAAATTTTAAAGACATAAACACGATTAGTTGAAGATATTTTAAATATATTTGCTAATTATAAAGGCTGTTTAGACGAGTCGAGTGCGATAATTAAATTTTGTGAACTCGACGATTTCAACAAGACTAGCTTAAAAATTATTTATACATATATTAATTTGCGAATCGATTTCTAATTGCATCGATATTTTGCCACCTCATAAAAATTAATAGTTATAATGATTAGAGAAAATTTGCCTAGATAAAAGTAAATTATAAATTCAATTACGTCGAATACCAAATCAATTTATTTCCTTCGAATAGGCATAAATAATTGCGGATCCGAATAAATCCTAAGACACCACGACCGGGAATTTATCAGGGCAATAAAAACATGAATTATGATGCAGTGGTAAAGTGTTGTGGACGCGGGGAATTGATTTTAATTGAATCCTTATTGGAAAAGAATGTTTCGCGGAGAGGTAATTTGCATGCCGCGCTTAAGCATCCACCCATATGTTGGTTATGATCTTAGAACTCATGATTTTCATAGACACAATTTTGCATTACGGCCGTTATCATAAAATTATAGCTGCAACTTTTCAACTAATTTAATTGCCCCGTCTGTGGAAATGTGGTTGAATGGCGGCCAAGACTTCGATTTGAGGCAAATTTGAGGCTAGAACAGATTTTATAGCCAGTTTAAAGAATCGTTATACCAACGAATGTCTTTTGCGGATAGAAATATTTTCGAGCTTTGAATGTTTTAATGTTAATTTCGGAATTAAATCAAAACTACTAGGCAATTACTTAAGCTTTGTAATTCGTTCACACACTGTTGCTTAGTCGTAATTATGGGCATTAAGGAAGTTGCTGAGGAATTATGGGAAACCTATTAAAATCCGCTGGGTTTTTTACAGACCAACTTGTAATAAAAGTTGGATTGAATTGAAACTTTAAACTTTTACTTTATTTTGATTAACTTATTTTATTTGTGGCAATGAGTTGCTTTTATATATAGACATTTTTCAAATTTACTTTCTAATTATTTTCGAAATTCTACATTTCAACTATTGAATTTATGAATTAATCATTTCATAAATTAGAATTGCATTTCAGTAAAATTGCCTTTTCTTTCCAGGCTCACCATTTTCGTCGTCGACGTCGCCAGCGTCGTCATCGCAGATTTTTTTTCCATCACAGCCGTCGTCGTCGTCGTTTAAACAGATGTTAATTAATTTTAAGACAATTTTCCAGATTATTGTTATTTTTGTATCATAACAAAGGACATTTTCATTTTCAGGACAAGCAACAGTAAGAAAAAAGAAAAACAAATCCAAAACAGAGAAAACTTCTCTGGTTTCCGCCGAATTGGCGGGAAGTGTTTTAATTTCTGTGCCACAATTTGGCCGTCTTTGCAATTAACTGAAGCCTTATTAGGCACTAGCAAATGGCTATTTGACTGAATTCGGGCCCGTATTCATCAGAAACAAGCTAATTTCAGTCCAAAATTCGAAGAAAATTAACATTCCAAAAACATTTAATTTCTCTAATATTTTTTATATATGTATAGAAAAAGGTTGAGTTCATATTCGCAGAACTAAAAATGCAGCGTTTAGTTGTACAGATCTTAGCTGCAGTGCAGCAGAAAGATTGTCAAACTGCTAAAAATTGGCGATATACATATAAGAACTGTTGGCTACACTGCACTAACTTTTGAATCTGCGGTACTACATCGCTTATCAGAAGAGAGCTTCCTTCTTCAAAGAAATTTTATTTCATTTTATTACTTATTTTTATATTTACGATGTATTAGGCTCATCTGTTGCCATTGTAAAAACACAAATTTATCAACTGATTTTTCCGGACGTTTAGGTTATGTATGCAGGATACAATTTATGTGCTGCCTATTTAACGTAAGATCTTTAGTAGTACTGCCAACGTGAACCTTGGGCTTTTAATAGTGAAAGCACAAAAACGCACTGCAAATGCAGTTTTTAGTTAGAACTGCAAACATGAACTCAACCAAATATAATTTGATGAATACGGGCTTAGCTAGATTAGGATCGGATAGGATTTAATAAACAAATTGCTACTGGAAATGCAACTGCGCTTGTCCTGCTGCCGTGCTGCAATAATTCTGCGATTTCTCCGGAGCACGAGTGATTGCTGCTGCAACGCAAGTTTGTTCCGTGACGAAATCTGCAGTGCAAATCCACTGCACAGCGCAACGCGGCTGCTACGCTACGAAATGCAACGCACCGTGGCGTTTGTAACGTGAATTTGCTACGCAGGGCAACGCAGTGCAATTCCTGGGCAACACAATTTTTTTCCGGAGTGCAACGCATTGTGCTTGCTATGCAGCGCATATTTTGCTACGCAACGTAACGCATGCGATCACTACGCGATTGAATTGTGACGTAGGATTTTGGATTTTGAATTGGCGTAGGACAACGCAAAACGTTTCCTTAGCAAAGCTACGGAGCGTGTGTCCTACAAATTTTTTACAAATATAATTGCGCAGCAATTATAATTGTTATACATATATAATTGCGAAGCAATTATAATTTTTATATATAATTGCATAGCAATTATAATTATTATATATTAATGGCGCAGCAATTATAATTGTTATATATAATTGTTGATTTTATAATTGATATGAATAAATAGATCTATTATTAATAATCCTGCTGTTTTATTATCTTGAGGATTTTGTTGGTGATCTTGTTGTTTTGAAGGATTTGGTTGATCTTGTTTTGCTGACCTTGTTATTTTGAGGATTTTGATATTGTAACTATTTTGTTGATCTTGTTTCTTCTTAATCGTGTGTATGATTAGTACAATAACCTTAACTAATATGTAATATCCCTCAAATAAAAGATGCTTGCAAAATCCAAAACTTTCTAGGTACGATCGATTATTAGAGGTTTTTGGCACTATGACTAGTGGTCATTTGTACTGATTAATTAGTGAGGCCTTTTACTGAATTCCGTGTAATTCAAATCTTACCAAATCGTAGTGATTTAGTTTCGAAATGTCTGCAGGTTCATCGGATTCAATAAAACAAGCCCCACTAATTAATTAATAGTAGTAACTGCTAGTAATAATGCCAAAAACCCCTGATGATTTCATAATTTTCCTAACAATTTTCAAAGCCATAATAAACAAAATACGGAAATATCCATAGGAAGTCTCAAAGTAAATTCATAATTCAAATATGTTTGCTGGAAAATCCTCCCGGAAATTTATCGTAGCTTGTGTCTGCCTGGTCTCTCTTAAATAACGGCCCTAAGAAAAATCCATGGGAAGACGGCAGTTCTGAAAAAAGAGAAAAAATACGATTTAAGAATATTTATCGTATAATCTACATTATATTTCATATAATTTATGAATTCATCTACAGCATAAATACATAGTGTATGCACTCAGACAGGTATAAATTACTAAATGAGTTTTCTAAAAAGAATTGGGCACAAATTTACAGAAAAGTACTATGTATTAGTAAAAACCAAAAACAATCATTAAAACTGATCAAATTTTATACATTGCATAATTTATTTATTCAAAATTTATCATATTATTTAATAAACTGAAAAGAAACCTCGCGGTAATCAGAGGCAACTTTAAAATATTTTGAAAGTTGTTAATTTCAAATAGAATTTTATCTATGCTACCTACTATATGTATTACAAATTTTTTGATTTGTTGTTGAATAAATATAATCAAGTTAGTTAACAGATTTTAATTTATTTTCAAGTTAGAATAACTTTGACTTCTACACATATTTGGCCAAGGGCGTCAAGAGGTGTTAAGAAAAATGTTTTTAGTTTCAATTTTTTCCATATCCTCAAAAAATTTCGCTGTAAATTGTGTCAAAACCATAAATTAATGAGGAAGTAAAAGTGTAAGGATTTCCTTCAATATTAACATTTACTTGAAAACAATACCAGCGTTTGAAATTTTCGAGAGCCAGGAGGCTTCAAACTCAATTTATGCCGGAATTTTTAATGAGTCTGTTAAAAAATTTCATAATGAATTGAAAGACACTGTGAAATTTAACTAATCGATAACACTGTGTCAAAATAAAAACTATAATTTGCAATCACAGGGTTCCATACTTAATGCAGATTTGTTTATTTTGCGAAAACTAGTTACTGTTTTTTTATAAAAATTAGTTTCAAAATGAAACTAGAAATTTTGAGAATATGTATATTGGTTGTTCCTTAGAAAGTAAATTAAGAAATAAATAAATAAATTATCACTACTTTTTTGGATTTAGAATTGAGGCAGAAGAAAGAAAACTACTATTGAATTCCATTTTGTTATCAAAACACAAATCCTAAAATTTCTGATCAAAAACGTTTTGGTATTAAAACTTTCTATTTTAGTTGGTACGACTCGTTCGAAGGACCGTGCTTTTCTAAAAGAGTCGACTTTCTAGTGCTAAAACAAAATTGATTTTGGGTCAGTTTTCTGCAGTTTGACTGTGAACTGTGGAACTGTAGGCGAACTCTGGAGTGAATCAATCAAGGCACCTACGTGCCGGAAAATCGTTACTTTGTACGGTCAGGGCCGAATATTTCGGATGCCCGGACACTCATACGAGGGCGGGAAAGTGCGGGGGCGGCCGAAAGACGTTCTTGTCACGAAAGGACCCCCCGCCCACCGGTGGGCCTGTTATATAATTTTTATTATAATTAAATTTTCTCCTATTCTGCGAAATGAAATGAAAACAAACAACAGCCGCTTTTATTAATAATCATGTGTTCCGCCGCGAGCGGCCCGGCGGCGGGCGAATAAAATTGCGTGGACTGCAGGCATTTTAGTTATCAAATTTGGTTGACTGCTCCCCGACGCGGCGCGCGGCCGTGTGAGGCGAGGTGGAGTTTAATTGCTAGCGAGAAAGCGATTCATTCCGGCTGTCAGGTGGAGCTGGAGCTGGAGCTGAAGTTGGGGCTGGCGGTGATATAACCAGAAACGATCCCAAGGTTGCCGCTGTCTCGCTGGGTACGACATACCTCGTGGCGCAATTATACGTGAAGTAATTAATGTCAGGTTCAGAGGTGTTGGAAAACATTTCAAGAGTACTTTGCGTATCTCCCGCAATTGATTAGAACCGCACTCCTCCCCCGCCTGGAGCAGGGTGAATCGATGCTAACGAGTTTGAGATCTTCTGATCCCGCTTCCGCCCCCGCCCCCGCCCCCGCCCCCGCCCTGGCGCAAAGCCCCACCGCATAATTGGCGCCGTCATAAGCCCCCAGCCCCCAGCCCCAAACGCCACTCACAGAAATCGGAATGTAAACTTAATTTAAGTAATGTCGTCCAAGTGCATGCCAAAGTGCTAATTTTGTTTAGACTGCGCTTAATTGTCTGGACGAGAAAAAAAGACGGGTTTAAATCTCAGCCAGGACAGGACCTTTAATCTCGTCACGCTCCGGCGGGCGAACAATGCTCGTCTGGGTCTGGGTCTTATCAGCGCGAAGTACACGCGGGGGCCGTCGCGTCTTAATGGATTCCGCTCAGCTCGAGCCGTGCAATCAGCCGCTAGCTAAATCTGCGTTTCCGCGTCTGTCTGCTTACAATTAGCCTTAGACTAAGTAGGTGCAATCGCTTCAATCTCAAAACAATATTTGGGGCATTCCAAATCAAATCGATTAAAATCTACAACCCCAACAACCTCACGGACTCTAATCCAGTTGTAAAAGTATTTCTGTTATGAAAGACTTTTTTTTAAATAAATAAAAGTACCCTAAATTAACTTCTGATATTTTCCTAAGAAATTTTGAAACTGAATGAGTACCCTTAAACCAAATTTATTTTACTCTTCTTCCTGACAAACTAAAACCAATCTGCAACCTTCTTAATCTCCGAATGCGTCTATAAAACGAATTTTTCTCTTTCAAAATGTGTTTTCTAAAAGTTTAAGTTACGAAAGCAAACAAATGCTTATTAATCTTCTATTATTTAAATTTATATACGGTGGCGCTCAAAACAGTTGCAACTAAAATTAAAATTTTCTACTGGTCATCACTTAAAATTTCAAATTAAATCTGCAAGAGTTTAATTTTTTTAAACTACTATATGTATAATAAAGACTAAGATACTGCATCTGCGTGAGTTTCTTATTATCTTACAGGGTTTTGTTATAAACCGAAGAAAATTATGCTTTAAGTTGCAAATGTTTTGAGCGCCACTATATACATATACATATGTATATAAAAAGAAACGTCCTAACTCACTTGCTGACTCATCAAGGCCCAGCCCAAACCCTTGGAACTAAAAAGGGGAAATTTTACACAGAGGTTCCCTTTCTAATGTACACAAGGAATAAGGAAGGATATTTCGAAATTCAAACTCTAAAGGAGTAAAATGTCGGTTCAAAGTTTGTATGGAGAAACAATATTAAATAGACATTTCGACTCGAAACTTAGTAAGAGTACTCCTAAAAACAAATAAACAAATACGTATTTCGAATTTTTTCGAAAATCAATCGCTTACAGAGTGAAATGGAGTAAATAAACCTAAAAATCGATATGGGTATCGTTATTTAGGTTTTTTGGGACGTTGATGACGAAAATGGCGACATCATATGAAAAAAAAAAGATCTATCTATATCGAGAATTCAAAGGTTTTATGGACAAACAATATTAGTTCCCGAGGGAATTAAAAGGGTTTCCTGCGCTTTCGAAACCGCGAGCAAAAGTTAGTGTAAGATATAAAAGTAATTTCTACCCTTCACTAATAGCGTACATGGGCATCCGGGTGTAATTTTAACTTTTCCTAATTCCTCCTAATTTTCCAATTTTTTAATTTTAACTTATAATTTTATTTTAATTAAAGTTCCAATCGACCTTGAAGGTAACGAAATTTTTATGGCGGATTAAATTTGAAATAACGAAAAGTTCAGCTCAATTATTATAAATCACAAATACCGAAAATACTTACTCAGGAAGTTTTTGTATAAATTTTTCTACAGGGGTCTAAGATGTAATGATTATACATTTTATATTATTTGCAAATTCAATATTATAGTAAGGGAAATTCATAATTTGAAAGGAAGGATTGGTTTTTTTTTTAATGTATTAGGAAGCCAAAACCACCTCCAATGTTTCAGTTCGTGAATATCGAAATTTAGGATACATGAGCTTTTATATTCTATAAATTGCTTCATATGAAAATGTAAAGTAAAATGATTTTATAAAATTTTCATTAAATTAGACTATTTGAGTTGTGCTTTGCTGAGCAATCAATGAAATTAATGAAATCATTACTTTATTTGTTGCTTAATCGGAGTTTTTTAAAAAGGAAAATTTTAGTACTGAATAAAATCAGCAGGTCTTCATAAAAAAACAAAATAAATAAAAAAAATCGATTGTTTAATAATGAAATCAGAAAATATGCTATTGCCCCCAATCAACTTCCAGAGATTACAATTTGTAAAAAAAATATATCTGCGAATATCGTTTCGGGGGTTTTTTTTAATCAAAATTAGAAATGTCAAGAAAAAGCGTATGAATCTACGGATTTGTATAAAAGTGTACAAAATCGATTCCGGATTTCGGATGGAGCCGGATCTCCGGAACTCCATTTATGCTTTAATTTCCAATCTTTAAGAAAACAATTTGTAGTCCGGGTGAAGCCGGACAATTCAGCTTGAGTTCACATAATTTTATGGACATGAATGCTTAACCTTCGCATTAGTTAACCATATCTGGGGCTATTTCACGCAAGTTTAAGTCAAACAAAAACGACGCGTCGGCGTCAGTTTTGCGGATTTAAACTGCACCCGGCGTGTCCCATTCGCTCAATAGTTCACTTGCGTGTTTTTCTATCTAAAAGACAAAATCGAAAGTGATCAGTTTAAGTTTTAAGTTATCTCACTCAAAACTACGAGACAGCTACAACTGGTCCTGTCGCGTTCGACGTCTATTTGCATTATCTAATAGAGTCAACAAGCCGACGTTGAGAAGTCTGTCTCTTTGAGCAGTTTCTTGTAATTTTATTGTTCTTGCAGAATAAATAAATAAAATTGTTCGATAGCAACGATCAATGCGAGATGTTTTTTGATTTGTCACGCGATCGATTGTAGTCATCGCGGGGGATTTGTACGCACATGCAGCCACATATCAGCGTTATTGCGGACACATGCGATGCTCAGCAAAACATTTCGCAATTGTCCGAATTTAATTTATATTGTATAAATGTAGCCGCCTTATCGTTTTTTTATACACGTGGAGTATATCTTTTAAAGTAGAGTTTAATTTGATAATTTTGTATGCGTATGTTCATTAGTTCTCTTTTTTTCGAAATCGAACCGAAAATTACTTTTCACAAATTTTTAAGTATCAAAAACTATCAACTTATCAAACTACTTACTTTTAAATTGATGGCATTTTTAGGATGAATATGAATTTCTATTTTTAAAACACTCTTTCGCTGAAATCTACTCTATTCGCTTTGGTAGAAGAATGGCAATTTTGGGATACTATCAGAATTGATATAAATTAGTTAGCTAACTCTGATTTTTTTTTAAATTTATTGTTGATTTTGAATAATATGAGGATATTTCCTAAAGGGTTTCCTTTCTAGTAAAGATTTTAAAAATCGGAATAATGTGAGGTTTTGTGGGTTTTAAACAAAATCTTGGTAATTCGTCTATTGAATTTGGTTGAGTTTAAATTAACAAAGTTAATTTGTTTATTATATTCAGCAAAAACACGATAGCCTGAAAACCTGCGAAGTATTTGGTAAAAGTAAACTTAATTTTTGATTATATTTACCAGTGTTTTTTCTCAGTGTACATAAGCACTGTAACAAATAATTTTTATTAATATTGCTATTATAATAGAAAATAATTGGTTTTGCCTTAATGATAGTATTTTTTTACAATTGACTCCCCAATTTTCCCCCGAAACTATTCCTTAATTTGCTTATGTCGAATTCGATTGGTCGTCGATCCGATCCAGATCCGCTCCAGATCTGCCCGAAGTGCTGTCAAAGTGTTCGAATGGGCGTTTAGGTCGGATCTGGATCCGCTCGAGATCCAACCTAAAAAGCTACGGATCCGACCTGAACAACTTCTCGGGTTCAACCCACACAAATGCAAGAACTGTCATTGACGTAAAATGTCAAGTGCGTGAAGTTTATTGTTATTGCAATATTTCTCAATTTGTATTATTATGACGAATTTCGATTGTTTATAAATCGCAATGGAGGAAATTTTTAATCTGGGGTTGCAAAAACTAATGATACGCTTTTGACAGCTTGTGCAATCTTTGGTTGTGTGCGTTGTGTGATCGAAAAACGGTCGGTTGGAAAGAGATTCGGATCCAGATTCTCGAGCGGATCTGGATTTGCCAATCGAAAACGATATTAGTTATAAAAAATGTTGAGGATATAATACCACATGTATGTATAAATTTATATAAATTGTATATAGAAAATCATTAAAGTTTCCAAAAATAGTCAAATACTCAACATTTTGAATTGAATCACAAGTTATTTCAGGTACCTACAATTTAGTACATCAAAAGTAAAAACCATAATAATACGTGTTCCAAATTGAATTAACCCACAACAAATATTGGATGTCCTTCCAGACCAGGATAAAATTCAATTCAATCGAAGGATCTAAGTAAGACCTAATTTTGTACAATCGATTTATGTGGAGTTGGAGAAGAAAGATACTGTCCGAATCAGCGGAACATTCAAAAAATTAAATGTCACATGTATTTCTATCTGAGCATTGAACAGGGAACGCGGTCTTAGCAAAATCGTATGCTTCACAAATTCCGCTTTATCTTGAAATGGCACATAAATCTCGACGTTGAGCTCTAGCTCACTCAATGTTCTTAAGAAAGATTTGTGTTTATCGTGGTCAATAAAGTTAATGTCTCAATTAGCTGCTATAATTGTTCAGGTGGCGGTGCTGTGGTAGTGCCCATGGTGCGTTAGCTCCGTAGCCACCAATAATCGTTACGTACCTGTAATCAAATCATTTCAATTTGTTGGCGGTCTAACCTCGAAATTGTTAATTTATTTTTGCTCTTATTCAGACAGCAGTTTTGTACTCATTTGTATAATATATATTGTAAAATTGCCATTGAAATTAAATTCGAGATATTTTCGCAATGTTTAAATTTCAATCCTCCAGAAAATTTATGTGGTTAATTTGTTTTCCCATTAATTAATTTGAAAAGCTTTTAAAGCATCAATTAATAAATTACGTAAAACAAAAACAAATATAATCTGATAAAAGAATAAACCTCCTTATTTCAAATCATTAATTGAAATTGTTGGTTTTTGGAGGTTCATTATAGTGACTTTAATTAAATCTATTTTTGTTTTATGTGGGACCTATTTATTTTTAGATTTAAATTACATGCTTAGAAGTCACCTTCAAAATCAGTTAAACATTTTTGTTGTAAACAAACTATTCGACTGAGAAACGAAAAAGAGTGGAATTTTTAAATATTATGGATCCTCATAAACTCTTAGAGAACTGCTAAGACCACTAAACTCATAAAATTAATTTTGAAAACTATTTCGAAATGTTGGATAGCGTCGAGACGTAATATTTCAACAAGATAACGCAACAATCCACGTCTCTAAAAATCCTCTTGAGTGGTTTCAGCGTTGCCAAATTAATTTATTAAGGTGTGATGCCTGTAACTCAGACCTTAACCCCATGAAGGATCTATGAGGTATAATGCTCAGGAAAATGTATGCCAACAACTTAATAACATTACTGACTTAAAGGCAGAAATCTTAAAGTGTTGGGAAAGCAATGAAGACAACTTGCTAAAAAGTTTTATTTCCTCAAGGCCTCAAAGATTTTTGAAGTGATTCGAAATAATGATGGATACATTAAATATTAGTAGAATATGAATTAATTTTGTTTTTTAAATTCGTGTCTTTTTTATTAGAAATTGTTTATTTTATTTTACTACGTTCAAATGAATTTCGTTGTTGTTTTTCACAATTAAAAGACTTATGCTTTGTTAAAGAATATTGTTATTTGTTTGGTATAGCAATATACCTACGCTTGTTTATTATTGGCGCATTTGTTTTATTTTTGCTGCGTTTAAATAAATTTCGCTTACAACCTCTAAAATCAACTTCCTATGCGTTTCGCTTTGTTGAACAAAAAAAAAAAAAAAAAAAAATAATGATTATTTTCAATAAATAAAATTTTCTTTATTAGGATCTTAACTGACATCGAAATTCTAATAAATCTGGATTTTTATTTCAGCAATTTCGTGGACTAGTTTAAGTAAAATTCCATCACGTCTTTTAATGTTCAAGATTGACAACCCCAAGAAAGTCTTTATTTGATCCCTTAAGTCCCTTAATTAAGAGGCAAAATCCCGAATTTAGCATATGTTCATTATAACTTTTGTGTTAATGCGAAGCAATCCCTTTCTTATTGCCCGCTCTCATAAGATTCCGACACGAAACGTTCGGGGCGGTTATTGCGGCCGGAGTTTAAGTGTTATCCGAGCTGACATAAGTGAATGACTTTTTATAACTGCCGGACTGCTGGAGCCATTAATCTTAATTAAGGGTTCACCCGATTAGGGTTTAACGTCTAGCAGGGCTTTCACTGGAACGATTAACCGCTTTATTTCAGCGGAGTTTAAAGGAATGAGTTTACTTTTACTTAATCTGTTAAATAAGTTCATGCTGGCTGGAGCAGCTATGCGGAGTATGTAAGAAGCAGGACTGCTTCGACTGTAAATTTGGAAACCCTCTCACGACCGAACGAACAGCATAAAACCCCCGCCCCAAAAAAGCAAATTTTAAGACGAAAATCTTTAGAAAAACCTTCTCTGCAATATTTTCCTGCTTACTATTCTCGTGAAAAGTTAAGTTTTTATTGCAGTTTTAAGAATATCATTCTGAGGTTAATATTTTATGTTGAGCAGTAACAGAGATATTACCAATGCTAAAAGCTTTCATATAAAAACATAAACGTTTGACAAACATTTCACATAAGAGCCGATAAGAGCCATAAAATGGATTTGTGTTGTTATTGAACACGGAATGGACCGTGCTAATCGCTCTGTAGGGTTAAAAAGGTGGCCAAGAAATCCCTAAATCGCCTCTGGTTTCCCTCCTTCTGCATCCCAAAATAGTGGAGGGAATCGCCAGAAGGCTTTAACAACTTCAAAAAGGGAGACGTACCAAAATTATTGCTTTTGCAATTCACTTTTCCTCTGTAGGGCCATAAAATAATCTGTTCGCAACAAAATCTGTAGGCATCTTGCTTGAATTTCATTTCTGAAGGAAACTGTTTAACTGCTGATGTTAACATGTTGATTGCGATGTCTAATAGAATTAAGGAAACATTAACATACATTTTCTTGTTTCATGAATAAAAAGGATTTTCTAATTTTGTACCATAAGATTTTTAATTCTTCTTGACTAAGAATTTTGCTCGACAAATATTTGGCGTTCATGAAAAGGTAAGTACATAATTAAAAAAGTACAAACGACAAGATTGTGGAAGTTAAGGGGCGATATTTATATCGCGAAAAATTAAATGGTAGAGTTTTTCTTTATAATTTTGTCAAAGTGACTGTTAATATTCTAAAACGAGCTTTTCACTGATCCTAAAAATGCAGGACAACATTAATGTAAAGAAAACAAATGAATTATGTGTTGGCTGTTGCTATTTAAATTTAAATAAAAGTAGGAATATTTAGGATAGACTTATAACACTTTATTTTAACCAATTTAAAAGTTATGGGCCTATTGCGGAAGTCGAATTCGCTCAAAGTCGACTAGCGAAGACACGAATTTTTGTCTATCTTCATAAAGTACGAAAAAGAAATCTAAATCCGGTATCTAATAATTGTTTTTCACCAATGATAAAATTATTTTTACAGTTTTTAAATTCTTCCAGTAATAACTAAGTGCTTAATTGTCAAAGTTGAGCCAGTTGTTGAGCTGAATCATGAGCAATTTTGCTCAGGGTTGGGCCACGGTAGAGAGAATTCGAGGTATGCCCACAAGATTTTGGTACTTTTCATGACGTAGGAGCAAGGTTCATTTGGAAATTTGTAAAAGTGTTTTTATTAATTATTTAGTAATAGTACGATAAATTGCTACCGGTGTAATTATAGAAATAAATATTTTCCAGTTTTTAAGGTATTTCTTGAATCCGTGTAAATAATGGTATTGAAGTAAAAGAAAATTTCTTTTTTAAGGAAAATGAATACCTTTTGAAATATTAAATGTTATTGCTATTTTAATTCACCGTGGGGTGAGGCTAGGTGTAATATTTGATTCTTTTGAGAGTAATTTCTTAATTTTCATCAGTTTAAGACCACATGCAATTTACACATTATTTAATAATTTGAAATATAACAGGGGAAAACCCTGTTTTTTTGTAGCGGCAGGACAAATGATAGGTCAAATCAAGAGTATTTTTCCATAGATTATGGGATCCTTAAACGAAATATTTAAATTGGCTCTAGTTTTCAACAAAAATGGATTCAAAAAGTACAAAACATCGTTTTTTATTTATTGTTGAAAATTAATTAAAAAATAAAGGTGTACCATAGATGCTTGTGATATAGATTAATTGAAAGCTTGAGTCTTTATTTAAAAATATGAAATGCCAGTAATATCTATAAATCGTTTTGAATAATTTGGCGAACACTATCGCTTTCTTGAGATTTTTATTCACCTTTTAATTTATGAAATAATTGGTTTGTTGGAAAATATAATTTTGAAGGAATATTTCGACAAGTTTTAAGATCATTAAATTTTAATGTAATAGCTTAAAATTCAATCTATTTATGTTGTTATTAACTTCTAGACCAATTCGTTATTTTTAAATGACTTTTCATTAATCGTAAAAACAGGGCTTTTTGTACCCTTTTTCTAAGCGTTTCTAAGATAAACGTAATTAAAATTTAGAGGAAAAGACCTTTTGCATTAATTGCCGACTCTTTGGCTCTGTGGAATCTAAAATAATTTGAAATTTGATTTTGAAAGGATCTATGTAAAATTTTAAAGGTTACCTTTCGTTACCACATGATATTCATGCTTGGCCCGAACTTGTAACCACGAACAATAAGAGCAATATAATTAACCTATGTTTATATAATATATTGTGACATTCGGACAATCCGACAGACAAACAGACGAATTAGTTTTAATTTGGACAAAAAATGAAAGTAATATGTGTAATATTTAAAGAATAAAAAACCATGAGATCGAAATGCGGATACATTTGAGTAAGGCCTATTTAAAAAAATGAAAACGAGAACAAATTAAGACGAATGCAGCACGCGCCATTTGAAATTCTAACGGCCGATTATGAGTTCGATTTCAATGTCTAGTCTGCGTTTCAATTCACTTCACTTTCAAAATCATCGGCTGTATCCGCGCCGGGGAGCAGAAAATCTCCAGCTCTATGTTTTTTCATTACTACCGTCGTTTTTTTTTTTAAGTAGAAGAACCTCGCAACCGGAAAAACTTCTGCCCGGCGCTGGTTACACAGCAAAAATTCTTCTTTGGCAACGCCACTTGGTGGAATGCATCTCAAGAATGTTAATAACAGGCTTAACGCATGACAGCCGGATAAAAGACGCGGCCGGCGCGCTGTTACAGTTACAATTAAATTTTCCAAAGCCCCCCGATGCGATCGGTAGTAAACATAAGGAAAAATCAAAAAATTAGAAGAAACTAAAAAAGAAAACCCCAGAGCAGCACAATTGCCTCGATCAAATTGGCTCGATCTGATTTTTCGTAATATGCATGGCGCTGGTTCATTTCATGTAATCGGAGACGTGCGAGGGCCGCCGCCGCCGCTTCGTTGCTGGGGCCGGGGGCTCCGCTGGCGCTCCGACGGCGGACTCTCGACCAGGGCACCAACGCCCCACGATGATTGGTTAAGATCGGAATCGCGCGCCGCTTTTAAGATTACCCGAGTGCGCGCCGTGCGGTGGCGGCACAAAAGTAGTAACTAAACCTGCACAAAAATTGCGCGATACACTTCCAGGTCTCTCTCGATAACACTCCTCGAGATGGATGGCGAAAGCAAGGTCATGGGTTTTTAGAATTTGATCGCAAAATCCCTCCCCAGGTTAATCGGCCACTGCAGGTGAGGTCTGCCGCCCCGGCGCAAGAGTTGTATATATTGGGGCCCCTCTTAATCAGCCGGCACAGTTTGCGAACAGTCCTAGCGTCTTCTAGGAGGTTTTCAATTGAGAAGGAAACAAGGATTAAATATAACAACTTAATCCTACAAAAATACAAACTAGGCCCAGCCGAAAATGAAACCTTTCGTAAGTATATCGATTTCATATATAGTGATTATAGAAATTCAAATTCGGAGGAGTGGTGCAATATGTGTTTCTTGATGCAGTGGTCTAATTATTTTCGAAAAAAAAAACATAATAGTAATATCAAACGAACTGTTTAATTGCGCCACAATTGTGCAATGTATGTTCAACTGAAAGTGTACTATCGGATGTTGCAATACCAACCGAAAAGATCTTTTGTTTTGTTCCGGTTGAGTTAGTCGACTGGTTCAATGGTCGTGATATTTATGTGACATTTTTTTATTACATTTTACTCTATCAAACAATTTTGTTTTTTCCCTTTTATTACAGGTTGTGTTTGCGACACTTTTCCTGGCGTCGACTTGCTCCGCTTCGTACTACGGCGGTGGAATTTCGAGCCAATACTTCAACCAAGACCACTACGGCGCCTATTCGTACGGATACGCTGACCCAAACTCACAGAAGCATGAAGTTCGGTCTCCCGATGGTACAACGAAAGGTTCTTACTCTTATGTTGACGGTTATGGACATACGCAATCAGTTTCATATGTTGCCGATCCACACTCTGGATTCCATGCGACAGGAACGAATCTGCCAAAAGGACCAGCCCCTCTTTATGGTGGATTAGGTCCAGTTGCCTACGGTGGCTACGCTGCGCCCTATGCCCACGCAACCCACTTAACCCCCCTAGGGGTCCCAGTCGACACCCCCGAAGTTCAGCACGCAAAGGCAGCCCATTTTGCCGCCCACGCCGCTGCCCGATCTGGACACCACTTATACAAACGATCCCTCTACGCCCACCACGTTCCCGTTATCCACAATGGCGTCCCTGTTGACACCCCTGAGGTTCAACACGCCAAGGCCGCTCACTTTGCCGCCCACGCAAAAGCCCTAGCCCACGCAGGACCTCTTGGACATGACGGAGGCGCCTACCACGGAGGAGCCGGAGGCGGTTACCACGGAGGCCCCGCCTACCACGGACCCATCCACATCCCCGTTATCCACAATGGCGTCCCAGTTGACACCCCCGAGGTCCAGCACGCCAGATCCGCCCACCTTGCAGCCCTTTCGGAGGCCTCAGCCCGCGGCGGACACGGAGGCGGATACGCCGGCGGTTACGGAGGATGGGACGGCGCCGGTGCAGGACACTACGCCCCCGCCCACCATGGACCCATCCACATCCCGGTCATCCACAACGGGGTCCCAGTTGACACCCCCGAAGTTCAACACGCCAAGGCTGCTCACTTTTCGGCCGTAGCTGAGGCCGCTTCCCGCAGCCACGGACACGGAGGCGGTCACTACGACGACGGAAGCTACGCCCACGGCCACGGCTGGTAGTCGTTATAAAAACTTAAGATTTTTAGTCCCTTCTCAAACACTGCCGAGGAGATGTCGAATATTTCGATATGCCTCAATATTTCAAGTATTTTTTTCATTTATAATTAACTGGAGCCCATCAGAATTATAACGACCACTGCTACGTATCTGGCCATTCGATAAACGACAAAGAACGCTATTTGTTACTGGTAACGACCAGGTGATAATAATCCTAGTTATATAAAAAAAAGCATAAAAAATGTAAATAAGATACTCAAAGCATTAAATAAATTTATTTAAATGAAATTTCCGATTTTAATTATTATTTAATTTCATATCCTATCCAACAAAGTAATTTAATCTCATCAGAAAAAAATATGATGACCTTATATACTTTCTTGTAACAAACTTCAATATCTACCTTATCTATATCAAGGTTATGAGAATTTAATTACAGATCAGTTAAGGTTAATGTTTATGCAACATAACCACGTAAATTGAATACCAGAAACCGCATGCTCATCTGACGGATATGCAGCATACCACACCCGGCTCACTTGAATCCAATTTACGCACCTATTAAGGTAGATGTCTTGAGTGGTTGATCAATTAACTCTGATTCCACACAAATTAGTCAAGATCAATGCTGAGAACTAGTTCCAGTTCCGAGGAATGGTATTTTTGCATTATTTACATTATCTGCGGGCGCCAGTTCTGTGGCAATTATTTTCCACGGTATGCGACTCTTTTGTACGCTTGTTGAATACACATGTCGATCTTGATCTTGCTTTAATTTAAAATGGTAATTTATGATCCTCCAGAACCTCTATTGCATAATATTGGGTGTAGGGGTTTTAATTAGAATCATTTGTTTATAAATAACGTTAAAAGGTGTGATACGAAAATTAGCTGCATTTTTTTCCATTTTTCTATCTAGTTTAGGGTAGATATAGAAAACTTTGTATTCAATTGAATTTTAAAAGCCCTCATATATGTACATTGTACATACATATGTACATATATATCATTTTAAAATTTGTGAAAAGCCATCAAATTGTTATGATTTTTACCTATAATTTGATTACTTTAAAGAAATGCAGAAAAGACTATTGCGAATCACTTATTGAGAGTCAAATCGAGCATTAGATCAGGGCCGTATTAAGATCTGTAGACCCCTAGGCTGAATTTGTCTCATAGTCTAAAATATTATAAATTTTTTGGATTAAAGCATAGGTACCACAAATAAATATTATTTTAAATGTCTTGAACAAAGGAATTCGAATTTTGTAAAAGCATGTATTTCGTTTTATTGGCTTTACTTTACTTTTTAAACCAACCAAGAAAAACAATACAAAATAATTAGGTCGAAGTCTTTTATGATTATAAGATAGTCCGTACCACAGTACGTATTTACATAAAGGCTTTTGTATTTTATTTTAGTTATTATTAAAATTGTCAAACAGTTTTGTGGTGAGCGGCCCCTAGGCTGCAACCTAGATAACTTACCCTTAAATACGGCCCTGCACTATTTGCTTTAAAGAATTTATGGAGTAGGTAATCAACAAAAATAACTCAGCACCGAAGATTTATCTTGCTAATAAATGTGAGACAACTTGATGGTTAACAATTATCGACGATTTTCAAACAAATTATTAATTTAGAAAAGCTACTTACATCAAAAGAATATTCTCACAAAGAAAATCAGTCTCAAATCATTCAGCTTAACTCACTAAAAATTTTAATATTAATATGTTAATACTAATTCTATTACCGCTGATCGAAAACTCTAACTCTGAAAATTAAACCACAAAAATTCTGACTTCTTCAAACATAAATTTCAACTTTAAAACTTAATATAAGTATTATTAAAAAATACATATGTATATTACTATTTATTTCCTTTTATCAAGAATGTAAAAATATACGAGTTATTAATATAGGAAATCTGCGATTAACTCGTGAGTAATTTACATAAAACTAAAAAAAATTAACGAGCAATTTCCGTAAAATTTTTTAACTTCGATTTCCTACATTGATTCCGTCATCGTAAGATCAGCGGGCTGGAAATATTTTTTATATGAATTTTTATAAAAATGAAAAGCCATCGTAGTTTAGTAAATTTAGAGAGAGCATTAAAAGACCTATTTTAAAAGTCAAGTTTTGGCAATGAAAACTGAGCTTGGAAAAAATCGAAAAAGTCCAATGATTAGTTTTGTTTTCTGATTTAAAAAATGCAACTCCGCCAAATATAATACGGCCCTAAAATATAAGAATCCTGAGAAATGCTAGAATTATTGTTGTAAAAGTCCTATTTATAAGTATAACAACATAAAAACTGAGCGAAATATTAAAAATAAAATAGAATATCAAAAAGTAAAAGCTCATCATAAAGGGATTGTTTTCAGAAATGATAATAAACAAAAGATTTTGTGTAGAGGACGTAGAACCTCCTACAAATTACGACTACTCTGACGGATTTATTTCAGGCCATCATATTCATTTTATCATCTAATTTTATAGCACGAAGAGACGTCCTCCATAACAATGTTGGGCGAAACTAATCCCACGAGAGACAAAACATAAATGGAATTAATGAAGTTAAGCAATATGACGAATTTCTCTTTTTGCTGAATTTTATTACAGGCAGCTTATTTTGTTTCTCTTTATGCAGTGCTAGAGGCCTCCACCCTCATTAATATTTTATATTTTTGTCTCCCATGTTATTACGTAAGTTAATTAGTAAAGAAAAAAAATTCTAAAAATATATAGAATTTCCAAAAGAATTCGGTTTTGTAGAAAGAAAACATCAAAATTCACGTGGCAAGTTATAATAACTTCGAGAATTATTTGCATATCTTCATTTTCCATTACGTTTTTAATAAAACTCAGTTGCCTTTCGAATAATTTCCAATAATTAGAATTCAATACAAAACAAAACTTCTGTAGTAATATCAAAGAACCTTAATTAAGGTTCTTTGGTAATATGTCGTGTAGTATTCAAATTCAATTCCAAATAATAATTGCAATTTTTTAGTTTTTCTTGGAGGGAATATAAAATTAAGAGTAGTATACTCACCGTTCGCGGCAAATTTCTTGAAAAAAGTGCTGTCCTCATGGCTGGTTCTGTTGCAGCAATTTTTTCGGTTGGAAGATCGCCATTTTTGTCATCCGACAATTGTTTCCTCAACACAAAGTTGCTGATTTTCTTATTTTCATTTTGCAGCCACAGGTGTTTCAGCAGACGTTTTCTCATCGATCGAGCTTTCTTTAAGAAAACGACTTTTGCTTCTTATCGGGAATTGAATCTGCAACAGGCTCCGTTTGCGCTTCTAAGTTGGAAAAGTAAGTTGAAGATGTTTGTTACCCTGAGGTTATTTTGATGAGAAACCCTTTTCCAACACTGTTGCTCCCTGTCGGCTTCTGTTGCTTTCATATTTTATACTTTTGAATCCAAATAATTGTAGAAATCTGCAAAATAAAAAATTAAAATAATTAAAATAACATAATTTTCTGTCTACTTTTTCATATTATTAAAATCGACTTTTTCTTGCTTTCATAGTTGGATTTATAAATTACATACACTGAGAAAAAAAAGGACTGATAAATGTAATAAAGCTGGCTAATGTTAATGGTAACAGATCTTTTATCCAAAAGGAACCTCAATTTAGATTGGAAATTTATTAAATATTCGAATGAACTGAGGATTTAGTTAAATATTTAATCGAAACTATATCGAATTAATTGCTGCTTTGGTCAAGACCTGGTAAGATTGGTTAATGATATTCTAGCTTAATTTAAAACAACTTTCAAATTAAAAGAAAATAAAAACTTTTTTAAAACTTTGTTACATTAAACCAAGGATATTGAATAATAATTAATTTAAACAAAACCTTGTTTGTTTTGTCCAGTTAATTTGATTGAATTTAAACTAGTTAAATAAGTTAATTAATCTAATAAGGTTTTTTTAGTAAGTTAACGCAGTATAACCGAACGCTCGCGAGCATTAATATTAATAATATTAAATATTTTCAATGCTTCATATAAAACCACCAATAAATTCTTTTCCTGTTTAACCTGTTGCAGAAAACATAAAAAGAAATAGCAATTTAAAAGTATTTGTAAGCAAAAACTTATACATCAGTTTTGAAACTTTACGGTCATTAGTTCACTAGTTATTAATGGCTATTTTATTTTACTGTGACGGATGGTGAACAATAAGTCATTAAAAAATTTTCGCAGTAATACAATAATAATAATAAGAAGAAAGTATGATTGAAGAAATTTTTGCTTCAAAGAGTCCCCAATTTATTTGATCAAAATAATTTTCTTAATTCCGTCTTCACATTTTCAAGGTTCAACACAAATGATTTGCAATTTCTCTTTATATCTCAATGATCTTCATAAAAATAAACGAATATGAGTTGAATGTCTCAAGAAAAATAAACATTTTAATCATTTTCCATAAAAATGAACAATTTGAAAATGACCTTATGTTTAAAAGAGAATGATGATAACTTAAATAAATAAATTAAAGTAGCTTATAACTTCCAACTAGGTGAAGAGTTGCATAACGTAAACTGATGGATAATAATTGCCCGATATTGAGGCAGAATCATGCAAGCGTGAATTATTGCAATTTGCACTTGTATTAAGCTCATCAATGCGTGGCAGCAGCGCTGTAAATCGCAGCCTTCTAATTAATCGTCAATTTGCAAAGACTTGACTTACTTAATAAATATCTTCGTTGCATATGTTAATCTCTTTTGCTCTCCAGTCCGAATAAAAGGCCATCTTTAAAAATTTAAGATCCATCTGTGGCTTCTTTTGAAGGCTAAATATTTTTCCGGCATTTTTATGATTTATGAAAAACCCTGGTGCACGCAAAAATGCAATTTTTAAGCAATATGCTGACCTTCAAGCGTTCATTTCTCGAGCACTTTGGGCGCGGTCGAAGATGAAAAGTGCAAACAACAACGTCGCGTGAAAGATGTGGGAACAAAAATTTTCTCTCAGGTTTTTTCACTTAGCTAAGCTCATGCATATTCAAACAAGTGCAATTTAAAAAAAATATATATTAGCTCGAAGCAAAAGCTAAAGCTACTGACTATCTACGGCCATTGCACAGAAAAATCTACCTCTATTTAACCCTGGAAGAGTCTTGCGTGAAAATTACTTATGCTCAATTATGGAAATAAATGGATCACTTGTTACCTTGCTCGTTATTGCTTTTGATTATCGCTGAATCTTACCGCAGGCCAGTTATGCTCAAAACGGTGAGGCAAGAAGGTAAGATTTCATTCATTCATTTATAATCGTAACTGGGGCTCGCATTTGTCTGCGAACATGTCCTTCGAGCTGCTAATATTTAGCCTTTTTAACTGAAAGGTCCTTAAGTAGCCCGGATGCACTTAAAGAGTTCAGCATTAAGACATCAAGGCCTTTGCAAGACAACTGCCTTTTGTTATGGAAATGTCTGTAGCATTTAAAAACTAGTCTGCAAAATGCAATGAAAAGAGGCATGAGGCTAAAAATTCTCAGAAATATAATATTTGCGAATTAATCTGGGTAAAGCTACTTTTTTCATATGCTTTTGATTTTTGGAATTTAAATTTTTCGCAATACTAAGGTTAAAAGAACCAACCAATCGAATAAAAATAGGTGAATAAAGATGGTTTCTAAAATTTTTGATTTTAAAATTTATTTTGGGCCCCGATTGTTGAATCTGTTCTAATCGGATCGAAAACAGTTTACAAAAGACCTACAAAAATTCCTTAACAAAGTCGCTAAAATTCTCAGAAATTCATTTTAGTTACCTTTGACTTCAATTAATTAGTCTACATATAACGTGAAAATAATTCGATTGGATTCTATCGGATTATTTTAACCACTTTGAAAAAAAAATTAATTGAAGTTAAAGGTCACTGAAATTAATTTATGATAACTTTACTCTTAAGTTATGATATTGAAATTAAAAGAGCATTCAGTTTTCGGTGAATTTTTATTCAATTAGTAAATTTGTAGTATTTGCATTACAAAAAAGAGTGAGCATCCTGTAGCAAAATATTATCCCCCATGTATTTTCTAATGAATATAAATATATAAGAAAAAAATTAGAATTAATCCATTCTAATTTTTGAGATTTCTGACGCAGTTTTTCGTAGCTAAAATCAAAATTTCCGCAAAACAGACTTATAAATTTTTATTTACGCACAACATCCCACATCAAAATATTTATAATTCCGGATGGTTTTAACCAAAAAGATGGGTAAGATAAGTCATTCAATAGTTGTGCCTATAAATAACAAATTGTTCTTTAATTACGAGCATTATTTTCATTCATGCGCGATAAAGACATTATTTAAAATGTATTTAATACAAACAGACAGCAGATTAAAAAGACATCTAACGCTGGAGTGCACACGCCCCAGTTTACATAAATTAGCGCTATGCAATTAACACGCGAAGTATTAATTAAATATTACGAAAGTCAACCTCTTTATTATTCTAAAATCTGTTCCCAAGCACTGCGATTATACCTCATACCGCAAATTTTTATTTTAAAGGAAAAGTTCACTGATCTTGAACCGAAAAAAATAAGAAAATTCATACACTCAAGCCGGTTCGATGCAAACTGCACCTACAGTTGTATTGCATTAATTTTAATGCCCGCAATTTGAATTATTAATACAATACCTGTCAATTACCTAATGTCGTACATAAATATGGCTTAATTAAAATTGTTTTGTGAACTACAGGAAATGATTGGGGTAATAAAGCAGATTAATGTCGTCGTTCCTCGAAACCTCCCACTTGCTTGGCGACGAACGAACTACGAGACACCCGGAGGTGCTCCGAGAAGATCCGCGTCTTAAATTCAGTTCTAATCTAAACTCATGGGTTTGCGTAATTGGAGCCGATTGGCGCAAGGTGCGCTAATTACGTTCAATATTTTCCTGGAATGCGCGTGGGATAAAGTAACAATTATATCGCGATTTTTACCTCCCACGGGCTCATTGTTATGGAAATAGTTCGGAGAATGTTGACATTTTGTATGACAAATCCTGGTTATTTTTGCCTTTTAAGGCAAATAATTTATCATTATTTTAAAAGCATCAAATTTCGTAAAATGTGGATGCGGGATGTTGTAAGTGGGAGGAATAACAATGAATTAAAACATTAATGAGACAAATGAGGCAGGTTATTAAATGAGACTAATTTATGATAATTTACTATTGAATAATGTCGTTGGGTACACCCAAATCGGAGATATCTTGAAAACGGAAAAACTAACACCCCTGAAGAAAAAAAAACCCAGCCAAGTGCGAGTCGGACTCGCGCACCGAGGGTTCCGTAAAGTTTATAATTATTAAAGAAAAAATATGTGATGTAACTAAAAATTTAAGGTTTTCGGAATTTTTCCTTTATATGTGCTATAAAACATTGCTTCATGCCAAATTTCAAGATTCTATATCGACTGGAAGTACCCTTTAGGTTTTGATTCCCTTGCGAGTAGTTGCGAGTTTGAAAATATGCGGCTTAAATTGCTGTTTCTTTTGATTGCGTTGACATAGAAGTTTGATAGTAGTAAGTTTAAAATTATTAAAAATATTTTTATTATATGATGTAACTAAAATTTTACGGTTTTCGCAATTTTTCCTTTATCTGTGCTATAAGACGTTGCTTCGTACCAAATTTCAAGATTCTGAGTTCACGGGAAGTACCCTGTAGGTTTTGATTCCCTTGCGAGTGTCGAAAATTTGCGTAAATTTGCGGCATAAACGGCTGTATCTTTTGATTGCGTTGGCTTAGAAGTTTGATTTTTTCACAACTCCAAGGGACAGCAGACTTGAGTATTTGATATAAATATCTCCACGCGTTCCTGAGAAAAAGGGTCCTGACAGACAGACTTACGGACAACAAAGTGATCCTATAAGGGTTCCGTTTTTTCCTTTTGAGGTACGGAACCCTAAAAATAGTAATATCCTTTATTTAGCCAACGAATCTTATAGTGAAGTATTTACAGAATTACAGTAGGTACGATCGTGGCAGTTTGACCATTCGATAATTTGTTGCATCCAGTAGTTTGACGTAGTTTTCATTTGGATTTTCCTTCTATAATTTGACTACTGCACCCAATGGATTGACCTGTGTTTTCCTTTTTCTGGCATATTACTACTACACGTAACCTGTATAGAATTTGAGACTCTATAACATGTCAAACTAGCGCGACCCTACTTTTTGTCACTAAAATTCTGAGCTACATCCTGTATCTGTTCACTCTGGGACTTTTCTTTCATTTTCCTTCAGAAATTTCATATTATTACTTACCACAGACACCTAAATACCTATAAAAAGTTCGGTAAATTAAATTTTATTTTGATTGAAAAATTATTTATATCTGAAATAAACTTATTATGTAGTTACGCTCCTAAATTAGAAAAAACTTAATTGGTACTTATTATTCTCTTTGCTTACAGTTTACAGACTTGCATATCTTAAATTTAAACCAACTTCAAAGACAAGCCGAGTCGAATGAACTGATCCCTCTCAGTAAATCAGCTAAAAATTTAATTAGAATGTTATGTATCCATAATTTTATTTTGATAGACATAACCCGCATAACTCAAGTCCATAATCTTTCTTGTCCAAAAATGAGAAATAGTAAATAATAATAATTTTAGCTTAAAAACGAAAGATCAGGTAGTCGGCGGCGATTGTATTCAGCGAAATGACTGGCCCCACCCATGAGAAAAATTCGCCTCGCGTATTGCTTTCGGTTTCTCCGTGAGTCCGGCACCACTTCGCATTCATTTCCAAAAGGGTGCATTTTGTGCTAAGGTTCAGTGCATTTGCAATAAATGACCAAATGCCGCGAGAACGTTTTTACTCTGGCTGTTTTCGTCCAAACACCGGTGCTGCACCAAAAAGAGGCAAATCAGCAACTCTGCGGCGCAGTCACGGTTGAGGGGCCGCAGATGGCATCACATCGAGCGCCGGAGTGTCGGGGTACCTCAATACCTGAGGTACCTGAGTACCTGGGTATCGGAAACCTGCACAAACCTGCGACTTAAGCCAAAAGTTTTACCGAATCGAGCTACCCGTAAATTCCCCAAATTGTATTAGCCCCCCGCGGCCGCCCCCGCTAAATCGGATATTGTGCGGCGATGGCGCGTGAAAATCTGAAGCAGCAGCGCCCAAATAGAACTCAGATTCCAGCGCCCCCCGCCACTGCTCGGCGTGACGTGGGAGGCGCAAAGATCAGATTATGCGATGGATTAAGCCATTTCGAGGATTTATTCCAACAACTTTGCGTTTGGTGTGAAACTTTGGCGCGATTGTGCTCTAAGCTTAAATGCACAAATTGTTGCCTAATCGATCGCATGCAGCAGCAGCAGCAGCAAAACTCGCGGATTTTCGCGCTGGACCTCGAGGCGAGCGCACGGCGCAGGACGTCGCGGCGCGGGCGGTCGCACTCACCTCACTCAGGTGCGAATTGCATGGGATGCTGCAACGAAACGGCCGTCATCTGAGAACTCGGCAAAGCTCTCATCTGGCATTTACAGACGGAATTAGCAACCCGTTTGATCTATTAAAAGATAAATTGCCCGCTGATGCGGTTTACACCCCACAACAAAGCTAGTGCTAATCCGCGACAATTATCTTGCAATTAGACCGCGTTTAGACGATGAGTGGGTTTCGATATTTATTTAGAACCAGCAGGGAAAAGCAGTAATTAAAACATGTTTAGGAGTTGCAAGCGACTGGACCTTTCCAATGTTCATTTATAGTAATTTACATAATAATGGTTAAATGCATTTGTGTTTGAACCACAGTTTTGCTATGTAAACGTTATACATATTACATAGTGAATTTCAACTAAAGTTGGTTTCCTGCACATGCAGTTCAAAATCTAGTGAAAACCGAATCAATAGAATGCTATTCTAATTATTTCTTGCATTTCTAGTTTAGAGAAGTGATTTTCATTTAAATATAACTAGAAAATTAGGGAAACTTTTGACTGCTTTACCACTAAAGCCACGTGTCTCTAAAATTTTAAACAATTTAGGATTTAGAATAAGTGATTTAAAAGTGTTTCTATTTTGTATTTTGTATTTTAATTGTTTTCACTTGTTTATATTTTCTTTTTCTTTTTTGTGTATAATGTAAATATTTGTTCCATTTCAACTCAATAATCACTAAAGTCAATTTTAACGCCTACTGAATTGAATAGTCCTGAATAAACTTTTTGGGGATGCCTACAATGAATTCTATCAAAATCTCAACATTTCAAAATCGCCTACTTGTATGAGAAATCCAATACATTGTTATATGGAAACATGCTATAAAGTTCATCTGAAATTTACCAAAATTTACTGAAGTATCTGGTAAATTTTGGTAGGTTTTGTAAGAAATTCATAAATTTTGCCAGAAATATGTATGTACAGTACCTGGCCAAAAAATTAGAACCACCATAGAAATTTCATTAATTCTCAGTTCCGATATGAGCTAAGTCGTAGGAAATGCAAAGATATTACAAACATAGTTATTTGGAAGATCTCTTTATTTGTGATGGGATATTGCACAAAATGAATATTTAATTTCTAATACTTAATGTTACCACCTTTCGCTTTAAAATCTGCCCGAATTCGTCTAGGCATGCTCTCTATTCAAGCTCTAATACAAATTTAATTTCAGGAGCTTCTTGCCATACTTCCTTAATATTTTGAATTAATACTTCGCGAGTGGGGTTTCGCCTTTCATAAACTAATTTTTAACACATGCCAAACATTTTCAATCGGACTGAGATCAGGTGAATTACCTGGCCAAGGAAAAAGAGGAACATTTTTGCTTAAGAGAAAATTTTTTACAGCTTTTGCAGTGTGGCATGGGGCTCCATCTTGCATAAACTTAAAAGATGAAGAGTGGAATCCGATTTGATCCAAATAAGGCAGTAAAACTGTTTCCAAATGTCTTAAGTACTGATCTTGCCTCATGGTACCTTCCCCTACGTAAAGAGGTTCAAGTCCTTCTGCAGTAATTGCACTCCAAATCATAACGGATGGGAGATGCTTTACTGTCTGTTGTATGCAGGATTGGTGAAACCTTTCATTTGGACGTCTTCGAACAAAGGTGCCAGCTTCCGTCATTACTTGCAACGTTGATACATTCGAAAATATGACCTATAAAAAAATTTAAAATTAACGAATTTTCATTCAAAGACTTCCTTACTAATTACAATTTTAAAACAGTATTACTTTTTTACTTTTACCTTTCCCCAGTCTTCAATGGTATATTTTGAATATTCCTTAGCGAAATTCAACCTCATTTTCTTCATCCTTTCCGTAAGCCGTGGTCGCTTTGCCGCGGTCTGCAGTGAAAGCCAGATTCCTTTAATCGTCTTCTTAAACTGCGTTGGGACACATCCACTCCTGCTTCAGTTACAACTCTTGCTAGTTCTCGCAATGGTAAATTACGATGCGCACTGTAGCACTGTAGCAACATTTTTTCGCTCGTCTCTAGGCGTGGTTTTCCTTTTGCGCCCACAGTTTTGTCTCGTTGAAGGGGTAATTGAAGAATTTTCCCTAAACTATTTAAAAATTCTGGACATCACGCAAAGGGAAACCTGCTGAAGTCGTCCAATTTCCCGTATGGAATGATTGCCAGCCTTTAGAAGAGTAAATATAGCAACCTTTTTTTCTGCTAAAATATCTCCTTTTCTTCCCATAATGATTTTTGGTAAAAATATTAACATTTTAATCATTATCTTCGTAATTCAATTATAATATTATTAAAATGTTTGTTATTACTTTACTTACGTACACAAATACACTTATAACTTCACAATACTCAAAATACAAAACCCTTAGATCGTTTTCTCTTCGATAACTTGAAGCGCGGTTGTAGTTCACTCAAAGAAGTCACTATCGCAAATGGTACCGTTTACGCCAAATTGACTATTTTATATAAGAGTCTACCTAAAACTGGGGTTTTCCTATAATTTAATGTCGCCACACAATTACACAGGGGTCAGTATTTGTTTAATTACCTTTAAAGTAGGTAAGAACATTTTTAAAAAAAGGATTGAGCGTAAAAGAAGGAATTCTGTGAAAATTTTAATGGTGGTTCTAATTTTTTGGCCAGGTACTGTAGATTATATTATATATATTATACTATTTACTTTTAACACTTTTAACTTTTAATTGAGATACATTTAGATATGTCTAAATTAATTTGCCCCTGTGAAGGCTGCTTTATTTAAAAAATCCCCTTATGACCTTAAATAAAGCCAATTAAAATTGTAAAGTATTGTGGGTAAATAAGATAGGAAAACTAACCTTTACAAGAAATCGAATTTCAAGAGCAAACTACAATTTAGAGTTAAGTTATAAGGGAAATTTCAGTAAACATTGCGAGTCACATTTAGATTATTCAATTAATTTTACTATAGAAGTGCAGCTAGAAACTACAAGATTATCGGAATTTTTAACACCGATTTTTTAAAATAATTACAGAAAAATAATTGAAATAATTTTTTAATATTTTTTAGTTAAGTTTTACTCAACAAATAGGTAGGTACTATAATATTTTAAGGGTAGAAATGAATTCATTAAATTTCCTACTAATTTTTGCGAAGTAATAATATGCCAGGTTTGAATTTTCATTTAGTTTATTTTTATTAAATATTTGATGATTGCGAGGGGAAATATAAAATACTATGTATTAAGACAAATGAGAGTTTTAAAATTGATACCCTGAAATATTTCAAATACTTTTTCAGTCCAGACGAAGATTTGCAGGAATCTTGTATTTTATATAAGGTTAGACTGATGGCTAATAACTCACAACGAGCAATGTTTTGATTAAGTTTAGCAGAATATGAATACACTCTTGTAACCAATTTTTTCTTCTTCCTCCATTGAAATTCGGTTTTCTCTACTATAAAATCTCAAAAAGAAATCTTTGGTTACCAGGTCATTTCACAAAAAATGTCTGAAGGTTTTTAATCAACCATACATACATATTTGAATAAATAAAATTTTCCATACATATGTATAATGATTGATTTTTCATGAAAATCCTTTGATTAAGTTCTGTGATCAAAGGAAATGTAATTTATGCGATATGGGAAAATATGGATTTTGTCGTTTTGAATTCCCCATAGAATTTAGAAAAGTTTAGCAAACGAAATATATTTTAAAGCAAAATTTAATATACAATTTGTTTAAAGATATAAATTTCCGAAAACATTTATATCAGAAAATTCTGTGAGAAGTATGGAAAATTGAGGTTGTGTTTTATTCAAACCGTATTTATAAAATAAAGAAAATTTACAACAGAGATAGATTTAGTAAAATGGAAACCTAAATTCTACCTAATTAAATCAAATCTTGAAGCTTCTGTAGGTTCAGAAATGCAAGAAAAGGGACATTTTTTGACGAATCAAAGCTTGTTCTGTGATACGGGTTAATTAATAAATTCCTTGAACGTATTTGATGACTAGGAGAATATATGTAGATTAAATTTAGTAAGTAATTCGGCGCAATCCATTTATTCAGTCAGAATGTTCAACGCAAATAAAATACAAGTTCTATAATAAAAGAAAAAAAATCACTCGAAAGAGTCAGTTCCCAAGCTATTAATCTGGCAAACAATCCTTGGACAATTGCCTTGATATATATATAAAAGTTTAAAAAATCCTTAAAATCAAAGACTTTGTCTAAGAAATGAATTTACATTTAGATATTTTACTGCGATACTGTTTAGTTCAAATCAAGACCCTAAATTATTAAGGCCCACTCTGAATTTGCACTACATGATGATTGCATCTTATCGTGAAGAATATTTTTAAGTCGTCTATGAATAATTGGAAACAATTTCTTTCAATTCTGTGTTTCGAATTAACAAGACTTGTTTGCGATTGGTAAAAAAAATAGTTATTAATTTCAATTTTTTGTTTAAAGTGAAGAAATTTTTATACCCTTTCCAAGTCTTTTGCAAAACCGGTGGATATAGCATAAACATGATTTGAGTTCATATAGAATTAAAACGTTTACTTTACACCATTAAGGATCTTTCGTCCTAATGAAACCTAGTTGTTGCTTTTATTAATAATGTTGTCTAAAATTAGGTTTCTAATCAAGAGTAAGCTCACAAGTACTTAAAGTGGTTTAATTTAATTTAAGGGGGATCCACCTAATGAAAAATGAAAATGCAAAAACGCTCCATTAAAATATTAAAACAACTAACTAAGCACTTTTCCCTACATTTACGAATTTATATATTTTATTTAGAGTGAGTTCACTAGGAACTTGCCCACGACCTGCAACCTCATGCTGTGGATAAGTTTTAGCCCCAACCTTTCCTATGCAATTTCACCAAAACTGAAACTTGGAGCTTTATCCCCCCTTTTTAGAAAAAATTCAAGTTTCAGAGAGTAGAGGAGTTCATTAATTAATTATATACTTTAAGTCGATCTAATCGCCAAAATAAAACTTTATTGACAATCGATTGGTCCATAATCCCCCAGAGACCGCCACACCTTGAGCGCGAGGCTTCGGGGCAATTAGTGGAGATTATGTTGCTAAACACTTTGCGCCTTCGTGCGGCCATTGACAAATCTCCTCAGAGCTCAATTCTTATCTAGATTTTGATAGATAGGCGTTGTCAAAGGCCTCCATCAGAATGTTGAGTGTTGGAGGTGCCGAGATAATTGCAGCAATTGGAATTCGGTTGCGGTCTAAATTCGGAGCCGAGTTTAATTGCCTATAAATAAAGACAATGAAAAAGAGCCAGGCACCCAACTTACATTGGGTACGATTTCACGCTGCTGAAGTGTAAAACAAAGCTCACGTTTGGCCTATTTCCTCCGGACCTTCGAGGCTTTGACAATTATAAGAATTTCATAACGCAACTGCATCTAAGTTATCCACGTAAGACCCAACCTAGCGCCAGAACCTCTACTTAACCCAGAGCGTGCGAAGGTCATCGCGTTGCTCAAGATCCCCCCCAAACCCCGTAAAATTGTTTACCAGCATTTATTTTATTTTATGTAGGCTTATCCACTTGCAAAACTGGATTAAAAAGTAATCGAGATTAAAATCAACTTACGGAATAATTACATAACTTCAATCGAGCTACTTTCCTGGACCTTGCCGAAGGTCGCCATGAACTTGTTTTATGAGCTGGACGTGGTCCGCTCTCGTTACCGCCAATAAGGTGAAAATTAAATGAGGTTTTCACCTGAAACCACTGAGCAAGAGGAAACTGAAAATTTCCCCGCTTTATTTCATCCAGCATAATTGCATCGAACGGTAGATGCACGTAAATCGATAGGAAATCAGTTAAGCATAAGTGACATGGCGCCACCAGACAAAGTGCACGAAACAATCGCACCTTTTATGTACTTTAAGGCACCTTTGCAATGCAACATGCAAATTGCATCCCAGCTGACCGACCGAACCTAACTTGCAGTTGGTCCAGATCTGATGCTGGAAAGTGTCTCGCTCGGTTTTATAAAGACCTGACTTCAGGTAGTATTTGCACTTTTTTAAATCTCGGCGAGTTTTACACGGAGGTTTTTATGGCGCTTTAGCTTCTTTCATGAAAAGGTCAGCGAACTTGACACGCGAGCCTTGTTTAATTTTATGCCGAGGTCAATTAACCGACGGTCAAGAGCTCACACTCGGGTTAAACATTAAAGCTATGAATGATTTTTTTTAAAGTAATAAGTAATAACACAATTTTGCAAATCTTATGTTCGTAGGTATTATACAAATTTTTTAATATTCGATCCTAAAACCATAATTAATAGCATTAACGACCTAGTCCTAGGGGTTGGTTGGAATAATTATTTGAGAAAATCAAGGGAATATTTTTTAATTAAAAATTTTTAAGTGTGGTGCCTGTATTTTTATACTTCAATTTCGGAGTCGGATTTAATGCAATCAAAACTACAGGAATTACATACATTTTTGTAACTACTTATAATATTTTTTATTTTAAATAAATAAATTTATTTCAAACAATTTTAAACTATTCCTGATTTTGACTTTATTTAGAGTGAGTATAATATTCAGAAAAAAAATTAAACCAAAGACCAACTTTCTATGACCAATAAATTTCGAAAAATTAATTTATTTAAAAGGTGAGGCAGGAAAGTTCTCGTAGTATGTTTGATTGCAAAGTAATTTGCTTCAGAGAAATCATTAATGATTTTTTGATATTTCAATAATTTATTTAAATGTAACCTTTGAATCCTTTAACTCAGGCTCTGTTCAATTTATAGTTCGAAGCTAATGGAGTTTTTTTCAACTTCTACTCGTGCCAACCTCAAACATTTCTGTCTCAAATTTTAAAAGTTCAATATTACAAATGAAAATGAATATGAACTTACACAAATTATAAATTTTTTGACTAATTTTATAATTGTATGAAGAATCTCAAGATAGGTTTTGTACTTATATAGATATATATATAGATATTTGTATAATTAAATTTTAATGCTTCTTCCAGACACGGGAAAGCATAAATGCAATACAATTTAATACAATTTTATTAAGCTAATCATCTTTGAGTTCCCTCATTTTTTCTCACCGGCCTTAGATTCCTAGATCTATTAAATAAATCAGCAGATAAAGAGCTGATTTGCAAAAATAAATAGGGGCTCCTACTTCTTTAAGATGTTCCAGAAATTTAAAAGATATTAAAGACTCATTTCGATGGTAATGGATTCTATTTTCAGAATAAATAGGCGATAAAAAAATTCCTGGAAAAAGACCTGAATCGAATAAACGAAAGGGTAAAAATTTGTTATTTCTTTTAAAATTGTCTATATAAGCCCTTCTCTCAATAGTCTATACATAAATTTATCGCTATACATCAATAATGAAAACTTCTTAGAGGATTGAACAACCGAAATGAAATTTCATGGATAAATTTCAGTTGTGGGTGCAGAGGCTCATACTTGAAGGGATAGTCAATACTTAATTTCCGGGATTTTACAGGCAGCAGGAGGATTTACTCCCACAAGGATCATAAGTATTAGGGACAGACAAAATGTCTTAGATATCCAGATCCCATGAAAGGAAATGAGAAGAATCGGTCGCACCAACTAACAGAAGTTAAATTCATCTTATCTCAAATGTTCTTCAATTATTATTATTAAGTCTTTATCTTAAAGGTGTTATTTTAAAAACTACCACTCTGTAATCAGATACACAAGTTTTAAATTAAATTAGGTACATAGCTACACTCTACCTTCTTTCATTTTCTGACTATCAAAAACCTTAATTGGAATTAGTATTTCGCCAGAATTTGGATAAAGATTACAAAAAAGCCGAATTTAGGGGCTTTTGCGAAATATACACTATACCTACAACGATTTGAAATCACTCATATAATAAATAAAAAGAAATGCAAATAACGTATACAATCGCTTTAAAGTCTAAAAGGTCCCCTCGAACTCCGCTTAAAAAAGGGACAAACTTGAGCATGAATGAAAATTTGAAACGAAGTGACTCCTACTTGCGCGTAAGTTACAAAATTAGGAATTTTTTTCCTTGTATAGAAGAAATTTTGGTGGAGTAAAAATAAGTAAATAAGATACAAAATGTCTCTCTGCCGCCAGCTGCTTGGGGGTGTTAAAAGGTTTCAATTGATTTTTCAGCGCATCATGCAGAGGCAAAAAAAATTGCGAAGGAAACTTGACTATCGCATAAAACACTCAAGGCACCGTCAAAATTCAATCAGTCTTTGATTGAATATCTATCTCTCACAAAATTGAAATATTGATATGATTATGCAGAATGTTATTTCTTCCCGGAGCGCTGAAAAGCGCTGCCAATTTTAGCTTTATTGAATGAAGGTCCAGCTCTTACTCCCGCGAGAGAATTTCTATTCTAGACTTTTAAACATCGGAAATAAAGAATTTCTTTGATTTAAAATTAGAATTTTAATTTGTAGAAATCGTTGGCTGCTAGAATACTTGTTTTGTATTGTGATTTTCAACTATCTCTCACTATTTGGAGATGTAAACAAGAAAAGGAATGGGATCCTTACACTCGCAGCCTCAATTAAGCATTCAAATATTTTCTAATTCCTTATGTTGGGCTCGGTGCTCATAGCTACATAATGTGAATCTGAAATGAGGACAACAGGCAGCGAAAAGTGAGAGGAACCTCCAGTTAAAGTATGCTAAGAAGCTCCTAAACTGGGCTAATGAAAATGCTTGACGTGCTTACATTTCCGTCTCTAGATAGAGCCGGACTCGACAGCGTTATAGGACTGCTCATTTCATTACTCCTCGTTAAAACTTCTGAATAACATCAAGTAAATAAAAGAAATCGCTGGTGGCATCGTTACCATCTTATTCAAATCATTTGGAATTTGCGTCACTGTTATCTTAATGTATAAATTAACGAGTTGAGAAGTTTCTTTAAACATGAACCTCCTACGGATCATTTAAAGTATTATCCAGGAAAGATGTTATATATTATATAATTATTAAACCACACCATCTGCATATATATATGTATAATAATTTAATTAGTAAGAAACCGACGAGAAAAGGGTACAACAAATGTTTTGTGACAACTTCCTCTACGTAATTACAATTAATGCGAGTACGGTTATTAAACATACCCGCAATTAATTGTAATTACGTAGAGAAGTTGTCATATTAATTAAAGCGATTTATATCTCAAGTTATAAATATTTAAGATATAAATAAGGAAACTTAAACGTGTGTGAAGGCTTCTTTAATTCAAAAGATAACAACAAATTGGATCGTTTAAAATTCACTTAAATTTTTTTCACTTTTAATGTTTTCGAAAAAAAAACTCTAAAAATTTAAATCTTTAAACGATTTATCTTACGATTCTTCGAACAAATCGTTTAAAAATTTAAATTTTGTGCTTTCTTTCTACCTCAGAAAATGCTATCAGGCATCGATCAACAGTTTTCGTTTCTTACAAAGCAAAACAATGTAATTTAATTCATCGCGCTTTTTTCCTTAAACTTCCTTGTCACTGTCAGGACAAAATCAAGCAGAAAATAAAATGCTTGTATCCTTTGTGAAACGCTTCGGGATAAATAAATTGAACAAATTCTTCAGAGGACAGAGAGCACAAAAATAAGCAAGTCTATTCCATTTTCAGATGTAAGCAATATTTTTAATAATAAGAGTTTTGAAACAATTTCAGTAAAATTTTTAGTAAGCTTAAACGAGGTTCTTAAAGTTTGACGGTAATTTGAGGAAATTTTGTATAGTTTTCAAAGAAAGAGTTTTTAAAATGAATTTATAACAACTGATGGTATTTTCATATTGTAAAATTGCATTTGTTAAAATTTATATTACTGACTATGACTACGAAAGATGAAATTCGGTAACTTAAGCTTAGCTTACATTTCTGTCATAAGCGAATGTTCAATTTCTTTAAACGAAAAAATGTTCATCATAGCAAAGAAAATAAATAATTTAGGTAGTGCGAAAAAATGTGGCTTAACTTCTTAATGTGAAATCGGTCTTTATGAAGTACGAGAATATTACTAAAAATATGAGTGGATTTATATTTTTAAAAGTTGAATTTTAAAGTGCGTTAAATTAAAAACGAAAAATGATTATGGTGAATTAAACGACACCAAAGAAATTCAAATCGGTTTAGTCGATAAAGCTTTTTGGGGGAAAATCGAAAACTAGAAAAAAGCTTCAAATTGCTCGTTATTATTGATTTAAGAATTTAAGTTAAAACTATATTCAAACTGCGTAATCTAATAGAAGTGATTGAAAAATAATATTTGAATTTGTCTTCATACTTTTGAGAGAGCTATCTAGCAATTCTGTTTCACAGTAATACAATGAATGATTTCCTTTCGAACCGAAAGATAGCGACTACGAAAGCTTTTCTTGTGGAAATAGCGTCCACATTTTATGTTACTTCCTGCAATGCGTTCTACAAAAACTCTACATTGCTGCTTTCTATGGAAAGCTTTAGGTTTAAAACTCCAATGTAGTACATTAAGGTGGGAAAACCTTTGTAATAAAAATAGCAGACGATAATTTTTTGGACTTCTACCTGAGCTTTTATTTTACAGTGATTATAACAAATAGGAATAGCTAAAAAGAATTGCCAGACCACACAAAATTGCCAAAAAATCGACTGAATATTTAATTTCTAGAAAAACTTATGGTATGAATTCGTCAATAAAGTATGTATTAAGTGCAAAGCTAATTCATATTACATCTTTTTGTGAACTAAATACTTTGGATGTTTGACGCTCAATCATGCCAAAAACCGTTAAACAGATTTAAATTAGATCTGGAACATAGGTAGAGAATATCCTAGAGATGTACAAAGGATTCTTTTTATTTGCAAAATTTATACTTGGGGGTTTTCGGGGTCGCTGATTTCAACCCGACTCTCGGAAATTACGAATTTAAAATGCGGGACTGTTAAATTCAGAAGTTTATGCACTTTTCACCAAACTTGTTAGGTATTTAGGAGTTTTCGGGGTCGCTGATTGACTGATTGAGTGACAATCGGATGTCAGAATTTACGAATTAAAGATGGCGGACCGTGAAATTTAAAAGCTTATTATGCGATTTCCACCAAACTTGGTACTTGCAGGTTTTCTGGGTCGCTGAATTCAAACCATCTGTCAGAATTTACGAATTCAAGGTGGCGAATTGTTATATTTAAAGTTTTTGGTACTTGGGGGTTTTCGAGGAGGAGGTTTTCATGGGTGACAGGTTACTATTTTTCTGCCTGTCTGTCTGTCCGAGCTAATCTTCCAAACAGCTAAGCCGATTTTGATGAAATTTTATTGTAACTCCTTTGTGGGAGGTTTTTTTTTTATCCGGGCAATTAATTTTTATATGAGCAATATAAAATTTTTAATTTAGCTAGTATTAATCCCACTCCCGTCCCTTCTTTATTTGTATATAATACAAAACATCATTCGAATGTCTTTAAATGAAATAATTTAAAACAAATTTACTTCATTCCAAACGTTGTATTTTCTTACAATAATAAGTAACAAAATAATGCAAGCCATACAAAACTTGTGCTAACTATAGGTCTAATTAAATTAATACTTTAAGTAACAAATGGATTCTTAAAAAATTAATACCTATTTTAAATGAACTAAAAAGGAATAGGAAGTGGATTTTGGGTGCTGTCTTATAAAAATATATTTAAATATCTTACAATTTAATTTGCACCACTATCGCTCCTGGTGCAGTAAATATTACTTAACATTTTACACTCCTCTTAAATCTGATCACAGTTTGCAAAACTTATGCTGTCGATGCATATAGAATTCGCGAGATAAATTATATCCCTGTGTCTCTTAAATCTTAAATTATAAACATTTATAAGACTGGAGAAAGTATTGTCTTGCACTTAATTTTAGACATATTATTTTAATATCAATTCTTCAAATGTATTTTCTTAATTTTTTCTATAGGAAGATTCGCAAATAAAAGTTTTAACATTTTGAACGCATATTTTTTGATCCCACAATTGTTTTTTATCTGGCATACATTTTAAGAATTCATATACCTATTTTTGGAAAGTAAAACAAAAACGACCACAGTCTCTTTTATAAAATGATGTCGTTACAAAATGTTTTTCATTATTCAATAATTTTAAAGACAAAGTGGGTTAATGAGTAAATTCTATACGGAGGTATGCGCTCAGAAGATTAATCATAAAAAATATTTATTTTTAGGTAGAGATTACCTTTCTTATAATTGCCCTCCTTCCAATGCACTTTAATTAAATGCAGTAGATTTATCGTTAAATGAAAAGCAAATTAGCAAGCCGAATTTTCAATACATTAAATAAAATATCAGTCGACGTGCCATTTTCATAAAAAATCTTCTTGAAAACGACGCATCGAATCTCTTTTAATTGAAAGCATTTAATTAGAACTATATTCAACCTCAATGTCGTAAAAATATCCAGAAAAGGAGATATTGTTTTAAATAGAGCGCGTTTGTTTGGAAAAAGGGCTAAAAATAAAGAGACATTTAAATAGGAAGACAACTTATCATAAGTAGGGTTGAACTAAAATCTAAGATAAAAAATTACACGTCATGTGTTGTTTGTTACACAGGATCCGAAGATTTCTTATAAGTTCCATTTTTCGCTTCCCAATGTTGAAATTCAATTATGTCTGGATGGTTATTTTTAACATATTTTTTCGTTGCTTCGACTGCCGCTTGAACCTCTCCATTATTAAGATCTTTACTTCTACTATTTGTTTCGTCTGTTGGTGGTTCGAACCCAGCGTTGTCTTGCTCCCCAGCGGATTTTCTTTCACTTTCTGTCGATTGCTGACGAATGAAATATGGCTTTCTTCCAGGCAACCATTCGCTTATTTTCAGGACTAATGGATGAAGCAGTTTTGCATCGTATCTATCATCTTCTGTCCTCGTCAGATAGCTCACAATAACGCCCACAACGACGGTTATTAGAGTACCGATCAAACTGTAGTACATATAGCTCACAGCATAAATGGATTCCAGTGGAGTTCTAAAAAGAATTATATAAAAGTGAAATGAACTTTAATATCAATATATAAATATAAAAGATATGCGATAAATGCTTACGTTTAAGAATGGTGATGAAATGTTTTTCTATATGAGTTTATGAATATCTTCTACACTTACATACTTATATACACTACTTCACACTTTCGCATACATACTTTTATATTTTTCTTGTTGACTAGTAAAGTCAACTATTGACTTTCACACTCATTTTATTGACCATGATCATAAATATGAATTCTGCGGCATACACATTCATTCAAATACTACTGACTTTTTGAATAAGTTAATCTATACAAATAAAATCCAAATATATCTCAATAGGCTCTTTCAATTGATTCAATCCATTAACCCGAATCGAAGTAACTATCGATAAAAATGGTTTTGAGTTTGTACATATGTATGCATGTATGTATATACATTGTACCTATGTGATGAAGTTTTGTAGATAAAAATGTGGTCGGTGAAAGTGACATTTCGAAATTTTTAAAGTTAAATATCTCGAAAAGTATTGCTTTCCATGGAAAATTTTTTGCATATTCCTTCTACTTGAGACGGTATTAATATTTCTACATAATTTCATCCAATTCCGTGAGGTTATCAGATTGTAAGCTTAAGCCCAAAACTTATTAGCAATTTTGCATATTTGTATATATTTTTCATATTGCTCTCATTAAACTGATAATTATAATGCTGAGATAGGGCCTAGTTTGATTTTGAGAATAATTAATGTCATTCACAAGATTTCTGCATCGATCCCAAATTGGTCGCAAATCAAAATAAATTCCCTTGTCAGATCAATACTGTGACGAATTTTAAAAACTCATTAAAAGATGTTCCAGGCCGATTCAGATTTCAACTTTTCAGTCATTAATATAAAAATTTCGAAAAGTTTACGTAGGTATTCGTAAGTTATATTTTTTAGAAAAATTATTTTGTTATATATCTTTAAGTTCAACAAAGATACAAGGCATTAAAAACAATTATGTAATAAGTTTCTTCATAACCTTCTAAAGATACCGAAAGTTTTAACAAAATCGGTAAGGGTTGGTTTTCACATATTTCCCTAAATTTTGGAAGATTTTTGGTGAAATAACCCTGTAGTTATTTTTTAGTATCACGCCCATGGCTGGTCGTAAGCACGAGAATATGGCCTCAAAAAGTACAAGGCTGCAGGTTTCTGTTGCCTTTAAGATTCTTGTGACGATAAGCTGCGACAAAATTAGTGTAGAGTGAAATGTATTTAAGCGTTTCTTATCTCATCAAGGCCTGCCCTAGCGCACTAAGGAATAATCGTTTTGCGGAAACAGACATCTTTGTACGAGTATAAAACTGAATAGAAAACAAGTAATATTCCTGGTCACGAGTCGAGATAACCATTCATTGACCGACATTTTCAGCAAAATCAATGAAATTTCATTCAGAATCATTTTGTATGGATTTTCTGGCGTGATTCGGTTTTACCGTATTCCAGATTAAATCTCGTTACGATTCGGTTGTTACTTGTTGAGCGTGTCGCTCCCACGCAAAAGAAAACGTAATAAGCTTAGTTGTAACTTATAAATAATTGAATTCATAATGCCTTATAGCTGGGCTCAAGAGGGCCCAAACAATTTTCGTTTAGGGGCTTAATTGAAACTTACCTTTCGACGGCGGGTGCCTCAGTCGTTGGCATGGATGAGTTGATGGACCAAGCAGCCTCCAGTGGCACTTGCTGAATGAGCCAAGACGTCTGGGGCTTCGAAATTAACGGCGAAAAGGTGAAATTTTGGCAACTCTGCAAGGGATAGAAGACGGATTGGGATAAATAATAATCATCTGGCGATTGTGTGCGATTGTTTCCTGCTGCATATTTTAACATAACAACTTCCCTCTCACCTAACAAATCAAAATAATTGAAATTCCGGACTGGTGCTTTTTGCATTAATTAAGCACAAAATCCAAAACTCCAAAGACACATGCGGGTAGGCGGGGGGTGAGAGGGGCGGCCCAGCCTTCATTAGGCAAAGTACACAAAAACCAGGCAGCAGCCAAGTTATGAAATTTGAATAATTACCTCTGTCGATGTCGGTAAGTTTGAAGTCGGCGGCTTGTCCATTGTTAATCCGCCAAATGTTATCCAAAATGTTAAAATATGCGAAACGATCATTCCAGCTGACGCTCCCTGAGCACAGTGGCGAACAATTACAGAGGCAATTTCGAGGACACGGGTTGAGTCCGTGGCGCAGAGCGGGGTCCGTTCAGAAATAACCAAAGTATCAAAATATCCGATATTTTGAGATGAGGACGAAGATGAATAATCCGAATCAGCGCCAAATCAGCCGCGTCCGGGCAACATAAATAAGAAAACGAAGAAAACGCATAGCCAAGTTAGTTAGTGTACTTCAAATATTTAAATCTAGATGGGAAATCAGAAAGATAGAATTAAGGAGCCAACTACCTTCCAATTAGCGACGGGAATGAGCATCGCCAGGACGAAGACGCCCAGGAGCGGTCCAGATGTCGCCGAGAACGCGAGCATCGAGGACTCGATTACCCCGGAGAGGAGCCCCACGCAGAACGCAATCCCCATTATGATAATCCCGAAGACGACGGCCACCGCCTTGATTGTTCCCAGTTGCTGTTTATCGGTGAATCCTTTGAATTGGGGCAATTGCGACAGGAAGTCCTCCCAGATAACCGTCGCCAGCGAATTCAAGTTCGACACGTTGAGACTGTTGGACAGAACAAAATTGCGCTCCTTAGATACGTTTCCACCAGAATTGTCTTGTTTGCTTTCTTAGCTGACTGTCTTTAGATGAATTACGCCCCCGGGTCCTTTTCCAGAATCCCGGAAGAAAAGTAAAGCTAGCCTCTTTCCCCCATAGAATCTAATTTTTCCTCCATGTTACTACAACTAATTTTTCTGCGACGAAATTCGCTACTAAGAATTAATATCATTTAAGGAATACAAAATACTTTCATGGTTGAAAAATTCCTTTATGCGGGCTAATTTACAGCATCCAGAAATAGACAATTCGTAAAGACTTATCTTCATCAGCGCAAGTAAACAAAATTGATTGATTTGGGAATAAATTTTGTTTATCCCTCGTGACATAGCATGAAATAAAAATATATTTAATAGTCCTTCAAATCTTTAACTTCATATGCAGCCTTAAGAAATCATGTTATATCGTAATTTTAAAAAAAAATCGATCAACAAAAAATAATTTACATCGATTTTTTTTTTTTACAAATTCATCTTGCGTATTATTATATAAAAAAGTTATGATTTCGATAAATAAATTGGAAAAAATGAATAGTCCCATAAGTCTAATTAAGCGTTCAAAATGAAATTTACTTATCCCCAAAACTGCATTACATATTTGAATCGGACTAAGCGATAGCACAGCTCTCGAGTAAAAATTTATAGGCCCGATACAAGACCGCAGTACGCCCGGAATTGCAGAAGCGACTGAATTGTTCCGTAGCATTTTTGAAGAGGAATAAAATCATAAAGACGCCTACAACACGCCTGTTTGATATAAAAATTTAAAATTCAGATGATATCCAAATAATAGATAGACTTTTTTTCTAGGCAAATATAACTGGAGAAGAGTTTATAAAATTCTGGGCCTAAATTTTATAAAAATTCGGGCGTGTTGCGGACGTATTTTAGGGAAATGTGGGCCTATTTCTAGCACGTGATGCAGGCGTGATTGTTGACAAGAATTTCGAGTGTTCTCAATTTCAGAAATATATCATATTAATTACCTCTGAATTTCTAAAAAAGTTTGAGGCGAATATTCTGTTAAAAAGAGATTTTGACAAATATTTGACTTTAATTTCAAAGCAATACAATAATATTGTGAAATTGAATACGCTCGAAATTCTAAATTTCGGTTGGTGTGTCGCCGGTATTAATGCAAAAATCGTAATTTTATCTCCTAAGCTCCTACACCTTCTGAATTCTAGTTCATCTTTTGTAAATTATAAGAAAATTCAATGATATACTTAAAAAAAAAACAACTTTCTCCTAAAATCAGAGATAGTGCATTTAAGACCATAAAGTCATATATATTTACATACATTATCTTATCCTTAAACGCGCTACCGTTTCATCAACTTTTTCTACTTGTCCCACTGATTAAAGACGCAACGTAATAAAATAAAACGTACTATTATCAAATGTGATACAACATAATGAGACAGCCTTTCATTAACCTTGGTTCAGACCACTGATAAGAGATAGTGAATTGACCCCGAAATACGCCGAAATAATGTGAAATTAAATTAAATTAAATTTATTTTTGGAGTTAAAAGGAATAAATAAATGGGAAAATATTGAAATAATAAGTAGTAACTTCAGCTCACATACCTTAAAGCTCCATTGAAAAGTGTTGCCATGAAAATGCCCAAAAATCCAGGAATATATCCAAGTCGATCCTCAACGTAAAATGGTAAAATTTCATCTGCTTTCTGGATGTAACCAACGGCAAGTGGATCACAGGCAAAGTAAGTGGCATAAACGACCATGCCGGCAAGCCAAGATAGTGAAAAGAATACAATTATCACAGGAATATTCGCCATCATCACTCTGAAAAAACCCGAAAAAAAGTTAGAAATTAATAATCAATTTTCAACATTTATTTAAATATGTCCAGCCACTCACTTGTTAACTTCTTTTAGTGATTTTAAACTAGCGTAGCGCTGCATGAAATTTTGCTGACATCCAAATTGCGACAAGGACATGAATAATTGTCCCAACCAAGCAGACATTGTATCTACTCGAACTGTCATATCACCAGTGAAATTAAAGAAACTTAATCTCCCTGTAAAATAAATTATTGTGTCATTTTAGCAATGAGCATCATCTTCTAATTGTAAGTAATTTGCGGGAAAGGCATAATTTAAAGTATAATAACAAAATTCTCGCTAAATTTTTAAAACCTAGGCAAGTTATTTGTGGTTACACTTAAAAATCAACTAGGTTTAGTCATAGAATAAAAGAATAAATTAAAATTGGTCATCCGAAAGTACTAAAAATCAAATAAAATAAAGATAATCCATTGCATTAAGTTTCTCTGCTAGCTGTCCAATTCCAAAAGCTTAAAAGGATTTTATAGTTTAAAAAAGAAAGTGAGATAGTCTTCGGCTCTTGTGCAATTGCGGCAAAATTAAATGAGTGGAAAATTCTCATTTACAGAAACTACACCGTGGAATAGTGCCAGAAGATAAGAAACGAAAAACAAAGCTTCTTTAGTGAAGTCCTGATACCAAATAATTTAGAGCATCACTGTTGTGGGTGCACGTTTCAACCGAATTTCATTGCAATAAAATCAGGTTACAGAAAGAATAAAAACCGAAACTAATGAAAAGCAAAAATGCATTTTCACGCGAAACAATATCCCGGATGATTTCGATAGCCTTCATACGTACCATTTTCTCTATTGTGTCTGTAGACATTTACGGGGCCTCCAGCGTCAACAGTCCCCTGAATGATGACAGCCAGCGTAACAGCAATTACTGTCACGCTTTGGATAACGTCAGCGTTAATAGCTGCTTTCAGTCCACCCTGTAGCGTAAAATGAAATGAAAAAAGGGGGAAAATCGAGTTTATACTTTAAAAGACAACAACTACTCATGGATGTATGAAATCGGGGGCTGTTCAGCCTTTGTTGTACTTTCTATTGTATCCCTGTTGAAAGGTGTAAAGTACCTAATTCGTCCCCATAGAAACAACTACGCCAATTTTTATACTATATAGATTATCTTCTCTACATGCATGAAATAAAAGTACAACAAATGAACACCCATAATGAATTAGGACAAATCATAATCTACATGAGCGATGACTATTTCAAAATCAGAACATAATTGTGTAACGAGTTGGACGATTTATGACTTCTACTGAATATGAGGCATCAACTTTATGTATATATTTTTTGAATTGAATTACGTTCGAGGTAAAAATGTTTACAAAATGCATTGGACCCTGCCAACTTGATTAATTGATGTACAAAACTGAGTTATATTACAAATGATAATGTCACGCAAGCGATGATTTATGCTGTTAATGTCCTATTTGAATTCTCAGAAAGGTGTCCTTTGCTCAACAGTCAACGGATTTTGTCACATTTTATTTATTGTTTTTATATTCATGACACAAAAATTACAAATTACATTTCCCAAACTTGTCGAGTTTATGTCAAGTATAGCTTTTAATCTATTTAAACCAGTTTATAAAGAAAATTAAAGTTTGAAACAATTTTTTTCTGTAAATTAGAGTTGCATTTTTCAACCAGTACCTACTGAACACAACTTGGCAACATTTTTTTAAAAACTTTTCAGAAACTTGAATAATTTTTAGACTTGGAAATTTTTTATTTATCCAATTGGCATTGGCATTTACATTATTATTGAATTGAAAATGTTTGAAAATTATATAAAACTGTTCCTATTCGCGTAATTCTAAACTTTATAGGCGCCCACACACGGGACGGTTTTTGGAGTACAAGCACGCGTACAAACATAAGATTGATCGTGTGTGGGCAACTTGACGTACGAAACTTTAAACTGTTACCAAAAGCAAAGCTTTTTAAATTTGCAAAAAGGTCATCCAATTACAATGATTTTTTTTCCAATTCAATACAAAATTTACTATGAAGCCTAATCAAGTACTTGAATATCAAAATTTAAGATAGTTAAGTAATCTGAGTAATTTTAGAGTTCTAATGAAAATGATTCGTTCTAACAACTGAAATTTTACTCGTTCTATTGCTCTAGTCAAGAAATCCTGATGTGTTCAATTTGGAATTGAAGAGTAATGGAAAAACAAGACATTTGGTAGAATGTAATCAGGAATGATTACTTTTCAGAATTCTGCAAAAATATCTCTTAATTTTGATTTTAGAAGTATTAAATGAAATTGAGTTAAAACAGAAATGAATTCCTATTTGTTCGTTACACAATAAATTGAGATTTGATCGATTCGATTTAGTATTAAAAATGTCATACATACCATAAGAGTGAAAAAGATGCAGATGACAGACATCCCCACGATGGATGCCCAGTAAGGGATTCCGATGACAGTTGCAAGGGCCACGCTGGGGGTGTACACGGTGATCCCCAAGGAGCACAATTGTCTTATGATGTAAGTGGCGGACGCCAGACATCGAACCAGTCGACTTTTGAATCTGTAAGAAAATAACAAGAACCGCATTTTCTTAATCATTGCTCTGATCTACTCCGTCAAGGCGTACGTCGATTCGAATCTTGTAATCTTGGCACTAAGGCAATTTGTGGCCCGCCTGTAACAAGAATGTCATCGAGCATAAACCCATGACCGACACCACTCCCTTTAATATTTTGATGTAATAAATACATGGATCTATCGGAAATTTTATATATTTTTTTTCCTGCTTGTTCGCCTTCATGGTTCCTCGTTGTGACAGGCCAATGTGGCTGGAAATTTTCCGAATAGAAACTAAGATTATCGCAAACTTCAAATTTATGTCTTTTAGCAGTTTATTGGATTTCTGATGCGTAAATGAAATCTCATTTATATGTGAACTCGTCTGAATTCTAATGCATGATTTTGTACCGCTTTCGAAAGCTGATGAGTTTTCTTGTTTTTCTTGTTTTTAAAGGCTGAACTGATACCAGAGAAGAAGTTACATCGATATTGGAAAATTAATAAAAAAAGTATTTTATATTCATAAAATACCCATAACAGCTTACATTTCTGAATAAATTATGTAGCGTTTTTTTTCTTTACACCATACTTATGTTTTCAGCTATATATATATTTTACGGACACAAAAATATCGCTGATTAAAACCAGCAATATATGAAGTTATAATATTTGGTTAATCGGAATTTAATTCTGCAATGAGGTACGACAGAAAATGAATGAATATTCATAACTTGTATAAAAATTAAATCTCGAAAATGTGCCACAGTAACAAAAAGTTTTGTCCTATAAATTGGTCTGTTGGTATGACACAATTTCTGAAAATTTGGACAGATTAAAATATTCGAATAAAGTCCTAAGAAGTAATTTTTAAATGTTTAATTTGACTTTTATTTATTTCATTTTGTTCAGCATTGGTTATGTGCGAAAAAAATAACATGTTGTTCTATTATTATTTATCTACCGAATTCGTACGTAACTAAGTAGACTACAAATTATTTATCAATTTTCTAGATACCTAATTATTGTATAAATTTTCTCAACAGTTTCAAAAGTAAACAAATTAATGTAAGAATACAAAAAGTAGTCTACAAAATAATAATTTCCGCGATATTAATGTGCATGCAAAAAAATTACAAGTTCACAATTCGAGTTAGTTCAAGGATGTAACAATTTTATCTATTTTTATATGTTTCTCAATTTTCCAGCTATTGTTATTGCTTCTACATTTAAACGGAGATTATAAATTTAAATTGCCGGCTAACAACCTTTTGAACTGATTATCTTTTCTGTTGTGCAAGAACAACTGAGTGTAAATAATAATTGGCGCCAAAAGTTTGAAAAGAATAATGTTTTCACACTTATAAAAATTGGATATAACTTGGTTAATTTGAACAATTTTAGCACCTGTAATGCTAGAAATTTAATTCTATAATGCAATAAAGAGTTCCTCTATTTAATTTTTTGCAAGTTTGTTGCTAATGGCTCAAAAGTATAATTCACGCTGCTTTAGCCAAATTTTTAGGAAAAACATACAGCCAGTGATGGCCATTATAATTTTATTTTTATCTTTCTTTAGCTCGCTGTAAATTTGCAAATTACCTCACACATGCTACGACTGCAGAAGTCACGTGCAATTAAATGTTCAAAACCACTTACCGCGATTAATTTTTTTAGCACTACACCTAAACTGCATTAGTTTAATTATCTTAATTTAATAAAAAAAAAAAGAAATAATAAGGTAATAAGTAAAATCTACAGCGGTCCGACCAAGCACGCTGATCACAACTGAAGTAAAGCCGGTTGCTAGCTTCCGGATCGACCGAGTTGTTTACTTGTTTACAATTTTTAACGATGCACAATGTGCCCGCAACTACTCATCGCACTCGAGCTCCGTCGCAATGCAGCGGCCTGAACATCATCACTGTCAGCTCTCAGCGATAATCTAGATCTAGATTTCTAGGTATAGTCACATGCTTAAGACAACATTAAGAAAAAATGATACCATTAAATCTTACAGAGGTAACGTTTTAAGACAAAGTTCATGAGAGCTTCTAAATAAACTATTGTTTTGCAAATCAACCATAATTTTAAGGTAATTCTTTTCACTCGACATAAAATAATGTTTTACTTCATATTTATTCAATTTTATTTTTAAACCGCTCAAAATTGAATCCATTCTAAAGTTTAAAATAAATCTAATCTTTATAGATTACAATAATATATATTATTATTTCTATGTCCCATACATACATATATTGCGGTTTATAGATGATCTGTTTGGTTTTTTTTCAGTTTATATGACTTAAAAAACATTTTATATAAGTAATCATAACCTCCTCCTTTTTTGAAGTCGGTTAAAAATGACCATTTTTATGTATTGTGTTGTTTACAAAGCATTCTATACACCTATAAAAGAGCTGTGTGCAACGGCAAAAATTATCACCAAAAACGAGAAAAATATTTGAACATTGAAGCAATAATTTTTCTCAAAAGGAAACTCCTTTTACTCGCCGAATTGCAAATGCAACCCGGGTGACCCCACTAAACCCATCAAGAGATGCACCACTGTGAGTGCACGGGACAGTGGCGCCATAAAGCGGGCAGCATCACGAAACAATCAAAAAAATGTCCGCAGCATAAGCTTCATCGGCTATGCCAGTCATAAAATTGATTTTAGATATCTCCGCCGCATAAAGGGCGCTATTTCCCTTAACTACCAATCTGCACAGAATATGCAATGGATGCAACCAGACGCCCGACACCGCCGCCTTCTTTTCATAATTCCGGGCAAATTTGCCACGCCGCCATGCAGTTGCAGTGCAGACATACGTCGGGGATTTTTCATTCAAATGTCGTACCTGAAGATCGCTCTTCCGACGTGATGGCCTTTTCCATTTTTACACATCGCTTGAAGCCATTACAATTCTGTAAAATATGTTCTCCAATACACGAAATGCAGCTGTCAATGACAAAACTGCAAACAATTGAAATATGTTCGATTCACCTTTGGCTCGGGGTTCAGGTAAATGAAAAGTTTCATTTAACTGGAAGTTTCTGCACATGAAATTCAGTCACTTTATGAGGGCTGATCAAAATTTTCACATTAGTTCTGAAACTATTCCAATCAAATCAAGTTTAATTTAAACTCCTGCAACAGGGTTGAATAGAAAAAATCACTAAGGTCATTTAAAGGTCATTCATACTTCTCTTTATTTTATACGTTGGTTTAAAAAAAAAACTTTACACTTTGACTCTTATTCAAATAATGTGAGTAAACCTTTTTAATATGGAAAATGAAATTATTTTATTGATGATATGAAGATATAAAAAACATTATTCTTGTTTTATACATATATTCAAATGTATTAACAAGAGATCACTTGTTTTTTGCAGGGGTTGAGCTCCCAAAGGCGTGGAAGTTTATATGAAAATTCTTCATTTTTGAAGTCAAATCCATAAAAATTAGAATTTAGCCACTAAGTTAAGAAATTAAGAAACACGTATTTCAGGATTTTATAAAATTTGTCCCTCAAGCGGGTAAAAAGAAGTATGAAAGTTTGTTATTTTTGTAGTTAAAGCCATGAAAATTATTATTTAGCTTTTTGGTTGGAAATTAAGAACAACGCATTTTAGTAAGGAAACCATTCATTTTAAAAGTTTGAGTCGTATAATTTGGCATTTAGATTATTAGTTTGAAATTATCTTACCCATATGTTCCAGGGTTTTAGAGAAATCGCTGAATGTATTTAATATTTATGTAACTTTCATATAATTAGTTTCAGTGGTTTCGGCTCGACATTGATGAATCAGTCAATCACTCAGGACATGTTATTTTAAATGTATAGGCCGTCCTTCATGAACTATCCATTTGTCCTATGTTGTTTTTCGTCCTTTACTTTAGCTCTATGCCAAATTACAGCGAAATGGGTTCAGTAGTTTTAGCGCGACAGAGTAACAAACAGACAGACAGATAGACACATTTTCGGATTAGTAATATTATTAGGAATTTAAAAATTAAATTCGCTACCTTGAAAACTTCCAAATATCGAATTTGAATAGAATCGGATCAAGAATAATGACATGTTGGCCAATTTAAAAACGCTACTTTTGAACACACAATTATTATAAATCCGCAAACTCATAATACCGACTATGAACCATATAATATAAAAAAACTGAACTTGATAAATATCATCTGAATAAAAAATAAAAATTGTTTTAAGTTTAAAAGTTAGTTCGACTAAAATTTCAACTTTGAACATCAGATCTTAAATGTTTCTCAAAATACTTTAAAGAATTACAATTAAAACAGACACACTATACTAAACTTGCTCATATTTAAATTTTAATATCCAAGCAATAAGATCGCTATAAACTTTATAGAATTTTATATTTTTATTTGCTAACTGCTTACAACAAAGTGGACAGAAAACAACAAACAACTTAAATGTATAACAATGTTGCTTTAATTTGCAACGAAATTTGCAGGAAGAGTTGCATGCATGCGCTCAACTTGGTAGTAATTTTCTCGTTTTAGTGTTCCTGGTTATCTTAGCAGTTTCCACTTTTCACTATGCCATAATAATAAAAGTTCAGAAAAGTTTTGTTTAATTCATTAGACATTTTGAGAAATGTTATCCTATTTATGATGGACGACAGAAACTTTAACAAAAGTACATATTGCAAAAGTTGATTAAATTTCATCAAATGTAATAGCCTAATTTTGTATGCAAGTTAATTACTAATATACAAGACGCGTATTTATTGTATAAAGTTACTGCAAGAAATATATTTCTTAATCAAGTCGGTTAAATTCCAATATGCAATATTTATTTGAAAGCAAAAAAAGTAAACCATTTTTCGAAAAAGTATTTTAAATGTATGAAATGACTTCTTACCTTAAATCTATATATTGGTACACTGAAGTGATTCCCAAGTTAAAGTAAACTGGCACAAACACGAAGCATACAAGGGGATAGGCGTTAACCATGCCATAAATCACTTCCCACATCGCCGAACCTTTATAAAATAATTCACTTGGATATCCTGAAAGTACAAGAGGGAATAAAAAGAATTATTAAAATTGATGGGTTTGAGCGCATTACAGACTTTTATATGAATGAGCGTGAGTGAAAATTTTCAACAAAAATAGCTTGAAGAAGCGAAATAACTTATGAAAAAAATAACATAAAGCTATGACTTGATAGCTTCCCACCAAATATGCAGAATGAATTTCTTGCAGATTATACTAGACCTATTCACTGATACTTTTCTTCAGTTATTTATGTATTTCGTTGAAATTTTTAAATGGAAGCTTATTTCGGATTTTTGGTACTTTTCTTTTATAGACTTTTATCCGGGACAAAAGAACAAAACTTGTTCCTTAAGTTGTTGATTCGAGTTTGTTTTTGTTTTTTAAGAAAGCTTATTATTTATCGTTACTCTTTGAAAAAAACCTTTATAAGAGCTATAAAATTTTGCATGATTCTCTATTATAAAAGATTTATGAGTATACTCTACGCGTAAACGTATTACATGGAGAAGATGAAGACGGAATTAAGACTGAAATGAGACGGAAATATTTTTTCACTCTGAAATTAAATTGAAACCAGACTGAAAGTTTTATATTAGAATAGCTGTGTCGGAAAACGACTGAATCGAGACTGAAATATCAGATATTCTTGATGATGAAGAAGAGACTGAAAGGAGACGGAAACAAGACGTAAATTTTATCATTTTTAGACTGAATGTTTTTAAGACATTCTTGGACTTGTGTGTTATTTCAGTTTAATGTTTCCGTCTAATTTCCGCCTGATTTCCGTCTACACTCTTCAGTGGAATTTACATTATTTTCTGTACATTTTCAGTCATTTTTCCGTCGATCACTTTCCGTCTCTTGTTCACTACCTCAGTCTACTTTCCGTTCGTTTTCCGACTGCTCTTAAACGCAGAAAAAATCAGTACATTTTTCAGTCTATGTTCAGTCTTATATTTTCATCCGGGACATTGCATGCCCGAAGCGTTTTAGGAAACTTAAACGCGTTAGTTTCCGAACTTAGCTCATCCTCTTAAAAGGCTTGTTTTAAAAACTACATTAACCATAAAGGAACAAATATATTTCAAGTCTCAAAGTAATGCAATGAGGGCAATATGAAACTGCGAACATAAAATCGATATAAATTGCAGTAATTTCATCTATTGCATATGCATTAGATTGCACATAGGAAACGATAAATCGATTGTTACCACTTCCTTAAGTTCCTCTTCCCAACATTTCAATTCAGTGGCTACAGAACATAGAAAATGCATTATGCATTTTAATTAAAAAAAAAATGTTTCAAAGAAAGTGGAGTGTAACAAGTTAATTTATGACTTAATTACTATAAATAATTTGGGATGCACTTTTCTCTTCTTTGGAAAAGTGGTAGAAAGAACTTTCTAATTATCTTCATAATGGTTTAATTAAGTTATTCAGTTTCCGAATTTATAATGTAAATATATATATATATATTTCCAAAAACAGTTCTTTTTATGTTTGTTTCATCAAAAAATTTATGGTATCCACATGACGAATCAAATTTTGCAACAATTATTTTGGAGTTCTAGTTATAAGATTGTGGCAATAACATTTTCTCATTTTAGTAAAAGTAATCCTGATTGGTAAGCTTTATATGAACCTAATTTTTTTTATGAGGCTCTAAAAAAATAACCATGCATATTTAATATAGATATATGCATTTCAACTTCATCCTTTTTATGTTTACCAATAAAATTTATGCATATTATGTATAAGAAAAGGTCATAAAGTTGTATGCTTTGTAAAAGCAAGGATATTTATTTTAGGCATAACATCACTGATTTAAGTGTCATCAAGTTTAAATATTAATATGGTTGGAAACGATTTTATGAGCCCTTTATTATTTTATAAATTGCCATATGGTATATCCGAATAGGATTGAAAGATTTAAATGAATAATATAATAAAGTAAATTGCACAGAAACGATATCCGGCACTTAGAACTCATAAAATGTCCATCGTGCATACATTTTCCCGGATTGGTGCGAGTTGAAATGTAAAAGAGTTTTCGTACCAACCATAAAACTTGAGATGATATGGATACTCCCTGAGATTAAATGGTTTCCTTCGTTCTATGTAGGAAATGTTTCGTTTGCGGTTTTCAAATGCTTAAAGCATATGTATATGCAATGTACATAGGAAGTATGTTCTGTTGGAAGAAATAAGAGAAATAAAATATCTTCGGCTTATGTTGCCATCTTGTTACTATCAGAACATTATGGACAATAAATATGTAATGACGTGAAATGGGCTAAATCGCATATAAGTGAATTTTGAACATATCGAATATAAAATAAATTTAGATTTTACAATATATGTATGAGATACTTACCTAAAATGGATCTTATTCCTAAAGTTCCTCTAGCAATCGAAAGCATCATTGCGATGAGAGAAACACTCCCCGTTGCAAAAACATAATCTGCTTTGCTACGTGTCTTCTTCTTCCCAAATATCCGACTCCACAGGGGCAAAAGTGTGGAAAAGGCTATGAAAACGACGAACATGGCATAGTCCCATCCTAGCGTACTATAATCTTTCGCCATCTGAAATAAGTAAAAAGAGCAGAAAATCAGAATATATATTCCGCGCCAATTCACTTGTTTTAATTTGTTTCACAAAAATCAATGGAGATTCCCACCAAGTGATGGAGTCGAAACGTAGAGAGATATATTAGATAGAATAGATATAGGATAAATTGATTCGCCTTTTCATAGACGAATGGCACCCGTGAACTTAATATACATATATTTCATTTCACAGATGGATTCACGTTCAGACAGTGTCAGTTTGGATTCCATTTTCGTTCGACACTCAACCGATGAGATTTTTTCAAGTCATCCTCAATTGACGTTTTTACGAGAATCTTTCGAATTTACTCACTCTTCAACAAATTCAGTCAAATTGTCCTATATTTGTCGTACTAATAGCATTCTTTGGAATCCGATAAAAAAAAATTTTCTATTATAAATTGCAAACATCTTCGTTGTATTAAAAATCGTATAATCTACGTTTTTTAAAAATAATACTATCTATTTACTTTGTTGACTTAACAAAACAATTGCTTTTAATTATAAAAATTGATTGGATACTCGCAAATACTCTCGCAATTGCAGTGAAAAGCTTCGATATGTAAACAATTCAATTGAGAAAACCAAATTCCAATTTCGACTAATTTTCACTTGTTTATTACCTTCGTTTCTCATCAAAGGTACCAACAACCACAGCCCCGAGATAATCAAAAGTACCGAGAATCTTTTAGAAAATTCCTATGGTTCAGCTGTTGCCTTTTGTTGCTCAAAATAAATAGCATCAATTGAATTCGATCAAAGACTTATCAATGTAAAGCTGAATTGTAAACCGAACTAACAATGGAAAGAGACTATACAAAGTGCATTTTTATGAAATTAACCCATTTTGTTTACCATTTCAGGGGTTTCACATTCTGGTAATCCCCCCATGTATGAATATATTGTAAAGCAAACCTTTTACTGTATTTTTTCCTTAAAAGTTACTCTAACCCAGAAATTGAACTATTTAAAAACTTTTACCTCAGCTTTTAGAAAACTAATTAAACAATTTCATTCGGCTCTTGAATTTTCCATCAGGGGCTTTGTTCTCCAGTGATGGCACAGTCTTTGTTCTTTGTGGTTAGCCGTGCGGTGAGATCCTGGCTTTAAGAATTCCTTTGGGGGAATAAAGTTTATATAGTCAAATTTTGAAGGTAATAGGTCCAAGAAATTTTGTAATCAGTTAAAAGAAAAATGTAAATTGATAGTGAAACTACAGCTAAACTTTAAGAGCAAATTTATTAAATATTTAACAATTACTTCTTGGAGGAGTTCAGTACCCGATTTTAGTTCATAGAACATAAAAGTACCTCTTTTGATAAAGTTTCAAGGATGATTTTCTCTTTCGTAATAACAAATATTTAACCGACTACTTACGACGGAAAGTAATACTAAATTTTAGCTTGTCTAATTTTGAAAAAAAACACAACCTTTTATTTTACATTCTTTATTCAAACACCATAAGTGAGAAAATCTTCTGTTTAATTTGTCTGACATGGCGAAAGAAATTATAGCGAGTTAATTAAAAAACATAACTACCAATTAAAAAGAAAAGACGTTTTTAAATATATTTTGTAATAAGAATCATTTGAAAGTTGTATTTTCTTAGCAATTCGTTGCATTAGTCATGTAATTATGATATTAATAAGAAATGTTTACACGTTTGAAGATGCAATTACATTTGTTCTTATAAAGGTGGATTAGAGTTTTAAACACATAAATGCTTTGGTTTGAATTATAGATTTTACCCAAATAGCCATTTTTTTACCGTACAATCCTACCCAAGACGTGTGTACCGAAAATGGTACACATATATAAGTTACAATTTCTATATTATAAATAGTTTGACTATATTTAGTTTCGCTTTATGCTCGGTAAAAGCAATTGCATTTTATTTTTACTTTTCTTAATGCTTTCGAAAAGATAAAAAAAAATATTCTTTCAGAACACGAAAATTAAGGAACTTAACTTACCTTTGTGGAAATCTTTTGAGACAAAAGTGAAAAAGTTCCAGCAAAGGATTCCTCATTTACAGTAAAAGAAATTCAAGTGTCGTTTTAGCTACACAACAGACAGATGTGCCCGAAGGAAATATTTTTTAGGTGAAGGAACAAGGAACCGCAGTTTCACGGTAGTTGAAACATTTTAAATAAAAATACTTCTTTTTAAAACAACAACAATTTAGTCTACGAAAGTTTTCAATTACAGAAATAATTTTTATCATTTCAATTTAAAAGTACCTAATTATGTTATGTTACATATATGTATCTAAAAATCAGGTTATTTGAAACTTAAAACTGGGTTAAAAAGTATTTTAATGAAATTTTTTGTTGCTATTTTAGTACTTACTACGTACTTACATTTGAATCGTTATACTGATTTATTTTATCCACGGCAAGTTATAGTTTTTATTTGAAATTATCGAAATACCGGCAAATTCCTCAGTATAATTCGAATTTTTCAAGGAACGAATTAGCAAAATGAGCCACTAACACAGAAATTTAACGTCGATAAGTAGCGACTGCGGCAGTTCCAAGTGCAGAATAAATTTAAACTTACTTTAACTTGGCGATACAAAGCACTGAATTGCAAAGAATGAGTTTCCCATTTTAAGTTTTGTTGTCTGTAGTATATAAGAAATTAACCAGATATCGAGCATATGATTGAGCTCGTAATTAAAAATGTGCAAGTGTGAATAGTTAAATTTGAATCGATATGGAAAAGCTTTCCACAATACCACACCGCTTTAAATGAACCATTTGTAGTTCTATATTTACTTTCTCCGGAAGAAAGGAGTGAATAAAAATTATAAATATATTCACTGTAAATACCACATGACGGATTAAAAATAGAAACTTTTCGCGTGACCAGAATTGAGTAACTCATCAAATGAATGAACGCTTTTTAAATTTATAGATATATAAACATTAAGAAATGCAATACAAAATTTAATAAATATTTCTGCAAAATGATCTCGCATTGCGTGGAGTCAACGATCTTGCTACCGTCTTGGCAAGTATTATAAGAAATTGTTTTGATGCGAAATACTATCAGCTTTTTTCAACTTAATAGCCCCAAAGCAACAAAAAGGCAAGACTCCCAAAAAACACATCAGTCCTAACACAAATGTCTGCTTCATCTGTAGAGTAAAGGCGAAACTATTTCAACTATTTCAAATTACTTGACAGACTTGAAGAAGCTCAGCTCGTCTTGCAATTTTGCATACCAAGTCTGCAACAAATCTACCAGCAGCGATTTATGGATCAGCACTTTACAAATGATCTATAGACTATAGAAGTTTTTTCTTGAGGAAGCTTGCAAAAGATGAACACTCTTGCTCGATAAATTGCGAAAATGCTGAAATTTACACAAATCAAAATGAAAACTATTTGAAATGAGTGATTCATAGGAAAAAATTGCACAAGACGCGCGAAAAGATAGACTATATTCAGAATCAGAGTTAACCGACACTTCTTCAGTTAAATTAACTATTAAACTAATGGTAGTTTATACCAGAAGTTTCCACCAAACTTTTTCAATCTTCTAAAGAAAGATATAAAATTAATATGGACTCACGAGTATCAAAAATCATTTTATAAACTTAATGAAATAAAAAGCGATAGAATTTTGGTACGGTTCAATGAACCACTGCCATTGATTTTAGCCACGGATGCATCCAAAGTTGAGAATTGCTACAGTCAGCTGGATAAGAAAACCACAGCAATTTTTGTAGGTTTAAAAAATTGTTAGCTATTGTTTTAGCCGAAAATTTACACTCATTATGTCTATATTTAGTTCACAAAAATATCTGCCATTTACTTGAAATTACTACACTAGACTTTTTCCTACAATTTTTAACTAATTATTATTAATTTAGTTAAAAATTGTAGGAAAAAGTAGCAAATTGACCAAATAATAGCTAAACCAGCATAAACAACTAACAAAAATAATTGATTCTGAGCTTCACAGTTTTTGGTTAAGCAAAATTAGAAGACTCCTAAGGCCCACTTTTTCTCTTTGCAGATTAATATGCGGAAATTATTTTATGAGTCTCGAAAACCAAAATATCATTTTTTTATGCACCACGGGAATATTGTTAAGTGGTTGTCCGCTTAAAATACCAAACTTGTTAAAAATATTGTATTTTAAAGAGTTGAAAATCAGAGATGAAATAGACTTTACCTAGCTTTGTAAAAATGATTTCTTTGGAGTTTTTAATGACAATGATCTATAAATATTTGAAATTGATTTTATACTCATGTTAAGAAATATGTAGTAAAAAACCTTTTTTTGCCATGATTATGGAAACGAATGTTGTCTATAATAGTTGAAAACAAACTTAACTCATATGTATATCATTAATTATAAAAAATGTATTAGTCCTTTTTTGCATGTTACCTAAAACGAATAATGCCAAAATTATGGTTAAAATTTAGTATTTTTAAATATGAACTTGACAAAATTAAAGACGGGCAAAAGTCTAATAATGAACAAAGTTACATATGTCTAGTAAAACTGTCTCCAAATATTAAAGAATGGACTCTGTTCATCAATAAATGATCCATATATGTACATATATCATCACTAAAATATATGCATGAGGATTATTTAAGTAACTTTGTTAAGTTCGATTTCTTTGAGACTCAGTGACCTAGTTTAAGAAAACTCATCGGCGCGTAACGAATTTAACAACATAAAATGCATTCGTTTAGCTTGCGAGGTATTTTTTAAGCGAATATAGTGCTTACTAAAGTTTTAGTAATATTGTACTTTACTTTATATTTTTATACAATTTTATTCTGATTCTTCAATTAACAATTGCATTGTCATAATCCGATAATACTGGATGGGTTAAAACTAAAATATAATGGTATCTTTGTATAATATTGAATTTATTCGTATCCTCTTTGGAAAATAGTATTTATGAATGATAAAATATATTTTACAAGAATTGACATCAAAATTCAAGGTCACTTTCACAACTGGTGCACTTATTACATAAATTTCGAAGTTTCGGCCATAAGCAACGTCTGTCTCTTAAATAACTCGCTACCAGTCGAAGTTAATCGAAAAAGTTAATGTTGAAAGTTATCTCCTTGCATACCTTTAAGCAAGAAGCGAAGGCAACTTATGGGGGTTTTTTTTTTCTGTGGTATGGCGTTTAACTTGAATCAAATTACCAGAAAAAATGTTCAATTTAACGCATGAATGTACTAACTGATTACTATCTTACATTGCAGTTAACTTCCTTAGAAATAATGCTATATTGCATTATAATATAAGTAATGTATTTTGGATTTCTCTTATTTGCTTCAACAAAAATTAAGTATAATGTAAAATATTCTTCGGATCTAGAGCGAAAAATTTAAGTAAAATTGAAGATTTTAATTGAGAAATTAATATATGTAATATATATATATATCTTAATTTTAATGCAATTTTAGTGTAATTGCTGCGTACACACAACGAACACATGCAAAGATTCAGTTTTTTGTTGTTCAAAAATATCACGACATAAGCGATTTTATCGTCGTGCTATCGCGACACGTTCAGGGGCGGATCCGTAAACAAAAATGAAGAGAAAAACGGAGGACGCAAAACTCGTTGTGGTGGCTCCACAAGAAGTTCGCTAAAAACATGCATGAAAAATTAATATCATTTCTTAGAGCTCTGCAAAACAAAACCTCTGATGTATAACTTTTTTTAAATAGTTCAAATAAGTCATAATAAAATTGTTGAACTTTACATTTTTAAGATATACAATAAGAAATTATTAATCTTACTTTAGCGTTGCGGCGTAGTTCGTTGGTTTTTTGATTATTAGGGGATTAACTGAAACTGGTGAATAATAATTAAGATCACGAGGACGCCAATTTGGGATTTTCATTTTATTAAATTGGAAGTAATCTGCCGAACTTTTCTGAAACGTGTTTTGCGTTGTTATAATTTAAAATATTATATGATTTTATCTCCAAGTCTAATCTTTACAAGATTTTCTATTACCGTGAATAATTTCAGATTTTAAGGAAGGGTACGCTCAAAAGCAACACAAATTAAATGATTGCAAATGAAAACAAAACGAATTTGTGTAAATAATTACCATTAAATTAACCTTTAAAGTATGGAGAAGTCTTTTTAAACTATTGAAATTACGATACTAGAACTTTACAAATAAGTCGAATAGAACCTAGATATGAATTTCAGGTTTCTCCCCAAATATTTATATTCGTCGTTGAAAGGAAATTAAAAGAAAAGTCCTATGATTTGGACGTACATAAATTAATAAAATGTTGCATGTCAATATTAAAGAAGGCTTTTTGCAATATGAGAATGACCAATAGCTGACCGTCATATATTTAATTTATCGGAATACATATATGATGCACAAAATAACACACCTACACTTCAGCATGATAATGACCCGAAACCCACATCAAAGTTGTTAAATGGGAATATGCTTCAAGTTCTTCATTTGCTGGCTCAATCTCCAGATTTTAATCCTATTGAAAATCTCTTGGAGATCCTTAAGTCAGGCTCAGTTCAGCGGAGACTACGCTTATTTTTGTTAATATGTGTAGGTAGCCTCCGACTGCCAATTAGTTATACTTTGTCAGTTTATTACAAATATTGGCCAGTTAGATACCTAGGTACATCAGTACTTATTAGTTATATTAGCAATATAGTATATCTTTAAGTACACTGACTATCAGCATAAAACTAGAACGACACAAGTACAATCTTAATAGTACTGATTTATTTATAGATTTAATTATGAATGTGTCTTGTTTGCATCTTTTTATTTCTTTTTTAATGTCAGTCGGGTTTTTTGGTTTTTTATATTAACTCTTTTATTTCCATAAGTGGAAATAAAAGAGTTAATATAAAAAGAAAGACCTACTAAAAAATACTTCTAAAAGTATTTAACTTTTTCAGAAATGCAAGCAATATTTATAAAAATATTATATATTTTGGACTAGATATAACTTATGGTATATTTAAATTTTATATTAACTGACCAAAAATGGTTGACAATTTCGTATTTCCGAATTAAATAGTACTTCTTATACTATGGAAATATAGGATTTCTCAACTTTATTTTTATTGCAAAAGGTCTAATTTTAAAGAAACCTACCACATGAGTCGAAAATGGGGAAATTTAACTAACGATTTTGCCTAAAATTAATTAAAAGTGTCGTTTTAATATATTTCGAAAATTGAAAGTTCAATAGTAATTTTTTTTGAAAATATTATAACAACATAATAATTTCATGTTTTGCCCTTCTCGATTAATTTTATGGTATTAGTCGATTACTACAGTAAAAAAAAAAAGTTGAGGAAGAAGTGAGTTTGTCGGTTTTGGGCGCTTTATCAAAAATTCTAGTTACGGTTTCATATCCGAATATAATAAAAACTTGAGCTAAAAAATTCATTTCTCATTTTGTCTACTGGTTTATCTGGTATGATAATACAAACATTTTTTTTCGATATTGATAATGTTTTTTTCTTTTAAAATATGCGAAGCCGCGCATTCGTACATGCATAATAAATAAAAAGGAGGCCATATAGAAAAAACGAAATTTTCTGAATCCGCAAAAATTGGCTTACAATTTTGCGGGTCAGACATCGCTGACGCCATGAATGAAAGATGAGAGATACACGATTCTAAAAAAAAAAGAAGTCATCTAAAGGGTAAAAGCAATCGTTTCTACAGAGTCAACACAGTCGTTCCGAGGTTGGAAAACTTTGGTCCGAAATTAATAACTCAGCTGAAAAGTTCACGGACGAGGCAATTAATTTGTCACAATACTTTGAAGCCATCCTGAGAATTTGCTTTGCCACTTGAATAAACAAAAATCGCTCCTTATTAAGCGGGGAAATCAATAAGCCCGGCTTTGATCTTAATGCGTTAACTGAACTCCTCAACTTTGATTCTTAATTAACCGTCCGCGGAGGTGGCGAAAAATTTCACCGGCCTCATACCTTTTCTTTTGAAGAACCAATTCTCATGAATTACTTACGGGGGCCAGGGGGCCAGGGGGCGTTCGGCGGGGGCGGGAGAAGGTCATTTTGGGTGAGGTGGAGCACATCTCGATAGACCTTATTTCCAGAACTGGCTCTAATTAACGCCATCGCCGTTTCTGCCGTGTTGACACTTGCGTGCAACCCGATCGAAATTGCGTCGCCCTCCTTCACTCTGCCACTTGCACAGTCCAGGACACGTCGAGGTGCGAAGGTATTTTGATCGAAAAGCTCCGTACTTTTCGGCGGGTTTTCGCCAGTCTTGAGTCTGTCTGTCTGGTCGCACTCTGCCGCATACGATAATCAGTTCGATTGTTTTACCAGTTTTACCCTCGAAAATATTCATCTCGACAGCGCCCCACAACACATTGCAACCCCCACCGATTGAATAAAACGTTTATCGATTTTCCGAGGTGCGCGGAACTTTGCAAGGTTGCTTGCTTGCTGTTTTTGGTTTGCGCGCTACTAAAAACTTCTTCAATTCTTTGAACTGATTTTCTCGACATAACGCAAAGCTTTTGGCGTACAAAATCGACTTATATAAAGGAAAAGCTGCCGGTGTTTATGAGTGCACTACCACTTCGGAAAACTGTTTTTTATGTAAGTGAACATAAAAAGCTCTAACAATAACGTTAAATTACAATTCGAAAATTGATTAGTGCATGATAATTAAAATCACGTACAACGCACGCATCAACACTATTTGAAATTGCAAATTATATATGTTAAATTTACTTTCTATATAAACAATATTTTATTATATTAAGTTTAATCATCATTTACTTAAATAAACGTTTAAAGTTATGTTGGAGCAGCTTTATTTTAATTTAATTATTGTAAGTTTAATATGTGGATGGGCGATTTTTTTATGATTACTTTATACATATAAATAAAACGGTATTTAAATTAAAAACATTAAAAAAATTCTTCGGATTATATACATACATATGTACATACATATATATTTTGTGGAACATAACATTCTGAAAATCTAAACGCAATTTAGAAATAGAAAGCTGCTTTAATTGTAACTATAAAAGTTTTTTAAAACCTGGATTGTCAGAACATGAAAATTTGAGCTTTTATTTTTAAAACGTTCCCAGCCACGTGTACCGAAAACGGTACACAAGAAAGCTTTCTTGAAAATTCTGGCAGGAAAGTGTCAATTAAATAGTTATTTTCATTAAGAATTTTGGGCAGCTATTAAGAAATGCTGCTTAATTTATTTGTTAATATTCAAGAGACAATAGTTTACAACTAGAAATAATAAGAGTTTTGTTTCTGTTTTCATAGTAGGTACTTATAAAGTATAAACTTCACCCTGTCAACTTTGTTCGTTCTCATGGAATTTACTTAAATTGAATAGCATTTTCTGCTTCAGCTATTTTTAATACCTTTCACTTAAATTATAGGTAAAAGTTTTAATCGTTATCATAATATTTCTTGGTTTAATATCATTTTATGTCTTCTAAAATACAACACAAAATGTTTTAGAATCGTTTGATGTAAACCCTTTAATCACGTGAAATTTGCTTTCAAAGTTTTGATCCAAAGTTTCATCCTCCGCCGATGTAAAAAATTTCAGAATGTAACATTCAAAACAATCACATGGATTTTAAACTGAATTCCCATGTGGTTTTCGATTAATGTTGAATTTGGATGGTTTTACCCGGGAATCCAATCCCATGGGCCATGGCATTCAACGCACATGGAAATCCTTCTCCATAGGAATCCAATTTTGGAAAAACATAATAGGATTAAATTTTAAATTAAAAGGTTTTAATGAAATTCTTGAGTTGGATTCTTTTCTTGGAAACACGTCGGTATTAATATTAACTTTTGGAAGCATTTCAAATTCGTTAAGGTTTTGTTTTAATAATACCTGTTTTCAAAATGAATTTGATAGTATACGTTTTATAAAAAGTTCAAAACAATTTTAGTGAGAATGTAATTTTTATTGTAATCGTTTTAAATACATATAATCCTAAATATTCTATATCAAAATCAAAAGGTAGATTGCTTATTTTACACCTTCAACGTTTTAAGTACAATTTGGGATGAAATAAATTTTAATCCTTTTGTTCTGGTAAAATTCCCAGTAGTAACGCAAAAACCAGAAATTCAGTTTGTAATCCCTTAAATGATTTATGACTTCTTTTTGAATTTTAAAGCTTAGAATTTCCTCCATTTTTATAAGTAACTTCCTCAAGTTGGAGACATAAATACAATAATCGGCAAATCAAAGTCATTTTAAAACCTTCAATTTTAATTCATCCGCAAAGCTACTCAACGAATTTATTTGTAGTCCGCACAACAGAAAATTACCCTAGCTTCATGAATAACAATATCTAAGGCATTTAAATTACCGGCATTTTGGGGATTTTCAAAAAGTATCCTCTTTCGCCGTCTAAGAAAATGAACACGAAAGTAATCATTTACGCATTTTTCAGTTCATTTATTCCCCCTTCAGAGCTTAACTCAGACCTGGGATTTCTTAGAATTTATGTTTCTTCTGAAACGATTTTTCGTATTGTAACAATTTCGAAAAGATAATATTTGGATTGTATTGATGCCAAGGGTATTTCCTAATCACAGCTGAATTGTGCTGGTTGAAAGTGTTTACGTTTTCTTTAAGCGCTTGCTAAATTTCTTGGAAAAAATTCAATAAAAATTTCAACTGTTGCCCTTTTCGTTTTTGCATTCTGGCTTAGAGAGATAAATGAAAGATTTATAGACGGGCATGACATCTAAAGTTAAGCCTTTAAAATAAAATCCTACATTTAGAGTTTAAGCGGATAAGGATATAAAAAAGGATATTTATTAACCATAGCATGGTATCACGTTTTTGTAATTTTAAGACAATGTTCTGAAAAGTGGAATATTTTGATACGTTCGAAGGGAAATGGTTTTGAAGTTACTTGAAACTTAAAAAAATGTTTATAAACAATTTTGAGATGCCAAACCCTTTAAAAAGGTTGTAATTTTGTGAACAAACATTAATTATCCGCGTTCACCATAAAAATAAATAGTAGACACATTGTATCTATAAAAGCTAAGAAGTGTTCAAAGAGAAAGTGAACGGAATAATTAATCATAAATTAGCCAAAAATCAATATCTAAAATTATTCCGCCCAGAAGCCGAGGAATGGCATACGCCCGATCAAAATTATTAAAATTTTTCGTTTATTAGTTAGTGTTGGTTCTGGCCCTCTCTCTGAAAATGTTCATGACCAGGAATAATTTTTATCATATTTTTTGGGGGAGGAATTATTATGAAAACCACAATTTAAGCTGTTTGCTTGTCAACCAGATTGCCTCAATTACGTTCACGAAACAAAATAGAATGATTGATAATTCAATAATTGTGAATATAATTTCTTCAATCGAGATTAAAGGCTTTTTAGGGGTAGACGGAATTTGTATTTCGTTTTATAAATATCATCGCAATTAGGGTCATTTAGTTGCCAGTGGCATAAATTGGTCAAGGATTTGCGTTTCTGTGGTTTAACAAATAAAATTTATAAACAAAACTAAGTTAATTTTTGAACATAGATAAATTTATTACCATTCTTTGACTTTGAGTATCTAATTTTAGCAGTTAATTTATATTAAATAATTTACAAATTCTTTTTGTTTGAAATGCATAAATAAATTAATACCTAATTAAATTATAAATTTTCTGCTATTTTATTTTGAGTAAAATTACAGATAAGTTTTAATAATTCCTCATTTACGAAAATTAAATTATAAACGGTTTGGAAATATACAAATATTATAAAACTTTATTTCACGGCTTTTAATTGCCGGCGATTTTATAAAATTTTATTTCATGGCTTTTAATTGCGAATGATGTTATTTTTAATATTTTTGTTTTAAATAAGTGATGACTACAAGTAAGTCAATCATCAACCAACCACTGATGGTGTGTGGTTTTAGCACATTTCGCAATCTGTGGAAGTACTTTAATAAAATTTAAAAATTATTTTTTTTTCATTCATTATTTTCAGCCATTTAATAATACAATTTTATTAAATGGTAGTTGAAACTATTGTGTACCTATTTGTATAAATAGCTTTTGAAATAAGGGAAAATATAACGATTTTTGAATGAAAAAAGGCTTTTGGGGGTTTTTGAAGTAGCTTATTTAAATAGGCTTTAACACTTCTTAAATTTATAGTATATTTATATAAATGGAAGGATTTTTGAGCGATTAATTGGTATTTGTACATGAAATGTGTGTAAGAATAAGAATGATATGATTTCAATTAAATATTTAAAGTTTAAAAATTACTTTCACTCCTTTCCTACATGACTCATGACTTTCACTGATTGAAAAAAGAATCACGAAAAGCAGTGCATTTAAATCGTCGCGTGTATGACGGGTAGTCGACCTGAAAAATACAAAGCAATACGTCGTCATCCGTCATATTCGTCGACGCATGGCCAGCCACTGAAAATTAAAGTTGCCAATGCTATCGCGTATCTCTAGTCATTTTAGCCACTCATGCGGATCTGATTGCTCTGTTACTCATTATGGTCGCAACTATTTCATGTTATGCAAGTAATCATTCTTAATTATATAATAAGTCAATGTTCTTGGAAGTATTAATCATTTTACTTCACCACTAAAATAAATAAATCTGAACTCTTTAAACATAAACAAATATCACGTAGCGCCATCTATGGATGATGAAAATATGGCTGTGAGAATTAAATCTAAATACTACTTTTACTACATATTTGGACAATTTTAGCTGACGATTTGAGCTAAGCTGAGCGGAAAAGCAGCTGTTTTTAGGGCATTAAAGGTTTAAAAGTTCGTGTTTTTTTTAAATATCTAATTTGTTTCATGTTACAATAAACAAAAAAAAATAATAATGAATAATAGTAATAATTTTGACATTTTGCACTCATTTAAGGAGCAAAAGGGATATAATTTAATACAATTTTCTAAGTATACCAGAAAAACCGAACAATCAAAGAAATTCAACCGCAAGAAAAATGAAAAGTAAAAAGTATAAAATAAATTACTAACTCCCCGTGACCGCAACTCGCTGTTCATTCAAGCGAGGCAATATCGTTTTAAGAAGAAATTAAGTAGTTAAATACCTTAGTTACATATGAATGAATTAAATTTGTGAAATAGCCGTTTCTTATAGTAAATGACAAGAAACGTGCTAAACGCGACTCGTGAACTTGTGAATAAATTAAATTCGAATGGTGAAATAAATGCAAAAAAAAAAAATAGCAGCCATTCGTGTGCCACCTGTAAGCAGGTATAAGTTGTGCCGCTTTATCACGCGAATGGGCAGTTACAATATTCAACAGGTAAATAACCCCAGGTAAAGTTTCATTTATTAGGCAATGAACAAAAGAAAAAAGAAATATTTCGCGAATTTTAAATATACCTAACCATTATGCGTTGGTAAGGAGCCGATTCGTCTCTAAAGTCGGATAGTAAAAACGATATGTTTATAATCGGAATGGAATTTCGACCATTAGCACGCGTTGTGCAACCAATTAGTGGTTTTTAATGAAAACGCATTTATGGCCAACCATAGAGGTTTTATTAAGTGTATTTCGCGCAAATAAATCTAATGGATGATGGCTAAGAATTTATGGCTAGTGCACTTATATTTTGTTGTAATTATCAATAAACATCGTTACTACGCAAGAGAATAAAGTGACAGATAGTTTTACTTATTTCTCGAGTAAACTCATTTTTAGAAATATATTAGTAGCTGCATTTTTTTCGTTTGTACAGAACAACAATGCATCAAAGTGCCCATGATTTTTATTAATTAAAAGTGGATAAAAGTTATCGAAATTTAATACTATTTTTAGAAAATAGATAGGTTATTCAAAATAAATTTCGAATCTAAGCAAAGTTTTACTACAAAATCTTACTTTCTAATTTGAGTCATTTCTTATTTTGAAGCTTACTAAAAATGACACTAAAACTTGGAACGTTAACAACAAACAAACTAAAACCATGCATACTTTTTAATATTGTATTCACGTATTTATTATTTTAAAAAAGTGAATCAAGCGTAATTTTAAAAAACCTTATCTTGAAAATGTATTTTTTTAAATTGTACATATATAATTTAAATAAATCAACGTCGCTATTTGCAATAATAAAAAATTTTCGGATATGCCACAGCTATCAATTCAAAAGCTATAAAACGTGTGCTCTGTAATTTTACTACCTAACTTCAAATTAAGATGCGAAAGGAATTTCAATTAGAATTGCCTGCATTTTCAGAATAATTCAATTGCTTGGTAGAATTTAACTTGACAACAATACCATAAATATTCTTTGTTTCCAAATTTATTTTAATTTGTTTATACGTCTTATTTTATAAATTTCAAATGGTTTGTACATATGGTTCCATTTTAAATTTACATTTAATGAACTTTATTTAAAATATTCCGAGAAGTTTATAAGAGCCCTGAGCTTGCTAGATTTAAAGAGTCATCATATTCGTCAAACCAAAGAAATTCATATCACTTTCTTGTTACAACATTTTTAAGATAAGTTATTGAAAATTTTCCTTGTCTTAATGATAAAAAAGTGACGCGGTAACATACCTCATTAGAATAAGATAAATAGCTATAATGACGCAAGATCGGATTTCATTCTTAAGAAATATTATTTCCATTGGTTTTATGTTAAGTTGAACGTCCCTATAATTAGAAAAACTTATTCAGGGTTAAACTTTGAGCCCTGTCTCATTTTAAGGTGAATCACACCTTTACTAGGTTATCATAAAAATGAATATACGGAAGCTGAGTCTGTTATCAGAAAGAAAACACCTACATTTCACTGTCGTTTATTTTTTGATATATTTAGATTATAACACATATTTTTTCTAGCTATAAGAATAATAAAAATTTCACAGTTTTAATGAATATTAGCATCATTTTTTAGGTGTCAGAGCCGTTGAAGAAATAAAACGGTCAGTTTGTCTACCAAAGTTAATTTTTTTGAAACAAATAAAGATATCAAGTTCAAATTTAAATTTAAACAAATTCAGAATAATTTGTTTTATAAGAGTATAGTCATTATAACAGATTAATTTCGAGAAAAACTCGTTTTGAGTTTTGCGTGCTTCCTCTGTTAGAAGCATAACCTTCAAATTTGAATAACTTCCTCGGTTTAAACTCGATAGCTTAATTAAGTTAAGATACGAATGAAACCCTCTTTCAACGCGTTTACTCGCATATGACTGTATCTAACTATATGAAAAATTTCGAAAACGATCTTGGAAAATCGATTTACGTTGGTATTTTCTGTGATTTATGGTTCTGACCTAAATATTTTAGAAGCTAGATCTAACTTGGACTGGTATTTCTATTACTAACATGATTTTATGATAGAACTAATTTCATGAAAATTAAAAAATTTAATTAAAGTAGATAAATTATACCATTTACCAAATAGTATTTTTGCAACGTAAGGCCTCGAGCACATCCGCAACCGGCAAACTATTCCATTTTTAATGAATACGATTGGATATTGGTTTATTTAACTGGAAAATTCATTCATTCACGGATTAACTCTACCGATATTCATCTCTGTGACATTGTAAAATGCCATGCCGCGAAAAATTTAACTGCAACCAAAAATCACGATAGATTTTTTGAACCGAAATATACGAAACAAGATGCAAAATTACTAGAAAAGGTTATGGTCAAAAATACTATGGATTTATTCAGGTTTTATAAACCAGCACAGGCAAGTTGTGATAATAAAATAGACAATTTGGTCTAATTCCAATCGTTTAACATCTCTAGATAAATTGCCCTTAAAACATTTTAAAAATTACTAAATTTCACGTGTATATGCTAATTAAGCGTGATAAAAAGAATTGCGAAAAATCCAAATTTTTTTAGTATTTTGGAAACAGGCTTGGATTGCGTCACTATGTAATTGAATGATTATTCCGGCAACAAACAAAGTCTCATGGTGGTAAAAAAAAAGATGTTATGGTAATCAATAACCAGCATCGGACAAATCGAAGTGCATGTTTTGCATACAGAGAACAAATAAATTTAAAATTCACACAGCAAAGTGTGAGGGGAGAGTTCGTTCAGCTGAAAGTGATGCGAGTGTTTATTTTAACACTGAAAACAATTTAAATTTAAATGAAAACAAAGAAATTTTTGCCAATTCTTGGAAGTTGTTACGGAGAAAGTCTTGAACGCCCTTGACTCATAAAATATACTAATTTTTGAATAGTTGATGGTCGACGTTAATCGTTGTCGTTTCTACTTAATTTGCATAGTTTGGTATTTCACCATATTTTAATCTTGACATTCAAGTCCTTCGTTATTCACAAGACAGTGAATTTACCAGTTCGGGAAGAAATGGAATATATGTTATATGTATGCAAGGTATCTGGATTTGGAGAGTTTGCCTCCCAATAAATCAATCTGACAACAAACTCAGTCGATTTCTGGATTTTCTTTATTTTTTTTCGTATAAATTGATACACTGAAGAGTTGAAAACTTGGACCCTAGTTTCCTTAGATGAACGAGGCGCAACTTAGGCAAATTTTCTTCTTTTTTTTTTGAATCGATATGTGTTACACAGAAATTCTTCGATATTTCCATGCAATAAGCCGCCCAATCAATAATCAATGGGGTGCCACATCCCAAACTCGGAAAAAACAAACAAACTGGAACGAATCGATCTCGCCCCGACGGTTTCTGTAACGTTGACGAAGGTTTGACGAAGGTAACAACACAAACTTTGGAAATCTGGAGCCAGAGGGTCACTGTGATGAGTCCATTTCTGCGCCTCTGTTTTTCTACTTTGATAAAATCAGGTGATTGGGTGTTGAGTTGGGCCGCATTAAATATGCGTATAAAATATAAAACTAAAGACTAAAGTTTATTGACCTCTACGACTTATTACTTGTCTTAACCTGATTCTAAGTTACAAATCTGAACGGCATGTGACACTTTAAGATGCGACCGGCAGATATAATTAATAATAAAATATCGAATTTGACTTTGAACCCTCGAATCACTCTCGATCGAAGTCGTGCCGAGCAAAGCGACATCTTATCAGGCGCCGGGAAATAAATAAACAAATAAGAAAAAGCTTCTTTATAGATAGATTTTATATACCAAAAATATCTTAGAAACTGAAAGCCAATTGCAAATATTTTTTACCGCCGTTCATTAAATCAGTTCAAAAGAATAATTAAGAACCAGATTTAGAGCGAAAAGAGCAATGTTGTCATTCTTATTTTGGAATCAGAAATGTTAAGAATTCGCAGGCAAGAGGTGTATAATAAAAGTGGAAACACCTTTCGAGTTTAATGGTTATATAATTCTAGAGAGCATTTATTATATCACAGATTTTTGTAACAAGACTCTTGATCCAAGCTTATTGTTAAATATTTGATTGCAGTAGGTTTAGTTGCGTATGTAGATTACGAATTAACAAATGAAAATACTTAATCAGCTCCCGTTTTGGAGAAAAATAGAGTTAAGAAATTTAGAAGACCATATTTCAGACATTTTTGAAAAATCGTTAAAAATAAAAACTTTTTATAAAAGTTTGTAACGTAACTATCTATTATCTTTATACTTTTTATACATCTTAGCTAACAAGTTTCTGTTGATTTGAATTTTTTATTGTCTTAAATGATGTAAAAGTATCTTAAAAATTATATCAAACAACTATATTAATGTACATGTTTTTTTTTAAATACTCATAAAGTATAAATCAGCAAGCCTCTATTTAAAAAATTTCATATGTTTACTATGCAGTTTTCAAATTTTTACTGCATTTATTCGTTCTTTGTAATGATTTTTCATAAATTTCATTCAAGAAGTCGTAGTCTACGGGAAAAAATAAATGTATATTGGCAAATATTATTAATAAAAAATTATTGAATAAAACTTTCTTATAACAATATCTACATATCAAGAAGCCTAAATAAGAAATTCAATTTTTTTTTCTTCAGAGCTTTAAAAACACATCTCACATATTGTATAAGATCTCTTCCGCCTTAAACGCTATTATTCGAATTTTAAAAAATTAATAAGTATTATAATCAAATGAAAATATATCTTTTGTAATGCTAGACTTCTTGTCACGTCCCCGTCTAATTAATTAAACCAACCGCAACCATGTTCACACATAAACGACTCCATAGGAGAGCATAGTTAGAAATTATTATCTACAGGAAACTTTCACTAATTATAATTGCATTTATTGTGAAAATTTGTTTTTGCTTTTAAAATAAAAGTTTGCAGTGCTGTAGGAGAAAATGCAAAATGTTTTAATTAAGTTATTTTCAATAAAATTATATTACGAATTTAATAAAATACACCTAAAAAGATTCACATGAAATCATATTGCTACTCAAAATAGTAAAAAGTTATCATCACATAATTGTGTTTAATTCGCAGCGTGATTGATTATTTCTGAGAAAAGTGTTTTTATTATCACTTAGTTTCCAAATTATACATTTCTCAGTAATCAAATTAATTTTCTTGTGAAAATTTCAGCTAGATATATAATTATTTTTTTCTAAGAATTAGTTGAGAGTTTCAATTGTTCAAGACGGCGCCTTGTAATTTATTATAACTTAATAATGTATTATATAAATGTATTTGATCAGGATTTTTAAGTAAAGAGAACTAACGAATTCAAGATATTGAAAATCAGTATTTGATAAAAGACTATAAATTTTGAGGTTGCAAATATGAAAAAATTCTTCGTTTTGTTGGCCTCTTGCTTGGTAACATACTTTTTACGTAAGTAACCATATTGGATTAATTCCACCAACCTAAGTATTAACGTACCTGCCTACTTATTCAGTTGTATAAACATTGAAGTCTAGACATCTTTTATATTGGATTAATGACAAATTAATTCAAAGTACCATTTGCTTTAATAATTTCCTGAAGTTGTATTTGTTTGTTATTAATGGGATGGGCTACATACATGTATGGACGATCCTTTACAAATAATATGAAATACATGGTTACGGAAAAAAAAAGTTTAAGCAATTTGAGTCAAAAAAGACATTTTATAGTGGTCATGCTGAAGGCTCTCTCATCCACACTCATGATCTTGAATAAAATTAATATGCGACAAGTACTAGATCGAAGTTCTTACAAGGTCACAAGTATACTTTGGAATGCAGCTAATGTAAATCCAGTTTTTTTAAATATACGATAAGCGCGGCTGTTACACGATGACGCCGTAGATCTTAGGGCAAAGTGCTGGAGCAATATATTTTCTAATGCTTACTAAGTTGCAATATTTCACTAAGTTTAAAACATTTTAGAAAAATGTAAATTAAATACAAGGTGATAAAGCGCAGAAAACTTTATACAACTTTTTTTTACATTTAATTTAGAATGTGTGTTTAGAAATATTAAAAAAAAGTAAATGAAATCTTACTAATTTGAGATATTTATAATTAATTAATTGCGTTTAAATTTAAATTCGGTACATGTTTCTCATTTCACAAGGTTTTTAAATGTATATAAATTTCAAATAGAAATTATGTAATATATTTTTAATAACCAATAATCAGGTTTTGGGTCAGTATAACGATCAAATAATTCGTATTTAAATCAATTTCCTGTAAATACTCACAACCCTTTTGTTGTTTTAAACGAATTTCTAATGTTTCTGGAGAGCTAATCCTCTGTCCAAATTGTTTAACCTCTATTTTGAGATTAGTATTGTTGAAATTGTAAAAATAAATAGTAATACTCCACGATTAACAAAAAGTAACACTATCCACTTTATCACTTTATTTACTATGTGTTGTGTATATTTTTACACTTTTTCTAAAACACACTTTTCGTTATCCAAAGCACATTCCTGTGTACATAGTTGAATTAAATAACCAAGAAGATGAGATGAAGTTGGAGATTATCCCACTAAGCGTGTTTATTTACGAAAATTCCGTCAAAATTTGTTATTCTCTTAGATAAACTAATTATAATTAGTTAACACAAATTTTAATTTTTACAACAAAATTTTGAATATAATTATTTCCGTACGAGACATCTACAAGTAGCGGCTGCGCCAAAGAAACTAACCTGTACCAAGGCGCTTTGGAGGCTTTTAAGCGACTTTTGTGTGTGCAGAATTGCGAATAGGTCGCTCGGCTTTAGTTATGTACACAAAATGTTAAGAAAAAAGAGGAAAATCTTAAGAAGCCGTCAAAACCGGTCGCAGTGATAAGAGAAACGCGAATCCAGCCGCAGCGGCCCGCTAAGCAAATATAAGAGGCGATCAGTTCCGCGGATCCGTCCGCTGTTTTCATCTCTCGGATTAGTCCGATGATCTTGCGCCGAGGGAGAATTTATTAATAATCGCCAATGTTGCCAACATTAATCCGCCAATAACCATCCGCCGCTGATTATACCAATAATATTTAGCCTCAACGACTTTTGGACCGTGTCGCTGAAACGATTACTCACTAATGTCGCGCTCGCACCAAATACATTACACAGGAACAATTGTAACAAATTATGACGCCTATTGAAGGCTTTAAGTGATCTGTTATGCAGTTTCGAGAAATAATCGTGAATAATTACGATAATTGCACAATTTTCCCAAACAAATCGCATGTCACAACGGAGTTTTGCTTTGAAATTGTTAAATCTGTTCAAGCAATTTTTTAGAAGGTGACATAATTAACGCTCGCAATAAATATAATTAACAGAAATTATTTATTACATTTTTTTAATTGGCATAAATTATTTCATCTTTAAGATTAATTACAGGATTGGTGACTATTCTGCAGACTATTTTCGCACAATCATAGTATTTTACATTTCGTGTTTTGATTATTATAAAGATAACGATTTCACATGTCACTATTTTCGAGATCCGAATCCAAACAAAAACAAAATTTTAAGCGAAACACTGAAAAATACTTATAGATGATATCTTAATAAAACCAAACCAAACCAAATTGAAATGGTATGAGAGGAAAAACAGCCATTCAAAATTTATTTTTATGGAGCTTTGGTAAGCGAAATGTTATTAGGAAATTATTATTTATATTGTAAATTAAGCTGTATGTACCACAAATGAATGATTTTTTTCATTAACAGCTGTATCAAAAATAGCGAAATTGTTATCAAACAAAATATAACACAGCAATTTTATTTGAACTATCTTAAAATCCAAACTAAACAAAAACGTAATCATTTTTATTTTTCTGATTTTTCTGATTGACCAAAACTGTAATACCTAAACATATAATTCCTATCATAGTAATTTAGGACGTTTAGTTTTCTGATGCAAAATAAAAGGAACCTTCCAAAACTGCTATGAAACACTGGTAACTAATTAAAATTTTAATGAAACATAAATGTTTATGTATTTATAATAATCTATATGGTTCAGCTACAAAAATATACGTTGTTTTAAAGCATTTGTATTTTTATTATTGCAAAATTGCCCTTGGATCAATAATTATGAAATTTTCAACAAAATACTTCTTACTAAATTAAAACTACTGAGAAATGTCAGAAGAAAGACTTCTCTTATAATCGATTAGAAGTCCACGAATTAACTTTTCCAACGATTGAAAAATTTGCGCTAAATAAATAAAATAAATGCAAATATCGACGATGAGCATATTGATAAACCGAAGAAATAATAAAATTTCTTTTAACCCCTTCGGCTACGATTTCATTTCCAACAGCGCGTAGCACACTCAACAGTTCGGTCAGCTATGCATCGAGCCATTTCAAAATTACTCAGTTTGTAATTATTATTTTTGCCACGAACCAGACTCGTGGCTATCATTTTTGACCTAATCGATTTACCATAATTTTTGGCTCAATCAACCGACCACGAGCGTGGCTCGATATTTTTTAGGCAAAGGGGTTAATCGATTATTTTCAGGCAGTAATTTAAGCCACACCCAATAGAACATTTTATGAGAAAATCCATGTTGCGCTAAAAATTATTGTATTTGTTTCTTAATCTTAGCCAAATGAAAACCTCATTAATTAAATAATAATTATTATGGTGACCAGCATACCGAATTGCAAATCGAAGAAATCGTAAAATTTCAACTCACAGGAATGGTAATTCAGTGGACATTTATTTTCAAAGGATTATTATTTTATTTTACTAAATTTCTTCGCAGCTAACTAAATTTTCCGGAATACTTGCTATAATACACCAAAGGGACATTGGACCAAGTTTTGTTTTGAGCAAAAGGGCATGAAAACAATTTGGTTTTTTTTTAAATATGTATTCTTTATTATTTTATTTTGTAGTTAAGTAATAAAATAATTAATAAAATTTGGTATGAATTGAAAAATCATAAAAAAATGAACAGTATAAAGAAAGCACTTACCAAAATCGTAGTAATAAAATTAGCCACTCACAATTTTTCGCGTACCGCCCGTAAGGAAAATTTTCACTTTTCGGCGGCCTATTTAACACAACTCACGGCCGATTGGATTAAATAAAAGCGATTTGATACGCCAATAAAATGCAAATTAAACTGCGATCGTCCACTGCACTCGATGCAACTGCACATGGCGAGCAGTAACCAAAAACTGACCGACATTCTGCGTAACTAGAAAGAAACCCGCCGGGTGAGATGCCTCCTGCAGCCGAAAATCGTCGTAAGATTAATTGTAAACAAGTTACCGCAAGCCGGTCGGCGCTGGTTTGGTTAGTGAGAAAACAAATCCCAGGGCCGGAACTAAAAACTCACTCAGAAGATGTTACCAACTGGGTTCTGGCGGGGCTTACCAGGTTAAAAAAAATGCAAAAGTCAGTAATTCTTTCAACACAGCAGAAAAAATCATAGTTTGTTAGAAAAATGCAATAACAGGTTGATAATTTGCAGATTAACTATTTTTATAAAATAAAATGAATCACTTCTCAGAATCAATTTACTTCGGCTTCGGCTTCACTAAACAATTTATTCCGTGTTATTAAAAACTGCATTTTTATTGATTTCCACATAAAAATGCTTACAAAAGGAATGGCGTGACTTTGATTTCTTGATATTAACATCCAGATTTAAAAGTATACAATAGCGTTTTATAGAACTTATTAAACTAAATGTATTTTTTTAAATTTTGTCTTTCATAAATTAAATATATTAATATAAATAATCTGAAGAATTTTTAAATCATTTCTATAGAATTTTTTCCGTACAGTATATATTCGTAAATGAAAATGCTCTATCAGCTGCCATTCTTTGACCATTTATTAAAAATCATTACAAAGTAACGAATTTATCTCAGAGCTTATATAATTTATAATGATGCAAAAATTTTAACCTATTATATGGGTTGAAATTCCTAGAAAAGGCTTTAAAACAAAACACGAGCTATAGACATAAATCGTATTTTAATTATATTTAATTTAACCTTTATTTTTAAAACAAAATACAAATATATTGACAAATGCAATTGATGGAATATTTAAAAATACAAAAAGTAATAATGAATAAATGGAGCTACTAAAAACCTAATTCAGTGTACAATGGAATTTGGTAATGGTACGTCGATATTTCTAATTGTAATTCTAATTTAAACTAAGTATACCAGAATTCTTTCAGCTTTTCAAGTTCATGAAAAACAACAACCAAACCACTTTACGTTAGCCTGTTAGGGGAAGGGTAGATTTAAATCAGATTTTTTTTAAATGTTTTACTTCATATAGATTTTAGATATAAGACATAAGATTAAAAAATTCTTACAAAGAAGTTATAAGAATTTATACTTGTCAATTCGAAAAAAAATTTTACACTTTATGCATGCTCTTCATCATTTTGTCTTTTTTATGCTCCAAATATTTTAATATTATATTTACGACTTTATAATATCAAAACCTGCAATAAAAAGCGATCAAATGCACCCAGAAGTTCGTACAAAAAAGAATATTTACTTTGGAACTTATACTTGATTAAATCCAAAAATATCTTATCTATTTAGCCGGCGGTTTTTTTCCTAAGTATAATGAAAGTAACAATAGAAAAAGATTACTTAATAATATAACTTTAATCTCTTTTTAAATTCTAATATTCTTGTGCACGTTTTCCATTCGTGTTTATAAAGTGAGTAATATTCTATTTATGACAGTTTGTCTCCATCAGGTGTTCTTATCTCGTTAACGTAAATATTTGGGATGAAATCGTCTGCCGGAATTACGTGTAACGAAAGTACGCAGTGTTTCGCAAATATTTTATTTTGATTAATCACTGAGTCCGGCAGACACATGTGTGGCCGGATTAATTGCAGAAGCCCTCCTCGAAAAGATACGTTTGTTAAGTTTTCATTTTGAGCTATTTTTACCATTTCTCATGAAATATGTATATTTAAGCCAGTTAAGTATTTAGATAGATATTTGCTCGCAACGATTTTAAGAATTACTTCTTCGAAACATTTTTCAGAAATATTTTCGTCCATAACAATTATAAGAATTTAGAAGGTGAAAAGTAAAGATTAATGCGATTAAATTTGATGAAGACAAACGAAAAATAGCTAATTAAGTAGAAAAGAAGTATGTACTTAGCTTAAGTCTTTTAATGAGAATTTCGAATAAATGAAAAATGTATATTCTTCTAAAATTTCTGAAGCATTTCTTTATTTTGATGAAAAAAATAATAATGAATACAAATTGTAATTCATTTATTATGTAAGCACCATAATTCTGATTAAAATTATAATATTATTATTAATTATTATTTAAAAAATGAAATATAATAAAAATGTCTTGTTATAAAAAATGAATAGGAAAAAAGATTCGAAACTTGGAGATGGCTTCCAGTATACATATACATATGTATTTAAGTTCAAAGAACACCTTATTGTGAGTACGTATGTATATCTAAAAATGACCGATTGATTCAATATTTGCAACTACTAAGCAAAACAAGATAATTATATTCAATCAATTTGCATTTTTCCATGCACGAATGCTATGCAATTTGGAAATACCTACCGAGTTTCGAGTGGTGAAATGAGCTAATAGAAGCACCTTCACTGATTTTTAATTTACAAAAGTCTGCTGAGAGCCCCAGTCTAACCAGATTTCCATAAATCTTGTACAACTTTGCGTTTTTATAATGACAGTAATTAATATGCTGATTTAGCATCATTCCAAGATTGTTTTCTATTTACTTTGTTTGATACCATCGCATCGAGAAACCGAGAAAGTTGACTTCTAAGAATATCAACCTCTCGAGGTGCGCAGTGATAAAAGTTAAAAAAGTATAAACCTGTGATTTTATAGCCAGAAGATTGTATTTGGACCAATTAAAAATTCTATCCAACTCAGAATTAGAACTTGATTGAAAGCCACTGCCGTAGACGAATAAAATATAATAGCCTACCTTAATTTTTAATCGTATGTATGTAATTTCATACGAACAACCCTTTTTGAAAAATATGAAACTTTTCTGATTTACTGATATTCATAAAAATTGTTTTTTATGAAAATTCATAATAAGTAGGAGTATCTGAACTAAATCTTTTGGTGTCAGCAATATTCATAAAATGTTGCGATACCTGTCAAGCATAATCTATGTCGACTTAGATATGACTATTTGCGCAGATGGCAACGAAACTTTCTGGTTGAAAATTTTATAGGTAGTAAATAATGCACATACATATTCAACTTTCCTGTCACGTGTACTGAGAACAATACTTTTCATATTTTCACATTTTGTAGGTATTCCTGGAAAAATTCTATATCTCATATAATGATTAATAAGAAAGACGTTGTTGAAGGTATATTTTCTGAATAGTTTACTCTACTTCTATTATATTATAATCTACATCAATTAAAGAACAATTAGTTAAAAAAACATTAATTGAGAATTTTGAAGAAAAAAATTTTCCTAGAAGAAAATGAAATCCAAAAAATTTATCATAAAACCACAATACTGCTGAAATTATGCAATTATCTACAAAATAAAAATTAATAACATCAACTGAGAGCCGTAAAAGTTAAGAAATAAATTTTTTAATTGATTTATATCTTTTCTAGAACAGAGAAAATATAAAGTATTGTGTTTTCCTTAATTTCCTGATATTAAAACATCACCTTACAACTTGATGCAATAATAAATCACAAAATGAACACCCGGACAGAAATTATGCAATTAAATGAAATAATTACAACGACCAGACTATTTCTGCTTAACCAATTAAGTTAAAAAGTCATTGTCTGTGATAATTCACGTTGACATTTAGAAAGAAATTATTCTTTACATATAGTTTTCCTTCATTCTAAATACTAAATGTTTTAAAGGATGTTACTTAGTTATCTTCCGATTTTGAGCTAAAAAACAAACCTTTCCGGATATTGTGATAGCCATAGATTAGTAATAATAAATGTCTCGAAACAATTCTCAATGTCAGATACAACTTGTATGGGGAAAGTAAAGCTTTTATCTACTAAAAGTCACAAATAAATTTATTTCGAATATGTCTACTACAACAATATTCGTTTTATTTGTTTATTTCGCAAAACTCAGTCATACTTTCCGTCTGGCATTTCAATAGCTAGACAATTAGTCAGATGAAATAACAATGAATATGAATATATTAATTTCTTTTAATGAAGTATCTGTGTTATATAACTCTGCAGATAAATTGGGAAGTGTTTTCTTAAGCTTCAATTTTCTAGTAATATTTAAAAAGTTAACCAAAAAACTATTCGGTCTAATAATGCAGTGTGACAACAAACATTTGTAAACATATAATCCAATGTTGTACCACACAAATAAAGCTTAATTTTCTCATACTTGATACCGTGACATAATTAGTAATTCCATATTCGCATATTTTAAGACTAATAATAGTAATTTATTAAACCAATTTTGGACACACTTTTACCACACAAACAAAAAATGTAGTAAAAGATAAAAGTAATTATGCTACTTCTACCAAAGTAAACAAATAATATCTTAATAGGAAACTAATTTATTTAAAACCAAACTAGTTTTTGTTCAATTCCTTTTCTTTTTCTCTCAATTAGTCAAAGTAACTCACACTCTTTTCCCGAGATGAATAGAAATATGATTACAAAGATTCTTAAGCACAATTGACAACTTCACTTCTAATTGTAAAACTGAAAGACTGATACAAATGTTCTAATTTATATGGAACGTATGTAGGTACATGCCAATTTTGTTGGTTTGAGAATTTTTAATTTTTTTTTTTAATTTAACCTTTCTTATATGTGTGCGTGAATTGTTTTTAATTTTCAAGCACATCGATATGAGCACCAAATGAATGACTTTGATGAAACGTGTTCAAATATATTTACACGTGTATTATTAACGTGTCTAATAATTTCTAGTATCTAAAATTCTTTTTGAACAATTGTTTAAATGCACCGCAAGAATATTTTTTTTGTTCGATAACTAATTTAAAAAGCAAATAGAAATATAATTTGAATGTTAACAGGTTACAACAAATTTTGTCTTTTTTTCTTGGTTGAATTGAACCATATTATACTTTTGAATAAATTTTGTTAATTCTATGTAAATATACATAGGATTACTCAATAGCGTTCTTTTTCACTAAAGAAATTATTATTTTGAAGACGTAAACAATATATGCACACTTCATTTTGACTGAAGGTTATTCTCTACTACTATATGTAATAATAAGTCAATGCCAAATAAAACTTAAAACAGAAGGAGGTTGTTAGTCTATACATTAGAGAAAATAGCTTTGTTAGTTATATTAAAGCATTTTTCAAATAACCTACAATTTATTGGCATGATTTCTGAGACTTAAAACACCAAAAGTTGTTTAGCTTTTCGCCAATTTCTTATTCTAGCTTAACCTTGATAATGACCTTGAAATAATTGAACGTATTAGATGCACTTTGTTCAGTCTAAAACCTAACAACAGGCTGGTTAGTAACGAATACAATATTTACAGATGAGAATGTTTAATGATCTTTAACCTCATCTATAGTTACGTTACATTTTTCTAAGAAACAAACTCCCTTCATAGTTATTCTTAAAATTTAAAGATTAACGAACTCTCTGCCAATCAAAAAGTTATCTAATGCGCAGCTCTTTATATTGTATTATCCAAGTAGACAATTTATTCAAAATATATGTATATATATACATATATTTTTTATTAGGTAAAAATCTTGCAAGGTGACTAAGTCGTGAACATCGAAAATATTGTTGTCTTTAAGTAATTAATAAAAAAATAATGGATTTCCCTACTCCTCATCGTTCACGTGACAGACATGAACCGGTCTTTTATAATCTTAGTGCTAGCCAACGTTTTAATCGATATCTTGAACTCATGACTTCATTCATTGATTTTTTTACCATTAAAACCGAATAAACTCGGGCTTTTTGATGTGTTTTTTTTTTATTGGAGAATTATTGGAAATTAATTGGCAGGTAGTATTGAGACTTTCCTCTTAAAAAAACAAGAATATCATAAAAATCCCCATTTGAAATCATGTTAATATTAATGAGCCTACGTCTGGGCGTCACTCTGCTCCATAACGACTCATTACTTCCCGCTTTCTGACTTACTAATACCCTCTTTTATTTATAAAACTTATCATATTTTTTCATATTCTGAAGCCCCCCTGTCATTCATGTCACTCTCCAAGCGTAATAAATCCCCCCTAAGGTGCTCCGTTGACACTTTCTTGTTCCCAGAGCAATCAAAGAATGCACCCGATTTGATTTTCCAGTAAATCACATTTTTGAAGGATATGAATAAGTTTTCGGAATATTTTCTGTTGATTGATATTGACGGCTTCAGCTCATACATCTTTCTTAATTATTCTTAAAACAAAATCCTGTCCCAGGTGCTCCCGTGTATGACTTGGTGTGCAGCACGTTTTCACTTAAGACCTTCTAATTTTATTACTTCAATAAAATAATTTACAATTAAAGTAACCCTGGTGAAAAATACTTCTTCATAACAATGAGATAACTCTCTTATTTATCTTCATAAAATGTTTCAAAAGAAGTCAGGGTTATGCTGTTCTAACATTATCTATTTGAGTTTCCGCAAGCGAAAAATTCAGCTTAATAAAATTAAGTAACACATCTTTTTGCAGCTCTTCAGGATATTGACCTCTTATCATAATTTATAATTTTTAAACCAACATACGTAATTTTATTTCTTTTTTACCTTGAATTTAATTAAAAACAAAGCAGTATGCAAAATAATGACGTGAGTATTGTAGAAACAGTATTAGTTTTTATAGTTGTTAGGGTTACGTATGTACCTCGAAAAATTAAATAAAGATCCGTCTGGTATTTTTCCACTTTCAAAGGCTGATTATATTGATTCAAGAAACATTTTTTTCCAAAATTTTAGCATATTTTAAATTTAATAGGATGTTTTATTAAAGAATTATTTTCAATTTTGAAAATAAGTATTATAATTGGAAATTATTAAAAATTGATATGCTTTGGTAGTGTTGGATAGTTGTTAGCACAATATTTGGCTGATGAAATGTTTTTTATTTCCCTCTATTTCGATTAGATATTTAAAAAAAACAATGATGATAAATACTAATCACTATATCAGTCCTATAGAGAAGCAGAAGAGCAATGCTTTGTGCATTTTCATGCCAGTTACGAGCGTATTTGTTTCCTATATGGTCTAGATTTGGGCGCGTTTATGCCTCCGAGTCTGTGCCTCATTTGGACGAATATGGGCAAAGAAAAAAATGTATTAAATAAAAAAAATTTTATTCAGTTTTTACTTTTCTTTCTGTTGCTGATGATTACATTTATTTATAAGTTCATTCAGATTAAATAACGTAATTCCAAATATAAAGTCCCCATTATGAGAAGTACCAATTTCTCAAAATGCCTATCTTCTTAATTTAAGAAGCAATTAATTAATTAATTTAAGATTAATCCAATAAATTTAAAAAGGCATAGGATATATGTTAAAAACTTGTCGAATAGGAATAATATTCCACCCCAAATTCATTTACGTCGTCACATACATATACTCTGAGAAATTGAAATTTCACCTGAGTAAATGAATAAATAATTAATGAGAGATTAATAAAATTACATTAATTACATACAAACATTATATTAATTAGGTATAGACAGAATATGCAGGGTGAGTCGATCGATTCTATTAAGTGTTCGTTTGTGAATTCGATTCTGCCTATGATTTTATGTCGATTTATCAATGAATCGTATCAAATCTAAGCAATATGTAATTTTGTAAAATTTAACTAAATAAATAAATAAATAATGGTAATGGATGGTAGTAAATAATGTTTTGTACTGACTATTTCAAAGACAGATGTTCGAAGAAAATATGGATACTAAAAAACATTTATCGTATCGATTTGAGTTCCGAAACGACGATAGTACGCCATCGGGCACTCAGCACAATTGAATAATATTTTATACTTGAGTTGTTTAAGTTCTTCTAAATTCAGAACTTTTATTTTGTTGTGCTATGTATTTTTATTCATAAAAAGTTCAAAAGCCAGATAATATTTGCTATCCTGTTCTCGTTAGTTTAAACAAATATTTTATTGACTTGAATTTCTTCGAAAAATATATTTCCAAAAGAAATTTTCTGAGTTTTATAGAAACGAAAAGAAAGGAAACGAATTCTTTCCGCGCTGGAAGCGTTTCTTGTTATTTCTCTCATGGCACGTCCGGCACCAGGTGCTTTTATTGATGTTCGGATGCCATTGATTTAACTTAATCTCTGCTCGTTCCTGATGGAAATTAGGTTTAGCTCCCTTAATAAAAGGGTATTCCTCTGAGGTTTCAAGGGGTTTCATTTTCGTGAATTACGAACTTGTTTCCAAGCAAATCACCAACTTGGCGGGAGGATTGGGATCATTGTCATCTTCGTCCATACAATGGAATTTCTAATATGAATCCAAATCGAAAAGATTCTAGTTGTCACAGCTCACGAGATAGTGACGAGTTTGATTTGATCCCTTTTGTTTTCTACATAAGCAAATTGTTAGTCGAGAAAAATTCCTTTTCCCTTCCCTTTGAAACCGCAAAACGGTCAAAATCCCTTTTCAATTTAAATGGACGTATACGACTTTGAGAAGTTTATCGAAATTTATCCTTTTAGATTTGGTGCTTAATTAAGATTTTTTCGTGAATGTCTTTTTAGTGAACCAAATTCAAAGAAGTTTCAACAAATTGGGTCGTCGTTGAATCCTCTGATCTTTGGATTCATTCGCTGGTAATGCCAGGAAAGCTCCTTATAGAGATTTTAAAGGAGTTGTAAGTAGAACTATCTTCTTTTTCTTTGAATATTTTAAAATCATGAAGAAATTATTCAAAAAAGCTGACATCCGCAAAAAGGGAATTTTTAATGAAATATGCAATTCAATATCATTTTCAGTCAAAGAAAATAATTATATTAAGGGACCTCTTACGAATGTCGATTTTAAGATGATGGATTCGGTCTTAAGAACGAAATAGATGAGAACTTTTTTATAAATACTCATAATATATTGAAATTTTTACGTTTTTGATTTTCGAAAAAGGCTTTTTTGATAGTATTAGGACATTTTCTATAAAGATTTTACAATCTAAATTGCTCTTCCGCTAAAATTCTGCACTATCCGCTGGAATCGAAGAATACCAATTTTGAGGTAGGTAGGTACTACATAGAACTGATAGAAATTAGTTAGCAAGCTCTATTTTTTGGCATTTATTGTTGATTTTGGATAGTTGACGTTATTTTCTATTAAGAAGATTTTAAATTCTGAACCGGTTCTTTAATTTTATCTGGCACAATTGTCCAGTGAACTTGGTTGAGTTTAAAATTAACAAAATTAAATTTTACTATAATCAAAAACACGGTAGATTTAATATAATAATATAATATAGGCTACAAATTAGTTTATATTGAAGTTGTCTACATACATACAATTATACATAAATTCTCCCCACCAAAACTATCTAAAACAAATCGTACATGAGAAAATTAAGATATTATCCGCCCTTCGAAATAAATTCATCTTAAGCACTTCCAATTGTTCTCAATGTCAAAAAAAAACTCGAAACTTTGTAAACGTATATTCATTTATGCGCTAATTAATACGATAAGAAAAGGTAGACAGCACCTCTGTCAGTAACTAATAGGTGTAACAATTCGAATTGAGGTTGCGTGCGCTCCTCCCCCGAAGTGAAACTTGATGAAATTCATTAAGTTTTCTTTTTATTACTGAAGGAGAGCACCAAAATATATTAAGACATTACGCTAAACAGTAGGCCTGTGAATAATTAATGCGAAAGGAACAGCAATTACCAAACTCTCGGCTACGCCATAGGTTTAATATAATAAGCGTGTTTCCGCCTAATTATTTATTATTTGATTAGACTAAACAGTCCACGGCATCTCGCTCTTTTCTCCCCATATAAAGGATGATCAAGCCTTAGAGCTCATAATTCAAGCAGTTGTTACAAGGGTATCATCAAATAATAAAGAAATTGCACGTATCAACAGCTTTATCCGCCGCATTAATAGCAGTAATTAAAAAAGGTTTATTTCTGATATAAAAATAGACAGATTTTAAAGCAGACATTTTTTGAAATTTCAATTTAATAAAATACAAGTACCTATACCTCGATTTACACGGCATTTTTAACAATAACGAATTATTTATAAAAAGTGGTTAAAATGAACATAATTACTGATTTCATTACCAAGTTTGACCGACCTAAAAAAAATTCATATTATTTATGAACTATCAAACCAGAATCGCATCAAGCACTGTCGACAAAACATTCAAGAAATAAAAAATAAATAGTGTATGAAAATAATGACATTAATTAAAATGTTGGCAGGATTGATTTTCATTGTAAATTCGGGGTCGAACTGTTTTTTCTTAAGGATATATTTTTCGATAAGATCTGCATGTTAAATAACCTAAATTTTCATGCCTACACACATAATTTATTACAAAAATATTAAATAAATAATCATATTTCATTACTTAAAAATATTTAATTCATTATTAACTTTTATATTTAATTGGCTAATTCTGAGGAATTGATTGAACATGTAAACATCAATGTACCTACACACACAAAAAGTACGAATATTTCGCGCCAATTTTACTCCAACCGAAAAAGCTCATGCAAGAAAAGTATTTAAATAATTTAAAAATCTATTTACAAAGCATGAGAAATTCGAGTTAGGTACATTTGATATTTTTATCCTAATTTAAAGAAGTTGACAGCATCTTGTTACTGAAATTCAGTTAATTTAATTTGATATTTATAACTTTGTAATTTTATATGTGCTCAAAGTAAAAGGAAAGTTTCAAGACGAAGATGGTGTACAAAGTAGAAATTCCGTAAACTCGATTCGTTAACATAAATACGTTGTTTCAAATTTATTCTTCTCGTAATACGATATTTAATTTATTTTGTAAAATGCTACAAAAATAGTACCATAATTAAATTATTTTTAAATTAATGTTTTTCCTTTTGTACATTAATACATAAAAAATAACTTAATTTGCAAAATTTGCTTGACCCGTTTTGAATAAAATAACAATTAACAAAATGTATATTTTAATGCATATAATAATTTATTCATACTCGTTTTAATTTTCGTTGCGAGCATAAATTATGCCATTACTTTACAAAAATTGCAATTACTGTTTTTTCACGGACGCTTAAAATTATTTTATTTGCATGACAACACAGAGCATTGTAACACTATTAAAAATTCATAACTAGCGCAGCTGTAATGTGAAATGAACAAATAATAGACTCTAAAGAAAAGCCAGCAGGCATGTTTCCCAACATCAACGCATAATTATTTACATTTTGTCGATTGTGATGAGGTTGCACGCCTCAATCACGCGCCTAACTCTTAAAGCCTACCTCTCAAGTCATTCCACCTGACTCTATCAAAAATTCAAAATTCAAATCGAGCAGTTAAGGTCAATTATTAATTCGGCTGCAAAGTCACGAACACGAAACTTGGAGCCCTTTTTCATTCTGTCTCTCGAGGGGCCTTAAGATGCTATAAAAAATAAATAAAAAATCGTAATTATTGCGTCAGGTACTCGGTTTTACACGTGTTAGCAATGGATGCTGCACGGAAATTAATCAATCAATTTCTCACGGCGTGTGACTCGCCCGTGACCTTGACCTAATCGCTGCGATAGCCAAGAAATTGAAACTTTCAAAGAATTCTCAGTTGTCTTGTCTCTTGTCAATGAACTTTCGGATAAAACGCTGCTTGAATTGTTTTAAGTGCAAATTCCTGTGGAAGCGATTGTGGCTAAATTTAAAACTTTAAAGGGATGCAAAACTTTTTAAATACTTTAGATTACATCACTAAAATGTTCAATAAATAATTTCAAAAAGGAACTTTTTTCTGGAAATCACTAATTAAGTATGTACATACAGAAAGAATTGTTAAATAGTGCAATTTTAGCCAATCCTGGAGTTAATTTGTTTTTAAAGACTGGTAATTAATTTAATTTAGATGCAATGTTCTAAACAGCTAAAAAAACGAAACTCGAAGTGAAAAGACAACACAAAACTTTTAAAAAAGGTCCATTAATTTCAAACGATTGCAAGCAAATTCAAACGAATGCAAGAAAATGGGAATGAATTCAGTCCAATACTGTATGTCTCTTTTTATGCGATTTGTATTTCAAATAAAAAGTCCTAGTTTGACGAATATTAATATAAGAAGGCCGTCGTCAACTTTGAAGTATATTAGAAAGCCTTTAAATTACAACGTGAGTTGTAAAACCTTATGCCTGCTTCTCAAGTGAAAAACAAATAATAATATTGAACTATTTACATATGTATATAGTAAAATTAGAAACATCAACATTGCAAAGTTTAATTACTGATTAATTTCCAAAAAAAAAAGAAAGAACTACGCAGAACGAAAATTAAGTTAAGTTAAGTCGCTTTTACCGAAAATTTGTTTTTAATTCGGGCTTCTTCGGAAAGGGCCAAAACCATTATCAAATAGCAATAGTATCTAATTAAAAAATGTAAAACCATACTACTTTTCCAATCTATAAATAAAATGAATAAAGTTTGAACACAAGATCATTATTGTTAGAAATTTGTTGCTAGCAATTGAAATTTAACTTGCTCGAACAATAAAAATGTTGTTTTGATTCATCTTGGGATGACTTTTAACAGTATACAAGATTGCCTTATAATTTTTCGTCAACAATTTTTTTTATCCAGTGTCTTAGATAACCTTCAGTAGGTATAAATATAAATATATGTATGTAGCAAAACTGACATACATATATAGTAATTTATTGCGGCGAATTAATTAACTGCGGCGTCATTTTATTTATCTTTCTCTATTTACAACTTACAAGTTTTATCATGACCTTGTCGCATGAAATTTTTCTATAATTAAATAGAATGCCTTTATGACATTCTATATTTATAATTTTTATCAATTAGAATTGATTTGAATTGCAAACGACTAGAAGCTTCACTCCTTCCAATCAGAATTACTTACAAGTTGATAGCATATTAGCTAAACATTTTCTATTCAATCTAATGAAATAATTAGTCATTGGAATGAACGTTTGTCTTTTTTAAAGGTTATTATATTTTACGTTTAATAATGAATGAAATCTACTAACGGTTGTAACAAAATTGGATGTAATGACCTTACATTCACATAGCTTTAAAGGTGTTTGTAACCGGTTTTCCTGGACCCAACCAATAGAATAAATTTCTTTTGACTAAGAGAAACTTCATAATTATTTTGGTTTTTTTCGTGTATCAAAGGTTTCGAGCTATTAACTTCAACAGCTTTCCACAAGAGCTGTTAAGTTTTCTTTTATAAACTTTTTTTTTTTCTTAAAAAACCCTAAGTTATTTAAGCAAAGAGCTGGCACAGAACTCTATTCTGTTCCACTGGACCTGAAAAGCTCTTACTTTTTAGATGTTTTTACTAACCCCACATTGATCTCTTAGCCGCTGTAAGTTATTTTACGCAAAAACAAACTTTGTATATTTTTCACTGTTTACCTTTTAAAGGACTTTACTTTTTACCTCCAGATACGAGGTTCATGTACCTGCCCTCCGTTTTATCTACTTATTGAACATTTTGAAATGTTTCCCATCCCACCAGACATTTGCTCCTTGCAAACTCTGAAAAATAAATATTTAGCACTTATTCGTCATGGTAGAAAAGATAAACGAAAAGTACTTTACCTAGAAATTATTTGCATTACTTCTTTTAGTAAGAATTTTTCTAATTGAATATCGTTTGATAAATTGGTGGAAAGATATGAAAGTTTAAAAGTTTTTAATTTCTCTATGAACAAGCAGGCAAACAATTTTCGAATAAATTCTTTCACACATTATTATTACAGAAGGTTTCTAGAAAAATAAAGTGTCAATAAAAAATTCAATTTTTCTCAACTCAACCAAATATAAATCTCTCTTAAGTGAATTATTCTTAATTTGCCAGAATAAATTTAAGATTCAATATTTTGATTTAATGTAAACTTAAAAAAACAAGTAAGTCACATTAATAACCGCACCTTTTTTTAAACTTTATTTATCTGTCCCAAAATAATGATTAATTACCCTCTTAATTCTGCGGTCATATCAAAAAGGTGCAGCTAAAATTAACATAACCAAATAAAAGTATCATGAGGAAGGTACAATCAAATCGAAAACAATTCAAAGAAATTCATGACTTTAGATTCAAAATCAGAAATTGCCTAATGTAGGGCGAAAAACAACATGTGAAAAGCGTCATAATTAATTAGCTAGGATGCGAATCGTTTATAATTTATAGCGTAATTTAAATTGTTCAAAATTAGTTTGCCAACACTTACCAAATATTATTTTGTCTTATTCTTCTTTTATCCTCCCAAAATATTTTCTTTGAATTAAAGCATAATAAGGATGAATATTTTTCTACATGTATTAGGTATTATCTGAAATTAAAGAAAATGTTATTATTGTTAAAAATAAAAAAGCGATCGATTAACCAATATAAAAGGCTGCTGAAGAAAATTAAGTGAATGGTGGAACATTTTTTCACTATATTATATGTTAAAAAACACACTAATTCAAAGAAATAATTTTATTCAGCGATTAGAACAAATTTGAAATTGCTTTCTTAATTTAAACTTTAGTTTTACATTACACTTCAATATTTTTGTTTTTATACATCTACAAACCTTAAAATGGGAAATAGTTCATAAGTTTCTTCCATTTTGTAAAGATAACTAAATAGAGTACAAAAAACGAGTAACTTAACCTTAGAAAGTAATAAGGTAAGTATTTTCACTTAGTAACGCTATTCTACTCAATACCGATTTTTATCTCATCTAAAAAAAAATAGGTTGAGATTTGGTTTTTGGTTTTTTTGTATTTTGTTTTTTATATATATATATTTTTTTATTTTTAGAATTTGATTCATTTCCTAGTTCGCGTGGGTCGCTTAAAATTAACACACAATAAGAATACTATGAAAACTTCAATAATAATAAACGTTTAATACATATAATATTAATTACTTCAAAAATTGAAATTATCTGCGAAACGATACAGTAACTATTATTTCTCCACTTTCACTGTACAATTAGTAGTAAAATTGGTTCAAATTCCGAAATTCAATTAGGTACTCTAGCAAAGTAGTTTATTTCATATGTTTACTTGTTTTTTTTTTACATTAATTATATATATGTTTTTGTTGTCTACTCATTTATTTCTACGGCTTAGAAATATTTCATCTACAGTTTTGACGTGTTTCAGTTTACATAGAAAGTACACATTCAGATATTTTCTATTGTAAAAATTCTCTTCAATTTATTTTATTATTCACTTTCTTTTCGTAATGGAGAAGTCATTGCCTTAATTTATTATTCCTTTTATTCTGTAATGAAAATTCTTCTCTCTAACCGGATATAAAAAAGAAGCAATATGAAATGTTAAAACACCAATTTATGTTTGCAGGTTTATTTCTTATGCTATATGAGTCTCTTGTCTGTTATATACATTTAAAATATTTATAGTAAAAACGGGGAAAAATTTATAAAATTTTTAAAACAAACATATTAATTACTTTAAAACAATCACGAAATTGATCAAAGAGATAATCGGGCTCTAGATTATCTAGTTGATGCATACTTTCACCACAAAAGCAATTCTATTCCAGATAAAGATTAAATCAACATTATTACCATTTTTAACGATTCCACCAAAACCACTAGAGTATCACAAGTACTTTTGCTTTGATATGACGTGTACCACGATTTTTACAATTTTACCCTAGAATGAATCAAACCAAAAATGAAAGATCTTTTTATTTTTGATTATTTTACAAAGAAAGGTTGAATTTTCTTTTTAAACATTAATTGTTTCGACAACTAAATGAAATAGCACCATTAATTCGTTGTTGTTGTTGTTGTTTTTTTTTCTTTTGTTGTAACCATCCATCATAGAATCTGCAATTTTACTGATATTTACAATACACATGTAATTTCTCTCTGATGAACATACAAAACTACTTTTAAAGTTAAAGTGAAGAGAAGAAGAAAATTATGCTTAAGATTAATTTCTAGATGAATTTGAAGATGAATAGCTTTCGATTTTTCCTTCTTGTGAATCCTCTAGTGGTTTTGTCTTTTTTTAATTATTTTTGTTTAAATACAATAAACAATAATTACACGGAATAGTGTCCTGAGTAGGTGCTAAATTTTTGCCTAAATATTAATTTACAATTATTTACAAGACTTTGTAACAATTCATTATGCTCATATTAGAAAAATTATTTACACGGCTACCTTTTTTGATTTGTTTTAAAATTATTTATTAGTTTTTTTTTCCGAAACCTATATTTAGAGGATACCCAGGAATAGACTTATACATTAAGTTTTACGAATAAGAATAACATTTCTTGTTATAAATAACAGTGGAAGACTTCCGCATATTTCGAATAATATTGTAAACCAGAATTACAAAAATCATAAAAGCGCTGATTATCTGTTTTAAAGGTTCAGTACTAAGAACAGTGCTTTTGGCATTTCGTAGATTTTATTTTTAAATCGATCTCTTGACAGTTCTTATATCTTTCTTATATTTTTCTCAATTATATTTTTGAGCTAGCACGTAATACGTCTGTAATTTAAATACGAGGATGTATCGTAATTTTTTTATTTTCTATATGTTGATTGTTGCGCTTCACGTTTTCTTGTTTTTTAGAAATTTTATTTATTTATTTAAAATATTTTTATAGGCTTTCATCAGTTGTATTGAGCGGAGGGTGTAAATGTATATATGTATGTATATAGACAATTTGGCCTTTTGTTTATTTTAATTTTTTTAGTTTGTGGAAAATTGTTAAAATTGGAAATATTGCTACACTTTTATTTAAAGAAATAAACAAGTTAACACTTTAAATTTATCATTCCTTTCAAGATATCATAAAAGTTTACTAGACTTTTTTTAATTAGAAGCTACAAATAAACATGGTAGACATAATCTGCATACTTATTCATCATTTACAAAATACTATCTGCTAATCTAAATAAGTATTAAAAAAGGAAAAAAATTATAATATCTTTTAGCTCTTATAAATAAATGTTCATAAAAATGTTGAACTTTGACTTGAGTAAAATTATCTTCCAGTCATTCGTAATTTAAGAAAAGAAACAATAGGAAAATAAACACTTCCTAATTAAAGTAACAAATTTTTATTTATCAGCTGTTCCAAAAGCTAAATTGATTAACTGACATTTTCAATTCTTTAGATGATTTATGTAAATGGACAAGAAAACTTTTTAAATATATTAACTGTAGTTTAACTAACTTATTTCAATACTTCGAAAGAAGTAAGTTTCAAAAGCTAGAATTCAATGCCAGAAACTTTCCAGTAATATTTGTTAATAAAACTTATAAAATAACTAAAGAAATCACGGAGTTAATTATTGTTAATCCAAAACCATATTTAAGCGTAATCCTTTAACCAATAACTAGGTTAAATAAATGTGGTTTCTACCAAAATTCCAATAAATATTTATAGAAAAATTGTGAAAAGCGCTAATCCGTTTCCTCATATGGCTCCTTTAACGTATGCTGCTAATTACTTGCTTAAGCAATTGAACAAAAGTAATCGCTTTATAAGCCAAAACCAAGTAAAAGTCGCTTAATTAATTAGCTTAGCCCTACTTTGGAATAACGCCATTTTGGGGGTGAAATCTCATTTAACAATTTTCCTTTGCCGGCTCATTGTAATTAGAGCTCCTACTCACAACCGTCGGATCACATCACAAAGTATCCAGATACATGTAGGAAGCGTTTTGTCACCCCGGCAGATTTTCATCTATAGGACAGGTGAGTTATCAGGTAATTTGGAGCCATTTAACTGTTGCTCGCCCGCAATTAGCGTAACGAAATGAAATACCCTGGAAATTATGCGAACGCTCAAGGTTTCGGCAATATATTCTATTTAAGGCAGATGAAGAATACCTTTAAATATAAGTTAAAAATAGAATTAATTAATGAATCCTCTGTAATAAATGTACGTCTTTTGAAATTATATTAACAGCACGATTCGCCGAACTGCTAATTTTTTACATTAAAATTAATCTCAGTACATATTAATTCGACAGGTATAATGTACGTAAGAAAATTTGGAAAAGTAGTTAGTATATAACAAATTAAGTTTACACATTTGGCAATAAACCCCTATTAGTAAGATTTTACAAGGCTTGATTATGGTTTTAAAGTAACTATTAGATTAGGTTAGGTTAGGTACGGTAAAGTAACTATTAGGTTAGGTTAGGTTAGGTACGGTGGTTCTTTACTTTTCAATGTCATGTTTCTCGAAAGTGGCGTAATGAAAATATTTGCCTTTGGCTGGTATAAGATTTTATCAGTGTAAAAGTAAAGAAAGTCATTCATATTTTGACTACATATGTATATCGAATGAATTTGAAACAAAACTTTTATGTAGAGATAAAATCATAAAATATGCAGAACAGTGAAATTAATACATATTTAGAAAGGAATTTTCGCTAATTTGGAAATAAAACTTTGTAATTTAGCAACAAACTTTAACGATATACAGGTGAAAATAAAATTTAGTCGACAACGCTGTTTGTCAGCAACGAATATCTATTGTTCGTACAGAACAAAATACCTCAAAGTCATTTCGTGTTTTGCGTGGATTCCTATAATTTGCTATCTATTTCATGAGCAAAATCCCCAAACGTGGGACACTAAAATTATGGAAAAAGCTTACTACGAAAACGACCATTTAACTGGTTTTTGGAGATGAAACTACAAAGCACGACATAGAGCCGACAAAAAGTAATGAGTATAATCATAACTTACACAAAGGATATCACAGCCACGAAGGTGCTAAATTAAAAAAGTTATACAGACATGGCACATTTACACCGTATTTAATGAAAGAAATAGAAGGCCAAAAAAATAAGAAAGCTTAACAAAAGATTTACGGGTCTGCAAAAAATCTTGATTTTAAAACGTGTCTCCCAAAATAAACCTAATTGCCCTAATGGTAAGGTTGCCGCCCACTCTAATAAATGTTAAAATCAATAAAGAAAGCGTTCTTTCAATTAACCTTGCGATTATTTATTTTAAAGTACTCACAAAGGCTTTTTGTAAATTTGATACCTTTTCAAACAAATCAATCAAAATTCCAGAAGAATCTCTTAGCCGAATTGAATTGATTTAAAAAGTTTTTAAGTCTCATCAAACTCCCCGTCTGGAATTTTGTTATTCGCACCTTTCCCACAAAATTAAAATTCATCTAGACACTGAAGATGAAATTTCCATTCCCCCCGTACCGGGGAGAAACTTGTCTTTCCACGGTCTTAACAACTCACGCGCGTCTTTGTAAGAAATTAGGCAAATTAATCAATTTTCATTAAAACAGGAGAGTTCGCAAAATGTGAATGATTTAATAACATAAGATCCCTAAAGTGCTGGATTGGCAATGTTAAGTAAAATTAAAACAACTCCGGCGGCGGAGCTCCATTAAAACGCGTCGCATGGATGACTTTGCGTGTGAAAACATTCGTAATATATTCTGGAGTATTAGGCACTAATGAAAAATCCTGCTGATAAATGCCTCATGATTTATCAAAATAACACATAAGCAGCTTAATTCGAGTACTGGAGGGAGCTAAAACTTTTGGTTCTCAGATCAGCGGATTAAATGTTGTAATACACGAGTTTTCTTGCCTCTCAAACATAAAGTTCATTACCCAAAACTTTAATAAAATATTATTACTTAAGATATTCATTGCTTAAGTTACTACATTTCTGACATTGATGTACATTTAAAAAAAAATTAGGAAATCTAAATATTTCATATAACCTATATAAATAAATGGGGGAAAAAAGAATGAAATTAAAAATAATACTTTCTAAAAAGTAAACAAACTAATCACAGTGTCTTTTTAAAAACGCGTATTCGCTTTCCTTCGTCGATAAATTCGTCTTTGAGCATATCTTATAATAGCAAGCAAATACTACTTAAATTCGTTGCCTTAATAATAATTGGACTTAAAACCATTAACGAAATACTCATGTTAACAATTCAAAAAGGCCATTACTTCTGCCACTGTAGGATTAGCATACTGCGGTTTTTTTTCTGCTCACCGCCATGCCATGTTAACTAAATTCTGTCAATTTTCCACAAAACATCCTCGAGTTTGGGATGAATTTCACTGGTCAACGAGATTTTTGTCCCAAAACAAGTGATAAATGACTATAATAGGATTTTCATCTTTATTATAAATAATATTTTTATGAAAGAAGACTACGAAGTATTTAAAAACTCCTTCGAAAAATTAATTAATTTATACTTAGAATATAATCATCAAATATATGTTTCATCTACTTGATGAATTTTTATGACTTGAACAGAAAATTCGAAAAGGTTATAAGCACAAAAGTTAGTGCTTCCTAAGTGAGCTGTTTTCGTTAAGCTAAATAAGTAAAATACGACTTAAAACCGCCATTATAAGGTTTACAGCATTTTTGGTAATGGCTTTAAAACTCATCATCTTAAAAGGCTTTCCGCTGAGATGAAAATATTACCTTCAGCCGGCATGTTTTAACAATTTTTTTTAAACAAATTTAAAAATTAAGTTATGAAGATTTTAAAAAAATCATCGGATTATCCCCCATTTTTGAGAAAAACAGTGTTAAAAAGTACAAAAGCTCAACCGAATTGATCCAAGAGCTTATACGAGTACATAATACATATTGCTCAAATCGTTATATGAAAAACACAAAAAACTCAAAATTATGAGAGTCGTTCAATAAGTCATTAGGAAAAGACCGAAAAACAAATTATTTTGGATAGATTTTTATATGTATAGTTTTTAACATAATCTTCTTTTATACACTTTTCCAAGCAATTCTCAAACTTTTTTAAGCCATCCAAAAAGTAGGATTTCGGAAAATCATCAAAATAAGCATTTAGTAAATTAATTCAAGCTTGGAAATAAAGAAAAGTCACCGGGGAAAAATCCGATGAATACGGTGGATGTTTTAATAATTCGAACTTCAATTCCATAATTTTGGCCATCGAAACTGCGCAAGTGCGCACCCATGTATTGTCTTGGTGGAAGAGGAACTTTTTTCTGAATAAACAAAAGTTTGTTGCTTCAATCGACAATAAAAATGAAACCATATGGTTAATATAAGTGAGAAGTTGACAGCTATCTAGTGAATAATGATGCTTACTAGAATAAAACCATTTTCTTATCTACGAGTGCCATATCTTGAATTTTGTTATGGCGAATTGAAAGATCCTCGTATTTCGAAATATTCCATCAATTTGACTTTTGACTATAGAAGTAAATTTTTATTATTATTTAATATTCCTAGATTATAAATCAGACTTCAAAGCAGATAAATACATATAATTTTAAAAAACAAAGTTTTGTTTTTTCGAATCCTTATTAAAAGAAATAATTTCAGAATTTTATAGAGGAATACTATAAAAAATCACTTATCGCTTACTGCGGGACAGAGAAACACTTCAAAAACGTTGACCAGTGCCTCCAAAATGTACAATAGCTTATGTAGCGTTTATTACATAAATTAACTCGTACAAACCCTAGTCGTTACGAAAATCATCTTATAAAAGTGTATAAAAATACCAGATAGAAAGCTTCGAAGGAGTAGAGTCGGTGTCCTTACGGCTAAGGCTCGAGCCTACCGCCGCCAATACATGTTGTAGCCCATGGGTGCGCTGCCCATCGCGCGCTCGGTCGCCTTCTCGATCGACGACTGGACGCAGCGGTAGCAGCACACGTACGCCAAACATCACTTGAAGAGGATCCGCCGGAACGCCCTCCGGAAGTCCTTGTTGAAGATCGTGTAGATGGCAGGATTGAGGGCCGAGTTCATGTAGCCGAGCCAGAACGCGACCGCGAACGCCGACTGGGGGATCTTGCATTTGGTGCACGCCGGCGTCAGGATGTAGAGGAAGAAAAAGGGCAGCCAGCAGGCGATGAAGCTGCCCATGATCAGGCCCAGGATCAGGGTCGCCCGCTTCTCCTTCTTCCGGGCGATCCGGCGCTTCTCCTTCTCGGGGTCGCGCTGCTTCTGGACTTTGGGGATCGCCGGCTCCAGCTCGCCCGCTTCGGAGGGTTTGTTCTTCGCCGCCTTCGACTCGTCCCGCCTCCGGTTCTTCCGCCCGAAGATCGGCTGGCACAGCCTCAGTTTGAGGGGCTTCACGACCCCGCACCTGCTGACCACCCCCGAGTCCGAGCTGGAGGGGTCGAACTCGCTGACCATGTCCGTGTCGATCCCGACGGAGAGGGCGCGGCACCTGGCGGGCACCGGCGACACCTTCAGCTCGTTCTGGGAGGAGGTCCCGTTGACGGCGCTCGCGGCCATCTTGCCCCCCGTCGCGTTCTGCTGGTGCATCGCCGCGATCGTGCTCACCTTGAGCGTCTCCTTGCTGCTGTTCGCGAGCTGCGCCTCGATCTCGGCCGCCTCGCTGGTCGAAATGTCCGAGGCCAGGTCGCAGGTGACGATCGGGATGGGCATGTTCGCGGCCCCCGGGGGCGGAGTCTCGATCGTCGCGATCTGCTGCTGGTTCTGCTTCTGGGCTGAGGTACTAGGCACACTTGGCATGGGATGCGTTCCGCTCCTGTTCGGCGCTGTCGAAAAACTCGTTACCTGACAACGGAAGAATTAGCAAACCATTAAAAGTGTTCTTTAATCTTTCGTTAAATAAACTTAATGAAAAAGGGGAAGGGAAGGAACCTTGGGGCCTATTATAACCTTAAGGCGCCTTATAAATCTTCGTTGAATTTCCTTAAAATTGGTTAAGTTTCTGATAAATCTTAACACAACTTAAGCTCAACTAAAATCGCCTTAACACGTTCCCCGCCAGAACTTTCGAGAAAGTTTTCATGAAAGACACGTAAAAATGTATTTGCTGAGAGATAGCTTTCATTTGTGTACCGTTTTCGGTGCACGTGGCTGGGAACTTATTAAGGCATTTTTCACAGTTGTAAAACAATACAAAAATGGAAGTGCAAACCCACTAATTTCACTATTGTGCTAATAAATCACATAATGCATTCCTTTTTCTCAACATTGCGATTTGAATTCAATCAAAATTTTAGACTGAATGTCACTTCTTAGGTTTCCTTAAGATGTGTACGCTCAGGAACGAAAGAAAGGAAAAGGCCGTTATAGTTGCTAGTATGACAATTCATCACTTGAAAATCTTAAGCTGCCTTAAGGTGTCGTAAGGCCATTATAGTTGGGGCTAAAAATAAAAGCCGTACAAGTACGAAAAGGACTCACGCCCTAAAGGTTTTGCAGAAAGAAGGTATACAACTAGAAATTAATGATTTTCTATGATTCTTTATTTGAACTAAAGATCTTCCTTCGTGCCAAATTTCAAGATTCTATGTTAAAGGGAAGTACTATTTAGTTATATACTTTGAATGGCCGTATCTTGATATTATTACAGTCAAAATAGACATTTAATAATCCGTAAAGAACAGACCTTCAATATTTTATTACAAATGAAATGTCATAAACGTCTAAATACTTTTTTTTCTACGAATTATCACCTAGGTATAAGATATCACGAGTTTAAGAATTGGAGAAATTATTAGGAATTAATAATTAATATATTATTTAACACTTTAATAAAATATACCTACCTAATTCTTATTATGATTCGCACCATTGCGTTACAAACGTTCTGTTTAATTTTTATCTATTGTACGTAAAAATGTATAAATGTGCAGGGTGGTCAAAATATGTATTATTAATTTTTAAATTTTATGAGACGCATCGCATGAATCTTTGGACGTAAAAAAATTGCTACAGAATCAGAACTCTTCATTTTAATATTACCGAAAACTAAATACAAGAAATTTTCAAATAAACAACCATTGAGAAATTAATTTATTTATACTCCACGAATCTTAATTTATTTTAAAATTAAATTGAATCGAATTTTTTTATTTCATACTAGGCGTACCTACATATATTCCTCAAATACTCTGGGCACTTTCCCTTTTTTCGACAAAAATGAGTTCACAATTATTTTTGGCAAACAACTTTATTAGGGCAAAATGTTAACCAAGCCGGGCTTATTATAACCAAATTTTTTAAACCTAAAGAATCTACTTAAAGAATTTGAACCAGATCCGGTTAAAAAAATAGGTGAAAATGGATTTTTTTTTTAAAAGTTTTTTTTCTGTATTCTTGGCATATCAGTTCGAACAGTCCAAAAAAAGGTTATTGCACTGAACAGTCCATAATTTTTATTAAAGAACAAAGAAAATGATGCAAAAAGGCAATTTTCACGTAGAACTAAGAAAAATCGATGTTATCTATCTGATTAAGGCACTTTTCGTGGAGTCTTTTCCCCTCGGGGGGTTTGCTGATTGAATTAGACTGCAAAAATCAGGAATCTTCATTCCAGTAGACCGATAAAGAGCTTTTTGTTCAGAATCGATTTAATCAGAATTCCAGACTAACTGGATTATTTATAGGAATAGTAAATTTACAAATTGTTTACGCAAGAGATGAGCATTTTAAATCGATTAACATACAATTTACTTGAAGCTATATTTTAACATTTTTCCTTTAAAGGGTATAAGACTAGAAATACATACATAGAAGGAATGTTGGTTTAGTCTAAATTTAAAGTATTTGAAAAAATAAATAAATAAAACTAGTTTAAATATTAAAAGAGCCACAAAATGGTTTAGGGTTTAGTCTAGAAAAGGTTATACCTCGAGGGCTTTCTAAATTAAGACGAAATAAAAGGCAGCCACTCGACGGAAAAGGCAAAGGGTCGTACACCCGGATGGGCTTAATGTACGTGCTCATATAAAGTGCTCAGGTGGCTACAATGGAACGATGATTGATAGGACAAGCGTGAATTGCTCCGCCAAGCAATAGGCCACGAATAAAACTAAATTGAAAATTGCTCCGAGGAAATTTTTGCCGGTAAGCATAATGATATTCCATATGAATAGGCATCTTAATACATGCACAAAGAAAATAAAATTATGTATTTTATATCCCTTATTTTATTTTATTTTTTTTGTAGACCGCCAAGGTAAATAGATTTATTATGTATGTGTAATACATATTTAAGGAGTTCAAAGGTGCGTACACCGTCAGCTTCGGATAAGAACTCGGGTTTATGAAATATAAATATATTTTTTTTTAAGCTTGATTGTGCTCATGTATGAAAAGAGCTATTCTTTCGACGGAATTGGCAAGACTATGTGGATTTTCTTTTTTATGATATCGATTATAAATGTATCAGGCCACGTTTCAAATGCTCTTTGAGTGTTATCTCCTCTGGGCATATAGCTGAAGTAATTCAGCCGAAAATAAATTGACAGCAATGTCCTGAATCGCAATGATTAAAAAATGAGAAATTACTGACATCCTATCAGACGAGACCGGGAGAGGAAAAACACCAGAAAATTAATGTTGTTAATCCTTCATGAACTAGTGATATTTGTGCTGGAGCATGAGGCCCCGGGCACATGGCCTCGACTGATCACCGCCGCTTTATTTCAGCCACGAGAGTACATCACACCGAGAATTATGCCCCGTAAAAAGTGAATTAAGGTCCCAGCGGTTCCGCCTTTGATTAATGAAGCCAGGGGTTGGCCAAGGATTTAAAAATTAATGCTGGTTTCCATGGCTTTATTTATGCTGGTAATTGGTGAGCCGGCGCTTAGAAATTTCTCAAGGGATATCCTATTCAGAAGTAAAGTAGACATTGTCCTCGGAAGTTGAAATTCTGTACGAAAATTCAATTGCTAATAACAATAAGATTTACGATACTGAGATTGAAGGGAGAAAACCATTTATAAATAACATTATCAGAAAAGGTATTATCGTGACATGGAATATAAAAGGACAATTAATTCAATTTAAATATAATACAATAAAATGAAGAGCGTTATGAAACTAAATTTATAAAGATTTAGAATTTTTTAAAGAGACCATGTCTTCTGATTGGTAGATGCAATGTATTAAAAAGTTTAAAAATATATTTGTGAATAATTTTATATGTCTATATACAAGTAATTTTAAATATAAAACCAAATTCCATATTTAATGAAGTATTAAAATATACGATTGGTCAAATATTTGTTTTGCCATTCCATTCATCTTTTTTTCTTCTTGAAATTATATATGTTGTTGAATACCTATACGATGTACTATCATAACTTTATTAAATTTTATTGGGTTTTTTATAAAGAAGTTAACCATTTTTATTCCGTCCGTTTTGTACTAAAAGAGGACAGTATCTCTCTCCACAAAGAACTAAAAGTTATGAATTCATTTAGTATCATTCAACAAGAATGGGTAATAACCCGCTTTATTAAATACTTATATAAAATATTAAACTTTATCCCACAGCGAAATAATCTCATATGAATATAAAGGTAAGACGTGCAAAATTCTCATATAACCCACCTCATAAGTCTGCCAATGTTCTTCTGGTGGAATTTAATTTCATAAATACAATGATAACAACACAAACCTTAAGGAAATTCTTGCTAAACTTGATCGTAAACTGTTTCTCACTACTTTTCTCATAAAAACTCGTAAAACTCGAGTACACTTTTATATCATCTTAAATATTATATAAAAACATTTTGATATAATTAAATTTATACATTCATTTTCTTTTTATAAACAAGAGGGATTTAAAGAATTTTCAGTTTTGAAATCAAAACAAAAGCGTTTCTCTACAATTCAATTCAACGTATCAAAACAACAAGAGATGAGAAAATGAAAATTTTGAGCAAGATTCGTAAGATTGAAAATTGTACAGAAACAATAGTAGAAAGCAAAGTGCATTTAATAATTGCAAAGCAACTAGAAGAATTTTTAAATTGAAGGAAAACAATTCACATCGAATCCAATTGTATGAAAATATTTGAACTTTAAATTAACGTGGGGTCTATTCAGGTATTCTAATTTCAAATATCCCTTGTGAAAATATAAAACTGAAAAAGTACTGAAAAGAGACTGAAAAATGAATTTTAGACGGAATTCAGTCTGAAATAAGGTGGAAATTATTATTTCCACCAAAAACTGACTGAAAATAGACTGAAAACGTATTGGAGTAGGTGAAGACCGAATTCAGACTGAAATGAGGCGGAAATATTTTTTCACTCTGAAGTGGAAATGAAACCAGACTGAAAGTTTTATATTAGAATAGCTGTGTCGGAAAACCGTCTGAATCGAGACTGAATTATTAGATATTCTTGATGAGTATGAAGAAGAGACTGAAAGGAGACGGAAACAAGACGTAAATTTTATCATTTTTAGCCTTAGAATATTTTTAGGACTCGGTATTTCTTGGACTTAGAAAATTTTTCGAATATTGGATCTAACCAAAACATTTTCAGTGTCATTTCAGTTTAATGTTTCCGTCTAATTTCCGCCTGATTTCCGTCTACATTCTTCAGTCGAATTTACATCATTTTCTACACATTTTCAGTCTATTTTCAGTCTTTTTTCCGTCTCTTGTTTACTACCTCAATCTACACTTTCCCTTCGTTTTCCGACTGCTCTTAAACGCAGAAAAAATCAGTCTTAAGTCTATTTTCAGTCTTATATTTTCACCCGGGACGTTTTTGTGTTTTAGTAATTACTATTTATATTCATGTTCTATCTTAAAATTTATATTTCTAAAGGATTTCATGATATAAGGAGCAGTACATGCTTTGTACAAAAGAAACGCATTATCTGAGAAATACTTCCTCAATGTCAAAAGAAAGAAAAAATTTAAAATCTCGTGAGTGAATTCGAAACATGATTCGATGCTTAATATTAAGGGATTTCAGGGAAAAAAGGAGGAAAATAAGAAAAAAATTTGAGGAAGTGGGAAGGCAGTTGAATAATTTAATTTTCGTTACCTGTTCACTGGGTGGTTTCCGCTGTGGTTTTTTGATTCCACGTCGCGCTCTCGCTTTCGCTGCAAAATAAATTCGAATATAAACGAACACCATAATACAGCTAGGGATATAGAAGGATCCTAAAGCTGAGTATAAGACGTAACCAATGTCTTCGCTAAGCTGAAAATAGAACATACATAATTCTGTAAGAATGCAAAATACTTTATCGAGTTATCTACGGATTGAATTTATTTATAACATAAATAATTTCTTCACGTCAAAATGTTATTCGTCTCGATTATGCAATTTTTTCTGAAAAACATTTTATGTAAATATTAAAGGACATAATACTTTAAGTAAGGTTCAGAAAAGTTTACTATTCCACTGCAGATTTTACTTTCTTTTATTTTCTGTTACATAGGCAAACAAATTTAAATAAAAGCTCCTCTAATCAAGAAGAAAGAAGAGTAATCGACTTTATTCACATAATGTGCTCAACTTACCTTAAATACGCAAATGAATGGTACTTTCCCGAAGTGGTTGTGCTCTTTTATGTCACAATAACTTAATGTAACTCGACAAGTTCAACTTAACAAGCACGTACTTCAAATATATGCTCATTAACGAGTAAAATGCGTTCATAGTACCTACATATATACAAACATAAATATATCCTTTTTATTGCAATTGCAGTCGTATTAGTTTTTATTTACAACAACAACAATGTATGGATTATAAAAATTTTAGAATTTTAAATCAAAGATATTATTACCCTTTAGATATTTTTTTCGGTCATTGTTTGCTAAAATTAGAATTATTTGAATTTGCAGAAAACCAAAGTTTAGAATTATTTGCTTTATAATGATCAACCATGATTTCAAAAGGTTTCTTCACTTTCTCTGTATGGGCGAGGCCCATTTGAACCCGTTCGAATCGAATTGAAAAGAGCATGCATTTACCTTTGATTTCATTTTGTTTTTGCATACAAAAAGCCAAAATAATTCAAGTGAATTTTTCAATCGAATTAATTTAACAACTTTGAATGAAAACTTCCTTGAAATCAAAGGTAGGTAATTGATGATTGATTTTATATATGGTACTCTAAAAATCCATATAAATAACAAAATTTAAATTCTAAACGCATATTTCACATGATCAGACACTTCGCAGTTGTTTAAACTAATAAGATTGAAGTTTGGTAAAAAGCATAATAATTTGGATTCTGATCGAATTGACTTTTATGTTTTATTTATGGAAATAAGTCAGTAGAATGTTTAGTTCACTTTGTATATTATTACAGACAGGGTCACCAGTATCCTGCTCCTGCGGAGAAAGTAATATTAAGATGTAACTTAAATGGCCGGCCATTAAAAAAGCTTCTGACTAAGTTAATTAGACCAATTGGGAATCCAAAGTTGTTCTTTTTAATTAATAACTAAATTATAAATATTGTTACAATTTAAAGCAAATATTGTTACAAATGAAAACAAAACACATAATTCTGTAATAAGGAAAGAATTTGAGAATAAAATGCTCATCCGCCGAGGCAGTCGAATCCAAAAATGGTCGGCGTTTCCATTCAGGGCACTGGCCAGGCCTCAACAGTGTGGTTATTGGTCAGTGCTCCTGCCACAGACGCCACGACCGTGCGGATCGAAAGCCGGTCCCCTATATCCACTTGTCTAAAACTTCAAGTGTGAATTACAACGAAGAGAAATTTTGTACCAATATTTTATTCTTACTACACCGCAATAGAACATTTAGAGGAAAAGAATTGTTAAAAATGGACAAAGATACTTTTAATAAAATGTCTAGATAGACAAATGTGCAATATTTAATGCAACAAACTGAAAGTTATAAAGAAATAAAGGCCTATTTTCAGAAAACCGACAGATGAATAAGATTTTTTATTAAAGTCTATTTCAAGCGATTTTATAATTTGATACCTCTAGCAAACTTGTTGCACTTCCACCTTTCCTCTGCTTGGTTTGCTTCGTTCTCTACATTGTTAATAAAATTCCTTGCAACAGCCTTCGCCCCGTTCGTACGTGTCGTGAATTATTTCGCCAAAAATAAGCCAACTGCAAAAATGTAAAATTTTCAGAGTCCCAGATAGCACAATGTGGGCACTTTGAAATCCGTGCGCCCCTTCAATCTTTCGTAATGCACTTTGAAGCGGACTTTGTAAGACCCGACCAATCAATATTTTATTGTTCCTGGATTGCTTCTCTGCCACCGAGCGTCCATGTTTAGTAGTACCCTCTGGTATGTATAGTCTATATCTATAGTATGTATATAGTGCATAGTATGTAAAGCATACCTATTTAATGTACCTTCCCGCCCAATGGGGACTGAGCTCGCGCATTCCAAATCCTAGCCTGGGAAACCCTGTTTTTTTCCCGGACCAGGAGAGAAGCATTTTTGCTTTGAATATGGGGCATGATTTGATATTGGAAATTTAAAATGTGGATTCCACTGGGACAGATTCGAATGTTCTAAAAAAAAGCGAATAAAATTCGCTGAGCATGGAATTGAAGTCTAATGAATGCCATTTTTCCCGGTGGAATATCCAGCGGTTTGCAAAAAAAAAAAATGCATGCCTGAATCCCCAATTGTACAAATTCCATTAATATTGCTCACTGTTTTATTTTCCGTACCACCCAAGTGTCAAAGAAACCTGTCATTCCAGAGATTTTGCTATTAAGACAGAAAATTAATGATGCTCGGGCCACTTGTTTGCTCATTAAAACTTACGAGTAAGAAATAAAGGGGTCCCCCGAAGAGGAAAACATTTTCTCCCGCCACCATCGACGAAAAAGAAATTTCTCCCTGAATGGATATAGACGGGCATGGCTGGCAGCGATAAATAATTCTGTCAGATGCCGGATGGAGAAGACGAATTAAGAGTTCGATGAAGCAAAAATTCGGAAATGGCTACGTCACGAAAAATGAATGGTATCTCCCCCGCATATCGTACACTCGCACACCCCTCGAGTAAAAACGAAGAAATGCTCGGTTACATTGATCGCCCGCAAAAACTAATTTCATTTGTCATAAATATTTCATGATCCAATTGAGCCAGCCTCGTACAATTTACCAGCGAAAAATTATAAGAGGAAAAATGCTTTAAAAATCACTCATCCGAAATGAGAGGAGTCTATAAACTTTTTAAATATCAAGAGGAACAGGGCGAAAGTTGAACTAAATACATATATGTGAAACAATTATAAGCCATTGATTATTTTAATAATGCAATTATGAGTAGGATTGTCAATTTTATTACATGCATTATTTACTGTTATTTAGGGTTCCGTACCTCAAAAGGAGAAAAGGAACCCTTATAGGACCACTTCGTTATCTGTTTGATGTTAAGACCCCTTTTTCTCAGGAACGCGTGGAGATATCAAGTTTAAATTAATATCAAATACTCAGGTCTGCAAGACCTTGGAGCTGTGGAAAAATCATACTTCTAAGTCAACGCAATCAAAAGATACCTACGGCCGTTTGTAGTTACACCACAAAAAAAGAAACATTTTTACGGAACTCTCGGTGCATGAGTCCGACTCGAACTTGTCCGGTTTTTATTTTAAATCGATTTCGACTCTAGGTTTGGCAGAAAATTTTGCACTAATATCAAACACTTTTTATTTTGTGAAAATAAAAACAAATTGCCTGAAGTTATACCTACCCACTTTCCGCCAAAAACTTCAATCGAAAAAATAAATTTGATTCAAAATTTGAAATTTGGATGGGTAAATATCATAGCAATTTGATAAACTTTTCGCAAATTTTAAAATCCTCATGTATGTGAGGGTTTTCTAAATTCACTTCAGTACAAAATTTACTATCTAATTTAAATCAAATAGGAAAATTTAAATTGAAACAAGTGAAAAGGTGAAAAAAAAAACTTTTTTAAAACAAGCTTTTGATTCTCCAGGTCATCATATGTAATATTGCATTGTCACGCGATATACATATGCATGCAAAATTTCAGCTCAATCGGAAACCGGGAAGTGGGTAAAATTTAACTTGCAAGATTTCATTACAAACACCGGGACAGGTGAAACAAAATAAAAGTTTGTAAAAATGCAGCTATTGTTGCAATGTAATCCCAACGATCCTTTATACATATACCAAAGGCACAAGTTGAAAACTCAATATCTCAGTTCAAAAGGTTTTAACCGAGTATGCCTGATCCTAGATTAATAAAGTATAGCCATAAAAAACATAACTTGTAAAAAAAACCAAGTCTCGCAACTCAGTTCTTCTACCGTAAAAAGTTGTGAGATCCATGTAATACCAAGTCGGTTAATTTATTCAGTCCTTACTTAAGGGGCCTTCTGTCTTATGTTATTACGTAATTAGCTAACCTAACAACATCTTATAGTGACCATATCAATGACCATATCAATATTAAAAATCTTTTATGTTTTAAATAAATAGATTGACTTGGCCATCGCATGAAAACACAATGTATCTCACAAGTAATACAAATTATATTAAATTACATTGTTTAGTGCGATTGCCAAGTCAATCTATTTATTTAAAACATAAAAGATTTTTAATATTGATATGGTCACTATAAGATGTTGTTAGGTTAGCTAATTACGTAATAACATAAGACAGAAGGTCCCTTAAGTAAGGACTGAATAAATTAACCGACTTGGTATTACATGGATCTCACAACTTTTTACGGTAGAAGAACTGAGTTGCGAGACTTGGTTTTTTTTACAAGTTATGTTTTTTATGGCATCTCATTTCTTTTTGTAGATAGTTCTACCTTATTAGACCTTATTACTAGGACTCCGCTGTCCGTTCGTCTGTCTATCTGTCCGTGTGTCACCAGGCTCTCATGAACCGTGATAATTAGACAGTTGAAATTTTCACAGATGATGTATTTCTGTTGCCGCTATAACAACAAATAGTAAAAAAAGAATAAAATGAACATTTAAGGGGGCTCCCATACAACAAATGGGACTTTTTTGCCGTTTTTATAGATCGTGCGCGAGTCCGACTCGCACTTGGCCGGTTTTTTTCCTTTCCGGTACCTTTGAACATAATTATATCTTGGTACCTCTCTACACCTATTATTCCATTATATTATACATATACAGATACACTGACTCATTCACTGCAAATGTAACTTTGTAATCCTATATACATATTTATATGGGACTACAAAGTTATTTATGCAGTTGGTGTATCTAGAAAACTGGACTGAAATTGCAAAATATTTTAGTTTTTCCTTGATTTATACACTAAACACTAATTGTATTTTAAATTTGAGGCTTCTATGTCTGCTAGAACTGCCTTAGAGTTTTGATGATCGGTCAGTCAGTGAGTGAGTGAGTGAGTGAGTGACAAAATTAAGAAATTTGACTAGTTATAATTCTTAAACTACTGGTTCAAATTGAATGAAATTTGAAATATACCGTGTTTATGCAATGCCTGCTTGGTTACTGAAATTTCAGTCTTCTAGTTTTATCCACAACGAAGTTATAGGGGGGTCGAAAATGGCCTGAACTGTTTCGAGAAAAGGATGGTACGGCCGTGCCGCTTTTTTGCTCGACTTGGCGGGGGCACTGCCGTGCCCCCAGATCTTTACAACGTTCCCGAAATAATTCCTGTGCTAGACGTTTATGCATAGTTTTAGCTTAAAATTACTTCCAGTCCATCCGTTTTGTATTCGTTACTTTCATAACTAACTCTCCTAACAGTTCCTCAAGGTTCAGTTTTGAGTCAAATTTTATACAACACAAGCGTTCAACATTATCTTGCATCTATTTTTTTTTTAAATATAAAGACGCAATTTATATATACAATAATCCACACAAAATCCTAGACGACCTCTTAGAAATATTTTCATAAGTGGAAGATAAAAATTAATTCATTAATGCTCTTTACTCGAAGAAAACATTCGCGCTTCTTACCTCGCTGAAATATTAATTTAAACTGTTGTAATAGTCCTTGGATAAATTTTGCAAAATATTTAGATATCATCTTTGATTCTAATATTTTCGTCGTCAAAATTTTCAAAATTATAAAACTATCTTTTCGCATAAAATTTCGTTCATTGTTTTGGTCAAATAATCCCTTCAGCAGAATATAGTAAAAATAGGTACATGGAGGTTTTTGGAATCGATCATAACCGATTCATTTCTATCGTTTTGAATTTTTGCATATTTTCTAAAACATAGTCAACACTTTAAGTTCTCAAAGCATTTAAATGACTATAAATCAATTAAATAATGCCCTTTCAGTAAAAACTTATTCAACTGGTATTATTGATAGTAATAATTCAAACTGAAACATATAAAGTTGGAACAAAGTTTAGACATACATATTTTATTAAATTGATTTTGTAATTCGGAAGAATAAGCTTCTGCCATTTTCCAGCTTCCACTGGCACTGGCGGGTAATAAAGATGCAAATGCAGTTATTAAATCTCTTTTTAATGCGAAATGCAGATTTAATCACTCGAGTCCTTCCGGACTCCTTCGACCTTGTTTTGATCGATATTGATTTGAAACGGAAGCTCTGGGGAAAGCTTATTTTAGCATGAACTTAAAATGGAAAAAAAATCTTGTATGCAGAAGCCAAATTTCTTTTATAACTTTGCTATTTGTATCTCTGTATGATTTTCCTCTTAAGATTAATTTTATTTAGAAGGGCAAGAATATTTAATTTGATGTGCTTAGAAGATTTGATTATTAACTTTTCTATATTTATGTACATAAATATATTGTTACAAAATTTTCCTTCGCTATAATTCACACTTGAAAATTTAATCAACTGAATATAGGAACCGGCGTTCAATCCGCACGATCGTGGCGTCTGTGGCAGGAGCACTGGCCAATAACCACACTGTTGAGATCTGGCCAGTGCTTCGGATTAAAATAAAACGCCGACCATTTTTGGGCTCGTCTGCCTCGGTGGACGGCAAAAATCCCACAGTAAAATTGTAGCGAAGGGGAAACTAAATTTCAAGTTTATGCATTTTTATAAAGTACAGAATAATTTACAATATAATCATATAATTTTCAAGTTTAAGAAAATGCTTATTACTTTCCCGGAAGCCATTTTAGTTTTTCTTTTTATCCTAAAATTTTTGTTTCGAGAATATTTATTAGTTTTATCTCAAAGATATACAAATTTTGTTGCTGTAACAGAGCATTAAATCGAAAATACTGACAAGTTGGCGAAAATAGGGAAAAGTTATGAGAGGTGATACTGTTTTATAGAAAAAATAAATAAGGCCAGTTTGTAGCAGAAAAGGTTACCAGAATGGGGTGTCTATACATAACTGCTGAATCGATAAAATCGCCATATAAATAAATAATGTAAAGCACGTTGCCAGGCCCATCTGCGTATCTCCCACAAATCACTAATCCCACTAGTAAACTTAATTCTGCTTAGTAAGCGTTTGACCAGACTTGTCGAATCACCCAGCCAATCTATAATCAATTGCAGCCGGGAGAGCCTAATCTCCTGGGCAACATTTTGCTTAACTTACGAGTTGGGTATGCTTTTGAGATTTTCGAGCATTTATTACGAGCCCAGCCAACCACTGTTTTCACCTCATAAATATTTTACTTTTTTTTCCGCCGCTCGTGAGCCTGAAAACATATCACTCCCAAGATTAACGTTGAACTCCTGAAATACGAAAATATACAAAATTTAGCGTTTTATCTTTGATGGAAACTTTCAACTATGAATCGATAAGTGCCAGCTCGTATCTCATAACTTTCCCCGCTTAAAATTCATACTGTGTCCGTGAAAATGGAAGGGGATTTCCGGGTTCAATTGCGTTCAAAGTTTCGACACTTTTGCGCTAGGCCACGATTATACTGGCACAAAATATATTGCATATTATACTTTCAATTTAATAGTACGCTATTGCAAGAGTTCAAAAGTGTATGTTTTTCATTTACATTCAATATAGCAAAACAGACAAAAATTTCGAATAGTCGTATCTCCAGTTTATATATGATAATTAGTTTAATTTAAACAAAATCATGAATTTGTTCACCTTTTATTGGCGCTATATCTTTGTGTATATATGAATATGAATATGACAATAACGGATATAATTACGTTATTAAAATGATAATTGAGAGTGATATAATTGTTAATTATACGTGTTTGTCTCCTTTTAAAGATAATTGTATAATAAGTACGCATGGAAGGTACTTTAATTATGAAAATGGAATGGAAGAGACATCCACTTTGCTTAATAAAAAATTCTGAGTATTTTACCAAATAACGTAATTTAGTTTTATTAAACCAGGACACCTTGAATATACTATCTCTTGCATTTTACATATTTTTAAATGGGAAAAAATATTTTGATAATTTTAGATTATCTTACACATATGAATGAAGTTCTAACAAATGCACCTAATTCTAAAAAAAGATCGATAAAAGCCATAATTTTTGAAAATAGTGAGTACAGATTGTGTTGCTAAAACCTGGCCAAGTCCATTCCAGTAGCTAAAATCAATGGAAAAAAAATAGTAATGGTAAATTTCGAAACAATGTGGCTAATGGTGTTTGCTAAAAATTGAGAGATTAAAACAGCAACTAATTTGTAAATTATAAAGAAGGGCCTTACTTACCAATAAAACTCTACTGAACTTTTAGTTAACTAAAAAGTCCAAGTAACTAAAAAATTGTACCAATAACAATTTTCGTACTGCAATTAGCGTTAGTGAAATGCCTAGTTGCAGTTGTGTCAACGTGATTAAATTCTGAGTAAATTACTATTTATATTAAATATGCATATGATTTTTTATGTAAAGGAACTTACTTTTGTGATATGAAGAAAGTCAATTTGATAATTGTTTGAAACGACTGGGTAATCGACCTTTTATTTTGAATCGTATACGAATAGGCTTTGTTTATACCGACATACTTTATAACATCTTCATAAAACTGGTGGTTAAAACAATTTCTTTCCCTACATTTCCAAACTCCAACAATTTGTTAAAATCATTTAGTTTCGAAATTTAAATTTTATTTAGTTCATTTAACTAAGCAACCTATCAACCTGAACCTCTGCGTCTGATGCTGAAATAGCCAGCAAATAAAGTTCGGCAAGTAGATTTAAGAGAAAAATAGAGTCAATAATTCAAAAAACTACTACATACAACTTCGCATGATTTTATATTTTCTTAGAAAGCAACTAAAGGTTTTGGGTATCTTAAATTTTAACATAATAAAGAAAAAAGGACCGAACCCTCCTAAGTACACAAGCCAAAATCCGTACGGTGTAATATATAAAATTTAGCAAAATCCCATAAAGTATAGAAGCCGTAGACCAAGGACACGAAGGTCAAAAGATAACATTTTCATCCAAAAGTGTCAAATTTCTCGCCAGATTGAAACATTTTGATTGCAAAGTTAATGTTCGTCATCCGGAATAATGTAATTGTCTCAAGCTCGAGGAAACCCCAGACATACGTGATAAAATAACATTTGTATGTTTATACCTAAAAGGTACTCAAAATTTTAATGACTAATGGGCCACAGCAAAGATAGAATACATTAAAACAAGTCGTTCCTTTCCCCTCGGTTTCAGTTCAGAGCACCTATGATACACTATGCGGGAAATTTTGTAAATGAAAATAGTAATTTAAGGGTAAACGTTGTTTGAAAAAATAATTTTATGAGTCCTGAAATTTAAGGCTCAATTTCAACAGTGACGCACGGGAAAACAGAGTTTGAAGGAGTGGGGTTTTCTTTGTCGAGGGGGGGTTAAAACACATATACGACAATTTTGCTTCTGTGCTTCAAGCGTACGCAATAAATTTCACAAAAAAAAAGGGGAATGAAGTATGAAACGTATCTTGACCTAAAAAATATGGACGTGAAATCGATAGAGTGTAAAGTAGTAGCTCTTAAAAAGATGAGAGCAGAAATGTCTCTTTAGTCGAGGAGCACGTATCTCAAATGAACCCTAAGGGTGATAAATATGATGAAGAACTACACTACTTTTATTAACGCAACGCTTGCAAGCCGAACTCTAGAGCAGCTAGCTGCTGCTAGATGGTTCTGGGATCCGGGCGAAAAAATGTGGAAAGATGGGTATATAAGACCCGGAACGAGGAATTCTGTGCCAAGGAATTTTAATACGGAAATTCCAGAAGAAATGAACAAAACGGAAAAGAAGGAAAAAATTGCAGCCAGCCAGGGACGGCAGAACACGAATTCAAAATAGCTCCTATACGACGGAGGGGGCCGCGGGGGTCTATTCCCAAGTGTGTACGGCGGGTAGGTTCAGATCCTGCTTCTGGTTTCCGAGAATTTTCCTTGCACACTGCTCCCGGAACGGCCTCTAGCAGAAGGAAGAGGTCTAATGAAGGAAATTCTCTTGCCAATCCTCCGTCGAGGATATCTTGAGTTACTCGTCCTCTCGAAGAAACCCATTACGTGATGAGTGCTGCATGAAATAGGTGTATAAAGGTTTTTCCACTAACTAACTTTACTGGCCTAAGGGAAATTCTAGTGGAAAACCGCAATTTACCAGGGAGTGTTACGTTTAATTAAAAAGGACGAAAAGGGTCACACTATCAAAGCTTCTAAAATATTTAAAAACCGGATCTAACTCATAATGGAAAACCAACTTTCCGGAACTGCAGTGTTTTATGTGCAATTTCGTTATTTTTAAAAACACTGCGGCTCTTATTACAAAGTCAGTTGAGGCTGACACCTTTGGGACGTTAAACCGATGGACAGCCACTTAAAATTTAACTAGTTTGAGTTGGAAAAGTTTTGCGTCCCATGAGAAATTATGAAAATTTTTTCGTGCGAGTTTAATTGCTTTAAATTTTTTTTCCCGCCCAAATGAATAGAACTCCCACGAGCATTGACAGGATGCCCTGGAAAACAAACAATAAATCTGAGCCGAAGCTGCAAGTGATGAATTGTACTTTTTGCTCGAAATATTTACACATGATAAAAATTTGTGATTGCATTCAGCAACAGATCCAGTAATAAAAATTTATACAAAAACATGTTCACCAATTCTGATTCAACATGTTCGTCCAACATGGATCAACATATAGTGAGTTTTGTAGTTAGATATGCTTAACTTTACGAACTTTCTAAGAATATTTGCACTTGAAGATTTTTGGATTTATAATTTAAATATACATAATAATAAAATGCTGATCAGTACCAATAAGTTTCAGAAACAAGTTCAAGTAACTCTTTTCTTCTTCGAACCATTTATTTATTATTTATTATTTAAGGCAGATTCTAAACAATTGATATAAGTCTGGTTACACCTGCAGCATTGATAAAGGTTTCCTAGATTATTATAAGAATCTTACAATCAATCAGGCATTCAACATTTTCAAATCAACCTACGAAATAATTGATAAAAAGCAAAAAGAGTTTAGGTCCTAGATGATTCCCTTGAGGAACCTCAGAGTTGGCATTAATTCCTCTTGACAGGATATTCTTTTATTAATTATACTATAGGATATTAATAGCAAATAACAATAATAATAATAATTAATATATTCACCACGATATATAAACAATTTGTTACATGTAACTGAATATTTCTCTTATACAAATTACATACCTATTTATTTTGTTATTGAAGATATTCTCCTTTTTCAAGCAAGCTACCATAGAAATTTAACGTATGATTTTCCTACCACTTTTGCTAATGTTAGTAATTGTGCTTTGTTTTTCAAAAACCTTTATATTCACTACTATAGAAAAAAAGAAAATCGTTTATGATTATTTACTTTTAATAAACTAAATTTTAATTTATTTAACTTACAAAAAATAGGTACTGGTTATGTAGATATTTTCTAAAAAGTTTTTAGTCTAGAGATTTTCGAGAATTCATTAAATTTAAATAAATTCCGACAATGTTATTTTAAAATATAATTATTGAAAGTTAAAAATTAATTCTAACGTGGATTTTAAAAACAAAAGTTTCAATGAACAGAAAGTTAGAATGTTTTACATTACATATGTATGTTGATAGTTAAAAAAGTGCTTTCAATATTGGAAATATGAAACATGGTTTGAAAAAGCTAACATTATTAACAGAATAGTTTAAGAATCAATTCAGTTTTGTACAATTCTCACTCAAATTAGCAATAGAAACTAATTGCATGATTGTAAATTACATATTGTATTCGCAATTACAAAATATAGATATTGGAGGCTTTAATGTAATTCCCTAATACATGTTAATAGTTGACATCAACAAGTTAATTAGACACAAGAACCACCATTCTCCAGCTTTGACAGACGAATATCCTCAAAACTTAATGACCATTTGCGCTTAAGTAGGTGTGCTGTGTGTGCTCTGATTGCAGGTACAAGCCGTTTGTGCTGGAAACTGAGCCCAGGGTGAATCATCGAGTGTGACACGCTCGAAATAACTTTTGTTGCAAAATGCGGCAACAAGAGGCGGCGCGGCGTCTCCTCTCGGTTAATTCAGCCGCTGGGCGTAACGTCGTTAAATCTAAGTTTAATGATGATAAGCTGCACGTGAGCCGAGGAGGAACGTGCAGTCGGCTGAGCTGCTCAGATTAGAGGCTCCCTAATCGCATGTTTGTACCTCGTATTTATTAAAAATTTGTTACTTTTTATGGCTGCGTCATTTGTGGGCACCACTGCGATTTTATTCTTCTTTCGTTAAAAATAAATTTATTAAAAGCGAAACTCAGTTATGTTTTGATTAATTTCAGACTGCACAATAGTATAATAAATTTCTTTTATATTCATCATCTATCAGCAACCCTGAAAATTCATTAATATTAATTTTCATGAAAATCTCTAAGGGTTAAACAAAAATTATGCTTTCTTTGATGGTAAAAATTTATTATAATCTTACGACTTTAACAACATTTATCAAACCACATCTCAATTATGATGTTTAAGGAAAACCTTTTAGTTTTTTTACATTGGAAATGTGAGTATAGTTAATAAAAATCGTAAAAAGAACATTAAAATATTAGTGCACCATCAGATAAAATATTAACTTTGATAGATAATTAAATATGTTTGTTTTTGCTTGATTGATTTGTTAATTATACTTTACACTAGCTGAGTAACCCGGTTTCACCCGGTGTATCATAAACACTACTTAGTTTAAATACTTAAAAATGCTCAGTATTCAGATAATAAAGTTTAGTAGTACTAAAATCTTTGGATGTGATTCACCCAAAACGCATTTTGTACCACGGTCCATATCAGAAGGGCTCATAATCTATTGTATACTTACATATATATTAAGTGTTAAATAAATGATTAAGGGTATTAAATTTTGTTCGCTATTTCATCGTTGCCGTATTGAAAACATTAAAGCTGCAAATCTTACGTTGATTGCCTATTCCTTATAAAATTTATAGTTTGCCTATATGTTTTGTTACACTTGTAAATATTTAATAAATTATTGGTTCATATTGGGTCCGACATTTTGAATTTCGAAATTCTGATGATAGATTCGAATTTAGTAGCCTCAAAGTACCCTTGATATTAATTTTCACTTAAATTCGTTGAAATTCGGAAATTTTGGTTGTTATATTTGATCCACCATCTTGAATTTTTAAGTTTCAAAAGTATATTCGAAATCAGGACCTTCAAAAATCCGTAGACACCACTTTTCGTGGCAATCCCTTGAAATTTACAATTTTCATCCGCCATCTTGGGCGCGCCATTCTGGGTCCCGTGAGTATAAAGTAGTCTATGACTTAGATAAGAATATGTAATGTCTTCATTAAAAAAACGAAAATAATCGGGCCAAACGTTCAGGCGTGATTGAGCAACAAACATATTAGCTCGACCAATTTGAACTTCCAAATTTTGTTAGCAGATTCGAAGTAAGTGCTACTGATTTTCTTCTGCATGAAAGTTCTTTTGATTCCTAAAAAATCAGTCACCTCATTAGGTCCGCCATTTTGAATTTCTAAATTCTGATAATTGATTCGAATTTAATGTCCTCAAAGTACCCTTGGTACAAATTTTCACTTAAACTCCTTGAATTTGGAAATTTTGGGTTGCCATATTTGATCCGCCATTTTTTTTTTTTAAATTTCGAAAGTATGCAAATTCGCAATCAGGACCTTCAAAAATCCCCAGATACCAATTTTCATCGGAATTCCTTGAAATTTACAATTTTTGGCCGCCATCTTGGGCCCGCCATTTTGAATACCGTGAATAAAAAGTAGGCTACGTCTTAGGTCGCAATATGTAGTACCTTCACTTCAAACATGGAAATGATTGGACCAAGCGTTAAGGTGTGATTGAGCAACAAACATAGTTGGCCCGCCATTTTGAATTTCCAAATTTTGTTAGTAGATTAGAAATTTGCGGCCTCAAGATTCCTATAGTACCAATTTTCAATTAAATTCGTTGAAGTTCGAAAATTATTAGTCGCCATATTGGATCCGCCATCTTGAATTTCCAAATTTCGAGCGTAGATTCGCAATCAGAAGCTCCGAAAACCCCCAAATGCAAATTTTCACGGCAATCTCTGTGATATTTAAAATTTTTGGCCGCCATCTTGGATCCGCCATTTTGAAATCCGCGAATAATAATAGCCTATATGTTAGGCCGGAATATGTAGTGTCTTCACTCAAAAAATGAAAATGATCGGACCGAGCGTTTAGGCGTGATTGAGCAACAAACAAACAAACAAACAAACAAACAAACAAACGAACTTTCGATTTTATATATATATAGGGATTTATGTATGGACTAAGACTTGCATAATGAAAGTTATGTAAGTAGTAGGTAGAAACAATTTTACTGTAACTAATATTCGAGATTGTATCTCAAAAACTACTCAACCGATTTGAATGAAATTCACACAAAATGTCCTTTATGTAAGAACTGCTATAATTCACAAACTAGCATAGGATTTATTGATTTGGTTGGCTCGTTAATTTCATTTAAAAATTTTACCTTCAAATTTTAATAAATAAGTAGGTATGTGGATTTTATCTTTCTTCAAAGAACACACAAATGTTTACCTATTACATTTTTTTGTAAAAAAAAATATTTTACTATATGTACAGGAAGAAAATAAGCCTAAGATAAACTTTCTATGATCAATAGATTACGAAATATTAATTTATCTAAAATTAAAATTATTAAAAATATACTTAGAATGTTGTCATTATTTAGCACACATAAATAATAAACATTTGTTTTTTAATTGTAGAAAACTTCAAGAGATATCCTTTGGAGCCTCAATTTCCTGCTTTGATAAAAAAGTAGCCTAATGCAAGGTTTTATATTACACTTACAATACGAAAGACTAATTTATCTATTACGGAAAATCAAAGAAAACTCATTTAATTCATTCAGTATAATAAAGATAACTATCGTAAAGAAATCTTGCCGAATGTCTTATTTTTTCCATACAAGTATTGACCTATTTAGTATTCATAGAGTATGAATTCTATTTATTATTCATAAGTTGTTTCCTTAGGCACACCTACGTAACTACATATTACACAAAGAAATCTCCGAATTAATTGGATAAAGGTTGCTTCGAACAGCTAACATCATATAAAATATGCTCTGGAACTAAGCAGATTTCGGCCTCTTCATAAAAATTATAGATAAAAACGACACTTTGTAAGTTGTCTGAAGTGTGAGTAATTAGATTGCCTCAACATTATGAACTCCAAACATATATGTTTTTCCTTTTTTTTCCTATCTTATTTATTCAACCCTGGCCCTGAGCTAAGGAGCACGATACATATCACAACGACGCGACGTAAGCGAAAGGTCATAGTAATAATACTTTATTGATGTTTCATCTGGCACCACATGTTTTAACGGATATCAAAATTACGTGATGGGACTTTGAAGAAAGCATCACTTAATGACAAGGAACACGATCACTGAAGTTTTAAAGGATAATGCCCTGACAGAAATCGGTGAGCAATTTGTGTACCACGAAGTAATCTTGTTTTGATGGTCCAGCTCCTTTCCGCCGGAGGGAACATCTGTTGCTTTCAAAACGTTTTCCTTTTTTTATGCTTATGTTCTCGATAATAATCATCATGTAATCGGGCTAACAATGTGGTAAATGTTATTCGAAAATGTTACTGCTGCCGCCTTTGCGTGATATTACATCATTTATTACACAAGAAATTTTAATTCAGCTGCTATAATTTCATTTTTTGTACACGCACGGTAAAACAGCTTTTACTTGACATACAGTGACAGAAATTCTATTAGCCCATTTTACATTTTTCCAGAATAATAAAAAGCAAACACCCCTTATGTTAAAATTCTGTACTTATTTTATGTAAATGAAACATCTTACTTAAATAATTAATTAGACTCAAAGGAAAATAATAAGAAAAGTTGTAATAAAATAAAAAAAATTCGGAAAGATAAATTTTTAAGGTGCAAATTCAATTTATTCCTTGAAACTTTTAGCGTAAAGTATTCGTAAAATTTATTTCTTTTTACCCAATATTTGGTAGGTACTTTCGTCGTTACTTTGTATGACCTCGAACATTCTGTAAGAATGTTGGGCATTGAGTATACGTATCAAGTTTTGTACAAATTCCCAGGACTCATTTATCGCATGCTTAAGTTTTTGACTGCCATTAGAATAACTTTTCAATGGAGTTCAAGTCAAATAAAGTAAAATTTCAATATTTTTCCCGATGAAATAACTTTTAATAAAGGATGCAGTATGTATCATGGCATTATCCTGTTGACATATAAAATTTTCTGGCAAATGATCATAAGTTATATTCGAAAATTTCGAAACATTTTTACTTCTTCTGGATTCCCCAAATCACACTAATAATATTGAAAACCGTCAGCAGGTTTCATCGCTAAAAACAACGTTATATCATTTATTGCTTCAGCATTTGTATTTTTTTGATATAATCATTTATCCTTTGGTTTTGATTATATTTTCGGTCTTTAGCGTAATTTTCACCATGTTTGAGAAAATTACTAATTACTTTCCTGAATTTTGTTAATTTGCGAGTGGGTTCTTTAAAAAATACAGTCTTCTCCATTTTCTTTCGTCCTATGCTAATAATGACAAAACATTTTTTTATTAAAGTCTACTTAAAATATTCTAAAATTATATTCATTACTATCTTTAAGTTTTTACAAAAAGTAGTAGCAAGTTTGTTCTTCTTAATTATAATTTTATTGTCAATCTTCTTCTTATTTCAATTCAATTTCAATTCATTACGGCAAACATATCCAATACAGTGAAAGTAAATTTTGTTTGATTTTAATCAAACAGATGGAAATAAGCGACTCCATATATCCCCAGATACCTATTATTATAGAAATCTGGCTGCACACAATACGTGTTCGGCTTATAGGTAAGTACTTCCATTTAATAATTTATTTAGTCCTGTTTTGTTTTTCTTTGAGAAAATTTACTCTATACTCAACACAAAAATCGAGCAAAAGTAAGAGAAATAAGTTTTACAGAGCTTGTGAAATGTAATTTATAAACATTTAAATTTAAATCAACTGCTCAATGATATCGTTCAATGAACACAAAAAAATTTTATAAATAAAACTGGTCTAAACACAACAGAGAACTAATTATGAGAACATTTTGTTTCAATTTCTCAATGCTTTGGATTTCAACTGGTCCTAAAAGGAGATAAGTTTTTACCTCTGAACTAGAAGTCGAATTTTTCCAGGTCACGAAACACATAATACTTCTAGAAGATGTTTCCTAAAATAATTTTTTTCGAGAATTCAATGTCAAATTTAATAGTCATTCAAATTTAACTTTGTGAGAAAGCACTATAAAAGTTATAATAAATCATAAATTCAAACGGATGGGATATTAAATTGCGATCGACATTCTAAATGGCATCTAAAGTGGAATTGAGATATGACTTTATGTAAAATTTACGAAAATACGACTGCCATGAAGTAACGCATAATAAAGTGTTTTCAATAACTTACGCCAAACTTATTCCATAGTAGAACAAAAATCATCCATGCGAAAAAGTTTAAAAATGTATGAAATATTGAAGTATTAACATATACATAACTTATTCAGGCATTATCTTTTACCTTGTTGCGTTTTTAAAAAATAATAAATCTGTGGCATATAGCAAATATAATTTTACCAGATTTTTGCTCTAAAGCCTATTAAATAATAATACAAGATTTGATATTGTTGTCTTCAAAAAAGAGCGCAGTATGTGCTGGTAGAATAAAAATAAAATTCCTACAATCAGCAGGGGATATATCACACATTCTTTCATTATAACTTTTAGCATTTGCTCACGCACAGCACTTTAATTAAAAACGCTAAAGATGCCCTTCGTAATGGGAAAATCTTCACGTAGCCAACATAAACTGGAACAAATCAATAAAGAGAAAATTATCCTGCATACAAACTATCTGAGAGCTCTATCCGAGCTAAACGATATTTCCAGACACGCTCCATTGGACGTCTAGAGAAAAACAATCTAGAAATACAACTAGATAAGAATTAAATTCCATCAAAGGTCTTTTTCAACAAGTCATTGTCCTATCTATCGATTCTGATTTTTATTTTGCTTGAATTTTTTGAGCGCGTGTTCATGAAATTATTCTAGTTCTAATTAATATTAAACGTCTTGGATATCTTTTGCTTAATAAGAAATGTTTTCGTCTTTAAAATGCTATTGAAAATAAATCAAACGAATTTTAGCTTTAACAAGTTAATTGTGTTTGATGATTATACTCGTCATGAAAAAGCGCAAAATTTTGTGTTATGGCGAGTATACATATATGTACGTACATACATACGAGTATATGTGTACCCGTAACATATAACACAAAATTTTGCGCTTTATTTTATGACGAGTATACTCGTCAGATACAGTTCACTGGTTAAAAATATCTCAAATTGTTACAGAAACGTAATTTTAAAAGGAATTTAAATGAAGAGTAAAATGACCTATCGACTTTCTTACGTTACAATCAAAAGATATTCTGAATTAAAATACACCCAACTTACGTCTTAATTAATTTATATGATTTCATCTTTTCAAATCCTCACCAAGAATTGTGAAGATCTATTAACCCTTTTGTATCATATACGCTCAATTTTCCTAGTCACTATCACCGGACCGTATATATACGCGTCCGCGTTCGGCATTGAATCCAAATATGTAAGTAATAAAATAACACACTCCCTAACAGTATAAGATCACAGAGAAAAGCACTGATACTGATAATTGTTACACTGCTTGGATGCAATGATGGTTTGTTATTTTGCTTCTCTTTGTTATCTCTGCAATCACTATGCACATAATGAAATTTGTTAGTCACTAAACTTATTCGTAACCTTAAGTAACCTTTTATACAATTTTATACCTAAATATAAAATAAAAATTTTTCGATGATATGGATCTTTTTTTCATATTTTCATATGATGCAAATGGCTTAATATAAAATTGGGTCATTCACAACAAATAAAGTCCAACAAAAAGTTTCTTAGAAATGAATTGAAAACTTTGCAATTTAATTTACTTTAAGTACAAATCTTCTTCCCTTTCCTCACTTACCTAAATAAAGAATATAGTATACCTAATTAGGCCATTTTCTTATGCTATGCCGCAAATAGGATTTTCTATACAAATATGCGAATACACCTGGATAGGCAAAAAAAAAACTAATTCTTTTTGGTTCTCCTAATTATTTTCAGGTACACTTCTTAGCCAGAAAGGGTTTTTTTTATTATTTTCCGGATCCATTCTAGTTCGAGTTTTCATGGCGCTTTTTTTGCATCAGCGAACTGACCCTATATTTCTGACTGATTACAGTCTCCAGAGTAAGGCTGACGTTTTATGCTGAGGTCTGCTAATTAAGTAGGACACAAGTAGTTTATCTCCTTTGTCTAAACATTTGCTGGTGAGAAACGTTTCAGTTAATTAAACCCAAACATTCCCTGGACTATTTATGCAAAAAAATAAATTATCCCTGCTCTGAACTTCTTCGTTCATTTATTTCCTTTTTTAAGTAATTTTGTTTGTGCTAAACTATAAAGGAATAAACTATACTTTCATATAGTCATATGGAAAAAATCTTCGAAATATTAAAGATAATAAAAATAAAGAATTCCTTAAATGCGTTCAGTAATTCACATAAGCACTCAGATGGTTCGAATTTAATTTTCATGATTAAACACAGCATCCTTGTCGCTTTTTCAGGGGTTGTTGATGCCACCTTCAAAAGAAATTCTATCGTTTCCTCACACGACCGCCTCCAGAAATTGTTACAATGTCTCGCTCCGATGGCGCGGCATTTAAGACGCGTGGTAAAATAAAATTGCCTCCCCGACGAGACGAAAACCATCGGGCAGAATATCTGAGAACATAAAACAACATATAGTGAAAAATAATGTTCGATCGCGATTGCATACTATTATATTTGATATGTTTTCATTTATTACGTAGTTTTATGATGAGGAGTAGAAATATTAAGTAAATCTTTAACTGCAAGGAACCTACGCAGAAAAATTAACATTTGTAAACTCATGTTTTTGTATAGAATTCATTAGTTTTTAGAAAGTATTATCATCTTTATTAATGGTTTCACTCTTTTAACTTGATTCTTTTATTTTTAAAATTACTACTTTGATGAATCAGTTTACAACATGTTTATTTAATAATAAAAGAATATAAATGTTGTTCATTTTTCAAAAGAATGATTTCAAATATCATTAAATTCTGCTCAAAGTCACAAAAAGTTTTTCTATAATTTCATAGAATTTTTATTTTTCTGTCATATACCGACATTGTATTCATTATTTTTAAATTAGATATAATAATAAAAAAGAAGAGTTTGAAAACTCTGGCACTCTTAGTACAATTACCCACTTTTGGATTTGAAGTCAGCGATCCCAAAAAGCTCCATTGTTTTAAAAAATTACAATGAAATAAAATTACATACCACTTATTTTTATTATTGATTTATTTTTTTGCAAAATTCAATAATAATGATTAAAATCTTCAATCTGTAATTTTAAATGTTAGAAATAAGGCGCCAATAGTTTGGAATATGTTACAATAAACATAGCAAATTAAAATAATTTTCTAATTCGTTAAACATAAAATTATCAGTATATATCTTGTCAATCCTTTTCCCTAAAATTAGGAATTTTACTCATATCAATCTAATCAAAGAATGTTAGAACTTTTTGATTAAATACCTAAGCAAATTACTGGAAAAGAGTCAAACATGCCATGTGTCATGAGATCGAAAATGTTAAAAATTCACTGAATTTATTAAGGCGAGAAGGCAATTTACGCCAGTCAGCACCAAGCCGACCTTGGCGCGCCCATAAAAAATTCCACTGTCCAACTTTGGACTGGATATTTAATCGTAGGGCGGCGCGCCATCACTAGCCGAAGGGCTTGGGGGAAGTAATTACTTAGGAAAATTTTCACAGAAATTTATTTCTGGCATATTTTAAATATTTGCGTAATTTTCCGAAAGTCTGCAAAATTCCATTCTCTGGAAATATTATTGCTTGGAAAATTTAAATAAAAATACTTTTTGGAATAATAAATTAATAAAAAATGTCTATAAGCATAGTTATTGCGAGGGCAAATAATTTTGGCAAAAGTCTTCAAATTTCAATTAAGTCAGACCTTCAGACGAAAGCGGTTATGGTTATTTTAGTAAATTACTTCTAAGGATTAATTAATTTACATGAGTCAGTTTTGGATTTGAGGTAATTGAATAAACTCATTTGAATTTCCAACAAATTCTTTCTCTAATGACATCTTAATAAGTTCTGTAAAACTTGCATTAATTGATTTGAAAGTTTTGTTAGCTTTTTCTATGGGGAAATTTCAGTCTAGGAGCCGATTTTTTGAAGTATCTTTAGCATTCAATAAATGATGATTGTGCACCTCAGATCAAAGAGTAAAGGATAGGACATTAGAAAATTTAGGTGAAGCAATTCCCGTGTTGTGTTAGTAACTTATGTTTTGTGTGTATGTGCACAGTGCCGCCGCAATAATTATAAGAAGAAAAAAGGGGCACTAAGCCAACATGAATCACAGCCCACTGTGCAGTTTTTATACGCGCCGTCACTACGGTAGCCCCCCACTATCACGCCGCGGCAAAGGCAATTTTGACAAGAGGCTCCGGTTTTGACAAGAGGCTCCGGCGCTTTCTCGTTCACTCTCATGTGAAAAACGAATTCCCCTTCGAGCTCTGAAGAGGGGAAATTGCTTCACTCACGTACACGGATTTTACACGCAATGTCCTATCCTGTACTCTTTGATCTGAGTTTTGCACAAAATATAAAATATTTTTTTTTATCGTTAAAAATAATGGGTTCTAATCTAGAATCCATTCGCCTCGAATTGAAAAGAAGTTTTTGTAAAAAAACTCATCAATAAAGCTCTTAAAATTCACATAATTACCTTTGATTTCAATTAGTTTTTCCACACAAGTAGTTAAATTAATTTAACTATATTTTTCTAAAAAGAAAGACGAAGGTAATTAATACATATATATTATTTATGTATTTGAATGAATTTCCTCAAAATGTGACCAATTTTCAGACTAAGGCAACACCTACCCTGAATATTGCCAATATAATAAAGATAGACGCAATTACAAGTTTCACGCTTGACTCAAATTTGAAGTGATTAAATCATATTTCTATTGGAACCTTACCTGTGTTAGAAGTGGTTGAAGAACCCTTTAAACAACTTATTTGAAATAACTACAATATAACCTTTCAAATATGTAAACTTTTAATTGATTTAATTCGATTTTAAGATATTTTTCCAATTGATTCGAGAAATATTATTGAAAAGAAATTATGTTGACCATCGATGAGTAAATTTCACACTCGTATTTATACATTTACCTAGAGACCAAATTAGTTCTATAGAAACATAAAAAGGTCTGGTTTGGAAAATTCAGTTATAGTAATATAAATTTAAAATGAATAGCGAGAAAGTGCGTTAAAAAAAGGTTTAGAATATTTACCAAGTTATTTAATAAAATTTTTCAATTCGTTGAAATATGTAATAAAAGTGCATATCGTAATTGCTCTTATAACCTATCATCTGCGCCAAGGGTATCCAGGTTGTTTAGAGATTGAAGGATCTTCCTCCTCTTTTTCAACATTATAAGGCCTTTCCTCGCTTCCGTTGTGTTCACTTGGCTCAGGTGTGCTCTGTTCAATTTCGTAGTCAGAATGTTATTTAGTAAGATGTTTCAATTTATTGAAATATGTATGTAATAAAAGTGCATATCGTAATTGCTCTTATAACCTATCGTCTGCCCCAAGGAAATGCAAATGGTTTATAAGTTGTGGGCTCTTCTCTCTCTGTTTCAACAATGCAAGGCTTTTCCTCGCTTCCGCTGTCTTCAGTTGGCTCAGGAGTCTTCTGTTCACCTTCGTACGGATAATGCTCCTTAAAGAATAAATCCCTGACGCCTTCCATTTTATACCTGACTTCTTCGGCTCGACAGCAGTATATGTATCCAAATGCGGAAATATTGCGAAATTTGTTGAGCGGTTCCAACCAAGTGATTGAATCACACATATCTTGGCAAATGATGGTGTCATTAGCTGAAAGGTACTGCGAAACAAAAATTTCATTATTATTATTATTATTATTATTATTATTATTATTAGAACTAAATATTTTTTGGAATATACATATAGGTACCTCTAAATAGGGAGTATTAATCCCGATTACAACAAAATCCTCTTCCGTTTTTTCGTCTGATAAATAGGCCCATACAAATTTAGGTGTCACTGAACAGGATAAAGACATCTGGAATAGACAGTTTTAGTTAAAAAAACTTCTTTTTTTTAGAAAGTTTAAAATATTTACCTCAGACAATGGTCCCTCCTTCATATCACAATCGGGGCTCGTTCCCATTATGCCCATAAGTACGTCGTAGGATTTTTGTCCACTGCGCCTTTTCAAAATTTTCTCAAACAATCTCCAATTGCCGTACTTTAAGCCTTTCCACCAAAATATCTTACTTAGTGCCTTCGCCGCATTCAAAACGTGTTCATAATATGGTTCAAAGGCATCCCCCGGAATTAGGTCTTCATAAACGTACTCAACACTTTTATGGATGAATCTCTTGCGGGTATGGTTATGCGATAAAAGAAAACTAAAAAAAAATAATAGTATATTTTAGCAATTTTCTAAAAGCACTCAAAAGAAGGTATACAGCTTACTGTTGGTAGAATTGTTGAGAGGGGGCATCCACTAATAGGTCATCTTGTAGATAGTAGCGGAATGGTTCGTACTCGCGCTGCAAAAATTTAAATGTGTAATGTATTAAATATAATTTTGGGGCTATGGCAATTCGTACCTTTTGAGAGATTACAGGTGATCGATCTACAGCTTTATAGTTTTGGTACTTCACTTTCATCTTGTCCATGTCGTAGCAAATTTCGGCTAGATTGATCGGCACATTTTCATAGAGCATCGAAACAACGTAAGATGTCCCCTCGCAATTTCTACGATTTTGGCGATTTTCATAGATTGCAAACGGCGGCCCAGTGCATTTCAACACCTCGTATTGTTCAAAATAATAGCTCCGATCATCTTTTCGTACGACTGTGTTTCCAGCAATGCACGTCAATTCAACCCTACCATTTTCATTAATCATTCTTTCGCGAATTTCCGTCTCTCTATATAAATATATTTATTCGATTAACAAAATTCAACCAAAAATGAAGTGCATATTCACCGAAATCCTCCTGGACAATAAGCCTGGACACTGCTATTCTCTTCGATTTGCAATTCCAAACCATGCACAGGAACAACCAAAGATTGACCACCAACTTTTTGAATAAAAATAGGCCTCGACTCGGGGTTCGATGAAAACTGAGTAAATATGCATCCAGAAATTCCCGAAATAATCAGGAAAATAGAAATCACCACAATAGAAAATGTCTTCATTTTGAACTCTTTAGACAAGACACACCAAAAATGCAGAACCTAAACACACCGCACTTTGCAGATTTTCTCCCGAATGTCTAAATAGTCTAACGCGAACTAGTGGCGCGAGTCGCATTTCTAGAACATTTTATACGTAACCTGTGGTGATATTGTTTGAGGTTTCCGTCTGTTGGGTTAGATTTTTGATAAGAAGTTTTTCTTTGTTCGAGCAGCAAACCACATAACACTGGTCAACAAAATTTTGCAACAGAACAAATGACAGATATGTATATCATTTCTATAAGACTTTTTCCGTAGATTACGAATTCATGAACGAAAATGTTCCAACAGATCACGTTTTCGAGAAATATTGGGTTGAAAAGTGAAAAAAATCATATATTAGACATATTTGAAAACGTCTTCAAAAATAACGGGTTATCGCACAATTGTGAGATATACCTATAATAGAAGATTAAATCCTTAACTATCTATTTAAAATCAGTTATTTATAACCTTTCTTCAAATTTGCTCACAGAATGAGTTTTTCATGAACCTTTACTTAGGCCCTATGAAATAAATTAACTGTGGGCATGGGAGGAGGACTCCCATGCAAAAGTGTATCTTCTGAACAAATCTTAATAGATATTTCAAACAACTGATATTTTATAAGTGCAGCCAAACATTTAAGTTGTTTTTGGAGATATGTTTCGAACTTCTACGTCATTCCGTAATTTTTAATAAATTTTCAAACATGGCCAAAATAAGAATTTTTTCACTTTTCGTACTAGTATTACTCAAAAACTAGACCTGATGGAGAACTTTTATTTTCGGATTCGTAATCTACCGAAAAGACCTATCAAAAACACCTATTATGCTTCCAGTTGCAGAAAAAAACAAAAAATTTCTTGACCAATGTAATTTTTCTCTACACCGAATTTTATATACTTGATATCAGTAAGCCTCAAAATTGTATTATTATGTTTTTCAAAATTCGAAAAATTATGACTAGTTCACATCGTATTTTATCGATCCCAAAATTAATCAACTCACCAAATATTGCTCAAAATGTGTGTATAGGAATTCCAATACATTTCCGAGAGGTGAATTATGAGAATGAAGATACAAACGTTCATTCAAACTTCATTCTTGGTGACAGACGACACTGCAATGATCATTATCCGAGAACGTTCATTCGTCCGTGTCCGTCTGTCTAGAGTATTAATTAGTTTTTAAAAGTTTAAAAATTTAGGAATACCCTATAATTTGCATTAACATTACAATCAATAATAAAATTGTAATATTATAAGAAAGAATAGAAATTTAAGGCTGCGATTTACTGACTGATCAAACAAATTGTGTAAAACATCGATTATATAACTTTTATTTGAAATGATAATGTGTTCAAATGATGTTTCAGCCTTTTTCCCTACTTTCCATGCCGACCTACATTCCTTTCTTGCGTTTATTGTTTCCAGTTCCTTTTGTGAAAATGTAATTCCCTTTCCATATCCTTTGCAAACACTTTGAGGGCTTAGAGGCGAGGCGGAAATTCTTTTCCATTAGCGATTAATGTTTACATTTAACACCCCCTTCATAATGACATTTTGTTTTTTCCTTATTTCCCCATTCAAACGTTTTTGGAATTTTTTTTTGTGATACCCAAAGTACGCAATTCATCCGCGGGCAACTTTTTATGGTATATTTTTTTTTCTTAGCTAGCCCCGCGGCGGTTTCCATCGCCTTCCATCGTCGTCTTTTTCTTTATATTCTCTAAGCAAATGCCATAAGCACCTCGGGAGAATCTCTAAGTAAATTTTTAATTTAAGAAGAAAAATGTGCTCGCTGAAGCTTCTGTGTGCATAAAGACACTTGTACACACCACCGACATCTTTGCCGAATTCCTTTTCGATAGAATTACCATTCGTTTTGTTCCCATCCACAAAAGAAGTGACATTTTTTGGTGTAAACTTGAATATCCATTGACATAGACCCGAAACAAAAAGTTCATCGATTTGGCAAGTATGGTTCCAATTCGTAGTTTTGTTCCACAAAAGTTATTTCAATTTTAGATTCCTTAAAATTTGTTCTATAATAATAATTCATCGTAAAATCAAAATATTCCCCATTGGATACATGAATTGAAAGCAACAGTCCCTCCTTTCTCGGTTTATTCATTCAATTTGCTGCATATTTAGATATAAGTTGAAATTTTGTACCTAATTCGTATATGTGTCGACCTAATGTTGTACCAAATTAAGGACGGAATTAATTACATCCGAATTAATTAACTAATGGAAACGAAGCATTATACCAAGGCATAGAATTTTCCTTATGAGTCCGGCGTTTCGCCAGATATTAATCATATGTAAGTAAACAAGTGAAATTATTACGATAAAGAAACATCTTTTTCATTATGATTATTATTATCGTACATTAGTTTATTTCTTTAAGATAGACTTTTCAGGACTTATGTACGGGTGTCGGATAGTACCTACAAAGAAAATAGTTTCTAAGAATTACATAAAAACATTATCAATTATATCGATCAACGCTGATATAAGAGACTTTTCTAAATTTTTTCCTTATCATCTAAATACCTAAGAAAGTTAGTTTTATTATACTCTTAACTTGTAAGAGAAAGTTTAAGCAAGCAAAGCAAACATTTTATTATTATTTTTATAAGATATATAATTTAATAAAGTCAATACTCATTCCGATCTAGCGGAGATATTGCATAAATAAATGCCCAATAGAATATTTTAAAACAATTTTGGTCTTAAATAAATTGTTTAAGGGTTACTTACATAAATATTGGAAATTTTGGACGTTTTTATAAAATCATATCTTTAAAATCTCTCTGTTCATTACGATTTCATATTCATGAATTTAATGAAAACAAATTTAATAATGATTATTTCTGAAATTTAAAGCATGAAAATCGTTATTTTGTAATTTACTTTTTTATGATCATATTATAGTTCCATGCGATAAACTAAATATCATAGATTTGTCATTTCAATGAAATATAAGACAAAAAAAGAAAAAAGAAATCATAAAAACTCTTGGCAAAAAATTCCCCTTCTTCAGGTGTAAGAAGTCTACTAATATAAAAATATAATAATAGTTAAACATAAATCAAGTAGTCATCCTAATTTAAACTGGAGTCAACCTTAAACCTAATTTATGTAATTCTAACAATGTTGCTCAACGTTGGTTAATTTCACCACAAACACGTTTTCACCTTTGCACTGAATTTACAAGAGCATTACGATAATTGCAATTAAAATGCTCACAAGTGCGGTTGGATTTAAGTTGCCGTGGGGTCGAGCTCTCTTCACATTTCACAAAGTTTTAGATTTGTGCACTGCCAGGGCAACAGGTTGGTTGTTTTTACACATTTTTTATTTGTTAATTACAAGTAGAATTATGTTGAAAGGCCTAAACATTCCAAAACTTTCGCGAGGCAGTACTGAAGAGGTGTTATTAACTAAATAATTTTAACTAATATCAGGTATTAATTGATGAAAATAAGAAACCTAAACCATAAATATTTTCATGTGATTTTATCTTTAACTCAATTATTTCCATATTTATCACAAAAATGTTTTCTTATCCTAAAAGTAATCTAGAAATTATACAGGCAATTTTGCTTTCACCATGATGGGCTTTAATGGAATTTTACAAACAAGAAACGTACAGCGAGATATTTCCACAAAAATTTTGATTGTGTTTGTTAGAAATATCCTTTCTAAGAGAATTTTGCTTCCCTAATGGGAAAATTCAATGGTTTCTATATGCGACGATATCAGTCATCGAATGGGAAGGAAAGGAAAGAACAATTACTAAATAGCTTATTGGCGCCATCAATCTTAATTAATAATATCCCTAAGTAAGCTTTCCTTCCTTTGCAGGAAAAATTTATAAAAGAGGCAGTTTCCATTGACGAATTAATAATTGTATAATTTGTATGGATACTTCCTTAAGTTAACAAATCTAGACTTGCAAACAATAAGTAAGTTAATAATATAATTAATGATTCTTTGGCTTCATTTTATTAATACCCTGAAAGTAATTATTTTCAGAAAAATTTAATAGCTTGGACTCAATCTAGTTTATGAACCAACAAAAATTATATCTTGCCAATCATGTTTTTTAAATAATTTCAGAAAAAAGTGAGAGCACCAAAGAAAGTATTCCTCACTATAGTTGGTGTTTTTTCAGTTCGAAAAATCGAAACCAAAAATATTAAATTTAGATAAATACATTTTTAATCGATATCGTTATAGCTTTTCGAACTATTTTAAGTTATATTATTATTGAAATTTTAATGAAGTGGATGTAGGGACCGGCTTTCGATCCGCACGATCGTGGCGTCTGTGGCAGGAGTACTGTCCATTCAGCCACACTGAAAAGATCGAAACGCCGACCATTTTTTGGTTTAAATTTGATGCTATTTATCAAGAGTAAGCTTAACTAGATAAAAAGTGCTGAAAGATTGGCAAAAGAGGAACCTTCAGAAAAGGTTAGCAAAAATTAGAAGTCTTAGACCTTCACACTTAATATTCTTAAAAGCCACTTAAAACCTCTGTAATTTTTGTTATTTGTAAAAGGCATTCCGTCTTTTCTGACTCATTCTCAATGTTTTGTATGCGGATTATATCTAAAAATCATTTTATGCAGTAAATCTCTTTTGGATTGAGATAATCTACAGAAGGACTTATATAATCTGTTGGCTATGTGTATTAAAAAAAAACTTACATCTTAATGTCCTTCATTATCTTGCCTCGTCCATTAATTTCTCTTACGATATAAGGACAGATCAAATCGTTAGAATAACTGAGAAAAAATATCTAGATCCCATTTTTGATTAAAAACTTGATTTTTTTCAGACATGTTGGCTATATTGTTGCGAAGTCGTGCTATATATCCTTGGGTTTATACATATGCAGGAACGCAAATTGCTTTTCAAATGTTTTTATGCTTAGACCTTTTTTCTTTGTTTTGGAAAATTGGAAAATTAAAATTCCTACTTAAAATGATGATGTTAAATGTTATACTATCTCAAATAGGACTCTATGCGTTTTCTCGTGGGTTTAGGTTACCAGAATTTGTTCATGTTCCTTATTATAAAATGAATTTAGAATTTAATGAGTCTTACTCTACATATTTGCTAATTCGCATATAATGTAGAATCCGAATCTGCAAAAAAAATTGGTTGAAAAAAAAAGTTACCCCCACCCCCGCCCTCAGGGGTGGAAGTGGTGGTAAGGGTTGGTAGAATTGAATACTTCTTTTAAAAATATTGTACCCCTATTTTTTTGTTTTCCGTTGCGATGTGTTCTTTCCGAAATATTCGATCGTTTCGGAACTTTTGTTACACCCTGTATCTCAAAATCCTGGGCTTCTAGGACTAAGCGGCCATAGAGACTTTTGATTAGGGAGCTGAAATGCACAACATACTGAAAAATCAGCCAATTTGACGGAAACCGGATTTCCATACAATCTGTGCGGGGTCCTTTATTTATTAAAAGCTACATTACATATTGGTATTTCTATAGTCGTTAAGTATTCTGTAGAAGTTGTTAAATTTCTGTTATTACATACACATGTACTTTGTGATCTTTTACTCTTGGAACCTGGATAAATCAAAATCGAAAAACGAAACTATGCGACAAAGTTTGATAAGGTCTAGTGACTTTAAACCGAGAGCCTCTACAGCACAACTAAGTCACCGGCAAGTGTAGACAAAGTTTGAAAATATAAAAAGTTTTTGTAACACACAAGTCCTTCTAACTTTTCATCACTCAGCAAATAAGTCATACGTTGTCAGTTCTTAATTCAGCGCAAAAGTTGAACTAGAAAAGAAAAAAAAAACTGTACCATCAACTTCCTTCTAATTCAAAGTTTCGCTTGTAATCTACATACATCGTAGTCAAATCATTCAACCCATTGTTGGTTCAAGGGTAAGAAAGTTATTCCAATTGTAAAGTTTGTACATGCCTTTGTTTGCATACCAGGGCTAAAAAACATAAAAATGTAGGATTTTCATTTATGGGGACCTTTTTACCCTCGAGGCAACTTAAGCATGCGAAGAGTTACATTAATAAATCACACCATAAAAGCTTTTGTCAATTTTCTGGTATGGTCTGCATTGTATTTAAATATTTCCTCCTTTTAGCAACTTTTTGCGCTGTCACGCTTCATTCCGAGCATTTAGAGATATATGCCTCGAACGAGGAGTATCTCGATTATTTCGGTGGCAAAGTTCTGCGAATATGTAGATTTTCTAGGATTTGCCAATATTGCACGAATGGTCTACGTTTTGGCAATAAGTATTCAGTTCGGATATATCGGGAGATGCAATAGAAATTGTGGCTCTTGCTGCCTCAGTGTTTTTGCAGTTGGCGCCAATTCAAAGCGTAATTCATCTCCCAGGAGAAACTTCAATAAAGGGGATATTAAGGGCGGATTTTATGTTGAGGCCAACAGGGACTATCATAGAAATTAAATTTATGGATGTTACAGATGCGCTCCTCAACATTTAACTGTTTTTAATATATCGAAAGCTATGGTGCTTCCTTCTGCAATTATTTTATACAGCCAACCATAACCGCGTAGTGTAATCACTTCGATCGCACATACTAGCGCACCAAGTTTAGGGAAAATGTGGATATAGCTCCGAACATTATAAAGTTAACATAAAAAATATACATAAAAAACAGATTAACATCGCCCGATACCCTGACAAACAAAAAATATACAACAGAGCTCTTGTTTGTTCTATTTCGATTTTAAGTAGATAAGTGAAAGCAACAGAATGCGTTAAAAAATGACGGTAGTATATTTTGAATATGCCGGCTTGAAACATAAAACATTGATAATCAGTGACTCCGATAACCTTCTAATACCAGTTTTCATATCTGCTAGAAAAGGCGAATAAGTATAGAAATAAAATTTTAATTGTAATTTTGATTATGATCAACAGAAAACTATGATTGTTTTATTGTTCCAAAAACAAATATTAAAAAATAAATTGAAATTAGTCATTTCATGATTTATCATGCATCAAAATATTAAAAAAAAATACACATAATCTCCTTAAAGTTTGCTTTTGTAGTGTTGGTACAGAATGATAATATACATTTTGTAAACCACATTTTTACCACTTCCGAATCATAATTAAAAAATAAAGGATCGTCATGGAATTTTATAACTTGTCTTAATTAAAAGCAAAAATCGTTATCCAAGAAAATCGAATGCCATTTTTTCAATAACCCTTTTTAAAGCTCTTGTCGAACTAGTTTTTCATTAATGAGCGCTTGCTATGTCCTTTATTAGCCATTTATTGTACTAAGTAATTGGTTTATGTAAAAAAAACCAAATTCATGAATCATTTCGAAATGTTTTACGGCCTTTTGTATTTTGATATAATAGCTTAAGATTTCAGCTATCATTTGAACAACATTATAAGCTCTATTATTGTCTTTTGTATTTTTTAACAATGTTTTTCTCGAAAATGGGAGCTAATTAAGAATCATTTTCGAATTCGTAATCTACGCAAAAAATCTTATAGACATTTGCAATTCTTTGAGAAAAACTTTGCTGTTGATCTATATATGTATGTACATAATCCGTCTTTTGTAAAGCAGCATTTACACAAGTACAAATCTTTTTCTTTTTAAAAAGGAATAAAATCATGTTCAAATTTATTTTTAATATTCAATAAGTTTAATATAAATATATACAGTGATTAAGAGATCAATCACAAAAACCTCTACGTATTTATATTCATGGAAATCGTTCTTCAGGTACGTCTACCACAACGAAGTGTGAAAGGGATTAGTTTTTGTAATTTATATATTTTCTTTTTTTATAATAAGGAGATTAAGAAAAACTTGTTTACAGAATTTATGAAACGGAGATTAATAAGATACAAGATATAAAACTGAGTAGATGCAAATGAGGTTTTCAATATTGGACAGCTTGATTCTTCGACAGAGTTTTAGGCTATAAGTTTCTAGTGCAAACATAAATATAACCGATTTCGAAGGAACTTTTAATAGAAGGTAGAGAATTTTGTGGAGCTTGATTTAGACCATTTTTTATTACTTTATTTTTTATTTAGTAGCTAAGTATACATAGTTAATTTACTTTAAAAGAAACAACAGGTTAACTATTTAAATCAAATAATAGGTAGTCCAAAAAACACCAGGAACAGGCTATACATACAGTCTATATGTACATACCTATTAAAAAGACTTCGTTAGTTATGTCAAATCAGACTCTTTTTGTGATATTTATGCGGCGTAACACTTTTTAAACAAATTGTACCTATGCTTAAAAACAAATTAAAAAAATTAAATATTCATTACAAGAGATATGTTATCGTTTATTTCCTTTTGATTTATTTGAAAACTTTTGTGCCTTTTTTCTCTTATCTCTGGGCAGTGTCCCTTTTGTAATAAATCTGAGCCGCAATGCCTACATCCAGTGCCCGATAACGTCACGTAAATCTGACCCATTAATGGTGGGGGTAAAAGGATTAAAAGGCAATAAGTCAACCTGCACCAAACTCTGTCTAAAGTAATCAGGAAATAGTTCGAAAAGGAATCTGGTTAATTCTTCTTAGATGAGTCTCTTCTGAATAATTCAATTTAAAAGTTCCTTGGCCTCCGCAATCGTAAATAAAAAGGGTCCTCCCTTGAATTGCTCACACATTGGCAACACAGACATACAAAGGGCGAAAGGCACCCACAGGAGCGTTTGTGATGTTTTTCTTGTCCTCAAACGGGAAGAAGGATCACCGCAGGTTGTTCAATTTTTTAAACCTTTTCGAATAAATTGAGGAAGGATATTAAGCAAATGTGAAGGGTTTCTGGAGTTGTGCAGAATAGTGAGCAGCCCTTTAGCAACGGTCGGCTTTATTTCCATTCAATTTTTATTTAGCCTTTCGTCGAATGAAAAGACCGACCGAAGCCCATTGATTTGTAAAATGAAATATCCTTTCGTAAACTTTGGACCTGTTTCCATGCTTTTCGGAAAAGTGACCCTCTTTTGCGGTCATTATGTGTTTTTCGAGACAAACTGAACCAAACATTTTTGGACAGTGACATTAATCTGCATTTAATAACGCAATTAGTTCTCCTTTTCATTTTTAAAAGGTCTGTCCGGCCGGAAAGGTGTTTTTCTTCAAAACTAATTAGTATGTCACTCTTAATGTTGAATAAATTTTTAGGAGGAAAAGATTTTTTTTTTTTTTTTTTTGTAATGAACTTTCACCGATAAAAACATGTGGATGAAGTTGTGAAAATAAATAATAAAACAAGCGTAAAAGAAAATATTACTTCCGAAAAGAACTGGAGGGTTAAATTATATTTCTCGTAAACGTAAATAAAAGCGTTCAGTTGTTCGCAAACAGAAACGACATATTTTTTAAGCAATACGCCTTGAGTCAGTCTTTCATAAATTCCGCGGGGAGCACCTGGCAAACACTTTATTGGAAAAAATCCCCAAAACTTTTCTGAACTGATTTCACTCCTGAAAAGCATACAATTCCTCCTTCCGTCATATTGATTTTCGTCGAAAATTGTAATAAAACGAACAGAGGACACACAGCTTGTTCTATGTTCGTTATTATCCCCTTTTGAATTGCATGAGACACCTTGCGTGTGTGTCCTGCCCCTCACGTAACTGAAAAATTACCTTGATTAATTTGAGCGCCAGGGTGTTAGGATAAATGTGGAACTCTTAGCCTCTATTTTTGGAACACGAAATTTATTCATGGGCTTGTTTGCTTTTAGTGTTAACATTTCCTTTTAGAAATGCGATGTAATTAGCGGTTCTAATTAAGAACTCGTATTAAATTAAACATTTTCAAATAACTTTATACTTAATTTAGTTAAAAAACGCCGTCAGAACGAATGTTTTCTGGGGGATTTGAGTACCATACTTGAATTTGTATATATTATTTATTTAGCGCTACATCAACTTGCGTTTGTCGAAATTGATCTGAATAAAGTTGTGAGAAATGTATTATTTTTAAATCATTTTAACATTTCCAAGTTTATAACTAAAGTAGTGTAAGTAGAACACACAAAATTGCTAATTCCGAGCAAAACTTCAAAACAGTCTTTAAAACTTTGTCGAACATTTTATTTCAACTATTTAATTGTCCTCCTTAAGAGGTTTTATACAATCCGATGGGTCAAACAAATTCAAGCGCATTTTCTGTTCGTAGGAGAAGGTTGCGTTAGTCGTACCACAGCCTAAGTTAAATCGACATCTAGTGGTGTCAAATTGTACTATTTAGTAGTGCGAGTGAACAAAAATAAACGGGTCGGCTTTCGCGATAGAAAAATACTTAAAAAATAAATGTTTATCACTGTTTACTAAGACTTCAAAAATAAAAGGAATATAACTCCTAAGAAAGTATCAGTTTTCAGTTTTAATTTGTTATTTTGAGGTCTTGTCATGTTATTTTATACATTTATGATATCATCGCTGACGTCTCATTCTAAGTTCGACTTACGATATGGGTGGTACAAATTAGACGACCAGGTCCATTAATCGTATCCGAAGGTACTTTTTTGAAAAACGTTTAACTACCTATATTGATAAAAAAGTTTTGTATTTTTATGCTTGATAGTTCAATAAACAAAATTTCAGTGGACGCAGATTATTTTGTTTAATTTAAGTTACCCAAAAAATCACAGTAATTTCCCTTGACTTGAGCAACCTTTCTCTAAATCGTCTCAAAAATATCTCTACTTTGATCAAGATCAGAGCCTTGGTTGTAATTATTTGTTATGGTAAAGGATTTTGAATTTCCCTAAAAAATATTATTGCACTACATATATGTGCACTATGTGTAAAATTCAGCTAATTTGAATACTTTGCAATAACCAAATTTTTACAAATACATATAAGATACCTACATATTTCTATATATACTATACTGTATACTTTCAAAAACCATTATTGGATTTATATCAATTATTTGTTATACGCTACAAAAAAAAACATATATGAAGAAAACCACATCGATTTTACTAAGCAGGGCAGAGCTGCATACAACCCTTTGATGGAAAAAAATCACACTTAACACTCGTTTCTTTAAGTAGATAATCACTTTGAAATAAAAAACTGATTAGAGATAAAATCGGGTGTACTTTGAGGATATTGACGCTTATTTTCCAATGTACCTACCCATGAAACTCAAGAGTTAATCGATAAATTTTCTTGAAATTTCAGAAGAATCGGGACTTTAATAATTATCACCTTTTAATTCGTGACTAAAAATAGACGTGGAAATGAGAAAAAAACGTCTTATCTATACCAATATTATAAAGAGAAAAGATTTGATTGTTTGTTTGCATTGAATAGGCTCCGAAACTACTGAACCGATTTCAAAAATTCTTTCACTGTTGGGAAGCTACACTATCCCCGGGTGACATAGGCTATATTATATTTGCAAAACAATTAGAGGTCCTTACTAAAACTCCAATAATGTAACCCAAAGTGTAAAAAATTACCTAAAAAACACGAACGAAAACGCGGGCATTTGCTAGTTATCAATAAAACCCCTTAAAAATGTCCATTAGAATTAGATTTCAAATTCTTAAGAAACGAAGAACTAACATTTTTCTAAGCTTTGCTAACAGGGTTTGCATTTTGATGAAACCTCGAAGATGTCTGTTGTGATTTGTAACAAAAAGAGGTCCTTTTGAAAACAGAAAAAGTTCCTGGTCGAAGCAAATTTCTGGGTTTAATGGCAGACCATTATTACAATAACCAGACCAGATGAAGTTGAAGCCGAGTGCAAAGAGCACGTGTTTAAAATTACATTTTCACTTCGAATTAAAGACTTTATAAAAGAAAACCTTCCCATTTCTGCTTCGTATGCGGCTCACTCTGTCCTCGAAGGAAGAGAAAGGCTTGCTCGGCAGTAGGAACTAGGAACTAATAGCTGAAAGGAGGACGTTCCCATAAAAATCAGTGCAAACACACGTCGACACATTCGCCACACATGCAGCAGCTAAACCCAGACCTAGACAAATAAATTAAAGATGCCCTCCGAGATTAGAGAACTCAGCGTGGTTGCAGCCATTGTTGGATTAACTCTGGGCGAAATTCAATTTAATTCTGCATATGTCGCTCTAACGTTTACATCATCGATTTTATCTGAGGCTAAATTGGACACAATTTCGCTGTAATAACAGCAAAGAGCGCCCCATTTTGCTAGCTACCTTTATTCCAATTTTGTTACTCATAACTTTCCAACGTTTGCAATTTTGTTATTTTCTTTATGACGACTACTGTTTGCTTTGATCCGAGAAAAATTCAATTAGTCTCTACGATTTTAGAACTCTAGCCTAGTGGACTAATTGGACCAAGAGAATAAAAATCCAGTATTTATACTGAAACTAAATATGTACATAGTTTCAGCAAAAGCATTTGCTTAAAGTAAAACCACTCTGTACTAGAAAATGCTAAAAATTCGAGTCAAATAACTAAATAATAATTAACTGCTACAAAAATGAGTATTAATTAGTAATTCCTACTCGAGTTTATTTCTAAAAATCCATGACAGAGTGCGTAATTAAAATCAAAGTATAATGAGTACAACCGCGCGGCCGATTATAAAGCACCAAATGCAGTTTGGGATAAAGTCATGAAAGGCCATCGACAGTAATGAAACCCATGTTTTATGAAACATATTCAAGTGTATTTTATTTCGCACTGTGGCAGATAAGTTCAAATCAAGTCCAAAAATGATTAATAAATATTTCTAATACTTACTTGAAAAATACTTACACCAAAACCTCAATTTTGGAATTAAAATGAAAATATTATTTTTCAAATCAAATATTGTATCAAAATTATGAATTAAATTAGTATTAATTCCTACTAAATTTTGAAGTGTTCATTGTAAATTATAATTTGTTATTTTACACGATGAGGTAATGTGACAATCGCATCGAAATAGAGTTTTAGACTGACGTGAAAACTTAAAAATCCGCGTCCACCTAATTCGACAATTACTTAAATCGGCCTTCGGACAATTAATACTAAATTAATAAATTCAACTATCATTTCTTAAAACTCACCCACGGCTGAATTTAAGGACTTATGTGACTTATGTATAATAATAATTATGAATAAACTATAATACCATACCTTAAAAATAAATTAAAAATTTTCAAAAATAACAATAAACTGCCAAATTATTAGATCAAAGAGTTACAGTTACAAGTCATGGCAATTGAATTCACTATTTTACAACATTATGAATAAAAGTTAAGTCAAAATAAAGCTATCTAGAAACAAAATAAAATAAAATGCTTTTTAAAATAATAAAAAGCATATGCATATGTACCTATGTATAATGTATCACTGATTAGATACTATTTGATATTTATGAATCAATAATTGGATAATTGAATTAAATAAAGGAATGGAAAAACAATTTTCCAAAATTATGCCCAGGTGAAAATATAAGACTGAAAAAGGACTGAAAAGAGACTGAAAAATGAATTTTAGACGGAATTCAATCTGAAATAAGGCGGATTTTATTATTTGAACTGAAAAATGACTGAAAAAAGACTGAAAAGGTATTACTTTGAGAAGGTGAAGACGGAATTCAGCCTGAAATGAGGCGGAAATATTTCTTAACTCTGAAGTGAAACTGAAACCAAACTAAAAGTTTTATATTAGAATAGCTGTGTCGGAATATGGACTGAACTGAAACTGAAATATCAGTTACCCTTGATGAGTATGAAAAATAGATTGACGAAAACAAGACGTAAATTTGATCAATTTTAGCCTTAGAATATTTTTAGGACTCGGTATTTCTTGGACTTAAAAAAATTGTCGAATACTGGATCAAAATATTTTCAGTGTCATTTCAGTCTAAATGTCTCCGTCTAATTTTCCTTACATAAGTTTACTTTCCGTTCGTATTCAGATTACTCTTAAACGTAGAAAAACTCAATAATTTGTTCAGTCTATTTTCAGTCTTATATTTTCACCGGGGTGCCTAAATGCCCAAGTAAATCATGTAATTTTTCCAATATACTTGCCCTTTTTAATGTATAGAAGAAATAAATAATAAAATAAAGAAACGTGAAAGAAAAACTTTATTTTCCTTTTATATATGTACAACATAAACCATAACCGGGAATTTTCCAATAAAGTAAAAAACAAGCCAAAGTAAGTAGTACTTAACCCCAGAAGCAACAAGAAAGACTACAAAACCTCATACTTGAAACGAATCTCAACGAATCTATTTACGAAGCTAATAATGGAAATTTTACGATCTTTCGTGCTTTCGAGAAAATCTCCTGTCGGCCACTTGAGGGGCACCTTTTAATCCCAAGACACACTAGGCGGAAATTTTAATCCCAGAATATTGGTCTCGGTTGCTGGTTAAACACCACCAATTTCACACCCTATAAATAGCATATCCATAAATTATACTCTTCAATTAGTTGAAAGTACTTTTGCTTACATTTTAAGGCAAATACTATAAGGAGAAAAGTGAAAGCGGATCAGCATCAAGAAAAACGCTGGACCGCACAAATTTTAATATTTCACCAAAGAGCTACCTCATTAACATTTATTGAGTTTTTGCATTCTCATTCTATTTGCATCGAATCCTAATGGCTCCTCGAGATCCATAAATTTGTGTGTGGGAGCCCCGGGATGATAATAAAATTTGCATCAGATTTCTTAACATTGTCTGCAGATAGTGAAATTAAGATCTGATGGGTAAACTGCGGAATTGCGGTTTGAGAGGAACAATTTTCGATCGAGTAATGGATTTTAATAGTTTAAGTATTTTTGGTTTTCTTATTCAGGGAAAATGCTAAAGTGTTGAAAAACCAATATGCTTTTCGTAATTTTTCAATAAAAGAGTGTTTACTTTGCTTTGAATAACAAATAGATTCTATTACTAATAGGTGGAAAATATTTCTTCTAACAAACTATATTTGTGGATGTTTTCATTCAGTTTCAATAACATAATTAAGTAAAATTGTAAAAATTCAGATTTTTGACAACACATCAAAAGGTAATGTTATAAATGTGCTTGCAAAATTTATTTCTTGAATAACATAAATATTCATCGGCGAATTTATTTTGATGACTAACTACATTTTATGCGAAATCACGTAACACGATAAATTAAATTTTCCAATAAAATGTTCAGTGTTGCAAAAATTTTGTAGATCTAACAGGTTAAGAGGAGTGCTTCCATGAATAATTTTTTTTTAAATACAAAGTAAAAGTGGAATATAATTCTTATTTCAAAGCTACAATTACGAAACACTCCATTAAACAAAATGTTTTTAATTCCAGTAAAATGAAAGAAATTGCGAATTGAAAAAAGTAATAGATCTATTTCCTTGACAGAGCAAGGAGCATGCTGAACTTCGAAATCCAGAAGAACAATTTTAAAAATTGATGTAATAATTATTCAAATTATCCTCGTTCCATAAGTAAGGAGATAGTTCTACGTATAGATTAAAAGAAAGCATGTTTGAGAGTATCATTAACAAGCAACCATTCAACAGTTCAGGATGAAGAGTTACGACAAATAGACACATTTAATTTTGGTAAACAATTTAATTACAGAAAAATATGATTTATTATTTCAACATGTTCTTTTTTTTTAAATAACGACGATGATCTTGTAGAGGACATTTTGGAAACGAATAAAACAATCTAAATATTGTTTTTTATTGTGGCATGAAGATATTTTAGCAAAAATGGATAATAACAAATTCAAAGCTACCACGATTTTTAACGCAGGCATGTTCAACGCTATACTAAAATTAAAATTAAAATATCGTGCCTAGCTGGATGAAAAAGAAAAGAATCCAATTGAACCCAAAACCTTGAGAGAATTTTTATGTTTTGATACATTCTGTTAGTGTCGATGATTTAATTTAAACATTATATCTGTATGTATCAAACTCATTCGAAGCACTATTGCTTTCCATTTAAGTATTTTCAATATTTTAAAATTTCTAAAATATCTCTTAAAGAAAACAAATCAATTATTTTAGCTTTCGAAATAAATTACACAGTACTTTCCACTGTGTACAAGAAAATTGTTTATTTCCAGCGATTTATTAGAAAGTGCACATAAACATGTAGATTCATAGATTCAATCATCTGACCCCAAGGACGTAATAAAATAGTAAAATAGAATTTGTTTATTTATTCTATAAACCTCCCAGGGGAGCTGTAGGTTTCCATTCCATGACCATTTATCCTAAAGAATTTTTAATAGCCTTGATCTCTACAGGGGCTCCTAATTGCTACTTTATGTTAAAATGAACATAAAATATCTTAATGCACGTCTTTAAAAAGCGTCATTTGCTCTATATAAATGTTTGAATTCCTTTTATAAACAAAGCAAAACTTAATTATCTATCATAAAATGCGTATGTATGTATCTATATGTATACACAAATAGTAATAAAAGTTTTCGTTTTAGTTAAATGTGTAATTGTACTTAAACGTCTAAGCCATTTAAAGAGAAACATATGAAAAATTCGTTCCACGAGGCTTCCTAAGTATATACTTTTGCAAAAACCTTTTGTATATACTTTTATAAAAACCTTTCATCAATAAATACAAAGTTTGAATAATCTTTAAATGTACTTACATATTATCAAACTTATTTTTAAATTAGACTAATTTATTTTATCTTGTTAAAAACTAAAAGTTTTATAATTGTATAGAACAACAGACGCATGTTAGCAACCCGCAGTGCTACAAATATCTTTGTTTTCGAAAATTTTAAATATTTACGAAAAAAAATTGAAAAGCCATAAAATGAAACATATAAGCTACTAACAGATGAATGACACATGCAAGATTAGCACCGCATGAAAGCATTTGGGGATAAATCTTTCACCATGCGCGCCCCCCCGCCAGCCTAATCGAATTTTAAATATCTCCGACCTCCGCTAACAAAATTACTTCTGGAAGCAATTACGTAACCTTTCTGCTTTGATCGCTTTAAATCAATTAATTCTACCCGGCGAAAGGAAATTTCGTTGATTATTTATCAAAGATCTGATCCTTACTGACAAACACCCTGCAATCCATCAATATTACATTTGGAAATGTTCCAGGGCGCTTCATTTATTTTTAGATTTTATTTTTATTATTTTGATTTATTTTTGGTACTTTTTTAGTTACTATAAATATAAAATTGAAGGTTTTTTTTAAAAAATCCCTTCAAAATACGTCTAGTATGTACTTCAAACACTATCTTTTCTTAAAAGAATTTGATGAGTAGCTCAAATTTCCTCATGTAATATGGGTCAATCTGATTTGAATGGAAACTTGTTATAAAAATACCAAAGTAGAAAATATCTTTTAACACCGATAGTTTACTGAAATTTTATAAATTTCATACTGATGTGGTTCAACATGAAAAGTTCTAAATATGTTTAATTGAACTTAAATTGATTTTGCCAAGGGATAGTTCCATTCAGAAATATAAATTAATAATTTTCAGATTTTTTCTTTTATTATTTCAACATAAAAGGTAAACGGCTACTTCCTGTATGTATAAAATTGTGAAAATTCCACGTATGTATAAAATTGTGAAAAGTACTATGAGACTAAGTATTTGATATTTACTTCAACTTAATACCCTTAGCTGTTCTTGAGAAGGGTTTTGACGAACAGACAGGCAGACAACCAAGTGTAACAGCCTTATTTTATCATTTAGGAGTATACAGAACCCTTAAAAGTAAACGAATTTTAAAATAGAATAATTTCATACCCAAATAATATAAAAAAGCCCGAAGCCTAAGGCTTCTCTGAAGAGAGTTTTTATGTGATAGAAATTCGTTCTTTTGAGCAATCACATCTTTTAAATTGGGTAAAGCCTAATAACAGTGGTTAATGGATTATAAAAATAAAAATAATTTAGTTAAAGCTTTAAATAAATAGTTAGTTCACTGTCAATAAAATTGTTGCTTATCCATTTCTAAGCTTAGTGTAATAACATTATTCGTTTTCATTACTATTTGAAAAATAAAAATGTCAATTTTTTAATGGAAATTGAACTTAAATGGATATTTTAAAGAGAATAACACTGATTCTCTTGTTTCGATGTAGAGTAGAGCTACCAAATTAAACGATCTAATTTTCTTCTAAATTCTCTTCAATCTTCCCACTATTTTTTTTATATGCCACATTCTTCTCTTGTTTAAATAAGCTCATACACAATTTGTAGAAGTGATCTATTATTTGAAAATAAACTACAGAAATTGAAATCCAACACTCCATGATTTCATATTAATCTTTAGTGTAATTCTTTATAATAGTGATTCTTTCCACTGGTTCCTATTTCTTAAAAGATATCTTCTCTTCTTTACACTACTAGAATGTTCCATACCCATTTTGCTTGATTTACATATTTCATTTCAAATTTTGTTTACACTACCATTAACAATTTCTCGGTCAGTTTGATTTATATTTTCTTGTGTCATCATCAACAGCAACATCTAGTAATTATTATTTTACTATTTTACTATTATTTTATTTATACGCAACAGATAACCACATTCATAGAGATTAAAAAACTTGAAGTGTCTATTGGCACCACTAACGGGTGTAGATATGGGTTAACGGGAAAAATTGTTGGAACTGTTTTAAAAAAATATAATCCACTCCTCAAATGCGTGCTTGTCTGCGCGCGAAAAAATATATTTTGTTTTGAGATGAACTATCACCAAGATGTTGAATATACCATAAAGACGATTGTTTATATGGACTACCACATTTTATGACATAACTTCGTCATTTTTAATATTTTTCATTAAACAATTAATTAAATAATTAAATAAAAAATATTAATAAATTGGATATTGTTCGAAGTTGAAAATTCAAATAATTAATTTTAAAAAAAAGGAAACTAGCCTTAGCATAGAGAGCGTCTTTTAAATAAGTAGGTATAACCGGCAGAATAACATTTTGACATGAAGTTGTTTAAGCTGAAATCACAAATAAAATAAGTTCCACTTACCGCACATTGTGGTAACTGTTGACCCTCTGGTCGTTTCACCTTCCATCCCAACAGTGGTGGAATGCAAATTAATCCCGACATTATCCACACGGCTGCAATCATAAGTGCAGCCCTGGCTGGAGTCCTAGATTTCAAGTATTCAACTGCTTTTGTTATACTCCAATACCTGTCCAGGGATATTAAACACAAATTCATAATTGAAGCGGTGCACAGGAGCACGTCCATCGCCGAGTGAATATCACACCACCAACTTCCGAATATCCAGTAGCCCATTAATTCATTCGCTAATGAAAAGGGCATTATTACTAAACCGAGGAAAAAATCTGCGACAGCCAGCGATGCAATGAACCAATTTTGAATATTTTTAAGTGATTTCTCAGTCGCAATGGCGATTATTACGAGCATATTTCCTACAACGATTATGATCATGAGAATCGTAACGATGATAGACGCAATCACGATGTGGGTTAAGGTGTATCCGCTCGGGTAGGTTCCATTGAAGAAGAAAACCGTCGTCAAATTGCTACCGAAAAGTAGGCTATCGTTCGTCGGCTCAATAATTGTTGAGCCCGGTGATGAGGGCAATTGATTTGTTGGTGACGTATTGTTACTATCCGGCTGGAACATTGCCAGGAAATCATCAGTTGTAATGTTATCATTCTGGCCCGTATTCCTCAATTCCAATCCGAACTCCATATTTCTACAGTATCTTAAAAATTCAGCTTCTTCAGTATCTTACCGTGTAAAAAATCATTCATTTACTACTCCCTTGCGATGGAATTCGTTAATTTGTTATAGTTGGCATAAACAGAATTTTCGTGATTTTATTTTTCCTACGTTGTTTTTTTTTTTGCACACTCACATTTTGCATTGGTCCCAAAAAAATTCAATTAAATCTCTGCTACGAATGCATCTTTCTTAGAAAAATATATTGGTAACCTATTTTAGGACTGTTTTGGAAGTAATGTGAAATTTGAAAAAAGCCCTATTACTTATAGTACACGTGAGGCTATCGGCGATTCGGTACTTTCCATTATAGCCTTTATTGGGTTTGTATTAATTATATCATAATTGCTTGAATTTATTGTTAGTATTGCAGTGTTCACTAAACTATCTTTTAATTTTAGTATAGTTATACTAACATGTTTTTTTTTATTATTATTTTTGGTCAGATATTTTTTTTATTTTATTTTTTACGTTTCTAAATTTAATTATTACCCGATTTTCCGACTGCTTTCTTCCATTTTTAATTGGAGAAAATTTATTGCATAAGTAAAATTAAAATAAATTCCCGCTTTTTCTTTGCTCGACAATTACCTCTCATACGATTCCTAACAGCGTCATGACTAGTAATTAATAAATAATAAAACTGATTTTTTACTATTCTACAACTAACATTTTCTAAGATTATTTACTAAACTTTTACTTTTATATCGATTTTATTCAACACTTTAAATCTCGATTTACTCGTTGAGCACTTCTCCTTGAAGATATGTCAGACAGAGACCACCTGCAGAATGCACATGAGAATGCTCATTTTATCTGGTGATTATGCGGAATTGCACCCGCAGGACACAAAATTTAAACCTACACGAGGTCGGCACATAAAAACCAAAATTAATTTATGTGTTTCAGTTCGACACAGTTCGATACACATTGAAAACACAATACAACACATTATTTAATTTATATTTTAAAATTTCAATTTTTTAGAATTTCGGCGCCACTTGCAGTGGCCCATATTAAGCTAAAATTTCTTCAAATATTTATTGGAGTGCTTTGATTCAAATTTAATAATAAATATAATGTTCTAGTTTTATTGTGAACCGATTTTACGTTTTATTTTTACGCTTATAATTCTTCTCCATTATTGATTTATTTTTAGTTAAATAATTTCACATAATCCTAAATTCGCGTAAAAAGCACACAATAAATTGGCATTTGTGACACAATTTCAGATCCTCCGGGCATGCATCTGAACACTGCAGGAATCAAAAATTCACGTTACACCAAATTCAGGAATTTTCATCCTTTTTACACCAGAGAGGACAACACAAACACTATAACATCAAATATATGCACTTTTAGTCGAAACTTTTTTATTTTATTTCATAGGGACTATGAGCACTATTAGCGCGCGCGGGATTTTATCCGAGATAGTTTTTAGACAGGAGTTGGGCTCCCGTTGATTTATTTAGTGCCCGACAGGACAACCCATCAAACCGACCGTAGATGGTGGGAAATGCCCGAAATTCCCAGATCATTGGTCCGGGACCGGTCGTGCTCAAGGCTGGACTTCATCGGGGAAAATGAATTAAAATTTTCAATTTTTATAAGTCCAGCATCAACTTGAGACTCCAGAAAACTCGCTGCAAACAACACCACAGCGATTGTGGCCGAATGGTTAAAAATCAAGCTCTCCTTGAGAATTTTTGTCCCATTCAAATTAATAGACCCAAGCGTTTCGTGTAGGGATCATATCATAACTGACCGACCAGTCGAGAAAAGCTGGGAATATTTTTCCGATTTTCCATAGAAGAGAAGTATACTTGAGAAAAAAAATATTTATATATATGTTTATATAAAGCTCCAGACGAAGTCTTTCGAGACACGAGTCGAACGAGCAACTGCTTCTGCTGCTCAACGGCTGAAGAGAATTTTCTAAGTTAGGAAAAATCGTCCGAGAGCTCCGGATCCATCCCGGCACCCGGTGTAGCACAGGGTAAACTTCCAGAAGAGAAAATCTTCCAAGTTTCATTCGAATTTTCGAAGTTGGGCAAGCACACAACACCAACTCGTGTACTGGGGATTTTCGAAAACTACGCAAGAGCACGACACAATTTCCAGGATTTTCCACGAGCACAAGTCGTGCTTTATTGGGGGTAGGCACAACCAGTAGCCAGAAAATACCTGTCCCAGTGGCCCACTGGGTTCACGTGGATGTGTTTATAGTTTGACGAGGTCAGGATTGATGGGAAAACAGTCGAAGCGAGCATGCCTACTTTTGCTGGAGGTGCACCTCCTGTGATCAGGGCCTCAGGAACCAGGAGGCATCTTCTGAAATCCTCTGAAGTGAGTACGCGTCGAAGTGGGATTTATGTGACCAAACCAGGGAACATGCACCACACATCTAATTTGCCGTACTCTACGATTTCAAGTAGGATAGTTTTGTGCTTGAATCCCCGGAATACAGGAAACTAAATTATTTCTGGCATCGCGAGTCCTCCTCAACAGTATAAAACTTTCTTAAGAAGCTTAAAGTCCCTAATTAAAATTAAATTTCAGTTTATTTCAACGATTTTCAAGGAAAAACTTCATCCTTCTACACGAAATTCGAATTCTATCCAACAATTTAGAGAAAGTTTTCTGAAAAAAAAACAACTTTTCTACAAAAATAAAAATAAAAATAAATGTCGGGATCAACTAAGCTTCTAAAATTCTCTAAATTAGCCTTTTCTTGATAAAGATATGATTCCAGGAAGAAAATAATCTAAAAAGATATTTAATAACATATTTTTTTCGTACTAAAAAATAATAATAGTAATAAAAATAACAAAAGTTATACGATTGACATTTTTTGTTAATAACTATAAAATTCGTAGATATATATCAAATTATATAGCTGCATTCATTGCAATATTATTTGAGAGCTCTTAAAAATGTTTGCCAATTTATTCGGATTTTTGGAGAGCTCTGAAACGTTGAAATTCAAGTGGCTCCACAAGAACTCGTCCATGGATGCCATAATCAAGATGTTTGAAAGGTTTACGAGTCACATACAACGCATTTCATGTTATACACTAAAAATGTGGATATAGGAATCCTTTCCGCATTTATGCACAACGGGCATTGTATAATAAATGTCCCAGTTTTAAGACCAGGGACTGTACAATCAAAATTCTTTCTATTGAATTTCAATTAAATTTAAAAAACTTAATACCATGGGCTTTATAAATTTATAAAGTTTTACCACACCATACCTTTTAAAAGCTAGTTTCTTCGTTAACATATCATACGGTTTGTTTCATACTAAAGATGTTTGTACTTACCTGGAAAGAAAGAAAAAATATTATCAATGTAGTCAACAAAACCAATAATATTTAGGATACAAATTTTAAATTTCTAACATTCCATAAGACAATAGAATAGAACCAATCTTCTTATCTCAGTAGTTATTAATTATTTTCTATAAAATAAGGCTCAGAAATCTTGTATTGAATAAGTGTTAGATAAAGTTCGTATAAAATCTCATATGATAACAAATATCTAATATTTTTATTGTATATGTATTATGCATAGTACTAGCATGCCAGGTATTAGATGCGTTGCTTGCTATACGCTTCGACAAATAAAAAAATTTTTACTTTTAGTTGATTGATTGATTGTTTGAATAAGTGCAAATGAATTTTATAGATATTTATTGTAACGCGTGTGGATAAACAATATTTTTAGTTTTTCCATTTGATGAAACGATTTGACAGCCCTCCATCTCGAATTCGCAACTTCTGACAGCCGAATTGAAATCAGCGACCCCGAAATCCCCCAAATACCAATTTTGGTAAAAATCGTATGCTTCAAAATTTGGCAGTTCTCGATCTTGAATATGTAAATTCTGACATTCGGGTGGAAATGAGTGAACCCGAGAATCCCTAAGTACTAAGTTTGGTGAAAGTCGCATAAACTTCATAGTTTGACAGTCCACCAACTTTAAATCGTAAATTCTGACAGTTAAAACAAGTAGCTTAGTGCACTCCGTGTTATTTCAATAATATGCTGGTAAAACTTTCATGATGATCGGTTGAACGATCTAGGAGTCCATTCGTACCAAACACACAAATAAACTTTCGCTTTTATTCTATATACATTACATATGTACGTATGTATATAGATTGAAATTATTCCTATCTTTTTTTTCAGAATTTACTTATTTTAACTTATTATACCTCATATAATAAGAAAATAAAAATCAATATAACATTGAAAAGAGCTTTCCTATTTCTTTTTTTCATTTCAATAGAATAAATGATGTAGTAACTTTTATTTTTTTTATTTGTGTTACATCAAAGGTGACTACAATACTTTTTAATTCCTCAAAAACATGAAAATCCCCGCCGACTGAACGTATTTGACCCCCTAATTTATTTACGTCCAATTACAAGAACATACAATTTTGGATTTCTTATAAAAAACCAAAGCAAGAAATGGAAGATGAAGACGGAAATATGTAGGTACTGATGTAATGCTCTGGAAATCCGTGTCTGTACAAGAACACTTCTCGGCAAGTAGCTCCGGTAATTTATAGCACCGAAACCCTGATGACAGTCATGTTGCCTCCACCGTCAATTTATTGAACTCTTAGGAAAATCACACACCGCTCCAGGGACATATGACTGTGTCTGTAAAAGGAGGGACTCTTCCCGGCCCTGCGATTGTCCCATTAGAGACTGTAACTATAAAAGTAATACGACGAAGTTGATATGGCACTTCGGTTACGGAAATGGTAGCTAAGTGGTTTTATTGTTTGCGTCTGTAAAGGGGATTTTTGCCTCTTTTTTTTCAAAAGGAATTTCTTTTCCGCCAAAATCTCTTCCGCTTGCGTTTTATGCCTTACCTACTATCCGAAGATTTTCCTTTTAAAAGCTTGAAGCACTTCTTTTTGCTAAGAGATGAGTAACTTCCCATGGTTGAGTCTCAAGACCATTTAATTACTGACCGAACAATAAAATGTTCAAGAGACTTTTAGGAGTAATCAATCGTTTCCCTTAATTATACCTTTTTTTTATTATTTCTTCTTCTTTTTATATGTGTGCTGTAGCTTCCTTAATCCTGTTTTATTCAATTAGAAATTATTTAGCAATGAAATCAAAAGAACTGACCAAAAGTTAAATCAATTTCTTATGATATCATTGTTTTCTATAATGAGAAAAAATATTTTTGTATTATTTACTAAAAGTCTTTTAAACTTTTATTTTCTTGAGTAGTTCTTGTCATGAGCTATGCTAAGGAAACCCAAGATGATTTCAAATAAAATTAAAACAGGAAAATGAAAAGGCCAGCTACTGATGAAAAAGAAAACAAGAAAATCTGAGTTCTTGCATGATGCTTTTAAAACCGAACAGCCACTAAGTGTTCGAATGAATATTTCGAATCTTACCGGAAAAAGCCACACATTAAAATATTTAGGGATAAATTATTTGAATTTTGCAGGCGAATTTCTAGGGCTCCGGGCTTTTCTGCACAGAGATGAGATCTTCTTCTAGAATAAGCCTTTGATACCTGCTATCATTTTTTATTAACAGGATTAATTAATAATTTTCCTTTGTTTGTGAGCAATATTTTATGTTTGAGCGTAACATGTATAAATCATGAAATTGAAAAAAAAGCTCAAACCGAACAGACCTTACAGCAGAAATATAAATTAAACAATTTAAGAAAAATCTTCAAATTTACCTTTAATTGATGCCATTTCTTCAAATTGTTGTCATCTACAACACAATTTTTTGGTAGAAAATCAAACGTTCAGGGAACGAATTTTTTATTTTCGTCCACTAAAATTGTCTCACGACCTCAATCTTTCCTGTTGTCATATTCGAAACGATAGTCAAATTAACGCGACGAAGTAAATTTTAAGCGGATTTCATTAGTCACTGATTAGTTAAATAATTCAAATATTTTTACTTTCGGACCCCAAAATTTTTGTTACGACCGACGAGACGCGACCGCACTCCGAGGAAGTTTTTCCCGCACTGAGCGGATCCTCTGAGGAATAACGGTTTCTTTAACTAATCGTGGATGAATTCAAAAGGGCAATTGTAGTGCTTGATAATCGCTTGTATTTAAACCTGCCAAATGATCGGTGGGCGGAAAATTTAAATAAAAGGTAAAGAATGAGTGTTGTGAGTATAAAATTAAATTTACTTTTGAAACAATTGTTTATCTTGTAAGTTTTTTAAACAAATTATTGTAAATAACACTTGAGAAGTTAGTCGACTTCTTAATTTTTAATTCTTCAACTGAATCAAATATTATGATTTAAAAAAGAACTGTCGGTATCTTAATATGTTTGCGGTTTTTGAAGTATTTTTGTTGAAAATAATCATTTTTTAATATTCCAAAAAACTTAAGAAGGTATTTTTGTTTTCTATCTGTGGTACCATCCGGCCATATATAGAAATATTGCAAGATAAATTTCCTATTTTTATTTGAATAAACCATATGATTACACTTTTTCTATTAATAATATAAAATATGGGGCGATTTTTGTATTTAAGTAAGTCAGTATTAAGCATATATATATATTTTAACATATATAATTGTTCTTTCTTGGCTTACAATCATCAGCAATATGTTTATTATATATTTTATTTCATAAAGAATTCAAACTGAAATAAAAATAAAGTATACGTACAAACTTTGGATTTGGAGGTTTTTGGGTATTCTTATTTTGGTATGTTGTCTACATTAATCCATTCAGTGTGAACTTTCAAATACACCTTGTAATCGAGATTACATTAACTTTATACTTATTTTGCAACAGTACATGTAAAAGAATTATTATATCAAAAAACTTTATAATTTTTCACAGAAGATTTTGACCAAAATTTATATTCATTTTGAAATTTAAGTCCTTTAAATCTTACATTTGGAAACGGATTGTAAGAAGTAAGAAATCGTTGGAAAGACATTTTTATTCTCTTTTAAATGAACCCCATCCTGCAATGTCCTTATAAGAATCTATGTAAGAACTTATGTTCTTCCTAAAAACCCTTAACTTTTGAAAGTGAAGAAGTGGTTTGCTGAGGATTGATATAGCGTTTGTTTCCTATGTAGAATCTGAACGCCCTCCTGTATATTTAAATATGAAGTACCGAAATCGCAATTGAAAGAGCAAACAAACAAACAAATTTTTAATTGCATTCTATCTTTTATATAGTTTTTTAAATCGAGCTTCTTATTAAACGCAAGCTACTCCAAAATTCTTTCAGAGAACCCTTGTATCCAACCTCGAAATAAGGGCTGGGGTATTCAAAATTTAACAAATTGTCAACACAAAATAGAGAGTCCTAATGGCGTTTGACACAAATTGACTGTCAGAAGTGATCTTCCTGGTAAAAGGGAAAATTAAATCGCGGTGGAAACAGAGTCCTCTTACCAACCGAGGTCGCAATCACTTCGTACATTCGTTTTCATTTTCGTCACTCGCCCTGGTCTCGTTGGACGAATATTCGAAATTCGATTTTTCTCGTGCTCTTTTACAGCACGAGTCACAACCGTCGAGACTTTTCAACTATGTAAAAAGGCAGATGCATTCGCCGGTGGCCGTTAAAAACTCGTTAATTGAATGGAATAGAAAATGATTGACACACTGCCCCTTGGTGGCGGGCGTATGCCCGAAGAAGGGTCTTGGCCTGGTTTTTCGCCCCCGCCCACCTGTCGGGGGCGGATTTTGATAAAATCTCTCGGAGCTGGCTCAAATATTTGTTATACGATAATCCAATGGGGCTTCGTCAGGGGCTCAGAGGTAATTAATTTGCCCAAATTAGGTATGTGATCTGATCCTGCGAAAGGGGAAGCTTTATGCAATCTAGTTATCGAACTTTAATGAACACGCAGTTGATTAATTAGAGGTCCCATAATTAGTACAATGAAACGAAACAAATTGGTATCAGGTTTGATTATAATTTAATTGCGCGGCAGTTTCTTTTGTTAGGTAACGAAGTACCCACAATGGAGCCCCAAACCTCCTTGGAAGGTGTACCGAATGGCTTATAATTAAGAAAAGCCAGGTGTGCTCTTACCATGACGTCAGTTTCGACTTAATTCCACTCGTAATGACTCATTAATTTGTGCACCCCTATATTGGGGTCAATTCATCAACCATATAATTGCATAAAAAATAATAGGGATTATGGATTTAGATAACTAAAGACTCCAAGTTCTTTCACTGTTTTACAAGAAAATTGTTTTTAATGTTTCCTAAGACAACATTTTTGAGCTATGAATATCACCTGGGCCTCAATACCTTGCTTACTCATAGACAATTGATTTTTAGATTATTTCCACTAATTGCAAATTTATACAGTCATATTTTAATTATAATATTTACCATTTTACATAAATTTTATTTTATTTAATTTTTTTGCAAACTGAGTAACTCTGTTTTAATTTATTAGTACTATTTATTTATGACTTATGATAGTATTATTTAGTTATTTATATTGTAATAGCTCTGCCACCGGAGAATAGTACTATACATAGGTTTTTTGTAGTATGTGTAATGTAGTATACAATTGAAAATTAAAAATTAAGTGTAATGAAACCATTTGAAATTTCACTATAGATGAATGTTTTTTGTGATTATAACTCATATATGTATGTAGAATGATTTAAATGAACAAGAAAGATATTGTTTTTAGAGACTATGTATCTATTGTATTTGAAAAAATTACTTCTGTACTTAAAATTTTTATAATTTTGCAAATTTTACCAGTGATGTTTTCATCAATTCAAAAAGGAAAAGCTTTTGATAGAATTTGTACAAATACCATATTGGTTTTACAAAAAATATATGTGTGATAAGAAATGATTTTTAAATGTTCCTATATAAAGCCTGTATATTTAAGCCCAGTTAATGAAATTTATAAATGTTTTCAAGTCGCATAAATTAATCCATTTCATTCTATCATTGAATATGCGTTGGCTGCCCTTTAAATTAAATATATGCTTATATGAGAACTTAAAGCATAATTAATAAGAAATTTTTTGAAATGCGTTAAGGAAATGTATATATATATTAATTTTTTGTTCTAATTATTTTTATTCTGTATGAATCATGTCCAATTTAAGAAACTCGTAATATTGTACAGTTATACATGAATTTAATTTATTTAATTATTGACCAGTAGTCTGAAAGAATTATATTCTATAGACTTAATCAAATAAATTAAATTATGTGACAAGATTCTTAATTTCTTTAATTTATTGACCAATAATCTTAAAGAATTATATTCTATAAACTTAATTAAATTAAGTTCCAAGATTCTATAAAAACAACTTTTCGATTCGATAAGTTCTGATTGAATTTATTATGTTTTTATTCTATGTGAGTAAAGATTCAATTTCCATTGGTCGGTTTCTCAATTTACTGAATTTTCTTCCTAGATATATTTTCAAAAATTGAAAAAATATTAACAATATAATCCGAGTTTGGATTAACTTTTCTCTAGTTGATACCAGACACGAAGAGTTTATTTTTCGTATAATATATGTACTTCCAGGTATATCTTGTTTTGCATTTTTTCGAGGACCTGATAAAGTCAATAATCATGGCTCTGTGACGGCGTCGGTGGATTAAAAGAGCAAAGGTAGCGTTAAAAATAAATTCAACTTCCGCCGCCCCCGCCCAGCTTCAGGTATCTCAAGTTGCCACTTGATTTATGAACGCTTAAGAATTTTTGGAGGTAAACAGTGGCAGCATTAATTCACTGCGGGGACATTATTTCAGGAAATTATTCTGCATACCTACCCCACTTAAACGCTGGCAGGTATCACAGAGTTTTTAGTTTTTAATTTGTTACCCAGAAGTTATCCCATTTGCATTAGGAATAAACTGTATATTTTAATACGTAATAGGAGACTTCTCACTTTGGGCTGCTCCGTGCCACAGGTACTTTGGGTTTTTCCAAACTTTATAAACTCACCGATCCCACCCCCACCTGGCGTTGTTCTTTTCTTTTTACCATCCTTTTATTTGGGTCCCTTGAAGAATCGGGAAGGTAAACAGATTCTGCTCGTACCTTGGGAAGAAAAAATATATATATAAATAAAATAACGTGGGAACAATCTTTTAGCGAAATTTCTCCCAGTGGGCAAGAGATTTGCATGTAAAAAGCGAAGCCAACTTTTATGGCAGCATTTACATAAACATAACTTTCGCTCTAACGAAATTGAGCAAAAAGGAAATGTTCTATTTCGTCTACGACATAAAAATGCCGAAAAACCCTTCCTCGGTGGACGGGTGAGAACACGTCATCGATGTATTTTACTCATACCCCAAAAACCCCCAAAACCCCCAAAAATCGAGTAATAACCATTGTCGCACCGAGTGACTTTTGTAAGCTCTGCAGGGCTAAAGTTCCTGGGAATCGATGTGCGCTGAAGAGTGATTGATGTTAGGCGACACTTGGCACAAAAGTATCTTTTCTTCTACAATAACAAGACGAGGGAATGAGACAAGACAAGACATGAAAACAAGCAAAACTCTATGACAACAGCGGGAATTTAACAACCCTCGATCGCTCTCCAGGCTCAGTTTTGGGGTGGAACATTTCCATAAAACGAAATGCTTTCGATGACAGGCGACGAGTGTTCGAACACGCTACAAAACCTTAAAATTTTTTTTCCGATCATCGAAAGGTGTATGGCACACTTAATCTTAAATTTGTTTGTTTATTCATCATTCATGTAACTTAGCACAGCCGGTTCTTAGGAAAACAGAATTTAAAAAGTATTAAACCTCCAGACACCAATTTTCACGAAATTTATTGATAGTATGAAACAGATTAAATAGTCTCCAAAAAGTGGAGTAAATACAAACAATTTTTCGTTTGCACTTAAATCCAAAACAACATTTCTTTTAAATAACAAAATTCCACCAAAATATACAGAAAATGTTGGGTAAAGAATGGGTTTTTAAGTTTTAAATTAAGTTGATTGCAGGAAAGTTTTCAACTTTTTTGGTACCCATGTAAAAATATAAATTGACGTAAGTTTTAATTATCGTTCAAGTTGAATTATAAATGAAAATTTTAATAAGATTTAGACTGTGTGCGAATTGCGGCTAAATGGCTAAATTTGCATTACGGTCATGGGTAAATTTTATAAACTTAGGTTACTCGATAATTTCCTACAACTAATATTATCGACACAAATTTATAGAGGGTGATTTTAAGAATAAGAATTTTAAGAATAAAATTTAGGCTAGAATTGACAAATAAATTTAGCTATCAGGCCGAATATCTATGCTGTAGGAGTCTCCTACTAGGAGATGTTTGATCATTTTATAATTTATTCATGCTTATAGCGCATGTTGGCGATGGGCGGCTGCTGGGGATCGGAAAAAGGAAGACAGTGCCGTAAGCTACAAAATAACAGCAAATTCCTACATTCACATTCTAAAAAATAAATTGGAGTCATCTGTTTTAACTCCTGTGATTTTATTTTTCAATAGGATAATGCGACCTACCATTCTTTTTGAATAACTTCTTTCCCAAGAGTTGATTAACTAAAATTCAATGAAAACGTGTCAAGCGCAAGAAGGATCAACAGAAGATTAGTTTAAGTTTACGATTTATGTTTAAATATTTCTAGAATTATTTCCTTTATGTCCTTTTTTTCCTAATTTAAACACTTTTCTTACACACGAAATATCTATCAAAATATAGCTCCAATTGATTAAATAGCTTATTATCTTTACTTGTGGCTTGTCCGAAATTATAATAATAGAAAGGTAAAATTCCTTCAAATACAACTCTACCCAATTTTTTCACCACACCTATTTCTTATAATATCTACATACCACCATCGGAATTTAGAAAATCGAGAATTTAAAATGTTTTAATTTTGAAAAGTATGACGAATGTATGATATGATTTTTATTAAATATCTAAAATAAAAGCAATAATATACAAAAAGAAAATAATTGCAAACAAAACAAGTACATATTATGTTTGTTTTCATTCAATACATAAGTATTCTTTTTTTTTCATTCTTAATTTACATCAAATAAATTTTCCAAGAATAATAAAATAAAAAATTGTTTTCAAACATAGTAAAATAAATTAATGTGTTTGTTGTAAAAACTTTTCAATAAATGAAACTCTCTGACAGCACCAGAAATTTTCCGCTTTCCGCGTGTGTGTGTTTTTCCAGCTGTCCGCCTCTGATAAAGATAAATTACTCCCGAAAATTGAAATTAATTGGAAATACATGCCTAGAATCCACTGAGCCAGGACGCAAACATTGTCGTAGTTGTAAAATGAAGCGTGATCTTTTTAATTACTTACTTTGAATAATTCATTATGTTTGCTAGTTATGTATATTAAATGTCGGCCTAGTAACTCCTATTTTCGAACTTTAATTTACCTAATGCCTATAACTTTCATGTGATTTTCAATACATAGAAAAATTTATTTAATAAGTCGTGCCAAATTGTTTATGTTAGGATTTTAATCAATCAGTGAGTTCTGTCAGTATTAAAATACATTTTGAAAGGTCATATTTTTTTATTTCATTGAATTAGAAACTTGAATTTCTTACAGGATTACGACGCTAAAGATTTTAGAATTTGGCATTAGTTTCAACTCAATATCTACAGCCATTTCTGAGAGAAAGGATGTTCTCGGAAATTGTATAAAGTTACATTTTTATACCCTAGATAGTAATATGCCCTCTTAAATTGTGTGTAAAACAATTTAGTCGTTAGTTTGTCCTAAATTCATTTAAGGTCTTTCTTTGAAACTTCAAAAGCCCTTATTCACAAATTTTCGTGTCATGACTTGCAACATAAGAAATTTTAAGCAATTCTAAAGAAATAAGCAAGTATAGAATTTTTTTTAAATTGTAAGGCCATTCTAATTTCGTAATTTGCAGATTTATTAAGCCTCTTCCCTCCGTAAAATACCTCACGTAGCCGCACTAATGACTTGTTGGGAAAAATGTTTCAGGGCATACTTGAAAAACATTACCTAGAAAGTAGCCATGGCCTGCTCATTAAATCACAGATACATCAAAAGTAAGAGAAAAGAAAACCGGGGCGTAGATGAATTTTTACCATTTATTTTAATGTCGTGTCGTTGAAAACATGAATTCAAATACTTGTTGGAACTTAAATTACATTACAACTGGGGTTAGCCTTGTGCGATGATAGTCTGACGTCAGCAAAGCAAGACTTATAAAGGCATTTTCCCAAGATTACGTCATACACACTATGAGAAGATATCCTGAATTTTGCCCTAACCACACGCGCCCAACAAAAGGACACTCGCCTCTCGTCCGGAGGAAAGTCCATTGTATTTTACGACTCTTAGTAAAAGCGAGTAGAAATCGCAGTCTTAAAGATATATTTTCCGGATTAAGACGACCTCGAATTTCTTTAAACCCTGAAACTAAAAGATTTCGGAATTCTTTTCTAGTTTAAAAAATGTGTTTGAGCGCTAGTTGCACAATTCCATAAATTAGCGAAAGTGCAACTTGACCGCGCCTTTTTCTCTTACGTACATGCAAAATTTAATTAAAAATGAAGTATTAACATAATTTAGAGAGAAGGGCACCATTTATCATATTGCTCTAGCTGCGTAATACGTACACATGTCCTGGCGGATACGCCTGACTTAAATATTTGTTTAGCATATTGGCCCTCGGCAAGAATTAAGGATATTTCAATTTTGTCAACATTGTTTCCATTTACATAATTGACGGGCTTTCTCCGAGAGTGAGGCATGCGCTGGCAGTCGAATTTCGGCTACCACGATTTTACTTCGATTGTTCATTCAAATTGATCCCTCCACCCCCTCAGGGCGCGAAACGAGTGACGGGCCCTTCTTAAGGGAAACGCTATGGCGAAATTTTCATTTAGGGCAGAGGAAGGCTTGATTCCAGATTGACGCTTTGAAAACTTTTTCAATTTCCATGCATAATATATTCACAAGTTAGACACATTCACCCGAAAATATTACGGGCATTATTAAACTTTAAACTTCTTGGCGAAATCAAACACTGATCAAAAAATTTATGTCGTGCATGTTATATGTGTGTAGGTATGTTCGCATCACACCGAATGATCCGATGTAAATTTCCTACCTTTACCCAAAAATAAACTGATTAAGGTTCTGAAAGTGGAGAGAAGTGTGAAATTTGATGAGTTTCATGTAAACTTTTTGTAATCATTAGAATACGAATTAAAATAAACTAATTTTCAAACATTTTTCTGAATATCAAATAAGTTTTACACGCAGTTAAAACTTAAAACGGCATAAAATTCAGAAGCCCTAAGAAGTATAAAATAATTTTTCATTTATTCATAAATTCAAATAACATGCAGTGACTCACAGAATTAATTCATTGATTTTTAAAGAACGCAAAGTGTGATCAATTCTAATTAAGACTGCATCTAGAAAAAAATGTCTATTCTTTTTATATTTACATACATATAAACATGGAACACTACAAAACAAAATATCGATTTTCCTCAATCAAACATTCGATACCATCGAAACTTTTGACAATATCGAACGTTTCGATACTATAGATAGTATCGAAAGTTTCGATTATATCGAACGTTTTGATACTATCGAACGTTTCGTAACTATCGGTAGTATCGAAAATTTCGATAGTATCGAACGGTTTGAAACTATCGATAGTATCGAAAGTTTCGACAGTATCAAACGTTTCGATACTATCGATAGTATCGAACGATTGGATACAATCGATAGTACCGAAAAATTTGATACGATTAATACGAGCAAAGAAATTATCTCAGAGTACATTTTGGTCCACATGCACATTCTAATTGAAGCAGCCAGTGGCAAATTAGAATGTAGCGGTTAAGAATTATATAGGATATTTCTGAGACGAAATTTTCAAATAATTTTAAAGAAAAAAAAATATTGTTCCTGACCACAACTAATTGAATGACAAGATCAAAGATAATTGATGAATGAAAACTGTTTGCATCATCATTATATAAAACAATGCAAAGAAAAATCATATGCATTTATTTTTAAAAATTCAATGATAATGAAAAACAATTTTATTAGAATTGATGTACCTATTTTAATTCTAATGAAATATAAAAGCATTACAATTGAGGAATTTTAATGCTAATGAAATTATTGTGATTAGAATTGAAATAACTCAATGGCTCTTATGCATAAAAACTGAGTAAATACTCAATCTCAATTTTTATATAGAAAACCTGAGTTTTATCTAACCCAAATTGAGATTGAGCTCCAGTTTTGTATATAAAACTTAAGATTGAGCATTTTCTCAGTTTTTATGCATAAAAGCCATTGACAATAAAAACTCAATTATGATGGTTCGTTGTTCATAGATGATACCTACTGCTGATAGACTAGTTGTTAAAAACCAAAAATTGTTATTTTTCAAATTGTATTATTCCTTTTATTAAAAGAAAATCGTGAACATTTCTTCTTCACCCATCACCCATGGAGAATATCACCTTAAAGGCCACATCCCACACATGTGAACATGTGTATTTGTGCCTTTCGCTAACGCTGATTAGCTTAATTAACTTAATGAATTATGAATTATGTAAATGCTCCAAGGGATTTTGTCGGTTCTTCACTTAGTGTTCACTAAGTAAGTCGTCTAAGGTTAGAAATGCTACCCTGTAACTTTAAAAACAATTTTTTTTAAAGTTTTACTTAGTCTCTTATTTAATAGTTGCACTGTTCTACATATTTAATTCCACACATTTAACAAAGAAGACTTCTAGCATAAATTACTACCCATTTTATTGAAAAGCAAATGCATCGCAGTGAGCCATATGGGTACTTAAAAAACAAAATCAATATTTGTTACATGTTACCCCTTTGTTCCAGATACGAGCTGCAGAAAGTATGTTAAGCGCAACAGCAATGATGAAAACTTTATTTAGGATCCCACAAATGATAGCCTAGATACTTTGATGCAGTACATTGTTTACAAAATGTCTACATTTGATGACGACTGTATAAAACTGCGTCAGAAACTGGTAAATTGCCAAATGATATTGCACAGTAGGCCTTCATATCTTTTTCTTAATTTTTTTTAGTTTTATAAACTTTTCAACACAAAATATTATATCCTTATGGGATATAATGAAAATTCGATGAATATTTTCGTTAAATTGAAGAAATCTGCACATAAGCGTCTATCATTAAAAATTCATATACGGAAGCTATGTTCCAATTCCTTGAACTTTTAGTTTTCCTTTAAAACTAGATTTTTCATTCTCAGTCCTAGCAGGAATCTATTTCAGAAAAACTAAACAAATCAGATCCACCTCCCCCGCACAGCCTCTAACAAATCAGATGTTTCCATCACATTTCTTTATGAAGCAACAATTTTAGTTTCGATTTCAATTTTCCCACTCAACAAGGAAAAATCCCTTGACCCAGTTTCCCTGTGGTGGAGGAAACGAACTACTTTTTCTGTCTTTAATAAATGCTTTCTGTGCCCATTTAAAAGTGAAGGCAAAATCAATTGAAAAATTCTCCTGGTGCAGTTCTGTGCTTATTTCTCTAATTTCGCCTCTGGCTCACTGTTGCACCATTACGAAATAATTTTGCGCAAGTAATAATTTTGTTGAGCGTAATGACACTTTAGTCAATTGTCTGAAAAAATTCTATAATTGAGATTGGCTAAGAGAACCTGTTGAAATTTGCCCTTTACCTCTCCTTAGGGAAATTTAAAAAGTTTTCAGTGAATAAATATTGGGTACAAGCATTTTAACTATGATTTACAAAGGTATTTCATTTAAATAAACCCACGAATTACTTGTCTAAAATTGTTAAGTATATAAGGGATGTTACGTGGCGCCTTTATGGCACGGACAGCGAAAATGCTGATTCCTTTTGATTGCAAAAAAAAATAATTATTTGCATAGGTGAATAAAAACCGAAGTTAGCAAAAAAAACAATGTAGTCAAAAAACGACAAAAAAGGAGAATCGTCCACACCGAGGTTTGAACCAGGGACTTCCAGATTCTTAGTCCACGTTGATCGCCTTCACGCTACCGAGCCGATACAACGCACAAATTCTTTTCAAAAAATTAAACTCTGGTTTCTATTAAGTCACAATAATTCTATATATTTCAGTGTTCGAACTACAAGAAGCACAATATTCATTCCTTTCAAAATCTTAGGTAGCCGAAATCGATAAAGAAATAAATTTAAATACCACGGTATGAGTCGAATTCGATTCCTAAGCGATCGCGTCGGGATTCAAAGAGGAACTGAATCTTACCCCTTTTTGTGAGATTTCCCGTAGTTTAAATTAAACCGTTTTTATTTGAAATGTCCATGTTCGTGACCATATATGGGCAAAAGTTGCTGCTCGGACAGGAGTAGGGTTCAATTTCTCCTTTCTACACATAATCCCGGTTTTTTCGCTACTTAGTTATGCCCTACCGATAGCGAAAGCTTCGTCAAGTGATGTACTAGATCTTACTACTATTTTGACTTACGTGCTAGTGACAATTGACAGTTCTTACCATACGTTCTTTTGAAGGTAAGTAAATATTTATAATTCATTTGTTTACTACATAACTATCTAAGTATATTTTCAGGTCTTAACAATGTCTAACAATTAAATCATGGTTACAAGAATCAGGTTAGTCATTCTCGTTATCTTCGTAAGTTAAAGTTGCTTTGTGGTCCTTTTCTTTTCATTTTTGCAGGGCTTCGTGGGATTCGTTCGTGTTCAGCTCTCGTTGTTCCCCAAACATACTCCCGGCCTTGGCATCGCTGCAGAGTGAAGATGCCAATCCTTACATCTCGTCTAATGCTATATGGAGTGTACTTCTCGCTCAAGCCTTGTAGAACGTTGATCATCCTTTCACAAGCCGCTTTGCCTGTGAGACAATAAAAAGAGAAGATAAAGATGGGATAGGGTTTTTATAGTGCCCGACTCACTATCCGGAAGTAAGGATGGGAAGGTATATTCTGTGGGAAGGAGGATTTGAATCCCGACGAACGCGCTCAAACAATTATTCAATATTCGGTTGACTATTCGGTAATAAGCAGATTTTGGTGATTGGTCGTTTCAAAACATTATCTTTCGTCTTGAGGGTGACTACGCGAACAATCCCATCTGCTCCAGGATGAGTTTCCAGAATTCGCGCTAACATCCACCTACAGGGGGGTAGATTCTCTTGTTTGATAATTACTAAATCTCCAATTTGAACATTTTCTGCTTTCGTTGTCCATTTTGGTCGCTGCTGCAGTCGACTAAGATATTCCGAATTCCAACGCTTCCAAAAATCTTGGTATAATCTTTGCAAATACTGCCAACGATCTAATCTGCTAATGTTTAAATCTAACAAGCAGGGTTCGGGCGGCGTCATGATGGCTTCACCAATTAAAAAATGAGCCGGTGTCAGCGGATTCAAATCATTTGGATCTCGAGTTATCTCACACAACGGCCGTGAGTTAAGGCATCCCTCTATTTGGATCAATATTGTCGTAAATTCCTCATATGTCAGTATCGTAGATCCCAAAATTCGGTTCAAATGGTGCTTAGTGGAACGTACACCAGCCTCCCATAATCCCCCGAAATGAGGTGCTGCTGGTGGATTGAAGTGAAATTCTGTGCCTTGGTTTTCTACTATAGCGGCCACTTCCTTGTTTAGTTGATCGGATAGTTCTCGATATTGCCTCGATAGAAGTCGCTTCCCTCCAACAAAATTCGTTCCGCAGTCACAATAAAGTGCTGTGCATGCCCCTCGTCTAGCAACGAACCGGCGAAATGCGGCTATGAATCCCTCGGCAGTCAATTGGGTTACCAGTTCTAAATGAACTGCCTTAGTAGCCATGCACACAAACAATGCGATATATGCCTTGTACCTTTTTGGGTTTCTTCCTTTATGAGTTTTTAGATCGAATGGTCCGCAATAATCGACTCCACTATGTGCAAATGGTCTACTTATTCGCACTCTAGCTTTCGGAAGATCTCCCATCAATTGAGCCTGAGTGTTTGCTTTTTGCCGAAAGCAAACAATACATTTCTGCACATGGAAGCGAATAGTGTTTCTAGCGTTTAATATCCAGTATTGTTTGGCTAATATATTCAGTATTAATTGAGGCCCTCCATGCAACGTTTCTTTGTGGGTTTTGTCGATAATTAATTTTGTAATGTGGCATTTATCCGGGAGAATGATCGGGAACCTTTCGTCGTAAGATAAGTCTGCGTATTTGATTCTTCCACCAACTCTTAATATGCCTTCAGAATCCAGTAAAGGGTTCAATTTTATCAATCTGCTTTTCGAACTGATTGTTTGATTTTTCTGAAGGCTACAAATTTCGTCTTCAAAGTAGTGGTTTTGAGTCCGTTTTATCCATACTTTAAGAGCTTCTTTTATTTCTGACGCCTTCAAGTAGGCACTGTTTTGCCTTTCCATTTTCTTCGTACAATATGAATAAAAACGTAAACATTGGGCGGTTATACGCAAAAGTCTTGTGAGCGACGAGTATTTCTTCTCCATTTCTTCCGACCAATAAGCAACATGATGCACCTTAATCTTTCTTCTTTCCAATTCGACTGGAAGGTTTGTTGTCCTCTGCGGCCAATGCTTCTTATCCTTTACGAGCCATTTTGCACCAGTCCACCAGAGACTGTGTCCTCGCAATTCGTTAGGATCCATTCCACGTGTAGCACAATCTGCTGGATTTTCCTTCGACGGAACATGACCCCAACGATTTTCCCCCAGGAGCTCGTGAATTTGGGAGACCCGATTAGCAACAAATGTGTTCCATCTTGTAGGTTCTGACCGCAGCCAAGCCAAGACAATCTCCGAATCGGTCCACGCATACATGTTCATAGCTTTCTCCGCCTTTAATGCCTTAGCTACATAGCGCATCAATTTAGCTACCAATACTGCTCCACATAGCTCAAGGCGCGGTAAAGATATGGTTTTTATTGGGGCTACTTTACTTTTTGCTGCGATAAGATGCGCAATTCTCTTTCCTTTCTCATTCGTCGTACAGATATAAACGGCAGCCGCATATGCATTTATTGACGCATCCGAAAATCCATGCAATTCGACCATTTTATCCGATTCCGAAAATTCGACCCATCGTTGAATATTGATTTTCTCGACCTCCTTCATTTGGTTTCGATAAATTTCCCACATGTTTCCGACTTCCGATGGTACTTCTGTGTCCCAATTCAAGCCCAGTAACCAAAGATTACGAATCATTAATTTTGCGATTATTATAAACGGAGTCAACCAACCAAGTGGATCGAAGAGCTTACACACTTCCGATAATATAGTTCTTTTGGTCCACCGTCTGATCTCGGTTTCTATATTTACTTGATAAGCAAAAACATCTGTATGTGGTTTCCAATGTAAGCCTAAAGCGCTTATTCGCTCTTCAGACGTATTCGAAGGTAATTTTATTTCACGATATTCGTCGGGCACTGATTCCAATAAGTCATTCACATTTGATGCCCATTTTCTTAAGAAAAAACCTCCCGATTTCATTAATTCAATAAGTTCTTTTTGCAATATCAGCGCCCCCTCAACGGTGCCTGATCCAGATATTAGGTCGTCAACATAGAAATCATTCTTAGTTACTTTCGATGCTAACGGAAAATTCTTCTCCTCATCAACTGCTAGTTGCTGCAGTACTCTTGTCGCTAAGAAGGGTGCACATTTAGTTCCGAATGTTACTGTCAGCAACCTAAAATCCTCTACAGGAGATTCCGATGTTTCTCGCCATACAATTCGCTGATAGTCTGCATGCTCATTTTTTACACGAATCTGCCGATACATTTTTTCCAAATCGGCCATAACGGCTACTTTATGTTTTCTCCACCTAATGAGAAGTGCAGCAAGTTCGTCTTGCACCACAGGCCCTTTTTTCATAATCTCATTCAATGCTGTTCCACTTTGAGTAGCTTTTGATGCGTCAAAGACCACGCGAAGTTTCGTTGTGGAGCTACTCTGTTTAATTACGCCATGATGGGGTAAGTAACAGCACGAATATCGAGTTTGCCCGCCGACTTCATTTCTAAAATCATCTTCCTTTTTATAGGTCCTCTCCATATGTCCGAGCAAGATATACTCCTGAAGACATTTATTATATTCACCTTTCAGGTCTGGATTTCCATCCAGACGTTTTTCCATTCGATGCAGGCGAGAGATAGCAATTTGACGAGACCTTCCTAAAAAATTATCTTTTGGTTCTAGTTTAAGGGGCAATTCCACTTCATATCTGCCGCACGGTAATCGTTTATGGGTGTTTCGGAAATGTTCTTCACATTCGCGTTCTTCTTCCGAGTGTTTCGGAGTGTCTGGGATCTTCTCCAATTCCCAAAATCGTTTCAACAGATAATCCAGTTCTACATGAAAGTTACTAACAGTGACTCGTGGATCCTTACACTCAGTCTCACCAGAAAGCACCCATCCAAACAAAGTTTGCTGCGCCACAGGTTCTCCGACTGCTCCTTTTCTTACCCCACTAAGGAGTATCTGCCCATATATTTCAGCTCCAACTAGTAGATCAATTTTATCTGATCGATAAAAATATGGATCAGCAAGTTTTATTCCTTCAATATGTTTCCACATCGTTTTCTTCAGCGTTGCACTTGGTAATAGATTCGTTAGTCTTTTCAGAACCAGACCACCCACTTCAACAGACTGATTACCGTCCATGGGTTTAAGTTTGAAGTAGACCCTAGCGTGAATGTGGCTGGTACTTATTCCACCTAAGCCGCTGACGCTGGCACTCATGGACTCCTTTTTTAATTTTAACCTTTGGGCAAGAGATTCGGTAATGAATGTGGCTTGTGAACCTGGGTCTATTAAAGCTCTAGCGATCTGTTCTTCTCCAGTTGTGGAAACAACCTTAACGAGAGCTGTGGCTAATAAAACTTGCTGTTTTGGGGCATGATGCGTTGCGAAGGCATTAACATTTTGCGACAAATTTGCTGCATTTTTCGGAATGAATTCTAGTGCATTGACTGAGTGATTAAGTGTCGCTGCATTTGTATTAATGTCCCTGGGTCGGCTGGATTGGGCTTCTTCTTGAGGCGAAGCTCTAGTGGGATCCTCAATATTTGGCACAGCTCTAGCCGAATTCTCAACAGCCGCAATGCTTGTGTCTCGATGAAGCAGAGAATGATGTTTCTTTTTGCAGTGATAACACCTTTGCTGGCTAGGACAATTCACCATCAAGTGACCACCTCCTAAGCAATTAATGCACAAGCCCTTTGATTTAATAAGTTCCAATTTTTTTGCGAATGTAAATGAGCTGAATTTAGGACAGTCCCTTAACTTGTGTTTTTCAAAGCACACCGGACAGGAAGAACTGGCATCAATATGGAATGCGTGTGAAGACGGTTGGTGTCTTGGATTTTTACCATCGGAAGCTGCCTTTTGATTAACTTTTAGGTCTCTAGACGTGAACTTTTTATATGACACAGCTTCCAATGCTCTAAATCTTCCCTCGAGAAATTCTCTTAGCTCTTGCCACGATGGTAATTCTTTTCTGAGACTTATATGCTGTTCCCACAACTGATGACTTTCACTTGGCAATTTTTGGACTACAAAATATACGATAAGTGGATCCCAACCGGTAACATCTACTTTTAGATTGGTTAAAGCCTGAAGACATTCCTGCGTTGTATCCAGCAAGCCCTTAACACCCTGAGCAGATTCGTGGGCCACACTATGCTGCGATAACAATGCCTTGATCTCGGCATTCACTAAAACGCGTTTGTTATCGTAGCGATCCGTTAACATTGTCCAGGCACTAGAATAGTTTTGTTCCGTAATTTGAAAGTGCCTTAATAATTGTTCGGGTTCTCCGGACAAATGTAGTTTTAAATATTGCAATTTCTGCGCTGGACCTATGGATGTATTATCGTGTACTAAAGTTTTGAATAAATCATGGAATGAGGGCCATGTACGGTAATCACCATTGAATTTATCGAGTGATAATTTGGGCAACTTGATACCAGATGACGCAACAGTTCCCACGGCTTGTTTCGACATAGAATCAGACCTAGCTGTTGTGGGCCCCGAATTATTTGAGAATTCCTTATGGAACCTTTCTTCGATGTATGAATAAGTATCTGTAAAAAATTCCTCCATTGCCGAAAACATGTCTTCTTTCAGATATTCAACATCGTCAAAATCCTCGGTCTGGCTCGAATATTTTAGTTCCAAAATTTCGCTATGACGTTGGGAGAATCTATCCCACATTGTTTGTAAATCCTTAAGCCGTTTTTCATAGTAACCTGCTGTCCTTCTACCTTTCCCGTCCTTTTTATAATTGGCCACAAATTTCTCCATGATTTCACGCTGTGCCAATTGTTTCGCAACTAATGCCTCCATTTTTGACCTTGTGTGAATTTAAGTCACCCTTCTAAGACTACTATATATAATGTTGAAGACGACTTACCAATATTTCCTTTTCTGCAATATGTAATTGAGACCGCTCACCACAACTTTACCGAGCGCGATCGCGACCGTTATCAAACCGTTCTACCACCTTTGCACAGCTTGTCTTTCAACCTTTATTATTTTTTCATAGCGCACCTTAGCACTTTTTTGATTCAAGCTTCCTATTTATGTGACAAACGTTTTCCGATTTAGATTTTTTTTTTATTCACCTATTCGAGATCCGGGTGCGAAGGACCAATGTTACGTGGCGCCTTTATGGCACGGACAGCGAAAATGCTGATTCCTTTTGATTGCAAAAAAAAATAATTATTTGCATAGGTGAATAAAAACCGAAGTTAGCAAAAAAAACAATGTAGTCAAAAAACGACAAAAAAGGAGAATCGTCCACACCGAGGTTTGAACCAGGGACTTCCAGATTCTTAGTCCACGTTGATCGCCTTCACGCTACCGAGCCGATACAACGCACAAATTCTTTTCAAAAAATTAAACTCTGGTTTCTATTAAGTCACAATAATTCTATATATTTCAGTGTTCGAACTACAAGAAGCACAATATTCATTCCTTTCAAAATCTTAGGTAGCCGAAATCGATAAAGAAATAAATTTAAATACCACGGTATGAGTCGAATTCGATTCCTAAGCGATCGCGTCGGGATTCAAAGAGGAACTGAATCTTACCCCTTTTTGTGAGATTTCCCGTAGTTTAAATTAAACCGTTTTTATTTGAAATGTCCATGTTCGTGACCATATATGGGCAAAAGTTGCTGCTCGGACAGGAGTAGGGTTCAATTTCTCCTTTCTACACATAATCCCGGTTTTTTCGCTACTTAGTTATGCCCTACCGATAGCGAAAGCTTCGTCAAGTGATGTACTAGATCTTACTACTATTTTGACTTACGTGCTAGTGACAATTGACAGTTCTTACCATACGTTCTTTTGAAGGTAAGTAAATATTTATAATTCATTTGTTTACTACATAACTATCTAAGTATATTTTCAGGTCTTAACAATGTCTAACAATTAAATCATGGTTACAAGAATCAGGTTAGTCATTCTCGTTATCTTCGTAAGTTAAAGTTGCTTTGTGGTCCTTTTCTTTTCATTTTTGCAGGGCTTCGTGGGATTCGTTCGTGTTCAGCTCTCGTTGTTCCCCAAACAAGGGAAAAATAAAAAATAGAAGTTCAGTTTCTGGAAAAATTGAATTTAAATCTTTGATTTCTGAAGATCAGAAATGGGAACTAATTCTAATAGTATAAATTTATTAAAACAAATAATTTATATTAATACTTATACCTATGTATATTATAAAAATCCTTTTCAACTTACTACCACTTCATACACTTTTATTATTTTTTAAGTTTTCAAAGTTTTGCAGTTTTGCAGTTTTGCAGTTTTGAATTATCATATCAAAAATATTTTTTTAACATCATATTATTTTACGTATTTTATAACAAATGGAGACTTCAACTACAAATCGAATTCATTTTTTTGATAAACATTAGTTTGAATCGTTAAACTCATATTTTCTGAGCTGACCCTAAACAAACTACGTACGATGAGTAACTCAATGAAAAAAGTTGTCAGTTTGTCAAAAAGGTACGATCTACTAATTAAATTAAATTATCTATAAAATTGTATTTAAAAATTAGGTATTATATTATTAAACTCGAATTTTCTAATTCCTAGAGGCCAAATTATGAAGTTTTTCTCGTAAAAAATCGAGAAAGACCAAATCCTTAAAGATTCTTTTGCATTTTGTCTTTCAATTTTCGAAAGCATTTGTATGACTTTTTATTTTTTACTGAGACTATAGGCCAAAATTGAACTGAATTCCTACTAAGCAATATTTCGAAAAAATTGCGAACATTTTTACTCGTAAAGATATTCATAAACTTGGTGTATTTTATGCGCTTCCATGAGTACGTAATCCCCTTTAGAAGGAGCCGAAAAAGTTGCCCTTTCAATCGTTTTTAAGACTGTTTATGCCTTCTCAGTAGTCAAGGTTAAAAGGCTGCAACATAGAGGGAAATTGCTTTAGTTCGCCTCATGCCGAAATACGAGTTGGTGGAGAAAGTTATAGTCTCCCGGCGAATGAGGAGGAACCACGATGTTTATAGCACCCATAATTCAGGTAAATTAATAGATCCTTACCTTTCATAGTTGTCGAGAGTGAGTTGAAGCGAGTTTTACAAGGACGAAATTTGCATTTTTTATGTGAATTTCGCTTCGCACGAATATAATAAAAAAAAAAGAAAACTTGACGAGTCTTAAACTTTTTACACAAACTTCCATACTTAAAGCACATAAATATTGCAAATGTTTCGAATTAATTAAAACTTTCAAGTTTTCCAAAATTTAGTGAAGAATTATAAAAATATTGTTTAATAACGAAATACTAACATTCGAAATTATGTTTATATTTTAACTACATTACCCTTTAATAAGGTTATGCAAAGAAAATCCAAGCTACGGTGGTGAAGAGCTCATTAATTTCATTTAAACAAGAAATAATAATATCCTCTAATTTGTGCCTCAACCACAGAGCTGATGTTATTTATGCCCAGAAATTAGCTTTTGTGGCTTTTGCCCGGCGCTGTCCATTTACCTTTCGCTTAAAAGAGGACACGTTGCCAGAAATAACGCGAAAGAACATTCAGTTTAATAATGATAATAACGATGCCTAAAAGTCGGGACTAATTTCCAATTTCAGCTCTCGACCGCTTAGCATAATGGCCAATTATGCTGATCCACATATGGGCAACCATTGCGTAAAAACTCTTTTTATTAAAGCTATTGTCACACAACGGGCGCGTAATGAGATATTAAAATAAAATCAAAACACTTTGGTTAAAATGTCCCAACTGGAAATGTAGCTTAAAACGTAATTTCTGCTCCATTTTCATAGAAAATTAATCACGTTTTAAAATCTATCTTGTTCATAAATTTCTGGTTTCAAACTTTATTTGAAAACGAGAATGAATTGTTCAAAATCGAATATTTTTGTGGTCTCTGGTATAATAACCAATTACTCAAAAAAGGTCAAAATAAAAGGGCATTTGTACATTTACTCGATAAACTAGAAAATTATTTCGAATACCCCAGAAAAGTGTTGGCATTTCTCCAATACTTGGCCCTAAACTTAATTTCATTTGAAATATTTTTTCCACCCTTTCTAGCAATTTCCCATGATGCATGCTAAAATGGGCACTTAAAAGGGCGGATAAATGGTGGTTTTCGGCTGAGTGATGTAGGCAGCTCCTCTCCTCAATTTTGAGCGACCTGTTGCGCGACATTCATGAGTCCAATGAAAAGGAGTGAAAACATGGGGACACCCGTCTGCACGGAGTGAAAATGATGAAAAACTCTGTTAAATGTCTTCAAGGTAAAAATGAAAATTCACTTGGGCGTTCTGGCTGAAGAATATTGCTTTTATGCAACGTTCTCGGAATATTTAAATTATTCTAGAAATATAAAATAACAATTTTATTCATTGTTCTGCATTTCAACTATTTTTATTTCACCGTGGAATATTATTTTGCGAATATTCTCACACTTAAATAGTTTATGGTTAAGCTAAACTCATATGAAGACATGACAGAATCTGTCATGTTAGGATATAATAACTATTTAATAAATAAAAATATTAAAAGTTGCAGAAAAATTATATTTATGCCAACTTTATTTTATTTTATTTATTTACGTATTTGGATTAAAACACGATACTTAGTGCTAAAATCTAGTTATTTTTAACTTCGTTTGACCTGAGCTGTTGGGATGATATAGTAAACAATTATTTTAATTCTATACAATTTCAGAAATCGTCTGTGAAGAAAGAAATTCCCAATATTTTAGTTTTTATTCACATTGCCTGTTCTGCGCTCGCATTTTTTTCGAAACATTTTCAAACCTGTGTCATTTTCTTGTTAATGAAAAAATACACAGTATTTAATAAAAGTGCTTTTTTACCTAAAAACAACATTCTTATTTAATATTAATAATTATTTATTAATTCAAATAAAATAAACTG